>CM077661.1:12917500-14150000 GCA_039707465.1 Rhabdophis nuchalis
ATTGCCTGATTGGAACACTTCAAATCAGAATGAACAAATACACAAGAGAAGAATACAAGAATGTTAATACTTTGCAGAAAACAGATCAAAAGTGACGTTCCTTTCCTTCTGTGTATACAGGGCATTTATTTTTAATATCTATCTTTGTTACTAAAGAAAAGATGGCCTTAGTATCATTACTCAATTTTATTAGGATAGTACCCCGTTTCCCTGAAAATAAGACATTCCCAGATAATAAGCCCAATCGGGCTTTTGAGCACATGCGCTAAAATAAGCTCTCCACAAAAATATTGCAACACAGCAGCAGCCATGAGGTGACCACACTCGCCACCTCCTGCACCTCAAAAATAATAAGACCTCCCCAAAAATAAGGCCAAGTGCTTATTTTGGGGTGGGGGTGGTCACAAGAAAATAAGACCCTGTCTTATTTTCGGGAAAACATGGTAGAAAGACCGTTTTATGCAACTATCTGGACAGAGTAACTAATAGTCATCTATCTTTTGTTAACTTATTACATTATACTTGGAAAATGGTCCAGAAATTTCAGCTGATGTGGAACAGCAGCCAGTAAAAATGCTGATCACTACAATCCCATTGTGGTTTGAGTTGGCAATCTGTTGTTATTATCAAAATACTGTTTTAATGTTCAATTTGTTGAAGAAGATCTTATTCTATACAGCTGGTAGCAACATTCCTCAAAACATTTCCCAATCTGTAGTTCCTATTTGGTTCTCATCCCTGGAACTGTCTCAATTATTAAGACGTAGCAGCTGCTATGGAGAGACTTTTTCAGTTGAATTGAATGAATGAATGAATGAATGAATTTTTTATTTATAACCTGCTCTCTCTCCCCGAAGGGACTCGAGGCGGGGCACAGGGAATTAAAAACGGTTAAAAAGGCAAAATACAAAATTAAAACAATAAATGTACATAAATAACTAACTAAAAGGCACATTAAACAGCTGACCCTGCGCTAAAATTCCCCAAATATATTTACTAAAATCCCTAAACAATCAGCAGAGACTATCCTAGGCCGGCCAAGCGAAAAAGATGTGTTTTTAATTTCAGACGGAAGGAGCGGAGGTCCGTAGTTGTTCTAATTTCGGGGGGAAGGTCGTTCCAGAGTGTCGGGCCCGCCACAGAGAAGGCCCTTCCCCTGGGCGTCGCCCGCTGACACAGTCTAGTGGATGGCACCCGGAGAAGTCCCTCTCTGTGGGAGCGAATCGGCCGTGAGGATGTATGAGGCAGGATCCGATCCCGCAGATAGCTAGGTCCCGAGCCATGGAGCGCTTTGAAGATGACAACTAGCACCTTGAAGCGCACCCGAAAGATGACAGGCAGCCAGTGCAGCTCGCGCAAGAGCGGTGTTACATGGGTAAACCTTGAGGTTCCCATTATTGCTCGCGTGGCTGCATTCTGGACCACTGAAGTCTCCGGGTGCACCTCAAGGGGAGCCCCATGTAGAGAGAGTTACAATAGTCCAGTCGGGATGTCACGAGAGCATGAGTGACTGTGCGAAGGGCATCCCGATCCAATAGGGGGCGCAACTGGCGTACAAAGCGAACCTGGTAAAACGCCCTCCTGGCCACGGCTGTCACTTGATCTTCCATGGACAGCCGAGTATCCATGAGGACACCCAAGTTGCGTGCCCCATCCACAGGGGCAAGATGTTCGCCTCCTGTGGCCAGTGGTGGAATCAGCTGGTTGAATCGGGCAGCCGGAAACCACAGCCACTCGGTCTTGGTCGGGTTGAGCCCGAGTCCGTTACTTCCCATCCAGCCCCGCACGGCTTCCAGGCACTGGCACATCACCGCTACGGCATCGTTGGGGTGGTTTGGGGTAGATATATACAGCTGTGTATCATCAGCGTAGAGGTGATACTCTACCCCAAAACCACGGATGATCTCACCCAGCGGCTTCATATATGTGTTGAACAGGAGAGGCGAGAGGACCAACCCCTGAGGCACCCCACATGTGAGGGGTCTCGAGGTCGACCTCTGCTCTCCTGTCAACACAAATTGCGATCGGCCAGAGAGGTAGGAGGAGAACCACCGTAAAACGGTGCCTCCCACCCCCAACCCCCCCAGCCGATGCAATAGGATACCATGGTCGATGGTATCGAAAGCCACCGAGAGGTCTAATAGGACCAGGATGGAGGAACAACCCCCATCTCTGGCCCTCCAGAGATCATCTACCAACGCGACCAATGCCGTCTCGGTGCTATGCCCAGGCCGAAAGCCGGACTGGCGCGGGTCTAGATAATCAACTTCCTCCAGGTGCCGGGGAAACTGTTGTGCCACCACACTCTCAACAACCTTCGCCAAAAAGGGAAGGTTGGAGACGGGACAATAGTTGGTTAATAAAGCTGGGTCCAAAGAGGGCTTCTTCAGGAGGGGCCTCACCATAGCCTCTTTAAGGGAGGCAGGCAAGGAACCCTCACTTAGGGAAGCGTTGACAACCTCTTGGAGCCAGCCTCGTGTCACCTCCCAGGATGCCAGTACAAGCCAGGAGGGACATGGGTCCAATAAACATGTGGTGGCTCGCAGTCGCCCACGTAACCTGTCCATATCGTCAGAGGTAACGGAGTCAAACTCCTCCCAAACAAGATCCTCCTCGTGCAATCCCACTGGGCCATCAATGGGGGCTAGCTCGTTCTGTATCTGAGTGATTTTCTCCTGCAGATAAATCACAAATTCCTCTGCTCTACCCTGTAATGGGGCTTCCCGCACCCTCTGTTGAAGGAGGGAGCGGGTCACCCTAAACAGGGCGGCAGGGCGGTTATCTGCGGATGCTATGAGAGTGGCACAATGATGGCGTTTGGCCACTCTCAGCGCCACAATGTAAGTCCGTAAATGGGCTCTTACTTGTGTCCGGTCAGATTCAGAACGGGTAGACCTCCATCTTCTCTCTAGGCATCTCTTGTGCCTGGGTGCCAGGGAGCCAGGGTGGCTCGCCGCCGCAAGAGAGGCCGCAAGGGCGCGACCCGATCCAAGGCTCCCGTGGTCGCAGTGTTCCATGCGGCCACGAGGTCCTCCATCGGGGCACGGGTCAGGGGTACAGGAAGTGGCCCAAGCACCATCTGGAACCCATCAGGATCCATAAGGCGCCTGGGGTGGAACCAGATCGGTGACTCTGGTTCCGCCTCCCCGCGGAGGGGAGTAGCGGTCAGAAAGTCGAGCCGGAGAAGTGAGTGGTCTGACCATGACAAGGGCGTGATGACTATATCCCCTATACCCAGATCACTCTTCCATTGGCCAGAGACAATGGAAAATGAGTTGTAACCTTATTTTTCTGAAAAATGCCTGCTACTGAAAGGATTTTCCCTATTCTTGCATTATAATCTTTTCAACAGCAAGTGAAAGATTTGGACATGATTTAATGATTTATAATCTGTCTGTGGTCCTAATGTTGCTTTATTGATATATTACTTTTTAGCTTCAAGTGATAATTTATATTATTGCATAATTACAGTACATTGTTTGCATTTCCTTTGTCTTTCTTTACCTTAAGTATTTAATTCATATTTTTATATCATTGAGGAAAAAAGGTCTTTAGACAGTTTTATTGAATAGTGATTAGATAGGATGTGCTTAGTGTAAGGTAAGCATGTCATGTGACTATAAGAAAAGAATCAAGTAAACTTTGATTAACCCTGATTAAGTGGATCGTGTACATGCAACCACTACAGTATGTGGGTTTGCATAATATTCTGTGACTGTAAGATTGTTAAGACTTCTACCTAATAATTTTTGGGGGGTCCTGAACATATAGATTAAACTTGGTTTGTTTCCATATATTAATTTCTTTAATAATAATAATAATAATTTTTATTTATATACCGCATCCTCTCCCCTGGGGGACTTTATATATTTTTTAAACAAGAACATGTATACTTGTACATTGGGTAGAACTTTTCCTTAAATATGCATTTTGTATTGATTTATTTCTCCAAAATGAATTTCTTTTAATACATTTGTTTTCTAAAGCAATTAATTACTACAAATGTATGTCTTTTGCGCTGATATCCACGTGTGTCTTTATGCAGTTGCACATAACACCCTGTCTAAAGAACTTCATTGGGGACAAGGATGTTTATTAAGCATCATTTAAAATATACGGTAGTAACTCTAGATGCACGCATTCTCACAGAGGTTAGAAAAGGGAAATGTGCAGTTAAATCAGTGCTTCTCAATTATTTTCTGTCATGCCCCCCTAGGAAGAAGAAAACATTTCACACACACACACCCCCGCGCGACTGTAAATAGTATCATCCGGGTCTAAAAGTCACATGGGCGGGTTTGGCTAATCGGGATAGAGCATCATGTCTATCCAATCGGGTCTGTTCTCCTCGAAAGGGAGGAGCATGCGCAGTCACATGTACTGGCTTAATGCTCACTATCGATGCAAATGTCAGCAGCGGTAACCCGATTTCTTTAGCAAGTTTGATTAATTGGGGCAGCGTTATGTTTCACAGGAGGAGGTCCTTGTCAGCATCTGACTGGATACAGAGACATAAACACGGGGCTTGGCTTGTTATGACAGTGTTTGCCGAGGTCAAACGCGCCCCCTTTACAGAGCCTCGCGCCCCCCCTGGGGGGCACGCCCCACTATTTGAGAAGCACTGAGTTAAATGAAGTAGATTTAAGTATCACTGTAATTACAGTGTATTGCCAGCAGATGTCCTACCCGTCTTTCTCTTTTAATTCCTCTTTTAGTTTGTTTGTTTTTTAAAGCATGACACAATGTAGAACTGACTTTTATTGATCTATGGAATCAATGAAACATTGAAATTCATTCTGCTAATTCCACCAGAACAGCTAATAGAGGTGGTTCTTGTTTGACATTGATATAAACGGATGGTGCATTTGTGCTGAAGTACTTTCTGGCTGCTTCATATCTAAGTGATGTTTTGATCCTTAGGAAAAAGGACCTATTGGAATTCTTAGTTTTAAGAAGAAAAAAAGACAACTAAGGATACATGCAATAGGGATTATACAATTATAAATACTTACGCAGAGTGGGGTAAAAATTGAGATTATTTCTACCAGGACTTGTTGCATAAAACAAAGTCGTATCCGAGGCTCATTCATGGGGCATTGAAGATCTCAACAAGGGTATTTTGCTTCAGAGGCCCTAGAAGTGCCTCTTCAAAGTGATTTTGTAAAGCAAAACTGTGACCTCCATTCTTATCAGCAGTTTGAGACAGCCTGGCTCTCCCTTGACTCTTGATAAGCCATAAATTGAGGGTTAGCAGATTTAGGACAAGAAAAGAAATTATACTTTATTGTGGAAAGGTTTTATATGTAAATAGCTCAGTCCCTTGGTCAGTTTGCAAACTGGACTGCTTAGAAACTGGTTCCTGAAGCGGAACGAGGCTGCTCCCGGATCAGCCAAACCAGTAGCTGTGGCGGTGGGAGGGCCCACCTACCCATCCGGACGCTTCTGCACATGCGCAGAAGCATCGCATGTAAGGGAACTGATAGTTAAAAATATGGAAACTCACCACTGTTCTGAAGGTAAGGCACTATGGCCCCTACCTTAGGTGAGTTAAAAGAATTTATACCAATTCAGGAAGGAAGATAGGTTCATAGTAACTCAAAGGAAACATAATCGAGACAGTGAGTTTCTAATATGAAGCAAAAGGGGGGAAAAACAATTGTCTTTTTACAAGTTTCTCAAAAGCAACGAACTTGTCATTGTGGAAATAAGAAACTGGACCAGATGGAATGCAACTCTCATCTAGCATGGGTGTTGGTGTTTAACACTGCAAACTGTTAATATATCTTAAAATATTATTTATAATTATGTATATATATTTAAGCCAACTGGCACATATCATAGCTTTTAAATGCTAATATTTTTTTGGCTCAGTTTAGAAAATAATTACTGTAACTTGTTAAATTGTAATGCAACCTATAGAAATGTGTCCACCACTTTAGTTTAGTAAAGAAAAACTGGGGGTGAGGTGGGGAGGCATGGCAGAAACCTTTTAGAAGCCCACATATAGTGTGGAAAATAAAGATGCTGCTTCTGTCCATTCTGACTGGATATTTACTGGAAATGGCTCTACTCTGAGGCAGAAAGAGATTTTGCTCTTCCCACGTGGAGATACTGATGAAGGAACATCAGGATCTGATGCTTGGCATTCTTCCAACTCTGAGGATTCCCAAACTTCTGGAGAGAAGCCTGATATAAACACTAGCAGAATTGTTATTTGAAATAAGAATTGTAATCTCCGTGTTTTGTATAGAAGGTTCTGCAAACAATCAAGTTAGTAATGGGGTGAGAACAAAAGTTTTGGTTTTCTTTTGTTGATAACAACTGATCAATTCAGCATTCTCTGAAATTCAGTTGTGTAAACGGTTTAAACAAAATGAATGAATTATATATTGAAACTCATGAATAATTACAGGCACAGCATCTGAAGATTCACAGAATCCATTGCATTACCCCACGTTCAATGGTGGTTCTTACCTTAGTTACTCAGTCTAACTCTCTTTGTCCCTCTGTCTCTCTCTCTTTCTGTGTGTTTGTGTGTGTGTTTAAATCAGTGTTCACTATCTAAGACAGTGGACATTGTCAACCTCCTGGAACAGTCCTTGCATCTAGGATTTCAGGAGTTGATTTCCCATTGCTTCTTCCTAGGCTGAGAAAGAATGATTGCCCAAAGGTCACCCGGCTGATTTTGTGTCTAAAGCAAGACTAGAATTTACCGTCTCCTGGTTCCTAGCTTAACACCTTAACCACCATACCAAACTGGCTCTCAAATTCCCATTCATTCAGGCACGGCATCCCAAGTGTTGCCCTCCCAAAATTCAAACAGAAAAAGATGTTCCAAATACCTCAACAGAAGGATCTATTATGCGGTCCTTGCTGCTCCTTAAACTTAGTTGTTAGCTTGCAGATGTTTCATTGCCTAACCAGGTAACGTTATCAGTGCGAGTGACCGTGTGGTTTGCTCCCTGTTTATATACAGTAGCTTGCCATGCCAGTATTGATGGGGTGTGGTTTGTTCCTTGATAGTCCCTTGATTAATGTTTTTTGTTTCATTGTTTGTTTGGTGTTAATTTGGGTGCAGCCTGCTGGAAAGTGTATGTTCTGGTCTTTTTCCCTCCTTACATTTGTATAAAATAATATTTATTATACTAATTTTATTGTATCAATATTGTATCAATATTTATTGTAATATATATGTTGTGATATTTCCTCGTAATGTGTTGTAATATTTTTATTGCATTAGTTTTGGATTAGAACTGATTCATGGAGGAAGAGATAACAGCAGATAAGATGTGAAACAAAATAGTCTCTGACAAAAGCCTAAATGGTTTTATATTTATATTTTAAATTATGTATTTATCTTTGTATTCTGTATGTTTTTTAAATTTCCTGTGCGCCGCCCTGGGTCCTCTGCAGAGAAGGGCGGGATATAAATGTAAATAAATAATATATATATATATATATATATAAAAACAGAGTGCAAAGTCCAAATTCAGTCCAAGAGTAAGGTGAGATCAACATTTCACGGCAGAAGCCTCCATGTATGCTGTATGCTGATTACAGTTTTTAACAGAATAACGGAGTTAGAAGAGATCTAGTCCAGCCCTCTGCTCAAGCAGGAAACCCTCGGCCGTTTCAGACAAATGGCGGTCCAATCTCTTCTTTCAAACCTCCCCTGTTAGAGCACCCACAACTTCTGGAGGCAAGTTGTTCCACTGATTGATTGTTCTAACGGCCAAGATATCTAAAACTTTCTTTGAATGTTACCCTTCAATAGACATTTTGCTAAGAATAAAAATCATTCTTGTTTATGGAAGATACTGTAGTAAATTTTAAAATCTTTCAATGAATCAGTTATTTATTACAATGTTATATAATACTTTGTTTTACAGGAAATAGATTTTAATATTTTGATTTATATGTGCAATTTTGATTGCCACATACATGCCTTTACCAGAGGCCATAGGGAAAGAAAAATATTGTGTAGGCCAGCAGGAAAGAATGAACAATACTCTGAGCAAAATAAAAACAACTATTTCTGTTTCTCTAAACTTGTAAATATGAAACCAGATATTTTTGTGCTATCACTTCCAATTATTTTGGTATTGTGTAATTGCAGAAAAATGGACTTTTCAGTGATGTCATGAGATTATACAAAATCAATCAGGATTGTTTTCATGCAGAGCGGTGTTAGGGGAAAAAACATACTGTTCACTTCTTTTTAGACATTTACACTTTTATAGAGACACTACAAATGCTTCATAAATGGCAAATAAAATAATACAAAATCAAAATAAATATCAAAATCAAAACAAAACTTCTATGGTTTGTATAGTATCTTAAAAGCATCCTTGTGAATGAAATAAAAATCCAAGATTCAATTCATTTTGGACAGGGAACTAAATGAGTGCTTACGCAAAAATCTATATTGATCGTAATAGTTCAACAATATCTAAACCAGAAGAGAGCCATATGCTAAGATGAGTTTTTCCCCTTCCTTCCTTCCTTCCTTCCTTCCTTCCTTCCTTCCTTCCTTCCTTCCTTCCTTCCTTCCTTCCTTCCTTCCTATCTCGTAGGTTCATTTTCCCTATTTAATATAGTGCTGCACACACTAATTAATAATTGAAAACATACAGTTGTGCTTGGAAAATCTGCAAATTTTCTAACAGCAATAGCTGCACGATAAAGGAAAAGTCTTCTCAAAGGTTGTGAATTCTTCCTTGCTCGAGATACTTAAACACAGCCTGGGATGCAGCAGTAGTGAATTCCCTGGGAAAGAGTCGGCTGACAATTTCCAAGATGTGTCAGCTCTTAACGTGTGATTCTTTAGATCAGAGCACATCAGACTGAAAACTCCCATTACGCCTTTGATTTGCTTTGCTCTTGGAGGCAACTGATGTGCACAAATGCAGTTGAAGAAAATATAGATTATGATATGCCGAACATGTATAAGATTTAATATATCAAGATCTAGTACTATACAATACAATACAATAGCAGCGTTGGAAGGGACCTTGTAGGTCTTCTAGTCCAACCCCCTGTGTAGGCAGGAACCTTATACCATTTCAGACAAATGGCTATTACAACACTTTTGTAAATGAATCAGATTATTTAATTATTGTGGTTGTGTTGTATTTTTATCCTGCCTTTTTAATATATGCTAAGGCAGTGAAGATTCCCAATACTCCTGTCTCCTATTTTACTTACAACAACCTTATGAGATAGGGCTAAAATTGAGAGAGGCTGACCCAAAGTAACTCAGATAGCTTTTCTATTTATTCTAAGATACAATATTTGCACATGACTTAAAAATGGTTTTGTTCTCCACCTTGGTGTGTTCCCGCCCATCTGTCTTGATTAAATAAGTTATTATAAAACTGTTACCATAAGAATACATATCATTGTAATTTCATTGTAATTTTTACAATGACAATAAAGATTATTATTATTATTATTATTATCCAATGGATTCCATTATTATTATTATTGAGATTACATTTTGCTTTCTGTTTCTCTGTGGAAACCAAGGTATATTATATTTAAAAAACCATTGTGGTCATAATTAAGGGTTAATTTTTTAGGGTTTTTTTTAAACTACAAAATTAGCAAATTATACTTGACCTTTTCAAATATTATGATTAATATTTATTTAGTCACAGTTCTTTAGTATTTCTAGCATTAAACATATATTTGGAAAAGTAAGGATGAAAATATAATGTTCATTCTTATCACTTAATAAACCTACATTTTATAAATCTTTTTTAAGGGCATTAGTACTTCATATTTTTCAATTGTTTTAAAACTAAATTACTGCAAGAAATTGGATTTTTGAAAATTGCAGAAATGTAATATAACCAATATTTTTTAACAAAAATTATACTTCCATCCCCACCCCACCCCAATGCATTAGCTGTGTATAAAACCTCTGAATCACTTATGTTTTGGATTATTCTAATCAATAGTATTTAAAAGATAGTAATTGTTCATTATTATTTGCAGGTACTTTGGAATAAAGAATGATAACTTCTCAGTTATCATTTATAACAGAGCGTGAGATTAATTTAAGATTTATTTTTATATTTACAATATTGGAGATTTCAGCAATTGTAGCCAAATTGGGGACTAGCAGTTTTGTACTATGAAAAAGTAACATCACACTGGATTTAGTCTTGACAAAAGACCACATTTTTACTTGCTTTCTTTAAAATCTGAGCATACAAAACATAGGCCCTTGGTTTGTTTGCCTTTTGCTTTCCTTCTTCTATGATTTCCTCCTCTTTTGTGCTTCCTGTTTTGCTCTTTTTTAATATTAAATTAAAATAATTAAATGATTCAAATACACTGGATGACACCACTACAGCATTACATTAACAGTAAAAAGTAAAACCTTTTTGGAGATGAAGATCAATGGTTGGGATTTTTCTTTCTTTCTTTCTTTTTTGCTATTTTAATTGTTCTATTTCTGCCTGATATCTTTGCAACATCTACTCTTGAAAATAAACTGAATGTGGTTTTCCTTAGAACTTCTTAAAGCAGAGAGGAAATGATTTCAAAAATAGAGGCAGATAAGGAAGTGATATTTGCCATTTTGAACATTTCTTTCTAAATTTACACTTTTATACCAGGGCATTAAATGACTTAAGGGCAAGCAACAATTAAAGCAAATTATTAATGTATATATTTATAAATAATACTGCATATTAAAATAATCCAATCTGCCTTTCAGTTCTAATTGCAATTGAGGAGTTTTGGATTTTAACTTGAGATATAACACCTTTGCATACTGATTCTATTTTTTCACATCTGTCCAAATTGAAAGACTTTGTTTGGGAAAGTAAATCAAGAGTCACTCCCCTTGCACTTTTCACTTTCTATTCTGCATCCAATTTAGGCCTACTGTGCTACTGTGCAATGTGAATTAGCCTTCTCGGCCAACAGCTGCTGGACATCCAGTCATTCCTCCCGAGATCTCCCTCCAGGGGCATATATTGTCCTGGTCCTCTTCATTCAATGCATCATAAATACGGATTACTAAAGAAAGAATCACAGGGGAAAAGCCAGGCTAAGCCAGGTGCTCTGGCTTCACGTGCCTACGGCTGACTCTTCGCTTGGGTTGCATGCTGCCATAACGGCTGCTGCCATGCAGTATTTCAAGACTGGAAGATGCAGCCAATTGGGAGAACTGTCGGTGGAGTAGATGGGGAGGTGAATGTACTACGTGGCTTCTCCTGAAACCCTTCAGACAGCCTCTGCCTTCAACACATGGTGGTAGAGGCTATCTCAGTTTCAGCCAGTATGATTGGCCTTGGTAGGTGAAATGGAGGAACAGAATCCATTTTGTCCTTTGCTGCAAACAGAGCATGCCTTGATGCGATGACTCAGGTGTCAAGGAAGAAGCTCCAGTAGGATCTGGAATGTCATCCTCAGGAGGCAAAAAGTCAAGAGTCACTTGAGGCTAATCAAACACAGGTGCAGCTGCAAAGTCAGATGATTTTGATGAGGGTAAGCCATTCAGGGCAAGTCAAGGACTATCTGTGTTTGAAAGAAATGGCTATGTGGTCGAGCTGATCATCAGTGGCTACATTAACTTAGCCCAGGAGTGTCCAAACTTGGGAACGTTAAGAGTTGTGGACTTCAACTCCCAGAATTCCCCAGCCAGACATGGCAGCTGGGGAATTCTGGGAGTTGAAGTCCACAACTCTTAAAGTTCCCAAGTTTGGACATCCCTGACTTAGCCTCTTATATAAAATCCAACATTTTCTCCAACTCTCCTGCGTAGTGCTTTATATCCATGCCAAAAGATCTTTGCTTGTTCACTTAGATGCAGTTACCATATTATCCAATGTAGCAAAGTTCGGCCTTTCTAATGAGGGGTTCTGTAAAACAGCTTGTCCTTAGATACTGGATCCTCTTCCGCCTTAGTGTACTTCTGAGGGACTATAAAAAAAAACCCCGCCTTTGAAGAAATGCAGGAAGGTTTTAGCTTCTGTGGATCTTAGGCCCCATGAATCCTGAAATTGGATAGATATGAATCATATCAATGCACAATGAGGGGGCTTCTCTTGGATTCGCTAATTCTGCTTAAAGGGCAGCGGATCGCTATGGCCACAGGTGTCTTTGCATAACTTCACATTGTGTGTCAATTGCATCCTGCATTTCTGGGTTGGGAGGAGTGAAGGTCACAAATGCTTCCGTCACCTCCTGTTTGGATCATTGCAAAGCGATATGTATAGGAATGCTGTCCAGGCCCATATAATTCAAATACCTGATCCTTAACTTCATACATTTAGAAAATTCAATTATCAGGTCTACCATTAGAAGTAATGCATATTCTGTTTAAATATATATATATTTTTAAATCAAGCAGATTGTATATCTAATATTAAGAATAAAGCGTATTTATTATATCTTTTCAGAAAATTAACATATAATTTTTCACCAACATAAAGGAGAAAAAAGAATATTTTGCAAAACATACGTGGGGAAAATCCATACTTCAAAACCTTCTTTGTGCACATTAATAAAACATTTATACATATATTCTTTGTGTATGTGCACACTGTGTATGTGCATGAATGTGTTTGTGTAGATATATGTACACACACAGACATAGTATACAAATATATACATACACATGCTAAATATTAACACATTTTATTCATGACACATATATATTTATGTGCGTGTGTATATATGTGTGTATATGTATGTGTGTGTATATACATTAGATACAGTATATAAAGTATACACCCACACACACAATCACATACATACTGTTATCTGAAATGACTCAAGACAATGTACAATAGATTAAAAGCATCTTTAAACAAAACAAAACAACACAAGATCAAATACAACAATGTCAGCAATTGGAGAATGCACACTATTTAATTAGAAGTCATTCAAGCAGTCCATCCATGGCCTTGATTCAGGGCCTGCTGGGAAAGTCAAGCTTTTAATGTGTTCCTGAAGGACAGCAGGGTCAGGGCTACATGGATCTCAGTAGTAATGATATCCAGAGGGCAGGAGTGGTGATCCACAAGGTCCCCAAACAGGAAGCTGCAAGGCTGTTCTGAGCACACACACAAAAAAGTCAGCTCCAGCATGTGGGTCCTTGATGATCTAGGGTAAGCTAATGGTGGCCATGAACCTTTGAGTCACTTTTGAGCCACGTCTGATTCCATGTGGGGCTGTGTTTGAGCCTGGGAAATTGCACTATTACAAGGTAGGTCAAGGGAAGCCATTGCACAGCTCAGGCAGGAGGGCTAGTTGTAACTACAACCACAACTGATCTCCAGAATGCAACGTCACAAAGTTTCACAATCAAAAAATCAGGAAATCCTCTGAGCCTTCTGCATGACAGTAACAACCCCACTCTCCCTTCCCCTTAACTTTATCATTATCATTTATTCGTTTATATCTAATACAGATTTAAATATCAAATTAGTTTAAACTGATATATTATTCTCTACAACATATCTAAACTGCATTTATTAGTTTGACATATTTGACATATGGATAAATGATCAGTACTTCATATAAATATAAATGCTGCTTACATAAGCCTTGTTTCCGTTATATATGAACACATGATGAATCTGATTCACCCACTTATAATTTTATTGTTTTTAAGCAATAACATGAAGATAATTTGAAAGGTTTCACGTGAATTGTTTTACTTAGGGATAAACAGTAGAAAGATGTTTTGCAGAACTGCATCATCAAAATTCCACCCAGATGCAACTTGCAACAGAATGATATATATTTTTCCTGTTATTGCCATTATAAGCTTGAAAAGATTAAGAAATACTACAATATATATGAAATGCTCTGCTCTGAAGGTTTAGAAACCTGTGTCATGCAAACACCATCACTTTCAGTGCTCTGACACAAATGAAATTATTGAAAAAAACGAAACCAAACCAGGACTTCTAGAAAGGCTACATAACAAAGGACCAGATTTTTAAAAATCCACATGTTTTCAAGTTAAAATTTTTACAGATCAAAGCATACTGGCACTCATATACTGGAATTTCCTTTAACATATGTTTTTTCCTTGGATGTTGTTAAAGCAACATTTTTAAAGCAATTTGCTGCTTTCTGGTTTGTATAATGGACCTATTTTACATATTGGATAGATATGAGGTATGCTTCCAAAATAAATCAGAAGGGACCAAAAAATTTGCCCCAAGTCTGATAAAATAGGACATCTGGATTTTTCTGTTAAAGTCTTTCCATTCCTAATTTAAACATCTGCAATATTTATGCATGTAAAACATCTGATAACTTATTACCGTATGCATAATAATATGATCAGTTTAAGAGTAGAAATTGCTTTTTATTTCCATAAACTTTACATTAAACAATCTTTATTTCTCTTCCATCTAGAAAATGCATATGTTGCCTCAAATAACAGCAAGTACATAGTAAAAGACTAACAATGTAGAAACTATCTAATAGAATTACTGCAATACATCGTAAAAGCAGATTGAAAGAAACATATGGATTAGTACATTGATAATTGTCAAACAATGTTCATAGGTTTTCTGGGTTTATGATTCTTAGTATCACAATTTCTCTCGCAGAAACAGTTTTGAGTACACAAGCATAAATATAACGATGCCAAGTCATTAAATATGGAGATGAAAAGCATATCTACAAAATATTTTATGATTAGCAAGCATTTGCATGGATTATTTATGTTCATAACACGGGAAGGAAGACAAAAGATATTGAAACATGCGTACAGCATAAATACTATATCAAATGCAAACTGAACAAAAAGCAGGAAACGTGATGTAAGAATTACTGCTTATTATGGAATTGGACACAAAATTGAAGCAACTGCACTCATATCTGATATTGCCAGCCTAGATAAATGGCAGGACAGGGTTGACTCTGATCTTCTCCAGCATTTCTGGCTCAGTTAGCATCATGTGTTACTTCCTTGAAGGCATGCAAAAAAAGTTTAAAAAGTAAGGCACTGCAATCTAATAATAATATCTGGCATGTCAGAAATATATTTTAATTGGGGAACTATAGAAATTAAATAATTTGAAATATTATCTTCTTCCTCATAGAATCACTGGTATTTTTCTGCAACCTACTGTGATATGAATGTGTGATGTCTCAAAGGATAGAAAAATACGAGAGTTAATTTTTTCTCCCCAATACATCAAAGCATTCGATTCTATTTATTTAATGAAGACTAAGCTAATCTTGTTTACTTATCTCTTAATTGGATATTTATTATTTACTGCTTCCAAGAATGATGCTATTTTGCAGCTGTTATATATGATAACAGTTTAATATTATACGGTGGCCATGAAAATAGATTGACTAAGAATCGAATGAAAGTTTTCTTCATTTCCTTGGCAGAAGTTGGAAATCATCCATTGTATAAGGTAAAGGTAAAGCTCGCACATAGGTGCTAGTCGTTCCAAACTCTAGGGGACGGTGCTCATCTCCATTTCAAAGCCAAAGAGCCAGCGGTGTCCAAAGACGTCTCCGTGGTCATGTGGCCGTCATGACAAAATGCCAAAGACCCACGGAACGCTGTTCCCTTCCCATCAAAGGGGGTTCCTATTTTTCTACTTGCATTTTTACCTGCTTTCGAACTGCTAGATTGGCAGAAGCTGAGACAAGTCATGGGAGCTCACTCCGTTATGTGGTGCTCTAAGGATTCGTTGTATACATCTTTGTTTTCTTTTCTTTCTCTTTATCCCTATTTGCATTTCCATCCCTATTTTCTTCTTACTCTTTATCTTTTCTCTTGATTGTTAGTTTATGCTGTTGTTTTTATATTTTTAAGCTTCCCTCTGAAAAAGGGTGTCCTTGTTTTTATTTCTAACATTCAGAGTATTAAAAAAAAAGATGCCACTTCAAAATTGCCATTTTATGTTCTGAACCTCATGTTGTTTATCGTATCCATGGCTGGTTTTAAAGAAAAAAAAATCTACCAGCCATGGAAACCTGAAGCACATCAGCAATTAAAATTAAGTAACTTTAAAAATCAAAGCAATTAAAATAAGTAGAGAATCCATCCTTTCTGTCATTTGCTGCAGCTATTAAGCAATAAAAAGAAGTAAAAACAATATGTTTAGAAAAAAAATGGGTTTTTTTTCCAAGGTGAAAGATATAAATTAATTATTGTCTGCTTGTCAGTAAAGAGGTCTCAAAGAGAGACAGAGATATATGGAGAGAGAAAGAGAGAGATGTTTCATCATATTATAAACACATGCATGAGATTTTAAATATATAAATATATTATAAAACATAAAACATGTATAGAATATATCCTACATACTGCATTAGAAATAATCCAGCCATCTACAATTTCAGAATTCGATCCATCAGAATTCAAAACATTTGAAATTTTCCAAATCAAAAGATTTAACAGCAGCTGTTTTAGCTGAGCTGTGTAAGTGAATCTCCTATATCCTTAACTTACTATTAAGATAAATACTGTTCCTATAGGCAGAACTTTAAATGCTCTTTAAAAAAATTCTAGAAAAGTAACATTTTAGACTACTTATAAATTCGATTAGAGCTTTATTTCACACACATTTTACTCTTGAAAATAATGTAGAGTTAACTGCTTTCTGATCTGTGGCTGTGCCATATATTGGGCCTCAATCTATGTGCAAATGTATAATAAAATGTAATCATTTTTGAAAATAAATCTAAAATTTAAGCAGCGTAAAATGAGCTTTTGACTATAATGTGCAAAACAGCAAACTCTGATATCACCGGCACTAGCCATTACATAAATATAAATTCTAGTGCAGGAGTGGAAAAGATTAAAATTAATGTTTAATCAGTTGGCATTTTCTCAAAAACTTCCTGAAATGCAAACACACACAGTCTGGTAATATATAATAGATAGTAATTGGCTGTCAAGATAGCAAATATATTAACATAGCAATATTTTTAAATGGCTCATTTCTTCATTCAGTTTTGCCCCTCAAAAGCCTAATGTCGTCACATGTAGTCCTTGCATCATTTTTGGGTTTGTTTTTATTTTGATGAACATTGTTTGGATTATTCATACCATATTTAGTCCTCACATCACTTCAGTTTTGTTTTGCTTTTGAAAAAATGCTTTGGTTAGTCATACCTCCGTCCCCTTCCTGGACAAAAACCAAACTTGCATTGGTTCTTTTTTACCCTTCATGGAAACAGGACCTCTGTGCTCAAGGTGGAACTGTGGATCTGAGTTTTCTGGAGTTCTCAGGCATCTGAAATTAAACAGATTACAATTAAACAAGAGCATGAATGAAATATCAAATGTAGAACATTGAATTTTGGGACAATTGTTGACACCATTCAGGCCGGCTGTGATTCAATGTAAACAAATCTGGAACAGTGCTGGATGTTTCATCCATGAGGAACAGTGATTAGGGTCTCTTGGGCTGCCAAAATTTGCATGACCACCAGAAGGGAGCAGAGAGTTGGAGAAAACATTTATTGCTGGCTGCCATCTGGATTTCTCTGTACAGCTTGGAGCTGGTATCCTCAGCCTTCTTTGGAGCAACCATTTGCCTGGCAGCTATAGGATTTCTAACTGAAAAAACGCGAGGGAACATAGATTTGGCTCTGTGTCTGACCTCCCAAGGCACCGTCAATTATTTCCTCCAGAGCATTCTTGCTATAAAATATTAAATCACATTCACACCCTCAGAAGCACAAACAGCAAAAGCATAATTAAAAGCCACACATACCACCTTGAAAACCTCAGCTGGTTTTTTCATAACCATATCAAATGTACTAAATGAACAAGTTCAAATAATCAACAAGTTTTGCAGCAAAATATAGCCTGGACTGAATGGAAGGACATAAATGCACGAACAGAATGAATACATACACCTACACAGAGCAGGCTGACTAACACAGCTCCTTCTTGCATCTTTAGCAGTTTCTGCAAGCATCCAATGATGAATGTACGACATTCAGGTCAAACATTTTCCCCAAAATCAATCAAATCAAAGCAAGCTATCAGCAAAGAGCTTTTGAAAAAAAACAGTAGCCACCAATAAGATTGATGATGGCTTGAGATCTTAAGTGCTTTGTTCTTTCCTCTGTTGATTGCAGACCATTCAAAGGCCCTTTAAAGATGATAAACATTGCAGCGTGCATTCTGAATGTCCATGTCAGGACCACCATCTTGCCCTGTCATTCTGTTGAAAGGGGAAGAGGAGGAGGCTTCCTGGCATTTTATATCTACCTGTTCCCGTCACAGCCTTGTGGCATCACATTGGTTGCTGGTGGATTGGTCAGGAGAGGGTTGGGCTCGGCAAAAGAAAAGAATTGCTACTTTTCAGATTCCACCTCATGTAAGGACCTGCCCCTTCAATGTCATGTTGTACTATCTCCCAGGGGGGGAAACTCCTTAGCTGGCGCTTGTCCTCCATCTTCCTCCTCTTGGGTTTCCGGGCCTTTCTGGTAGCAGCCTCGGCATGTGTCTTGCGTGCCTTCAGGGTTTGTGAGGCAAGGCATGCAGTTCATGATGAATGCCCTCCAAACCGTGAAGACACAGGCCAAGGCTGCTATCGTGAGGCCTGGCAAATCTAAGAGGATGAATTTCAGCACTAGACACCACGGTGGACGTTTCAGTGCTCTAGCCGCTGCCTCGACTGTCACAGGTGGGGCACCTAGTGGAGCTGCCAGGGCTCTTGCCCTGGTGGGAGCTAGCCAGCTGAGAGCCAAGTGCAGAAAGACCCCACCCCTTGACATGACGCTCAATGGAGACTCCCAGCAGTTGGGATTCTTTCTGGCCCACATTCTGACATACATGCAAGAATATAGGCAGGAGATCTCTATCAAAGGTGCCAAGGTGAGAAGCATCAGCCTGGCGTCGGAAGGGGCCACAGCCTGCTGGATGGTGACCTTTCATAATGCGAATACATCTGAGCTGAGAAACTTCAATCACTTTATGATGATTAGTCGGCGATTCGAAGACCTAGCTGACTGCAAAGCAAGGGACCCCATCAAGACTATGCATCAAGGTTGCAGAGTAAGGGCAGAGTACACCAAGGAATTCCGTGACCTGGCATGCCAACTTAATGACTGATATCCTCATCAGTTGCTACAAAGATGTGCTTAACAACAACTGTTACAACGTCTGAGTTTTGAAGGGAGCCCTGTCACCCATCACAACTGGCATATCCTGTCTAAGGAGTTGGAGATCAACCAAGTACACAACAGGTACTGGTTTCTGTGGAAGAAACCAGCTGTCAGGTTTCCATTAAATGCCCTAATTGATTCATGATCCTTGTGTCAAATTTCAAAAGAGAAACCCATCATTTATTAGGAGCATTTTGGCAATGCCTGTTTTTGGCAGTCAGATCTTAGCTTATTTGAAATATATTTCGTCCCTGCCCTCAGTCGGAGTCATAAATCACATTCCCCAATGAGGTGCACCCCTCCCAAGTCTGCTGTGATAATCTGAGATCCAACTAGCTGAAAGTATGCATGGAATGCACTCTCCCCCTTTCCTACGTCACCTGTAGGAGTTGACATTTGGCTCCCCTCACTTTCCAAAAGCAACGTGTGCAAAGGGGCCCATGTAAAGACTTTAAGCTTCATAGTGGCCCCAGGGATGGAATGGCCTCTAGTTTGACCTAGCTAAAGAAATGAAATCCATACATAAACTGGAGAAGTGGACTGCTAAAACTCTGAACGAGTTGCCCTCCTTAGGAGTAAGTTGGTGCCCAGAAGGCAGCTTCTCCATGGTGGTAAGTCGGGGCAGTAATGCAGGGACGATAGAAGGACCGCCCTGCTATCCCCAAAGAATACCGGGACCTAAGAGAGGTGTTCCGCAAAAAGGGTTTGGACAAACTCCCCCTTTACTAGCTGATAAACCTTCCCAGGGCTAAACTAACTAAGCCGGAACTATATTCAATGACCTTGGGGGAGTTAGATACACTGCAACTGTTTATTGACAAAAATCTTGCCTGTGGTTTTATTCAACTGGCCTAATCCCGTGTCCCAGCAGTCCTGGTTCTGTTCCATAAAAAAAAAAAAAGGCCTTCAACCTTATACCTGAATTACCCCTCAATGGCCCACTCAAGTCAAGTCACTGAAAGAGTGGGTCTCCCAACTGAGAAATATGTGGCAAGTGGTGAGGACTGGCAGATGCTCACGAGGCTTATAAGAAGCAAGTTGAGAAGGAATCCAAACTGTTTAAGATTGGCAACTGAGTTTACCTTTCCACCCACTTCCTGCAATCTCTACAACCATCAAAGAAGCTGGGACCCAGGTTTGCAGGGCCCTCCCCAATCAAACGCATCATTAACCTAGAAACTGTAGAATTAGATTTGCCAAGTTTCTTTGACAGGTTCACCTGTGTTTCATTGCACCTTATTGAAGTCTAAGGTCACTTCTCCCATTAGACCTAAGCTTCCACCAGCCCCGGAACCTTTAATGATAGAAGGGGAACAACACTGAAATCTGGGAAATTCTAGATTCCCGTAAGCAACGGGGAACCCTTCAGTCCCTGGTAGCGTGGAAAGATTTCCCGATAGTTCAGAATGAATGGGTGGACTACCACCATGTTAGAGCCCCTAAACTTGTAAAATACTTCCATAATCAGTATCCTGACAAGCCCAAATGACATTTATCTTGTTTTATGTTCAGGACTAATGTCACTGTTCAGGAGGGAAGCATCTAAGGTCCACCATCATGTCCTCCCATTCTGTGAGAAGAGCGGGGGAGGCTCGCTGGCATTTTTCACATGCTTTTGCTGTCCTGCTTGGGAATTAGGGAGCGGGATTGTCTTCGGAGATGGAACAGACTCCCTCCCAGCTGGTTCCAGCCTGGTTTCAAGGCTGTCATGCCCTGAGAGTGAACTGTTATCTGCCTTTTACCTCAGAATTCCCATAACAACCTTGTGGCATCATATTGGCTGCTGGTGGACCGGTCAGGGGGAGTTGGGTGTGAGGAAATGAAAGAATTGCTGTGTGCTTTGTGTGAGACGTTTCAGATTCTGCCTTGCTTTCCTGAAATCACCTTCTCTCAATAAAAGATCTTTTGATTCAATATAATGGATTCAAGAGTCTTGCTTTCTTGAGGGACCAGCTGTGACAAGTCCTACAGTCAGCATTACCAAGACCATACAGAGAGTATACACACTCATAATGCCCCGTAGGTTCGGAAAATAGATAAGTGAAAGAAAATACAATGCACAATGTCAAAAAAGAAAAAGAAAACAAGGAGACAACCTCTCACTTTCCTGAGGTGGCATATGAAAGTAGTGACAAGCAAATAGATAAAAGATACACTAGAATCCAGCATCTTCCATCATGCACAATCAAAGCCATCATCTGAATAATAGTACATATCATAGTCATCCATGCACATTTCTAGTTAGTATCTTGGCTTTCATTTAAATATTAGATTATGTTTGGAAAAAGTTACATTATAACTTTTTTATACACAGAAAAGAACTCTATGACCAATTGGAGATGACGCCATGGAGAGAAGGTGAAAAAAGCGGCATCTCTAACAGCCAAGAGGGAAGAAATTGGTTCCTTGAAAGCCAGAGACTAGCTCTATGACCAGATGATGGGGAAGACAGACATGGCAAAATTTCTGTGTTAGGAGTATAATCCTAATGTTGGGTAGGCAATAAGCCATGATGACAAATGGTCTATATTACTTTAAATGTTTGAATGTAATTAGCAGCTGTAATTATCTCAGCAATAAGAGGAAGCCAGGAGAGCTCACTCTCTCTCTCTGCTCGCTCTGACTGACTGATTGACTGACTGAAGAAGGAAGAATCGTGGATTGCAACTGTAAGCAATTGTGTGTGAGTTAAGGACTGTATTTGATTCAATACCTACTATCACTGCTTGCGAAGCAGCAGTTTAGTTTTACAACACAAGTAACACTACTTGTTTTTTTCTATCAGTGTCTGAGACTCTACCTGTGTGTCTACTAGCAATGTTTCTCTAGCTGCACATTCTGTGCAAAACTTTCTGTCTCCTAAAGGAGAGATCCCCAACAGTCTGTCGTAAAGTTGGAGTCAATCAGTACGAGAACAGGAGTGATGGCTGGACAAAATGACAAGAACAGGTGAGAAGATTTAAAACCTCTTGATAAAGAATAAGAGTAGAGTTGCGATTAGGAAAGCATTCAAACGTAAATTAGCACAAATGGAGAAACTGGGAACTGCATGGCAAAACAAAGAAGAAAGATGTTTAAAAACATCAAAGCCCCGAGAGAAAGGATTGCTTGTTTAGCTTAGAAGGCAAAATTAAAAGAAGGACTGAATATTTTATTAATACAGAAAAAAAATCTCTGTAGTTGAAGACCTTGCATCAATAGCAGGTAATTGATAAACCCCAAACTCCACGAAAATGTTACAAAGAAGCTGAAGGCGGGTGATGGGGGAGGAAAAAAAATCAACAACTATGATTTAAAACTGAAGAAAAATACTCCCCCACGGCTTCTCTACTACAATTTGTATTCTGTGCTGTCATGGAGTTAAAGATTAAAGTTTATATCTGAGTGGGGGGGAAAATAGCCCAAAGTTAAGAAGCGGAGACTTACCAGAAGAAAAAAATTGGGAACTGAAAAAGCTGACAATTTAACAGCAAAAGCCAAGAGACTTGCTTTCAGCACGATTCCAACACCGTTTAAAATCTAAAGAAGAAATCCCCTCCCGTCTCCTACTCAGATTGTCACAATTTGCATTTTGTGTCTCTGTGAGTTAAAGGTTACATTAACATTTCTATTAGAAAGAACAAAAGAAAATGAAAGAGCTGATTTTGACTGTCAGGAGATGGGAACTTTGAAACACCACAAGCAGTTTGACCACCTTCTCTCTCTTTTTTTTTTTTTTACAATGAAACCAACTTCCTTTTTTGTTTGAAACGTAAAGAATTGGGATATGATCTGAAGAAAGAAAATAGCAAATTAAAAGTCGGGCATTATGGAGGGATGGGATCTTACAGAAATATGTAAAACGAAAAATATGCGTGAATCGTTTGGGTTGAGAAGGATGATCATTTGAATGTTATGGAAAGAAATGAAATTGAATGGGTGTTTCAGTGGGTGATAGAAAAAGCAAGGGAGAGTGAGAGAAATAATAAGCAGATAAAGGATCTCATTGGACTCAATAGGGGCATGGAGAAGAGGAGAAGAGCATGTCCCAATGGGGGGGGGGGGGGGGGGGAAAGGGAAAAGAAAAGAATGAGCAAACAGGCAGCATGATGAAAGAAAGAAAAAGTTCACTACAGAGGGAAAATATAATAAGAAAAGAAAAAGGGAAACTGCGGAGGGGGAGTTTTAGCGGATTGGAAGTCCACCCGAAGGTAAATTACTTCCATACTGTTATGACAAAAATAAAAAGAGGGTATCAATATTTTATCAAGAATTTATCTCAACTTAAAACTAAATTTTAATTAGTTAAATTGAAAGAAGATATCCTTAGAGTAAATTTCATAAAAGCACCCTGTGGTTTAAAATGTGTGGTTTGGAAATAGAGACAAGGATACAGGTACGCTTCATTTCTCACCTATAAGTATATTCGGAGACGTTGATCTTTCCTTTTTCACCTGTCGTTTCTGTTCTGCTCGTGAGATTGACGGTGTTCCCAAAAAGACAATAACGTGGCATTCTTTGCCCAATGACACCTGTGACCACTTCTCCGGTGTGGATGCCTATTGTTATCTATTACAAAAAATTAATAGAAAATGGTGTCATTGATTTAATATTTGGTCAACAGTATCATTAGTCAGTAATGGGAATGCACTATGAATATGAAATTAAATATTAAATTTATGCTTAATTTTAACTGAATTTATATACCAAAATATGGGATGCAACACTACAAACCTAGAAGAAATATAGCATAGTCAATCTATTTCAGGTTTTTACTTATACAACCGAACCAGAAAATCATTCAGTGTAATTCTGAAAACATCAACACTTTCTCTAAGAATGGCAAAATAAAATTATGCATTTCACAATGTAACTAATTGCCTGGTAAGGAACTGCAAAGAAATGTTAGTCTATAGGCCCATCTTTTTCCAGATAGATTAGAATATGTCATATTAAATAAATAGGATTTTTTCCCATGTTCATAATTTTATACCAATGAACCAGTGGTGGGTTTCTGCAGGCTCGCACCTATTCGCGAGAACCGGTTGGTGAAATTTAGAGAACCGGTGAGAGGGGGTTCCACCGGCGTACCCTGAAGTAAATCTGGCCCGCCGCTGCCAGTGACCCAACGGAAAGGAAAGGAAAGGAAAGGAAGGAAGGAAGGAAGGAAGGAAGGAGGGAGGGAGGGAGGGAGAGAGAAAGAGAGAGAGAGAGAGAGAGAGAGAGAGAAAGAAAGAAAGAAAGAAAGAAAGAAAGAAAGAAAGAAAGAAAGAAAGAAAGAAAGAAAGAAAGAATTTATCATCACAATTGAGTCCAAAATTTTGGTTGCTAAGCAAGAGCGTTGTTAAATGAGTTTCACCACATTTTAAAAGGTGGCCACTCCCACCCTGTCACATGACTGCCAAGCCATGCCCACAAAATAGGCCACACCTACAGAGTAGGTTCTAAAAAATTTGAAACCCACCACTGCAATGAACCCTCAGTTTTAGGAACTGTCTTATCTATAGGTGTATAGCAACAGGGAATTAGTAAGTAAAAAAGTAGCACAGATTTCTCATAATATGGGTCACCATCTTGCCTATTTTTATGGAGTTTAAAAAGCTGAAAGTTGATTTTACATTGTCAGGACTGAAATTGCACCATAATAAAATCCCTAAATCCCATAATATGTTATCAATCACTGACCTGAATAGATTCTCCGTCAACTTGAACTTGCCCAGCTATTTCCATCATATCCAATGCTAAGTGGCCGATAGAACGTGCATGATGGATGCAGGGTTCTGGCAAGCCACTTACTGTCATATATTTGTCTCCAACGGTCTCAACCTACCAAAAAACAAATCTGAAAGTTATGATATTCCCTGTCTTTGCTTGCCTCGGTAAAACAATAACCTTTGATTATCAATCATCTGGCATTAAAGCAGTATCATTTCATTAGAAAGATTATTTTCACAGTTATCAAACATGAAACATATTTACTCTATCTTCCCCATTTTTCACAAATCCTAAGAAGCTAAAATCTTCAGTAGATACACTTATATCAATGATTATGGGAGATGTATTCTTAACACATATACAGGAAATCAAGTTCTGGAAAATTGTATTAACTTCTCATCTCAATGTAGTGCTTTTTGGCCCCCAAATAACATAATTTCCATCTCAATAGACTCACTGGCTTTCATTTGTCAAAATTCCAGTATCATCAATATAAGAAATTTTATTTAAAAATAAGTTTGAGTTTAGAAAGTACATCAAAATATATATCTCCCAATAAGCCACAAAAAGAAGTGCAAGACCATAGATCATGTCTTCTACTGGAAGAACAAACCTATTATCTATATTATTTTATAGCAGTAGTTAAAACAATTTTACTGAATGATGGTCAATCCATAATGACATATAATATTCAAAATTATTACTCTTGTATGGTTAAACTTCATAAAATAGAATGTATTATTATACAAGGCTGCATACAAGGCTCTAACAATCTGTTGACCAAAACTGAGCTTTCATTTTATTTCATGATAAACCAACCTGGAATTTAACTTCAGATTGTAAATACAGATTGTGTAAACCCATATTAGGAAAGTTGCCAAGAGATAGTTTGAGACTTCTGTCAAATGTTTTGGAAGCTAGGCTCGGGGCCTAGCTATATGCGAGACCGCCTCCTGCCCCATACATCCCTTAGACCGATACGCTCCCACAGAGAGGGCCTCCTCAGGGTGCCGTCGGCCGGACAATGCCGACTGGCGACACCCAGGGGAAGAGCCTTCTCTGTGGCGGGTCCAGCCCTCTGGAATGACCTACCCCCTGAACTACGTACCATCACCGACCTCCGCCTCTTCCGCCAATGTCTTAAGACATATTTGTTTCAACAAGCCGGCCTAGCCTAACCTCCCATGGGGACTTTCAGGTAGTTTTAAATTGGGTTTTTAAATTTTGGTTTTAGCGCAGGATAGGATTATTTAATAGTTTTAAAATTGTATTTATTGTATTTTGTATGTTTTTTAAATTTCCTGTGCGCCGCCCTGGGTCCTCTGTGGAGAAGGGCGGGATATAAATTTAATAAAATAAATAAAATAAAATAAATCTGCAACCCACATCTCTAGCTTCTGTTGTTTGTAATACATAAAGAAATATGTCCAGCCATACATCTTACACTATTCATCATAAGCTGATCATTAGAACAGAATTGACATATCATATTTACCTTATAAACAAATGGGTTTTTTCGTGAATCAGTCAAAATATCAAATCTTGTATAAAGATCGTTTAAAAGATTGACAATTTTCATAGCTCCTTCGCCAGAGGCATGTTTACTGCAGAACGCATTGAAACCAACAATGCCACTAAACAATATAGTCACATTATCATAACGTTTTGCTGGTACAGGACGCTTGTGTCTCAGTTCATTGGCCACAGATGGAGGAAGCACCGAATACAATAATCTATATAAGTTTGTGTAAGAGTAGCAAAGGAAAAAATAGAAAAGAAATAAATTGATCTAATTCTGATAAATTTATCATTTATCATGCCTAGTATTCACTGATTTTAAAACAGCATATTTTACAGCAGGCACAATTTGCATTATAAAGTTTACTTCTAAACAAACAACACAATAAATATGTACAGTAGATTATTTTATACATTTTTTCATTTATATTATTTATACAGGCACACACCATTCAAGCCCAATGTAGGCAAATTATAGTCTGATGAATAGATTTATGGTTAAAATCCTATTAATATGCTACTTAACAATAATTATATTATCAATAGCTAACAATTTTTGTAGTACTTCATTTGGATTTGCTACATGTTTTTGATCTTTTTTAAATTTGAATTTAATGCAGCAATCTCCAACTTTTCCGGCTCCGCAAACCAGCAGGGGCTGGTGGAACCAGTGGAGAAGCGGTTGGTTCTGCACAATCAGCAGGCACACAGACTCACAAACCTCCATGGGTGCCGCCTGCACAAATGAAGATTCATGCGCTTGCTTGCATGGCCTGATTTCCAATGGACCATGGGCTGGTAGTGAGCTGCAGACTGAGGTTTGGGGAGCTTGATTTAATGCATAATGACTTTTGTAACGGAAATAACTGTTACAAGACAAAAATTGGATGGCAAACTCAGTAGTAGCCCATGATACATTAGGATTTCAAAAACAGATATTCTTGAGATACACTCTCATAACTGGAAATTAATTTGGCAATGATGACTACATATTATGAGGAGTGAGTTGCTTAGATTGTGAAGGCTGAAAAATGCATTTAATGCAAAACTTCATAACCACATCTTTTAAAAAATATACACCAAAATTAGTAATTTATATGATTAAACTACATATGAACATTCCATTTGAAAGTTCAGACACTGCAGATTGTTTAGTTTAGTGGCCTGACATTAAACTGCCTTCACTGTATTCAAACATTTATGTCTTCTTTATCCACCCAGACTGATAAGAGAAATTGTGGCCTAAATATAAAGGTCACACGTGCGCAAGAACTGTAAATAGAAAAAATTCTCAGGCTTCAGCAAGAGACGTGTTTGTGTTTCTTGGCTCAACATTTTTATCTTACTTGATCTACAGTAATGTCTCTGACTTCAACTAGGCGAGTAGGAATCAGAGTTATTAATGAGCTTCCAAACGAAGCAGAGTGATAAAAATTGATCATTTATAACATTTCATAGTCAAAGTAAGAGATTAAATCTTACGTATCCGTCTTCTTTTTTTCATCTTCCAAAGCTCTTAGAGTGTGCTGGAGCCTATCCGTTAATATTTCCAATTCTTGTGTTAGTTTGTATTCCTCTCGGAATTGCTCTCCCAAAAGGACCAAATCACGAGTAGCATCATGCAGAGGGATGTCACTTAAGTACAGTCCTCTTCTAGTTAAGTCGTCCAAGTTCATCACACTAATGCAATGCAAAGTGAAATGAGAAAATGACCGGGCAAGATTTCCCTCGAACTCATGTAGAAGGTCATGATTAATCTGTTTTGCAAGTATTCTTCAATACAAAAAGTAACACTATATCTCTATTTCATCATTTAATACACTAATAGTATTGCATTTTTCTATTCTTCTATGTGGCACTTTAAAAAGGCAGTTCACCAACATGCTATAAGTTGCTGCAATAACTGATTCTTTCACAACGTTGTTTGAAATCAAAGTCAAAATGCAAGCAATTAAAACACTTTTTTCGAGGAACTTTAACCATTACCACCCACCCTTCTATTGCCTATTTTTTTCTTAGTGTTGTTATACTTTTATACTTTCCCCAGCAGTGAAACTATCATCAGCTTCAGGAATGGACCTTGCAGCAGGGATCCCTAATGCCCAGCCTGTGGACCAACACCCACTGGGCCACACAAACGAGGAAAGCCCCATCTGCAGAAGGCAGGCAGCGTACAAAACCACACCTCCTCCTCCGGTCCATGGAGAAACGGAACCAATCCTGGGTGCCCAAAAGGATGTCTGTGGAGGCCGCTCTTATAAAGGGGTGCAGGACAGGCAGGAATGTTTAATCGCCTTCTCATCAAGAATCAAAAGGAAGCTTCTCATGTAGCCACATAACAACAAACAAACACAGAACCTTTTGCATCACCATGTTTTGGTTTCAAAGGCTGAAATTCTAGTTGTTCCAACACTATAAATTCACTGCACACGCAAATCTTGTTTGCTTACCTTGGAGAACAAAGGAAAAGGATACTATCTGCTTCAGGTAAGTAGATCATTTGCCCTTTCAGGCGTAAACAGCTAATTTCTGTACCAGTCAATTCATCTTCACATTCCAATTTTTCCACATCCAAAAGTCCTTCCTTTCAAAGAACAGAAAGAAACGTCAAGGAAAAGCGCCCCTGAGATGAGCCTGCACCCTGGGGGTCACCCACAGAAAACCTCAAGGCTTTTTGCTTGTGATTTTCTGATCTTTAGCTAAACAAATATTAGAAAGAAAAGCATTTCTGTTTTGTGGTGAAACCCAGTTCTCCACAACTCCGGGTGACTCAAAACAATCAAAAGAAAGAAATTACAACAGAATATTTAAAAAGGAGATTAAAAAAAAGATAACAAGAATGATAGACTGAATGGAAACAAAGCAAGGAGCCCACTCTGTCTTGTCGAAGGCCTGCTTGAAGAGCCAACTACCCACCATAATTTGAAAAATAGCAGGAAATAAGGGCCCTATGGATCTCAGGGGAAATCCCACTCAGGAGGGCAGGCACTGCTACCGAATGGATCCAATACCTCCAAGGTCCAAATAAAAAGCAAAATTTAACCAAAGGAACTCAGAGCATATCAACTATATTCAGGACAGAACAGCTAATCCATATTCAGAAACCAGGCACTAAGCCTTGTAAAGCTTTATAGCATGGGTATTAAACGTGCCATGTCATGTTGCTGTCATGTGATGTTTCACAAAATTTCCCCCATTTGAGGAGCTGGAGTGGGCGTGGCCTGCACATCACGCATCTGGCCCGTGGGCCGCCAGTTTCACACGCCTGCTTCATAAGTAATGGCCAGCACTTTAATTGCATCTAAAATTGACAATGTGTACAGCCTACAAAACAGAGGTTTACTGGGAATACCAAGGCATACCTATCACTGCGCATGATGCTGCATTCAGGACCAGCTGGGACCTCCAGGTGGCCCAGCAGTCCTAGGTACAGCCATAAGAAATAGTCAACATGACCATGGCATGAGTGACTATCTAAAGGCCCTGAAAGTGTGCAAGTTGTACACCAGATACTGCCTTTTTGACCACCACTGCTACTGGTTCTTTAAGCATAAGCTTTAGGTCCATGGAGATTCACAGACTGTGCAAGCCCATCCCAGATGGAATATCCTCATATATGGACAGCCAGAAGATAATAGAATAACAGAATTTGAAGGAACCTTGAATGTCTTCTAGTCCAAACCCCTGCTCAGGCAAGAAGTCCTATACTATTTCAGACAAATGGTTGTCCAATCTCTTCTTAAAAATTTCCAGGGTTGGAGCATTCACAACTTCTGTAGGAAACTTGTTCCATTGATCCTCTTCTTTGCAACAACTCCTTAGATACTACTATCATGTCACCTTAGTCCTTCTTTTCATTAAACTAGACAGACCCAGTTCCTGCAACCGTTCTTCATATGCTTTAGCCTCCAGTCCCCCAATCATCTTTGTTGCTCTTCTCTGCACACTTTCTAGAGCCTCAACATCTTTTTTACATTTACAGTGGTGACCAAAACTGGATGCAGTATCCAGTACCCTAGCCATATGGTCTTCATCGAACTTGAAAGTGTTTTTACTATTTCAAATTAACATGAGTTTTAAGTATTTTCTTCCTCCTAGTAAAACAGATATCTATTGTTAAATTGCAATCAGCTTTAGATTACCTTACTCCTTAACACAAAGACTGTGTTGATATGTGAGAGGATTCCATGGAAACTAATATCAATATGAGGCCGAACCAATGAAAATACTGATAATAGATTACAATATCCTGGCTGGAGCTGAAATATAAAGGAAAAAAAAACATTTTAAAACTTTGAATTCTGGTTAGTGATTGCAGTCCATTTCTCTGTGTTCTGGCTGTGCAGTTAATACAATAATATTTAGTGAACTAGTGTTCACATTGTATAATTAAATAATGGACCTTTTGCATAAAAAATAAGAGTTGAATAAGAGTTGTCCAAGCTCCAGGATGAAAAATGAATCCTATCTTCAATTGCAATAAGCAAGGAAATATTCTAAAGCAATATTTTTCAGCCTTGCATGATGGCTGGGTAATTCTGGGAGTTGAAGTCCATGTGTTAAAGTTGCCAAGATTGAGAAACTCTGTTATAAACAATCTCCATACCTAATTTTGTGTTCTACAATCAACAGCAGTAATTCAAGCAACTCTTCTAGAAAGGGACGGCCATTTCTACTTTGACCTGTTCCATGTGGCCCTATTCACAAATTTCATGCTTACAGTGATTCAGGCCGCATAGGCTGAAATAAATTCCAATGGGCTCTTTAATGAAAAAGTTTTAAGATGAAAATCTCTAGGCTTTTCATCAAGGATTGTATTCCATTGTCATACTTTATTAAAGTCAACCTGAAAGGGGTGGGGAGAGGAAAAGTAGAGACATGAAATAATATAAATAATTTGAAATGCTGGATTACTTAATATTTGTTAATTAAAAAGGGGGGGAAACTTTTTAGCATGTAACATAGGCATAGTTAATTATAAAATGAAAACTATTTAAAATATGTAAGTGCTAAACTACACCAATCGCAGCTTATGGTTGTTTTTCAGCATCAATGTTTTTAAATGAAATGTTTAAAAGGTTGGTTATTAAAACTTCATGTGTTTAGATTCAGATAAAATAATAAAAAAGGGGGAAATGGGAAATACATTTCATAGTCCAAATGGTGCATACAGAATATTCAGTAATAGAACTAGTATAAAAAAACGCAAATAGAAGGATGGTGGAAAGTCTGGGATTCAAAAGCTTTGCAGGAAAAAACAAGAATTCTTACCTGGGGAAGGACTCTGTATATAGCATTTCCACACTGAGTGACAACTAGGTCTCTGTCAAATATAATGTGGAAAGGAAAAGCCTTGCAAAATGTGTATGGACTGATGCGAGACTCTTGAGTACCATTCTCTTCAAATCTGTCAAGGTCTTCATAAAAATCTTCCTCTTTAGATTCTTTTTCTTCGATTAAGAACTGAATATGGTCACACTCCTCATTTCTTTGTTGAATAACCTGAACATCATAAAGAAAAGGTGGTTAATGCAATAATTATTCTTCAGCCACAAGTGTTGCTCATACTAAATTCCAATCTAGACACCTAAAGTGCATGTGTAAAAATAAACAGACTTAAATTAGAATTCCTGGCAGTGTTGCAGTCATCTAAACAATGAACTAATAGCATAAATGGAAGCCATGATGACTTAGAACGTCTACTTTTGAAGCTCAATTTGCTCTTCAGATCAAGTTGATTTGCCAAAGGAAGAGGGTCATCAGCGGGAAGAATCAATTTTCAGCATAGAAAACTATAGGTTCCAAAAAGCCCCTTGCATGATTAAGAATAACTGGACAATTTGAATCTCTAGTGTCTAGAATACCTCGGTCTCTTTGCAATACTTTGAATACATCCAGGCCTTCTCTAGTATATGAAACCAAGAAAGGAAGAATAGTGTCTGTGAACAAAGATTCGATTTTGTTTTAAAATATAATGTAATATAATAAATGTTTTAAGTTAGTTCAGTCTAAATGGGACACTTTCACAATATAGTTTTGTAAAACAGATGTCCAGCTGTCATATAAACTCATTTTCATGCATTTACTATTTTTTCACACACTGTAATCTTCTTCTTTTTTTTCTTTCTCTTCTTCTTCTTCCTTCTATATTTATATCTTCTATATAATATCATATATACATACATATGTGTGTTAGGTTTTGAGCTGATAAATAAATAAACAAGGGCTCAATCAAATATCCGCTCAAAACCTAACACACATATAAAAAAAAAAAAGACACAACGAAACTAATAGCTTTCTGTCCAGATGGTCTCTGGGGATGAGCCGAAAGGCAGAAAAGGAGAGCAGATTGCTTCCTCCCTTAATTGGGGCTTACCAGGATGTTGTGACACAAGCATATACATACATACATACATACATACATACATACATACATACATACATACATACATACATACGATATATATGTTCCAGCATAACTCTGGAGCGCTTGGAGCAATTTCAACCAAACTTGGTACACAGATCACTTATCCTCTGGAAACAAACACTGGGGGAGGGGGAGATGACTCCCCTGAGATGGGTGGATGTCTGTTCCAGCATAACTCTGGAATGCCTGGACTGTTAAAGAGAGCGAGTGTGGCATCCTACGGCAGCAATTGTTCGTGATGTCAGTCCTTTTGCAGCTTCCTCTGCAAAGCCAGCCATGACGTTCGCCCTCAGTAGACCAATGGGGAAGCTCCTGATTTGGGGCAAAGAGCCAGGATCGTAGGCAGGGAAAGAGGAGCGCATGGGGGGAGGGGAAAGAGAGAGAGCAGGGATGATGGGCATGGGAGTAGGGGGAAGAAAGGCCCCTCTCCATGGCTCCCTGTCAGACAAACACTTTGACATCTATAAATACCCAGGCCAACCATACCCAGCTATAATATGAACTCATTTTCACGCATTTACTATTTTTTTCACATACTTAATCATATTCATAAATAATATTTCATTATACCCTTATACAAATCCAATAACCCTGAATTAAAGGTTTAATAGCAGCACCAATTTTAAAATTGTATTTTGATTATTTAAGCTTTTGCCCAAGAAGGAGGAAATTATCCCCCATGTCCAAGAAAGGTATTCTGTCGTGTAGAAACCCAGTCTCTGGACCCAAGCCAGGTTTATTTCCATTGTTTAAGCTCTCTGCACTGTTGCAGAGTCGAAGGTGAAACTCTGAGTAAGAAACAAAGGTTCCTCCAAAATTAAAAGAACTAGCTCTATCTGTGGCTCACTGTTATTCAAACTGACATCCATCCATAGCCTTCCACTGAATTTATATAAACTGCATTGCAGAAAATAATGTACATGGCATTTATTTATTTATTTATTATTTAAATTTATAGACCGCCCCCTCTCTCCCATGGGGACTCGGGGCGGTGCACAGGAAATTAAAATCTAATAAATAACAATATACAACATACAAAATATTAAAACTGAATTAAATTATCCCTGTGCTAAAACCATATTTAAAATCCCTAAACACCTTAACAATACCCTTAAAATTCAAATTGAAACAAATTTATTTTTTTACGGCTAGGTATAAGAGTTAAGCCAGGCCGGCCTGCTGAAATAAATGAGTTTTTAACTTCTGGCGGAAGGAGCGGAGGTCCGTCGTTGTTCTATAGTTCATGAAACTATTCACATAATATCATTGATAAACTACCACACAATAAGATAAAAGAGTCGGCAGATACTGTGTATACTTTGGGGGAACATACTATTAAATTAAACATACCTTACTTCTGAATAGACATGGATTTCACACTACCTTGTCATTTTTCAGCTATATCATACATATTAAAATTAGAATGGTATCTAGTTACCAAAACTTTCATTCATTTTATTGGTTAAAATAATAATGCAACATTGTGACTGGAGAAATAAGTCTTAAAAATCTTAGTTTCGGCTAGTTATACGTAAGCCACAGCAGATATTATTTTAGAGAAATAAAGAGAGCTTCTGCTGCTGCTAATGATGATGATGATGTTAAAGTTGTTGCCAGCCAAATGCTTGAAATGTGAATTTAATAGCTTTCAAATATGTTTTAAAATATTCTGACTTATTATACATAGTTTTTACTAATCAAAGATTTTTAATAAGGACAATAAATTAAGTCCTGTAAATGTCAGGGTTCCAAGTAACACCCCCTACGAAAGAAGACTCTGAGGCTAGAAGTCCCTCAAAGTTCCATTTTATTAGAGATGTCATATTGGCACATCTGGGAAAACCCGAATCTTCTGGGTTTTCCTCACCCAAGAGAAAGTCATAGTCCCTTCCCCTGCACCCACATGTCCATCATACGGCCCAATCAATCCACCGTCTCAACTGGAGATGCCTCCTAGTCACGCCACTCCAGGTGCAGGCTGAACATCCTTGACTCTCAGAGAAAAGAATGTTGTTATGGCTGTCTATCTCTACCACTGCATGCAATTCCCCCTTCCAGTTTCCCACAGCACTTAGTGTGGCAGCCCTGAAGATCCAAAGAAAAAGATGGCCTCCGGGGCTGATAGTAGACTTATTCAAAATCACATTTTTGAACAGTGTAACTGAAATGTTCAAAATACTAGCCAATGATTTAATCATTTTCTATCCAAAGCCCTCTCTTGAACCACCACATTAAAAAGGTAATATAAAACATTATCTAGAAAACAACCGTCCTTCTGCCACATAATTAGGCTGTTTTGAGAGCTGGCACTGCTCTAATATAATATACACTGGCACTGTAAACTTTCATAATTTGATCAAATTCATCCTTTAGTATTCTGCTAATCTCCTGTGACAATAGCAGCAAAATTGCAAGGAAATTTATAGCAAATGATTTAGAACATAATGTAAGGCAATCATAGGGAGAATGATATGTGTCTAGGACAAGAAATGTCAAAAATGCAAAATGTTATTAAGACATAGCTGAAATTAGCCGAATTGTTTACATTATATTCAGTCCACGCTAGGAACATTGAGCAAACTAAGCATTTGATAGAATTAATGTGTGTGTGTGTGTGTGTGTGTGTGTGTGTGTGTGTGTTAGTTTTATGAGCTGATCAATAAATAAATCAGGGAGACTAGTATAGATCTATTTTGAGCTTTTTAGCTCTCATCATCCCCTTACTGGGATTCGAACCGGGACTGTATTGCATGTCAGGCAAGAGCCTTAGCCATTAAGCCAGCCAGGTTCTCTTATTGCATCAGCTGAGACAGGAGGATAAGTATCTATAATTGTTCCACAACACCCTGTTAGGGCCCCAATTAAGGGAGGAGACATACTGCTTTCGTCTTCTGCCTTTCGGCTCATCACCAGAGACCATCTAGACAGAATAAAGTTTAAATTGTCTTCCTCCATGAACTAGCTAGCAACCAGCACATCTACAAAGTCTTTCACCATGGCAACAGCAGTAAAAATGAAGACAAATTGCCGATCAGGCTTCAAAGAAGCAGCAGACTCTGCTTCCCTAAACAGCAGCAGCAGCAAAATGGATCCTCTGCAAAACAGAAGTTTCCATTCAGCTAATGACAAAGGGGACGGGCCTAAATAAGACTTTCTGTTATATATATAATAAGCACATATTCGCATACATGCATACATTTCATATTTAAATATTTTTATTTAGCACCAGAAGGGAAGAATATGTGGTGTTTCCACTTTTTCCTAATACATGCATGAATTATAGATGTGAAGAAAAAATCATAATATATGCAAAGATGCAGATCTAAACAGTAACTTATTAATTCAAATATTTAATACTAATATAATTATGCAGGAGTTTTGAAGGCTCTTTGGAAAGCATGATGGATGTCCTTTCTTTCTACTCATTTTCTTTGCCATTGTTGTTCTGTCTTCTGCTGTTTTGGTCTCTATGTGTTTTTTTGCTGTAGTTTTCTTTTAAATATTTTAATGATTGTAAGCTGCCTAGCAACCTTCAGAGTTGGCCAGCACATAAAATTAATCAATTATTGTTGGCCGCATAGTAAGCCAGGTGTTTAGACTGGAGTTTATCCACTTATCAAGTCCTTCTATGGGATAGGCAGATGTCGTTTGATAGCATTAAAAATACCATTACAAGATATAAGTTGTTCTGCCTTTTTCAATTGATTGATAGGGATTATGTCAATGATGATGATATTCAAGTGGCGCTCCAGATGTTTTGGAATTGTGCCTATTGATACTATAATTGCTTTCTTTTGCCACAGTCATTCTATGCCTATTTGTATTTTGTGGTTTTATGCAATTATTGTTAAAATTATATCCCCTTTCCAAAAATATTTCCAGAAATTGTATCACCTTTCCAGACAACATTATACAGAGTTTTGCACCACCTCCTTTGTGAGGGCCTATTGTCTTTTTTTAGTAAAGCTATTTCGTTTACCTATGATTTACTTTTCTAGGAAGGCCTTTCAATAAAATGAATAGGAATTGTCCTATTCCACTTCCAATTTCACTAATGCTTTCCTCAGCCAATGTAAAAAGCTGTAATCAGGAGCTGTAACTACAGAATGAGTAAATGAAAGAAATCATTCTGAAATCTTGTTTTATAAGAATACCAATAAATGATAATGAAAATTATATGTAATTTATATTATGAGCTGAGATAAACTAAAACAAAAAGCAACTAGGTCACAATAGTAGAAAAGTAAAAGAATAATAAAGCTGATTCCGTGTGTCAATAAATCATTTTTATTATTTCCACATGAACATAATATTGAAAGGCAAGATAAATCTACTTAGTATTGGGTGCATTAAAATAAATTTGGCATTTATAGAAAAGTTTGACTGTGATATTTAGACATATTTAAAATTAGCACGAAACTTGTTTGCTTGGGTATTCAATTGTATTCATTTCCTACAATGTTCACAATATGTCCTAACAAAAGTTGTAGAATAAAAAATCAAGCAAATGTTCAATTGTCTCACAACTTCAACTGCCTATTCTACCTGAATTAAAAAGTGGAGCAATGATCAACAATCCTCATTCCAAGAGATACTTTTCAAGATTGTTTCATATTAATATGATACAACACGTGTAATGCTTTTACATAATTGCCCACAATCTTTAAAATACAACAACCCTTTAAAAATAGTCATATCTCAAGATAATAGACAAACACTTTCTTTGTCAGTGGGGTTAAGAAAAAACATGAAACAACCAAGTCAGGCAGAAAGGACTAGAAGAACAGCATTGTTTGCCTACTGAAGGCACTCTCATATATATCTATAAATCTCTCTGTGTGTGTGTGTGTATGTGTGTGTGTGTGTGTGTGTGTGTGTGAGGTTTTTTGAGCTGATCAATAAATAAATCAGGGAGACTAGTATAGATCTATTTCGAGCTTTTTAGCTCTCATCAGCTAGCCATGCCCTTACTGGGATTCGAACCCGGTTCAAATATATATGCTACTCTCATATACATACATACATACGCATTACTTTTTCTTTTATTTATCCTCTCTAATCAATGTTCATGTTTCTGCTAAACTCTCATATCACCTGATTTCTGATATCAAGTATATAATGTATTATAGGCTGTTCTATATGAGCTCATCCAAAACACAAAACAATGTATAGGACATTCTCAATTTATGGAACAGGAATACAATTTAAAAAAACCTAGAAGTCAGACAGTCTCTACAGCCTGTGCAATCTATTATTTGTGTATATTTTTAAAAAGAAAATAAGAGGACACAAAAAGAGAAGGAATCGATGTGCTCTCACCGGAACAGATAATGATAGTCATTCCCAACTTGGTACTCTCAAACAGTATAGTCCATGAATTGGGAATTATGGTTTCTAACGTTCAAAGTACCTGAAGGATACCAAGTGTAGAAGCTGAGGTTTTCCCAAGTAACTCTTCTATGAAGACCAGAGCTAGAAATTCTGTAGCAATATTTTTTTGTCCATTCTTAAAAATTCTCCTCCCATCCTGCTTCAGATAATAAAATATTGGGGCAAATCCTGATCTTGTATTAAAAAACACATTTAGGATTTTATGGAACTGTTGAATCAATTAATATACAAGTAGCCATAAATTAAACAAAATTTACAGAGGATTATGTTCCTGATACTGCTATTTGTAATTTTCTATAAATAAAAATTAACTCTTGAAATTTGTAATAGAATAACAAAGTAATGATGAGGTCTCCGTTGTGTGCCTAACAATGGAAACATAGCTCTGTGCCTTGAAAATACTTTTGAAAAAGAGATAAAGATATTGCTGCAAAGTAATTTTACGTATTTGTGAAATACCAAACATTGGAGAGATTTTATCTTGACACTTACCTTCATATCTATTTCTGTGCCATGAATTTGTTGAGCAACTGTTTTGATTATTCCAATGACAATATCTTGGAGTCCTTCCCTCTCTGAATAGTAATGCAGGATGAGGCCCTTCCCTTTTTCTGCATCTGTGCATCTAAAGGAAGGAGCACGCATACCTGGGTAGATGGTAGCAAGATGGTCATGTAAAGCATCAAGATTCTGGGGGGGAAATAATTACAAGAAAATGTTACAGTCTAATTTTCTAACATTCTCATAGAGAAACATTCAGATAGTAACCACAATCAGAATCATTTCCATCCCTTCTAAATTACTGTACAATCTTTATCTCTACTCCTGAATTGTATGCAATTATATTTTGTTAATATAACTTTAAAGCATATGTAGTGAGGAATAAAGATATATCAGATTCATATTTAACATATGTAAATCTCCAAAACTTTGGAAATAGCTAGGAATGAAATGTGCTTGAGTATTTAGTAGCTCGGGTTAATAGTTAGGCTGTTTGTTTTAGCTCCAAGCTTGGCAATGTACTTGCAAACGTTTCATCACCATTCAAGGAGACATTGTCAGTGCACTTTGAGGTGTGCTTGTCTGTCAGAACACAGATCTTTAAATGCCTTTTTATGAGATGTAGATTAGTCTGAATGTTGTTTGGTCAGATATTTCTGAGTCATGACCTGATTTTGGAGTGTTTGATTGGCTGGCTTTTGTTGCTGGGCTATAGTTATGTACTGTCTGTGTGATGCAGATTAGGATTAGAATTGTTTATCTGGGTGTTTCTGAATCATGGTCTGGTTTCGGCTTGTTTGATAGTTTGAGTGGTTGGCTGGCTCACAAGCAATTGGACCATGTCTCAGTAACAACAACCAGCCATGAGGTGAACAACTGCCATGGTGCTGCAACATTCGTAATTTTGGGACTTGCTCATTAACATCAGGGGATGCTTATCTCGTAACTTCAAACAGGTAATAAATGAACAGTTGTAACACTGGGATTTCCTGTGCTTGTTAAGTAAATTGTTTTTTAGTATAACTCTCACTTTTATACAGGACATCACAGGAAGTGGAAAGAATACATTTCCATTTATTTCAAGTATCAGTAAAAATATGGATGCACGTGTTTTCCTCATTACATTTTGCTTAATGTTTAATAATTATGCAGAAAACTCAATTTAAGTATCTGGAAGCATAAAATATTCATTTTTTTATACATGGCCATCTTTAACCTAGCTTTCAAGGTCAAAGATGTTGCCATGGTTTTGAATATTATATCTCCAGGGAGTACATATTTGTGTCAGTAACAGAATATGAGTAGACTACTAGACTGCTCCCTAAAGTATTTTTATATTAACCACCACTCTATGTCTGATTGATTTTTTTTTAATGCTATTAATACAAAAATACCCCTGGGATGCCTCGAATTACACTTATTGACTAGCCATTCTTCATTTACATGCTGCGTTAACATTGCCTTTAGCAATATTTTCTTCTCAAATTATGTACTGGAGATATTTTTAAAGTCATAAAATTAAACTTGTATTTAAAACAATGGTTGCGTTTTGGAATGATATATGGATAAATGAATGCACAGAATCACATTTTCTCAAGACTTTGACATGTACAGTGGTACCTCGGTTCACGAACGCCTCTGTTCACGACCAATTCGGTTTACGAACAGAAATTTTCCAAAAAATGTGCTCCGGTTCACGAACACCGTTTCGGTTCACGAACGGAAAAGTTCGTAAAAATGCTCGGGTTCACGAACTCCGCCTCGCTTCACGAACTCCGCCTCGCTTCACGAACACAAAAGTTCGTAAAAATGCTCGGGTTCACGAACTCCGTTTCGCTTCACGAACAGACCAAAAAACAAGGTCAGAACGGATTAACCGGATTTACATTGAACCCTATGGGAAACTGTGCCTCTGTTCACGACCAATTCGGATCGTGAACAGAGTCAGTTCAAGAATCACGACCAAAAAACAAGGTCAGAACGGATTAACCGGATTTACATTGAACCCTATGGGAAATTGTGCCTCGCTTCACGACCAATTCGGATCGCGAACAGAGTCAGTTCACGAATTAAGTTCGTGAACCGAGGTACCACTGTATTTGATGTATAAATCAACTTGTCATTTATTGCCTACAAAGCTATAGATTTTATTTTTACATGATTAGAATATCTGTTTTAGATGCTATGGTCAGGGTTCCAAATAATATACCCACAGCAAACAAAACTCCAAAGCAGGTAGATTCCTCAAAGAATAGCTTTATTGGATACTAGCGGTGGCCCAGTCTGGTTAAATGGCCAACCAAACTGTGTACACACAACTACTGTATAACCCCCAACCTACCTACCTACTATATTTTTCCTCTCTCTCTCTATCCCGCTACCTACCTATCTAGTGTATTTCTCCCTCTCTCTCTCTCTATCCCCCTACCTACCTACCTATCTATCTACTGTATTCTCCCCCCTCTCTGTATCCCTCTACCTACCTATCTACCTACCTACTATATTCTTCTCTCTCTCCCTCTACCTACCTTCCTATCTACCTATTGTATTTCTCTCTCTGTACCTATACCCATCTACCTACCTGCGGTATTCATCCCTCTGTGGTCATGTCCTTTTTTATTTCCTTCCTTCTTTCCTTCCTTCTTTCCTTCCTTCCATCTTTCTTTCTTTCATCTGTTTCCCACTTTCTTTTTCTTACTTTTTCTTTTTTTCTTTCTTTCATCTCTCCCACTTTCTTTTCCTTTCTTTCTCTTTCTCTCTTTCTTTCTGTCTCTCTCTGTGTGGCTCTTTGTCTCTCTCTCCCTCCCTCCCTCCCTCCGTCTTTCTCTGTCATTCTCTCTGTGTGTCTGTCTCTCTATCTCTCTCTGTATCTCTCTGTCTCTCTCTCCTTCCTCCCCCATCTCTGTCACTCTGTGTATGTGTGCCTGTCTATCTTTCTCTCACTCATTCTCTCTGTGTGTCTGTCTCTCTCCCCTCCCTTTCTCTCTGTCACTCTGTGTGTGTGTGTCTGTCTATCTCTCATACATTATCTCTGTGTGTGCCTCTCTCCTCCCTTCCTCTCTGTCACTCTGTGTGTGTGTGTGTGTGTGTCCGTCTTTCTGTCTCTCACTCAATCACTCACTCTGTGTGTGAATGTGTGTTTATGTCACTCACTCACTCACTCTGTGTGTGTGTGTCACTCTGTGTCTCTTAGTCTGTCTCTCCCTCCCACTCTGTCTCTCTCTGTCTCTCTCTGTGCCTGTCAGTCTCTCTCTGATTCCCTCCCTCCCTCCCTCCCTCCCTCTCTCTCTCTCTCTGCCTGTCTCGTCTTCCAGCCGCAGCCCCACTCCGTGGAAAACACAACGGCACACACGCCGCACAACCACAGCCAGAGCAGGACCACAGCCCCTCTCCCAACTGTCCCTCCCCCTCACAGGGCCTCGGAGGGAAGCCTCCGCAGAAGCCCGGGCAAGCGAGAGCAATCTCCCGATGCCACGAACTCTCCAAGGCTGCAACCGCATGGGCTGTGCAGATGCGCTCATGCCCTCCACGGCCGGTGCTCCATGCCATGGAAAACAAACACTCACAGCCCACACAACCACAGCCTTGGAGAGCTCGCAATGTCAGGAAGCCGTTCCCACTCGCCTGGGCCCCTGCAGAAGCCTCCCTCCGAAGCCCCCCAAGCAAGGAAGGACCAGCTGGGAGAGGGACTGCGGTCCCGCTCCGGACTGCAACTACGCAGTGCACGCGCATGCCCACGTTCTCCATGGAGTGGGTCTGGGAGGCAAAGCTACCAGGTGCCTGCTGCCTCAAGGGAGGAAGGGAAGCCTGTGGGGGGGGGGGCAGTAGAAGCCCAGGAGCTATAAGGACAATGATGGCAAGAGAAGCCGGACGCTTCTGATCCTGGGAGTGGGGGTGGAAGGAGAGCGGCTGCGTCATGCGTTGCTTTCTGCATTGCCCCTGGCAACGCGCCTTCTCAAGGCGAGTCAGTCGCACGCAGGGAGTTTTTGCCGTTACATGTGCGTGACATAAAAGCTGAGTGGGAGGAGCTACAGGGAGGTGAAAACCTGGTAAGTGGGTACATTTTACGTTTGTATACCTTGCACATGACACACGTGTGCTAGCCACAAAATAAGTACGTATGATATTATCCTTGGGAAATTTGGTGTGGATCGGTCCAGATTGAGATTAGCGGCTTTGCACAAACTATTTTACATTTGTATTTATATAGATGCCATATTGACATGGGCTGGTGAAAACCACTCTAAACGTTCCTGTGGTTTTCACCTAATTAAAAGTAGAAGTTTTTCACTTTCTCAAAACAATCAGTCACATGGTCCAATCAGGATACAGTCTAGTTGACCTCAGTCCCCTCCTTCCAAGCACCTGCTGGAATGTCCTTGAATGTCCCAAGAGAAAGTATTTTGTTTTGGCTACAAACCTCAGCTATCTCTACTCCCCCCCCCCCCTTCCCATCCCTCAGCTCCAATTGTGGCAGCCCTGAAGCCTCAAAATGGCTCAGGTCAGTTTCAGGGTTTACAGCTATGAAGTATCATTCATAGGAGTAAAACAATTCAATTTGTTCCCATATGAATACATGTATTATAAAAATACCTCACGTTATTAAAATAATTCACATTAGCTGAGCATATTCTTATTGCAATAAAAGTTATTCATCTTAAAATGTCACAGGTTCACTATAGCACTATCTGGATACAAGAAAAATGGAATGGAAATAGAATTTAGTAATCAAGGTTGGGGCTTTTTCATTGTTTTTGTTTTGGGTGACTGCTATTTAAATATGTTTTTCTTATAATTTCCACTAATTTCTTAATTACATGAAAAAACTGAAGTTTGATGTGAATTATTTTGGTTCTTAAATTTGAATTATCAAGACATAATTTTTGATAAGGCTAGTGCCATAGCAAATAAAAATTTACTGCCTACAAAGTAGCCAGAGTGGAAAGATTCTGGATCTAGAAATTTTACAAATTACATTGTTGTGTTTAAGTAACTGTGCATAGTACCATAGCAAACACACTGTTCAAATTCAATTGTCTTGGAACTGATAATTTTAATTTTTCTCAATTATCTTACTTGTAAAAACTCTCTAACATTTGATCCCAACACACGTAAAATGGTATCATAACCAGATTCTTGGCAAAACACAAAAAACATCTTCCCAAACATTTGAAGGATTTCTCCGGCATTAAGGTCTGCAAAATAAACAAACACATAAAATAATTAAATTCTGTATTTTGAAAGTGTCAAGGTCAATGCTTTTTGCTAAGCAAGAAATAATATTACAGCAGTGATTAAGTAAAAAAATAAAACACGTAATGTTGACCAGTACCATAAGGAATTCAGCAAATTATAGTCTAGAAAGACACACTATTACTTATTTTCAAAACCAGTTTTAAAATCTTTATAAGAACTCAAAAGTATTTCAGAGATTTCAGATTAGATAAGCAGCACATTTAGAGGAGTTTCAAGAATTGTCTCAAAGTTCAATGGATTGGATTGTGTAAAACAAATTCTTCCAAAAATTCTGATATACACATGCACATTTATTCTTCTAAATTGAAGCTGAAAATAAAGAATAACAGTGATATGCAAAACACATTTGAGAAGCGCATATATGGTAAGTATTTTCTATCTTGCACAATTCTAATTTCAACAAACTACAATTCATGAGTCTGTTTTAAAACAACAATTTGAGACAAACTGTGTGTGATGCTAAATGTATTAGACATGCTTGTGTTAATGTGTGCACATATGCATACACATGCACATTTAAGTGGCAGAAATCAGCCAGTGAAGGGGATACCAATATTTATTGAGATCATAGTATGTAGGAATATGAACATAAGCGTAGCCACTTCATAGGAAAATTGATCCTTTGAGGCCACTACCTACCTTGTAAAGAGTTCCTTAGCAGTCCTGAGGCCTCCTCTTAATTTGAAACAATATTCTAAGATAGACTGCATAGTACCATTGTCAAGTCATTGAAAAATAATACTCCTGACTGAACTACAGAAAACATTTGTTGTACTACGTGTAAATAAAGTTCAGTGTATCATAAATAAAGTTCAGCGTATCATAAAACATGAAACTAATTGAATTGCATCATATCCTTTAGAAACAATGCTGAAAGAAAGCCAAATTTACTCACTGAGGACTTTACTTGCCGCAGCAACCAAATCGTACGTTTTGGAATCATCATAAATAATTCTGACCAAAAACTGCCCTTCCTCATCCAGCTGTGCCTCTCTCCTAGAACAAAGTACAACATGCTTTAAAAAAAAAAGGTTATATATTTTGGACATTTATAAAAGAGATCAAAGTTGCTGAGAACACTGAAAATGGGCGCTGGTCCTCACCTGATACGCTCATTCTCTCTGAAGTGGAGACAGCAGCCAGGCTGGGTTTGCTCTGTCCAGTAACCAATCATTGGACTGGGTCTACAAATCTGTGACGTCATCCTGCACTGGTGGCTCCTCCCAGTTTAGATGAAGTTGACTGTAGACTCATGTGAGAATTGAGAAAAAAGGAACACTGCAAAATTTGCACAGTCTCCCTCCTCATGCACAAAACTGTTTAGGTCAGACCAAGACTAAGAGAGGGTGGGGCTGGCTGCTGACTCCACTTCAGAGAGAATGAGCGAATCAGGTAAGGACCATTCTCCATATCAGTGGAGACAGCAGCCAGACTGAGACATACCAAAGGAAGGGCTGTCCATTAGGGAGGGGAAGGGATTGATTAAAGTCCGTTAAGGCACGCCTACTTGTTGCAGCAATCTGTGGCCAAAAGCTGCATCAGCTGACGCATACTTGTCTAATTTGTAATCGCATATGAAGGCGGTAGGAGATGTCCACGTGGCCGCCCTACAGACTTCCTCAATGGTCACCTTGTAGACCATGCTGCCATGGTCACCGCACTCCTGGTGGAGTGGGCTGTAAAGTTTTGTGGAACCTGTAAAGACTGAAGTTCATAGGTTAATTTAATGCAGGCTCTAATCCACCGCCCCACACTCAATGGTGATGCCTTGGCCCCCAAGGATGCTTGGCGGAAAGAGGCAAAGAGATATTCAGAATGTCAAAGGGAAGCCGTGCGGTCAATATAAATTCTAAGAGCCCTGAGGACATTGAGTGCCATTTCCATTGAGGAGATGGACAAAAGTCTGGTGATGTTAATTCTTGGGACCTGTGAAACCTGCTGTTGATTTTTGGTATGCAGGCAGGGTCAAGGCATAACACAACCCTGTCAGGGTGGAATATGCATAGATCGTGTCTTACTGACAGGGCCGCAAGGTCTGAAATGCGGCTAGCCGATGTTATGGCTACCAGAAATAGAGAGAGCAACTTCAAAGACATGGATCGCAATGGCTCAAATGGCTGAGAGTGAGAGCTTCTAGAACCCTTGGCAAGTCCCAGGTTGAGTACCTGTGGATGACAGGAGGCCGGAGGTTAGATGCACCCCAGAGGAATCTCCAAACCAGTGGATGAGCAGAAAGATGTTCTGTAGAGGAACAGTCCAGAACTGAAGACAAGGCCGCTACCTGTCATCATAATGTGTTTGGAGTAAGGCCCTGACCCAGCCACCTCTGTCAGAAGTCCAGTACTTGAGGAATGGAGGCCCTGATGGGATCTATAGAGAGGGTAGAACACCAGTGCTCAAATGTGGCGTTGTAAATGCGGTTGGTTGAATCCTCCGAGAAGCCTGTATGGTTGCAATGATATTGAGGGAGAGGTTGTCAGCGGTTAAGGCCTGCCGCTGAAGCGTCATGCGGTTAGTTGCAGCCACTGGGGGTCTGGATATTGGATCGACCCCTGGTGGACAGCGAGTTCTGACTGTGGAATGCGTCATGGTGGATAAATGGACAGGGTCACGAGGTCGGAGAACCAAGGTCGTCATGGCCACTGGGGTGCAAGCAGTAAGAGCCTCCTGTTCCAACGTTTTGTGCACCACTCGCTGGATGAGTAGCAGGGGTGGAAATGCATATAGGAGGCCCCTGGCATCTGAGGGCGTCTACCCCTTCTGTGTTTGGGTCTGCTAACCTCGAGTAGTACCTGGGGACTTGATTGTTTGCCGATGTTGCAAACAGGCCGAGAACTGGCAGGCCAAACTGGTGGGTGAGTAGATGGAAGAGGTTTGGATGGACACTCCACTCTGCCTGGTCTATTATAGATCAGCTGAGTCAGTCCGCTTGGACATTGGAGGTGCCAGATATATGCTTCACCCTGAGGGATGCTAGATGGGATTCCACCCAGTGACATAACAGGTAGTCTTCCTGCATCAGAAGCCAGGACCAGATCCCCCCTGCCTGTTGATGTGTGCCATGGTAGACGTGTTGTCAGTGAGAACCAGAATATGGTTGTCCTGTACCAAGAACTGGAACTGAATGAAGGCGAGGTGGACTGCCTGCAGTTCTAGCCAATTTATGCTGTTTTGGCTTTCTGTTAATGACCTCTGGCCTTGTGCCACAAAGTTTTGCATGTGCGCTCTCCACCTTGTCAGGCTGGTGTCCGTGGTAAGTGTGAGATGGACCAGTTCCTTGAATAGAGTTTGCCTCAAGATGGCTGGTGATTCCCACTACCTCAGAGATTGTAAGACCTCCCTGGGAAGGTGAACCTAGCACAGGGAACAACTAGTGTTGCTCTTTTGATGGGGAGCATGAACCACTTTAGTGGCCTGCTGTGGAACCTGGCCCACAGGACTATCCCGAAAAAGTCATATCCCTGCCCTCTCTGGTTCAAGGGAATTGGTTGGATGGTCCGAATATCCAGCAAGTGCTGAATAGCCTGTTCTATCATGACTCATTTTGGGGGAACCTGGAGATCGGGCATGGCACGAAGTGCTCCTGGGGGTGGAGAGGAACTCTAGGAGTCCAAATTTGACAGTTTTGATGACCCAATTGTCCATTGTGGTCTTCTCCCACCGATGGGCAAAGAACGCCCTGATTGGGAGAGAGTCCAGGTAGTCACTTTCTCCTTTGGAATTGGCGATTTCCCCCACCTTGATAGGACTTTTTGGGAGGGAAATGCTGGATGTTTCTATTGGAACTGTCCTGCTGGGGTCCCTGTCTGGGAGGCATGGACTGGTGCTGCGGACAGGGGAAAGAGAATCCTCCATCTGCCCCCCCCCTAAAGGGTGACCTTACGTTTATCCTTGGATTCCATGAGGTAAGGATCCAAGGAGGCTCTGAAAAGTTGAGAATCTGGAAAGGGAGATCCTGCCAGGCCCCACTTGGTGTGGCCATTAGCTTGCCATGGCTTGAGCCATAACAGCCGTCTGGCTTTAACTGAGGAGGCCATGGCCTTGGATGCATAACGAGCTGCATTTAAAGAAGCATCCACAGAGTATTAGACCACTGCTCTGATCTTATTCAGATTCCTATAGGAGCATGTGTCTGAGGTGGAAATTCACTCCTGGAGCTGCTGAATCCATACAAGGGCTGTCCTAGAGAAAAAGGAGGTGGCTGTGAAAGCCCGCACCGCCCAGGTGCCTGCCTCATAGCCTTTAACTAATGTCTATTCAGACCTTTTCTCCTCAGGCTTGAGAGCCTCCTCAGGGACTCCAGGCACTACTATGGGGGATCAGAGGGCCTCTACGCAGAGTGCGTCTACCTGAGGAGTGTTGAAGAACTTGGAGAAATCCGGCCTGACGTTGTAGAGGTGTTTGTCCACGTTTGTGGGCAAAGGACACGCCCCTGGGGAGGCCCACTTCCGCTGGACCACGTTGAGAAATAACTTCGGAGATGGGATGACCTCCTTCTCTACTGTTGTTTCTGAGAAGAAGGCATTAGGTGTATCTGTAGGAGTTTTGTCCGTAGCCTGAATCTGGGAGGAAGAAGACAGATTAGCCACCTTTTGGGCTTTAAACAGAAATAACTTGAATTGGTCTGGCTTGAAAAGTCCAGCAAATGCTGGGACCTCAGGTATGATATCCTCGTCTTCCGATAAGTCTGAATCTCTGAGGGTATCCTGATCACCAAATATAGATCCTTGATTGGCCAAGGATGAGGGAGGAGACTGTCTTGAGTCCTTAGATGACCTGTGCCTGTGCCTACTGAAAACCTCGAGGAGGGCTTGAAGCCGTTTGTGGCCGCAAAATGGCGACCACGGTTTTCGCACTCTTTAGATTGCCGCCTGAGCACTTTGGGAGCTGCAGAGCCCTTCAGATGATGTGATGGCAAAGGAACGGCAGTGGAAATAGTAAGCGTCCAGCTGAAATGCCTCAGAGCCGCAGTTCATGAGGTGGAGTATCAGCGCAGCCTGAGGAAGTGACTTCCACCACTCTGGAGTGAACTCGTGAGTGCACAAGTCAGTCAGGCTGGAAGCCCAGGCCCTGATGAACTCAAAGCCCAATAGGCTCGAATTTGAATCTCCCGCTCGATCCGGTGAAAGGGGTAGCAGGAGAAAAACACCAATTGTTTTTTAAAAAAGCCAATTAAGACACCAAACTCAGTTTTTTTGGAGCAGAGACCAATTCTCACAGCTAGTCCAGGTTGGACTGAGTCTAAACTGGGAGCAGCCACCAGTGCACGATGACATCACAGATTGTAGATCCAGTCCAATTGGTTACTGGACAGAGAAAACCCAGTCCGGCTGCTGTCTCCACTGATATAAGAGAACGGGTTAAGAATGAAGATGTAATGTGGCCCAAGGTTATACTCTTAACCGAAATAAAGAAAAAAGTATAAATGTCATATTTTGACTCCAATACTAGAAGAAACTCAAATGTAATATAAGAAAAGATAAGATAACACAGCATACATAACAACTCACGGGGCTTTTTGTTTGTGTGCCTTTGAGTCAATGTTGACTCCTTAGCAACTGACTTTGTGTTAAGGCAGGTGTCAGGTCTGCTTCACCGATAACCAAGAAAGAAACCTCTCGACTCCATTATTAGTGGAATTAAAAGTACTTTTACTGGTTAAGGAATGATTAGCATAGATGCTAAGCAAGGTCTGAAGCATTTAGGCGCGAAAGCATACATATCAATATATGTCCAACCCCCTTCCCCCGAATAACCCCCTTCCATGGTCCAATGTGTAAAGCCCCTAGGTGTCACATGGCTTCATCTTCAAAAAGCATCATCAGGCTGGCATGTAAGACCATTGACCTTGACCATAACATGACCCAAGCACCGGTACGCGCAATAGATGGTAACAGTAGATGGCACCAGAGTATTTCCTTCTGCAACTCACTCTCCTGCACCGTACAGTCCCAAATCCCATGCAAAGCTCCTCCTCCCCCTCCCCCCCGTTTCATATGGCAGCCAGAGCGAACAGGAAAGCGGAGGCTGACATCAGATCTCCTGTTTTTAAATCTGATGCTTCACCATTTCATTAAACTGGCTCATAATTAGATGTTAGTCTATATTATTTTTAAAAAACATTATCCAAAACAAACAATTGAAAGAATAAATAAAAGCATATTAATTTTGGGACTAATTTTCAAATGTTATGCATTTTTAAACAGATTGATAGAAAAAATTCTGTTTTTCTCATTGCAGAAATTTGTAAGAGGTGCTCCTATATACATACTACATACAAACATACAATATTAATATATAACATTATGAATATTAAACTATTGCGTTTCTGTGCATGAATGTGAACGTGATTTTTTTCCTCTCAATTTCTGTGAAATCTCATTTACAAATAAAATGAGAGAAGAAATAGCATTGATTCCTAGAAAAAAAAATCCTTCCATTTGAGTAGTGATGCTTAATTCTCTAGATTCTGGAATATAAACAAAATATACTTTGATATTGATCTAAATTAATCTTTTTGATTTAAATTAGACCTTGTTCTTTATTGTGATTATTTAAAAATACAGTAAAGTCAAATAACAATTTAGGGAGTAAATTGTTATTTTAGCTATACTTTCAGGTTTTCAAACCTCTTTCCTTGAATCAGAAATAGAATAACAGAGCTGGAAGGGACCTTGGAGGTCTTCTAGTCCAAACCCATGCACAAACAGGAGACCCTCTACCTGAACTGGTGCAATGGCTCATGAGTAAAAGATTTAAGGGACAAATATGGGTGGAAAGCTAAAAAGAAAATAAGAGTAAAGGTTTGGATGCAGGTAAGAGATGATGGGTAAGGGAAAATAGAGTAAAATAATATTTTTATGAATATATTTCAATAGTGTATTAATATTAGAACTATACAGGTTGGATTATTATTTTGGCAGTGTGATAGATATCAGGATAATATTTTAACATCAATGGATATGAAGAATTGGAAAAACAGATTTTGAATGACTGTACTACTAAATATGTATGAAAATATGAACAACAGCGGAAGGTTAGAAGTTAACAATGGGCAGCTAGGTAAATATATATAAATATATATTATAGATAATTGTTTTCACAACTTCCTGTTAGGGCCCCATTAAGGGAGGAGACATACTGTTTCCCTCTCTGCCTTTCGGCTCATCACCAGAGACCATCTAGACAGAGAACCATGAGTTACATTGTGTAAATTTATTTTTATTTTTTTTAGATCAGCTCATAAAACTAACACAAATATATATTAATCTAAACATGTTTATTAACAGTAGAATTATCTGGATTGAAGAATAATAGAGGTACTCTAAATGTATAAATGATTGTATTTGTGATTGATACTAAAGGATTGTATAAGGATATTGAATAATGGGAAAATGAAGGATGGAACTTGATTTAACTAAAGAAATATGAACAACAAAATAGATTGAAAACACGTCTTTGAATATTATAGCGATATGAAAGGAGGGAAAAAGGTTAAAATAGGGATAGAAAATTACATATTAATATGTTAAGATAAACAAAAGGACAGAAAGATGATTCAGAAATGAAAGGTGGTAATAAAAGGCATGTATAAATAATATGAAATAATGGAAATGAAATGTAATATTTAGGTATAAGACTATATTTATGTGTATTGAAATGTATGTTACCACACCATTCACTGATATGTATAAAGATTATAAAAAAATAAAAAGGAAATGATGTAGGGTCTCTTGCTTGAGTGGGGGGTTGAACTAGACAACCTACAAGGTCCCTTCTAACTCTGTTAATCTGTTAAATATTCAAACTACCTGTTCTTGGCTAAACGTCTATGGAGATACTCGGTCATCCATGCCATGGTTGCCCCAAAGGTGCTTTTTCAAGAGGCAACTGGACTTTCTAGTTTTTCTTTGAAGACATTTCATTTCTCATCCAAGAAGCTTCTTCAGCTCTGGCTAGATGGTGGAGAATGGAAGGATTTAACAGATTAACAGAGTTGGAAGGGACCTTGCAGGTCATCTAGTCCAACCCCCTTGCCCAAGAAGGAGACCGTACATGTGCCTCTACCTAGGATCGAACTCACAACCTCCTGCTTGGGAGGCAAGAGCTCTACCTCTAGGCCACAGTTATACTCCTTACAGACAGATGGTTATTTGCATTCTTTTTAAAGAGTCTTTGAGGGTACCTGGAGGTTTATCTGGAGGGGGTCATCAGGGCCACCTGAGTAAGGCAAATGTGCATAGAGACTTCTTGAAATGGTTGGAAGGACCGTGTTATAGACAGCTGATCTGACGTATCCCTCCCCCTCTGTTGAGAGAGGGATGTTCCAAATTGACATAGGTGGCCTCTTACATGCCTTTTTCAAACCAGGGGTCCCCTCTGTCCAAAATGTGGACTTTGTCTCCTAAATGCAGATGGACTGTTGAATCTAGTTCTGATGGTTTTGTCTTCCTATGTTGTGCCATATGTGTATGAAGTGGTTCTTCCCCCCCCCTCCCAATGCATAGACCTGCACATGGACCTCACTGCATTGTAGTGCACACACCCCATAGCTGTTTGTTCTTTACTATTTACAGACTGCATTCTATATTATCAAACTAATATTCAATTGAATACATTAATATTTACGATAATGAGAATTAATTGTTCACTTCAAATATCATGAAGGTATTATTTGTGGCTCTGACAGTAAAAGCAAAAATATGGTGGCATACAAAAGTGATACTCAAAGCACATTAAGCCAAAATGGTTTCTTTTCAATTCAAAATTCTGAAAATTATGTGTATCAACCCAAGAAGCATGTTTGTTGAGGAGAGCAGGCTCCCATTATGATACCTGTCAATTAAAACTTAAACAGACTCTAGATATGAATACAGACTTTGGGGATGGGTTGTGTTTTGTTTTAAAACATTGCTGACCTCATTTTCAAGGGCGGAGATGCTTTCTATCCTAAAGTAGCAAGTGTACCAGTCAAAGTTTTAGTAATAAGCCTAGTAAAATATTATAATACTTTTGCAAATCCTACTCATCTAATCATTAAAATATCAACTTTGATAACTATATTATAAATGTTCTTAATACATCGATTGAAACTATCCTAGGATGGCTATTTTAGGGGAAACTCCCATTTGCAGTTTGGCTTTCTTTTCAAAATATTCATAAAGTGTAGTATTAAGTTGAAATGTCAATATGAGATTTCCTTTGAAAATAACTGCGGAGTCAAACAAACAGAGAATAATTGCAATATGTGATTGATATCATATCTTCCTCCAAATCTAGAAGATACTTCAGGTGTAGCCAAACCGATTTGCAAAAAGACCCCACAACCCCAAGCAAGCAGGCTGCACATGTAGATGGGAAGGAAGTGACAGTAATGGAGGATATAAAGGATCTTAATTCCAGATTATTTGTAATAATATAAAACTTGTTTGTAGATTCGATTATTGAAGTACCTTGATAAACTTTGCCATAAGTAAAGTCATGCACCGAGACTCATGAATATGAGTTTTCATAGATCATTAGCAAAATAAGAAGTTAGGGAAAAGGTTTCAGGCCATAGCATAAGACAGACTCTTAGAGGCACTTCGATTAGTTAAATCTAGTTAATTTATGTATTAGAAATAAACAATGACAGTGTTTCTTTTGTATAGTTCTAGGGTTTCTTTTTCGGTCAACTCTAAAATAAGAAAAAGTTGGTGTTACCAGATCTCGGCTGTATGTCTATTAGAGTCATCATGTCGGGGAGATGGTTGGCATAAAAATTTAGTAGATAATACATAATTTAATAATAAATGATAAATAATCAGATGGTACAAAAAAGATTCAGAAAAGTAGATACAGATATGCACTGTAAGCTAAATACATTAATTGCAAAACCTTAAACTGTGGTTTATCTTATCAAGCCATATTTAAGATTTAGCACATTTTGGGATTTAGAGGGGATGATAATGCATTCTTAATCAAAAGTTTTGCAACCTACTCTCACCCCATGGTAGATGATGAGTGCATGTGCAAACACTAAAGCAAATAAATATAATTCTTTTTCTCTTTTTTTGTGATCAATGAATAAAGTCATTTATGTTTGACCTATTTCTGTCACAATTTGGTTACTTGAAGGACAAGACAAAAAGAGCCCAATAGTGTATTCATTAGCAGTGAAGAAGAGCAACACAGAAAGAAGTGGAGGTTAAAGTCACTACTTATGTTTTGAAATTAAGTTGGATGAGCATATGCAGACAGTAAACAGATTACAGGGGATAGTGAGCAGGCTTCTCTGTCACATATGCCATTTACTCCGTTGGATAAAGGGCCGTGGCCGTCACTCAGTTCAATAATCCAAATAAGTGAGCACATTTAAGCTGCATTAAACTCAGTGAAAGAGATTTATTTAAACAAATCCTAATGTTTGCATTAAAACAACTTACTTTGGTGTATTATGTGTCCTATTATGTAGTCTAATATTTTGATCTACCATATTATATAAGAGTATTTACTAAATTTTCCTTTCCAAATTTTTCTTTGGTGAACAAATGATATATGTCAAAACAACTAACTTTGACTTTCTAACAAATATATCAGGGAATTTTTTTTTTTTTTTTGCAAAATAGCATTCTTAATATTTCTGCTATTTGCATCAATCTTTTACCTAAGAGTGGTATCTATAAGCAATAAGGCAATATGACAGCTAAGCAACTGGGGAAGCAGATGTTGTTCCCAGTTCAATTTGTTGCTCCCTATTTTACAAGGAAATGCAGCATCCATTGCTCTTCTGCTAACAAAACTGTATGCAACCTGATTACACAGCACTGTTTGCCCTTATCTGTGACTTATGGCCATGTTAGAAAACATGACATATAACCCTGATGCTCTAGCTAGACACTGCACTTCCTATTCACTGTGAAATCCCTTGCAATGAATTTTTAATATAAAAAGGAATAGCTCATCAGTAGAAATGCTCCCAAGAGAGCAATGGCAAGATAGAATGGAGATCATCCAAAAGAGAAAAAAGAAAGCACTACATCTCGTTATAAATGTTAATACAATTCAACTTTATCTAGGACAAGTCTGATAATAGGCTGTCACAAACAATTAAGTCAGACACAAAATCTTTATCCCATGTGACTTCAATATTTCCTGAGCTGATGTTTATCATTTTAAATACTTCTTCATTCAGGATTCTTAGTGTGCACACAGGAATTCTTTTTATTGGGTGTCTTCAGGGGAGGCTGCCAATATTTTTAGCAATCGGTTCTCTGCCTTAATGATTGGCTGGGTGGATGTGGCAAACTCAAGGTCACTTTTTATTAATAAAAAACTTGATTTCAGAAAAGATCAAATAAGTGGATAAAATGAAGCCTCCATACATAGCCTCCATATGCTCCCTTTTATTAGCATGTTGAAAATATGCCTGTGAAAATAGCAACTGCCTGCAATTTCTCATATTAAAGATCCTCTTTTCAGGATCATAGAAAATGTGGAAGATCATTGACCAAACGTGGGTCCATTGTTCTTTTAAGGAATTAGAGATGGAAGTTATATATTCACATATTCCATATCATCACTTTTTAACCTTATTAATGTAACAAAGCTCACACTTCTCCCTCAGCTCAAAAGATATCCCTGGAAAACAGGCCCTCTGCATGGGAATGAGTCTTTATAAGAATATGGAATGAAGTTAATATTAACAAAAACAGAAAACAAGGAAGCTAGGCAGAGCATGATTTCAAGAACAGATCCCAATGCTCTGATCCCAATGAAGTTTTGTCTTTCCCGTAGGATGTATTGCAGGAATTTTTCAGGAATGGGTTTTTGGGGGGGGGGGGGGGGGTTGGCAGTTCCCAGCCAGACCAAGACCATTTCCAAGTTCAATCTTTCCTTGCTCTCTTTTCTTTCAACACCAAATTTGGTCCCATCATGTTTTATTTTTGGAAAGTTACCCTGCTGGTGGACAAGAGTCTCAAATCCCTCTACATATCTTCTTTCCAACATTCCATTGTGATGGAAAAAATAAAAATGAAAATGAAAACATTCTTCTTTATCTAACATTTCAAGCTGTTTCCCTATACCATTTGCATTTTTGCAGAGTGATTAATATTTTCTGACAATCATGAATTATAAATAATTAAATAATAAATATCTACAGCAAACTGCTTTGTAATCTCAATCCCAAAGAGTACAACAAAGCCATTTAATGGTTCTTTAAACATTATCAGCCAGGAAATGCAAACACTTTAAATGGAATACCTCAAACATCTTTTCAAACACTGGTTTTTCATATAAAGACAACACAAGAATGAAAATAAGACAACACACAATTCTTTTGTTGTTACCCCACTTTAATTCTACTTAGAATTGAAATATCTAAAAATGTCATGCTTTGAAAATGGATCAGAAATGGTCTATTAATGATAATGGTATCAGCAATTACTATACTTTTTGAAGTTACAACTTTATTCAGATTAATCCAGAATAAGGTGGTTGTCGACACTGGTAATGTGCTCCACATGGATGGAGCACAGACGCTTCTCTGCCCAGTGTCCAAGTGACATCACCTTGGTGTGCAGGGCCCTGGAGCGCATGCCACCCTGTCAATTTATGTGGGCCTTCGCTGCAACATTGTTGGTTAAGACCAGGATGTGGTAACCCTCGACTGTGCTCTGAAAATGTTGCAGGGCTAGATGGATTGCCCAGAGCTAGAGCCAATATATGTTGTGCTGAAGGTCGCTCCATGACCACTGGCCCTGAGCCAGTTGAGAGTCCAGGGTTCCCCCCCAACTGAACAGACTGGCGTCCGTCGTGAGGATAAGGCGTTCCTGGTCTCTGAATTCGCAGCCCTTGAGCAAGGCTGAGGACATCCACCATTTGAGGGACACCAGTTCCTGTGGAGTGGCTGGCACCTTTGACTCCATGTTGCTGTTGTTGGATCTCTGGTATGATAGCAGCCACCATTGAAGAGTCCTGGAATGCAGCCGCGCCCCCTTTACCACCTCAATACAGGAGATGAGCTTCCCCAGCAAGCTGGAGAGAAGGGCTATGGGAACACAATGATCCCTACAAATCTGCTTAACTAATTTTAACCAACTGGATCTACAATCTGGGGAAAGCAAAATTCTGCCCATATGGGAATCCATAACTGCCCCTAGGTGAAGAATCCTAGTAGCCAGAATAAGGGTACTCTTTTCGAAGTTAACAGAGAAACCTAAATTCGGGAGAGTGCATATGACCTGCTGAAGGTCCACCCTCTTTTGGTGTGGCGACGCCCCCTCGATGAGGATATCATCCAGGTAGCAGAGTCTGACAGGAACCTCCCTCAAGTAGGCAGCAACTATTGCAACACCTTAGTGAAGTATCTGGGTGCCAAAGCTAATCCAAACAGCAGGGCTCTGTATTGATAGCACACACCCTAGGTAGGAGAACCTAAGGAAACTTCTATGCTTCAGAAGAATGGGAATATGCAGGTATGCCTCTGTGAGGTCAATGGAGGCCATATAGTCCCCTTCACCTATTCCCGCCAAAATGGACCTGAGAGAGGCCAGCTTAAACTGCCTGTAAACCAAGAAATGGTTTAAGAGCTTTAAGTCCAGAATGGCTCTCCACCCCCTTGAATATTTCAGTAGAAGAAAAAGGGTTGAGTAGGAACCCTAGCCAGCTTGGTCTGGGGGAGACCAGCTCTATCGCTGCAATGTCAAGCAGGTGTTGGATAGCTTGACGCATCTGCTTGCACTTTTCTATACGTTTTGCCAGAGGAAATGTGCAAAAATGATTCAGTAGGAGGTAGAGAAATTCCAGACAGAGACCAGATGTGACTGTACTTAGGACCCAAACATCAGAGGAAATCTTCACCCAGGCATCTGAAAATAGCGTCAGGCGGCTGCCAATGCGAGGAGTCGAAGACGACCTACTTGCCCTGGCGGTAAGGGTGACCACCTCCCTCATGAAAGGGGCACTTACCCTGGGATTGGAATCGTGATCTATCCCTGCTATAACCCCTCTTGGGCTGCCTATCTGACTTGGCAGGAAGGTACCTGCTCTGATGTACCTCCTGCTCCTGTGGGAGATACAAGGGCTTGTGGTCATAAGGCGTGGTATTCTGTTCCACCTTCTTTGCTGAGGTGGGCAGGACCTTCTTTTTGTTTTTCTCCTCGACCAGGATTGGGTCAAGGGAAGTTCCAAAAAGAGAACCCCCAGGCATATGCAGCCGATGCCAGCTGCCACTTCAACTTGTTGTCCGCCTACCAGCCCCAGAGCCAGAGGAGACGATGAGATGTGACAGACGATACTAAAGCCCTGGAAGCAAAATTCATAGCGTTTAAGGTCATGTCAGCCGAAAACTGAGAGACCGCTACTAACTTGTTCAAATCCTGGTGGAGACGAACGTCCTCCGGTGGGATATGCTCCTGGATCTGCTACATCCAAAGGATAGCGTGCGATTGAAAAATGACACCGAGGTCGCTGTTTTGATGGCCCAAGCTGCTGACTGGAATGTTTTTCTGAGTGTCATCTCCACCTTTTTGTCGCCAGCCTTCAGGTTGTCTGCCACATCCCTGGACACTAGAGAGGTGGGAGATGTCAAGGCCACCACTGGGGATCCACGGTGGGCATCTGCAATTCTTGATAGAGACCTGGTGCGATGTTAAAGAAGCTCCTGTCATTACTGCCAGGATTAGGAAAAGCCCCTGGACTCTCCCATTGTTTCTTCACTACCTCCAAAAATAATTGGGGGGCAGGAATCTCCTCCTTAGCAATCTTTGGCTCAGAAAATACCAGGTCCTCAGGTTTTTTTGCTTGAGCCCGCTCCTTGGCCGCTTCACCGCCAGCCAGCTGGGCTATAGCACGCGCCTTGCGCAGGAGAGATCAGAATAAATTTGGAGGAAACAACCCCGTAAAGGCAGGGGGGTCTGGAACCAGGACCTCCTCATCTTCAGAAAGGTCTGGGTCCCTCTGAACCTTATCCCCTTTGACCGACCCCTCACTAGCTATTGAAGGAGGAGACACAGGGTGGCTCACAGGCTGGGTTGGTGTTCTGTCCCAAGCCTCTGAATATATACAGATGCAGACTTGGCTGTCTACCCCAACTAAGGAGGGAGATCAGCAACCCCTTGGCAGGGAGCCCAGAAAGCTATCTCTATGAAACTAGGCTTGAACTCACCAAATTCTCCCAATCTTTCTCTCCTGCTGGATCAGTAAATTGTTGTTTCTTGCAAATTTCCCCTCCTGTCGCCACACCTATAAGCTCTCCGGGAGGGGCCAATCAGTAGCCACCTGTTCCTATTTCCTTCTGTGATCCTTTTTCCAAAGCTGTTCCCTCCTCCTCGCAGCCCTACACATACGTACCTCAGGAACAGCCTCCCTCTGTTCTTCCTCGCTGCTCCCTGAGTCAGACGCCACCTGGTGGCCAATAGGCCTCTCTAGTCCCTGCTCTGATGCCAAACACCCCCCCAGAGTCTTCTTCAGCTTCCAGGGCAGGCCCGTAGTGTTCATCGCTGTCAGATTCCACCCAACAGCTCAGCCAGCCAGTGCTGGGCCACAACAGTTGGAGGCCACACCTGGAAGGAACTGTCCCTGGGACGAAGATCAAGGAACCTGCTGCTGCAAGGCTGCAGCAATGCGGTTGGAGATTGGCCTCTCAATCAGGTTCTGTGGCCCTACAGGAAGATTATCCACATCCAACGGATCCCAGCTGAGGCTCCCTGAAGCCTGACCAAAACTGGAGGCCTAGCCATAGTTTTCTCTCCCATGTAGGCTGGGATCCCCTTGGTAAGGGCGATGATCTTCCATGGAGAGGGGAGGAGAAGGGGAAGCCTCCCCCAAAAACTCCTCTAATGAATCTGGGGAACCAGGAGGAGAAACTTCTCTAGAAGCGCTTCCCAAAGATGATCCCGATCTGGATGAAGAAGTGCTTAGCCTGTCCTGCTGGGTCCACAATCTCTCAGTCCTGGAAAAGGTCTTGATTAAGGCCTTATGCCTCCACTGCTCATCCCTCTGGGTGGCATGTGAGGGATGAGTGGCAGCCGAAGCCTTTTGCCTCCTGGAAGAGGCAGTAGGCCCCTGCTGAGATGAAGTTCCCTCCCCAGGAGACGTCGGGAGGGGGAAGGGGACCTCCTAGCTCCATCAGCCATCTAATGTGTGGTGCGATTGATACTTACGACCATCCTCGTGCCTTCTCCGCCGCAATCCACCACTTCCACTCACTCCAACAGCAGCAAAAGAAGCCTTCATCTTCCTTCTTGAAGGTCACCCCGATGTGAAAAATGCAGCGATCGGCGTGCTCTGGGGCTGCTGTGGAGGCTTCCTGAGGCGTCGGAAACTGCGCCTCTCTCCACCGCTCCGGCGGCTTGCCAGAGCACTGAAAAACGTCATGCTCTTCTCTGCACTGTCCCTCGATGGCTCTCAGTTGGGGAAGGCTGCCAGGGATGGCGATGACTGTCGAGGTGGAAACTCAAGGCCCATTAGCCCCAAAAAGCCTCCATGTGGCTGTCGGCTCAAAATTGCTACCCAGAATGGCGCCCAAGCCTCCGGAGTCCCCAAATCTTCCACCCAACCTCTAGGTTATCGGCAAAACATAGCCACCGCCAGGGAACTTACTGGGGAATGGAGGTAGGGTCTCTGGATAGCACGAGAAACAGGGATGAGGTGAGGAGAGTCCAGGAATTTTCAAATTTGATCAGGAGTCCCAATTTTTTGTGTCTCGTCTCAGGCCAGACTGAGTTGAAACTGGAATCAGAAAGGAGGAGCACAGAGGTGTGGCTTCAGCTTCAACCCAGGGCCAATTGGATGTGTTAATACCATCACTGGACCATCCTGCAACTCACTCCGGAAAACTAAAATGAATTGAAGGATTCATACCTCTACCTATTTTTTTTAAATCTTACTATCAGTGAGCAATCATGTGCTTTGGTCACTCCGAAGCAATGCAAGAGACTTTTGTCCCAAAGGTGCTTTTTTAAAAGGCAACTGGACTTTCTGGAAACCCAGAAAGTCCAGGTGCCTCTTGGAAAAAGCCTCTTTAGGATAACCATGACCTGGATGACTGAAGAATCCCCCATAGACAAGAGACCCCTGTGCTCAGTGAACTGACTTAAAGATATCAGTTGGTCTCACTCGCCTCACAAGATATCCTAAGGAAATCATCCAGATTTAAGGAAAGATCACAGGCCCCCAAGAAAGGCAGTAAAAAAACCAGACAGAGTGCCAAGCTTGCATCCTGCCTCTTTGAAGTACACCCCAAAAGGACAGGGCTAGGAACCGCTAAAGCAGTACAGTAATCCCTCGTTTTCCACGGCTTCATTTTCCGCGGCTTCAGTGCTTCGCGGGTTTTTCAATAGAAAAAAAATGCATCGGTAGGAGGCAAGCGCCCCCTAGTGCTTGCTTTAAACGATGTCCACCAACTCAAGTTTCCGGTATAGATATACAGAATCCTACTTCGCGGTTTCTCAGTTTCCGCGGAAGGGTCCGGTCCTGATTAACCGCGAAAAACAAGGGATTACTGTATAAAAAAAGCTTTTTTTAAAAAAAAAAAGTCAAGCCCCTAATAAAAGTACCAGCAAAGAAAGGGGGGGGGGGAGAACTCCAGGGAAGCCAGACTTTACAGAAAGTCTGGGTGTATTGCCAAGAACCATTAACTGCCGTTACAATGTAACAAGACTTAACTCAGAGGCAGTTTCTGAAAACACTTAAAAGATAAATAGGATTAGGCTCCAAACAACACAGATCCTGCCTTCCTGACAGGATCAACCCTGTAAAGTAGGGTAGGGTGGGGGTGAAAGGTTGAAAGGCTGGTGGAAGGAGATTTATTCCAACAGCCGGTTCGCCGAACTGCTCAGAAAGTTAACAAATGGTTCCCCTGAACCAGAATAGACCGTCTGAATCCCACCACTGCATATAACGAATGAGAAGCTCTAATCTCTTGCCTTGTGAAGGCTACTTTTACAATGCACATTTTTTTTTCATAATGTGAAGAAATGCTGCAAATCATTTAGAAATACACAAAAGTAAGCAAAAAAATCCAATATTCCAAATTCGTTCTCTTTCCAATTGCCTCTGAATACATATATACAAATATAAAAACTGCGCATTTTTTAATCCAGTGAAATATAATTTCATATATTAAAAGTTATTGTTTTATTTATTGTAAAATTGATTGTCAATGTAATACATTCAAGGAGTTGGAAGACAAGCTAACCGCCCTGCTGCCCTGTTTAGAGTGACCCGCTCCCTTCTTCAGCAGGGGCCATGAGAAGCTCCTTTGCAGGGCAAAGCAGAGGAGTTTGGAAGTTATCTGCAGGATAAAATCGCTCGGATCTGGGATGACTTGGCCTCCAACCCAATAGATCTGGGCGGACCGTCCGAGGCGGGTCTTGAGACCGTATTATGGGACGAGTTCGACTTTGTTACTTCCGAAGACATGGACAGATTGCCGAGGCGGCTGAATGCCACCACATGTTTATTGGACCCGTGACCCTCCTGGCTGGTACTGGCCTCCTTGGAGGTGACACGAGGCTGGCTCCAGGAAATAGTGAACACTTCTTTGAGTGAGGGATTCTTGCCGGCCTCCCTTAAAGAGGCGATGGTGAGACCCCTCCTCAAGATGCCTTCTCTGGACCCAGCATTGTTATCTAATTATCATCCAGTCTCCAACCTTCACTTTTTAGCGAAGGTTGTTGAGAGTGTGGTGGCACAACAGCTCCCTCGACATCTGGAGGAAACTGCCTATCTAGACCCGCGCCAGTCTGGCTTCCGCACCGGGCACAGCACTGAGACGGCATTGGTCGCGTTGGTGGATGATCTCTGGAGGGCCAGGGACAGAGGTTATTCCTCTATTCTGGTCCTGTTAGATCTCTCAGCGGCTTTTGATACCATCGACCATGGTATCCTATTGCACCGGCTGCAGAGGTTGGGATTGGGAGGCACTGTGCTACAGTGGTTCTCTTCCTACCTCTCCGGTCACTCGCAATTTGTGGTGACGGGAGGGCAGAGGTCGACGGCGAGGCCCCTAACATGTGGGGTGCCTCAGGGGTCGATCCTCTCCCCCCTCCTATTCAACACATATATGAAGCCGCTGGGCGAGATCATCTGTGGTTGTGGGGTAGAGTACCATCTGTATGCTGATGATACTCAGCTGTACATATCTACCCCCAACCACCCCAACGATGCCGTCGAAGTGATGTCCCGGTGTTTGGAAGCCGTGCGGCTCTGGATGGGAAGTAACAAGCTTCGGCTCAACCCGTCCAAGACCGAGTGGCTGTGGTTCCCGGCGTCTCGGCATAGCCAGCTCATTCCATCGCTGGTTATCAGGGGCGAATCATTGGCCCTCGTGGAAAGGGCTCGCAACTTAGGCGTCCTCCTGGATTCGCGGCTGTCCTTGGATGACCATGTGGTGGCCGTGGCCAGGAGGCATTCTACCAGGTTCGTCTGGTACACCAGTTGCGTCCCTTTCTTGACCGAGACGCCCTCCGCACCATCACTCAAGCACTCGTGATGTCTCGCTTGGACTATTGTAACGCTCTCTACATGGGGCTCCCGTTGAGGTGCATCCGGAGGCTCCAGTTGGTTCAGAATGCGGCCGCACGGGGGATTCTGGGAGTTTCTCGTTACTCCCATGTAACACCTCTCCTGCACGAGCTGCACTGGCTACCGGTAGCCTTCCGGGTGCGCTTTAAGGTGCTTGTTACCATCTTCAAATCGCTCCATGGCTCGGGGCCTAGTTACTTGCGGGACCGTCTCCTGCCACATACCTCCATGCGTCCGATATACTCCCACAGAGAGGGCCTCCTGAGGGTACCTACCGCCGGTCAATGCCGGCTAGCGGTGCCCAGGGGTAAGGCCTTCTCTGTGGGAGGGCCGTCCCTCTGAAACGACCTACCCCCCGAACTTCGTACTATCACTCTTTCGCCGTTCACTTAAAACATACTTTTTTCAGCAAGCTGGTCTTGCTTAATCGTTAGATTTTTTTTTTTTAAATTGAAAAGGTTTTATTAGTTTTTACATTTTTCCAAGAGGATAGGATAAGGGATATAGGTAAGGTAAAATACAAAGAAATTTTGAGAACTTTCAGGACGGAATCGCTGGCCCCTCCAGGGCCTCTTAATAAAACATTGGTAATACATTTTTCAATATACTACAAGATGGAAGTGAGTGCGTACATCATAAATTCTAAATTCTAAACTCTATGCTGGCAGACATGTACAAACATCCAGATAAAAAATTACATTGGGCTAGTAAAATAAAAGAAACCAAACAAATTCATTTTTTAGATCTAAGTCTCTTGGCAATTACATCTTCCTGCGCTCCTTTCTGGCCCCCCCTGCCCCTCCCAAATCTTCACCCAGGATAGAGGAATGTTTTTTAAGAAAGGCTTCCGCCTCAGCAACTGTTTTAATCCTAACTCTCCCTCCTTCCCAGAACACCAACATCCCTTCGGGCGTCACCCACTTAAACCAAATCCCGTGGTCAAACAATTTTTTAGATAAGAAGGAAAACTTCCTTCTCATCTCTCTAATCTTTTTAGGGATCTGTTTCAAGATAGCGACTTCTTTCTGCTGGTAAATTAACGGACCACCTCTCTGAGCCTTCAAAGTTTCCTCTCTGGTTGACCTCCTAACAAATTTAACATGTATCTCTCTGGGTACCTCATTTATTCTGGCATATGCAGAATTTATTCTGTAGGCTAGGTCAATATCCCCCCTGATCTCATCTTTGGGTTTATGCAAATATTCTGCTAAAATTGTACTCATGAGATCAGGAAGACATTCACCATCTACCTCAGAAACGTTCTGAAATCTTAAAAAATATGACATTCTTTCAAAATCCATCCTTGACATATGCCCAGTTAAATCTCCAACTTCAGTTTTAACATTTTTAAGTTCCCCCTTTGCCCCAGCCAGCCCCCCCTCCAATTCCTCGGTCTTCTGTATATTCTCCTTTAGTTGGTTCTGTGTTTCCATAAGTCCCTGTCTGAAATCCTTATTTTCTTGTCTTAGTCCTTTAATTTCCTGCACCAAAGTTTGTAACACTTCTTCCAGAGCTGTCATTCTTCTTTCCAGTCCTGCCACTTCTGATGTGATAGAAGCCATGGTAAACTGTTAAAATCCGTGCCACTAAGATGGCGTTTTTTGGGTGGGTCAGAAGAACAAGGTCCAAATCAAAGTTGTAGAAAGTTTATAAAATCCCCAAAGAGAGCAAGTTGCAAAAACAAATATTCAAACAAAGGAGGCACTCCAGAGAAGGAATCAATCAGTCCAAAAATTTCTTCATTGGTAGAGAGAGGCAGTCCAAATCATCAAGAAACGTTGGTATTTTTCCACAAACAAAAATAACTTTTCAGAAACAAAGGGAAGCCATCTTCCGCCGCCCTGCCTGGGAACCAGCCGGAGAAAGTCAAAGATACAATTGTTTCAAGCCAACTGGACTTAGATACATTTGTAGATACAAGCCGCAAACTGCTTTCACTTGCTTAGAAAAAAAAGCCGGATACAAAATAACTCCCTCGCAATCATTTCTAACCGCTGCTGTTAAACCGAGGGGGGGTTTAACAAACAAACACCCCCCTCCACAGTTCTTTCCAGGCTGCCAGCAAAGAAAAATAGTTTAAAAAAGCACTCACTTTCCCTCTCGCCGCCAAAGCCCCGGAAGGCTTCCGACCCGCCTTCAGCTCTCTCCAAATTTGTTAATTGTTGCCAACCTCCGTTGGCGAAGGGAACCAAGCCCCCCGCAGCATGCCCCCTTCCTCCTGGGCTGAAGACCCGGACTGCCTCCTAGCTGCCGCCAGGATGGACCAGCCCAGGCAAGCCAGCCCTGCAGAGGGCCCCCCCCAAAGGAAAAAAGGGGGTGCCCAGCCCCGTTAGGGGCCGAAAGAGGGACAAAACGGCGGACGAACCCCAGAGTTCGTCCGTCGCCGCCAGAAGCGGAACAGGAAGAATCCTTAATCGTTAGATTTTATTGTTACATAGCTTCTGCCAAATATGTAAATGGACGTTGGGTTTTTAGTGGGAATTTTAGCGCAGGTTCTTATTTAATTCTTTTTTATTTATTTATTGTATTGTTTTATTATTTGTTGTTTTAATCTCCTGTGCACCGCCCTGAGTCCATTTCGATGGAGAAGGTGCGGTATATAAATCGAATAAAATAAAATAAAATAAAACTCTGGTTCTTAAGAATGTGTCGGAATACTATAACGAGAATGGACTAAAACCTAATCCATCAAAAAACAATGCCTAATCCATCAAAACCTAATCCATCAAAAAACAATTCCATCTCAAAAACAAGCCAGTCTGATGAATACTCAAAAACTGTATCTCGGTGATTTTTCATTTTCAGCAAAATGGTAATACAAGTAGTCCTTGGTGTTTCTAGTCAGGATCTAACACTCGGGTTACTAATGTAATGGAGCCTGCCCATTCCATTTGTAACCCAGCATTCATACCTCCTTTGGCCCACACATTCGCTAATCGAATGCGAGGCTCATTAAGTGCACATGAGGTGTTTCAGGATGAGGAAAGCCATCAAGGGCCTCGTGATGGAACAGGCCACCTGCTTAAGGCCACCCAACACCTCCCCGACCCACTGAAATAGCTCATGCTTTCAACAATCGTTTCCCCCTCATCCAACCTGCTGCCCCAGGTCACTTATGTGAAGATCTAGCAAGCTGTCTCTTTTCTCCAGTCTCTCAGCCAAGCATGCCTCTCCAACAACCTCCGCAGGCCTCGGCCGGCATATTGAAGGCCAAAATGGAATGTCGAAGGGGCGGACCTGCCTCCACAGGCCTCGGCTGGCATGTTTCTGGCCAAAACGGAGTTCCATTTAGGCCTGCACAGGCCTTGCCTGGTAAACTGCAGGCCAAAACGGAGGTTCCGAAGGGAGCCACCCCTCCCAACCTCCATGCCTAAACAGAGCTCCATTTTGGCCAGCTAACTGCCGGGTGAGGGCTGTGCAGGCCTAAATGGAGCTTTGGAGGGGCAGACTCATCCATTTTGGCTGGCAAAGTACAGGACGAATGTTGCAGAGTCTCTGCGGTTGTTCATAAGGGCCATGGTGCTGCGAGATTCATAGTTTCGGGACTTGTTCGTAAACACTAGGGGCTCTGATCGAATAACTTTGAACATTTGCTAACCCAAGTATTATCTGTAGTTTACAATGGAAGCCCAAATATACAAGCTGTCAAAATATAATGTGTCATGCCTGTTGCCCAACTTCATGCAGTTATGGTTATTTGTTTTTGTTTGTAGAATTGTTTACAATGATTTTGATAAATCCAACTCCTACATATGTTCTTCCAAGTTTTAATAATAATAATAATAATAATAATTTTATTTATAACCCGCTCTCTCTCCCCGAAGGGACTCGAGGCGGGGCACAGGGAATTAAAAACAGTTAGAAAAAATACAAAATTTAAAACAATAAACATACATAAATACTAACTAAAAGGCATATTAAACAGAAAACCCTGCGCTAAAATTCCCAAATATTTACTAAAAATCCCTAAACAATCAGAAGAGACTATCCTAGGCCGGCCAAGCGAAAAAGATGTGTTTTTAATTTCAGACGGAAGGAGCGGAGGTCCGTGGTAGTTCTAATATCGGGGAGAAGGTCGTTCCAGAGGGCTGGGCCCGCCACAGAGAAGGCCCTTCCCCTGGGCGTCGCCCGCTGACAAAGTCTAGTGGACGGCACCCGGAGAAGTCCCTCTCTGTGGGAGCGAATCGGCCGTGAGGATGTAATAAATTTAATAAATTTACTATCTATTTTTCATGAGAATATTACTCAAATCAAATTGGAGGTTACATATTTTAATATTGAAATAGATGTTAGGACTTTCCTTTATGTAAATCCATTGTCTCTGTTGCATGTGAGATATAGGGGGGGGGGTGGGATGGAGTGCATATAAATAACTCCAATTAGTTAGGAGAAGCTGGAACATTTGGCAGTTGTTGCTGCTGATTACTGTTAAAGTCCAAGCTCAGGAAACCATATGAATCCAAATCCTCAGGAAGCAGTTGGAATATTTCTGAGAGATAAACCTGATGTTGCACTCTAATAAGATAAACGCTACTTTTAGCCTTCCCTTTTTGAGAGACAAAAAAAGCAAGAACTGTTGTTTTATGGTTTAAAATATTTTTAAGACTGGCTTTCACTTTAGCATAGCTGTCAACAACAGCTGAAAACCAGAAACAAAAAGTTCTCTCAGCTCCCTTGCTTCTTTCTGCAGATAGACAAGGTAAACAGCAAACCTTAGCACATTAATTCATACAACCTTATCTGGTTTTATATAAAAGCAAAATAAATACTATATGACAGATATGACAAATGTTCATATCTAAAAAGACTACAATACTTTCAGAATTTTTGTTTGGTAGACCAAGGGTTATTTGTTTCATAAAATAAACTATTCCAGAATAAAGGATTGCTTGAATAGCAAGTGACTTTTCGCTTAACAAAACACTACACAATATAATGTGTAACCGTCATTTCTAATTTTTAGGAGGGGGGGGGGAAATCCCCTTCATAGATTTCACCATGTATGGAAACCATGATCTACAATTCTGAACACATGCCAACCCACAGACATGTCATGTTATTTAAAGCGTTCCTTTAATATTAATTCTGGACTTCAATAGAAAAAGATTAAAAAGATGTGTTTTCAGAAATAGACCCCCCTCCCCCACCCCAAATATTCTGATCTCAATAGACAGGAAATCATACGATATTTTGTTTTATTAAGACAATCTCTTTCTTTTTTATAGAATTGTTTTAGATAGTTCAAAGGCATGATTTAGTATTAGCACAGCTAATGGAGCTGTCCTCATAAGTGACAACCTATGCTTAGTTGCTATGATCTCCTGCTTGGTAGATAAAAGCTATTACATAGGTATTGTAGCTATAGACTAGTGTAAATACAGTATTAAATGCATTCTCCCTTAGGATGCAAATCACCCAGAACAATTTTCTTGCTTTTTCAGGAAGAAATGCATTTGAAACATGGATATGGACTACCTAGTCAATTTATCTATTTGCTATTCCAGCCAAGATGCTAAGAGTAGATTTTAATTCTAAGCATTCTTGAATTGAGGTATTTTTAGACCTTTTGCCATCTGGATTCTGCATGACTTGTTGGCTGATTGACGATCTGCATCATACCAAGAGCTCATTTTTCCATTTTCAGTGCAGTCAGTCATGATATTATATCAAGAAAAAATGGTTAATACAATAGAATGTGGATTCAAAGACTCCTCTATGTTTTATTGTGCAATGTAATAGTCTTATTTAGTATGTGTTAGAGTTGACATTCTATACGACAATTTAATTAATATAATGAAATTAAGATCTAATTTTTTTAAAAATCTACAGAACCCACTTTAAACAGCTACAAACTCAGCCATCCACTGCACATTAGTAGATGCAAGCAAAGAGAGGAAGAACAATCGTCACTGAAATCATTTCAAGAAATCATGGAAATGTCTTTCTTTGTCTTGACCTCTTTCTAGTCTATGATATTGACAGGAGAGAAGGACTTTTCCTCAGATTAATCATGGTTACATCTTATCATAACACCACTGCCTTGATTAACAAGATGTTGAATAACAGGTTATTTCAAGTTTTCACGGAATTCAATAGAAGCAAATAGCATAAGTTGAATAATGGACTACCACTAGGATCAATGCTATCTATCCCTTGCTCCTTTTAACTTGTACATCCATGTGCTTATATTTGCGGGGTGCTTAGATTTGGCCCACCGAGCAACCCTGGAAACAGCAAAAGACCGGCCCACAGTGCCCCTCCCTCGAGCCCCGTTTTCACTGGCAGAGGGTTGCAGGAGGCAGTCCAGCCAAAAACAGGGCTTGGGGGCTGTGCACGAGGGAGGCAGACTCTGTTTTCACTGGAAAACAGAGTCTGCCTGAAGAAAGAATATTACCATAATTTGAACAGAAAGATAATAGAATCAGAAGTGGAAAATATCTGTTTAGTAGGAGACTAGTCGTACTGGACACTAAAAAGGATTAGGCAGCCAGTAAACAAAAATAAGAATAAGAGAAATATACTGCCACTTTCTTTGAAATGATACAAGAACTGGATTTAAAAGATATACAGAGAAAAGCAAACCCACAGGGAAGTCAATATACTTTTTTTTCAAACCCTCATAATTCATGGTCTAGGTTAGATATGGTGTGGATGGATTCGGAATTGGGAAAAGATGTGGAGGAGATAGAGATAATGCCAAACACATGGGCAGACCACAACCCATTAATAGTAAAATGGAAGGGAAGAAGAAAAAAGAGAGGGATGGATCCTGAATCAGAAGATTTCGAAATTATATATATATATACCTTTCCTGCCTCTCGGCTCATCACCAGAGACCATCTAGACAGCAAGCCAAGAATTACGTTTTATAATTTTTTTTGGATATGTTTTTTAGATATAGATAATATACCCTGTCTAAGCTGATGCAATAAGGAGAACTGGCTTGGCTTAAGTGCTAGGCTCCTTGCCTTGCATGCATCATAGGCCCGGTTCGAATCCCAGTAAGGGGTATGGCTAGCTGATGAGAGCTAATAAGCTCGAAATAGATCTATCCTGGTCTCTCTCTAATTTAATTTATTGATCAGCTCATAAAACTAACATTATATATATATATATGTTTTCTGAGGTTTTCGCGGGTGTTTGTATGTAGGTCTTTGGTTGTTTGGGTTTTCTCCCGCATAGAATTGGAAGTATCTTCATGACGTTTCGATGAAGTCTCATTCATCATCTTCAGGTTGGTGCTTTCTGCTTGGTGCTTCCAGGAGCAAGCTCCAGGAGCTTGGTGCCTCCTGGAAGCACCAAGCCGAAAGCACCAGCCTGAAGATGATGAATGAGACTTCATCGAAACGTCATGAAGATACTTCCAATTCTACGTGGGAGAAAACCCAAACAACCAAAGACCTACATATCCAATGAACAGAAAAAGAGCTAGATTTCTTTTTGCAGGAGAATATGAAAGAAATGTTACAAAATGTATGGGACACAACTAAAGCTTACATTAGAGGTTTACCTCTAGCAGTGATGGCTAATCTTTTTTGGCTCGTGTGCCAAAAGTGGGGGGAACGCAGGGGGGTCGTGTGTGGGTGTGCCACACCCATAATGCTATGTGTGTGACTCTCTGCTTTTGGCGTGCTTTTTTCGCCCTCCCCAGGCTCCAGAGGCTTTCTAGGAGCCTGGGGAGGGTGAAAACAGCCTTCCCTCCCCACCTCCAGAGGCGTCAGGAGCTTCCCTGAAGCCTCCAGAGGGTGAAAAATGGCCTCAAAAGAAGGCCTAAATCAGCTGGCCAGCACACACATGCTGCTGCAGCTGACAGGCAATGCATCGCATGCCCTAAGAAATGGTTCCGCGTGCCACCTGTGCCATAGGCATCATGGACCTATAGCCTATTGGCCAGATGGAATAAAGAAGAAAAGAAACAACAAAGGGAACTGCAGGGGAAGCTGGAAGAATTGGAATCCAGGATGCAAAAAGAACCTCAAAATGAGATAATTAAAGGAGAAAGAGATATGGTTAAACATAACATAGACCTAATTTTACAAGAAGAAATGGCCCAAAAGCCTAGAATGATGAGACAGATTTATTTTGAGCATGCGAATAAACCAGGGAGATGGCTGGCCTATAAATTGAAAAAGAAGAAAGAAAGAAAAAAATACAACAGTTACAGGATGAAGATGGGAATATCCACTACCAGATAGAAGGGGAAAAGAGTATTGCCCAATAATTCTATGCAGCTTTGTATAGCCAGGAGAATATAGTGGAAGGAGACATTAAACAATAGTTAAATGAGAGAGATCTCCCTATACTACCAGACATAATGAAGGAGATGTTAAATGATAAAATGACGATGACAGAGATGAAAACAGCAATCCAAAAAAAAACCAATAGGACTCTGGGAGCAGATGGAATTCCTGCAGATCTATATAGAGAAATAGAAAAGCCATTGGAGAAATTACTGTTGGATTTATATAACGAAACACTAGAACAAGCAAAAATACCCAACTCATGAACAGAGGCACTAATAACGCTCATATCCAAGGACAATTCAGATAAACAGCAGATTAAAAACTATAGGCCAATCTCACTACTAAATGCCAACTATAAAATATTTGTTAAAATAATGGCGGAAAGAGTAAGAAAAAAAATACTAAACTATATTATTCATCTAGACCAAAATGGTTTTTTACCTAATAGGCATTTAAAAAATAATACATGGATTATAATGAACATATTAGAATATTATGAGGTTCATCTGGAGGAATAAGCGGCACTGATGTTCCTGGTTGCACAGAAGGCATTTGACAACCTAATTTGGAATCTCTCATTGACCAACTAAATGTTATGAATTTGGGGGGGAAATTTATTGGAATGGTTAGGGCAATTTACTCCAACCAATCAGCAAAAATAATATTATTTTTGATTCCCCATTTTATATTAAATGGGGAATCAACAGAAAAATTTAGGATAGCCACAGGAATGTCCTCTATCCTCACTTTTATTTATTCTATCACTAGAAACATTATTGATACAAATTAGATAAAAGAGGGAAATAAGTGGATTGAGAATTAAAGAGTGCAAGGTAGAAGCCTTTGCAGATGATTTGGCTTTCATAATAGAAGACCCTCTAGAGACAGGTGTTACATTATTGCGGAAAATAGAGGAATTTGGCAAAGTAGCAAGGCTTAAGATAAATAAAGAAACGACTAAAATACTAACTAAGAACCTTACTAATAGGCAAAAAGAGGAATTGGAGGAGAAATTAGGGATTCAGACGACCAAGAAGGTGAAATATTTGGGAATTTGGTTATCGGCAAAATGTTCATCAAAAAAAGAGTACAATTATAATAAATTAGTACAACGAATACAAAAATATTTGGATAATTGGGCAAAATTACAAATATCATTAACTGGGAGAATTGCAATAATTAAAATGAGTATCTTACCTAAAATTCTATATCTTTTTCAAACAATACCAATAAAGTTAGGGGAACTTTCTAAAATTATAAACTGCTTTTAGATATGACTACTTTGGACAAAATTATGTTAAATCCATTTCAAAAATCAGTGGGTATATGTAAATATATTTTGCTTTCCTGAAAACTTATTTCTCAACAAATAATTTGCTTGGTTATTTTTAAAAGTAAATAAATCATTAAAGTGCACCAAAGATACACTAAATAAGGTATATGAATTGCCTGTCTGATCTTTGTGTGTATATTTGGGGGATGGAAGTGGCTTAAATTCAGAGTTTATGATTTAGATTGATTCTAATTCAGGTAAAGATGTTATACATTTTGTGTAAGTTTATTCACTTATTTACTTATTCAACTTATATGCCACCCTGATTAAAAAAAATCTTAAAATCCCAAAGGAATAAATAGTAACATCAAATTGGCTAAACATTGTGAAAGCAGGGGGGAAGGGGGCAAGATGCATATGGCGGGAGTGGGGCTGGGGTTGTGTGCCTAGTCTTAGCCCTTGAGCGATGTCTAGAATGGTTTGCCCCCCCCCTCCCTCCCTCCCTCCCTCGGGGCCTCAGGCCACTTGGCAGAGTCCGTTCTTCAGCCCCTTTGGGAAAGCTGAAAGGGTCATTGCAGGGTCTTCCAAAGGGCAGGAGTCACCGCAGAAAAGGCTTTTCCTCTGGACCCCGATTGACCAACTGAGTCCACAGCATGTCCTTTCAGATGGCTTGGGTGGGAGGAGCCAAACCCATTGGGGTAAAACAGTCCCTGAGACAGCCCATTTGTTTAATCTTCTCAATTGCTTGAAGGATGCAACTCATCCTTGAATTGCTGTGGCCTAGAGGTGGAGCTCTCGCCTCCCAATCAGGAGGTTGTGAGTTCAATCCTAGGTAGAGGCAGATGTATGGTCTCCTGCTTGGGCAGGGGGTTGGACTAGATGACCTGCAAAGGTCCCTTCCAACTCTGTTAATCTGTATCTAAGGTGGATCAGATGGACATAAGTGGCATCTGTTTCATTTCTATGACAGATACATAAAAAACCTCCCTTTTTATGACCTTGTAATTCCTTAATTTGGGCAGAGTCAGGGCTACTGGATGAAGCTGAGCGTTTCCTGGCCAGATGCCCTTCCTGGTGTCACACAGAGTTTGCAGCAAATATTTTTGCAGCCTAGGAGAGAAACGTCTACCGTTCCTTAGGGTTCCACTCTCAACCTTCTGAGGGGGGGCAGGGGGGTGTTTTCATCACTGCTCTTAGGATAGATTTTAAAAATCTTTTTTTTAAAAAAAAAAGCTTGGGTTTTGTGCACTTAATGTATGATACATATATAAGTACACAAAAATATGATTTTTGCCTTTTTTTAAGTCCGTAAAAAAATTGAATCCTTTTAAGATCTGGTTTGAAAATAAACCAGAAGGTCAGGTTTGACTCACTTGGAAAGTTCAGACAAAAGAAGGTAGGTAATTTAAAACAGGATACAAAAGGGTGATTAGTCCTGCTAGACAGGTTTGCTAAGCATTTGTGTGTGTATTTTTAGGTTTATTGTTTTCTTTCTGTCTTGGAAATGATGAATCTCCTGTTTCACTTTAAACAGTCTTGTTCAGGTTCATTTTGTGTAAATGAAAGAGTTGCAAAATTCTGAAATTTCATGTGGGTTACACTCATATATTTACCTTTTAAGAGCTAAGTCCCATAAACTCTATTACTTTTAGCAGATAATATATATTGCGGTCAAATATTGTGTTTATGACAGATCTAAGACATTTGGCAAAGGTCCCATGGAAGGACTAGAAGAACCACATGCTGAAATAGCTAAGTGGAACTCTACTTTTGCATCTTTAGTTAATTAAATTACCGTAGTGTAATTCAGCTTAATATTATGCCTGCCATAACACAGATTTAATTAAGAAAATGGAAATATATATTTGTCATAGGCAGAGGTTAAAGTTGGGCATACTACTTCTTCACTATTACATTAATCATAAGGAAAACAACAGTGTAGAAGACAAGGACCCCATATGAGAAACATATTTACTTTCTTGAAGAACAATATGAATTTCTCATCACGTGATATAAACAGAACTCTACTACTAGCAGCACAAATCATTTGCTATCCTGTTGTAAAAATTTATCTGAAGCACAAGACTATGGTTTCAGGGGTGAAATCCTACCGGGAGAACCGGTAGCAGACATTTGGCCTGGGTCGCCAAACCAGTAGGGACCGTTGGCTCTGGTTCATGCCTCTGGTTCATGCCTCTGAACCGGTCCCCTGGTCGCCACTCACCCCACCCAGTCTCTGCTTTCCACTATCCCAAACTGCCTCCCTGACTCCCTTCCCTGCTGCCTGCAGCCCTGCCATGCTGTGTGGAAGGCAGGCAAGCATGTCAGGGCCGGGTGGCTGCGGGGAAGGGAGCTAACAGCCTACTCCCTTCCCTGCAGCCCTGCCATGCTTGCCTGCCTTCCACGCGGCTTTCACGGTGTCCCCATGGGCAGCTTGCGAAGGCAGGTAAGCGGAAGGCTGAGTGGCTGGTAGGCAAGCATGTCAGGGAAGGAAGCTAGCAGCCTACTCCTTTCCCTGCAGTCCTGCCCTGCCGGTGGTGGCGATGGGGGTAGAGCTTGTCTGGGCTCTCCGCCATCCCAGAACTGTGCCACGCTGGGGAGTTCTCCTGCAGCCCAGTGCCAGCAGCAGCAGAGGGGAGAGAGAGAGAGAAGAAAGAAATAGGAAGAATGAAAGAGAAAAAGAAAAAGAAGGAAAGAGAAAGAAAAATAAAGAGGGAAAGAGAAATAAGGAAAGAAAGAGAAAGAAAGAAAGAAAGAAAGAAAGAAAGAAAGAAAGGGAAAGAGAAAGAAAGAAAAAGAAAGATGAAAGGAGAGAGAGAGGGACAAGAAAGAAAGAAAAAGAGAAAGATAGAGAAAGAAAAAGGAAGAAAGGAAGGGAGAGAGAGAGAAAAGAAAGAGATAAAGAAAGAAAAAGAAAGATGAAGGGAGAGAGAGAAAAGAAAGAAAGAAAGAAAGAAAGAAAGAAAGAAAGAAAGAACTTATGACCACAATTGAGCCCAGAATTTTGGTTGCTAAGCAATAGCATTAAGTGAGTTGCACCACATTTTACAAGTTGGCCATGCCCACCTGATCATATGACCACCAAGCCACACCCACAGAACCAGTAGGGAACATTTTGGGATTCCACCACTGTATGGTTTGTATTTCATTCCAATTCTCCCTATTTTACAATGGTGATTTTTTAAAACCTCTTCATACTAATCACTTTCCTCGGGCATAGGTTTTGGTCGTCAAAAGATTGACAAGATAAATGTGAAAGAAAGTAACTATACTTTCAGAAATATATAAATTTTGAATGGAGGAAAGGCTGTATGCTAAAAATCCAATCATTATAAAAAGTGGGTTCATTGTGTAACTACCTACTTAGTTACACAAAGAGCATATTAGCAGATCCAGGGAAGAAATCAGACATAAACAGGAGCTAAAGTATGTGTGAAGAACATCTCATGTTCCATCACTAGCATTTCCAGGTAGAATTTAAAATACCTCATGCCTGAGTTCCCAAGAAGTAACTGGCAGTTAACATAAAAGGGTCTCCTAAATAAATTGGGGAACTGACACGGACTCATGAAGACAGCCCTCCTTCTGGAAGTGAAGGTCTAGGAATGTGATGGCCAACCTATGACACGAACACCACAGGTGGCACACAGCCATTGGTCAGGGCACGTGAGGCATTGTCCTGTCAGCTGGCCAGTGTGCATGCACATGCTCGCCAGCTGGCTTCAGCCTTCTTTTGAGGCCGTTTTTTATTTTATTTTATTTTATTTTATTAAATTTATACCCCGCCCTTCTCCTTGTTAGGACCCAGGGCGGCGCACAGGCATTATTAAAACCACAAAATACAATATCAATTAAAATATATTAAATTAATTAAACCCGTGCTAAAACCCATGTTAAAACCGTACCAAATTAATTTATTTTTAAAAAGTCAGAAACGGGGGGCTATCCTAGGCCGGCTTGTTGGAATAGAAACGTCTTAAGACGTTGGCGGAAGAGGCGGAGGTCCGAGATAGTGCGAAGGTCGGGGGGTAGGTCGTTCCAGAGGGCCGGGCCCGCCACAGAGAAGGCCCTTCCCCTGGGTGTCGCCAACCGGCATTGCCCCGCTGACGGCAACCGGAGAAGACCCTCTCTGTGGGAGCAGATTGGACGAAGGGATGTATGGGGCAGGAGACATTTTTCACCCTCTGGAGGGCAAACCAGAAGTTTGGAGATGGACTTCCCCAGAAGTCACTTCCGGTTTGCTCGTAGGGCCGTTTTTCACCCTCTGGGGCCTTTAAGGAAGCCTCTTGAAGGCTCCGGAGGTCAAAAATCAGCCCTACAGACAAACCAGAAGTCGCCATTCCCAAACTTCCAGGTTCCCTGTAGGTCTGTTTTTCGCCCTCCAGAGGCTTCAGGAGGCTGTTTTTGCCCTCCCCAGGATCCTGGAAAGCCTCTGGAGCCTGGGGAGGGCAAAAAAACACAGCAAAAGAGGGGTCGCTGGTTGCACGCATGCGCACAGGGGGAGGGGTCGCGCGCATGGCATTATGGGTGTGGCACGCCAGCACACAACACCCCCCTGTGCTCCCCCTGCTTTTGGCACGGCAGACAAAAAAGATTCGCCATCACTGGTCTCCGAGCACCCAATAGCTCTTCCCTCTTTTGAATGTGTAGTAGAAGAACAACTACCCAATAAACTAAAAAGGCAAAACAAAAATGAAGTAATAGGGGTTCCCCCCCATCACTAAATGCTTCTGCTCTTTTGCATCTTCTTGAATGAAGACAAATGAAGAAAGCTGAAATCCTTCTGAATTCTTCTTCCTCCTTTTTCCTGCTATATTTAATTAAAGGAAAGCAAATCTAATTGAGAGTCTATTTGAAAGCAGTTCTCTTAATTAGTTTTTTGTCTCTTTTTCCCCTGTCTGTGCATACTTATGTACATTCGCATAGTGTGTATTTTTGGATTTGTCATGGAGGGGATTTTTGGCAATAACATCAAAATAAATTTCCAGTGTGTTCTGAAATGTTTTTTTTCAGCTTTCTAATTTAGTTTCTTAGTGGTCTTTAATCCAAGTGTAATCAGATCCAACGGTGGTTATTTTCCATGGATAGCCAGAAGTGCCAAAGTACAAAGGAACATCCAGCTGCCTTTGTAGGGTGCTTGTAATAGACTGAGCCCCTAAAGCCAAGAACTGTCCTCAGAAAACAGGGGATTGTCCTTTGGCCAATGTCTTCAAGCTGAAGCTGACCACTTTCTTAATTGAGATTTCTTCAGAAAATACATTAGATTCTAATCTCAAAGGCCGTTTCCAATTCTATGATTCCACATCTTCTATACATGATTGACAGCACTAACCCAGTTATGAAGGGATGATTCAGACGTCCTGGATAACATCGTATCTTTTACACACACACACACACACACTATAAACTGCTTGAATATGGAATTGTGCCAAATGATAAAATATATAAGCATATATATATATATATGCTGGTATTGCCATCCTCGGGTGTTTTCCCGTGTATGTATGTATGTATGTATGTATGTATGTATGTATGTATGTATGTGTGTATGTGTGTATGTATATGTATGTCTCCTCCCTTAATTGGGGCCTCTTAACAGGATGTTGTGGAAACAATTACCTATACTAATATACCCTGTCTCAGCTGATGCAATAAGGGGAGCTGGCTTGGCTGAATTGCTAGAGGCCTTGCCTGATATGCAATACAGCCCCGGTGCGAATCCCAGTAAAGGGTATGGCCAGCTGATGAGAGCTAATAAGCTCGAAATAGATCTATCCTGGTCTCTCTAATTAATTTATTGATCAGCTCATAAAACTAACACACATATCTAAAAAAATTACACAACGGGACTCTTGGCTTGCTGTCTAGATGGTCTCTGGTGATGAGCTGAAAGGCAGGAAAGGAAACAGTATGTCTCCTTCCTTAATTGGGGCCTCTTAACAGGATGTTGTGGAAACTATTACATACATACATACATACATACATACATACATACATACATACATACATACATATATACATACATACATACGTTAGTTATATGAGCTGATCAATAAATTTAAGTTTGAGAGACCAAGATATATCTATTTCGAGCTTATTAGCTCTATATGTGTTAGTTTTATGAGCTGATCAATAAATTAAATGAGAGAGAGACCATGATAGATCTATTTCGAGCTTATTAGCTCTCATCAGCTGCCCATACCCCTTACTGGGATTCGAACCGGGGCAAGGAGCCTAGCACTTTAGCCAAGCCAGTTCCCCTTATTGCATCATATATATATTCCATAAAACAGATTCCTGTTGGTCAACAAGCAGCATCCAATTATGGCAAAGGGAAAGGAAAAAGATGTAAAAAGGGTAGAAAAGACCATTAAGCTTGTTACTTAAAACCTATAGCCAGTTGCCACATTTGCAAGCAACATGCTAAAATAATATCTTTTTCTACTCCTTTTTCATATATTTTTGTGTTGTGTTGGCTTTGTGATATTAGGTAGTTTATATACACTGATTTTAATATAGCAATCGGGCTATACTAATAATTTTTGAAAATTAATATTTAACAAAAGCACAGCTATAACATACAGCATGTCAATCTAGCACAACACTTCTATAAATCCATAGAAAATTATACCTAATCAGTTGCCCAACGTCAGGTCCATTTTAGATTATCCAACCCCAATTTTATTAAAGCTCATTTAAGATTTCCCAGCAACAAAAAAATTGTGATGAACATGTATTGATTTTTGCAGGCCCAGACCAACCAAGTCCTCAAAAAATAATAAATTATCTCAGGAACAATATTAGGAATAATTGGAATTAGGAATAATAATTTCCCTGCTCAAATTACATATTAATTTTATGCATAATGGAATAATGCTTATATTAGACTTAATAATAAATATAACCTTAAAATAATGCACATTATGAACGCTTTTGTACTCTACAGAATTCTTCTTAGGATGATAGGATGGATGGCTCCCTTTTGCTGGCCTGCTTGCATCCACATATAAGTGCACAAGTTGTTTTGTATTTAGCCTCCATAAAGGCATATGGCAAACCTGAAGATTGGAATTTTAAGTTGATCCTGATAAAAGTATGGACATAACTACTGCAGTCTGTTGATGTGACCAAAGCACCAGCCAAGGAGCTGGAGAGCCTGGCTTCTAGGTCAATTATAGGCACAAAGCCAGTTGTGGGATCTTGGGCCAGTCTCTTTCTCGCAGCTCTGGAAAGGAGGCAAGGACAACCAGCTTTTGAAATCTTGCCAAGAAAATTGCAGGGGCTTATCCAGACAGTGGCCAGGAGTCAAGACCAACTCAAAAGCACCACAAAGCATGTTCTGGGTCTTTCTGACACAGGTTTTAGGTTTATATCTTGTTCTTGCAAACCTAATGCATATTTATTTAAGAGGTTACATACATGAAGGGAGCAACACAAGACGCAATGGCAGGTAAGGGAGGACCAGAAAAAGGGGCGTGAAAAAGGCGCTTCCTCTTGCTTGCAAAATTCACGAAGCAGGAAGTCCCCTTTCCTGAAAAACAGTTGCTATAACAAGAAATGCTCAAAAGATGTTATTCATCTTCTCTCCCCCCGTGGATGGAGATTCTCAACCCCAGAAGTCTTGGCTGCCTATTTTGTTTTTCCCATCAACTTTGAGGTCAGAGTCAGCCATGAGGAAAGGGTAGCCTCTTCCCACAAGCCCTCCAGGGCCAAGCGGCTCTCACCTCCCCTTGCTCCCCTTGGGGGACTGAGAGGCTTCCGCCAGAACTCTCTCCTGCGCCCTTCGGAGCGTGAGAACCAGGCAAAGCCACGGCCCAGAGAGCGTCCCACCAGCGGAAGCAGCTCCACCAGGCATGACCCCAGGACAGGGAAGGGCCTGCGGGGGAAACCTTCCCCCGGCTTCCTGGTCAGAGCCAAGGCTGCAGCAGAGGCAGCTCCAGGGGGGGCGGGAGGGGTGCTTCTTCTGGGCACCCAATCTTTGGCCAGGTGAAGCTGAGGCCCAGGTGGCTCCTACTTACTTGATGTCTTCCCAGACTTCGGGGCCGTAGTTCCGAATCACCAGCAGCTCCAGGGCGTGATTGACAAACCCGTACTGTCAAAGAGAGAAGGGGGGGGGGGGGGGAGAAGGCTTTGGGGCACTCAAGAGGCGCAAAGGGCAAAGGGGAGGGGATGGGGGGAGGGGCTTCCCAAAAGCAAGAGGGGACCAACCTGGCCATCTCTCCTCCCCCCCCCCCCAGGTGCCTCCTGCTCCTCCGAGGCGAAGGCTGGAGGGCCCCCTGGGGGCTCTTGGGGGCTGCCCAGAAGGGCGGAGGGAGGGAGGGAGGGAGGGAGGGGCGGCCTGGCATCCCTCTCCTCCTCGGGGGCTCCGCTCTGCCCACCTTCCGCGCTTCTTCCCCTTCCCCAGCAGCCTCGCCCCGACACTCACCATCGCGCCGGCGGTCTCCCCCTGCCCGGCTTGGCGGGCACGACGCTCCGGCCGCGGCTGCACAAGAGCCCGTCAGCGGGAGCTCGGCGTGCCAGCCGCCCCCGCGGCCCCCGCTCTGACTGTCAGCCGCCGGTGGCCAATGGCAGGAGCGGCCGGGCGGGCGGCTGCCAATCAGAAGCCGGGGAGGAATTGGGGGGGCTCGGGGGGCGGGGGAGGCCGCGGGAGGGGCGGCGATTCGGGGGCCGGAGGAGGCGAAGGGAGAGCCTCGAAGGGCTCCCGGGGGGGGGGGCTCCTCCTCAGGCCGCTTGCCCCCTTCCCCCCCCTCTCTGGGGATGGTCTGGCAGGGAAAGTCCCTCCGCTGGATCCCTTCGTTGCCTCGGCTGCGTTGAGCGGACTCCAGCTCAGCCGCGGTCTCCCCTCCAGAAGGACGGGCGCGCTTTGTCGTGGGAATCGGCGACGCTTTTTTAAATGTATTGATTCAATCTGTTTGCTGCCCGTCTCGCCACAAGGAGACTCCGGGGGGCTTCCAAGATGAGAATGAAAATGTAAAGATATGAATCGATATCGATAAAAATGTCACCAGAGTTTGTTCGAAACTGCTCATCCCCGAAAGTCCTGCACCGATCGCTTCCACGTTTTCACACAACGTTCCTTTCAAATACGGCCCCAATGATATATATAGAGATTGTGTAGATGTCACACCTGTGCCAGGTACACGCAAAGGAAATGTAAAAAAATGTAAAAAAGGTAGGTAGATGGATACAGAGCGAGCAGAGGGCCACAGGGCTTATGTCATCCTTTATGACATAAAATACTCTCTCCATAAGATTCAAGGAGAAATACAGTAGGTAGGTAGAAGGAGAAAGGGAGTAGGAAGGTAGGTTGGGGGTTACACGGTGGTTGTGTGTACGTGTTTGTGTGTGCAGGTGTAGATCTACACATAGATTGGTTGGCCATTTAACCAGACTGGGCCACAGCAACACATGGCCGGGAATGGCTAGTCAATATATAAAATCACATTAAAATTAAAAAATACCAGTTACAACCAAAGGTGGGGAGGAAGGGAGGGGGCTGTGACGGAGAGGAGGGAACTGCCATGAGTTGAGCAACCACCAGTGTGGAATTTCCCCATTGGAGCCACAAACCAACTGGCAAAAGGAGACCTGAAGGCTTTTGCTGAAGTCTGATCCTCTGAGGCAACCAGCTGGTGGGGGGTAGCTGTTGATCCTTGATATTCTGCCCCATCAAGAACTGGACATTACATATTGTCCCTTGGCAGTCTCTTGCGGTTCATTTCAGTTGCCAATTGACAACAAAGATGTGGATTCTGTTGTATCTTAGATCTAGTTAATAATTGTATAGGAAAGAGCCAATCTGACAGCACTCAGACAGACAAATACAAATACAATAGCAGAGTTGGAAGGGACCTTGGAGGTCTTCTAGTCCAACCCCCTGCCTGGGCAGGAAGCCCTATACAGTTTCAGACAAATGGCTATCCAACATCTTCTTCAAGACTTCCAGTATTGCACTCAACTGAAATTATAATTATACTGAATGGCCAGGATTAACAACACCAGCATGGACTGTTCCCAACGAAAAAAGGGGGAAATGCTGTGATTATTACAAATTGCTCCATCATTAAAGTGAACATTAAAATCTGGGCTAAAAACCATAATATTTTCCAAAAAAATATATCTGTACATAGATGGGAAGTAAAACAAGGATAAGGAATATGAGCCACTTCATTACTCAATTACAACTTTCCCAACCATTCTGGTGTGGGCAGCCCTCCCCCCACCCCCACCTGCCGCCTAGAGAACGAGTATTTGGGAGAATATTGAAAGAGGCAGAATATTATATTTCCCCAAAGGAGAAAAACATTAACAAAGGCAGGAAGTAACCCCATAGCCTCATGCAGAAGCCTCAAATCTTTAGAGATGGATAGTGTGGTGCCCATTCAGAAATCCAGGCCAGCCTACTCATAAACCAAAACGCCTTTGCCTAGAATTGATGGGATTAAGAATTTACATTTCCCCAAGGAAAGGGCATGGTATTTAGGACATGAAAGGGTTTACCCACCACCATTAGAATAGCAAAAGACACAGAGCCTGCTACATTGTACAACCCCCTGGAACATCTCAAACATCAAACCCCAGAAACCTATAAAGATTCATGCACTCATTCAGCCATTTTGTCAGCCACCCCAGAAAAATTGCTGTTGCCAATGAAGTTTTTGGAAACCCAATAAAAAACCACCATTCCTTGCAGCCAGGAAGCCTCCGTTTTATCTCCAATGCATTCCTCCCATCTTGGAACCAGACCGGATTTTTCTTCCTACAATGGATTATAGTGAGGAATATTGGTAACTTTAATAGAACAATATTCTGAGAGCCATGGATTATCCACCCACTGGAGTGCCAAATGTTTCAAAAAAAATTCTTAAGGTCTCATTTAAAATGTTTCCTTCTGCCACTCCAGGTCTTCTGAGATCCATTTTAAAATTGCAGCAATGTACTGTACTGTCTTGCAAAAGTATCAGGACTGTTTGATGATATATTGAAAAATTGTATGAAATAAGGCTAAATGCCTCTTGGGATAAATAAATCAGTTGAGAAATGATATTGGTGTCTTCTACTTTTTTTGATAAAGATATGGAGTACAATGATTGATCCAAAGCAATAATGTGAATTCAGAGGTATGTTAATATTGGACATTTATTTATACTGTGGTTATTAACTTCTATGAAATATAAAAGGAAAAACTGTAAACTTTTAGATATGTTTTGATTAGCCCTTATCAGAATTATCCTACTTTGTCATTATCTAAATTTATTGCATTTTATTGCCAATTATGGTTTATTTCAAGTCACTCCCTTCCAATATGCAATTTATTGATAAGTAAAATGAAATATGAATCCAAATTTTCACTGCACTCAGGTTGCAATTGACTGAAAACAAGTGATTTGATTAAAAACCTGCAAAACAGAGCCAAACTACACATCCACTATGAAAAAGTGACATAATCTGTCAGTGACATCTAATCAAAGAAAATGTTATCTATGATCAGTTTGTTCTTGGAATATAACATAATCACATGATTTTGCCAGGCTGATTCACAATTTTTCATGGATTTTGATTTTGAGGTTTCTCACAGGCCTATATTTATAATTCTTTAAATGTTCATACAAAATATCTGCACTATGAAGCCAACACTATGTGTGTGTGTGTGTGTGTGTGTGTGTGTGTGTGTGTGTGAGAGAGAGAGAGAGAGAGAAAGAGAGAGAGAGAGAGAGAGAGAGAGAGAGAGAGAGAGAGAGAGAGAGAGAGAGAGAGAGAGATTCTCCATCCATCCATATAAATTGTTTCCTATTTCTACAGGAAATGAATTATAGAGAAATAATATGGTGGGAGGAGCTCTTTTGACATCAATATTCCTGTCAGATCCCTAAAAGTGACACTGCCATTCAATTGGGAGGAGGGGGCCTTGCAGTCAGTGTATTGACAGTGCCTGTGACAACTGATATTTTACAACTGGTTTCCTGTTGCCGAAATGCCTTGAGATTCCCCCCTCATCTTTTGGGGGAATGTTTATGATGGCCATGTGGGGCGTTTCACTTTAATGTCTAACAGAAGATAGCCATGGGAGTGTATGTTTATTCAGTTCTCAGGGCAGTGGGTAAAGGAACCACCTTCACACTTGTGTATTGGCTAAAATCTGCATTCTAACTAATGGGAGGGCTCTCTATTCCATTCGCAGTGCCTAAGGGGATTCAGATGTTGCTTTGACTTTAACGGTTTCCATTCTACTTAATAAAAGGTGCCTTTTGAAATACTCCGTTTCAAGAGTTGTCACTTTCTTAAGTTAGGAGAGGAGCCCTTACAATCCCCATCCCTCAAAATGGCACTACTCCATTTTCTCTACACATCTTCAACTGACTAGGCTAAATCAACCTGAAACAATCAGACAGTTTGTATTTTAATGCAATGTATTGTAATTCTACACTGAGCCGTGGTGGCACAATGGTTGGAATATAGTACAGTACTGCCAGCTAACTCACTGTTCACTCTGAGAGTTTGATTCTGAAAGGCTCAAGGTTGACTCAGCCTTCCATCCTTCCGAGGTTGGTAAAATGGGGAGCCAGATGGTTGGAGGAAATAGGTTGACTCTGTAAACTGCTTAGAGATGGCTGTAAAGTACTGTGAAGTGTTATATATGAGGCTGAGCATTATTTCTCTTGCTATTGCTACTTAAGTCATCCTCAAACACTGCAACTCTCCAGGTCAATACTTGTAAATCAGTCATGTCCATAACTATTCAATCTGTTATCTAGAGAGAATTGTAGCTTTCCAAAATACATTACCTGGTTGGTCATCCAGTGTCTTCAAATGATAAATTTGAACATTTCCATGTTTCCCTGAAAATAAGACTCACTCTGAAAACAAGTCTGAGCCTGATATTTTGGGGTGGGCCTAATATAAACTCTACCCCCCCCCCAAATAAGCCCGGGCAATGGATTTGCCCAGCATGAGAGCCAGTTCCTTGGCGCAGTCCGAGTGTGGAGGCAGAGGCAGGAGGGAGAAGACAGGCGACCCGGAGGTGCTGTGCAGCTGCCTGTCTCACAGGAGGCCCATGGGGGGAGGGGCTTGCACAGTGGCACCAGCAGCAGGGGGGGCAGAGGCCTGGGCGATGGGGGAAGGCAGCCAAGATGTGGTGGGAGGGAGGGGGTCATGTATTGGGATCGCCTCTGCCTCCACCTGGCTCTGCTGTGCACTCTTCGCCCAGAGGGAGACAAAAAGGTCACCTGGATGGAGAAATGATGGAGATTCAAAAGCTGTTCGTGCTTTCAAAGGGGATAGTTTGACACGGAACGATTAGCTCTGTTTCCCCAAAGGGTCTCCTTTGCAAGCAGCTGAAGCTTCGTCTCCCTCTGGGCGAAGTGTTTGGGCAACTACCTCTCCCTCCCACGGTCTGCTTTCCCAGGGCCTCATTTGGGGCCAACCTCTCAGCACATCCTGGCCTCCACCTGCCCTGCCGGGAGAGCAGAGTCCCTGGGAGGCGCTGCAGCTGAGAAATGAACCGGCGGCAGCTGGGCCAGCAGGCAGGGCGGACAGAGGGATGGAGAGGGCTGGGCCAGCAGTAGCTACACTCCCATCCGCACCCAGACTTGACGCCTCCTGTACTTAAAAAAAATAAGCCTGAATGCTTATTTTCAAGGCCAAAAGAAAAATAAGACTGAGTCTTATTTTCGGGAAAACATGGTATCAAAACTATATAAAATCCATGAAAGGGTTAATTGGGTTGTGTTCGTATATATGAGGATAAGGGGTTTGAGAAGATATAAAGGAAAAGGGAAGTTTGTCTTCACTACTACTCTGCTGTCGGCTCTGAAACCTCTGAAGCCCAGGGGACCTATAGTTGGAGGAGTGTTTACTTTATTCCAAATTCCTGAAGTTTATTATTTCCTTGACTGTATGTCTAACCTCGTGTTCCAACATAACTGCATATTTAACATTCAGATCTACCCTTTGTAGCTAGAAACATCTTGAATTCTTGTATTTGGGTATTATATTATTATTAGCATTCATAGCAATGGGTTGTATGTTTGTATCTGCCTCAACAAGCATATAAATGGAATTTAATGGCACTGAACGACAGTCATGCAGGGCAAAGAAAATGTTGGATGTGACTGAAGCAGACTGCATGTAGGAAAGCAGAAACTCTTTTTCCTTTTTCCAGGTCTTTTGAATAGTAAAAGCGCAGATCATAATTTCTGATGAAAACTGGAAAGATTGATAAGATCTAGTGAATAGCTAAGATTTTTCAAACAAGAGAGATACTGGCATCTTCTATGCTACCTAATAGCCATAGAATCATATCTTCTGTGACCGTTGTTAGGATCCATAGTAGAACAGCCAAATTCAATGTCTACTGCTTAAAAAAACCCACCACTTCCTATTGCCTTCCGGTACCTTAAAACGATTGTTTTTTTGCCTTGCAAGTTGGTTAAAATCCTCCCCTCCGTTCCTCCAGCTTCAGCCTGTGTTTACATCTGTCTTAAAAAAGCTTACTACATATTAACATTGGTATGATTATCCTGCAACGTCATGCATAATTCTAAAGCATAAGTGAAACTGGCTTGTGTTGAAAATGTGCCTTTCCAGCAAGTGAATAGTAAGTCTAGAAGTCATCCAGAGATTTTCCAAAGTGTTATTTAGTCAACGGACCCTAAAATTCAAACATTTTTACAAATGGACTATTGGTGTCGCTTTGTAATGTCATTGATTCGTTCCATTTATACATTAATGCCGGACAATGCCGACTGGCGACACCCAGGGGAAGGGCCTTCTCTGTGGCGGGCCCAGCCCTCTGGAATGACTTACCCCCTGAACTCCGCACCATCTCCGACCTCCGCCTCTTCCGCAAGTGTCTGAAGACACATTTATTCCATCTAGCCGGCCTAGCGTAACCTCCATACTGACTATTAGATAGTTTTTAAACTTGGGATTTTAATTCGGTTTTTAGCGCAGGGTTTATTTATTAGAATAAGTATTTTAAATTTCATATATTTTATATATTTTGTATGTATTTTAACATCCCTGTGCGCCGCCCTGGGTCCTAACAAGGAGAAGGGCGAGGTATAAATTTAATAAAATAAAAAATAAAAAAAGTAGACCTGAAGCCATATTTTAAAGCATCCCAACAATTTTCATATTGTATCAGAAGAAAAAAATAAGGCTCAAGATACGTTGTTTTTAAAATTGAAATACTGGAGCTACGGTTTATGAGGAGGAAAAGTAGTGAGGCAAGTTGTTTCCGTAATCTGAATTCTATTCACATTTATTTTTATTTATTTATTTAATTCAAATATCCACAGGGGATGCCTAACAGAGAATCACTGGGAAAGGGACCTCACCGTTTTCTAATGCAACCCCCTGCTTAAGACAGGAATCTTGCACCACCCAAATCAAAGGGTCATTTAGTCTACTTTTGGAGACCTCCAGTGATGGAGAACCCACAACTCTGGGTGGCAAGCTATTCCACCGATTAACTGTTCTCACTGTCAGAAAAATTCTCCTTGCTTCTAGCTTGGATCTCTTTAACAAGGTTCCCCCCTGTTACTTCTTGTCCTGCCCTCTGGTGCTTTGGAGAACCAATCAATCCCCTCTTCCCTGTTACAGCCCCTCAGATACCAAAGACAGCTGTCATGTCACCCCAATCCTTCTCATTGTTAGGCAACACATACCTAATTCTCTCAACTGCTCACCAAATGATTTAGCTTCTCTGCAGAATTTCTAGGTTTCATATATTTCATAAATATCTATATAATTTGCACTGTACTAATCACTAATTTCTTTCAATTTCTCCTTACTTTTGCAGAATTATGCAATTTTCTGACTTTGATCCTTTGATACAAATACAGGGAAGAGAAGAAACAATACAAATATAATGGAGTACAAATACAAATATGCATGTCCCATTAGTCACAAATGTATGAAATGCATTATATATGATCTAAAATACTAATTCTCTGCATCATTAAATATACTATTCTTTTACTACCATGTGCCATCATTGATTTTTTCTTCATTTCAGTGCCTCTGAAAATCAGCTACACATGAAGGACTAGCACCTTGCAATGAAAGTTACTTGTGTAGTTTGTCCTCCCATGATAGGTGTGTTGCACAGCATGAAGTCTGTGGTACCATCAGAAGCCTTGTGTGTGGCCTCCAGATACCCAGAACCATTGTTTCCACACTTGATAGTACTACATTTCACTGTAATATAAATTGTGAATGAAATGAAATCAGTCTTCTATTTCTCTACCAGTTTTTTTCAGACTAAGGTGCTAGCATAACTCTCAAAGGACAAATATGGTTCTTAGCCTGGTTACGTGCCTCTGAGTTATGACACGGAATAAGGAGCCCTAAGTCATAACCATCCTGGCTCTGGTTAATTGGAGTAAGCATGTCCAGTTATTCAGAAATATTAGGAACTATAGGAATTAATGTGCGTTTGTTAAAAAGAGAATTGTACAGGATCTACTCAGGACTGAAAAATATAAGGACTGAATTAAATTAAATTAAATTGTGCCCTAGGATATTAATGTTATTATTAAGCTCAACTGGCAAATAAAGTATACCAAGGCAAAATAATTTTTGTGGTATCCACATTCTGTACATTCTTTCTGTGTAATTCTTTTTATTGAGCTCAAACTTTACCATAATGCATTCTAAGTCTCTATATACATATATTTGATTCACAAGTCCTCATATTTTGCAATATCTGTGCTATGTTAATATTGTTAAGCAAAGATTATACACATATTAATCTAAACAGTTAAAATTACTTGAGAAAACATTTATTGCTATTACACAGAACAGGGTATATAAAGTACGTGCTTCCTATAAAATGTGTGCCTCCAAACTTAAAATGCTGTTTGAATACAGATTTTAGATTTGATTATTCAATATATTACACATATTAATTTATAGATGGTTATAGCAGTAAGTGGCATCTTCTGTATATTAGTTCTAAAAACTGCCAACACCAATTAAGCAGGGAAATAACAATCCTACGAATGTTTATTCATATGTCCTGATGAATTCATTGGCATTTATCTAGATAGGTTCAAATAAAATTGTCCTCTAAATGACATTGTTTACCTCTCCATAATCTTTGGTATTATCACCTGACCTAAGCATTATTGTTGATATTAAGGAATAAATATTGCAGTAGTGACTAATTTCAATGGCCTTCACATAAACTGGATAAAACATATATTCTTTTCATGGAAATATGTATGTATGTATGTATGTATGTATGTATGTATACGTACGTACGTACGTATGTATACATACGTACATATAAATATATGTATTGTAGATAATATTAACAGTTGTGCATTAAAAAAACTCGGCATAGAATCAACCAGTGACAATTCTGAATTTAAGTTCATGTAGTCCACAGGTGTAAATATTGTTTAACTGACTAGAAACAGGGAGCGCAGTTCATCAAAGTTAGTTTATACATAACTCGAAAATTGCCAAGGATAACCAGAAAAAGGACGCTAGAAGAAGAAAAAAAGAATTGTATTTCATCAGGCAGGTATGAAATCCAGAAATTCTGGAATACAATTCCATAAATTACGGCTTTTGGAGCTGTGTTTATAAATGTTTTGGTTTACAACACTTTGTTGACATCCTTAGCAGCAAGTAGACCATAATCTATGGCTGCACTTTCCAATTCCTCATGAAATCATTTAGAAAAATTCACTAAAACAACTGTGACATTCGTCTAGCTGAGCGTGTGCATATCACCTGTGTACTTAATAGCTATTTAATTTTTATCTCACCTATTACTTTATGAATAACTCGAGGTAATGAACACACATAATACTCCTTCCTTCTATTTCTTTCCACAGCCACCCCGTGAGGAGAGTGAGGTTGAGACAGTGACTGGTCCAAGGTCACGAGTTGGCTATCATGCCTAAGGTGAACTCAGCCTCCTATCTTCTAGGCCAGATTGTTAACCACTACACCAAACTGCTCTCTTAAAAAGGGGGGGAAGAAAACCTAGGGCTGCCCCAGATGGAGGTGCAGATGCTGAGAAACTGCTGTGAAAGCTGATTCTAAAACTGGGAATTTGGTGAGGTGCAAAGCACATATTATCAAAAAAACTGACTTCAAAGTTCATTGCTCGAGGGGCAGAATTCTTCACACAGATTGTCTCTGCCTTGTTACAGCTTCAACTATTATTATTTTTTATACACTGAATATATTATCTCAATAAAAATTCTAGGTGGTATGCAATACCCTTTTTATCTAAAATTTAATACTGGCTTTCAAGTGATTAATAAACTAAAGTGCTATTATATTTCTTTAACAAAACTCAGAACTTATAAACACACACACGCACACACACGCACTATTTTGTCTGCAAAACACAATTTAATCCACTGCTGTTGATGCCCCCAAGAAATTTGTCTTGTCTTCTTCGGCATCTTTCCTCTGAAAGGTTTCCGTACTTTTCCCTTGAAGATGAGCATCAAGAAAGTAGCAGATTCCAGGGATCTCACCTGGGAAGTTGGGAGGAAGTTCTTGTCTTGAGCGAGGAGTAAACGTGAAGCCAGCGTGATCCTTTATCAACCTCCAATGAGAATGAAAAGTATTATTACACATTTCAGACATCGCCCGTAGATCTCACCAGCATAGTTAGGAGAATGGGAGACTATCATCAGTACATACAAGGTCATAGGGTAAGAAGTTCAAAGAACGCCAGGAGAGAGAAGGGAGGCTTCAGATGATTGTTACAGACAAATGGCTATCTAACGTCTTCTTAAAGACTTCCAGGGTTGGGGCATTCACAACTTCTGGAGGCAAGCTGTTCCAGAGGTTAATTGTTCTAACTGTCAGGAAATTTCTCCTTAGTTCTAAGTTGCTTCTCTCCTTGATTAGTTTCCACCCATTGCTTCTTGTTCTGCCCCCAGGTGCCTTGGAGAATAGTTTGACTCCCTCTTCTTTGTGGCACCCTCTGAGATATCGGAACACTGCTATCATGTCTCCCCTGGTCCTTCTCTTCATCAAACTAGACATACCCAGCTCCTGCAGCCGTTCTTCGTATGTTTTAGTCTCGTTCCCTAATCATCTTGGTTGCTCTTCTCTGCACTCTTTCCAGAGTCTCCACGTCTTTTCTACATCGTGGCGACCAAAACTGTATGCAGTATTCCAAGTGTAGCCTTATATACTGTATATACTATATAGTGGCATTAACACTTCACGTGATCTAGATTCTATCCCTGTTTATGCAGCCTAGAACTGTGTTGGCTTTTTTGGCAGCTGCTGCACACGGCTGGCTCATATTTGGTAAGAAATATGCAGTGGTAAGAAACAAGCACCAAAACTTGGTAAGCTACTATACCTGTGGGTAGTGGGGCTAACGTTTATTTTCCTAGGGAGACTGCAAGACTCAAACTTGTTGGCAAGTGTTACGTTGTTTCCAAATAGGCAGTAACGTGGCATTTTCACACCAACAACACCAGCAAAAACAGAGCCAGAATGTAGTCCTATGCGCATCTTTTATAAGAGAGAAAGAAGAAAGAGATATTAAATATATATCTGGAACGAATGGCCCCCGGAATTAAGAACTATCCCTGACTTACGCACCTTCCGCCGTGCTCTCAAAACCTTTTTTTCCCAACAGGCCAGGCTGGCATAAAAATGAATTTTAAATACGACATTTTATTAATTTTAATTGGGGTTTGTTTGGTTTTTTATTTTTAAATTTTAAGAGAGGCCAAATTAATATGTTTTTTTTAAACTTTTTTTAACTTTTATATATCTGTTTTACTTTGGCTGTACACCGCCCTGAGTCCTTCGGGAGTAGGGCGGTATAAAAAACTAATAAACCTGAAAAATTATCATCACATTTAGCAAAAATGGAAAGATGATTGAATTCTACCTATTTCTATATGTCAGAATGAATTGTGAGCTCAGCTTGGAAGCTGTATTCAGTGGATTGTAATGAATATGAATTACTGAGATAATTCAAATCTATAGTATATATACAAAGATTCAACCACAGCCTATAATGAGCATCAAAATCCCTAGTCTCAAACATGTATGTTATCACAATTGCATGTGATGATATAATAATCAAAATAGTCTAAGGGCAAGTTTTCCTGTTCTCATAGCTGTCTTCTATTCAAACGTGCCCAATTTTACAAGCTTGGGAAATTTAAAAGAAAGCAGGGCAACAAATTATCTGATGTCATTCATCTGTCCTGCTACTGAACTGTGAAAAGCTCAAGTTAATATAAAATGCAATTCACAACAAATAAATTAATGCATCATTAATATGAAACATTGCTCACATATTAAATTAAATTACATTAAAATGTGTGTGAAAAAACTATACACAGTAATATTACATGGGACAGTAATAACAAAAGAGATTTCCTGAGAGTAGATGATCCATTGCAATAACATCAGCCATCTCTCCCGTTGACAAGAGAGTGGCAAAAAGCCATAACAACACATATGAGTAGGGGGAAAAGATGTAAGGTTTGAAGTATGGAATTTTTATACACAAACTAGGGTGCTAGTTGTATTCGTATTAATGGCATTGTTTTAATATCAAACTGAAAGCTTGTTAAGTAAGCATGTTCATGAAACCCAACTGTGAGTCTTTGACTGCAAGTATCCCTTTGGGAGAAGATGGATACTCCTACCCTGTTTCCCTGAAAAAAAGACCTCCCCAGATCATAAGCCCAATCGAGCTTTTGAGCGCATGCACTAAAATAAGCCCTTCCCTGAAAATAAGCCCTCCCCCAAAATATTGCAACATAGCAGCAGCCCTGAGGTGACCACACTTGCCACCTCCTGCACCTCAAAAATAATAAGACCTCCCCGAAAAGAAGGCCAAGCACTTATTTCATTGGTCAAAAGAAAACAACACCCTGCCTTATTTTCGTTGAAACACGGGATACAGAAAATCATTGAAGTCATGTTCCAATAGCTTGCTAACCTTGATGGATTCTCCCTGGGGTGACATCACTTCATTGGAGAGTTCCATCATTTTAAGTGCCATGAGTGCAATCTGAATCGCATGGGTCTCATTTTCTTTATGCAAGCCTCCAGCTACACAATATGCATCTCCAATGGTTTCTACCTAAACATTAAAACCAACAATTTATAAGACGAGAAAATTTAAAAAGGAAATCCAAAACAGTTTGAAATGCTTTTGTCAATCATGGGGTGTTTTTTCCCCAAACCACCCACTATTACATTCTTTTAGTCAAAATACATAGTTCTCTTATGCAATCTATCCATGGGTGAATATTTTTGCATAGCAAAGTCTGATTCATTGTAATTCTTCATTTTGATAAAAATGTTATGTCAAAATATTTACTTTGAATTCTATTTCTTTGAGACACTATCAGCAGTCCCAAGGCACTTACTCATAAATAGTGTCATTGAGGTCAATGTATTAATTTCAAGGTAAATGTAGTAAAGATTGCAGCCTAAAGCATATAATTTCCCATTTTACAGCTAAAGCATCGGCTTCTAAATTACATTATTCTTCCTACTTGATTACTCCTACAGTTTAGCTGCAAATAAACATGATATAAGTTTTAAACCTGTTCTAATTTTGAATCAAAATAGTTCTTCATATCCCATTCACTTCTTTTGCAATTATTTCTCTTAGGAAAACAATTCTGTACCTTGTAGATATCCAGTTCTCCACACTGATAATCAAAGCGAGTGTAGAGCTCATTAAGCAGGGTGATAACCTGCATGGGTGAACACTGAGAACAGATTGCAGTGAATCCTACAATGTCAGAAAAAAGCATTGTCACATGATTAAATTTCTTGGCCTGTACAACTTGTCCTTGCCATAGTTGCTGAGCCACTTCCTCAGGGAAAATAGAGCACAAAAGATCAACTGTCTTTTTTTTCTCCTCTTCAAGAGCCTGGTGAGCTTGTTCGAGAGTTGCTTTAAGCTTCCCTAACCTTTTCTTCAATCCATCTTGAGCTCTGGCTTGTTCGCCTATTAAAACAACATCCCTGAGTGCATTATGGATTGGAATATCTGAAAGATACAAGCCACGTCCTGTGAAATCTTCCAGTCTATCCACACACGGAGATCCCAAGAACAAAATGGCATTAGATTCGATAATGTAAATCATTTGTCCTTTAAGATCCATAACCTACGTCAAGACAGAAAAATGAAGCAATGAGAGAATTCTGAAGCTACTTAACGATAACAAAAAGCAACCTGTTTACTCTGTGGTATCTGTGGATACATGCGGATGTGGAAACATTCCAGGAACATTGGTCTGGATTACCCCTCCTCCATAAACAGTTCTGTATTTAATAGATTTTGACTTTATGATGCTTATATTCTACCTTCTTTATCTTCTGATAAAGTTAATTATAAATGCGCAAGTTTTTCAAAGTGCCTCTAGACTCTCGCAATCTTCATGAAGATGAACATCACCTATTAATCTGAAGAACTAACCAATGCTTTTCACAAACGCATGCAAGAACTTCTCTTACTTTTGGAAAATCTATTGTACTGAGTAAAAATGAACACGTATAGAGGGAAGATACAGATTTAAATACTTAACATGTTTCTCTTCTTCATAAATTCACAGTGAAGAAAATTAAGGGAGAACCTAAAAAGGTGGGGTGGATCGTTTACACAAATTAACTGATAGGCTGGGCTCATTCATAATGTTAAGTCATAATCTGACTTGTTTTATGGACCATGCTCCATTCATAGGCTATGAATCATGGCTGGTGGTTTGTTTATTTATAGGATAAGCAAACTGTAGCTCACCACAATACATGCAAGTTCAATCATAGACTCATGCCTTAAAATGGATTTAATGAAGAAAAAAGATGCGTCTAATTCTTACCCCAGTTGACTTTTTAAGAGCTTTGTCTCGTCGTCTGACTCTTATAGTAAACTGCATGTTCAGCATTGACATGATCCCGCTAAATGTGCAATTTATTTTAGGAGCTAAAATTTCAAACCACTCCTCAAACTGTGGCCTTGCTTGAAATTCTCTTTTATTTAATAATCTCCTGATGCCATTGCCAACTTGCAAAATATCCATGGCCTTGTCAAACATGCAATGGAAAGGAAAGGTCTTGCAGAACATAGAAGCAGGAATGACAAGAGAAGATTGGGGCTTACAAGGCGAGAGAGATGGCTTGGTGTTTTTGACGTGCACAGAATATAACAAATAAGGTTGATCAATAAACTCGAAACTGTCTTTGCAGAAGCTGGGTGGCATTACCATTATTTCCACCTCCATGTCATACAAAATGAGGGCTGCTGCTTTAATAATACCAGACAGGATGAGGGTAGTTGGTTTTTTTGGGGAAAAATAGTATACATTTAAAAAATTGGGATCTTTTTCCAAGCATAAAATTGAGACTTCTTCAACTCTGCCCATTTTTTCAGCCTCGTGGCAATGAGGGCTTTGCTTCAGAAGAGTACTGAAACTGTTCAAAAAGTCTTTCAGGCTTCCCCCCACAACTCCAAGGATGTGTTCGTCTTCTTCGTAGCATATTTTGAACAGTTCTTCGCCAAGTGATTCTCTTAGAACAGTGCCTGGAATGCCTGCCAGGATAAAACATTTCGATTACTGATATTGCTCTAAATACAGTCTTTAAATTCCTCCAGTCAATGTGCTTTTGATTTTCAATTGACATTCTCCTTTCATTTCCTTTATCTAACCCTGCTTTCTATTACTGAACACTTCAGATAAATAACTATTTTACATCTCTCTCTGAAATCAGTTTTTCTCTCCTGAGACCTTATGTGGTTGAAGTAAAGTATTGTTTTTGATAAAAATCTGGTGACCATTTATTATTGGCTTTTGCAGAAGAAATGTAACCACCAACTAGGCACATGCCCATACAGCATGGATGTAATTGCTCTACTAAAAATTACTACTGGTAGAAGTGGCAAATGTAAAATGGGTCATAGGTGGATCTTTAACTCTTTTTAAAATTTAATCTGCTCCAAGCCATTTGGCCTTCTGAAATGAGAAGGACAGATGCAAATGATGAATGAAATGAAAAACCTAAGGATAAGAAAAAAATAAACTCTCTGATTGCTGCTTTTCTCCTACTAATCAAGGCAAAAGATTCTACAGATTTGGAGTTCTGTCTTTGCAGCTTAACTTTTAATTTGAATTTGAGATTATCTGAGATAACATTTAATGATGTTTTCCACAGAGAGACACCATCAGAGGAGATCTGCATTCTAATCTTTTATTAAGAGAGCTGTTTGTATGCACATGCAGTATATGTGAATAACAAAAAGAGATCCTAAGAAGTGGAGTGTAAATGTCTTACATACATACATAGCATTGCTGACAATTTCATGCCACAGTATCAGAGCATAAGAGACAAAAACTTAGCTGTCAACCTTTTTGATTATCTGCCTGTTCAGTTTTATGCCTTCCTTTTGATAGTAAGACACTTAAAAGGCTCTATGTCATTAGTAGCCTTGGTAGAATTCAGGTTATTGGGGATACTAAATAAACTTGTAGTGTTAGCACTTGCTATTCATAAATATATAATTACCAGCCAAATCTGCATTATCAATGAGTAGCTTCTCAAAATCCTTTTCCTCACACTGTCTGTAAAGGAAGAAAAATATAATGTTAAAGCTGCAATTATCTAGTAAAGAAAATAAAATGTAAATATACATAATTAATAAAATAATAAGTAATGTATCAGAGTTTAAAGTAGAATCCTCATTCTTAGTTTGTTTTTTCATTCATCACAAATTAAACGACCATTGTAGTCATACTCACCCATGAAATTCTGATCAAATCTAAATTTGAAAACTGATAGAACATACAACTGCAGCACCACAAAGAGATCATAATACTTGTTCTGATTATATAAAATTGGCTAGATCGAGAAGCAGCCTAAATGTTAAGAAATGGTACAATCCAACTGAAGCCTGATTCTTTGATGTCTTCAGTAAACATATATAAACTTTTAAGCCAGGGGCGTCAAACTCGATTTCATCGAGGGCCGCATCAGGGCTCCGGGCGCTGGGGTGAGGGTGGCCAGTTTGATGTCACTCGTGTTGGGGGCACCTGTGGTGGCCTGAGTGCTCTGTTAGCGAAAATGGGCTCCCAAGCTCCGTTTTTGGCTGTGGTGGCCTCCTGCAATCCTCTGCCGGAGAAAATGGAGTTTGGGGGGGCCACCCGGAACACTTCTGAGCTCCATTTTTGCTGGCAGAGGCACCATGGGCTGGTCCTTCGCTGTTTCCAGGGCGCCCATCCCCCCCGGGCCAGATCTAAGCATCCTGGCCTTGAGTTTGACACGCCTGTTTTAAGCTGTCAGTTTTCATAACTAAGGGAAGCACAGTTTGAAAGGAAAGGCAAAGGGGACAAGCTATTTTCAAAGTGAAGTATTTCAATACTCTAAAAAGGAGGTACAACTCAAGATTCCGTCTCTTAACCCTGTCTTGATGAAAAACTCAAAATTTTGCTATTAAATTATAGGTCCAATTCTTTGCTATTTGGTGCAGAAGAGACTGTTTAATAGATCAGCACCGATTGAGTCACCGGGCCTGAGCTGCAAAAATCTAGATGATCACAAGATGGCAACAAAGATCACGTTTTATATACATTTTGACTGCCATCTTGTGGTCTTCTCCATACTTGCTGTACTTATTGGGTAAATGGGATAGAAACCTTTGCTAGCATACAGAAAAATTACTCAGAAATATGTTAGTTCATTTTCTATGGTCTTCCCATTTTGTAAAACAATATAAAAGAATATAAAGGATTATATGTAATAATGTTAAAGTCATTTTTTAATAATATACATCACTCTACCAACAACCTATTAAGCGTTACAGTTCAAAATACCAAGAGAAGAAACTATACTATAAAGCTGCAATTAACTTTAAGTATTAAAACTTAGTCATTATATAATAGGAAATTGAGATGAAGCAGCAATAACTGCTAGGTAAATATATCACTCTTTTTTAATTTAAATGGTGCAGCTACAGATAACTTACCCCATTTCTTTTATGTTATTATTGGCTAGGCTTCTTTGAAATGCAAGGTACAACTTTTCATACTGAAACGAGAAAAGGTCATATTAAATCAGATTTCAATATGGAATACTGGTGTGTCAGAGAGAACCTGGCCATTTAAGCAGAAGGAGAGAAAGGGCAAACATGTCACTTAGCTCAGGTGTGAATCCATTCTGTATGTTTAATAGAAATATATGCTTAAATCCTTCCGAAGGATCTGTACCTAATGTATGACCCTTTGACAACCACAGTTTAGGTGGACCAAGAGTGGTTTCTGCACTTTCTTCAAAGACAGGCCCAGTGGCATTTTCACAAGCCAGCAGCAGGACTGAATCAGGGGTGGGTTTCAAATTTTTTAGAACCTACTCTGTAGGTGTGGCCTATTTTGTGGCCGTGGCTTGGCAGTCATGTGACAGGGTAGGAGTGGCCACCTTTTAAAATGTGGTGAAACTCATTTAACAACGCTCTTGCTTAGCAACCAAAATTTTGGACTCAATTGTGATGATAAATTCTTTCTTTCTTTCTTTCTTTCTTTCTTTCTTTCTTTCTTTCTTTCTTTCTTTCTTTCTTTCTTTCTTTCTTTCTTTCTTTCTTTCTTTCTTTCTTTCTTTCTTCCTTCCTTCCTTCCTTCCTTTCCTTTCCTTTCCTTTCCTTCCCGTTGGGTCACTGGCAGCGGCGGCCCAGATTTACTTCCAGGTACGCTGGTGGAACCCCCTCTCACCGGTTCTCTAAATTTACCAACCGGTTCTCGCAAGTAGGTGCGAACCTGCAGAAACCCACCCCTGGACTGAATCCACAAGCACCTCTCTCAGCTGATAGTTCTTGCTTAAGATACAATTCTATCTCATACAAAACAAAAATATACAGATTTTTGGATTGCCATTGAATTCTCAACTAACACATCTGCCTTGTTTGCATACTACACAATTGTTTCCAAGATTCTTCATCAAAATGACCATATTTGCATACAGATTATAAATTTTCAATTTTATTTTAAGATACATTGAAATAATATGCTCACTAGGAATAGCTGTTATTGCACTAACATTTTTTTAAAGAAACAGTGCCCTTGTATTTCAGAATTATTCTCTATGACCCCTCAGCAATCCAACTCAGAGATTTAAGAGATTTCTCATTCGCAAAATTTCCAAGAGGAATGAAGGAGACTTTTAGGGTATCTAAGCAATTAAACCAGGACTTTGCACAATGTAAGATATCCAAAGATAGTTATCCAGAGTCTAGGTATCCTCAATAGACAATTGTCCAGACTCCATTATTTTCAGTCCATCAGAATGGCACACTTGAGTAGCTACTATATTTAACATATCTTTCCATTTTCATTATTTATTGCACCAAAATTTTAGATATTTAATGGAAGGAAAATAGCTATGAAGGAAGATTATGTTGCCTGAAGAAAAATGTTAGTGCTGATTTTAGTATTTTACATTTGAAATAAATACCATATAAATAATATTTCTCCTTATTAAAACAAAATCTAATTAACAATTATTAAGAAACAATATATCAAGGATTTTTTATTTCCTCATTCGATTCCACAATTTCTATTTTTTAAAACTCAAATAAAGTAATAAACACAGACATTTATTGGTATTTTCAACTTGATTTAATTCTATTTCAGCTACAGTATACTGTATTCTCCACAGGATTCTTAGAACAATCTCTGATTGATGTCACTGGATACATATAAACAGATCTGGGGCGTGATAATTGAAAGTAGAAGTAGAAAATGGGTAACATAAGCTGATTTTCAGCTAGTAGAAAGAAAGGCTAACTTTTAAATATATCTGGATCTATCTAAGAAAACCCACACAACTAGGTGCAATTGAGTCCTATATAACATATAATCAATTCACTAGCATACTGAAATATTTGTCAGCCAATTTATATATAAAATTCTGCAGGTATAATAGAAAGCATCTTCATGTCGGAGTCAATATCCCATGCATATACATCCTAGGTTCCTACTCTACTTTAATAAAGAATGTAGTACGAAAATATTGAAAAAAAACCTTTTAAAATGGTAGACTATGCATTTTACATGCTCACAGATCTTGTGTTCCAGTAGATCAGTGGTAGTCAACCCAGTCCCTACCACCCCCTAGTGGCGTTCCAGCTTTCATGGTGGGTGGGAGGGGTTTTGTCCGATACTGAAGCACTTTCCTTTTTTAAATTTAATTGACTTCCCTACTTTATAAATCACCATGACTGTGGAACCGATGGGCGGTTAGAAAATTTTACTACTAACAGAGATACAAAAGTGGGTGGTAGGTATAAAAAGGTTGACTACCCCTGCAGTAGATGATCCCAGGCAATGGGGATTCAAAAACATATCTGTTTTAAAGATCTATAATAATTGCTGACAGGAACAGGAAATTGGAGTTGATCCAGATATTTTAGATAATAATTCCTATATTTTCTGCCACTGACTTTCCTGACTGAAATTTATGGCACTTAAAAACAAAATGATGATGGGGCAACAGGTAACTTGATTAATCTAGACTAAAGCAAAAACACCATCAGGCTGATGGAATAATAAGAAAAAAACTGCTTTTCTCATCTCTCTAAAAAGTACCCTGAAACATTTTTTTTCTTATCAATGTATATTGGATATTATTTACTAAGCAAGATTTTTTTTCTAAATATTGTTAAAAATAGATTCTGGGAAAAAGAAATAAAATGCATTTTGCTAAAGCCCAAGCCCCACCTCATTAGCATATATTGAGGCCTCCCTCATTACTATGAAGGCAAAATCAGAACTCTAGGAACCAATTTCTATTGCTGTAAAAATGATTGGACCCTGAAATGCATATTTTAAAAAATAGGTCCATTTAAATTTTGCTGTAATGCTCCTGACAGAACGAATTCTGTACCCTGAGTTTTGCTAGGTTCCTAGCCAGTGTCAAATTTGTTAAGTAACTGATAAATCAAAGTATTATATTTGGGATTCCTGTATCAACACGCCTAGAAAGTTTTTTCAAAAACAACAACAGGATTTTCCAACCGATATTCCAAAGCACTTACTTCTGGAGAGATGAGCTTGTAAATGCTCTCAGCCAAAGAATGCAGAAATACTCTGTTCCTGCTGATTTTCCTTTGTGGAAGGTTCCCGCGAGGGACTTTCTCTCTGCAGATGGGCAAAGGAGCCTTGGAACTGATGGCCACCTCAGCACATTCTTCCTCATTTTCTTCTGGAACGCAACTTTGGTTGAGCAAGGAGAACGGGCATTCGCCAGTGATCTTCAGCTCTTTCAGTTTTGTGCAGAACATACTGTATACAGATCACTGTTACAAAATTTTGCGTATATCTTTATGTTGTGCTTAACGTGCCACCTCCATTAACCAACAACAGAAGGAAAAGCTAACAGTAGGCATTCCTTTGGCAAATTACTTGTGACTGTAAAATCAATTTCCAAAACAACTTTATCTTTATTGGCCTGTAACAAAAGAAGGGAAAAAGTGAGAGGAGACAAATAGTATTATATCATAATTTGCATTATATTAAAGAACCAGCATAATTTATCTGTTCTCAATTTTTGATATCCATTTTTTGGACATCTTATTAAATTACACAGTAATTGATGACACAATAACCTGCAGGCACATGAATTCGTACATTGGTGCAAAAGGAAAAGATATGAAAACCTAGTTTTCACTGGGTTGCCAAGAAACAGAGATATTTCTGGAACAATGAAGCAGAATCAAACAAGTTGAATCAATTTGGGCAACAATATGGGAAAAACAGTTCTGAAGAAAGTCAACTGTACAACACTTCAATTGTTTTATAGATCATATATCAAATGGGTAAACTCTGCTATTATTGCTTCCTAAGGCAAAAGATTTTAACTGATTATGGACTGGTTCCTGATTGGGAAAAAAGTTTACATGATGAAACATGATGGTCTGTGGGAAACTATCTGCCTTGCCTACAACCATCTTCATAGAGATTGCTGTAATATTTATTTATATTTTCTTTAGATGGTATCATCATATCCTGATTGTAAAAGGCAGCATTTGCCCCCACATAATTAATCTGGGTTAGATAATTGAGGCAAAGTCCAAATGGACAATTTACAAATCTGTGTCATATCATAAAATATACATCTAGTCTATAAACAGTTCACTAATTTGGCGCTAATTTGGGTCAACTACAATATATAATAGAAGCCATTTCTGAATTCAGGATGAAGGACAGGGATGCTGTGGACTGAATTAGATTGGAATTCTATAGTGACTTCCCAAGATCCATAGATGAACTTTTATTTTTCTTCTCCTCAAAAACAATCTGATTATTTGCCTCCAGCACTCTCTCAGAGGAAAAGCTACGATAAAGAAATAGAACTAAAATATATTGCTATGAGCTAGTGTGTTGCTATGGAAAGAAGAAAAAAACACCATCATACATACCTACGTACGTACATACATACATACATACGTGCATACGTACGTACATACATACATCCCCAACTTTTATCAATTGGGAATTAACCTCTGTCATAGCAACGAAATAAACGCTGAGGGGGAAGAATAGATGGCTAAGAAAACGGATGATAGTGGCCAAAGGCATGTGGAGGGTTTCCTTACAGACCACTGACGCATACTAGATGGAAAATGTTTTTTTCCCAGCTCTGCCTCCAAATTTCATTCCTGTGGTTCCATCAGCATTTAAAAAGGATTAGTTTATATGCATCTCTGCAGTTTTGTAAGAGATTTTGTAGTACCACAAGGCAGTTATTTAGGGCACCATCCGTACAACTGCATGATGCTGCAGTCTGTGGGGTTGAAAAGTAATGGACCAGACTTCAAAATAATGTGCAATAACAGAAAAGATGTAAAATTAATTGTAACTTTGTTGACACTAACCTGAACAATTAAGTATTCTATTTACATAGATAGAAATGTCAACTGAATTAAAATGTATATATATAAACAGATTGCAGTTTGGGATATTAGACATTAAAGCCTAGAGATGTTGAAACTCAAGCCTTAGCAACTCAATGAGCAAGCAGTTACTAAGAAATTGAGGAATATTAACTGTCTAAAAGTGGGATGTCCCTCAATTTTAGTTTAAAGAGCTCTTCAGAAGTCAGGGCTTTAGAAGTCAGGGCTTCATAAAAGTCACTATTATTACAGGAGGTTTTGATATTTAGTCTCTTTCCAATTGGATCTTCCTGTAAACATAGTGATTTATTTGATCCTTTAATACTTTGACATTTCAAGTCCAATTTATTGGAATTAAATCCAAAGTAATTAGGAATGTATCAAACTGACCACAAAAGAATATTCTAAAGCAGCATAACATTTTAATTAAAAGACAAAATGCAATACAATATTTGATATTTAAAAGAGATGTTAATATGTTCTCGTTTAAAACCTACATTTTATGATATAAAGCACGTAAAAGTATACATGGTACTGTTACTTTATTAACAATGGGAAACATATTTATTTTAATAATAACTTTTTAAAGCATGATTTTTTATAGAAAGCAGGGTTCTTGACTGAATATTTAAAAAAAAACAGAGGACAACTATAAATGGAGCTTTGATTACATATTTCAAAACCCTCATTTTTAGTTCAAGCCTTAAGAACAGTGACGCAGGAAAGGAAATCATAATAAAACCTCTGGGTTACTAGAAGAAAGATCATAAGACAACATGGATAAATAATTAGCATTTCTCTTCTAGGAGCCATAGCTCAAATCTATTTATTAGCCATAACTATTTTTAATTAAAAATGAAATGGGTCCTATCATAAATTAACCATATAAGGTGTACTTTGGCACATAGTTAATTTAGCAGCAGTTTGTTACAATTAAATGTTACAGTTAGTCACAAAATCAAGAGCAGAAGTTGAAATTTGTAACAGAAAAGCAAACACAACTTGAATGCAAGATGCAATTCCAAATCGAAGTAGCCGTTTTAATGCCTTTCAGGGCCGTTGTTTCACCCAGACTGTTTACCAATATCAGCTACAGCAAGTAGAAACAAAACCTTGCAGGATGCCAAATTAGTTTCTTAATTTTGTTCTAATCTTTTATGTTATATTTAAAACCTTATAAACAATATAAATATTTAGCCTTGGTAAATCATTTATTTACACTCTTGCAGCATATTTGCCAGGTCCACCGTTGTATTCCAGGGTTCTGCCATTGTCCTTGGGAGGGCGGGGGGGGGGGGGGTTGGCATGCTGGGTTTTTTCCCTCTTCTGCTGCAGTCTTGGGAACGAGGGGGGGGGGCTGCCTTTGGAGATGGCACAGACTCCTTCTCAGCCAGGGTCCAAGGCCTTTGCGCCCCTCGTGTGAACTGTTATCTGCCTAGCTCCTCATCAAAGCTACTCTCGGCTTCTTAAACATTTTCATAGCCAATATTCGAAAAAAGCTAACCAAGTTATTTTTACCTCTTTTCTCTCCTCGTTTATTGTTTTTTGTTCTGCAGGACTAACCTCGCTGTTTGGGGGGGGGGGCAGTATATTAGGTCCATCATTGCCAGTGGTGGGTTTCAAAATTTTTAGAACCTACTCTGTAGGTGTGGCCTATTTTGTGGGCGTGGCTTGGTAGTCATGTGACAGGGTGGGAGTGGCCACCTTTTAAAATGTGGTGAAACTCATTTAACAACGCTCTTGCTTAGCAACCAAAATTTTGGACTCAATTGTGATGATAAATTCTTTCTTTCTTTCTTTCTTTCTTTCTTTCTTTCTTTCTTTCTTTCTTTCTTTCTTTCTTTCTTTCTTTCTTTCTTTCTTTCCTTTCCTTTCCCTTCCTTTCCTTTACTTTCCGTTGGGTCATCGGCAGCAGCGGGTCAGATTTACTTCCAGCTACGCTGGTGGAACCCCCTCTCACCGGTTCTCTAAATTTCACCAACCGGCTCTCGCGAGTAGGTGCGAGCCTGCAGAAACCCACCACTGATCATTGCATTCTGCTGTTCTGCCATTGTGCTGGATTTCTACATGTTTAATGTTCATCTGTGAATTGATAAGTGAATTGATAAATTTTAAATATGGACGGGTTAAACCGAGAGGCTAATGATTCAGTATATCTGAACAGTCAATGCTACTTTTCTAATTTTCAATATATGTCATTTTTACAAATATAATTATTTATTTTTCATAGTTTCCATTCTCTTATGTTTCTCTTTATTATTTTTATACATATAAACATATAAAAGAATTATGTTGAGTTATATGGGCTTCCTGTTGACTTTAAAACACAATTCCTGCAAACTATCACGGACCTTCCCCTCTTTCGCCGTTCACTTAAAACCTATTTCTTTCAGCAAGCTGGTCTTGCGTAACACTTTTGACTCTCTTAATATAACATCTGCCAAATACGTATATGGATATTAGACTTTAGGGAATTTTAGCATAGGTGTGTTGTATTTTAATATTCTTAAATTTTAGTACAGGTTTAATTTAATTCGTTTTTAACTTTGTATATATTGTATGTTTTATACGGTTTTTTAATTTTTCCTGTACACTGCCCCGAGTCCCTTCGGGGAGAGAGGGCGGTTTATAAATCTAATAAATTATTAATTATTAATTATTATCTTTACTTTCTTTTGAGAAGGACCTACCTGGAAGGGACTTCTTTTGTGTCAGCACAGCTGGGCCTATTTTCATTCAGACAGAGAGTCTGGCCAGGCCACAAGGGACTTTCCGGTAGCACCAGCACAAGAGAACGTAACACAAACATGGAAGACCTTGGCCGGTAGTAGTAGTGGGTAGACAGGCAGCCAAAAGGCAGCCATAAAGGTTGGCTGATGTGAGACCAAATTTGTTTCATGTGATTGCAGAGGTGCAACAGCTGGAACTTTGGGGACTAGTCATAAGTTACTTAATTCAGGGCCTTTGTAATTTCAAACCGTGACTGAATGAATGGATGTTTAAAAGGACTACCAGTATTAAGTTACGTAAAGATTTTTAAGGGATGCAATCTAAAATTTAAGAATGATTAATGTGCAGTCAGGATAAATTGTTCCACATGAGGTTATGTGGGGATACAAAACATAAGTCTTTCTCCCATTACTTATATATATTTCCATGAAAAATGTGAAAAAGGCTTATTTACATACATTCATGAATTCTGTGCACAGGCCTCAACTTACAATCACAGTTAAGCCTAACATGTCCATTGCTAAGCAAGATAGTTAAATGTGCTTCATTTTATGTGCTTCCTTGCCACAGTTGGTAAATGAATCACTGCAGTTGAAATAGGAATGCTTGTTAAGTGAATCTGGCTTCCCTCTCTGCTTGTCAGGAGGCAACAAAAGGCGATCACATGGTCTGGGACACTGCAACTGTCATGAATACCTGCCAGTTGCCAAGGGTCCACATTTTTATTCCGTGACTGTGGGGATGCTGCAAGAGTTGTAAGTGTGAAAAACAATTGTAAGTCACATTTTTCAGTGATATTATAACTTCGAACAGTCATGAAACAAAGGGCTGTACAGAAAAGAACAGTTGTAAGTTGAGGACTACCTGTATATAATTTTATGTATTTATTTTTACCATACTGATTTTTTACATTAATATGTCATAGAAGAGGAGTTAGATATGTGCTATTAGGCATCTACAGTATTTGCAATGCATTCTTTAGGGAATGTATGCAAAGCCACATCTCATCCAACGTCCCATTATTTTCAAAGTGTACAGTATTAATGACAGGGAATTAGCCTTACGAAAAATTAATTTCACTAAGACGGACTTCCAAGCTAACTACCTTGTGAGCTTTGACAGCTCTGTGGTTTTAGATAATGCTCTCTAAGGAATTCTGAATAATAACTGCTTTGTTACTGTTTAAGGAGTAAGGATTTGTGATTATATCAAATGGTATTGCAGTGAATGAAAGAGGGAGAAAGACAAACGGAAAAAGAAAATGTTCCCCCTGGCTTTAAATACCAATGAAAGAAATTAAGGTACAGCAGAAACAAGGCATAGTTTGTGCATATATTATCCACTGCAGTGGAATTGAGACAATTCAAAGAAAGGTCTCCTTTGTCTGATTTTACTGATTTTAGATAATGATCCCATTGGGTGATCAGCCGTCTCATCCAATTCTGTAGTCTCCTGACTGACAAAATGTAATGAGACACAATCTTAGCACCATGATCAAAGTACTGCCCTGAGATGACCACAATTTATGCAGTGAAGAATTAGATGTCCACAAATTCAGAAATACTGATAAAACTCAGGAGTTCATCCAGTGAAAAATACCGTTGCATCTCTAAATAAGAATATCAAATTTGGACGTTGTAAAATAAAATTTCAGTAATTTTTCAGCTCAGTGGTATATTTATTAACAATATTATCCATTCTTGTTCTTTAATTGAACTTGATTTTGTTACTCCTTTAAAATTTTATGAAAGGCTCCTTATCATAAACTTATAGTTTGACATATTGTTCTGGTGTTACAAAGCAAGTCTATTTCATTAAGATGAAAGGTATTATTCTCTCCACTAGCCTTGTAATGCCTGTCAAAAGGTAATTATGAATAACATGCATGTAATTAATGATAAAGTCATAAGGAAGTATAATAAAGTTGCAAATGGTATATCAAAATGTTGGAAGCATTGTAGCACATGCTTTTGTATTATCAATTTTTAAATGCATTTAGTAGACTAAATTAGTTATGTCACAATACATTTACCAACTCTCAGTTGCATCTAAATTCCAACCAATTTTAAACAAGTAAAAAATGGTTAAAATCAGAAACAAATACATAATGCTCAGCTTTCATTTTTCCTTCCCCCCAATAAATTGAATTAAAAATTCAAACAGTAAACATAGCACTGAAACCCTTGCTACACATAAACATCTAGGCAAAATATTGCAATCTGAAGTCAAACCAAATGTTTCAATGTTTGGTTGACATAAAAACAACGGCTGTCAACCAAAATGTTTCTAACTAATACACAGCTTCCAAAGGCCTTTCAGGGAACAACATCCTATTATAATAAATTCATAATGCACCTACTAGGCACAGCAAATTTTAATCAATTATTTTCTAAGTTTATGGAAAACTATATGACTCTATAAAATCATTTGTAAACAATGAAATCAAGCTACAGTAGAAAAGAAATTGCTTTTTGTAAAATCCAAATATTTTTGTAGTTATTAATTCCACCAATCAAAGCTTGAAATAAAAGAAAGTTTTTTAAGAACTGACAAATCAAAGTTTGTAGATCAACAAAAAATATCTAATATTCTACAAAAAATAGTTCTCGGTGACTAATAAAATGGTAGACAAAGTTTTAAAACATAAGTAAAATGTAAAAAAGTACATTAAAATATGAGAAAACATAAAACAATCTTTAAAATATTTTAAAGTACCTAACCTGTTTTGTTTACTTAGATACAACTTGTGCTGCAATATATGTGGAGGCAAAATATTTAGAAATAGGTGTCTCTATGGCTGCGAGTTATTGTTTCCACTATTCATTAAAACGAATGTACACATAAATCAACTAAAAATAGGGCAGCCTCAGTTGGTCTTTACTTGTAATAGTCGTCTGATGAACAAAATCTCAAAAGCAAAACTTTTCACAAAAGAAAAGATACGGATAGCCTGCCATGCTTTGGAGGGTTCTTTTGCTTGAAGACGGGGGCCTGATGGAATACCTATATTCCTCCCCCCCCCCCCGAAAGATTTTTCTGGGAAATTGGTTTCCTTTTCATTTCACAATTCTATGTGATTGGCTTTAATTTTTTGTCTTGTTAAAATGCCTCATTAAATGACATTCATCTATTGCAGTTTTAATTGTTAATATGTATTTATTTACCTATTCTACATATAAAAAGGCAGTGTAAGGAAATGGATTGATTTGAAGAAATAATACAATAATACAATAGCAGAGTTGGAAGGGACCTTGGAGGTCATTTAGTCCAACCCCCTGCCTAGGCAGGAAGGCCTATGCTATTTCAGACAAATGGCTATCCAATATCTTCCTAAAGACTTCCAGCGTTGGGGCATTCACAACTTCTGGAGGCAACTTCTGTTCCAGAGGTTAATTGTTCTAACTGTCAGGAAATTTCTCCTTAGTTCTAAGTTGCTTCTCTCCTTGATTAGTTTCCACCCATTGCTTCTTGTCCTTCCCCCAGGTGCCTTGGAGAATAGCTTGACTCCCTCTTCTTTGGGGCACCCTCTGAGATATCGGAAGACTGCTCTCCTGCCTCCCCTGGTCCTTCTTTTCATTCAACTAGACCAGGGGTCTGCAAAGTCGGCTCTTTTAAGAGTGGTGGACTTCAACTCCCAGAAGAGCCGACTTTGCAGACCCCTGAACTAGACCTACCCAAAGTCCCTGCAGGGGTTCCTCGTGTGTTGGAGGCTCCATCCCTTCATCCAGAAGCCCAATTCCTACCCAGCCACTCAGCCCAGCGGACGACCTGCCTGGTCTTCATCCTGCGGAGCCTCCTCCGCCCGTGTCTGGCCGTCCGAAGAGGCGGAGGGCAACCCGGGCGAAGCCTTCTCAAGGCAGCGGGCGGCTAGCATCAAAACCCCGCCAGTCCTCCAGGGAAGCGCCGCGCGGAGGCCTCCCGAGTCCCCCCAGGTGGCCCACGGAGCCTCCATGGGGGAGGGAGGGTGGGGAGGGAGGCCCGAGGGGGCGACCGGCTGCAGCCTCGGCGGGGTCTCCTTCCCACAAGCGCCTCTTCCCACGCACCCGCCAGCCCCGACCCCGAGGCCTCCGGGCCGGCCCTTCCCTCCGGCGCCGCGCTCCGTGGGGAAAGCCCGGGGGGAGGCGGGGGGCGGCACCTGGGGCGGGAGAGGCCGGAGCTCCGCCACCTGCCCCGCGCCCGCCAAGAAGCCGCCGCGGCCCCTGCGCGGGAGGCGCTCGCCCGAGGGAGGAAGGAAAGGCCGGCGGGGACCCTTCCCACCGACCCCTCGCCTCCCTCCCTCCCGGGGCCGCCACCTGCCCAGCCGAGCCCGGCGGAGGAGGCGGAGGCGCCGCTGCTGAGCCTGCCGAGCGCCTGCATCGCTTCCCCCGGGCGCTCCATCGACCCTTCCCGGCTGCCAGGGGCCGAGGCTGGGCGGCGCGCTCACCTGTGCGGGGCGGTGGGGCCGGTGGGGCCGGGCGCTCCGCGGTCTGGGAAGGGCGGCGAGGCAGCGGGGCGAATCCCTGCTCCGAGCGCGCCTTCCGACGGCTGCCTCCTCCCCAGCGGCCGCCTGGCAGCGAGGAAGCCACGCGGGGCTCCGTCCAATCAGCGGCCGCCTAAAGTGGAGCTCCGGCGGCGGAAGGGCGAGCGGCGGCGGGGAGAGGAGGCGGAGGCGGAGGGGGGGGGGAGAAGCGCGTCCCCGCAGGGTCCCCGGCGGCCCCTCCCCTCCGGCCCCCCCACGGGAAAGCGCAGGGGCTCCTCCCGGGCATCCCCGCCGCAGAGCCCGGGGAAGGGGCCGCCTCTGCCCTGCAGCCCCCGCCCGCCCGCCCAGCCTCCCTCGGGCCCCAACGGCTGGGGAGCCCTCGGGGGAGAGCCGAGAGCGAGAGAGAAGGGAAGGCGCTGAATCCCCGGGAGGGAGACCGTCGATGGACACGGAGGCTCTTCCGTGCTTCCTGCACAGGGGATCCCCGGGATGGGTTTGTCTTCAAAGGCTGCTCAGTCCGGAGGCCTCAACAGACGGTCAGAAGCCCCAGCCTTGGCCGAACGTTGCAGACCCACCAAACACTTAAAATATGAGAGCTTTTTTGTGCATCGTTTTGAATACGGTGCAAAGCTATGCATGAAATGGCAATATAGAAACACTTTTCAAATTGACTTGTTGGTAGAAATGTTCAGCTCCAAGTGTGGAAAAAGACACTGGAGGCATGGAGGCTGCCTGGAAGGATGGTTTGATGGTGGACAGGATCCCATGGCTGGAGCTCCGGAACAGAAAAGGGGGATCCGAGGCTTCCAGAGGTTGGGAGAAGAAGAAAAGAGAGGCAGAGATGCTGAGAGTCCCTGGTCTTATGCCCTCTCTGGCCTTTGATCTTGGCCTTGCATTCTGATGGGTTGTCAGACTCCCAATAAGGCCATGCAGGGGCAACTCTTTAGGCTGTGCTTTTGTTTGGTTGGGCCTGGCTTCTTCCCAGGTGCCCTGTGGTGAGATGGGTAAAGAGCTAATACTATCATGCCTTAATCCCATCATCCTGGAGTGAAAGGGGGGGGGGTCTTTGCTATGTAGAATAGACTGATCCGGGCCTTTTAATGGTCCATTGACAACAGTGGGGGCTATTAACAGTGAGTCTGTTTCCTGCCTAAAAACAAGTTCCTCCATTTCTTATCCAGGGAAATATAATATTCTGCCTTCTTAATATTTCCCAGGATATTTCATTTTTCTAACAGAGGAGTGGGTTTTAACTTCCTACAGACTTAATGGTAGTCAATGTTCTTTTGGTATATTTATAAGATACAAAATTATATTTGACATTGAAGCATGTCTCACAGTTAAGCTAATCTTTTAAAGAGATCAAAAGTTCTTTCCAAGAAATACAGGGTATCATTGCAGCATATATATAATATATGGAGACTAGGATAGATCTATTTCAAGCTTTTTAGCTCTCATCAGCTAGCCATACCCTTACTGGGATTCGAACCAGGGCTGTATTACATGCCAGGCGAGAGCCTTGCCATTAAGCCAGCTCAATTCTCTTCTTGTCAGCTGAGACAGGAGGATAAGTATATACTTGTGTCACAACACCCTGTTAGGCCCCAATTAAGGGGTATTCGGTTTATTTATTGATCAGCTCAAAAAACCTAACACACATATATAAAAAAGTACACAACAGAACTCATAGCTTTCTGTCTAGATGGTCTCTGGTGATGAGCCGAAAGGCAGAAAAGGAAACATTATGCTTCCTCCCTTAATTGGGGCCTAACAGGGTGTTGTGGAAACAATTATATATATACACTGGGGATTGAAATAAAATTCACAATTATTGTACTAAAGAAACCAAACTGAAACACACTAAACTGAGCAGATTTCTCCCTATGACCCAAACCAACGCAGGAGGGAGAGACTTTTGGGTGGATTCTTCTTTCAGCAAACCTTAAGCAGTTATTGTTCAAGGCTTACTTTAAAAAGCTTTCAACCTTACATGTCTTCCAAACATCAGATATTTCTTGCTGAAATAGTTTGTTTATATATTTTTATTCTGGGTTTTTAAATTGTACTTTTTGTCTTTATTCTGTTATGTGTTGATTATGGTATTTAATTAATATCAGGCTATATTTATTCTACAGTATTATTCCACTGTTTATAACAATATTAAAAATGAGACTTGCCCTGGCAAATATAGGTGCTGAGAAGTGATCCCTCTGTTGGTTACATCTGGACTTCAAGGGTTGTAGAATTTCCACATTCCAATTTTCCATTCCTTGTTCTCCATGGCTTGCTTTTATTCTGTGATGAAATTCTGGCTATGCCTGTGAAATAAAGGTGGATAAATACAAAACTTCCATTCTAACAATATCTGGGCCTGCATCTCTATATGGATGTGTACGAGATTTAAGCGTCAACTTTTTTAATTTTGGGGACTGAAATTAAAAATCATTAATTTAAAAGAGAAATCTTCTTTTTATTTTTGTTTTCTGGTAGACATTAGTTCAGCAGGAAATACTCCTAATAAAAGAACCATGAACCAGGCAGAGTATATTTCTCACATATTTGACTTTTTCTCAGCTTTAACCAAATTGATTTTAGTTGAGCTAAGAAACACATTTTCACAGTTTCTAGTTCAGTGTAAACGTAATCTGACAGCAGGTCTTTGCAGCACAAAGACCTTTGGTGTTCAGAGTACTATAAGGTAATTTTTAATAAAATATTGTTTTATCATTTTGTGGTAGTACCAATAGAATGGACACAGATACATACAGAGTGAATATAACACTGTATGCCATTCAATAGGCCAGGGGTCTGCAAAGTTGGCTCTTTTAAGGCTGGTGGACTTCAACTCCCAGAGTTCCCCAGCCAGCATAGCTGGCTGGGGAATTCTGGGAGTTGAAGTCCACCAACCTTAAAAGAGCCGACTTTGCAGACCCCTGCAATAGGCCATTAAAAAAAACATTCCAAGTCACTGAATCTTTTCAGTTGCATTTCTTTCCTTCTTAGCTTCCTTTTTGTGGGGCCAAACTCTATTTCTAAACAGAATTCCCCCACCCCAAATGTCTTCCATTCTTCTCTGGACACCCTTTGAATAGAGATAATGCTGGAAGAAGTCCAAATAGTGACAGGTAGGTAGGTAGGTAGGTAGGTAGGTAGGTAGGTAGGTAGGTAGGTAGGTAGGTAGGTAGAGACAATCAACCAATACAATATTTAGATACAGCTTAAAATAGGGAAGTGAATTCTGTATGATCATATATTTCAGTTGTACAGTATGTTGCAAAACAGGTTCAACTGCATAAAGACAACGTCAGGTTCTGCAAACTGATGTACTATATTCTCATCTATAAAGTTCACTATTGCACGAGTCTAAAAGAGTGGAGAACTATTTTTATGTCCAAGGGCCTGTAAAGCATAACAGGAATAATAAAATGCAATTGCATATGGACCATTGAACTATTCTTATGTATTTGAGAGTCCCCTCGCAGAGCTCGTGGCAGAGAAGCTTACAAAGCTTTCTGAAGATGAGTCTGTGGATCAATCCAGGCATTTACTCGTGTGGTGCAACAATTTCCAGTTACTTCAGAGTACTTAACCTTAGTAGGGCAAACCATGGCTAGAAGTTCTGGAGCTGCATAGTAAAGCCTACATGGCAATTTTTCCTTCTGTTTGTAAAGCTGCAAACACCTCTTTATTCCTTCTATTTGCATAGATTCTATGATGCTGTAATCCAAGGAGGGTGTTTGGGTGTGTTATGTGTGTATATGGCAACAAAGGGCTGTAAAACATCTTCCCTTTATTGTTTCATCCATGCCTTAATTCTTCAGATCCCCAGATGATTAATACACAACACTGAAACAATACTTAAACATTGTATGTTATACTTCGTTTTACTAATTCATCCCTCAGTTCATCAGAGAATCCTTTCTGAAACTGGTCAATCAGGATAAAATCATTCAAATGCAAATCTCTTGACACACACTGGAAATCAGCTACATCTATTTATAAAGGTGATGAGTTCTTTGCTTTAGCTTGTAAATCGCCCAATTTGCTATTCTTCTCTTATATTAAATCACCAAAAGCAGTTATACATTTTTTTTTGATGAAGTTGTGATAGCTTATCCAACAATGCAACATTGTTCTAGCAATGCTTTTTACATGGTAGAATAACAAAATCTTAAAAGCTTTCTCTTAGGTAGGCCCGGATACTTTTGAGTTTCACTCTCCTTTTTCTCAGAACTGAGTAATCTTTCATAAAGTCCCTCTTCAGGGTTTGTTAATTCTTTCTCTCTTCTCAAGACTGGTTGTTCATTCCTTCTTAGTGACTTCTTTTCATTGGGGAAATAAAAGTGATGTCCATGTGAACCAACCCCGGAAATTTAAGATTCAAGGAAGCTAATAATAGTTTGAGATAATGTCAGAGAGCAGATTAATTCAGTTTGACTACTTTGAGATTTTTTTTTTTAAAAAACCCATCCTAGGATCTCATGCAGTAGCCTCAAAAGCACATGTAGCTGCTTCTTTATTTGGCTGAATAGATGAAAACAAAATACCTTAACAGGCCATTAGTCTTGTGATTCCAGCTGGATATTTTGAAGGTTTTCCGTAAGCTAACTGAGATGTAAAGCTACAGAAGAAGCTGGTCCCAGAGAAAGAAGCTGGCTGAACACCTGTGACATGTAAACCCTTGACACCCATCATTCCAAATGGGAAACATTTAGTCAAGCATCTGTCTTCACGAAGCACCAATATATTCTTTGCAAAAAAACGGTGAAAACTGCCTTAATGAAGCAGATCTTTTATATAAATGTGGTTTAAAACTGCTTACCTTGTTGCTATTAATGCTACTACTATTATCTTAGGTTATGAATATTAAAAACACTGTTTAAAAGAAAAATGACTAAGAACAATTTTGAAGTGGAAACTGTTCAGAAACACAAAAGAAGTGGAAAAAGAAGGAAGCGGTTAAATATGATATTATTCAAACACACGTTAAACATCATTTCTCTATAGAGTGGCTGATCCTTTAAAATCAGCCCTTTTTAACATGCCTTTTGGCTTTCAGTATTAAGATATGGAAATACTTCTTGTTATGCTGATGCTGGACACATTGTATTTTCTGTTATATTCTTTTTTGCTTTTACAACATCCAGCTTCTTGGCTCGGATGGAAATGTAAACCAAAAGGACAATTACTCATGAAATGTCTCCTTTTTACAAGCATCTGGATCCATTCTTCCCTTTATGAGAAAGCCGTCTCTGTACAGTTTATTTTCAAAAACCATTCAGTGTAAAAAGATAACCAAGTATTTCTTACTCAGAATGCTGAATCTTCCGTTGACTAACATTTGATGGTTGATATTTTGCAGTTATTCTCCTCTAAGATGAAAGTGATAACTTCACAACTGACTGCCAGTCAAAACTATTTTCATATGATTATTTTTAAAAATAGTAATATATCTAATTAATTCATCAAGGTAAACAGCCACAAATTTTCTACAAATTCTAAGGAATGGGACACCTATCATTAAGTCATTATTTTAATTGCTTGCATGTTTCATTTCCAGAAATATACCCTGACGCTAAAACTATCCTCCAAGAAATGACTAATTTAACAGGTATGATTTGACTATCAATCTTTCTTCAGCAAAACTAATGCTGGTAACATTAATGTTGTTTAAAATGTTCTAACATGAAATATGCAATTGTCTAGTTAGTTTAAAACTAAATTATTTTATTTAATTGTGGATATTGTAGGCTGCTATGGGCTGTTGTAATAGGTTGCATTGCATTGTTGAATGCAATGGTTTGTACAACTATTACAATAGGTAGTAATAGTCTGTTACGGACTATCATTTCGCATTGTGTCACTGCAGTATGCAAACTAACTAAAACAGAAATGATTTACAACAGCGGTCCCCAACCTTTTGGGCATCAGGGGCTGGTTCTGTGTAGACAGAATTTTCTGCCGACTGGAGGGAGCGTCCTGTGGATGGAGATTGGCTTGTTTGTGCAGACCGTCTGCTGGCATGCCATGAACTGCTGCAGGTCCATGGGCCAGGAGTTGGAGACCCCTCATCTTCAACACAAAGTGTAAGCACAACAAACAGTCACCCTGTCTTAAGTTCAAAACTTAAGAAAGAAAACCGTCAACTCCATTGATTTAGAGAAGAAGTACTTTTACGATGTTTGAAGTAATAGCAGTGAAAGCCAGGCAGGATCTAATTCAAAAAGCGCGAAGGTTACAGATTGAAAGTCTCCCCAAATCCCTTCCCTCAGGGTCCATCACTGAGAGCCCAATCAATGTCCAGTATGATGCTGTGGGAAAGCCCGCCTTCAGCAATGTCTCCCATCTGGAATCTCAGGACAGTGGGCCTTGAGAGTGCAAACCCCCCCCCCCTTCAGCAGTGCCATAATTCTTGAGTGCCAACCTCCCTTTCCTTTCTCATGACACGGCACCTGCTCACTTTCCCATCCCAAATGCTCGAGCCCCCCCCCCCCATTACTATGGCAGCCATGCTGAAGAAACCCATGTTGGAGGTCCGGCTGACACACCATGTTGGAAAGGCAGGAAGGCAGGCAGAAGACTAGCAGAAAAATAAATAAATATATTAATAAGTGAAAAACGTAGGGAACATAACAAAAGTAATAATGCCTCAGCAATCTTCTGAGTACATAAGAACATAAGAATAGCCTTGCTGGAACAGGCCACAGCCCATCCATCCAGAGTAAATAATCTTTACTATTATTTATCATTTATTTATTCAACACAGTGCATTTTAGATATCGTAAATATGATGTCTGTGCTACTGATAATGACCTGTAACAAGCTGCAGCAGACTTTATTGAGGCAGGCCTGCAAACTACAAGAAACAAAATTTTATTGTAAGACTACTTGGGTCTGCATATACAGTAGCTACATTTGGATGCTTTGACTCTGTATCTATCAAATAAACTTTGTATTGTAAACACACAGACCCAAGTATACACTGCATGTCCAGAGATGGGGGGGGGAAACAGGCTTGGCAATTGCTTCCTTAGCAAAGAAAATCAGGATGCAGAACCTAAGAACAGCCTTGCTGGAAGAGGCCACAGCCCATCCAGTCCAGCCTTCTGTCTCACACAGTGGCTCCCCAATTGCTTCAGGGTCTTCCCAAGCAGATGTCTTCACTTGCTTCTGATTCCCTGCAAGTGGCATGGAGAGATATCCTGCCTATCTCTCTAACCCAGAGGGTGTCCTGAGGCTAAGGTGACCATCCATCCCGCTTCTGGCGGGACAGTCCCGGTTCACCAGCAGATGTCCCGCACCCCGCCCCCTCTTCAGAATGTCCCGCTTTTTGCAGCTCGGGCGGCTCGGGCATCGGAGCCAAGGGGGGGCACACGCGCTCCGGCGCGTCACGCGCCTGCACAGAGGGCCCGAGGCGGCCGCTTTCAGCTCGGGCCATCAGTGATCACACCGGCATGATGGGCTGACAGCGGCTGGCTCGGGCCGCCTTTCCCCTTCCTGCCCGAGCCAGCGGCTCTCAGTGCCGCCGCCTTTAAAGAGGGCTCCGCGGGGGCGGGTGGGAGTGCGCCCTCTGCGCAGGCGTGTGCCGTGCCGGAGTGTGCACCCCCCTGCGGGGCCCTCTTTATAGGCGGCGGTGGGCGGCGGGCTGGCGGGCGTGGAGGAAGGCGGCCCGAGCCGGCCGCTGTCAGCCCATCATGCCAGCGTGATGGCCTGAGCTGAAAGCGGCCGGCTCGGGCCACCTTCCTGTCCGAGCCAGCGGCTCTCAGTGCTGCCGGGTCACCGCCGCCGCCTCTGCGCAGGTGCATGCCGCGCCGGAGCGCGCACGCGTGCCCCCCCCTTGTCAACAGTGTCCCGCTTTAGAAGTTTCAAAATCTGGTCACCTTAGCTTAGGCACCCATAATGATAGCCATGGATACCCTTGTTCTCCATGAACTCTTCTGATCCTTTCTTAAAGGTGTCGAGGCTGACAGCTGTCACCCCTTCTTCTGGCAGGGAGTTCCATAGACCAGGGATCCTCTGGGTGAAAAAGTACTTCCTCTTATTTGTTTGAGGTCTAGCTTCCAGAAGTTTCATGGAGGGCCCCCTAGTTCTAGTGTTGTGCGATAGGGAAAACGGTTTTTCCTTTTCTACTTTGTCCACACTGTGCATGATTTGATAGACTTCAATCAGGTCACTTCTCAGGCGCCGTCGTTCTAGAGTGAAGAGGCCCAGCCGTTGCAGCCTCAGATAGTAAAGAAGGGGTTCCAGCCCCCTAATCCTTCTGGTTGCCCTCCTCTGCACCTTTTCAGCATAGCAGCAAGGAAACGCAATGGAAAGCACTGGGCTGGGAGGGGGGGAGATGCAGCACCCAGTAGTTTATAATGAACACTTGGCAACTTGCTTTCATCGTGTGCCAATTCAACGAATGTCTTTTCAATCCAGCTTTGAGGCAGCATCGATGAGGGAGAAGGAAGCTTGAGGCTGCAGCGAAACTCTGCACTTAGGCAGGAAAATTGATTAGCTAGCAAGCTGAAACAAAGAAAGACGTAGCACTTCATGAGAGTCTATTAGGCATTCGTGTAATTTATATTTTTAAGTGAATAACATTTGAAATAGTTTTCCCCATTTGTGAGTTTCTAAAACGCTTCTGAATTGCCGGTGTGCATTCTAACTCGTGAATACAATGCATGGAGAAAGTATTCAGGCTCCCTTCTCTTTTGTCAATTTGGTTATGCTGCAGCCTGATTCTACAGTTGTTGAAATTCATTTTTTTCATTAATCTACACTCGGTGCCCCATAAGGACAAAGTGAAAACAAAAGTTTAGAAGAGACCATAAATTTATTAAAAAGAAAAAAAACTGAAATATCACATAAATATTCGGACCCTTCACTCAGTACTTTGTTGAAGCACCTTTGACAGCAATTACAGGGGAATCTTTTGGGTATGGCACAACTTTGCTCTCTTGGATTGGAGATTTTCTGCCATTCTTCCTTGGAAATCCTCCTAAAATGAGTCAGGTTGCATGGCGACCATCGGTGGACAGTCATTTTCAGGACACCCCGCCTCGAGTCCCTTTGGGGAGAGAGAACGGGTTATAAATAAAAATGTATTATAATTATTACTTAAGAGGGTCCAAGTCGGGGCCCTGGCTGAGCCACTCTAGGACAGTGTCCCTAAGCCATGGTCCTGTATTGTCTTGGCTGTGTGCTTAGGGTCATCGTCATGGGGATACCTTGTACTTTGCTCCATTCAGCTTTCCCTCGACTCTGACCCGTCTCCTGGTCCCTGCTGCTAAAAGACACTCCCACAGCATGATTCTGCATTCACTATGCTTCATTTTTGAGATGATATTGGGCAGGTGATGAACAGTGCATGGTTTCTCCCAGATATAACGTTTAGAATTGACAAAGAGTTCAATCTTGGCTTCATCAGACCAGATTCTGTTCCTCACAGAGAGTCTTTCAGGTGCTTTTTTGCAAACTTGAAGCGGGCTTTCATGTGTTTTGCGCTGAGGATAGGTTTCCACCTCGCCACTCTGCCATAAAGCTCAGATCAGTGGAGGTTTGCAGTGATGGTTCTTCTGGAACTCTGTCCCATCTCCACACAAGATCTCTGGAGCTCAATCAGAGTGACTAGCAGGTTCTTGGTCCCCTCTCTTACTAAGGCCCTTCTCCCCTGATTGCTCAGTTTGACCAGGAGACCAGCTCTTGGAAGAGTCCTAGTTGTGCCAAACTTCTTCCATTTGAGAATTATGGAGGCTCTTAGGAACCTTCAATGCAGCAGAAATTTTATTGTAGCCTTCCCCAGATTGGTGCCTTGCAATAATCCTGTCTCTCAGTTCTACAGGCAGTTCCTTTGACCTCCTGGCTTTTGCTCCATTGTCAGCTGTGAGGCCTTCTATAGAGATGCGTGTGCTTTTCCAAATCATGCCCAATTAATTCAATTTTCCACAGGTGGACTCCAATCAAGAGGTAGAAACATGTCAGCAACAATCAAGAAACATGTTAGCAATGATCAAGACACATGAGAGGCAGCTGAGCTAAATTTCAAGTGTTGTTGCAAAGAGTTTGAATATATTTTCCTTACATCAATAAACTGTATATATATAAAACTTACATTAGTTACAATTATAACTTTAATTCTTACTCTATGGTTACAACATGACTCTTCTTTCTATAATCTGTACTGTCTAATCATCAAAACCATCAAACGTTATTTTTTTCTATAGGAGATTTCCAATCAGAAATAAACATAGTTAATCTTTTCTCTGATCAAGGAAGTTAATTTAGCTTTCTCAGTTCCATCAACTTCAACAAAACTCCCCCCCACCCCCAATAAAAACTGGCAATAGTAATAATAATAGAAAACAAAGCACACTTTTCAGTATACATAAATTTATCTTGGTATTTAGGTAGAAATCAGGGGTGGGTTTCAAATTTTTTAGAACCTACTCTATAGGTGTGGCCTATTTTGTGGGCGTGGCTTGACAGTCATGTGACAGATGGGAGTGGCCACCTTTTAAAATGTGAAACTCATTTAACAACGCTCTTGCTTAGCAACCAAAATTTTGGACTCAATTGTGATGATAAATTCTTTCTTTCTTTCTTTCTTTCTTTCTTTCTTTCTTTCTTTCTTTCTTTCTTTCTTTCTTTCTTCTTTCTTCTTTCCTTCCTTCCTTCCTTTTTTCCTTCCTTTCCTTTCCTTCCCGTTGGGTCACTGGCAGCGGTGGGACAGATTTACTTCCAGTACGCCGGTGGAACCCCCTCTCACCGGTTCTCTAAATTTCACCAACCGGCTCTCGCGAGTAGGTGCAACCCTGCAGAAACCCACCCCTGGTAGAAATATAGTATTGACATTCTGGACAATTTAGTCAGAGAACAGAAGGAAGCCTTCTTAAGTTCTCTTCAAATTCAGAGTTCCGGGAAAAAAATTGCAAACTGATGTCTCACCATGGCAACACAGCAACAAGCGAGAGGAAGCAAGATAAAATTGGAGGAAGAAAGATAAGTTGAAGAGAGCGTTTCCTAAACATAAAAACATTTAGGGACTGGAACAAATGACACAGGAAGTTGTAAAGTCCTCATCACTAGAAGTCTTTAAAAATAGATTATTAGGTAAACATATGTCAGACCGTTTTAATGCTGTTTTGTACAGTGCAATAACTAGGATTATCTGTTATGGTATTTCACCATTGTTAGTGCTGTTGTATCACAATTAATTTGCCTTTCTGTTCCATAAAATAAAATACAATAACATTTAACATTGAATTATAAGCAGATTCTGTTAGGAATTGCTCCTAAACCTGTGAATTTATGTGAGTGAATAAATTTACTTCCTATTAAAAGGTCTTGTTAGCTCAGTGGGGGAATCCATTAAGTGGTGGGATTCAACCAGTATGCACCACTCTGGCCGAACTGGTTGTTAAATTGCTGGCTGGCCCCACCCCGCCCCACCACTACTTATTAGCCTCTGATGCCTTGGCTGGTGCCTTAGAGGTCCTCACTGAAGCAACTAAGACTGCCCTTGTGCCACCATCAGGCTGCCCTGCCCACGTTGCCCCCCCCCAACTGCCCCCCCCCTTCAGCCGACCACAGGCTTTTCTTTCACCCGCAGCCACGGTGAGCAGAGCAGCTGCAAGTGGAAGAAAAGGCCAATGGTAGGGGGGGAGGGAAATCCGTTCTGGGCCCGCCATGCTAGGCTGAAGGGCCGTCAAAGAAGGGGGCGGTCATGGCAAGGCTCAGTCCCTTCCGCTGATCCAGGCTGGGTAGCAGTTGGGCTTTCCCAGCTGGCTGTGACCCCTGATCCCTGCCTACTTTCTCCCTTCTCCCAGGAAGGCGAGCCACTGTCCCTCCCCACCCAGCCCACATCTTGTCCCCTGCCCAGACTCTGCAGCTCACCTGCTGTGGCTGCCAGCAGCCAGGACACACAAGGCTGTGCTGCCCGCATTGTTCCTCCACCAGCTGGCTTCCCCCACTGGCCCGTGACCTTTGGCCGAGCACGGCCTTACTTTTGTGGGCAGCTGTGGTGAGCAGAGAACTGCGAGCTCCACAGGCTGGAACTGAAAGGTAAGTGTGGGCGAGAAATCCGCATTGGGCTTGCTGTGCTAGGCTGAAGGGTTGCCTCAGAAGAGTGGGGCTGTGGACGATGAGCCTCAGCCGCCTTTCAAGCCTGCCTCTCAGCTTCTGTGGGGCCCCTGGGCACCTCTGCACACACGCCCTCCCCTCCACCTCGGGCTCTACATCCAACCCGTGACCGGGGGATGTGTCGCCCAACGCAGCACTCTTCCCTGACAGCTGCCTGCTTGGCTACCCGCCAGCCGGACTGGCCTGGAAATGGTGTGTCACCTTGCACCTGTCCTTGGCCTCCTCCTGCCCCCTGCCAATTGGAGTAACATGCAAATTGGCGCAGTGGCCTCAGTTGCCAGCGAGAGCGGTTGCCGCCTCACTTGCGCCTTCTCATCCAAGCTGCCTGGTTCTTTCCACCACAGTTGCACAGCCTTTTCTTCCAATTCTAGCTGTGCCTTGGCATTTGCCGCCACAGGAGCCCAGCACTGCCGTTTTCCTTGCTCCAACCAGCAAGAAGCCAGTGACCAGTGGGAAGAGGCCAAGGATGGGCACAAGGTGATGCGCCACTTCCAGGGCAGTTTGGGCAGGGACCAGAACACCGTGTGGGGATGGCTTGCCCGAAACTCCCAGTACTCTTCAACATCTTCATCAATGATTTGGATGAGGGGATAAATGGGGAACTCATCAAATTTGCAGACGACACCAAGCTGGCAGGAATTGCCAACACTCCAGAAGATAGGCTTAAGATACAGAAGGATCTTGACAAACTTGAACATTGGGCACTATCTAATAAAATGAAATTCAATTGTGAAAAAAGTAAGGCAAGAAAAACAAAATGCACAAGTACAGTATAGATGGGACCTTGCTCAATAGTAGCAACTGTGAGAGGGATCTTGGAATCCTAGTGGACAACCATTTAAATATGAGCCAGCAGTGTGCAGCAGCTGCCAAAAAAGCCAACACAGTTCTAGGCTGCATAAACAGAGGGACAGAATCTAGATCACCTGAAGGGTTAATACCACTTTACAAGGTCTTGGTAAGGCCACACTTGGAATACTGCATACAGTTTTGGTCGGCACAATGTAGAAAAGACGTGGAGACTCTAGAAAGAGTGCAGAGAAGAGCAACCAAGATGATTAGGGGACTGGAGACTAAAACATATGAAGAACGGCTGCAGGAGCTGGGTATGTCTAGTTTGATGAAGAGAAGGACCAGGGGAGACATGATAGCAGCCTTCTGATATCTCAGAGGGTGCCACAAAGAAGAGGGAGTCAAACTATTCTCCAAGGCACCCGAGGGCAGGACAAGAAGCAATGGGTGGAAACTAATCAAGGAGAGAAGCAAGTTAGAACTAAGGAGAAATTTCCTGACAGTTAGAACAATTAACCTCTGGAACAGCTTGCCTCCAGAAGTTGTGAATGCCCCAACCCTGGAAGTCTTTAAGAAAATGTTAGACAGCCATTTGTCTGAAATGGTATAAGGTTCCTGCCCACGCAGGGGGTTGGACTAGAAGACCTACAAGGTCCCTTCCAACTCTGCTATTGTATTGTATTGTAAAAAGAACTACGGCAGAGCCTTGCAGCTTTTATCTGCTGTTGGCCTCTGGGTAAGGCCCCTCCTCCTCCTCTTCCTCTCCCCTTTCCCTTCCCGCAGTGTCCTGCTTTTCCAAACACTCCGGCCAGGCCAGGCAGCAATTCCCAGCTCTCCCTACTGAAGAGCTCAGGCTGCATCCCGTAGCTTGCATAAACTGCACCCGCCCCTTTCAAAATGGCCACCCAGTGCTTCTCTTGGGGAGCCAGGGGCAGTGAGTGGCTCTTCCGAGAACCGGGGGAGGGGAGGCAGGCATGCCGGTGGAAACAGGCTTTGGTTGCTCCTTCTGCTGTCACCCCGAACGCCTTGGATGCAGCTCCCGGGCCCTCTGCCTGCTGGAGGGAAGAGAAGCAGGGAAATGCCGTCTTCCACTGGCCCTGCTTCCCCGGGCGAAGCTCCAAGGGGAAGAGTTTGCTTTGGCCCTAGACTGGAGTGACGATGAGGCAACGGCGATGGCCTGAAGGGAAACCGCGCGTCCGGAGGCCTGACTGCCTCAGCCTGCAAGAAAAATCCTTTGTCCTTTTCCTTCTTTCAGTCCTTGCTGGCTTGATGTCTGTACTTCAGGACAGTTTCAAGTAGCTGAATAGTTTGCAAATATGCTACTCTTGCAAATGCAGAGGTGTTTCCCACTATGCGAGAAGACGTTGAAATCTTCTTTTTGTGGGAAAATGATTTTTCTTAATATGAGGAAAATTAAAATGCTAGTTCAGATCTTATCTATCCTGGTCTACCCTACAGACCTATTTATAGACTTGGAAAGTACATAACCAAATATGGTCAGAAGCTATTTCAAGGGAAACAGTTTTTCTGTTTACCTGCCTGCTTTCCTACTTTGAAGCAGTAGCTTTTCTACGACAAATGCTTCAATCCGAGAGGCACACAGTGTGCTGCAGTCTGGCCTCCCTTTGCCAACACGGAGCCTATTTGAATGACATATTAATCTCATGTGTTGGATATTGTTCTGTCCTCGCTACACATTAGTCTGCATGCAGCTCCATACGCAGCTAAACCCACCTGTCCTCCCACAGGCAATGCGGGTAGATCTGGATGCTTTATTGAAAGAAAAGGATATGGAATAACTGGGGAAAATAGGAATACGTACAATGAGAACCAAATACAAGATCGGCAGCATTGAGTTGCTGATGAACGTAACAATGAATGACTGTTCCGGGTGTGGGATGTGGGTTTGTCCCAGGATAAACACGTGTCACAGATTAATACAATACAATACAATAGCAGAGTTGGAAGGGACCTTGTAGGTCTTCTAGTCCAGCTCCCTGCGTGGGCAGGAACCTTTAAGGTGGATTAAGATGGATTCTTCTTTGTGTTTCTGCCTCATCCAAATGCTAAAGGAAAATGGAGTAGGCTTCCCAGCATGCACTTGTTTTGAGAGTACCGGCTGATGGATCAAGGGGTTGGGACAGCTTCAAACAATGTAAGTGGTATTTGTCCCTCCAGCCACTAGATGGAGCTAGAGAGCAACAACAGTATAAAGGTTATATGTCGTGGCATGACAGATATCATTCTAAATAAATCAGAATGTTATATTAGTCCACATCAACAGGGATCTTACTGAAACTAGCATTTTAATTCTAGTGATGCATGAAAAAACTGCAGCCTGCACTTCTGGAGAAAATGCTAGGAAGGAAAAAAAAGACTACATCATGAGACTAGGCGTATAAAATAATATAAAACAATGTAGTACAAAATGATACAAAAACAAATGGTTTGACAAAATAACACAAATAACAAACAAGTCATCATACAAAGACTCTTCACTGGACTGTATCCAAAGGATGGAAGCAAAACTACAGATTTTAAGGGTTGCAGCAGCTGCCAAAAAAGCCAACGCAGTTCTAGGCTGCATCAACAGAGGGAGAGAATCAAGATCACGAGAAATGTTAATACCACTTTATAAGCCCTTGGGAAGGCCACACTTGGAATACTGCATACAGTTTTGGTCGGCACAATGTAGAAAAGACGTGGAGACTCTAGAAAGAGTGCAGAGAAGAGCAACCAAGAGGATTAGGGGACTGGAGGCTAAAACATATGAAGAACGGTTGCAGGAGCTGGGTATGTCTAGTTTAATAAAAAGAAGGACCAGGGGAGACATGATAGCAATCTTCCAATATCTCAGGGGTTGCCACAAACAAGAGGGAGTCAAGCTATTCTCCAAGGCACCTGAGGGCAGAACAAGAAGCAATGGGTGGAAACTAATCAAGGAGAGAAGCAACTTAGAACTGAGGAGAAATTTCCTGACAGTTAGAACAATGAATCAGTGGAACAGAAGTTGTCTCAAGAAGTTGTGAATGCCCCAACACTGGAAGTCTTTAAGAAGATGTTGGGTAGCCATTTGTTTGAAACTGTATAAGGTTCCTGCCTAGGGGGGGGTTGGACTAGATGACCTCCAAGGTCCCTTCCAACTGCTATTGTATTGTATTGTATTGTATTGTATTGTATTGTATTGTATTGTATTGTATGGGTTTATATTTAATAAGTTCAAATAAAGACTGTAACAATCTTTGGGCAAAGATCATTCCAGAAAAGAAAAAAAATGGGTCAAAGTTGTCTTCCTTTTCAAAATTGCAAAATAAGATATAATAGAAAAAGTGAATATATCTATTCCTATTTTAATTTGGTACTAAATAGCCCCCTAGTTCTGATCAACAACAGAATAACAGAGTTGGAAGGGAACTCGGAGGTCTTCTAGACCTCCCAGGTCCATAATCAACAAGGCCCCCCTCGTCCATGCTATGGTGCTTGAGGGGGACCCGGACCTGGTGGGTATTACGGAAACCTGGCTGGGCTCCGAGGGGGGAGTCCCCCTCGTAGAAATGTGCCCGCCAGGTTACCGGGCATTTCATCAGCCACGGGCCCAGGGTCAGGGTGGAGGGGTGGCGGCTATTGTAAGGGAGAGTCTGGCTCCGAGGGAGACCACTGTGCCGCAGACAGCCGGCTGTGAATCCCTGTGTGTCAAGTGGGGCCCTGGGAGGAAGTTGGGCTTGCTGATTGTGTACCTGGCTCCCTGCTACGTCTCAGCAGCCCTGCCTGAGCTTCTTGATGTGATAGCCAAGGTGGCAGTTGATACCCCCAAGCGACTAGTCATGGAGGACTTCAATCTGCCATCGGTAGGCGAAACATCTGAGGTAGACCGGGAGTTCATGGCTTCCATGATGGCCATGGACCTGATCCAAGTAATTCAGGGCCCCACTCACACTGGGGGTCGCATGCTGGACCTAATTTTTGTCTCCGGCTAGTGGATGAGTGATCTAGGATTAGGGGACTTAACTATCACACCCTTGTCACGGACAGACCATTCTCTCCTTCGGCTAGACTTCCCAACCGCTACACTCTACCGCGGGGAGGCGGAACCAGAAATTCCAAGATGAATCCGCCCCAGGCGCCTGGTAGACCCAGAGAGGTTCCAGTCGGAGCTTGGGCCAATTCCTGTGACCCTGACCCGCAACTCGACTGAGGACCTGGTGACCGCTTGGAATATGGTGGCCGCCGGGGCCCTGGATCGAGTCGCGCCCTTGCGGCCTCTCACTTGGTTTTCCGAGGAGCTGAGGGTGATGAAACACCAAAAGAGATGCCTAGAGAGCATTTGGAGAGCCACTCATTCCGAGTCTGACCGAACATGTGCAAGGTCCCATTTGCGGACCTATCTCGTGGCGATAAGGGCAGCGAAACGCAATTACCTCGCCACCCTCATCGCATCCGCAGATAAGCGCCCTGCCGCCCTGTTTAGAGTGACCCGCTCCCTCCTTCAACAGAGGCCGCGGGAAGCTCCTTTACAGGGTCGTGCAGAGGAATTTGGATGTTATCTGCAAGATAAAATCGCTCAGATCCGGGACGAACTGGCCTCCAATGAGGGTAGTCTGGGCGGGCAGATGGAGGCCTTGAGACCACTTTATGGGAAGAGTTCGACCTTGTGACTCCAGATGACATGGACAGGTTGCTGGGGCGGCTGAATGCTACCACATGTTTATTGGACCCGTGTCCTTCCTGGCTTGTACTGGCATCCCGGGAGGTTACACGAGGCTGGCTCCAGGAAATTGTGAATGCTTCCTTGAGTGAGGGGTTCTTACCAGCCATCTTGAAAGAGGCGATGGTGAAACCCCTCCTCAAGAAGCCTTCCCTGGACCCAGCGGTGTTGGCTAATTATCATCCGGCCTCCAACCTGTGCTTTCTTGCGAAGGTTGTTGAGAGTGTGGTGGCACAACAGTTCCCCCAGCACCTGGAGGGAACTGTCTATCTAGACCCGCGCCAGTCCGGCTTCCGGCCTGGGCACAGCACAGAAACGGAATTGGTCGCGTTGGTAGATGATCTCTGGAGGGCTCGGGATTGAGGCTGTTCCTCTATCCTGGTCCTATTAGACCTCTCAGTGGCTTTGATACCATCAACCATGGTATCCTATTGCACCGGCTGGAGGGGTTGGGGTTGGGAGGCACCGTGTTGCGGTGGTTCTCCTACCTCTCCGGCCGGTCACAATTTGTGTTGGCAGGAGGGCAGAGATCGACACCGAGGCCCCTCACATGTGGGGTACCTCAGGGGTCGGTCCTCTTGCCTCTCCTGTTCAACACCTATATGAAGCCGCTGGGTGAGATCATCCGTGGTTTTGGGGTAGAGTACCATCAGTACGCTGATGATACTCAGCTGTACATCTCTACCCCAAACCACCCCAACGATGCCGTGGAAGTGATGTCCCAGTGTCTGGAGGCCGTGCGGGTCTGGATGGGGAGGAACAAGCTTCGACTCAACCTGTCCAAGACCGAGTGGCTGTGGTTTCTGGCATCTCGATATAGCCAGCTGGTTCCATCTCTGGCTATGGGAGGCGAATCATTAGCCCCCGCGGAAAGGGCTCGCAACTTGGGCGTCCTCCTGGACTCTTGGCTGTCTTTGGACGACCATGTGATGGCTGTGGCCAAGGGGACTTTTTATCAGGTTTACCTGATACGCCAGTTGCGCCCCTTTCTAGATCGAGACGTCTTACTCATGGTCACTCAAGCCCTCGTCACTTCCCGCCTAGATTACTACTACTACATGGGGCTCCCCTTGAGGTGCACCCAGAGACTCCAGCTAGTGCAGAATGCAGCCGTGCGGGGGATTTTGGGAGTTTCACATTACTCCCACGTAACACCTCTCCTGCGCGAGCTGCACTGGCTGCCTGTGGCCTTCTGGGTGTTAGTAACCACCTTCCAAGCGCTCCATGGCATGGGACCTGGTTCCTTGCGTGACCGCCTCCTACCACATACCTCCCTTCGACCTGTCCGCTCCCACAGGGAGGGCCTCCTCAGGGTGCTGTCCACCGGTCAATGCCGGCTAGCGACCCCCAGGGGGAGAGCCTTCTCAGTGGGGGGTCCGGCCCTCTGGAATGACTTGCCCCCCAATCTCCGCACCACCACAGACCTATGCCTCTTCCGCCGGGGGCTTAAAACGCATCTTTTTCATCTGGCCGGGCTGGCATAGATTTAATGATTTAATTTAATTTTAATGGGACTTTTTAAACTGTTTTAATGGATTTTTAGCACAGATCCATCAAATGTAATCCTATTTTATATTGTTGTTTGTATATTATTGTGCTTTTTACTTCTTCTGTGCACCGCCCTGAGTCCCACTAGGGAGATAGGGCGGTATAAAAATGTGATAAAATAAAATAAATAAAAAATATACCATTTCAGACAAGTGGCTGCCCAGCCTCTTCTTAAAAGGCCAGCCATTCCACCAGTTAATTGTTTCCATTGTTAGGAAATTTCTCCTTAATTCTAGGTTGCTTCTTTTCTTGATCAGTTTCCATCCATTGCCTTGCCTTCTGATGCTTTGGGGAATAGCTTGACTCCCTCTTCTTTATGGGAACCCCTGAGATATTGGAACTCTGCTATCATGTCTCCCCTGGTCCTTCTTTTCATTAAACTAGACACCCCCAGTTCCTGCAGCCGTTCTTCCTATGTTTTAGTCTCCAGTCCCCTAATCCTCTTGGTTGCTCTTCTCTGCACTCTTTCCAGAGTCTTAAATCTTTTAAATAATATGGTGACCAAAACTGGATGCAGTATTCCAAGTATCATCTTACTAAAGCTATATAAAGCAGTACTAATACTTCATGTGTTCCCTCTGTTAATGTCATCTGTAAATTTGATGAGTTCCCCTTCTATTTCCTCATTTAAATAATTTTTGAAGATGTTGAAGAGTCCTGGGTGCAAAACATAAACCTTGGGATACCCCACTGCTTGCTTTCCTCCATTGAAATGTAGTTCCATTAAAAGACATACGTTGAGTGAGCTTTTTCAGCCAGTTAGAAATCCATCTGGTGGTGATGCTCTCTAATCCACATTTTTCTGTCATCTACTTTGTCAAATGCCTCCTTGAAATCCAACTATTTTATGTCCACAGCATTTTGCTGGTCCATTAATGTAATCATTTTGTCAAAGAATGAAATAAGAGTTGTTTGGCATGATCTGTTTTTGACAAACCTGCGTTGGTTTCTGGTTATAACTTTGCTTGTTTCTAGATATTTGTAGATCTGTTGCTTCATTATCTTTTCCAGGATCTTCCCAGGTATTGATGTCAGACTGTGATTGGTCTGTAATTTCCTGGATCTGTTTTTTTTAATGAGTTTAAATATCATTAGAATCTCTGCCATCTCAATATGATGAAATGTTTGAGAGTTCACTTAGAATGTTAAAATGCTACTAAAAAGTTAAAGGTTTCCCAGTCATGTCTAACTGTAGGGCCCAGGGCTCGTCTCTGTTTCTTGGCAGAGGGAACCAGTGTTGTCCAAACACCCACAGTTTCTGGGGTCATGTAGCCAGCAGGGCTATATGGTAAAGATGCACAGAATACGGTTATCTTCACATTAAAGTAATACCTATTAATCTACTCGATGTGCATGCTTTTGAATTGCTAGGTGGGCAGGAGCTGGAACAGGAACCAGAGTTCATCCCATTAAGGGCTACTTGTCTCAAACTCATGTTATTTGAGGCAGAGACCCACAGGTGCTTTTTCAAAAGCCAACTAAACTTCCCTTCTCATCCAAGAAGCATCCTCAGTTCTGACTGAATGCTGGTGAATAGAAGGATGGTCATTGTATCCCACCTTTGGGGTACATTGAGGGGGGGGGACTTAATGACTCTCAGAGAGCTAGTAGTTCACCTTCAGAGTGCTAACAAACAGATGACTGCAAATAACATAAATCCTTCCATTTCCCAACATTCAGTCAGAACAGAGGATGCCTCTTGGATGAGAAATGAAACATCTTCAAGAAAAAGCACAAAAGTCCAGTTATCGTTTGAAACATCATTTTTGGGACTATTCCTTGACAATGAATGGGAAAAGGAACTTTATAACACCTTATAAACCCTTTGAGAAAGGGGAATCCATGTTGGTGTTGAGGGACATCTAGAATCTTTAGAGTTATCCATTTTGTTTTTAGTTCTCTCTCTCTCTCTCTCTCTCTCTCTCTCTCTCTCTCTCTCTCTCTCTCTCTCTCTCTCTCTCTCTCTCTCTCTCTCTCTCTCTCTCTCTCTCACACACACACACACACACACACGAGAGACATTCATACATACATACATACATATAATGCATTTCCAACGTCTTGTTAAGAACACAGGACACTGTATCTGTAATTCACTATCTTGTAGCCTGTGAAGCATTGAGCAAATTTGCCTACTTACTGTAGCTTGGCACTGAAAAACTATTGCCGATTTAGCAATGTGGAAGTTCTCAGGATCAATGGGAAAAGAGGTTTTAATTACCTAACTGCCTTGTAATTTTTTACAAATATCTGCTTGTACAACATAACAAAAACGCATTCACAGGGGGATGCTTAAGAATGTAGGCATATGTATGTGGGATACAGTGACTTTCTCTTCGCTTCCTCATGGATGTTATGTGCAGTGCCTGGGCCCCTAAATAAGTGTCTAAATTTCAAATATTTTATTGGTTTACCAAAATATGAAACACAGAAATACAGAGCAAAATGAACATAATGGGAATATAAGGGAAGAAAAGGGGAAATAAAAGTATAAAGGGGAAAAGAAAAATATTGACTTTCTGATTCCTTATGGTGCTGTAGAATAAGATAGTAACATAAACCCTAATCTTTTTACTTTTATATAATAATATATACTAGCTATTTATATAACAACAAGCCTATCTAATCTGCAAAACCCAAAATCAAAGTTTCATTTTTCCACCTCAAGCACAACGTCCAAAAGTGGTTTCCAAGTGGAAACAAAATAACTGGGTTTTTTAAATCAAAGCAGTCAATTTAGCCATCTCTGCTAACTCCATCAACCTTTGCAGCCATTCATTGTCCACTTATAAAATTTCCTTTTGTTATGGGAACAATCCATGTCTCCAAGTAACACCTGTAGTAGTGACCTTGGTGAGATTCAGGCTCTTGTGGTCCATAGACAAAATCTTAGCTTTCCATTTCTTCACGCCATCCTCCCATTTGAATCGCAAATTGAAGAGCTATGGAAGCTCTTCAATAAAGCAATTCAATCTTGAACACTCCAAACTCATTTAGTTTCTTCATCAAATATTCATTATTGGTTTTGGGTCTCGTAAGAATATAACTAAATCATCAGCAAATGCTCTCAATTTATAAGCTTCCCTTTTGATATTCCACCCACAAATTTTGGCAAAAAGGGGGATTGTTGGAAGTTAAAACCCCCTCCTCTCCTAGAGAAATGAAATATTTTAGGAAACATTAAAAAGGCAGAATATTTCCCCTAAAAAGAGAAATAGAAACTCAAAGAGGTAGATACTCTGCTCCCCCCACCTTTGTCAATGAACCATGAAGGCCTGAGACAGTCTACTTTACATAACAAATCCGCCATCAATCTCACCACAGGGCACCTGGGAAGGCTCAACCAAAGTGGACTCAAAACACAGCCTAGGGATTTGCCCCTGAATGGCCCCCATGGGAGTCTGGCAAACAATCAGAATACAAGCTCAAGTTCCAAGCCCAGAGAGCGCATAAAACCAGGGACTTTCAGCATCTCAGCATCTTTTTCTTCTTCAGCCAACATCTGAAAGCATCAGATCCTCCTTTTCTGTTCAGGACTCAAGCCACATGGTCCTGTCCACCATTACACCATCTTTCCAAGCAGCCACCATGTTTCCAGTGTCTTTTTCTCCACTTCGAACTGAACCCAGAAGGACATTTCTTTCAACTTGTCAATTAATAATAATCTTTGCTTGCTGTGATGTATAAATTGCTTTGACCTCTTGAATAAATTTCTTCCCAAATCCATATCTTCCAAAAGATAAAAGATAAAAACCCAATTTAAATTGTTGAAGGCCTCTGTGCATCCAGAAATATTAAAGCTACCTGTTTCCTATTATATTCTAAGTATTCAGTAATGTTCAGAACCGTCTTCATATGGTCTATTATCTGTCTTTTTGCCAAAATGCCAGATTGATCTTTATGAAGATATGGCTGTAAAACTTCCTTATTATTGTTTAGTTTCAAACCTTCCTTTATTAATCTAATTTAATAAATGTTATTTAAGATGACTGAATAATTCATCAAGCTCAGAACATTTTTTATTTTTTCCTGTTAATGCACTCAAATAGACAAAAATGTCTCAAAGAGATTTTTTTTTAAAAAAAGTATTAGCTTATCACACAATATGAAGCTATACTTTTCTATATTTAGGTGTGATAAGCTACAATTAACTGGATCACACACTATTATAAGCTATATTTCTTTGTTTAAAAGATTTATATAGCTGCCCAGGGTATTAGTATAATATAATATAGTGTATTATAGTATAGTACTATAAAAACTCAGGGTGCCTTATATAGTCTTGAGTCTGCGTCTTCTCAGTGGATGAATTTTTAATCGGATTAAACAGGAGAGATTGGCAGAATAATCTTAAAGATGTTGCAGGAGAGATACAAACAAGGTTATCTATTAACTTAAACATGTAGTAATAATACACATATACAAATATGCATACTGGTTCAACCTGAATTCTTACTTCAATTTCATTGCTAGAATCATAAAAAGAAGATGCTAAATTTGTAAGTGAACATTCATATTTCATGAACCATGCAAAGGCTAGTTAAATGGTGAGAGAGAGAAAAAGCAATTGATACGGTTAGGGGTGAAATCTGGTACGAGTGTTTACTTTTTAATGAACACATTTTAAAACGTTGACTCTTGAATTTTAAACATGAAAGTGTCTGATTTTCTTTTTCATGCACAAATATTCGTTGAATGTGTTTGTGAAACTATAGTAATCACAAAAAGCATCTATTGCACACATGAGAAATTACAGGGAGTCCTTGACTTAGAACAGTTCATGTAGTAACTATTCAAAGTTACAAAAGCACTGAAAAAAGGGGATTTATGACCATTTTTTCATATTTACAATGGTTGCAGCATCACCATGGTCACAGGATCAAAAGTCAGGCTCTTAATATCCAAATTAAACTATATAACCAGACACTTTAAAAACCTCTTTGTAGAAGCCCTGCTTGAAGCTTTGTTCTTGTCATTTTTCCACTTTCCTGATACTAAGAATTATCTTCTTTTCGAAAAGCTTTTAGAGAAACAGTGCATTAGTTGGGATTCTAATTCCTGAGAAGCAATAATCCTGGTGCCTCAAAAACAGTTTGTTTGTTTTTTAATAAACTGAATGGCTAAATATCTCAGCTAGTGATATCCCTGCTCAATCAGCTTTGTTCCCTCTTCTGGGAAGGGATTGGAAAGTGGAAATCAAAATGAACAAAGTATTAGTTTCCATCTGTTCGGTGCATGTGACCTGGAAAACATGGCAATTACAGTCATGCTGAATGATATAGATATCAGAAATAAACAAGTCAAGGCTTAATCAAACACACAGTGAAGTCTACACTGAGATCTGGCAGTTTTGTACAGCTCAAAAATAGTTAGGGCTGAAATTTTCGTCTTCTGTTCTTGGCAGTTTAAGAAGCATGCTACATTTCTGTTTCTTGTTAAAGCTTATTTAGCAGTAGCTGCAATATAAATTGTGCTATTATTCTTTGTGACAGAAGAAAAGCCCGAAGAGCTGTATAATATTTTGCTAGTTCCTGTCTCTTCTCCAAATAGACTCTGGAAACGTCTAAGACAGTTGAACCCAAAAGAATGATGAGGTGTGTTTAAGAGGGGAAAATAATTCATTGTGCTGTAAAGGAAACAAATGAGCCTTTATGTCTGTAAGAAACTGTTTTGTAATAGCAAAAACAGACAAGAAGAAAATACGCTATTACTCTTAAACCTTTTGCACACTTTACTTGAAACATTCGGGCATTGTGCGTCTCATATTGGTGGGTTGGATTTTTTTCACTCAAAACTCCTGGGACTGCTGTAAGAATGTATTTCAATTGTAATTTGATTTGTCCTCTGTCTGTATGTGACATCCTGAAGGAAGGGGCATTTCAGTTTATCTCCCTGGATTTTAATCCAGCAAATCTTTCTTTGTTCTGTCTTTAAAATAGAACATAGCACACTGCTGTGCAATGTGCCATCAATGTTTTAGTAGCTTCCTCTTGACAGCAATGAGAAGTTAATGAAAAATTGATGACAAAATATGGTCCATAACTGTGATAATTTAACAATTTTAATTATTCCACTTTGTATCATTTTACCAAATATGTATCGTTCTCATCAGATATAGTAACTTGGTGGGAATCATAGCATTTTAGATAATGTTAATAAATTTGAGGGGAAATGCTCAGAACAATCCTGTTTTTAAAACTAGCAGTTAAACTACAATTTAAATCAAAATCATAACGGAGGAATCCTAAAACTTAACAAAGGTTTTAGTATTCAAATTAGCCAAAGTTTTAAGCAAAGTATATGTACCAATTTATACATTTGTTCCCAGCATTGCCTTTTATACTTCCTTCCACCTGCTATGCAGTATTTCAAAAAGGTGAACAGCAATCTACACACTTAGAAGTCTTACATTTGTATAGATGACTTCATTTATTTGATATCAATTGAACAGTCGGATATGAATTTTCTATATCATATAGAAAGACAAATTTATAAAGAACTATAGAATATTATATTTTCTAGGTTTTTTTTTTGAAGGAGTTCCTTTTTCTGTTTCATTTTAAAGGTGCTGTAGAATTTCTCTATATGGTATTTTTCGGAATATAAGACGCACCTTTTTTCCCTCAAAAAAGAGGCTGAAAATCTAGGTGCGTCTTATATACTGAATATAGCATTTTTTGCCTCCGGAAACCCCGCCCCCTTCGCCAAAATGTCCCTGTGTAACTTGTGGGAGGCGTTCATGGAGCTCCTGGGGGCTGGAGAGGGCAGAAATGAGCAAAAAACAGGAGCACTCTATAAGCTTCCTAAAGGCCAGCTATGCCCTTTTTTTGGCAAAAAACGGGCCGCTTTTTGCTTGTTTTTGCCCTCCCCCCAATTCAAAAAAGGGCCTGTTTTTGGGAGGCTTGCAGAGTGCAAAAACTTTTTTTAAAATTTGCCTCTTCAATACCTTGGTGCGTCTTATATTCCGGTGCATCTTATAATCCAAAACATACGGTAATACTGACTGTTAAATTTACTTTACTGTATTTTGCTTAATCAAAGGTTGTTTCTAAGGGAAAAATGAGTTTAATACAAATTGGATTTTTAAAAGAGATAGGTTTATATAGGTAGGAGGAATAATTTCCTTATTTTAATAAGAGCTACAAGGGCAGAAAGGATGTGGTGGCTCAGTGATTAAGAAACAGAGCTTGTCGATCAGAAAGGTCGGCAGTTCGAATCCCTAGCACCACGTAATGGAGTGAGCTCCCATTACTTGTCCCAGCTTCTGACAACATAGCAGTTTGAAAGCATGTAAAAACGCAGAAAATATTTTCTCATACCAACTTGGAAGCATTTCATGGGAAAAGATATTTTCCGGCCCCTGCCAAGTTCAACAGTTGTACTGAAATTCTAGCTTAAATATTTTTGCTTAAATGGGTTGGCTTCCAAGTCATTGACATTTTTAAAACTCTTGAAACTTTTATTTTATTTTATTTTATTCACATTTGTATACTCAGGGCGATGAACAGGCAGCAATAAAATCAACAATAAAAACAAGAAATTTTTTATTTTATTAAATTTATACCCCGCCCTTCTCCTTGTTAGGACCCAGGGCGGCGCACAGGCATTATATAAAACCATAAATACAATATACATCAATCAATTAAAAATATATTAAATTAATTCACCCGTGCTAAAACCCATTATTAAAACCGTAACCAAATTATAATTTATATTTAAAAGTCAGATGCGGGGGGCTATCCTAGGCCGGCTTGTTGGAATAAGTACGTCTTAAGACGTTGGCGGAAGAGGCGGAGGTCCGAGGTAGTGCGAAGGTCGGGGGGTAGGTCGTTCCAGAGGGCCGGGCCCGCCACAGAGAAGGCTCTTCCCCTGGGTGTCGCCAGCCGGCATTGCCCAGCCGACGGCACCCGGAGTAGGCCCGCTCTGTGGGAGCGGACTGGACGAAGGGATGTATGGGGCAGGAGGCGGTCTCGTATATAGCTAGGCCCCGAGCCATGGAGCGATTTAAAGATGGTGGTCAACACCTTAAAGCGCACTCGAAAGGCCACAGGCAGCCAGTGCAGCTCGCGCAGGAGAGGTGTTACGTGGGCTTGCCTTGAGGCACCCATAACCACCCGCGCGGCCGCATTCTGCACTAACTGCAGCCTTCGAGTGCACCTCAAGGGGAGCCCCATGTAGAGAGCGTTACAGTAATCCAGCCGAGATGTCACAAGCGCTTGAGTGACTGTGCGAAGGGCCCCCCGGTCTAGTAAGGGGCGCAACTGGCGTATCAGGCGAACCTGATAGAACGCCCCCCTGGCCACGGCCGCCACATGGTCCTCCATGGCCAGCCGGGAATCCAGAAGGACGCCCAAGTTGCGCGCCCTCTCCACGGGGGCAAGATGTTCGCCCCCAATGGCCAGTGTTAGATTTATCTGGCTAAACCGGGGTGCCGGAAACCACAGCCACTCGGTCTTGGACGGGTTGAGCTTGAGTTTGTTACTACCCATCCAGACCCGGACGGCCTCCAAACACCGGGACAGCACCTCGACGGCATCGTTGGGGTGGTCTGGGGTGGATATGTACAGCTGAGTATCATCAGCGTACAGATGGTACTCCACCCCAAAACCACGGATGATCTCGCCCAGTGGCTTCATGTAGGTGTTGAACAGAAGTGGCGAGAGGACCGACCCCTGAGGAACCCCACATGTGAGGGGCCTCGGGGCCGACCTCTGCCCTCCTGCCAACACCCATTGCGACCGACCAGAGAGGTAGGATGAGAACCACCGTAAGACGGTGCCTCTCAACCCCAACCCCCCCAATCGGTGCAATAAGATACCATGGTCGATGGTATCAAAAGCCGCTGAGAGGTCTAACAGGACCAGGATAGAGGAGCAACCTCTATCCCGAGCCCTCCAGAGATCATCCACCAACGCGACCAATGCCGTCTCGGTACTGTGACCGGGCCGGAAGCCGGACTGGCGCGGGTCTAGATAATCAATACAAGATACAATCTAGATAATCAATACAAAATACAATCTAGATAATACAATAAATACGCTAAAATATATTAAACAAATACGCCTGCTCTAAAATCCCAATACAAACCCCTGGTAAAAACAATTTAAAACTACACCAGGCCAGCTGCACGAAATAGGTGGGTTTTCAGGGTCCGACGGAAGACGCGCAGGTCCGTGATTGTGCGTAGGTCAGGGGGCAGGTCATTCCAGAGGGCAGGAGCTGCCACAGAGAAGGCTCTCCCCCTAGGGGTCGCCAGCCAACATTGCCTGGCCGACGGCACCCTGAGGAGGCCCTCTCTGTGGGAGCGGACTGGTCGATGGGAGGTATTTGGCAGGAGGCGGTCTTGCAAGTAACCAGGTCCCTTGCCATGGAGCGCTTTAAAGGTGGTTACTAGCACCTTGAAGCACACCCGGAAAGCTACAGGCAGTCAGTGCAGCTCGCGCAGGAGAGGTGTTACATGGGAGCATCTAGAGGCCCCTAAAATCCCCCACGCAGCCGCATTCTGAACTAGCTGGAGCCTCCAGGTGCACTTCAAGGGGAGCCCCATGTAGAGAGCGTTGCAGTAGTTCAGGCGGGAGACTGTGGCTGATTCACACATGGCTCAAAACTATACTGAAATTGACAGCTCTGAATGAACTTTGACAACCCATTGATGAAAAACTACACATTGTAGAATTTTAATAGATACCTATTCATTAGTGTTAATATTTTTTTGTAATTCTTTAGAAGACAGTTGAAACAGCTCAGCTAAATAGCCTTAATAAAGCCTTAAAATATGATTAACTTGGAAACACTCTAATTCTGTGTTTCCCCAAAAATAAGATATATCCTGAAAATTTTATTATGTATTTTTACGTGTACGCCTAATATAAGCCCTACCCCAAAAATAAGCTCTAGTTAAGAACCCACCCACTCCGTCCCACCATCTGGTTGTACAAGGTGGGGTGAGGTGCATGTGTAAAAACCAAGCTAGGGCAGGGGTGGTGGTGGGGGGGCTGGAGCTGTCCCACATGCCCATGCCCACTTCCCTTAGGACTACTGCAGCAAAGGCCCAGACACCTCTTGTACCACTGCCTGACTTCCGTATCTGCTTACAGCCACTCACGGCTGGACACCATGTTGTGCACTGTGCTGGTGCCACCACTCACGCATGCAATGACGCCACATGCCGTGTGGCCTCCAGCCATGAGCAGTGGCACTGGCATGATGCGCCACATGGCATCTGGCTGCAACTGGCCATAAAAGAAGTCAGACAGCAGCATGGCAGGTGTCAGGATGTGGGAGGCCTGGCAGTGATGCTCCTTAGGTAAGTGATATCCCCCCAAAATAAGTCATGGTGCTTATTTTGGGGCCCAAGAGAAAATAAGACCAAGTCTTATTTTCAGGGAAAGACTGTATGTCAAAGTCTCCTGCATTGGTGAGTGCTTGATAGATTGAAATTTTATCAAGGGTTTCAAGAGAAGGATAAGGCCACACTATCTCTAGACAGTTCCAAATAAAGAAGGAAACTTCTGAAAACAAGGTTTTATTTATGCAAGTGGATATAAGGTGCTGCTCAGTCTGCTGGTTCCCCAGCAGTAAGTCTCTCTCTCTCCCTCTCTCTCTCTCTCTCTCTCTCCCTCCCTCCCTCCCTCCCTCCCTCCCTCCCTCCCTCCCTCTCTCTCTATCTATCTATCTATCTATCTATCTATCTATCTATCTAATTATCTATCTATCTATCTATCTATCTATCTATCATCTACGTATCTATCTATCTACAGTATCTATCTATCTATCTATCTATCTATCATCTACGTATCTATCTATCTACAGTATCTATCTATCTATCTATCTATCTATCTATCATCTACGTATCTATCTATCTACAGTATCTATCTATCTATCTATCTATCATCTACGTATCTATCTATCTACAGTATCTATCTATCTATCTATCTATCTATCATCTACGTATCTATCTATCTACAGTATCTATCTATCTATCTATCTATCTATCTATCTACAGTATCTATCTATCTATCTATCTATCTATCTATCTATCTACAGTATCTATCTATCTATCTATCTATCATCTACGTATCTATCTACAGTATCTATCTATCTATCTATCTATCTATCTATCTATCTACAGTATCTATCTATCTATCTATCTATCTATCTATCTATCTATCTATCTATCTATCTATCTATCTATCTATCTATCTATCTACAGTATCTATCTATCTATCTATCTATCTATCTATCTATCTATCTATCTATCTACAGTATCTATCTATCTATCTATCTATCTATCTATCTATCTATCTATCTATCTATCTATCTATCTATCTATCTATCTATCTATCTATCTATCTCAGCCATCCATCTCACAAAAAGTGATTTTAATGTTTCAGCAGTTTGGATTTCATCTTATTATAGAGCTGTCACCACTTCCTCCAGATAAATTTGTTTGCTTGCAGGTACAAGGATAGTACAATGGACACAGTGGTTCAGTGTCTAAGACGCTGAGTTTGTTGATCAGAAAGGTCAACAGTTCGGCAGTTCGAATCCCTACTGCCACATAACGGAGTGAGCTCCCATTACTTGTCCCAGCTTCTGCCAACCTAGCAGTTTGAAAGCAGGTAAAAATGCAAGTAAAAAAATAGGAACCACCTTTGGTGGGAAGGTAACAGCGTTCCGTGCGCCTTTGGCATTTAGTCATGCTGGCCACATGACCACGGAGACGTCTTCAGACAGCGCTGGCTCTTCGGCTTTGAAACAGAGATGAACACCAGTCCCTAGAGTCAGGAACAACTAGTAAATATTTGCGAGGGGAGCTTTTACCTTTACCTTTACAAGGGATGGTTAGAACTGACTGTGGCCACAATACTATTTCCAGAGTTCCTAAATAGTCAATTTCAAAAAAATTATTAGTTTACCAAGATATAAAATACAGAAATACAAAGAAAAATGAAAATAATGGGAAAGAGAAAAAAGCAAAAGGGAAAAAAAAGAAAAAAGACATTGATTTCTACTTCCTTTTGGTGCAGCAGAATAAGGTAATAAAATGAAAACCCAACTTTTTACTTTTATAAAGGTAAAGTTTCCCATTGCACATATGTGCTAGTCGTTCCCGACTCTACGGAGTAACATTCATCTCTGTTTCAAAGCCGAAGATCCAGCACTGTCCAAAGTCATATTTTGAGGGCTCTGCACTAGTTACCAGTATGCTTCTAAATACAATTTAAGGTGCTGACGTTGACTTATACAATCCTTCATGGTTTGGCACCTGGGTGTTAATCTGACTGTCTCTCCCAACTAGAGTCATCTTGTAGATAAGTGTTGCTCGCAGGAGAGCCAAAGCTATGTGACATTATTTTTGTATGGTGATGCTGTAGTTGGAACAGGCTCTTCTTGGAAAAACTCCCCTTCCACACTGACTTTCGGAGAGATACTAAATACTGAAGTATTTCAGAGAGCATACCCTCAATTTACTGTGTAGCATCATTTTTATTTTTTAATCGTTTTCCTTTTTTGACATATGTGTCAGTCTTTTTAAATGCATATTACTGCTTTGCATATCTGCTAGCTGCTGTTGTGGTAGAGAATTAAAAAAGGGAAACAAACAAAAGTAAACTTCTGCATATGTATGAACTTTATTCATTCTCTCATCTTCATAGGATTTTGGTCCACATAACTCTTGTGTCTTGATTCTCACCAGCAGTCAGATGCAAAAACGAGGATCCTGTTCATCAGGAGCATCAGTGATGGAGACATTATGGGTGGTTACATAAAGATTGCACCCAAACATTTCTTATTCGTGAAATCAGCTGCTAAATCAAGACAAAAATTGATTTATTTGTATCTATTTTTTATTTTATTGAAATGAAAATTAAAATACAAAACTTCGGAAAACTTAAAAAAAAAAACACCCACAGTGATTCCCCATGATTGGTGTGTGTGTGTGTGTGTGTGTGTGTGTGTGTGTGTGTGGTTTTTTAGAATTCTTTGGAATTTTGTACTTTACCTTCATTTCAAATTGCTCAACTTGTTTTCATAAAACACAGCTTGGAAGTTTTTAATCTATTTTAGGATACTTTGTATATGGGTTTTTATTTTTCCATTATGCATTTGTTATGGCTCTTTGTCAACAACCTTTTCAATATAATTGTTATTATGTTAGGGCAAAGGATATAAAAACTATTTCAATTCCAAACAATTCAGGATTTCTTAATATCTTGGCGAAACATATGGCAGGTTAGAGAGAGGACGGAAGGAGAGGAAGTGAAGGACTGATCCAGGGCTGAGAACTCATCGCCCGCAGGCTGTGTCATGCCCACAGGCCGAATGACTGAAGGGGGGGAAAGGCCCCATGCGTCACGTGAGGCCGCTCTCACACCGCAATTTTAACACCCTTGTCTTTTGACATAGGTTTCCTGAGACAGTAAAAAGCACACGCTTAGTCCCAAAAAAACCCTTTTTATTTCAAAGGCTGTGAATTGTGTTCATTCACAGCCCGTAATGAGTCACAAAGAGTTTGTAAAGAGTCCGACAGAAGTCTGCCAAAGTCTTTCGGGATAAGGCTGATCAGCCTTATCCTCATCTCCCTTGAAACGCTGCCAGAGACCTAATGGACAATGAGCTTTGCAAGGCCACACGAAACACAGAGTCAAAACGGAGCTTCAGAATTTAAACTGACCAGAACAAATAAAAGTTGCTTCCTGCAAAGACTCATGTGCCTTTGCTCCTCCTTTAAGTCTTATGGAAAGGGCCAATCATCTCCCGAGTTACCCCTTTTGTCCTAACTGTTCTTGCCTTCTGCCAGCTCTGCACATGGGAGCACTGGGAATAGGCTCCCCCTGTTCCTCTGCCTTGCTGATGTCCGACTCTGGAGGGTCCGGAGGCAGCACAAAACTCCCAGATGGCCCTGGCCCCCTCCTCTACCTCCGACGCAGAGCCCTCGTCCGAGCCTTCCTCAGACTCCAGGACTGGCCCAGGTTCCTCCCCAACCTCCTCACTGTCCGACTCGGCTGCCAGCTCCTCAGGCCACTGGGGCACCACAACGCCCTGCTCTAATCCCATTTCCTCTGAAGGCCTCTAAGCACAAGTCCTTTGGTGAGATATTTGCCTGCAGGTTCCTTCAGACCAGGGGTCTGCAAAGTCGGCTCTTTTAAGACTGGTGGACTTCAACTCCCAGAATTCCCCAGCCAGCTATGCTGGCTGGGGAATTCTGGGAGTTGAAGTCCACCAGTCTTAAAAGAGCCGACTTTGCAGACCCCTGCTCTAGACTATAGCATTGCAGGTTTTGTCATTTTCACTATATCACTAAATTGTTGGTTTATAGCATGAACTTCCTATCCTGAACGCTAATGGGAGAGAAGGAAATACAAAATGTAACTGTGGCTGGAGGATGCCTGCCTTGTGCATCAGACAGACGCTGAGAGAAAGTCAAAGGCAACGAATGGAGAGAATGCTCATTTTCCCTGCTGATGCTGCGAATGTTTTTGGGGTGCTTTGTAGTCGCTTTCTGTATGCTAATGAAGTCAGTTATTTTCTTTTCTGTAATCCTTTTTGACATGAAATTCGCAATCTTTCAAGGAAAAAATTGTCCATATTAGGTCCACATTATTCAGCAGGATAAGAGGCGTCATGCTAGCTTTCAATGCAGAGTCTAAAAATACAGCGCCAGAGACGGCAGTATTTGTGTGACTCAACACTTGCATAAACTCCTCCAGAGGGTCGCATTGCACAGCCAATAACTGCTTCCAGCTTTCTGTGGTTTTGTGTCTGAACCATTAATTGTGCCAAAGAGAAGTGTGGAATAAATAATTGTACATTGTTTTTTAAAAAAATCAGTTAACTAGTTCTGCTAGGGCATGTAACAGAATTAACTGGTTCTTGTAATTAATATCCAAATCCACTCAGAGGTGGGATTCAGCAGGTTCTGACCAGTTCTGGAGAACCAGTAGCAGAAATTTTGAGTAGTTCAGAGAACCGGTAAATCCCACCTCTGACTGGCCCCACCCCCATCTATTCTCTGCCTCCCGAGTCCCAGCTGAGTGGGAGACAATGGGGATTTTGCAGTATCCTTCCCCTGCTTTCTCTCTACCACCTGTTACGTCCTTGCTATCTTCTCTCTTTAGTGGGCCGACTCTTTCCTTGACTTTTTTCTTGATATTTATATGTTTTATTATTATCTTTGATTTTTGTTGCAAGCCTTTGTTCATTCGGAGCCTTTGTTTTCTTGATGTGTTGGAGCAAAGTCCTTTCAACTTCCCAAAAGGCTCCGCACCCATTTGCACCACTCCAGTGACCCCGATGAAAGAGATAAACCTCCAAGTGATCTTAATGACTTGCTAAAACAATGCAAATGTTTGCAAGCAACATAAATCCTTCCATTCCCCACCATCCAGACAGAGATGAAGAAGCTTCTTGGATGAGAAGCGAAATGTCTTCAAAGAAAAACCAGAAAGTCCAGATGCCTCTTAAAAAAACACCTTTAGAACCACCATGGCCTCCATGACTGAGCATCTCCATAGACAGAAGACGCTTTAGTTTCATTCTGTTTTGCCTGAATCTTCTTAATATTAATATTACTAATTGCTACTTGATTTTAACTCTTCATAGATTGCAGCATCATTGCTTTATAATGTACTTGTAATTCTTTTTTTTATATTGAAAAAGTTTTATTGGTTTTACATTTTTTCTATAGGGTGGGGTAAGGGATACAAAGAAATTTTGAGAGCATTCACGTCAGAGTCGTCGGCCCTTCCGAGACCTCAAAATACACAATAAAAAAAAGAATAAAAAAAACATTTTTCATAACACTATAAAGTGAAAGCAAGTACATATACCTAAATTCTCAGTTCTATGCTGTCAGACATTTACAAAAAATCCAGATACAAATATTATGCAAAATTAATCAAAAGAAAAATCAAGGCAAAGTTATTTTTTCGATCTAAGTCTCTTGGCAATTGTATCTTCTTTTTCTCCTCCCTGGCTCCCAGTGGGCGGGGCCGTGGCCCCCTCCGTCCCCCCTGGATCTTCCCCCAGGATAGAGGAATGTTTTTTAAGAAAGGCTTCCGCCTCAGCAACTGTTTTAATCCTCACTCTTCCTCCTTCCCAGAACACCAGCATCCCTTCGGGTGTCACCCACTTGAACCAAATCCCATGATCAAACAATGTTTTAGACAAGAAGGAAAATTTCCTCCTTGCATCTCTAATCTTTCTAGGGATCTGCTTCAAGATAGCAACCGTTTTTTGTTGATAGATTAATGGACTTTCTCTCTGCAGTTTCAGGATTTCCTCTCTGGTTGACCTTCTAACAAATTTCACATGTATCTCTCTAGGCACTTCATTTATCCTGGCATATGCTGAGTTAATACTATAGGCTAGGTCAATGTCCCCCCTGATCTCATCCTTAGGTTTTTGTAAATAGTCTGCTAAAATCGTGCTCATAAGATCAGGGAGGCATTCACCAGATTCCTCAGGAACATTCTGAAATCTCAAAAAATATGTCATTCTTTCCATATCAATCATAGACACATGCCCATTTGTTTCCCCAACCTCTTTAGTAACATTTTTAATCTCTCCCTTAACCCCCGCCAACCCCCCTTCCAATTCTTCATTCTTCTGTGTGTTTTCCAGCACTTGCTTCCGTGTGTCCAATAACTCCTTCTTGAAGTTGATGTTTTCTGCCCTCTGGGCCTGAATTTCTTGTACCAAAGTTTGTATAACAGTTTCAAGAGAAGCGATCCTTTGTTCTAAACTTGTCAGTGCTGTTTCTTGAGCCATGATTAACTGTTAAAGTCAGTGCCACTAAAATGGCGTTTTCAGGGTGGGGTTGGTGAGACTGACCGGGAGCCAAAAGTTCTGATCAAGGTTGTAACGTTGTAAAATTCAGGAACCAAGAGAGAAACAATTTTCCAACTCGATAGGTGTGATAGCGAAGGTACTCCAGAAAAGAAATCACAAATCCAAAAGAAAAAAAATCTTCATTAAAAGCCAGAGATAGTCCAGATTGCAAAGAGACGCTGGAAATTTTCCATAAACAAAATAGTCAATCAGGAACAAAGAGAGGCCATTTTCCACCGCCCAGCTCAGAGCCCGCAGGAGAGAGTAGTAAGAGAAATTGTATCAGCCAGACCTAGAAACATTGTTGCAAATAGGCGCAGACCACTTTCCCTTGTAACAAACAGTCAGGATTAAAGATTTCCGCTTTCTCTCCACGAGAAGCCATTTTAAAGTGCCGCTTAAGTCCGAGGGGTTTTTTTTGGAAACAAACACCCCCCTCCCAGTCCATTCAGCCTGGCTGACAGCGAAAGAAAACGTTTTTTTAAAAACTCACTCTCCCCTCGCAGCTGAAGCCTCGGAAAGCCTTCCAACCGATCCGATCAGCCCTCTTCATTGATGTGAATGGCGCCGACGACCGTTGGCGAAGGGAGAACCCCCCGCAGCATGTTCTCTCTCACCTAGGTCGCGGAAGGGACCGCTCTCCCCACCGCCATGAAGAGGAACGTCCCCGCCGAGCCGACCCTACGGGAGACCTCCAAGCTGGAGCGTCTCGCCCCCGCGGGGGGGCAGAAAAAGAAACAAAGCGGCGAGCGAGCACTAGGCTCGCCCGTCGCCGCTGGAGCCGGAACCGGAAGCCAATGTACTTGTAATTCTTGATAATCTTTCTCAATGGACGGTACAGTATATCTTTAGAAAAGCTGATGTTGTTATCCCAACAATTCTGTCATAAAATTGAATATAAGTACACTAACACAAGCCACACCTTATGAATGGGTGATGAAAAAACTTTGCTTGGGCCTATTTTTAAACTTAACTAAAGTGATTTATAAAGAGTGCACTTAAAACTATATTGGTTGCTTTGCAAAGCTCATCCTTTGAGGTGAACTTAACTTCCCTCCCACAAATTTTTCAATCCATTTAACACAGAAGTGAGGATTTGGATGGGATTTTCATCAACATTGGCTGGCAGCCTGGACCAGGGGTGTCAAACTCCATTTCGTTGAGGGCTCTATCAGGGTTGTGTTTGACCTTGGGGGGAGGAAGAGTGGGTGTGGCTAGCTCAATGTCACTCATGTCGGGGTGGCCTGAGTGCTCTGCCAGCGAGCCGCTGAGCTCCGTTTTCAGCTGCCACGGCCTCCTGCAACCCTCTGCCACTGAAAACGGAACTCCAGGGGGCCTCCCACTGGCAGAGGCACCGCAGGGCTGGTCCTTCGCTGTTTCCAGGGCAGCCCCTTAGGCCAGATTTAAGTACCCGGTGGGCAGGATGCAGCCCTCAGGCCTTGAGTTTGACAACCCTGGTCTCGACCTTGCTCTCATTAGTTGATGGAAATCTCAAGGTAGGTGACTAGAGGCTGGGTTGGAGGAGTGGAAAATGCATCTTCCATATATGTATTCCCTCTTCTGAAGAAGCTATCACTCAATCTAGGAATTCTGGACAAAGATTAAGCAGTCTACAATTTCTCTTTTCTTGGAAAGTTTATTAAGAGGGTTGCAATACAGGTAGTCCTTGACTTAATACACACCATTTAGGGGCCATTCAAAGTTGCCATGGCATTGAATAAAGTGACCTATGACTGTTTTTTCACACTTAAAACCATTGCAGCATTCCCCTGGTCATGTGATCAAAATCCAGACTCATATTTATGATGCTTGCAATGGTCACCTTTTGTGACCATCTGACAAGCAGAGTCATTGGGGAAGTCAGGCTCACTTAACCATTTTACTAACTTAACAACTGCGGTGTTTCACTTAACAACGGTGGCAAGAAATGTTGTAAAATAGGACAAAATTCACTTAGAAACTGTCTTGCTTAGTAACAAAAATTGGGGGCTCAATTGTGGTGGTAATTCCAAGACTACCTGTAATATAATGTCTTGGAAGAAATTATTATCCACCTTTTTCAGCTTAGATTATTGAACCTTTTAAATTGAATTCAGGCCTTGACACGGCACTGAGGCTGCATGGTTGGACGGCATCTGATAAGACAGAGAGTCTGGAGGTGCGAAACCTCTTGGCTACCTCCGTAGCCTCTGAGGCCATCAGTGGCCCCCCCAGAGTCCAAATGCTTCATGCCATCTTCATTATTTATTAATTGATATTGGATGATAACCAAGTTGTCATCTCTATGCAGGTCTCTTTTAAAGTTAACAAGAACAAAGTCTTGTTTTAAAGTCTTCTCGTGAAATAAGGTAACAATGAAGACTGTGAAAGCTTTAATGGTCTATTTTATAAATATCCATAAAGATTGTTTTCCAAGGCAGAGCAAATTAGTAATATAGGTCATATCCTTAATAAAAAAAATAGGCTCAGAGGCTGCATAATTAGAAATAAGAGGAGGTAGTGGGTTCCAACAGCCATCCTTTATCAATCTTTCTCAACTGGTTACTCAGCACTTATCTCAGTGAAATAATGTGCTAAGAATGAAAATAGGCTGATTTAACAGAGAGTGCTTTCACAGGAAAGTTTTTTAGAAGAAAGGAAGGAGGAAGATATTTAAGGTGCCAATAAAACATAAACAAATAGCCATACAGGCCTTCACCATCTAGGCCAGGTAGCTATTTGGATATGGCACTTACATTCTACAGTTTTCAGTCAACATGCAGTGCCCAGATCCTTTTCTCCTGATCCTTTTCTTTTCTAATTATCTAATTGCACTTTTTCGTCAGGATTTCCCTAGTATCACCCACAGCTTGTGGAGTAGATATCTAAATGTTTTGAATTACTACGACTGTGGCACTACTAAAAATAAAATGCTTTAGTCATGGCATTTTAAATATTTGTTGGTCATTTCTCAATGCAAAGAACTTTAAAGAAAATGGCAAGAATGTAATTGTGAGTTTCCGATCTCTAGTTGCTTCTCAAAATTATATTTCAAATCAGTTGGCTATAAGTTGTAGTAGTTCTGCAGGTACTAAATTGTAATGAGGCTGAGAGCTTTAGCCTGAGATATACTCAGATCAATAACTGTACCGTATTTTTCAGAGTATAAGATGCACGAAGATTTTGAAGAGGCAAATTTTTAAAAAGTTTTTTCACACAAATGGGCCTGTTTTTCATCAAAAAAGGGGCATGCATAGCCTTTAGGAGGGTTATAGAGTGTTTTTCACTCATTTTTGCCCTCTGCAGCCCCCAGGAGCACTCTGGAAGCTTCCCAAAGGCTCTGCACGGCCATTTTTGCAAAGGGGGCGGGGTTTTGGGAGGCCAAAAATATTGTATTCAGTGTATAAGACACACCCAGATTTTCAGCCTCTTTTCTGGGGGAAAAAGGTGCGTCTTATATTCAAAAAAATATGATAGTTATGCTTTTTGGCAGTTGCATATTGCCTATAAAAGAAAAATGTTCTGCAAAGCTCATTCTTTCTGGATACTCTTTGAGGTCTCACTTTCCAGAAAAGAGTTATGATTATTTTTTAAATCAAGAATCAAAAATTAGTTTGCCTTTGATTTCAGCCCCCCCCCCCCAAGTATTTCAAAGTGCTATGCAAAATTCAGTATACTGTAAAGTTATTACTTGATACAATAGCTAACCCTGTAATGTATGTTTGCATTCTTTAGAAAGCAGCACAGCCAAAGATTTCCTGGAGCATTTATTTACTTATTTTGGCCACTTGCTGTATAAAATCTGCATGCATTCAGCTTCCAATAATGCAAAAGAAGAACTATTCTGCATGGCTGTTATATTCATTTCCCCAAATCCTTAAATATGTATCATTCTTAGAATTTTGCATCATAATAATATCAGTGATGTTGGCTAATGAAAATATGATTTTTCTTGGCTAGTGTTATTGTCTCATAATGGCAAATGCAAAATATTAGGTGGTATTGATAATTTCAGGAAACCATTTATTTCATTCTCAATTGTTATTATAATTCAGAAACGATGTGAATGATAATGCTGAGAGAAAGCTTAATCCAAATGTAAGAAGAGTCTCATCCAGGAGTAATAGAATCATTCACTCCATTTTTTTTCTGGTCTCCTTGGCTAGTCAAAGTTTTTGCGATGCATTTTGGCTTGTCAGGATTTTGGCAGCAGCCATCCAACACAGTTTTTAAAAGAAGAAATCAGTGAAGATTTTAAGAGCGGCATGTTTAACAACAAAGAAAGTTGTTGACAGTGTCTTTGTACGTTTCGTTTGATCCATTCCATTTCTGCATCGGTTTAGGAGGACGGGGAGAGGAAGACCAAAAATAATTTGTACCAAAGCACTTATGTCCATTTCCCACCCAGCCTTGCCTGGGGGAAGCAAGAGAAATGAAGTGGGGCTTTTTTGTAGACTAGACTTAATTAGTTGCTTCATCAAAGTGAAAGGGTATCTCAACAAGCTGCATACCTGCACATACACCGCAGATTCATAAACAAATGGATATGTACACTTATACACGCCCTCCCGTGATATCTACCCACCCAGTCAGGTCCAGCATCAGAGGGTTCTTAGAGGCTCCATGCAGTAGAGGTGCTGTCGGGTGAGGAGTGGGGCCCTTTCTGGCTGTTGTGCTCTTGAATAACTGGGCTCTCCTGGTGACTGCACTCTATGGCTTCAATTGTTCAAACATGTTGTATTGTTTTTATAGTCGCTTTATTTTTTTGCTGTTGCACTGTTTATGTTTTAATTGTAAGTAATCCATTGTAAGAGTCATTAATGTGAGATAACCTTGAATAAATAAATTAAATAAATAAATAAAATTGAATAAATAATTAAATAAATAGAATAAATAAAGGAACAAATAGAATAAATAAATTGAATAAATAAATAAATTGAATAAATAAATAAATTGAATAAATAAATTGAATAAATAAATGAATAAATATAGAAACGCACAACTTTTTCACTGTAGATGGTATTTTTGCATATTGTGTTCATTAATATATTCCGTTTTAGAATTGAGATCTATACTGAAGAAACATGAATTTTAAATGAGTTATTGTTCACATGTTGTGAAAATCTGATACTTCGAAATGGATTTCTCTCTTGTTTCTATTCTTCATTTATTACACACACACATGGGGGGCAGGGAGGGAGGGAGGGAGGAAGGGTGGGGAAGAGAGAGAGGGTCAGATCCCTAAAAGTGATACTGCCATTCAATTGGGAGGAGGGGGGCCCTGGAGTCAATTTATTGCCAGTGCCTGTGACAACTGATATTTTACAACTGGTTTCCTGTTGCCGAAATGCCTTGAGATTCCATCACCTTTTGGGGGAACATTTATGATGGCCATGTGGGATGTTGCACTTTACTGTGTAACGGAAGATAGCCAATGGGAATGTATATTTATTCAGCTCTCAGGGCAGTTGATAAAGGAACCATCTTCACACCTGTGTATCGGCTAGAATCTGCATTCTAAGTAATGGGAGGGGTCTCGACTGCTTTAATTCCACTTGCATTGCCTAAAGCAGTGGTCGGCAAACCGCGGCTCGCGAGCCACAAGCAGCTCTTTGGCCCCTCGAGTGCAGCTCCTCCTCCACCCTCGTCGACGGCGGGATGCCTTGGGCTCCAGGGACGTGCTCCGGCTGCCCCACGGCCAAGGAGGCCCATAGCCTCCCCAGCCAGCACGCCAGCCACTTGTCTGCTTCCCAGGGGCTGAAGAGGCTCCGCGGGGGGAGGGAGGGAACTGACCACCGGGGCGGGCGGCGGGCAGGGCACTGTGATGGCTGGCTGTGCTGGCTCACCCACTGGCGGTCAGTTCCCTCCCTCCCCCCGCGGAGCCCCTTCAACCCCTGGGAAGCAGACAAGTGGCCGGCATGCTGGCTGGGGAGGCTATCGGAGCCCTTCCCAGGGGCTGAAGAGGCTCCGCGGGGGGAGGGAGGGAACTGGCGGCCGGTGAGCCTGATAGGCAGAAGCCACACATAGGACGGGGACAAAACATCCCCAGAATGTAAAAGAGAAAATATTTACAGAATGTACAGGCCATAGATTTACCATAAGTTGCACAGTCCTGGCTTTGCACAGGCAAGAATCCAAATGCTCAGAAATCCAATTAAATTTGAGTTTCTTTTCTATCCTTGCTTGGAGATGGCTTTACTGAATCCTGGATTGCCTTTGGCTGCTCTTTCATAGCTTTTGTCTCTGGGACATGCTGGCCACTCGTCTGCTTCCCAGGGGCTGAAGAGGCTCTCGGGGAGAGGGGGAGAGACAGACAGACAGAGAGAGACAGGGAGGGAGGGAATCAGAGAGAGATTGACAGACACACAGAGTACAGAGAGAGAGAGACAGAGACAGAGACAGAGATGATGAGGGAGGGAGGGAGAGAGACAGAGAGAGGCACAGAGAGAGAATGACAGAGGGATGGATTGAATAGGAGACAGAGGGAGGGAGGGAATCAGAGTGACAGACACACAGAGAGAGACGGAGAGACAGCGAGGAAGAGAGAGAAAGATAGACAGAGACACAGAATGAGTGATTAAGTGAGTGAATGAGAGACAGACAGACAGACAGACACACACACACAGTGACAGATGGGGGGAGGGAGGAGAGAGAGACAGATACAGAGAGAGAGACAGACAGAGAGCGAGACAGAAAGAAAAAGAGAGAAAGAGAAAGAAAGAAAGAAAGAAAGAAAGAAAGAAAGAAAGAAAGAAAGAAAGAAAGAAAGAAAGAAAGAAAGAAAGAAAGAACTTATGGCCACAATTGAGCCCAAAATTTTGGTTGCTAAGCAAGACCATTTTTAAGTGAGTTTCACCACATTTTCCAAGTTGGCCACGCCCACCCAGTCACATGACCACTGAGCCACTCCCACAAAATAGGCCCCACCTTCTGGCTCTCAAAATAAATTTCAATCCTTGTATTGTAGATATTTGGGTCTGTTGACTAATGAGTTTGCCCACCACTGGCCTAAAGGGATTCAGATGATTCAGACTTTAATGGCTTCTTAATAAAAGGTTCCTTTTGAAATACTCCATTTCAAGAGTCTTCACTTTAGCTTCTATCAAACAGGGCAGCAGATCCTGGTGCCCACTCACCACCTTCTCCCAGGTTCCCCAGCACTTTTCAATGCTTTAACATTAATTTATGTATTTCAAAATGTGGATGCTTAATAAAATATTTGGAAAATCATATTTATTCCTATCCAAATCAGCCAACCTCGTTTAGCAGCACAGATGGCATTTTACTGCATCTGCTATCTGCCTTCAGTTAATTGTCTTGACAACTGTAAAGGAAAAGAGGGCTATCCATGAGGACTGCTAATGCCAAGATGGCATTTGCAAAAAATTTCATTACAATTAAATTATTAAAATATATCCATATAAAGAGTTGCTCTAAACTGATTAGAGCAAAAGAGCTGAGTTGCTGCAAGACATAGAAGAAGTCTTCTTATATGAACCTATTGCATAACGCAGGAGAGACCTTTACAGACCCATAGGATTCTTTCAGTCTAGGGCCCGGGCGCACAGTTTTATTATCTTTATTATCTTTATTATTATCTTCCAGCATCTCTTACAATTGACTGGAACTGACTGGGTCTGTGGGGAGATACGCTCACTCTTGTGCAGTTCTTAATAAGATTCAGTTACCAGGATTATAGCTATTCCTTTAACAATATAAAACCAGAAAAAAACGTCTTGCTGGAGCAGAGCAAAGCTCTTTTAATACAGTATGCTGTTTCCCACAATGGTGAAGCAAAACCCACCAGCAGAATGGAAGAAACTAATATTTAGAGACTTACTTTCCTGGAACTTATGAAGTATAATAAAAGTGGAAGGAGCCTTTTCTCTGTTCATTTTTCTTCCTTCGTCCATTCTGGAATGCTTCCACCTAGCCTCCTCACCGGTTTTCTTAGATTATTTACTGTAATTTCTAAAAAATGGAAGTGTGGGCTGTTTTGGATATATGTAGATGGACAACATTTTATATTTTTTTGATTCAGTGAGAGGCACAGAGATTCTAGTAATGTTACATAGTTGGAAACCGCATAATTAATTTTGGCAGCTGCAGTACATAAATTTGGCAATGTAGTTGGAAGGGAGCTTTCTTGGCAGGGATGCAAACATGTTAGAATCTGGGTCTATAAAAGACTGTTATCTCGCTCCCATATTTACTATAGAAAATATAAAATACTCTCCAAATCTAAGGCTAGATTTGAGCCTTTTTTAGTGATTCTATGGTTGATGCATTAAGAATAAACTAACACAAAGTACTTTAAAAAGAAAGAAAATTGGCAATAGACATGAATACATTAATATAAAGACTAAACTGTTAAAGCAGGAACCAGAAGGTTCTCAAGTTTGACAATGGCTGAATTGTTATTAGTTTTTTTAAACTATACAGTGCTTTTAGTGTTCTTTATTTTATGGTCTATTTTTTTTTATTGTATGCCACCCAAAGTCACATTTTGTAAGACTGATGGCTATATAAATATGATTAAACAAATAAAATAATCATGGGGAATAATGGGGAAAAGCCTATGGACTGTAACTTTTCAACCCTGAGAAAAAGCAACAGAAAATCAGTTCTGCTTTATTGGGTTTTTTAAAACAAAACAAAACATAAAATATTTAGATACCTGAGTGCCACCTTATGTGTTCTATAGGTCAAAAGATAGCCTGAATAGAGAAGAACACCAATGGTTATGTGTTGATCTAGAAATGAGAATATGTCAAAACAAGCCTGCAACAAAGATTTGTGCCAATATTGAAAGAAGAATATGAACTAAAAAATGTAATTATGGAACCAAAATTAAGCATAGTAAATTGCATGTTTTAGAAATGTTTGAGACAGACTAGAAATAAAAGTTAAAATAAGCCAAAAGAAATGGTAAGAGAACACCTGTCTGATCTTGATGGATACACATTACCTGCGCCTGATGGATTGCATTGAGTTATAAAGGAGCTGGCAGATGTGATCTCAGAACCACTGACTGTCCCACCTCTTTCAGGAATCCTGGAGCACAGGGGGAACCAGCTGAGGACTGGAAAAGAGCTGATGTGATTCCCATCTTCAAAAAAGGAAACAAAGCCAGACTCAGGAAGCTACAATCAGCCTAACATCGATGCCCATGAAGATACTGGGAAAGATAACAAAAAAGCAAAATAGATCATGCCAAAGCAATCTTATTTCATTGTTACATTGTCTACAGGGAGGGAAGTAAGCAGTGTGCCACATGGTTCTGTCTTAGGCTCAGTCCTCTTCAATATCTTCATAAGAGACTTAGATGAGGGAATAGAAGGGGAACTTAACCAAATTTGTGGATGATACTAAGCTGGCAGGAATCGCCAAACCCTCGATGGTAAACTCAAGGTCCAGATGGATCTTGAAAGACTTGAACACTGGGTCCTATCTAACAAAATGAAATTCAATGTGGAGAAATGTAAAGTCTTACCCTTAGGCAAGAACAAGTAGAAGTACACATATAGAGCGGGTGAAACCAGGCTTAATATTTATTTATTTATTTATTTAATTTGGATTTATTGACCGCCCCCTCTCTCCGAAGAGACTCGGGGCAGTGTACAAGAATTTAAGAGCATATACATATATAACAATGATAAATAATAAAACTAAATTAAATGTTTGACTCTGTGTTAAAATAACTTGTTTAAATTTATAATGTAAAAACCCGATTAGGTAATATTTACTACAACTAGGCTGGTACGGTAGATTAGGTTAGGCCAGGCCGGCCTGCTGGAAAAGATGGGTCTTTAATTGTTGACGGAAGGAGCGGAGGTCCGTAGTAGATCTAAGCTCGGGGGGTAGGTCATTCCAGAGGGTTGGGCCCGCCACAGAGAAGGACCTTCCCCTGGGAGCCGCCTGTTGGCATTGCCAGGAGGACGGCACCTGGAGAAGTCCCTCTCTGTGTGAGCGAATCGGTCGAAGGGATGTGTGGGGTAGGATACGATCACGCAGATAGCTAGGACCCGTGCCATGGAGCGCTTTAAAGATGGTAATCAACACCTTGAAGCGCACCCGAAAGGCCACAGGTAGCCAGTGCAGCTCGCGCAGGAGCGGTGTTACATGGGAGTACCTGGAGGTACCCATAATTACCCATATTACTAATTAATAGCAGGTACTGTGAGAGGGGTCTTGGAGTCTTAGTAGACAACCAATTAAATATGAGACAAACAGTGTGCAGTGGCAGCCAAAAAAGCCAATGTGATCCTAAATTGCATCAACAGAGGGATTCAATCAAGATCAGGTGAGGTACTAATATCACTCTATAAAGCCTTAGTAAGACCACACCTAGAATACTGCATCGAGATTTGGTTACCACACTATAAACAAGATGTTGAGACTCTAGAAAAAGTGCAGAGAAGAGCAGCCAAGATGATTAGGTGACTGGAGGCTAAAACATACGATGAACAGTTGCAGGAACTGGGCATGGATAGTCTAGTGAAGAGAAGGCCTGGGGAGACATAATAGCAATATTCCAATTTAAGGGGCTGCTACAGAGAGGAGGTGGGTCAAGCCATTTTCCAAAGCACCAAAAAGCCAGACAAGGAATAATGGATGGAAAGTGATCAAGGAGAGATTCAACCTATAAATAAGGAGAAATCCATTGTTTTCCATACAACTTGTTGTTAGGTTTCCAAAAAATCCCCTAATTGATTCATGAGCCTCGGACCAAACTTCAAAAGAAAATTAGTCATTTATTAGGAACATTTATTTTTTGCAAGATCCTTTCGCAGTCAGATCTAAACTTTGTTTCAGTTATAGTTGAACTTTACCCCTGTTCCTCAGTCTGTGTTATAAATCACATTTATGAGGTGAACCCCTCCCAAGCCTGCTGCAGTAATCTGAGATCGGACTTTAGCCAACAGTATGCATGGAATGTGCTCCTCCCCTTCTCTCACTCTGGCAACTTTAGGAGTTGACATTTAGCTCCCCTCACTTTCCAAAAGCAACCTGTGCGAAGCAAAAAAAAATGAGTACAATTATCGGATTTAAGGCTACGTCCTCCCCCCAGGCTTGTTTGGATTTTCTGCATGGAATTTTTCTATAAGGCAATCAGCCTGGATATTTCTACACTTTACCCAAGATGCCTCTGACAATGGGTAGCTGTTCCTCTTGATTAAGTACTGGAATTGTCTCCTGTGCCATGTGGATCTCAGCTGAGTCAAGGAATAGGGCTAACTGCTCTAAGTCCCCATCAAACTTTTCCCTGAACTGCGGCAGTTTGATCAGCACTGCCCCTCCTTCCTCTGGTCGGCCTCTGTATGCTTGTGCTTGATATTTCTGGTTATATTCCTTAGCTCTAGTTGGGAGGGAGGGAGGAGATTGTCTGCCCTGGGCAGCCTGTCTGCTACATGGGAGAGGTTTCAGCGTCCTTCTGATGGGTGGAGAAGGGGGGCTGCATTCCCATCTGCTTCTTGTCACCTCAAGAGGATCCACTGCACCTCCCCTCTCTTTTGACTGGCATAATGGCCTCTCTTCACAGTGAGTGGCCCAGTCAAATTCCTCTCTCCATTGCTGTATGGAACTCCCCAGGGGCTCCATTGGGGGCTTTGGGGGCCTGGCTTGCTTCCAGTCCAGCAGCCACTCCACTCTTTATTTTATTTATTTTTATTTATTTAATTAAATTTATATCCCACCCTTCTCCACGAAGGACCCAGGGCGGCGCACAGGAATTTAAAAACATATAAAATGGCAAAATACAAAATTTAAAAACATATTAAATTACGGTCCTATGCTAAAATCCAAATTAAAACCCCCAATTTAAAACTATCTAAAAGAGCCCCGACGGGAGGTTACGCTAGGCTGGCTTGCTGAAAGAGATGTGTCTTTAGACACTGGTGGAAGAGGCGGAGATCCGAGATGGTGTAGGGTCTCCTACTTGGGCGAGGGTTGATCCCCTTCCAATTCTGTTATTCTGAAGCAATGTATACGGACCAAATTGTGTGACCTAAAGCTGACATATGTGTAGCCACGTTTTATTGTAGTTCAGAAAGAGCATATATTTGATTTACACATACAACTGTATAAACCAGTAGATGTTGTATTATGACTGCTATAATCTGAAAGAATTCCCCATCTGTGAATGCAAAGGTGTATGCCAAGCCATTTCATTTATGCATTTATTGTGAACATTGCCTTCGGGCATTCAAGCTTTAACCCTGAGTCCAGTGAGTACATGCTGGCTTCACATCTTCACTGCAATGCTAATCAGAACCTTTTAATACTCAAATAAACAGAGATCTCATTTCCCAGAAGGGTGAGGGATCTGTCCCAATTATGGAAAAAAAATGTGTGTGTGGGGAGAGCCACATCTACTTCTCCAGGGCAAAGTCGCAAACAGAGTAAAATGCCTTTTCCCAAAGAGTTGACAGTTGTTTACATTTTCCTATGGAAGAATCCAGCCAGTTGACAAGTTTATTTTTAGCGAGCATAAACTTGACTACTTGCCTCCTCTCTGAAGCTGTGGGATGGACATAAAAATGATTAAATGGCAAGATGAAGCAATGTCTGAACTCCAGTAAGGGAGGAAACCTTCTGAATTTATATAAATATTCTTCTAGTGGGAAAGGGCATGAAGCTTTTACTGTATAACTTTTAATTTTACTAATACGTTTTTGATTTAAAGGTGGGGAAAGCGCGTGTTACTCTTGAAAAGTTCATACTGAAACAAATTTCCACAGAATGGCAGCACTGACCAACAGAGAAAATGTTAAACAGCCGTGAAAATAATTGCACAAAACTTGGCTCTGATTTTTAAGAAGAATTCAAAAGGGCTGCTGTGGTGGGAACTGGTTGAGAAAGATTTTAACGATTCTAAATTTATCTAGAGGATAAATTGTGGCTTCACAGCTGCTATCACTACATCTGTGGGAATTTGCATATCCTCCCATGAACTGCTTTAGGCTTTTTGGCATAATTCAAGGATACGCACTTCATTCTCTTTGGGCGGTACAGTATTTCTGAAAGTTCATAATGGAAAGCGGTATTGCTACAGTATATTCCGTCTTTACTGGCAAGAAGGTAACTAGCCTTGCTGGGCAAAAAGTCTCATTGTCAAGAAAATAGCTTTGTTGTTTGAAATATATGTAACTAGCATATTAAACTAGAATGTTTCAATAGTTACTTTCACCAAGGAACATAGTATGCATACAAAGCAAAAAGGGCAGAGAAAAAAGGGATTGCTAAATTGGCACAGCAAGAAAGTAAATATCAAGAGCATAAAATAAAGTTCACAAAACAGACTTGGGTAGAACATTCATTACGAAAGGCAAATTAAAGCTGTGAGCCGCTACTTAGTCTCTTTTTACATTGAACAAAATATTTCCCACACTACCAAAGTTTAAATCAGGAAAATATTTTCTGAACAATTAGGTAACCGATTGGGAATGTAAAGTAGGTAGGAGATAGTGCCAAAAGACTCTGCATTTCACCTGCTCTTTCCCAATCTTTATTTCTACAATCAATGATTTATGATGTCAGCCTAATCTAACGACTTATGTCCCGTATTTCATTAATTCGGATTAGGTACAGTTGTGCTTGCATTTAAATTACTGGGGCATTATTTTCACAGAAGCATGCCTGCAAAAAAATAATTAAGTGCGGTTCTTACATAAAGGTCTTGACTGCTTAGAATTGTGTGAAACTTGGCCCAAAGGCATTGCTGAAAAGACAAATTACAAGCTGCATCACATAATCAGATAAGACAGATTGTAATTTTTGAGACTGCACAGAAACCAGCATTTTTTTTAACTCTCAGATAAACTAAAGGATCTTCCTCATTTTTCATGTTGAACAAAAATTTAATTGCAGACCTGGCCAGATGGTGCAAAATCCTTGGGCAAGATTTAGTGATCATGCAGGGTCCACTTTGCATATTGCTGTTATCCATTAACTCCAAAGAGCATTTTATACTCTTTGGAGTTAATGGAGGGTGCCACAAAGAAGAGGGAGCCAAACTATTCTCAAAGGCACCTGGGGGTAGGACAAGAAGCAATGGGTGGAAACTAATCAAGGAGAGAAGCAACTTAGAACTAAGGAGAAATTTCCTGACAGTTAGAACAATTAACCTCTGGAACAGCTTGCCTCCAGAAGTTGTGAATGCCCCAACCCTGGAAGTCTTGAAGAAGATGTTAGATAGCCATTTGTCTGAAATGGTATAAGGTTCCTGCCCACGCAGGGGGTTGGACTAGAAGACCTACAAGGTCCCTTCCAACTCTGCTATTGTATTGTATTGTATACTATTGTATCCCTATTATTTCAATCAATCAATCAATCATTATTTGTATCTATTATTTGTATTTGTATTTGTATTTATTAAATTTATATACCGCACCTTCTCCCTACTGGGACTCAGGGCAGTGTACAGGCAGGTAAAAATCGATAATATAAAACATAAAATACATTAAAAATACATTAAATAGTTGGCCTGTCCTAAAACCCCTACTAAAACTCCTGCTAAAACAAATTAAAAACTACGCCAGGCCGGCTGCACGAAATAAATAGGTCTTCAAGGCCCAATGGAAAAGGCGTAGGTCGGTGGTCGTCTGTAGGTCAGGGGGTAGATCATTCCAGAGGGCAGGAACTGCCACAGATAAGGCTCTCCCCCTGGGGGTTGCCAGCCAACATTGTTTAGCCGACAGCACCCTGAGGAGGCCCTCTCTGTGGGAGCGGACTGGTCGGTGGGAGGTATTTGGTAGCAGGAGGCGGTCTTGAAGATAACCAGGTCCCTTGCCATGAGGCGCTTTAAAGGTGGTAACTAGTACCTTGAAGTGCACCCGGAAAGCCACAGGCAGCCAGTGCAGCTCGCGCAGGAGAGGTGTCACGTGGGAGCATCTAGAAGCTCCCAGAATCCCCCACGCGGTTGCATTCTGAACTAACTGGAGCCTCGGGGTGCACCTCAAGGGGAGCCCCATGTAGAGAGCATTACAATAGTCCATATGGGAGGTGACGAGGGCTTGAGTGACCATGCATACAGCGTCACGATCCAGAAAGGGGCGCAACTGGCATATCAGGCGAACCTGATAAAAAAAACCCTGGCCACAGCTGTCATATGATCTTTTAAAGACAGCCGCGAGTCCAGGAGGATGCCCAAGTTGCGAGCCCTCTCTGTAGGGGCCAATGACTTGCCCCAATAGCCAGAGATGGCACCAACTGGCTATATTGTGATGCCGGAAGCCACAGCCACTCTCCCCCTCTACCTACCTACCTACTCTCTCTCTCTCTCTCCCTACCTACCTACTGTATTTCTCTCTCTTTCTCTCCCTCTCTATCCTTCTATCTACCTCCCTACTTTTTTTAAAAAAATTGCCTTTTCAAAACCTGAGTGCGTCTTATACTCTGAAAAATACGGTAATAGATTAAGGGAAGTGTAACGAACATTGAACAGCAAGGATTGTCATCTAGAGGCAATTAAGGGTAATCCAATTCAAGATATGGAAAAATGGAGAGGGAATATGAAATACACCCACAATGGGAAACTACTGAGATAAAAAGACAGAATCACAAATTGAATTATATAAATTAACAAATCAATCATCATTATTTTAAAAGTAACCTAATTGGGGAAGAGGTATTCTGGAAATGTTGTGTACAGAGATCATGTCCCTAATTAAGGCAGATTTGCAACTTAAATGTTATTTAAGATATTGGCACAGCATACCAGAACATTAAGCGATATTAATTCAGGAATAATGATAACTTGTCTTGATAAAAGAAGGAAGGTGGACAATGTGAAGAATAAGAGGGGATACTTGATCTATTTAATAACTTTTTATGGGAATCACATCAATTCATATTCAACCTAAAGATATATGAACTTTTTTGTTCTTTGATTTACAAGTTGCTAATACTTTTCTTATTCTTTTGGGGTGAAGGCAGATCTACCAATGATAAATATTAATAAACTAGATGACCTGCAAGATCTCTTCCAACTCTGTTAATCTGTTAACCGCCAAGATCTTTCTAACTCTGTTATTTTGTTATTTGATAGTGTGTAGTTTTATCCAAAAATTTCTGCCTTTTTCACAAGTCCTCCTTGCAAGGGTTAAATATCTCTTCATGTTTTTCACATTTCCAATATTGTTTATTTTTTTATTTTTATTTATTTTTATTTTATCAAATTTATACCCCGCCCTTCTCCTAAAAAAGGACCCAGGGCGGCACACAGGCATCATTAAAAACCATTACAAAAACAATACAAACTCTTAAAAGCATATTAAATTAACCTAAAACCCGTGCTAAAACCCTTTAAAACCCTAAAAATTTAAAATTTATAAATAGTCAGAAACGGGGAGCTACGCTAGGCCGGCTTGTTGGAATAAGTACGTCTTCAAGCGTTGGCCGAAGAGGCGGAGGTCCGAGATGGTACGAAGGTCGGGGGGTAGGTCGTTCCAGAGGGCCAGGCCCGCCACAGAGAAGGCCCTTCCCCTGGGTGTCGCCAACCGGCACTGCCCGGCCGACGGCACCCTGAGAAGGCCCTCTCTGTGGGAGCGGAGCGGACGAAGGGATGTATGGGGCAGAAGGCGGTCTCGTATATAGCTAGGCCCCGAGCCATGGAGCGATTTGCAGATGGTCGTCAACACCTTGAAGCGCACTTGAAAGGCCACAGGCAGCCAGTGCAGCTTGCGCAGGAGAGGTGTTATGTGGGCATGCCTTGGGGCACCCATAATCACCCGCGCGGCTGCGTTCTGGACTAGCTGTAGCTTTCGAGTTCACCTCAAGGGGAGCCCCATGTAGAGAGCATTACAGTAATCCAGCCGAGAAGTCACAAGTAAGGGGCGCAACTGGCGTATCAGGCGAACCTGATAGAACGCCCTCCTGGCCACGGCCGCCACATGGTCCTCCATGGACAGCCGGGAATCCAGGAGGACGCCCAAGTTGCGCGCCCTCTCCACTGGGGCTAGTTGTTCGCCCCCAATGGCCAGTGTTGGACTTATCTGGCTGAACCGGGGAGCCGGAAACCACAGCCACTCAGTCTTGGATGGGTTGAGCTTAAGTTTGTTACTACCCATCCAGATCCGTACGGCCTCCAAACACCAGGACAGCACGTCGACGGCATCGTTGGGGTGGTTTGGGGTGGATATGTACAACTGAGTGTCGTCAGCGTACAGATGGTATTCCACCCCAAAGCCACGGATGATCTCGCCCAGTGGCTTCATATAGGTGTTGAACAGAAGGGGAGAGAGGACCGACCCCTGAGGAACCCCACATGTGAGAGGCCTCGGGGACGACCTCTGCCCTCCTGCCAACACCCATTGCGACTGACCAGAGCGGTAGGACGAGAACCATCGTAAAACGGTGCCTCTCAGCCCCAACCCCCCCAATCGGTGCAATAAGATACCATGGTCGATGGTATCAAAAGCCGCTGAGAGGTCTAATAGGACTAGGATAGAGGAACACCCTCTATCCCGCGCCCTCCAGAGATCATCAACCAACGCGACCAATGCCGTCTCAGTGCTGTGTCCGGGTCGGAAGATAATCAACTTCCTCCAGGTGTCGAGGGAACTGTTGGGCCACCACACTCTCAACAACCTTCACTAAAAAGTGAAGGTTGGAGACGGGACGATAGTTCTCTAATAGAGCCGGGTCCAGGGATGGCTTCTTGAGGAGGGGCCTCACCACCGCCTCTTTCAAGATGGTAGGCAAGTACCCCTCACTCAGAGATGAATTCACAATGCCCTGGAGCCAGCCTCGCGTCACCTCCCAGGATGCCAGTACAAGCCAAGAGGGGCACGGGTCCAATAAACATGTGGTGGCTCTAAGGTTCCTCCGCAACCTGTCCATATCCTCGGTAGTAACAAAATCAAACTCCTCCCATGGTGTTATCTCAAGACCAGCACCGGACAAATCGACTGGACCACTTTCAGTGGAGGGCAGCTCGTTCCGAATCTGAGTGATTTTGTCCTGCAGAAACTCTCCAAATTCCTCTGCTCGACCCTGCAAAGGGGCTTCCCGCGGCCTCAGATGAAGGAGGGAGCGGGTCACCCCAAACAGGGCGGCAGGGTGGCTTTCCGCGGACGCGATAAGGGTGGCACAATACTCACGTTTGGCCACCCTTAACGCCACTAAGTAAGTCCTAATATGGTCTCTCACTAGTGTTCGGTCAGTTTCGGATCAAGAAGATCTCCACCTACTCTCTAGGCGTCTCTTGCGGCGTTTCATCTCCCGAAGCTCCTCGGTAAACCAAGGGGCCTGGGTGACTCGACGCCGCATGAGAGGCTGCAAGGGCGCGACCCAGTCCAAGGCCCCCGTGGCCGCACTATACCATGCGGCCACTAGGTCCTCAGTCGAGTCGCGGGGCAGGGACACAGGTATTGGCCCAAGCTCCCTCTGGAACCTTTCAGGGTCCATCAGGTGCCTGGGGCGGAACCAACTTGATGTTTATCTTTCTACAGTTTTATAAGCTCACTTGTGATATACCAATGATATACAGTATTATTTTATAAAAATTGTCTCTTAAATTATAACACAATGTGAATTTTATCCTATTTGCCCACATTGTCTTCCATTTGTCCATCTGAACATTATTATCAAAATTCATAGCCCATTTTACCCTGCAATCCAAAAGTGTATTAATTGTATGCAACTGTATGTTAATCATTTGTAAATAGCATGTTGCGCCTAAAACAAGACCCACCCCAAAAAGAAGCCCTATCGTGTTTTTGAACACATGCACTCAAATTAAGGCCTACCCCCAAAATTAGTCCCAATTAAGACCCTGCCCTCAGGGGTGCATGGGGTCGGGTGAGGTACAAATTAAGCTAGGGTGGGGATGGGGGGGTGGAGACTTCGCAAACCCCAACAACTGCCTCGCCTTCTTCTGGGGCTGCTTCTTCTGCAGCCAGTGGCGTAGCGTGGGTTGTCAGCACCTGGGGCAAGGCAAGTAATTTGCGCCCCCTAACCCGTGGATTTTAGCACTCGGGGGAGGCAGCTCTTCTTGTGGTGTCGAGCGGCGAGCCCACGCACCTCCTGCGAGGATCCGGCGCTGGCCTCAGCCGGGGGATGGCCCGGGAGGGTTTGGCCCCTACTGGCCGCTGTTCGCTCCCCGACTCTCGCCGGCCCAGGAGCACCCAGGCGCCGCCGCCGCCAACTCCAGAGACCCGTGGAGGAGAGCTTCCGAGTCGGGTCTCTGGAGCGCGCCCCCCCAGATGTTGCGCCCGGTGCGGCCGGCACCCCCTGCACCCCCCACGCTACGCCTCTGTCTGCAGCCCACGTCTTCCGTGGTCTCTTGCCACCGCTTGAGGCTGGTGGTGGTGATGCATGTGAGTGGCAAAAAGCAATGAAAAAGAGCCAAGAAAACATTGCTCCAAAATAGATACAAAACTGTTCTCAACAGAAAGAACAAAAACAAAGAACTATATTTAAAAATTCAGTGGACAAATCTTCAAAAAAAATGATGACAATCAACCTTAACTATTTAAGATTAGAGGCAGCAGATGTAATTTATTGCCAGAAAATAATCCTAATAGATGAACAAATAGGCAAAAAATAAACTTATGAATGGGGAAGTGAAAAATTGCATCATTTTATTTCCTCCCCCAATGGTAATTTCAAGGAAAAGAGACTGTACAAAAATTAAAACAATTGAAGATGCCTATTCTACAAACTCAAGAATTTTGTTTACGGCTTCCGGCGGTGAGTCATGGTGGAGCGGGCGAAGGAATGGTGGCTCTGTTTGCTTTGCTTGGTCTTTTGCATTGGAAAAGGACAAAGTTGGACCCAGAGGGATCAACAGGGGAGAGGGGAAGCTCAGGTGATGGTGTGGAGATAGGCGATCTCCCCATCGGAGGAGAGAAACGTCTTTGAAACCAATGGAGAACAAATCCGCGTCCATGCCTGATTCAGAACTGTGACAACCATAATGAGGAGGAGACTCTAGCAGCACGACAGCCTTGGTGATAACATCTGAAACATCTAAAAACAGTACAAACTTTGCTTATAACTATTTGAGCTAGAACTTGGAGACTCTAAATCGGTCTGGAAACAGCCCAAGATCGGTGGCGATAAGGATTTCCTGTGGCAGCAGAAGAAGCTTGGAACAAGCTTGGGTCCTAACAAGGAGAAGGGCGGGGTATAAATTTAATAAAATAAAAATAAATAAATAAACAGCTGTGGAACAGAAGAAGAGAGAGAAGGAGAGGATCCACAGTGCGATTTGGACAATAAACAGAAACAGACGAGACAGCGACAAGCAGGGAAGACGGTGAGAAAAGTATATTTGGAATATTTAGGATAAATTTGGGTGTAAGACACAGCAAAGATCGGACCTCTGATGGAAGGGAAAAAAAGAGCCTCGAGACCGAGGAGGAGGAACAGCGCCATCAAGTGAAGAGAGAAAATAAGAACTAAGCAACAAGACGGGATAAATGGCCGGTGTAACCTGCTGAAAAAATGACAAGAGAAATTTTGTGATTTCGGAAACCGGATTAAAAAAATAAATAAACTGAAAGAGAATATTGAAAGAATAAAATAATAAAATAGACTGAATTGGGGTGAAATGAAATATTGATGAACTGCATTGAATTGTATTGGAAGATAGAGAGTAGATGATATATGAACTATTTGTGATATTTTGCAAATATTAAATGATGATATATGATTATATATGAATAAAAAATAAAAAATGTGTTAGTTTAAATACATTGAATATACTGAGAATATAATAAATATTAAAATATAGTCTAGGTGAGGGGGGGAGGGAGGGATTAGCGTTAAATATTGAATATAGAACTAGATATAAGAGAAATTGTTGTGATAGCCAATATATGGTATCTATAGGGTATAGGCAAGGATTACTAACTTTTGCTTGATTACTATTTAGTATATATACAGCTGTGTGAAAAAGTCCTGCATGCTTTAAGGTTTACGGTTTATGATTTTTTTGGGATAGTCCATTGATTTTATAATATTTTATGCTAACTGCTATGCAAATATTGTTATAATTAAATAAATACTGGTGGTTTTTAAGTGAAAAGCATAAGCCTTTTTGCAATTTGGTGCTGTTTGGATGAGGGTTGTGAATTTTCTTGCATGCTTACAATGACTATGAAAACAGGTTAACTGATGCATACCCAGTGGTATATGTGTTGCAATTACTAAGGCCGATGCTAGTGTTTTGTTGTTTGTGGCCCTGAAAAGGACCATTTAGGTAACCAAACATGGTTACTAATATGAAATTGGCCAGCCCTTATTGCTTATCACCAGGTGGCACCGCTTCGGCTTAGACTGTATAAATTGTTGCACGTGATCTTTGGTGACAATGTGGTGCCAGGCTGCAATAATGGGTTCAGTCTTCCTCCTCATTTTGTAACCAATCTTGGCCCACATGTTCTCAATTGGGTTCAAATCCAGGCTCTACAGGAATAACCCTCTTCATGAAGCACAAGTGATGCGATGCCGCTGCTCAGTACTGGTGAAAGCAAAGGCCTTCATCTTTGCCCACAGATAGACAAATGGCTACCCAACATCTTTTAAAGACTTCCAGTGTTGGGGCATTTACAACTTCTGGAGGCAACTTCTGTTCCACTGATTAATTGTTCTCACTGTCAGGAAATTTCTCCTCAGTTCTAAATCGCTTCTCTCCTTGATTAGTTTCCACCCATTGCTTCTTGTTCTGCCCTCAGGTGCCTTGGAGAATAGCTTGACTCCCTCTTCTTTGGGGCAGCCCCTGAGATATTGGAAGACTGCTATCCTGTCTCCCCTAGTCTTTCTTTTTATTAAACTAGATATACCCAGTTCCTGCAACCGTTCTTCATATGTTTTAGTCTCCAGTTCCCTAATTGTCTTTGTTGCTCTTCTCTGCACTCTTCACATCTTTTCTACATCGTGGTGACCAAAACTGAATGCAGTATTCCAAGTGTTGCCTTACCAAGGCATTATAAAATGGTATTAACACTTCATGTGATATTGATTCTATGCCTCTGTTTATGCAGCCTAAAACTGTGTTGGCTTTTTTGGCAGCTGCTGCACACTGCTGACTCATATTTAAATGGTTGTCCACTAGGATTCCAAGATCCCTCTCACAGTTACTACTATTGAGCAAGGTACCACCTATATTGTACCTGTGCATTTTGTTTTTTTTTGCCTAAATGTAGAACCTTATTCTTTTCACCATTGAATTTCATCTTATTAGATAGTGTCCAATGCTCAAGTTTGTCAAGATCCTTCTGTATCTTAAACCTATCTTCTGGAGTGTTGGCTATTCCTGCCAGCTTGGTGTCCTCTGCAAATTTGATGATTTCCCTATTTATTCCCTCATCCAAATCATTGATGAAGATGTTGAAGAGTACTAGGCCTAAAATAGAGCCTTGGGGTACTCCACTGCATACTTCCCTCCATGTAGATGCAGTTCCATTGAGGACTACACGTTGAGAGCGGTTGGTCAGCCAGTTATGAATCCATCTGGTGGTGATGCTGTCTAACCCACATTTTTCTACTTTATCTAGTAGTAGGTTATGGTCTACCTTATCAAATGCCTTACTGAAGTCCAAGTAAACTATATTGATGGCATTCCTCTGGTCCACTAATTTGGTCACTTTGTCAAAGAATGCAATAAGATTAGTCTGGCATGATCTGTTTTTGACGAACCCATGTTGACTTTTGGCTATTACTTTGTTTACTTCTAGGTGTTCACTAATTCATTTCTTGATTATCTTTTCCAGAATCTTTACTGGTATTGAGGTCAGGTTGATTGGTCTGTAATTTCCTGATCTATTTTTTTTTACTTTTTTTGAAGATGGGAACCACATCTGCTCTTTTCCAGTCCTCTGGCAGTTCCTAGGTGCTCCAGGATCTCTAAGATATAGTTCAGTGGTTCTGAGATCTCATCAGCCAGTTCCTTCAGAACCTTGGGGTATAATCCATCCGGTCCTGGTGATTTGAACTCGTCTAGGTTAGACAGGTGCTCACTTACCATTTTCTTCCCTATTTCAACTTGTGCTCCTAATCTGATTTTTGTGGTGCTGTTTTTGATAGGTTGGACTGTTTTATCCCTTTGGGTAAAGACAGAAAACAATGATGAAAACACAAGAAACAATTACAAAAAACCACGAAGATATTAGGAAAGACGGATTAAAATGGAGATGGGAGAAATGAAAGGTGAGATTAGAAGAAGTTCCAGAGAGAGTGGCAAGAAAAAAGATATAAAATAGATACAATAGATAAAGCACACAAGTTCTTTGAGCACCACTTTACAGCTGAGGAAGAACAAGAGAGTAGAGAGGAGCCAGAGAGTAGAAGTCAAGAACAGCCAGTAGAAAATAAGGAAGGAGAAAGAGAAGAAGGAAGGAATCATAAAAGAGAGCAAAGAGAACAAGAGGGTATCAGAACAGGAATAGAGACAAGAAATACAAGGAAATTAAGGGCGGTATATAGATAACGCAATGGAACAAGAAATCAAGATATTCTCATTGAATATTAATGGACTAAACTTACTGGAAAAAAGAAGACAAACTCTGACTAGATTACAAAAAATGAATATGGACATTATGTGCCTATCAAAAGTCAATATAATAAACTATTAGAATATCTAAAATTAGGGAAATTGTACACAGCATTAACACACACAAAAAAGAGGAATTGCAATATACATTAAAGATTGGATAAACACAAAAAAAATACGCAGGTGAAGAGGGGAGAATCTTGATGATAGAAATAGAAACAGAACAAAAAAAATCCTGGTTTATGCACCAAACAAAAACCAGAAAGAATTCTAAAGAAAGTCCACAAAAAGATAATAGAAATAGAACATGAGAATATGTTTAGTTGGCAATTTCAATGCAATAACAGACATCAAAAATGACTACCAAAGTAGCAAAAGAAACAAGGAAAAAACACTACCAATTACTTTTTTTGAAATTGTGCAGGAACTGAGTCTACAAGATGTATGGCAAGAAAGAAACATAGAAAACAAACAATATACATTCTATTCCAACCCACATAAATCATGGTCAAGAATAGACGTGGCTTGGATGACCCAGGGACTGAGAAGAGATACAGAAGAGATTGAAATAATGACACCTGGGCAGACCATAATTCAATAAAAATAACATGGAAAGGACAAAAAAAGAAAAAGAGATGGACAATGAATCAAAGAATATCGAAAGATAAAGAATATGCCAAACTGATAGAAAAAGAATTGAAACTTTTTTACAAAACAAAAGCTTTTATTAGGGGATTGACAATAGCATATTCGGCAAGGAAGAATAAGGAAGAGACGAAAGCAAGAAACATTACAGAAAGAACTTTAAAAATTGGAAATGGATTTGCAAAAAGACTCACAAGAAATAAAAATTAAGAAATAAAACATAAATTGAATTTGAAGATGAGATGGCCCAAAAAATTAAATTTGCAAAACAAAATTTCTTTGAAAATGTGAATAAACTGGGGAGATGATTAGTACACAAACTGAAAAAAAGAAAAAGAAAAAACCATCTATAGGTCAAAAAAGGTAATATACAATACCAGAAGGAGGGGGAAAAATATAGTGCAGAACTTCTCCGAAAAATTATATAGCAAATACATTTTCAGGGTAATATTGAACAATATCTAAACAAAAAAAATTACAAGAAATTGAGGAAGAGAGAAGAGAAATGCTAAATAGGAAAATTACAATGATGAAATTAGCAGACGCACCGAGGAGACAGAAAAATAATAGAATTAAAATGAATAAGAATAAAACAAAGATCATTACAAAAAATCTCACCAAAAAGCAAGAGCAAGAATTAGAGGAAATTATGGGAATGCAGATAGTAAAAAAGGTAAAATAGTTAGGAATTTGGCTGACAGGGAAATGTTCAACAATTAAGGAAGATAACTATGAGAAAATGGTACAGGAAATTAAAAACGATTTGGAAAATTGGAGAAAACTGCAAATATCATTAATGGGAAGAATTGCCATAGTCAAAATGAATGTCCTACCAAAAAAATTTGTTCTTATTTCAAGTGGTACCAATCAACTTAGGGAAGAATATTTTCATAGATCTAAATAAATTAATAGCACAATTCATCTAGTTAGGAAAAAAACACGAATCAAATTAAAATTACTACAGGATAGCAGTAAAAAAGGAGGTTTTGGACTCCCAGATTGGGAGCTTTACTATCAAGCTGCAGCTCTCACCTGGATAACGGATTGGATTAACTTAAAAAATAGGCGAATACTAACAATAGAAGGATATAATTTAGAACTGGATTGGCATGCCTTTATTTGGGACGAGAAAGCCAGAGTTCATGGTTACTTCCAAAGACATCAAATCAGAAATGCTGTACTTCAAATATAATAATAATAATATTTAATATTTATAAAACCGCACCCTCTCCCCACAGGGACTCGGGGCGGTGCACAGGTAGAATAAAAACAATAAATAAATACAAACAATTCTAAAAACAAATTAAACATAACCTGCGCTAAAATTCCCCATTAAAACTAAACAGTCCTAATTTCCCAATAAAAATCCCAAAGACAGAGAGACTTATCCTAGGCCGGCCAGACAGAAAAAGTGAGTTTTTAATTTAAGACGGAAGGAGCGGAGGTCCGTGGTCGTCCTGATATCGGGGGGAAGGTCGTTCCAGAGGGCCGGGCCCGCCACAGAGATAGCCCTTCCCCTGGGTGTCGCCCGCTGACAATGTCTAGTGGACGGCACCCGGAGAAGTCCCTCTCTGTGGGAGCGAATCGGCCGTGAGGATGTATGAGGCAGGATGGTGAAAAATCAAAAGAAAACACTACAAATTCCAATTGGGTTATCTACTATGGAAGCACTGATTTATCCAACTGTATTAGACATAAATAAAATAATAAGATACGAAGACATATTAGATAATCAAGAGAGCCAAAGGAGACCACGATCCCTCAGACGACCGGGTGCGAGTCCCTCCTTGTGAAATGGGGCCTAGGGAGGCAGTTGGGCGTGTTAGTTGTATACCTGGCTCCTCGCTATGCAACAACAGCCCTGCCCGAGCTCCTAGAGGTGATAGCCAAGGCGGCGGTTGAGACCCCCAGACTTTTAGTCATGGGGGACTTTAACCTGCCGTCGGCAGGCGAAACCTCTGGTGCAGCTCGGGAGTTCATGGCTTCCATGACAGCCATGGACCTGACCCAGGTAGTTTTAGGCCCTACTCACGAGGGCGGACACACCCTGGATCTCATCTTCGTCTCGGGACAGTGGAGTAGTGATCTGGGAATAGGGGATTTAGTCATCACACCCCTGTCATGGACAGATCACGCTCTCCTTCGGCTCGACTTTCCGATCGCTGCACCTCACTGCGGGGAGGCGGAACCGGACATTCCTATATGGTTCCGCCCCAGGCTCCTGATGGACCCGATAAGGTTCCAGAGGGAGCTTGGGCCAATTCCTGTGGACTTGCCCCGCGACTCGACTGAGGACCTAGTGGCTGCATGGTTAAGTGCGGCCACGGGGGCCTTGGACCGAGTTGCGCCCTTGCGGCCTCTCTTGCGGCGACGAACCACCTGGGCTCCTTGGTTTACCGAGGGGCTTAGGAAGATGAAGCGCCACAAGAGACGCCTAGAGAGCAGATGGAGATCTTCTCACTCCGAAGCCGACCGAACACTAGTGAGAGACCATATTAGGACTTACTTAGTGGCGATAAGAGTGGCCAAACGTGAGTATTGTGCCACTCTTATTGCATCCGCAGATAACCGCCCTGCCGCCCTGTTTGGGGTGACCCGCTCCCTCCTTCAACAGAGGCCGCGGGAAGCCCCTTTACAGGGTAGAGCAGAGGAATTTGGGATTTATCTGCAGGACAAAATCACTCGGATTCGGAATGAGCTACCCTCCATCGACAGTGGTCCAGTCGAGCAGGCCGAGGCTGTTCTTGTGACACCATCTTGGGAGGAGTTTGATTTTGTTACCACCGAGGATATGGACAAGTTGTCAAAGAGACTTAGGGCTACCACATGTTTATTGGACCCATGTCCCTCCTGGCTTGTACTGGCATCCTGGGAGACGACACGAGGCTGGCTCCAGGGCATTGTCAACGCATCTTTGAGTGAGGGGTCCTTGCCTGCCATCTTGAAAGAGGCGGTAGTAAGGCCCCTCCTCAAGAAGCCGTCCCTGGATCCAGCATTATTAGAGAACTATCGTCCCGTCTCCAACCTCCACTTTTTAGTGAAGTTGTTGAGAGTGTGGTGGCTCAACAGTTTCCGCGACACTTGCAGGAAGTTGATTATCTAGACCCGCGCCAGTCCGGCTTCCGACCCGGGCACAGCACCGAGACGGCATTGGTCGCGTTGGTTGATGATCTCTGGAGGGCGCGGGATAGAGGATATTCCTCTATCCTAGTCCTATTAGACCTCTCAGCGGCTTTTGATACCATCGACCATAGTATCCTATTGCACCGACTGGGGAGGTTGGGGCTGGGAGGCACCGTTCTGCGTTGGTTCTCGTCCTACCTCTCTGGTCGGTCGCAATATGTGTTGGCAGGGGGCCAACACATATTGTGCTGTGGTCCCTCATATGTGGGGTTCCTCAGGGGTCAGTCCTCTCGCCCTTACTGTTCAACACATATATGAAGCCGCTGGGTGAGATCATCCGTGGTTTTGGGGTGGGATATCATCTGTACGCTGATGATACTCAGTTGTACATATCCACCCCAGACCACCCCAACGATGCCGTCGAGGTTATGTCCCGGTGTTTGGAGGCCGTACGGATCTGGATGGGTGGTAACAAACTCAAGCTCAACCCGTCCAAGACTGAGTGGCTGTGGCTTCCGGCGCCCCGGTTCAGCCAGATTATTCCAACTCTGGCCATTGGGGGCGAAACACTGGCCCCCGTGGAGAGGGCGTGCAATTTGGGTGTCCTCCTGGATTCCCGGCTGTCTATGGAAGATCATGTGGCAGCCGTGGCCAGGGGGGCGTTCCATCAGGTACGCCTGATGCGCCAATTGCACCCCTTACTGGACCGGGGTGCCTTACGCACAGTCACTCAAGCACTCGTCACCTCTCGACTCGACTACTGTAATGCTCTCTACATGGGGCTCCCCTTGAGGTGCACCCAAAAGCTGCAGCTAGTCCAGAACGCAGCCGCGCGGGTGATTACAGGAGTGCCTAGACACTCCCACATAACACCTATCCTGCGCGAGCTGCACTGGCTCCCTGTGGTCTTTCGGGTGCGCTTCAAGGTTTTAACGACCATCTTTAAAGCGCTCCATGGCTCGGGGCCTAGTTATATGCGAGACCGCCTCCTGCCCCATACGTCCCTCAGACCGATACGCTCCCACAGAGAGGGCCTCCTCAGGGTGCCATCGGCTGGACAATGCCGACTGGCGACACCCAGGGGAAGAGCCTTCTCTGTGGCGGGCCCTGCCCTTTGGAACGACCTACCCCCTGAACTCCGCACCATCTCCGACCTCCGCCTCTTCCGCAAGTGTCTGAAGACACACCTATTCCATCTAGCCGGCCTAGCGTAACCCCCATTACTGACTCTTAGATAGTTTTAAATTTGGGTTTTTTAAATTCGGTTTTTAGCGCAGGGTCTATTAGAATAAGTTTTTTAAAATTTTATATGTTTTATATGTGTTTTAACATCCCTGTGCGCCGCCCTGGGTCCGTTTGGAGAAGGGCGGGGTATAAATTTAATAAAAATAAATAAATAAAAATAAATAAAATAAATAAAAGAGAGGTTAAAATTTTACAAGGCAAGAACTGAAAGACGAGGGAATATTTATTATTTTTATTTATTTTATTATTTCGATTTATATACCGCCCTATTCTCCCTGGTGGGACTCAGGGCAGTGCACAGAAAGATAAAAACCCACAACACATTACTAATATAAAATAGCATTAATTCATTAGATCTGTGCTAAAATAGTTAAAACCAAATTAGTAGTTAAAACAATTAAATATCAAATATTTAAAATTATACCCTTAGTCTAAGCCAGGCCGGCCAGTTGGAAGAAATGTGTTTTTAACATCCGACGGAAGAGGCGTAGGTCTGTGACAGTGCGAATATCGGGGGGCAGGTCGTTCCAGAGGGACAACCAAGATATACATTGGTTGCTATACCTACAAATACAAGTGAGCTACAAAAAAGATAAGAGAAAGAGACAAGATTTTATAAGGAGCCACAAGAATTAGATAAAAATTCTACAGGGAACTGAAGAGAAATTGATTTTAAAAAATATCACTAATTATTAAGATTCAAGATGGAAGAAGACGTCGTAAAAGAAACCATGATAATGTGGGCAACAAATTTCGGATATACTATAGAATTGGCAGAATGGGAAAAAATTTGGGAAACAAACTATAAATTAACAATGCAACGGCATACTGAGAGAACATATATGAGATGTTTTACAGATGGCACGTACCACCAGCAAGAATTGCAAGAATGATTTGAATTTGAATGATTTATTTCAATCTTTCTCCAACAAAAGAAGAATGGCGAGCCTGAAGAAGTATTGCGTTAGAATGTAGTAAACATTTTTGTTTGTTTGTTTGTTTGTTTGTTTTGTTTTTTAATAAGGGTGCATTACTTGGCAAGCTGGCATCCTGAGTCTGTTTTTATTCACTTTTATAGATAAATAGTTTTGTCAGCTTTGTATTTTTTCATCTATTCTTATTTGTAGGCTGCATGTGAATCATCTATATGTGTTTATACTTCTGTCAACTGAGGATAATACACGAATCAAATAAGGTGGGATTTAATTTTAAAAAGTTAGTGCCAAATGCCACAAACTTTCTTGGCTTTTTCCAGACATGTAAGGACAGAAATACAGTCTTTTACCATGCAAATTTGAATTCAAACTTGATGATTTTTTCAACATCTGTTTTTGCTTTGAATATTTCATTTTAACTGCAAAAAAGTTACTAAAAGAATCTTGTTTTCTAATTTGACTATAAATGGTGTCATCTGAAATTAAACACACGTTCTGGTCTCCTGGCAACAAAATCTTTTGCTGCCATCCTCTGGACAAAATATTCACTGCAAATTTTTTTTTAAAATCTAGAACTAATCTTTAAACAAAGGAGTTATAATGGACAGTTAAGGTATAACTGTAATACATAAAGTTGGGCAATAAAATGTTAATAAATGTTCAGAAATGTGATGTCTAACATTTTGGGTTTTTGAATATTGCAGCCCAGTTAATTTTAGAAAACTAAAGGGAAATCTTGAATAATAAGTCAAAAAGAATCAAAAGTGGAAGAGAATATGTGAGACTAAGCAATTAGTCTCACATAAGCATTAGCTCTTTGTTGTATATACATCAGGATTGGGTGAGGGACATACTGAACGCTTGGTCTTAAAGGTAACTAGAAAAATTACGAAATTTTAAAGCTAACATGAAAATTTTGACGTTAAAATAAAAAAGAATGTGAAGAATTGGTAAATGTCTATGGAAATTCAGGTCATGGTTGTGCTATTCAATATCTTCATAAATGTCTTAGATGAGGGAATAGAAGGGGAACTCATTAAATGTGCAGATGACACTAAGCTGGCAAGAATAGCCCAAACCCTAGAACAGGGGTCCCCAACCTTTGCAACTTTAAGTCTGAAGGACTTGATTTTGATTTTTGATTTTATTGAATTTATACCCCGCCCTTCTCCAAACGGACCCAGGGCGGCGCACAGGCATATTAAAAAACATACAAACATATAAAACTTTTTAAAAAAAAACTTATTCAACTAAAAAACCTGTGCTAAAACCGAATTAAAATCCCCATTTTAAAACTATCTATCAGTCAGAATTGGAGGCTACGCTAGGCCGGCTAGTTGGAATAGGTGTGTCTTCAGACACTTGCGGAAGAGGCGGAGGTCGGAGATGGTACGGAGTTCAGGGGGTAAGTTGTTCCAAAGGGCTGGTCCCGCCACAGAGAAGGCTCTTCCCCTGGGTGTCGCCAGTCGGCATTGACCGGCCGACGGCACCCTGAGGAGGCCCTCTCTGTGGGAGCGTATCGGTCTGAGGGATGTATGGGGCAGGAGGCGGTCTCGCATATAACTAGGCCCCGAGCCATGGAGCGCTTTAAAGATGGTCGTTAGAACCTTGAAGCGCACCCGAAAGACCACAGGAAGCCAGTGCAGCTCGCGCAGGATCGGTGTTATGTGGGAGTGTCTAGGCGCTCCCGTAATCACCCACGCGGCTGCATTCTGGACTAGCTGTAGCTTTCGGGTGCACCTCAAGGGAAGCCCCATGTAGAGAGCATTACAGTAGTCGAGTCGAGACGTGACGAGTCCTTGAGTGACTGTGCGTAAGGCACCCCGGTCCAGTAAGGGGCGCAATTGGCGCATCAGGCGTACCTGATGAAACGCCCCCCTGGCCACGGCTGCCACATGGTCATCCATAGACAGCCGGGAATCCAGGAGGACACCCAAATTGCGCGCCCTCTCCACGGGGGACGGTGTTTCGCCCCCAATGGCCAGAGTTGGAATAACCTGGCTGAATCGGGGCGCCGGAAGCCACAGCCACTCAGTCTTGGACGGGTTGAGCTTGAGTTTGTTGCTACCCATCCAGATCCGTGCGGCCTCCAAACACCGGGACATCACCTCGACGGCATCATTGGGGTGGTCTGGGGTGGATATGTACAACTTCAGTTCCTAGACTTCTCCACCCAGCTTTGCTCTGGAGAATTCTGGGAGCTGAAGTCCTTCAGACTTAAAGTTGCAAAGGTTGGGGACCCCTGCCCTAGAAGACAAGACCGGGTTCCAAATGGATCTTGACACACTTGAACAACGGGTCCAATGAACAAAATGAATTTCATTTTAATGTGGAGAAAAGCAAGATTTTACACTTAGGCAGGAAAAGCCAAAGGTACAAGTACAGCAGGGTTGGGTTCTTACCGGTTCGGAGGGCTTCGGATGAACCACTAGTGGTTTGGTGGCCTGGGTCGCTGAAACTGGCAGCAACCCACGCCTGCCACACCCCCAAACTGGTTCTCTGGGTGACAGTGGTGACGGCGCCATCTTGTTTTTGGGTTCTGAGCAGGTGCAGAATAATTTTAATTACATTGTGCATGTGTGCGAAGCACACACCAAGCGTGCAGTGCGAGTGAAGCACGCAGCGTTCATGAAGCACACATGGGCAAACCATGAGTAGTGCCTGCCGGAATCCACCCTGATCTGCAAGGCTCTAGTTGCCCCTGTTTGAATTCTGAGGAGGAAATATTCTGATGGAATAATAAATTTTGAACTGTGAGGAGGAATATTCTGATGGGATTTTATTAGTGAAATAAAAAGGTAAACTGGATATGGAAATAATAAACTAGTAAAATAGTAAATAGCATTAAATAGTAAAATGCTCAAACCCTAGAAGACTAGCTGAAGCATGCTGAATAATTGAGAAAGTCAAAGTATATTAAAAAGATATGTGCTGTGGCATCTCACGAAAGAAGACAGCAGATTCAAATTTCGCGGGTGAGAGCCCAGATAAACATCCGAGAGAGACTCTCTTTTATTATGCATCCAAGGAACAAGGAAATACACACAAATTTGCTTATTGGCTGAACCCAACTCCCGCTCTGCTGGTGCTCGATCTTCTCTGCCTATCAGTGTTCTTGCTCTCTGCATGGTCAGCGCGTGATCAGAGCTAATTATCTAATGAGGAATTCCTTTATTATGCTCCAGTTGCCTACTGGCCAAGAAGTACGTGACAGTTTACATGGCTTCAACTGTTTACGTGACAACCTGCATAACTGGAATGATTCCTTCATCCCCTCCTTTTTTATTTTATGGCTTCATCTTCTTGTTTTAGTAACTAATAGGCATAAAGTACCGCTGTCCGACTTGGAATACGAGGAACAGCCTTTTTACACAAAGCACAGAGATTAGGAATACACTGAGTACAGCAGCACAATAATACAAGCAGCACAATGATAGCAATAACAACTGGGAGAATTTGTTGAATCCATCCGAAGTCTGGAAGCCATGACCACAACCACTTCCAGGGATCAAAACTTGTATTGTCAGTCAATAAAGGTTTGTCTTTTATCATTTGTTCCATATGTTCAATGGTTTGAGATATGTTGGCAGAATAATCAGTCACAAAACTGCAGCAATGGCTGTGAATCAGTGCACAAACACCCCCTTTTGCAGCTAATACAATATCTAAAGCATATCTATTCTGTACAGCAAGTTGCTTAACTTCTTTAAGCTCTTTATTAACTAAAGTTAAAGCTGAAACCGTTTCATCAAACCTTGCAATTGTCCAATTATTCAATGCATGTAAATCTCTGTAGTTCATGGCAACACCTAGTGGTGATATCATCCCTCGGGCAATTTGCGTTAAAGCGCTGTCAGTCAGTGGATTAGATGAAGAGTCCATGCCTCGTTTGTTCCTCAATTGTCCAGGCATTAAAGTCTTTCCAATGAAATGATTCCTTCAATGTGCTTCATTGATTTTAGAAAGATTTTTGATTGTGTTAATCATGTCAAACTGTAGAATGTGTTTAGCAAAAGGAGTATTCCAGAAGATCTAACTGTCTTCGTGAGAAACTTATATATAGATTAGGAAGCTACAATATGGACAAAATATAGTGAAACAGACTGCTGCTAGAATGGCAAACACACAGAGATTATTGACCACAATGTGAGAGTATACATGGATGTCTTTTACATCAATAAGCTATGCTTATCTGTTGATAACACTATCCTGAGAGAGTCAAAATTATAAAGAATCTGCAATAAAAATTAAGAAGCAGAGTTATTGGCAGGAATGACTTTAAAACATTTTGTAACTGAACAATTTACTTTAAAAGAAATACCTTTAATCCTAAAAAAGTATTTATTGCAAAGAAAATTATATATCCAACTGTTCCATTATAGACCATATAAATTATGTACTATCAAATATATTAATCACCAAACTATATTATAGTTATAATATCTTTTCATAAGCCCTAAAAAGTGTTGAAAGAAAATTTTGGGCTCATTTTTCTCTCTGGGAGAACCCACAGAAGAAAACAAAACAATGTCATTTAACATTAAAAGGTCAAACTGAGCTGCTTGGAAAGTTTATTTCAGAAGCGAAGGGACATCTGGGGTTTCATGAGCAAGAGCCACGGTGGTGCAGTGGTTAGAGTGCAGTACTGCAGGCTACTTCTGTTGACTGCTGACCGCCTGCAATTTGGCAGTTCAAATCTCACCAAGCTCAAGGTTGATGCAGCCTTCCTTCCTTCTGAGGTTGGTAAAAAGAGGATCCAGATTGTTGGGGGGGGGGGGAGAGATATGCTGACTCTGTAAACAGCTTAGAGAGGGCTGTAAAGCACTGTAAAGCGGTATCAGGGGTGGATTTCAGCCGTAAGCGTGTACCCGATCGTGAAACTTCCCATACCTGAACTTCTGGAAGCCCCATAGCAGAACATTCCCTCATGTGGCCAGCCCCCTCCCGTTCACTCCCCTTGCTCGCCCAATCGCTGCTTGCCCCGCCTGTCCACACTAGACTTGCCCCGCCCACCCACTTCCTTTGCCGGAGTGGAGAATTGGGAGAAGCCCATGCGGCATGCACTCCGCTCTCTTTGACAGCCGCCTGGTTTCAATGGGGGGGGGGAGAAATCCACGTGTTTTTACTCCCTCTGCATGGATTTCTCTTCCCCCCCCCCCCCCATTGGAAACCAGGCGGCTGTCAAAGAGAAGGGAACGCACGCCGCATGGGCTTCTTCCAACAGCCAGAAAAGGAACAGGAGGGGAGGATTTGGCTGTTGTGGGATAGCCCATGGGGTGTGCGCTTCCTTCTCTTTGACAGCCACCTGGTTTCCAATGGGGGGGGGGGGAGAAATCCATGCATTTTCCCTTCCTCTGCATGGATTTCTCCACCCCATTGGAAATCAGGTGGCTGTCACACACACACACACACACACACCACACATGTGTAAAGACTGGATCAGCTGGGAGGCTGGCAAATAAGAAGCCTCTGTTTCTCCATGGGCCGCAGTGGTGGCAGTGGTGAGCAGTAAATGAAGAGAGGGCCTTCCAGTATTCCTGCCTCCTACACATGCATCTTGCATTGTAGCAAGCACGGTGTGCATGCTTGTGTGTGTGTGTGTGTGTGTGTGTGACACATGTGTGCCTTCCATAGCGTGCCCAACACTTTTGGACACCCACCAGGTCTCCTGTTGAGCGGCAGAGAAATCAGGCTTCAGCAAAAGGGAAAAAAGCAGTTTGAAATTAGCTCAGCTAAAAAGGTGGGAGCCAAAACCAAGAGATAACAGGATGAGTAACCATATTTGGTTAACGCCCAGAGCGGTAAGAGGCTCATTTGGAAGCTCTGTGAATTGGCTTGCAGGACACAGAATGCCATAATCATAGGATTTATTGGGCACCAGTTTTAGTTCATATAATATATCTATGAATATGATTGGAAGGGATGTGTGGGGAGGAGACAGAGGGGGAGACAAAGGGGGGGGGGGAGAAAGTGAGAAAGTAAGAGAGGAAGGAAGGAAGGAAGGAAGTGGGAGAAATATATATAAGAAAGGAAAGACGGAACAAAGAAAGGAAGGGTTGGAGGGAAAGTGAGAGAGAAAAAAGAGAGAGAAAGATAGAGAAAGAAAAAGAAAAGAGAAAGGAAGGAAGGAAAAAAAGAGAAAAAAAGAAAAAAAGAAAGAAAAACAGAAAAAGAAAGTGGGAGAGAGACAAAAGGAAGGAAGGAAGGAAGGAAGGAAGGAAAGAAGGAAAGAAGGAAAGAAAGAAAGAAAACTTATGATTTGACACAATTGAGTCCACTCTTGCTAAGCAAGAGTGTTAAGTGAGTTTCACCACATTTTCCAAGTTGGCCACGCCCACCTGGTCACACGACCAAGCCACTCCTATCCAGTCACATGACTGCTGAGCCACTCCCACAAAACAGGCCACACCTACAGAATAGATTCTAAAAAATTTTGAAACCCACCACTGAATGGTATATAAGTCTTATTGCTATTAAGATGCTTCAAGGTATTGTGCAACATGGTGATCCCTGTTTAATGGGGGTGGGTAAATCCTATTATGTCCCAAAAAGTCCTGTCCTGCCTTGGAATTGAGTGCAGTAGGAAGATTTCAAATCTCATTATTTCCTATTTTTAGTCTGTACAGTTGGTTTGATTATGAATCAGATGTAGCTGACCGCACTTATTTCCTTATGAATGGAGCTGTCTAGATAGGTTGCAACAAAGGTCTTGTTACAATGTGTCTCTTTATGTATCTGCATCTGCTTGTGGTTCCCACCTTGTTACAATGTATCTTTCTCAGGCATCTGGCTGGCTGTGAAATGCGCCTGTTTTTTATTAGCAGCTTCACTTTTACATTTTCTGAGGAACGTCTTATGGCTGGCTTTTCACGGGAAAAGGAGGGGAAATGGGGTGCATGATTATTTCCTATAAAAGCTCAAAGAGAGCATTTTGAAACATTAAAACCCATGGTTTAATATCCAACTGCATACTCTTTACAAATATATACTAGTACTACTAATATTTTAAAACACCTAGAAACAATGACAAGGTCATGACTAGACAAGATTTAAATCATTGTGAATCAAACACTCTAGCATTGCTTTTTCTATGTGAAAAAATGCATATTTTTATCTTCCAAGAAACTTTTCTGGAAAAAACAAATCTGCGATTTATACAGCTGTAGATGTGGAGATAGGAACTGGTAGAAGGAGAATTTACTCTGGTAAAATGGAATTCTGGGAGGATGTCCACACATCTTAAAGTTGCCAAATTTGAAAAACACTGATCTAGAAAGGACTCTGTTCCTTGCTTAGAGTCGAAGCATTTTATCTTGCTCAAGTAACATCAAAAGCTAAAGATCTATTAGATTCAATAGATCTAGATTAAATGAATATATTTAAAGATCTAATCTATTCATTAAATAACATTTGGATGTACAGAGCAGTCAATGTCATTCCTACAAATGCAGACTAATATTGCCAGCCCAGCTTCTTCACAGGATGCTGCAATTCTTCGGATGCCTCACTGTGTTTCAAAGGCACTTCTATGCCTGGAGACAGGATTCACAAAAGCTAAAGGAAGAAAAAAAATATGTATCGCTTCTTTAAATATTTGGCTAAAACTAAGTTTTCTTCCCCAAGACCTTGAATGTAGTCCTAAAACTCAATCTAAAAATGAAGAATATATAAAAAAATAATTACAGGAAAAGAAAGATATGCAAACCAGGCTTTACAGAAAAAATGTGAAAAGCAGATTTTACACAAGTAAAAGATAAATTATTTTTATTTAGAGTTTTTTACGTAACGAAGGACAAATATGGAATAATAATGAAAATAAAGTGCCAAAAGAAAAAGAACAGAAAAACCTTTAAGCAAGAAAAAAAAATGATAATACCTTGGGAAGGCCACACTTGGAATCCGGCATTCAGTTTTGGTCACTGTACAACTTTGAGAACTCTGGACTCCTGATCTGCCTTACCAGCCCCACCCTAAAAACGCCATTTTACTGGCACGGAATTTAATAGCTAAACATGGCACAAGAAGCAACGCTCGCAAGCCTTGAACAAAGAATGTCTGCCCTTGAAACTGTTATACAAAATTTGGTATCAGAAATTAAGGCCCAGAGGGCAGAAAATGTCAACTTTAAAAAGGAACTATTGGACACTCGAAAACAAGTGTTTGAGAATACACAGAAGAATGAAGAATTGAAAGGGGGGCTGGAGGGGGCTAAGGGAGAGATTAAAAATGTTTCTAATGAGGTTGTGGAAATAAACGCGCATGTGACTAGGATTGATTTGGAAAGGATGACATATTTTTTGAGATTCCAGAATGTTTCTGAGATGGATGGTGAATGTCTCCCTGATCTTATGAGTACAATTATTGCAGACTATTTACATAAACCTAAAGAAGAGATCAGAGGGGACATTGACCTAGTCTACAGAATAAATTCTCCATATGCTAGGATGAATGAAGTACCCAGAGAGATACATGTAAAATTTGTTAGAAGGTCAACCAGAGAGGAAATCTTGAAGGCGCAAAGAGGGAGTCCTATGATTTACCAACAAAAGGAGGTTACCATCTTGAAGCAGATTCCAAGAAAAATTAGAGAAGCCAGAAGGAAATTTTCCTTCTTGTCTAAAACATTGTTTGATCATGGGATCTGGTTCAAGTGGGTGATACCCGAAGGGATGCTGGTGTTCTGGGAAGGAGGTAGAGTAAAGATTAAAACAGTTGCTGAGGCGGAAGCCTTTCTTAAAAAACATTCCTCTGTCCTGGGAGAAGATCCAGGGGGGGCAGGGGGAGCCATGGCCCCGCCCGCTGGGGGCCCGGGGGAGAAGGGGGAAGATACAATTGCCAAGAGACTTATATCTAAAAAATAACTTTGCCCTGGTTTTTCTTTTGAGTAATATTGTATGATATTTGTAATCTGGATTTTTGCAATTGACTGACAGTATATAACTGAAAAATTTAGGAATATGTACTTGCTCCCAGCTTGTAGTGTTATGTGAAATGTTTCTTTTCTTTCTTTTTAATAATGTAATTTGAGGTTCCGGAGGAGCCGACGACTTTGACGTGACCACTCTCAAAATTTCTATGTAACCCTTACCCTACCCCACAAAAAATGTAAACTCAATAAAACTTTTTCAATATAAGTTTTGGTCACCAAGATGTAGAAAATATGTGGAGACTCTAGAAAGAGTGCAGAGAAGAGCAATGAAGATAATTAGGGGACTGGAGGCTAAAACATATGAAGAACGGTTGCAGGAACTGGGCATGTCTAGTTTGACGAAGAGAAGGACCAGGGGAGACATGACAGCAGTCTTCCGATATCTCAGAGGGTGCCACAAAGAAGAGGGAGTCAAGCTATTCTCCAAGGCAACAGAGGGCAGGACAAGAAGCAATGGGTGGAAACTAATCAAGGAGAGAAGCCACTTAGAACTGACAGTGAGAACAATGAATCAGTGGAACAGAAGTTGCCTCCCGAAGTTGTGAATTCTCCAACACTGGAAGTCTTGAAGAAGATGTTGGGTAGCCATTTGTCTGAAACGGCGTAGGGTTTCCTGCCTAGGCAGGGGGTTGGACTAGATGACCTCCAAGGTCCCTTCCAACTCTGCTATTGCCTTGCAACTCTTTTTTCAACAGTTCCTGACAAACACCTTATTCTATTTCCTTTCGGCCCCTTATTTAATCCTTTTCCAATCCTTTTTTCCACTTTCAGCAAACAGTTTTAAAGAAAGACGGGCTGTTTTGTCCCTGACCCAGCAGGGACACGGGAATAACTCTCACGGGGTCTTTTACACGGGAGCCACCATCCTTCCTCCCCCCCCCCCCCCCCCATCCGCAGACGGAGGCCTCGTTGCCACAGCAACCACCCTCGCGGCCTGTGCGGTCAGCAGGCGCGTGGCGGCGGTTGCTAGGCTACCTCTATGGCCTGCACGAGCCGAGGCGGCCTTCGGCTTCTTCCCACACAGCTGCAGCCGGGGCGGGAGAAAGACCGGAGTGGGATCCTGCTCAGCCACCTGACCTGAGGCCACGAAGTAAAACCTTCCGGCGAGGCGAGGTAAGGGCGGGATTCGGGGAGGGCAACGGAGCGGGCGGGTTCGCTCTGTCGGAGCCTCGACCCGGGCTACTTGGGCAGCCGATGGGAACCGAGCAGCCGCGTTTTAGTTTTCCTCCTGGGAAATGAACGCCTCAGTCGGGCTGAATGTCAGTTAATTGTTTAACGGCCCCGCTGGTTGCTGTGGTTCTTCACCTAAGAGTCTAAGGCTACAGTCAAGTTTCTCAGCCTTGGCGAGTTTAAGACGAGTGGACTTCAACTCCCAGAATCCCCCAGGCAGCACAGCCAATGAGACGCTACAGCGCAGCTGGCTGAGGAATTCTGGGAGTTGAAGTCCACTCGGCTTAAACTCGCCAAGGTTGAGAAACACTGGCTGGAGAATTCTGGGAGCTGAAGTCCTTCAGACTTAAAATTGCAAAGGTTGGAGACCCCTGGTCTAAGGGAATAATTTGCAATTGCTTGTTGGTGCCTCAAGGATCCAGATTGGAACTGCTGCTGCTGCTGCTGCCTAGAGGCACCTGTAAAACAAGACAAACGTGTGTGTGTGTGTGTGTGTGTGTGTGTGTGGTGTTGGGTTTTTATCTGTTAAGGGCATTATTGCTGACAAAAAAAAGGTAATTGGGTCAAGCAGTTTAAGACCCAGAGCTCACATGCCATCATCCCATTACCCTTAATGATGGAGTAATTGCAATGTGTTCCCATGGGTGCAAAAGAAAGAATGCTGCTAGTAATTTCTATAGATAGCTATTTTACAATCATATTTGTAAAAAATCAATAAAGTAATGCAAGTAATTAATTATCTGAATAATAAAGAATCTCCTAGTACTGCTCCTAGAGTGGCATGGTGGAGTCACTCATTATTACTATTTACTGAAATCATTAATGCAAATAAGAAATCGGTGCATCTAATCTCTAACTCGCTTAACAAATTTCTCATTTAACAGCATACATTTTGGGCTCAATCACAGTCGTAAATTGAAGACTCTGCATACCAATACACACTCAAGAGACTTATTTGAGCAGTATCTCTCATGAATTCTAAATCTATGCATTGTTTCTTTTGAGGTTGGTAGCCCCACTCCATCATATAAAGATACATTTGCCACTTTCTGGATTCACCCAATCTTTCCCTCCAGCTGGATTATCTAAGATAACATGGGCAATGGTCTAAAGAACATCTTATAGGTTGGACAATTACACATATGTTGAAAACAACAGCTTTCCAAAACCGAAGGCATTTCTGTATAACTGGGCAAGATGATAGATGCTATAAAGTGCCATGTCAAAATCACTACAGTGTAGAAATTACTGTCAATTTTACTCTTCACAAATTTGTCACAGCAAATGTAATCTGCTGAGAAATTAGATTAGTGTATGGTATTTTAAAGGAAACAGTGTTTATACTCTTTTAGATAATATGAATATGGTATCATTTAAATAATTTTTCTCTTTTATTACATCCAAAAAGAAAATACATCTTTACAAGACTACAAGTTGAATATGTAAGGTTAATTAACTCAGATCAAGCAACATGTCTGATGAAGATATTATCACTACTTTAGCCTATACCAAGAGCCCAAAGTTCTCCAAAAGAATCACTTTTCAGGTAAAATAAATTTTCTGTTTTGTATCCTGTTATCGGAAATCTGAGTTCTTCAAAGCATTTGAAAGAGGTGCTTTTATAAAACTTGTTAGCTTGACAAAAGTACTCTTTATCAATTCTAACTTGACATTCTCTTGAAGGCTCATGTAACTCTAAATGATGGTTCCTCTGTCTGCACACAAATGGTGCAGGTACTTTAACACCTAGAAGAGGGATACTTTAATAATGTCAACATAGTTTGCAAAACACCTCTTTAAACTGTTTTGTATAGCCCCGTCATTGCTGAAATGATGAGGAAAACTGTTTTATATTTACATACATATATTGTGTCTCGTAGCTGTGCAAAAACTGGGCCAACTGCTAAAAAAATATATTCATGTTTTTCTTAGCAATGGTATGCTAGTCAGCACCTTGTATTTGTAAAAATACTAATGATTATTTAGAGTTTCATCATGTCTGAAATATGTAAGTGCCAAACTTCTCTGAAGTATATTTGGATTGATAATTTAATTATTATCATCAAGATATTGTTGACTGTCAGCAACCATATAGATTTTCTCCATGGCAATCTGTCTCTAGCTTAATCTCTCATCTTTCAGTGAAATAGTACACTCATTTTTTTTTTAATTAAATTTATACCCTGCCCTTCTCCTTGCAAGGACCCAGGGCGGCGCACAGGCAATATTAAAAAACCATACAAAATACAAAAATATTATTAAAAAAACTATTAAATTCTATCCCGTGCTAAAACCCATTATAAACCCTAAGAATTTAAAATTTATCCACATTTAAAAGTCAGAAAACGGGGGTTATGCTAGGCTGGCTTGTTGGAATAAATAAGTCTTGAGACATTGGCGGAAGAGGCGGAGGTCCGAGGTGGTGCGTAGTTCGGGGAGTAGGTCGTTCCAGAGGGCTGGGCCCACCACAGAGAAGGCTCTTCCCCTAGGCGTTGCCAACCGGCATTGCCTGACCGACGGTACCCGGAGAAGGCCCTCTCTGTGGGAGCGGATCGGTCGAAGGGATGTATGGGGCAGGAGGCGGTCTCGTATGTAGCTAGGCCCCGAGCCATGGAGCGATTTAAAGATGGTCGTCAGCACCTTGAAGCGCACCCGAAAGGCCACAGGTAGCCAGTGCAGGAGAGGTGTTACGTGGGATTGCCTTGAGGCACCCATAATCACCCGCGCGGCCGCATTCTGGACTAACTGTAACCTTCGAGTGCACCTCAAGGGAAGCACCTCAAGAGTGGTTCATTCATCACTCTGGTTTCTCTTCAGATCGTATAAATCTTTCGCCTTTTTCATTCATCACCAGGATAACTGAATGTATTCACCTTGCTGCCCTTCTTCCTTCTTCTTTCCGTCTTTTCATTCCTTCCACGTTTCCTGGCATTGGAGTCTTCTTCAGAGAGCCAGGTCTTTGCATAATGTGTTCAAAGTAGGATAATTTGAGCTTGGTTATTTGTGCCCAAAGTGTCAGGCCTGCCATCTTCAGCATACTTCACTTCACTGGCATCTTTTTCTAAAATGCAAGGGTGGGGGAAGACAATTGGCAAAGTAAGGCATGGGCATAATAAGCATGGCAATGGACAGTAAAGGGTGTGTGTGTGTGTGTGACAGGCTGATCAGAACCAGAGGTGTCAGTCTGGAATAAACTGGCTGGCCAAGGACGAGGAGCCTGAGAATGCAATGCAAAATTACACCCAAGAGGCACCAAATCTCAAAGCTGTTTCCAAAATATCAAAAATGAATTCTATTTGGGAGACGTCTGGTGAAGATGCACCCAGGGAGGAATCCTTGAAGGGTTTTTCACTGGGATGTAGCTCTTCAACTACTAACAGAAGGAACTGACATTTCTTCAATTTATGTGACTCACCTGGGTTAGGGAGTCTTAAAATTACCCCTCAAGATCCTCCGATACACCTCATGTCTGCAAATAACTTCAGGAGCTGTGCTTCAAAGCAACTGAGTGCTAAAACCTGGCAGGGGACGAGGCTGCAGTCTGTTCATCATTGAAGAAGCTGCCATTTTGAAATTTACTTTTACATTTTGAAATTCACCATTTTACTCAAATAGACAATAAGTTATGCCTTTCATTTTTTAATCACCTTTAAGGCAGGGATGTGTTTCAAATTTTTTTACTACAGGTTCTGCAGGTGTGGCTTGTTGGGCATATGATGGTGGGCGTGGCTTGTTGGCCATGTGACTGGGTGGGGATGGCTCCATGGTCATGTGTCCACATCAACCAATCATATGACTGGGTGGGCGAAGCTGGTTGGTCATGTGATTGGGTGGGCATGGCCAACTTGACATCACTTACATCAAGGAGTGCCTTGCCGGGTCTCTCCTCAAAGACCTTGACGAGATACAATTATCTATCTATTTATTTACTACTTCTGAACATCCAAAATATACTATTTAATCCTATGTATATATGCCATCTGTGTACATACATATTACATAGTATAGAGTATATAGGCACACAAAAAGATACATTATCTACTATATATATATACTCTATGTGTATGCACGCACACACACACACACCTCTACTAAAACTATACACATTCAACCTCACTGCATGTGGAAAAACACACCCAGAGTCCACTTTCTGCCACACATGTAACTATAACCTCTGCACATTAGAATATTACACATACCTTCAGATGTTCTTCCCTAGCCTGCACATGACTGTTAGAGCCAGGAGATGCCATGGTTTGAGTAAAATGTGGTGAAACTCACTTAACACTCTTGCTTAGCAACCAAAATGTTGGGCTCAATTGTGGTCATAAGTCAAGGACTACCTCTACCTTCCACTGGATGGCAGCCTTGTCCTAGTAAACTCCTTTTCCTTTCTGACAAGTTTCCTCTCTGTTAAAGGCACCTAAATAATCCAGAGGATATAAGGCTTCCTGCTGGAGCAGGGGCTTGGACTAGATGGCCTCCAAGGTTCCTTCTAACCCTGCTATTCTATGATTCTGTAAGGATCTTCTGCTGGAGCAGGGGGTTGGACTAGATCAGTGGTGGAAACCTTTTCGGCACCAAGTGCCCAAACTACCACCCAAAACCCACTTATTTATCTCAAAGTGCCAACACAGCAATTTAACCTGAATAATGAAGTTTTACTAGCTAAAATAATGATACACAAGGCAGAGTTCAGCTAATTGTTCTAAGAAAAATAGGATAAATGCACTTTTTTAAAAAAAAAAGTTTTTTATTTTTTCATTTTCATAACAAATAACCACATGTATACTATTACATAAACAACTTTTTTATATTATTAAATATTTACATCAATTTGTCTTACCATCAACCCCTCCAAAAGTATTGGCTCTTCTGCTCTCCATACATCATATTTGTGCCCTCTCCATCACTTTCTTCTCTCTCTCCTCCTCCTCCTCCCTACCTCCTTTCTTCCCTCTGTCATCCTTCTCTTCTCTCCTTCCCCTTCCCCTCTCTTTTTCCTCTCTCCCCTTTCCACTCCTTCTTTCTCTCCTTCTCCCCCCCCTTCTCTCCTATCCCTCTCTTCTTCCCTTCCCTTTCTCCTCTACTTCGCACTCTTCATCTCATTTTCTTGGTGTATTTCAGCCTCTGAGCAAGCTCCATTTTATGTTGATGGTATTTATAATTTATAAGTACTCTATATCATGTGTATGTATATGTGTGTGGATATATAAGTACCAAAATTAAGGACACATTGAAATATATAATAATTAGCTGGGTTACCGTATTTTTGGTGTATAAGACACACCAGAGTAAAAGACACACCAAGATTTTGAAGAGGTAAACTAAAAAAAAATTTTTTGCACTCTGCAGGCCTCCCAAACCCTCTGCACACCTTGTTTTTTTTTGCAAAAAATGGGTCATGCAGAGAGTTTGAGAGGCCTGCAAAGTCCTCCTGGTGGCTGGGGGTAAACACGAGCAAAAAACAGCCCATTTTTTGCAAAAAACAGGGCATGCATAGACTTTGAGAGGATTGTAGAGTGCTCCTGGGGCAACCCAGGAGTAAATGGGGTAAACCCATTTTTTGCTTGTTTTTGCCCTCCTCAGCCCCCAGGAGCATTTTGCAGGCCTCCAAAACCCTCTGCATGTCCATTGTTGCGAAGGGGGCGGGGTATTCGGTATATAAGACGCACCCAGATTTCCACCCTTTTTGGGGAGGGGGGGGGAAGGTTCATCTTATACTCCAAAATTTTATTTTTTATTTTTTTATTTTTCAAATTTATACCCCGCCCTTCTCCTAACAAGGACCCATGGGTAGTTATTTTAGAAACAATATTTGAATTGCCTCTAAAGTTTTCAACACTTCTGTTTTTGAATTCATTCTGGAAAATATTTGAATAATGTTTTTATTCACATAATAATTCTCTTTATGTATTAATATATTATAGGAAGAGCTACAAGAAGCACTTCTTGCTAGTGCAATAAATCAGCAGACTGAAGAATATTCAGAAGACTTTGAAAGTGATGAATGTACGTTGAGGAAGACTTAAATGTTGTACTCTGTGGATTTCATTTTTCATCATTTTAAACAAACATAGCTGGTGTTCATTGAGGGGCAGAGGTCCCGTCCAGAGGTGTTGCATTGTTTGGTACTCTTTCTGCTCCTGTTTAACATCTACATGAAACTGCTCAGTGAGGTCATTCATAGCTGTAGAATGAGGTGTAGCAGTGCGCTGATGTTAGCCAGCTATATAGTGAAGTAAACAATGCTCCCAATATCCTGTTTTAGTGTCGGGAGGTTGCACAGGTCTAGGTGGGATAGAACCAGCTTCAGCTCAACCCTGCCAAGACAAAGCGACTTTGGGTTTTAGGGTCAGGTGGATTAAGGAATTTATCACCTTTGGTTTTGGATTGCATTTCTCCAGACCAATGCATTGCACAATCTGAGAATCCTGTATTTAAAACTCCTGCTCAAAGAATAACTTTGAGTTGTATCTATTCCTGGATCAGAAAGCTCTACATTTAATGACTCGCGCTTGGAGCAATTTCAACCGAGCTTGGTACATAGATGACTTACCCTCTGGAGACAAATACTGTGGGGGGTAAGACACCCCTAATACTCCTTGGTGTGTATGTGTGCATGTGTGTCCTGGCATACAGGTGGCATGCAGGTTTTCGGGTCTCTGCCATGCATTGAGCACCAAGACCCTGGCCGCCATTTTACATGACGGGAGGAGTGGAAAGTTTTGAACTTTTGAACAGGCTGTAGGAGGACGAGCACCCCTTCCCCCCCGTCCACCGTGTTTGCAGCTGGGCTTCTGAGTTTCTGCCTTGGACACTGCCGAGGAGCGCTGAGAGAAAAGGCGGATGCATCAGGGTCACTTTGGACTGAGCGGTGGCCTTCATCATCCCTGCTGCTGCTTGTTGCTTCTGCCACTCTGGGGCTTTTAATTGTCAGTCACACAGTCATGAATGTGAGATGGGTGGCTATATAAATTGAATGAGTGATTGAATATAATATGATCAATCCTCTCTTTTTATACCGAACAATTTATCTTAATTGATTCACAGATAAAAGTTTGCTTGGAATTACCATATTTTGACAATTGTTTCACATAATTTATTTATCACTTTGGAGAGGCAGAGGCTGGTTTATGCTTGGCAGCAGAAAGTGGTGAGAAAAGTGTTAAGTACACATTGCTGTCAAAAACATTCTTTGACTTTGCACTGTTGGTCTTTCTTTTGTGCATGAAATGTCAATCTTTTTCTAGACTCAGAAGAGGAATTTCCTGAATCTGAGGAAAACATCTGTCCTAAATCAGCAGTCTTTACAGTGTCACCATCTAAGTTGAGTCTTTGTAACAGCGACCCTTTAAAAAGTGAAAGTGCCGATGACCTGTCTTCCTCAGAGGAATATGAGGGATCTCAATATATGTCCATTCGGGAGAGAAAGGTTTTGAGCAAAGAGAGGCAAACGATTCCTGGATCATTTAAAAGGAGCACGGCAAAACAATCCATTCCATTTGAAATATCTTCGTCAAATCACCATTCTTTTGGAAAACAAACTGTTGGTAACTTGACTTTAGCAAACTATGAAGAAATGCCTCTAGAAGCAACCACATCAGAAAACAAACAACTGATCAAAGACACCAAAGATGACACAGTTATTGAAGAAAGATCTGATTGCGAAGAAGACTACAGTCATATAGAGGAAGCAATTAGGCGTGAATTGTCATTAGAGAAAAAGGATATGATCCAGTGTAAAATGGAAAGCCAGCCAGTGCCACAGCCAAGGATGTTCAAGACTAAGACTGCATCAGCATCAGGTAAAGGAAATTTATTTAAATGTTATTGCTTAAATTGTGTACTTTCCAGATTGCTAAAATTGTTTTAAAACAAAATAGTTTTAAAATAGAAACTTTTTTATTTAAATAAAATTTATTTCTTTGAATATGTATATTTAAAAGGGAGAAAATCATTGCCTTTATAGTTGACAAAGTAAGTTTTGTTTAGTTTATTTAAAAATTAAAGCATTTAGCATTTTTCCATGTGACATAATGTAGGATTGCTTATAAGGCAGCAGTATACATTTAGTCCTTGATTTACAACAGTTCATTTAGTGATTGTTCTAAGTTACAACAGCACTGAAAAAAGTGATTTATGACAATTTTTCACACTTAAGACCATTGTCAGATGATCAAAATTCAGACACTCGGCAACTGACTCGTATTTATGACGGTTGCAGTGTCCTGGTTTCATAGTCATACCTTTTGCAGCCTTCTGACAAGCAAAGTCAATGGGAAAGTCAGATTCATTTAACAACTGTGTTACTAATTTAACAACTGTAGTGATTCACTTAACGGTGGCAACCAGGGTCATAAAATGAGACAAATTCATTAACAAATGTTTCACATAGCAACATAATTTTTGGCCTCAATTGTGGTCATAAGTCGAAGATCTCCTGTATTTAGATGCCAGGCATTGCTTTTTAAATTCAACCTTGCACTATGGTGACCAGCTCGACCAGGGTAAAGCAACAGACACAATGCACATAGACTTCTGTAGAGCGTTTGATTCAGTGGTACACGACAAACTCCTTCTAAAACTAAAATCTTATGGCATTTCTGGATCCCTGCACAAGTGGATAGCTACGTTCCTGTCAAACAGGCAAACAAGTAGTCAATATAGGGAGCACTTTATCAAATCCTGCACCTGTCAACAGCGATGTCCCCCAAGGTAGCATATTACGACCCTCTCTTTGTACCGGCGGCTGGCACGACCGAGATGGCACGTCTTGGGAAGGCTTGGCCAGCATGAAGGCCGGGCTGGAGCGCAAGTCGGCTTTGCAACAGGCGCGTCTGCCGCTTGTGGAGTGTGGGCTTGTTTTCCAGCTGGTTCCGGGAAGTGCCTGGGCTCCGGGGCATCCCGTGCTGTGCCTGCTGTGACCGCTGCCGTCACCTCCACTCCCGAACGGAACTGTCAGCCAAAAGGCAAGTGGTTGTTTTTTCATTGAGGAAGAAGAACAAAATGTTTCACTTCTCATCCAAAAAGCTTCATCAGTTGTTGTGATGGTGGTGGTGGTGGTGGTGGTGTGTGTTGGGGAGGAAGGATAGGTACTGGTTGAGGCTGGATGGTAGGGAAAAGGCCAGATTTTTTGGGGGGGGGGACTGGGCGGGGAATGGAAGGATTGTATTCTTTGCAGTTCTCTGGTTGTTCTCTCTCTCTCAGAGCTGTTGAAGTCACCTGGGGGTTGATCTGTGCCCTCAGGATCTCCTGAATCAAATTGTGGAATCTTCTTGGAACTGTTACAAGGGGTGCATTGCAGACTAGACATAGGTGGTGTCTTATTCCTCCCCCTCTGTTGAGAAAGGGCTGGAGAGACCTGGTCTGTCCTGAACGTTTGAAGCTGGTGGGGCGGACTCTGGATAAAAGTCAAAACCTGAGTTTGATGCTGACCTAGTTGGAATCCTGGTTTAAGTTTTGGAGAAAGACTTAATTCACCCTAAACGTGTGACTACTTTCATCAAACCTTAGAGTGAGAAAGAAAGAAAGAAAGAAAGAAAGAAAGAAAGAAAGAAAGAAAGAAAGAAAGAGAGAGAGGGAGGGAGGGAGGGAGGGAGGGAGGGAGGGAGGGAGGGAGAAAGTAAGTGGGAGAGATACACACAAGAAAGAAAGGAAGGAAGGAATCGAGGGAGAGGGAGAGAAAAAAAGAGAGACAGACAAAGATAGAAACAGAAAGAAAGAGAAAGGAAGGAAGGAAGGAAGAAAAGCTATGACTGCAATTGAGCCCAAAATTTTGATTGCTAAGCAAAAGCATTGTTAAGTGTGTTTCACCACATTTTCCAAGTTGACCACCAAGACACTCCCACCTGGTTACGTGACTGCCAAGCCACTCCCACAAAACAGGCCACACCTACAGAATAGGTTTGAAACCCACCACTGCTTTGGACACATATTAGCAGATGTTTGCTCTGACTATGGCTAAAGACAGCATTTACAAAATTTAAATTTATTCTAAATGAACATTTTTTAGAAGTAGGTAATAATTATATTTTATATTTTTCTTAGCTGAAAATATAAGCATTCCTGCATTATATGATTTTCCAAAGCCATCTCCTCAACCTAGAAGTATTTTGAGGAAAAGTAACCACGTGGAAGACTATGAAGGAACAAAGGCAGAGGGAAGGCTACCTAATCACCATCGCCTGTTTTCATTATCTGCACCGTCTTCTGAAACAAGATTAAATGATCACGTGATGAAATCTGAAAGAAGAGCACTTTCTGAAAGTCCTGGTGCTGAGGTTAGTAGAGTATTATAACTCTTACATATGGTACAAAATACCCAAAGAAAATTTACTGTAAGAACCTTTTAATTTTAAGCTGACTTGATTTCAGATTTTAAGCTAACTGACCAACTTAATGATAAATATACTTCATGTAATTATTAGAATAGAATAGAATAGAATAGAATAGAATAGAATAGAATAGAAGAATTGGAAGGGACCAACCAAGTCTTCTAGTCCAACCCCCTACCTAGAGAGGAAAGCCTACACCACTTCAAACAAATGGTTATCTTCTTAAAGACTTGCAGTGTTGGGGCATTCACAACTTTTGGAGGCAACTTCTGTTCCACTGATTAATTGTTCTCACTATCAGGAAATTTCTCCTCAGTGCTAAGTTGCTTCTCTCCTTGATTAGTTTCCACCCATTGCTTCTTGTTCTGCCCTCAGGTGCTTTGGGGAATAGCTTGACTCCCTCTTCTTTGGGGCAACCCCTGAGAGATTGGAAGACTGCTATCATGTCTCCCCTGGTCCTTCTTTTCATTAAACTAGACATACCCAGTTCCTGCAACTGTTCTTCATATGTTTTAGCCTCCAGTCCCCTAATCATCTTTGTTACTCTTCTCTGCACTCTTTCTAGAGGCTCCACATCTTTTCTACATCGTGGTGACCAAAACTGAATGCAGTATTCCAAGTGTGCCCTAACCAAGGCATTATAAAGTGGTATCAACACTTCACGTGATCTTGATTCTATCCCTCTGTTTATGCAGCCTAGAACTGTGTTGGCTTTTTTAGCAGCTGCTGCACACTGCTGACTCATATTTAAATGGTTGTCCACTAGGACTCCTAGATCCCTCTCACAGTTACTACTATTGAGCAAGGTACCACCTATATTGTACCTGTGCATTTTGTTTTTCTTGCCTAAATGTAGAACCTTACTTTTTTCACCATTGAATTTCATCTTATTAGATAGTGTCCAATGTTCAAGTTTGTCTAGATCCTTCTGTATCTTAAGCCTATCTTCTGGAGTGTTGGCTATTCCTGCCAGCTTGGTGTCCTCTGCAAATTTGATGAGTTCCCCATTTATTCCTTCATCCAAATCATTGATGAAGATGTTGAAGAGTACTGGGCCTAAAACAGAACCTTGGGGGACTCCACTGCATACTTCCTTCCATGTAGATGCAGTTCCATTGAGGACTACACGTTGAGAACGGTTGGTCAGCTAGTTACGAATCCATCTGGTAATGATGCTGTCTAACCCACATTTTTCTACTTTATCTAGTAGTAGGTTATGGTCTACTTTATAAAATGTCTTACTGAAGTCCAAGTAAATTATATCGACAGAATTCCTCTGGTCCACTAATTTTGTCACTTTGTCAAAGAATGCAATAAGATTAGTCTGTCATGATCTGTTTTTGACAAACCCATGTTGGTTTTTGGTTGTTACTTTTTTTACTTCTAGGTGCTCACTGATTTGTTGCTTAATTATCTTTTCCAGAATCTTCCCTGACGTTGAGGTCAGGCTGATAGGTCTAGTTTCCTGGATCTATTTTTATTCCTTTTTTGAAGGAAAGCTCTTTTCCAGTCCTCTGGCAGTTCCTAGGTGCTCCAGGATCTCTAAGATATAGTTCAGTGGTTCTGAGATCTCATCTGCCAGTTCCTTCAGACCCTGGGGTGTAATCCATCCAGTGCTGGTGATATGAATTTGTCTAGGTTAGACATGTGCTTACTTACCATTTTCTTCCCTATTTTAACTTGTGTTCCTAATCTATTTTTTGTGGTCCTGTTTTTGATAGGTTGGGCTGTTTTTTCCCTTTGTGTAACGACAGATGCAAAAAATGAGTTTAAAAGTTCTGTTTTCTCCCTGTTGCTTGTCACCTTCTTGCCACTTTCAGCAATGGACCAATTGTTTCCTTGACTTTTTTCTTGTTTTAATATATTGGAAGAAGCTTTTTTTGGTTATTTTTTACTTTTTTCACAAGCCTTTCTTCATTGTGAGCCTTAGTTTTCCTCATTTTATCTTTACAGGCTCAGGCTATTTGCTGATATTCTGCCTTAGTTATGTGCCCCTCTTTCCAATTTTTATATTTACCCTTTTTGTCTTTCAATTTGTCAGAGAGTTCCTTATGCAGCCATGCTGGGTTTTTTTTTTTTTTTGAGAATTGTTAGTTTTCTTCTTCACTGGTATTGTGGTAGACTGGGCTTTTATAATCTCAATTTTTAAAATTTCCCAAGCTTCTTGAGCTGTTTTCCCCTTGAGGATTCTTATCCATGGAATCCTTCCCAAGCTCTCTCTAAGTTTATTTAAATTAGCTCTCTTAAAGTTCAAGACTCTAGTTCATGGTGGATTTGATTTAAATCAAGTTGATTTAAATCGCGATTTAAATCACGATTTAAATCACTAGTAAAAAAGCTTGATTTAAATCATATTTTTTCTACATAAAGACTAATTCTTGCTGATATAACTTATAATATGTAATTTTTCATATTCGTTTTTTTATCCCCAGTTTAATAGGTTAATCATTCATATTTGGAGAACTTTTCTGTTGTACTTAGGAAGGAGAAAAATAATCATTACCTTAATAGTTTTTAAACTGTTTTAATTGATTTTAGCACAGAGCTATCTAATTTAATCTTATTTTATCTTGTTGTTTATATTTTTGTGTTTTTATTCCTTCTGTGCACCGCCCTGAGTCCCGTTGGGAGATAGGGTGGTATAAAAATATGATAAATAAATAAATAATAAATAAATAAATAATAACACTTTAAATAGATTTATTCAACTGAAACAATAACATTACAGCATATGTTATTTGCTTAAACAAACATCCATGTTTGTCAACTAATTTGGCTAAACAAAATATATATATATTAAGAAACTTAGACTTTCATTTTGTAGTACTGCTTGTCTGCTTGCCCCTTCCTCCTCACACTTAGTTTCAATTTATTCTTGTGCAGATCTATTCCACTCCAAACAATCAGAAAAATATTGTTTCTATTCTATTCACTGAACTTCTTGAAACTTAACACTGAAGGGGTTGATTCTGTATTCATAGGTTTGTAGAAGTTAGGATTAAGGTCTTTTTTTCAACTCTGTTCATGTTATAACATTTTTGCTGTGAAGAAGAGGCATGTGATCTCTGCTGAGTCAAATTCAGTTTTGAGAACTGCAAAAGTAAACCAAGCATCTGTGATAATATCTTGTAGGCAGAGAAACTGCCCAATAATCTTACAAAAACCTCTGGAAGAGCATGACATTGTGAATGGATTAATGGAATTTATTTACCAAAAAAATTAAACATATACAGCCTTATTCTACATAGTTAAAAAACTAATCTTTATTTCATGATGGAATAACCTTTGGATGGTAATATATTTTCCTCAAAAAGCATTTTATATAAAAAAAATCCGATTGAAATATTTAAAAATCCGCTTTTTGGATTTTTTAAAAAAAATCATTGATTTCTATCTACCCTGCTCTAGTTTGACATTGTTCTACCATTTGTACTTGCATAATGTTAATGATAATTTGCCTCCAAGGTTCCTGTAGCTTCAACACTTTCTATAATTTCCTCTTTGTTAGTGAGAATTAAGTCCAATATTGCTGATCTCCTTGTTCCCTTCTCTACTTTTTGAAAAACAAAGTTGTCTGCTAGGTTTGTTAGGAACCTGTTGGATCTTCCACTTGGTGCTGAGTTTTTATTGACTCTGTTCTGTGCATTTCGTTCCTCTTTTACTTTTGCCCATTTAGTGTGCATATATGAGTGTGTCTATGTGTGTTGCATTTGCATATATATTTTAAGTTACCCAAGAGACTTTATTTACATTATAGGGCCCCTTGATTGCAAACTCCTCATCCTCATTATCTATCCATTTTTCATCAGTAAATGAGAAAACTGGAGATTCTAATTTGGCAATATCTGGAAATGAAACCTCCTCTAAAGGTAAAGTATATGAAGATATAATACTTTAAAATGTTATTTATAATGTATAGGATGTTTTAGTTATTTATTTATTTAAAATATTTACGTGGCTGCCCATCATACAGCATAATTTTAGGTGATTTGCAACTACAATACAACCACAACCACAATAAAAACAAGAAAACAAAATTGAAACCCGGCATCACACTTATCCTTTGGCCTTTCAGCTCCACCCTAGGAGCCTCCCAGGCAGGAAACCATGCAGTATTTTGATGAATTCAAGAACTAGAAAAAAAACATTGTTCCAATAAAATTGTAAATGATTTTCAAATAGGTTAATGTTTAATATCACTTTCAATCCAGCTGTACAGCAGCATATCATCAATCCAGTATAATCTATTGTGGAAGTCCTCTTTCCTAACCCTTTCCCCCCCCCCCCCTCCCATAGCATTCATGTCCTGTGCTATAAGGTGATGGAAAATAAAGTCTCTTGAACATTTTTCATTTGAGCTACATTATATTCTCTCTTCCATGGAATTAATATTTTTCTTGTTGGGATTACATACATTTTAAGTATCAAGATTAAATGAAGTAAAATCCACAAACACTAAATTATAAATACGCTTGTCTCACATTACATAAGTGACAATTCCAGGATTGCAATTATTAAATGCTTGCCCTATTATAATACTTTAGTTGATTTATAATTGAGTATAAGAAAAGGTATTTAAGATGAAGACTTCCAGATTTATTAGAGAAAGGCAACCCCCGGATGGTTTTTCTCTTTTTCTGTATATGACCTTGATCTCTCCAACATGGAGATCATGATTACATTCTCTCTCTCTCTCTCTCTCTCTCTCTCTCTCTCTCTCTCTCTCTCTCTCTCTCTCTCTCTCTCTCTCTGTGTGTGTGTGTGTGTGTGTGTGTGACATGTTTGAGCTGATCAATAAATAAGTCAGGGAGACTAGTATAAATCTATTTCGAGCTTTTTAGCTCTCATCAGCTAGCCATACCCTTACTGGGATTCGAACCGGGGCTGTAATGCATGCTAGGCAGGAGCTTTAGCCATTAGGCCATCAGGTTCTCTTCCTGATCAGTTGAGATGAGAGCTAAAAAGCTCGAAATAGATCTATACTAGTCTCCCTGACTTATTTATTGATCAGCTCAAAAACATAACACACATTTAAAAAAATCACACAACAGAATTCATAGCTTTCTGTCTAGATGGTCTCTGGTGATGAGCCGAAAGGCAGAAAAGGAAACAGTATTTCTCCTCCCTTAATGGGGCCCTAACATGATGTTGTGAAAACAATTACATATATATATATAAAAAAAAAATCTAACACATAACTAAAAAAAATAAAAAAAATTCACACAGCAGCAAACTAATTGGTTCTCTGTCTGGATGATCTCTAGGTTGAATCAAAGGGCAGAGAGGGATGACGTTAAGTCTCCTCCCCTTAAAGGGACCCTTGAACAGGAGCTGTGAAAACATTCTCTCATATATATATGTGTGTGTGTGTGTGTGTGTGTGTGTGTGTGTGTGTTACGTTTTTGAGCTGATCAATAAATAAGTGTCAGGGAGACTAGGATAGATCTATTTCGAACTTTTTAGCTCTCATCAGCTAGCCATACCCTTACTGGGATTCGAACCGGGGCTGTATTACATGCCAGGCAAGAGCCTTGCCATTAAGCCAGCTCAGTTCTCTTCTTGTCAGCTGAGACAGGAGGATAGTTATATATAATTGTTTCGAAATAGATCTATCCTAGTCTCCTTGACTTATTTATTGATCAGCTCAAAAATGTAACACACATATAAAAAAATTACACAATGGAATTCTTGGCTTTCTGTCTAGATCAGGGGTCTGCAAAGTTGGCTCTTTTAAGACTGGTGGACTTCAACTCCCAGAATTCCCCAGCCAGCATGGCTGGCTGGGGAATTCTGGGAGTTGAAGTCCACCAGTCTTAAAAGAGCCAACTTTGCAGACCCCTGGTCTAGATGGTCTCTGGTGTATTTTCCCATGTATATAGCATGAGATTGTTATTGCAACGTTTCGGCAAGATCTCACTTGCCATCCTCAGGCTTCGGTCGTGATTACGAAGGCATCGTAATATATATATGCTTTCTTAGATTTTCACGGGTGTAGATATGCTGGTATTGCTGTCTTCGGGTGTTTTCCCGTGTATCTAGCATGAGATTGTTATTGCAACGTTTCGGCAAGATCTCACTTGCCATCCTCAGGCTTCGGTCTGCGATTACGAAGGCATCGTAATATATATTTGCTTTCGTAGATTTTCACGGGTGTAGATATGCTGGTATTGCTGTCTTCGGGTGTTTTCCTGTGTATATAGCATGAAATTGTTATTGCAACGTTTCGGCAAGATCTCACTTACCATCCTCAGGCTTCAGTCTGCAGAGACCATCTAGACAGAGAACCATGAGTTACGTTGTGTAAATTGTTTAGATATGTGTGTTAGTTTATGAGCTGATCAATACATTTATTTATTTAAATTTGAAAGACCAAGATAGATCTATTTCGATGAGAGCTAATAAGCTCGAAATAGATCTATCTTGGTCTCTCAAATTTAAATAAATAAATTTATTGATCAGCTCATAAACTAACACAAACTATACTGTATGTATGTATGTGTATAGTTTATAACACCGTAACCACGTAACACCGCTCCTGCACGAGCTGCACTGGCTGCCTGTGGCCTTTCGGGTGCGCTTCAAGGTGTTGATTACCATCTTTAAAGCGCTCCATGGCACAGGTCCTAGCTATCTGCATGATCGTATCCTACCCCACACATCCCGATTCGCTCACACAGAGAGAGACTTCTCCAGGTCCCGTCATCCTGGCAATGCCAACAGGCGGCTCCCAGGGGAAGGTCCTTCTCTGTGGAGGGCCCAACTCTCTGGAATGACCTACCCCCCGAGTTTATATCTACCACGGACCTCCGCTCCTTCCGTCGACAATTAAAGACCCATCTTTTCCAGCAGGCCAGCCTGGCCTAACCTAATCTACCATACCAGCCTAGTTGTAGTAAATATTACCTAATCGGGTTTTTACGTTATAAATTTAAACGAGATATTTTAACACAGGGTAAAACATTTAATTTAGTTTTATTATTTATAATTGTTATATATGTATATGCTCTTAAATTCTTGTACACCGCCCCGAGTCTCTTCGGAGAGAGGGGGCGGTCAATAAATCCAAATTAAATAAATAAATAACATAAACTATACACATACGTACGTACACACACACACACACTCTTGTGTCACTAAATGATCAATAATACAATACAATATAATAGCAGAGTTGGAAGGGACCTTGTAGGTCTTCTAGTCCAACCCCCTGCCTAGGCAGGAAACCCTTTACCGTTTCAGACAAATGTCTATCCAACATCTTCTTAAAGACTTCCAGGGTTGGGGCATTCACAACTTCTGGAGGCAAGCTGTTCCAGAGGTTAATTGTTCTAACTGTCAGGAAATTTCTCAGTTGATCAATAAATAAATCAGAGAGACCAGGATAGATCTATTTCGAGCTTATTAGCTCTCATCAGCTGGCCATACCCTTTACTGGGACTCGAACCGGGGCTGTATATATATATTCATTCCTTAATAGAAGGTAATCTGCAGCTATCCTTGAAGAATCTCCAAAAACATCAGCTGCATGGACAATTAAGCTGCTGTTCTGTGAGCAGCACTGTCGGCCACTTTCCTTCTTGGTCCAATGGAAGGTGTTGGGTATCACTTCAAAGTCCTCCATGGCATGGGTCCAGGCTGTCTGAGAAACAACTCATTTTGATGGGATTAGCATGCCCTACCCATGGGGGTAGGAGGGGTACGCTGGGTACTCCAAGGTCCAAAAGAAGAGCCTTTTCTGCTGTTGCTCCTGCCCTCCGGAATATCCTACCACCCACAATGAGATCTGTACTCGCCTTCCAAAAGGCCTGGGAGACATGGCTGTGCCAATCAATGTGCAGCCCAATTGGGGTGTGGCACTTTGGAAGTAGCTGATGAAGTAATTAGCTCCCCGTCTCCTCACTCTTCACCCTGCTTAGTTTTACTTTCATTGAATTTTAAATTTATGAGCCTTGTTTATTGTCTTAATGTTTTATAATGCATTTTAATTGAATGTCTGATATGTGCCTCAAGTCACCTAATTTATTTAGTAGATAAATAAAATAAAATAAAAAAGTTATGTCCCTGCTTCCTAGCAATAGCAATTCTATTGGTTGCGTGCAATGAGACTATTGTTTTATATTTATCTCCCCCATTGGAGCTGCTTTACGTGTTGATTAGTGGCCAAATTACAGGCATCTGGCTCCCTTAATCTCATTCCTTTTCTCTCTTCACTCCATCAAATATGGTTTGGCATTTCCTATTGTACATTGATATATATGTACTAAGGCAGGGGTCCCCAACCCCCAGTCTGCGGACCGGTGCCGGTCCATGGCTTGATAGTAACTGGGCCAGAGTGAGCGGCGGAGAGAGTAACGCAACTCTTAGGAAAGTGTAGCAAACCCTCCGCTATCCTGGCGGCTGGTCGTAGCACTCCCCAGGGGCAGGACGGGGGCCTGCATTGGGGGGGTTCGGGGCACCACCCTGCCCTGTGCGGGAGGAAGGGGCTGCCAGGCCCTCCTGCCCAAGACGCAGCCCGTCCTCCCCTGCCCCAGCCGAGGATCCTTCGCCCGGGACCCCTGGCAGCTTTCCCGCCCGGTTGCATGCAAGGCACCCTCCCCAGGTCGCGTTCCCATGAGATGCGGGTTCCCGCCTCAGGTTCCTCGTGACCGCTGAACGCGCATGCGGCCCACGTGACTCGACTCACCTGCTGGAGGCTCCCACCGGTCCGCATAATTTTTTTTTTACATGAAACCGGTCCCTGGTGCCAAAAAGGTTGGGGACCCCTGTACTAAGGAATTAGTGTGATTTATATTTGTTGCATAGGCAATTCTGAGGTAGATGTATACAGCTTCACATATATTTGTCTGAATTATTTTGTTATTATCTTTGTTAATTTTCTTTAAAATTAATAAAATTGATAATTTTAACTTTTCCTTTTAAAAATAGATAATGACTCTTGCCCTGATCTCAGATTGCCAGAGAGTGACAGAAAATCTCCTTCGGTGATAGAATTAATGATGACCACAGTTTATGAGAATACTAAGAAGCAATATAAGTCACCTGAACACTTTCTAGAACAAAAAGTGCAGATGTTAAAACCCAGTGAAGATAATTCTATTGAGACACCAAGAGATGATCAATCAGAACAGAAAGTAGCATTAATTGCTTCAAAATCTATAATGGATAAGTCAAAGGATTTTGTAAAGGTAATATTAATGGGTCATTATCATGTATTCTTGGCAGGAATCAAATTAATATGACTGCTGTTAAAACTTGACATGATTGTTGTACAAAGTAGCATAATGTTAAAGTGTTCATACATGATATACACAATATGTTTAGTTATACATAACTATTACAAGCTTAAACTTGGAACTAGGCTGTAATGTTAAGTGACAAAGGTCAGTATTTGTAGCTTCTAATGGAATTATCTTTTCTTTCCTCAAGCAAAATAAATATTTGAAAAAAACAAATTAAGAGTTTAAATGTTGAATAGTAGCATTTTATAGGTTATATTTAAAAATATAACTCTATTTGATGAACACATTACTTCTTTTCTGAGAAAAAGTTGATTTCCTCTAATTTATAACATAATGTCTCTAATCCCTCTTTATAGCTGCTCTGGAATGTAGCCCAATTTTATTTTCTCTTTGAAAAAGAGAAAGAAAATGACACCAAACAAGGCTCCTTGCGCCTTGTTAGACTTGGTGTGTGTGCTGCAAAGGAAATTGGATATCACAACTTCTCCATCTTTTTTCAGGCCTTTAATTTCATACGCCAACATAGGTACTAAATCGGTAATTTGAGTCTTTACTGGGTCGTACAACCATTTTTTTTTGTTATATTAGGAAGAGGGTGAAGAGACAGAGGCAGTTCCACAAAAAGCTAAAATCAGGTAGGAAATTTAATTTTTCCCAAAGAACTAAATGGAAATATTAATAATTGTATCTTTTTGGGTTAGGAAACTTCATTACTTATATTTTACATAGTTAACAATAATTTGACATATATGCTCTATGAAGTGGCATGATATTAAACTTTTCACAATTTATATTCTGATACATAAATTACGGTCAATGTAATTTAATACATGTAAGTACTAATTTTCCAAAGCAATGTTCTGAAATATATTTTAATTCATGATTGATATTACTGTATTTCCCAAAATCATTGTTTTTGTTGAACAGAACCTATTTAATATCTTTTATTTTAGAATCAGGTCAAACTGTTTGATGAAAAGGACAATCCAGGCAGTAAAAATGTTGGCTTGGCCACACCCCCGAACCTGTTCTCCCATCAGAAGCTTTTTTTAAAAAAGTTTTTCCCCCCTGCTGGTTCAGGAAAAGGGAAAAAAGCTTTAAAAAGTAAGAGAGAGGGAGGAGGGAGGAAACTCACTTTTCTGCCAGGAGATTCAGCAAAGGAGAAAAACAAATGCTGTTGCTTTAAATCGGAACTGAGCATGCCTGGCTGTGGAATTCTGGGAGTTGAAGTCCACAAGTCTTAAAGCTGCAAACTTTAGAGTCCTGCTTTCAGTTAAAAAGCGAGAGGGGGGGGGAGGGGGAGAGGGAGGGAGAGAGAGAGAGAGAGAGAGAGCAAAACAGCACAGAAATTTAGGGCTAGAAGGCTACTCAGGGGTCATCTAGTCCAACCCCTTGCTGCGGCAGGAAACCTTACATTGTCTGGATTATTTTGGCGCCTCTCACAGAGGGGGAAATTGCCAGAAAGGAGAAGGAGTTTATTAGGACAAGGCTGCCATGCAGAGGAAGGCAGAGATAGTCCTTGACTTACGACTACAATTGAGCCCAAAATTTTGGTTGCTAAGCAAGAGTATTGTTAAGTGAGCTTCACCACATTTTACCCATTTTACATCTCCTGGTGAGTGACATCAAGTTGGCCACACCCACCCAGTCACATGACCATGAAGCCATGCCCACAAAATAGGCCATGCCCACCGAATAAGTAGTAAAAAGTTTTGAAAACCACCCTGTGTGTGTGTGTGTGTGTGTGTGTGTGTAATAAAATTAATTCCAGATAAAAATTATTACATTAAAAAAGACAGTTGTTTTCACTTGCCTAGACTAAATGTTCTAATGACAGTTTCTAGTTCACAGACATATAATAGTTCTTCAGACAATGTGGAACTGTTGAATTCTATATTTCTTCTTCCATAGAAGGAAGTTTTTGTCATAATGTTCTTCTCAGATCCTCCTTTCAATAATTAACTGGATTGCAGAGTGAACAGGGCTTTTGCAACATCAGAGGGCAAGAAGCTTGCCTACTGGATTCTATAGACTATATAGAATATATTTATTTATTTTTATTTATTTTATTTTTTCACATTTATAACCCGCACCCATCTCACCACAAAGGGACTTGGGGCGGCGAACAGAGATTTAAAATCAATTATACATAAATACAAAATATTATTAAATAATAATATTAGGCTAGATGTAATATTTTTGTTTCTTGAACTGTGCTTTTTAAGACTGTAATAAACCTAAGAATGCATATTTTTTCTTAGAATACCACTCTATGTTTATTCAGCTGATTAATAATTTAATATGATACTTTTATTTTACAGATCTTTGAGCACTACATATTTGAAGAAAACAGGGAAATACTCTCCTGTCCCAAAAAGTACATCTGCTCAATATTTAGGGACATTAAAGTTCTTGGACAACAAGCATCTACAACAATATGGTGCTGAGCTAGATAAAGCAGATAGTTTACGAGCAGCTGTTTACCAGGTATGTGTTTAGCAGATTTAATATTATGAGAAAAATCTGTCACATTAGCAGTTTCTCGATTTAGTTAGGATACCAGTTTCTGGGATTCTCATATCTGTGACATGATTCTTAGATTGGTGACTATAGAATGAATGAATGAATGTTGAATGAATGAATAAATGAATGGATGAGAAAATACTGGTATTTGGCCTTCCTTTTATTTCATTTTTTAAACAAAAAAGTAGCAAATTAAGTTTCTTCATTGGATGTTAAGTCATTGGATTTTTTTGATCCTATTAAACCACATAAAATCCCAAATACAATTCAGGAGCTTTGTTAGGTTAAACTGAAGAAAATCCTACACACACTGAAGATGCGCATATTTCAGTTATTCCTCTTGAGGAGGACATGGATTTAGTACAGATCACCTAGCCAGCTCCCATTACATATTCCCATTCTAACTATTTATAGGTATACAGAGAATGAATCACCTCCTTTCATCCTCCAGGGAGACTTCTCTGGATTTATCTGCTGCTGCCACTTTATGTGCAGAAAAAGCCATTTAGGCTTCTAAGAATTTTTTAGACAGACAACCTGTCAATTACCTTATAAGAATAAGTAAGTGCACCTTGAAAAAGTCAGTTTTAAAGTTTAAATAACATTTAATCAGATTTATTGTTTTTAATAAGCTGGAGCTCATATATCTCCCAAATGATTTACTGCTGGGTGGTTCAGAAATCAATGTGAGATTTTAACAAAACCGTGTGACAAAAGGTGGCACAACACTTTTCATTGATTTATTATAATTCCTATGTTGTTGCTCTCTCCCTCTCTCTCTATAGGACTGGTTGGAAAAGAAAAGAATCTTCCTTTTGGAATTACAAAGAATAAAAAGAAACAAAGCTGAGAACTTGCGAGAGAAAAATGAAAAGGTTGGTTTTAAAACTTTCACCATAAGTTTTATTAAGGCATTCCATCAGAGGTGGGTTCCTACCGGTTTGGACCGGTTCGGCCAGATATGTAGTAACGCATCCGGACATGTGACTGTACTGATTCTATCCTGGGCGCCGCCATCTTTATTTTCTGTTCTGCACATGCACAGAAAAATCTTCATTGAAAAAATGTAATCCCCCCCCCCCCTTTTTAACGGTGTGCACACACCAGTCCCTGAGAGTTCCCAGAGATGGGCCATTTTTCGCCTTCTCCCAGCCTCCAGATGCACTCTGCAGGCTTCAGCAGGGCTGTGGGAAGGGAAAAATGCCCCCGTTTTTGCAACAAATGGACCGTTTTTTGCAAAAATGGAGGCGTTTTTGCCTTCCCACAGCCTCCAGATGCACTCTGCAGGCTTCAGCAGGGCTGGGGAGGGGGGAAATGCCCCCGTTTTTGCATAAAACTGGTGGAAAATGGGCCATTTTTTGCAAAAGCAGGCATTTTTGCCTTCCGCAGCTCTGCTGAAGCCTGCAGTGTCCCTGGGGGCTGGGAGGACAATTCTTTTTTTCCTTAGTTGGTAATTTGTAGGTGCTCCCTTAGCTCCGTCGAGGGTGGAGCCCCCCCTCCCCCATCAAAACTTTTTGCTACTGTTTCGATGGGCATGGCTTGGTGAGGGAGGTCATGTGACTAATTGTGTGTGAGTTGGCCATGCCCACTCTGTCACATGCCTCCCCTTCTAGCCATGCCCACCGAACCAGTAGTAAAAACATTTGAAACCCACCCAAGCATTCCATATATGTTCCAGTTATGTCCTGTTTCTTCTGACTTCATGCAAATGATGTTGGCCTCATAGACTGGCATGCATTCAGCATAACTGTAATAGTTCATAGTTATAAATTATAAATAAAGAAGCAAGCAAAGAGGATTGTATATCAGTTTATTTTATTATACACAAAATAACAAACATTAGTGTCAGCTCTAAACATAAACAGACAGGATGTTGATCATGTTTTTTTTTTGTTTTAAAATAATTATTTGATGTTTTTACATGTTTGTATAATGGTTTTTAACTTTTTATTGGATTTTTTAAAAAAATCTGTTGTAACTGCCTATATTTGCTCCCAATCAGCCTTGAATATAGGCTGGCTAGGAATAAGTGTGTTCTGAACAGAAAAATCACTATTGTATTTTTAGTAAAGGTTTTACTACTGAAGCTTTTACTGAAGCTTTTCCAATTAAGGACAATATTTGTAGTTCAGGGTTGAACTGAGGTGCATCTGATGCGACGTAGTCTTGGTAATGAAACGTCTGCAGGAAAAGCTCAAAGAGCATCAAGGACTCCTCGCTTTTCTACTATACAAATTTATATTTGTGCTTGTAGGGCTTTATGTTCGTGCAGCCCTACATAAAATATGAAATGAAGAAAATAGCTTAGAAGTGAGTGTGGTGACTAAGGCCAGTTTTTAAAATAGCAGGAATCCTTCAAGAAAGAAAGAAGAAAGTCACAATTGTCTGTCTTATTAGATATTTTTATACTGCCTAATATCTACCAATGCAGATAAATACAGTAATCCCTCGTTTTTCGCGGTTAATGGGGACCGGAACCTTCCGCGGAAACTGAAAAACCGCGAAGTAGGATTCTGTATATCTATACCGGAAACTTGAGTTGGTGGACATCGTTTAAAGCAAGCACTAGGGGGCGCTTGCCTCCTACCAATGCATTTTTTTTCTATTCTGTATTTTTGAAAAACCCGCGACGCACTGAAGCCGCGGAACATGAAGCCGCGAAAAACGAGGGATCACTGTAGGTCAAAATTAGCAGCACTTGGGCTCTACTGTGTTGAGTGTAGAGAGAGTTGAATGTTACATGTTTTGTAGTAAAAAAATAATCTTCTGAAACCAGCAATTTAACATGCCTGCAAGATTATTACTTTACGTGACCATGATAAAAAATGTATGCAACATTTACCATGTGACTTTCCATGTAGAAAGAAGTTGCTAAAAGAGAAGAAGCATTTGCATCCTTTGAAGCTTGGAAGGCTATGAAAGAAAAAGAAGCAAAAATATTGGCTGAGAAAAAAAAAATTGAAGCCGCAAAGAAAAAGAAAGAAGCTGAACTAAATGAGAGGAAAAAGGAAGAGGCACAAAAGGCAGGAGATTTTATCTCACAAATGTTACATTTGATGAAAAGTCGTAATGCATTGAACTGTAATGTCGGTGCTCTCCGGTCCTCGATTTATGACTAGCCTCTTTGCAGCTGGTTATGATGAATGCCTGAAAAGCCACCTATAACCCGGTTTCAAGATCACTGCTGCTGCATTCCCCCCATGGCCACGTGAGCAAAATCCAGGCAAATTCTAACCTGCTCTGCTGGGCCCCCCCAGTCCTTAGGCCTTGCTTTCCCAACACCCTGGCCTTGGGCCTGCTTCTTACGTGGCTGGGTTCCACCGGTCACTACTTGCCCATTTACTTTCTGTAGCTCTCTGAAGCTTGCGTTAGCGAATGAGAACTGACCACTCCATTCCTTGGCATCCCTACATGGCTGCATGGATCTGTCCAGGAGCCAAGCCCCATTTTCAGAGCAGTTGCAATGAAAATGGTACCTGCTTCCAGGATTATACCGTACGGCCTGCAGGGCTGCTGACGGGTGGAGGAGCCTGCTTCCCTTCCTAACACCGCTTCCAAGATCTACAGAAAATAAATGAGCAATTAGTGATGGGGGTCGGACCCAGTGGGGTGAGAAGCAGGCCCAAGGCCAGCATGGCAGGAAAGTCTCCCGACCTAGCAGCCTTCCTGATACAGTAAGAAGCAGATGCTTAGTCCCCAAAACCCCCTTTTTATTTCAAAGCTGTGGATTATGTTTATTCACAGCCCGTAATGAGTCCCAAATAGTTATAAAGAGTCCGACAGTAGGTTGCCAAAGTCCTGATAAGACTGAGAGGCTGCCATTTTTCTCTTCCTTGAAACGCTGCCAAAGACTTAATTGGCAATCAGCTTGGGAAAAGCCACACGGGGCAAAGAGACAAAACAGAGCATCAGATGATAAAATGACCAGTGTGAACCACTTCCTGCAAAGTCTCACAAAGTCTTAACTGTTCTTGCCTTCTGGCAGCTCTGCGCATGCACACTGGGAACAGGGGGAGCCTGCTCCTCTGCCTTGTTGATGTCCGACTCTGGAGGCAGCACATAACTCCCAGATGGCCCCCTCTCTGCCTCTGACGCAGAGCCCTCGTCCGAGCCTTCCCCAGACTCCAGGACTGGCCCAGGTTCCTCCCCAACCTCCTCACTCTCTGACTCTGCTGCCAGCTCTGCAGACCCCAACAGAAAGGCCTGTGAGGGCTCTCGGGCAAGAAAAGGACTATGAGGTGCCTTGGGGTGGGGGAGGCCTTGGAGGCCGGGGCAGGGGGCTGGGCTTATGCTAGACCTCCCAGAGCCTCCCCCATCCCTGAAGCACCCTCTGCTTTCCTCATGACCTGTGCTGTTGGTTAACGACTGCATCAGGAAGAGCAGGGATGGGGGTTGTTAAGCAAGGCAACCATGCGGGTGTCTTGTTTAATCACCATCATAACTTACGACCATAATGGGCAGGCTCCATTATGGTGGGGAGAACTATCTATCATTAATTTTAACTTTCTTTACCAATTAAAATGGAAAAAGATAAGAATTTCTGGATCAAATCTAATGGATTTGTTATTTATTTTTCAGGCTTTTGAGAAGTGGAAGAAAAAGAAAACAGCATATTTAAAACAGCAAATGCAAAAGGAGAAAAGAGTTGAAAGATTAAAAAAGAAGGAGCAGGAGCTTGTTGCAGAGAAGAGAAAAGACAGCAGATCTGCCATTGAAAAATGGTATAGTTAATTTTGAATTTTATGAATTTGATTATGTCAGCTACTTCTAGCTAAGTTTGTTCTGCATACTTTGTTACACAACTTACTATATTTTATGAAAGTGCATATTTTGTCTTATGTTATTGTGGGAAGAAAACTTTGGTCTGGTTCCAAGGCCGAGAAAGGAGCTGCACGGGCTTCCTTGCCTCAGTTTTCAGGCCAAGGAGAGTCTGCGGGGACCCTTGCTCTCCTTAGCAGTGGTATGGCCACCTACTGAATGGACTTCTACTCAGTGACCTCCTAGCTGGTTGCCCATGTCCAACTCTCTCACTCACTTTTCCATTTCACTTTTACTCAGCTTCCCTTCTCCCTACAGAAGGTCCTGTGCTCTGTCCGGCCTTGCTTGCTTTCCAGGGTCAGTCAGTTGAACAGTTCTCTTTGTGGCTAGGATCCAGCTGTGATTGGGAGAAAGGTCCTTTCACACACACAGGCATACACACCAGTGGTGGGTTGCAGGCGGTATTTAGTTTTAAATTTTTTTTTAGTTTTAATTCGATTTATATCCCGCCCTTCTCCACAAAGGACCCAGGGTGGCGCACAGGAATTTAAAACACATAAAACAGAATATACAAAATTTAAAAGCATATTAAATTACATGAAACAATCCTATGCTAAAAACCAAATTAAAAACCCCAATTTAAAACTATCTAAAATAGCCCCAGCGGGAGGTTAGGCTAGGCCGGCTTGCTGAAAAAGATGTGTCTTTAGACACTGGTGGAAGAGGTGGAGGTCCGAGATGGTACGAAGTTCAGAGGGAAGGTTGTTCCAAAGGGCAGGGCCTGCCACAGAGAAGGCTCTTCCCCTGGGTGTCGCCAGACGGCATTGCCCGGCCGACGGCACCCTGAGAAGGTCCTCTCTGCGGGAGCGGATTGGCCCTAGGGATGTATGGGGCAGGAGATGGTCTCGCATATAACTAGGCCCCGAGCCATGGAGCGATTTAAAGATGGTCGTCAGAACCTTGAAGCGCACCCGAAAGACCACAGGAACCCAGTGCAGCTCACACAGGATTGGTGTTATATGGGAGTATCTCGGAGCTCCCGTTATTACCTGCGCGGCTGCATTCTGGACTAGCTGTAGCTTTCGAGTGCACCTCAAGGGAAGCCCCATGTAGAGAGCATTGCAGTAATCGAGCTGGGATGTCACGAGTGCTTGAGTGACTGTGCGAAGAGCAGCCTGGTCCAGTAAGGGGCGCAATTGGCGCATCAGGCGTACCTGATGAAACGCCGCCCTGGCCACGGCTGCCACATGGTCCTCCATAGACAGCCGGGAATCCAGGAGGACACCCAAATTGCGCGCCCTCTCCACGGGGGCCAGTGTTTCGCCCCCGATAGCCAGAGTTGGAGTAATCTGGCTGAACCGTGGTGCCGGAAACCACAGCCACTCAGTCTTGGATGGGTTGAGTTTGAGTTTTTTACTCCCCATCCATATCCGTACGGCCTCCAAACACCGGGACAGCACCTCGGTGGCATCGTTGGGGTGGTCTGGGGTGGATATGTACAGCTGAGTGTCATCGGCGTACAGATGATATCCCACCCCAAAACCACGGATGATCTCGTCCAGCGGCTTCATATATGTGTTGAACAGAAGGGGCGAGAGGATCGACCCCTGAGGAACCCTGCATGAGAGGGGTCTCGAGGCCGACCTCTGCCCTCCTGTCAACACATATTGCGATCGACCAGAGAGGTAGGATGAGAACCACCGTAAAACGGTGCAATAGGATACCATGGTCGATGGTATCAAAAGCCGCTGAGAGGTCTAACAGGACAAGGATAGAGGAACAACCTCTATCCCGTGCCCTCCAGAGATCATCAACCAACGCGACCAATGCCATCTCGGTGCTGTGACCGGGTCAGAAGCCGGACTGGCATGGGTCTAGATAATCAATTTCCTCTAAGTGTCGCGGAAACTGTTGGGCCACCACACTCTCAACAACCTTCACTAGAAAGCGGAGGTTGGAGACTGGACGGTAATTCTCCAATAATGCTGGGTCCAGGGAGGGCTTCTTGAGGAGGGGCCTCACTACCGCCTCTTTCAAGACGACAGGCAAGGACCCCTCACTCAAAGAGGCATTGACAATCTCCTGGAGCCAGCCTCGTGTCGTCTCCCAGGATGCCAGTACAAGCCAGGAGGGACACGGGTCCGATAAACATGTGGTAGCCTTAAGTCTCTTTGACAACCTGTCCATATCCTCGGTAGTAACAAAGTCAAACTCCTCCCAGGATGGTACCTCAAGACCAGCCTCGAGCAGTCCGGCCGGACCACTCTCGATGGAGGGTAACTCATTCCGAATCCAAGTGATTTTGTCCTGCAGATAAATCCCAAATTCCTCTGCTCGTCCCTGCGGAGGGGCTTCCCGCGGCCTCTGGTGAAGGAGGGAGCGGGTTACCCCAAACAGGCGGCAGGGCAGTTATCTGCGGATGCAATAAGGGTGGCAAAATACTCACATTTGGCCACCCTTATCGCCACTAAGTAAGTCCTAATATGGGCTCTCACTAGTGTTCAGTCGGCTTCGGAGCGAGAGGATCTCCATCTGCTCTCTAGGCGTCTCCTGTGGCATTTCATCTCCCTCAGCTCTTCAGTCAACCAAGGAGCCTGGGTGACTCGTCGCCGCAAGAGAGGCCGCAAGGTCCAAGGCCCCCATGGCTGCACTTAACCATGCACTAGGTCCTCAGTCGAGTCGCGGGGTAGGGTCACAGGAATTGGCCCAAGCTCCCTCTGGATCCCATCTGGGTCCATCAGGAGCCTGGGGCGGAACCATCTAGGAATGTCGGGCTCCGCCTCCCCGCGGTGAGGTGAGGCGATTGGAAAGTCCAGCCGGAGGAGAGCGTGATCTGTCCATGACAAGGGTGTACGATGGCTAAATCTCCTGTTCCCAGATCACTACTCCACTGTCCCGAGACGAAGATCAAATCCAGGGTGTGTCCTCCCTCGTGAGTAGGGCCTAAAACTACCTGGGTCAGGTCCATGGCCGTCATGGAAGCCATGAACTCCCGAGCTGCTCCAGAGATTTCGCCTACTGACGGCAAGTTAAAGTCCCCCATGACCAGAAGTCTGGGGGTCTCAACCGCCTCCTCGGCTATCACCTCTAGGAGCTCGGGCAGGGCTGTTGTTGCATAGCGAGGAGCCAGGTATACAACTAACACGCCCAACTGCCTCCCTAGGCCCCACCTCACAAAGAGGGACTCCCATCCGGTCGTCTGAGGGACAGTGGTCTCCCTCGGCTCAAGACCTTCCCTAATCATAATCGCCACCCCCCCACCCCTCCCTAGGGCCCTCGGCTGATGAAAGGCACGGTAACCTGGTGGGCATATTTCTACGAGGGGCAAACCCCCCTCATGGCCCAACCAGGTTTCCGTTATACCCACCAGGTCCGGGTCCCCCTCTGACACAAGGTCATAAATGAGGGGGGCTTTTTGTACCACGGACCTGGCTTTGCATAACATCAGCCTAGGGCCCCGGTCCTGTGATTCCTGCCCTCCTAGTCTGCGAAGGGAGCACGGGGAGTTGGAGCGCGTGACTGCCTGTATCCAGTGGCCTCGGTCCTCCAACGTCCGCCTCCCACCGCCCCTGCCCCTCCCTAAAACCGGAACGATAGAAAAAACCTCAGTGGAAACAACCCCCCCTCCCCTTCCTCCGTGTCACTACTTCTGCCGGCCGGCCTTATCGTATACCGTCCCCTCCCTGGGCTATTTCCCCCCTCCACCCTGGGACCCCCTAAAAGGCGAATTAAAAAATTATATTAAAAACCCCTCAGTTTGCGCTTCGCCCACCTCTCAGGAGCAATCAGTCCATCCTCGAGGTGGGCCCGTGTTAGACAAGGGGGCCAGGCCTGCGAGAGTGGAGACTCCCGCAGGCAAAGGAGATCACGCCTAGAGTACATTACTAAAAACACAGAGGTCGTCCATACCTAGGGGACAAAGTGCAAGTCCTAAAGGCGTACCGGAGCCTGCCTGTTGCACCGGATACTGTTCTGGTGCTCCGGAGGGCCCACCTGCCCACCCAAGCTCCTTACCAGTCTTTTAAGTCTTCAGCGCTTCCATGCACATGCATGGCGCATACAGCGCCTGTGCAACGCTCCTCTGAGCAGCTGGAGCATTGCGGAGGCTCGCAGAACCGCTAAGATGCATGTGCACGCTGCACACAGCCATATGGACGCCACCGAGCCTATTCCAACCATACTGGTTGGAAAAGGATCTGGAACCAGCACTGATACACACATTTCCCTCACTCTCCTGGTCTTTAAAAGTTAAAATTTGGAGGTGCTTACATTCTTTCCAAGCAGCCTGTTTATCTCAAGGCTCAAAACTCCTTGCTCCAAATGGTCAAGGTCCAGAGAACCCACCCACACATGCATGGGGTCTGTTGCTGGCAAAGTGGAGGCTTACCCCTACCAGGTCCATTGGCCAGGTTAGCTTGGAGTCCCATCCAGCATGCCAAAATGTGGGAAGAAAAATCCGGTCTAGTTCCAAGTCAGGATAAAGGCACTGAAAATAAAATGGACTGCAAAGAAAGAAGGTTTATTTGTTTTAAGCTTCAGTGACAGCAGCAATGTTTCTGGGGTGACTGACACTTGACCGGGTGAATGGATGGATCTTTATAGGGTTCTGGGGTTTTGTGATTGAGATGCTCCAGAGTGTTGTGCAATGTAGTGAGTCTTGTGTCTTTTACTGTTTCAATGATGGTGGATTGATCCTATTATGTCCCAAAGGTCATGTCCTGTCCTTAGAATTTGGATGGGGGAATGTGGATTTGAATCCCATCAGCTCCTAGCTTTTGTGCATGTTGTTTATGAATAGATTGGCCCAGTCTTCTTCCTGAATGGATATAAAATCTCAATTCCGAAAGACCAGTCTCTTCTGCTTGAGGCTGTTTTACTTTGACAGGAAGATTTTAGGGCTGCTTTCTGCCTTTAAGAACATGTTTCTCCATTTCTCCTATCCTGCCTCTTTTAATATTAAGAATAAAGAATATTTAATCTGAGGGGGGCTTCCTAGATTATTAAAAAAAAATTCTTTTAATTTTTAGGAATGAGAAAAAAGAAGAATTCATGAAGCATAAGGAAAAAGAAAAAATCCAAGAAAGGAAAAAACATGTAGAACAACAGATTGAGAAAGAAGAACAAGATAAAAGAGCTCTAGATGAATATACAAAATGGCTGGTAAGTCTCTGTATTTGTGATAATATATGATATAATTTCAGGTATGCACACACATTGAAATGTGCTTAAACTTTCATTCTGAAAAGACCAGATGGTGGTAGTATAATCGTCCTTGCTCATTTTTTACAATGCATCTAGAAAACATCTAGAGAGATGCCTGACATTTCAGTGATGGATTTCTGCATACCAGAATGTAGAAAGAGAATCCTGCTATAGATATCACATAAGAACAGTCAGATATGTTCGACCAGAATGTAGCTGCTGTTGTCATGAGGGATGGCATTGGAGTGAGTTCTCAGAAATTATTCATAAGAAGCCTATTAAGAGCCGAGTTATGGAGAAATAAATTTATCCTTCTCATAACTACCATGAGAGTCAATTTGGTGTAGGGATTAAGAGGCATCAAGCTACAGAACTGTGAGACCATGAGTTCTAGTTCCGCCTTAGGTACGAAGTCAGCCAGGGGACCGTGGGCTAGTCACTTTCTCTCAGTCCTAAAAAGGAGGCCATGAAAATCACGTCTTCTTAACAAAACCTTGCTAAGGAAACTGTAGCTACTTGTCCAGGTAATCTGAGAATCAAACATGATTGAACAAAAAAAAAATTACCCCCATACCAATAGAATAAACAGATTTCTTTTTTCTTTTTGCTCATACCAAACTATATGATTAGTTATCCTCACCTCATATGTTCTATCATCTTTGCCTGGCTTCTTTAACACTCACTATTTACTGGATTTTGTTTATGTTTTAAGCAATATTGTACTAAATGTTAAAGGGCTGTGCACTTTGAATCTAACAAGTCTGAGAAAGAGATCTGAAAGAGAACTCCGGCTGACTCCTCTGCAGCTCCAGCGGTGGGTTTCAGCCGGAGGATTATATCGAATCAGCTCTAGAAGGAAGCGATGCTCTTGGTTAGCCAAAAGTCCAGAGGTTAATGTAGCCTGACTTGCATTTCTGTGATACCATCAGGGTTTTAAAGGCCCATGAACCACACTTCTGGAATATTTGGGGAAGTGCTGTATTAATAAATAGTTTAAATTAAAATGTTCAATTTAAACTGATGTATTATAATATTTCTTGTTTTCTTATCCTCGTTTTGATTTGTAAGAAGAGTGCACTAATACATTTTTGAAGATTACAGTTTGACACATATATTTCTCCTTCTTTGTAACTCTGGAGAATTAATTGGATGGCAAACTTATATATTTTAAAAAATCTGACCTATTGCTAGATATCTATAATCATATGCTGCAGCCATTGCAAATGCCAGCTGCCAAGCACTCACCTTTTCATCCCATGACCAAATTTTGTGAAGTCATAAGTGTGAGGAATGAACATTGTAACTTTAAGTGGTCACTAAAGGAACTTTTGTAAGTCAATCTGTATTAAAAGAATGAGAACACTCAAGATGCCTGAGCCCTTCTTAGCATGCAGTTTTTCAATGTATTCCGTCAAGAAATTATTTTAAGGAACACATGTATGTATGTATATGCATGTATAGGCACACATGCACATTTATACATATATACATACACACATTTTTATCTCAATTTATTTGAACATTCTGAAGTCAAACTCCAAACTGTCTCTTCTCGGAAAGGTGATGGGTAACCTAGGCAGACTATTAAATTATTAGGTCGCTGATCAGACGAATAGATTATGCTCTTTTATTAAAGTCAGGCTAATAAATTACCATAATTGTTTCTTTAACTACACATGGAACATTTGTGATAAATATAATTCTCTAAGGATACATCTTTGTAAAAAATATTAATAGCGATTGCAAATAAAAATAATAAAAATCAAACTATATATTTATAATTAGTACTAAATAAATATTTTTGTATTAGAGATTTGTTTTGATGGGAGAAAGTGTTAGAAAAAATTAATGAATAAGAACAAAAATAGTCTCTGCATAGATCATTATTTTAATTTAAGCTGTAACAAAATCAGTAGGGCCTTACAACATTGTTAGAATTACGTGAAAATGCTGAATTCATTTCAACTGCACTTTGTCTGACCTTACTAAAACACCATAGAACTCTCACCAGATAAAGTTAAGAGGTAAGTGCACAGAAATAGGCATAAAAGTTTCTTTGTAATTTTGTAAAGGAAGCTAAAGTAATGTTGCACGAAATAAATGTCAAACTATTTAGCATTTATCCATGCATTATGCTAATAATGATCATAATCTACTTCACTTTTAACAGGAAAAGAAAGAGATGGACGAAAGTGTGCACAAAAAACAAAAAAAACTTCAGGTTATCCTTGAGGATGACACTCCACCTCCATGGAGTCCTCCTGGCAAGGCTGCGTCCCCAAAAAGCTACTGAGACGCCATGAGTGAAGTTGAACTTTTGCCATCACTTAATCATTATTGCGTAACAACTGGTTTTAACATGAATTGAGTTGGCTCTTGCATTTTTTCCCCCTGTGTGGATGGTGATTTGGATTGTCAGTATACATAAACCACATTATAAAGGAGTGCTTCTCTACACATAAAACTAATTGGCAAAACTATTGGTGTGAATAGGTTCTCAGCTTCCAACAATGCTCTCAACATTATGAAGTGGCTAGCTAACACAGTTGGACTCATTTAAAATTAATTTGTTTCTACATAAACAGTTGGATATTAAAATAAATATTTTTGAGATAGCCAAGATGGATACTTTGAAGGAAATGAATGATGAGCACATTAGACCCACTTTAAAGTGGGCTTTTTCCAACCACAATTGCCAAAATTGGTGTGATTGCAGCCGACCTTTTTCAGAGGGAAGTTATAAAAACAGGAGTGCAATTGAGGCTGCACAATCTTAGATTTTATTTCATGGTGATTCTGAGAAAAATGTGCTTTAACAAGTGGCCAGTTGCTATTTTTGCATTGCTGCAGTGCTAGTGTATGTCTAAAATATCAAGATTAAAGAAGCCTCATAAATCTAGGAAAAAATAACAAAAATCTAGCTATGTCTATAAATATGACATAGCTTTATAACATTGCCCTGCCCACTGCCCTGTTTACCCTTTTGAGAGTTTCATTGGCAAATGAAATTCCTTCTTTGCTATTTGAGGACCAAGAAATGAATTTTCTACATTTTAATGATTTTAAAAGTTTGTTTTTCATTTTTCATTTTATTACATTTATATCCCGCCCTTCTCCGCAGAGGACCCAGGGCGGCGCACAGGAGATTTAAAAGATATACAAAATAGAAAATAGATAAATAATTTAAAATATATATTAAATAATCCCGATCCTATGCTAAAACCAATTACTAAAAACCCAATTTAAAACTTTTCTAAAAGTCCCCATGGGAGGTTAGGCTGGCTTGATGAAAAAAGAATGTCTTTAGACATTGGCGGAAGAGGCGGAGGTCGGTGATGGTGCGTAATTCGGGGGTAGGTCGTTCCAAAGGGCAGGGCCCGCCACAGAGAAGGCTCTTCCCCTGGGTGTCGCCAGTCAGCATTGTCCGACCGACGGCACCCTGAGAAGGCCCTCTCTGTGGGAGCGTATCGGTCTAAGGGATGTATGGGGCAGGAGACGGTCTCGCATATTTAGTGTTTGTTGTAGATAAATAACATATTTTCTGATTTATTTCAGAATAAATTATAATAAATAATATATTTATGACTTCTGAATGTAACCACCAAATCATAATGGAAGAAATTTAAGTGGATTGATTTTTACTTTGGATTATAAAAATTGATGCATATTATTTGCACTCTAGTGGTGTAGCTTCCACAGCTGGCATCAATGAAGCATGTTTAACTTTCAGGATGAATGACCATGATATTTTCTCATATTTTACAAGCATTTGTGGCTGGCATCCTCAGAGGCAGAATTAACTGCTTTGTGGTATACCTTTGAGTTGCTCATAGGCAGCTGAACCATAATGCTTGTGAGAATAACTTCCAGGAACAGAAGAAAGAGTTACGGCTGAGTTGAGTTGAGTACATCACCTGCAAACTGACCATTCAGGAGACGGCTGTTTCAGGCACACTCTTAAGGGAACAATTTTTCCAAAGAGACAGAGATACAGGATTCAGTTTTCATAGTGTTCTAGTGCATAGTCAGGTGGGTTCTGACAGTTCGCTTGTCCGCGCATGTGCAGAACTCAAAAACAAGATGGCGATAGCGGTGACTGGAGAACCAGTCCGGGGGCGTGGCAGGCCTAGGTCGCTGCCAGTTCCAGCGACCCAGACCACCATACCACTACCGGTTTGGTTGAACCGGGCCCAACCAGCAGGAACTGTGCATAGTGCAATGGTCCGTTTGTTCACAGGGCTAATGTCTCCAGGTTGGGAATTTGCACATTTGCCTGTGTAGAAATGCTGGGAATTGGACTCCGGCACATTTGGAGGATTCCATGTTGGAGAAGGGAGTTGAAGAGTGTACTTGTTGAAATGTAAATTGTGCAGAAACTACCATTAAGTTGATGCTGAAACAAAGGAGAAAAAGGGACCGCTAAAAGGAAATTAGCATTTCACACCTGTTAACATTTTGGAATATATTTCCAGCCGCCACAGAGACAAGCATTTCAGAAGCCTGCTTTGTTATGCTAAGCTCTGCAATATTCAAAATTTCATTTCAAACACTGGCAGACAACAGTATGTTGTTTTTGTACTACTCTAAATAATGTAAAAGGTAAAGGTTCCCCTCGCACATGGGTGCAAGTCGTTCCCAACTCTAGGAGACGGTGCTCATCTCCGTTTCATAGCTGAAGAGCCAACGCTGTCCGAAGGCATCTTCATGGTCATGTGGCCGGCATGACTAAACGCCAAAGGTACATAGGATGCTGTTCCCTTCCCACCAAAGGGGCTTCCTGTTTTTTCTACTTGCATTTTTACATGCTTTCGAACTGCTGGGTTGGCAGACGTTGGGACAAGTAATGGGAGCTCCCTCCGTTATGCGGCGCTAGGGATTCGAACCGCCGAACTGCTGACCTTTCTGATCGACAAGCTCAGCATCCTAGCCACCGATCCACCATGTCCCTAAATAATTTAATTCTCTCTAAAATTTCCTATTTCAGGGGTACTATAAAAAAACATGTGGTATCCTTGACAGCATCAAAGTAAAAAATTCTTCAATATCCTTTCATCATAATTCTTTTGACAACTTATAATTATAAGTTACTATGATTTCTAGTCCTTTTTTTCTCCTTTTTCATTTTTATTTTCGTTTTTTTCAACTTTTAAAAATAGTTGTAGAATAAAAGGGCAATTATTTGGAGAAACGTTTGTAGCTTTCTACACTTTTTAATTCTGTTGGTTATATAGATTTTTCCGTATCTCCTTTAAAATAGTAGCAGAGACTTCCTTACAAAAGGAATATGCTGCACATTTAGCTTACTCCTTACAATTCATCTTCATCTCCTCCATTGCATCAATACTTCGATTTAAATTTGAACCCAGTGAAATTAAGTAAGTTGGTTTTATCCAAAATACTGTAGTTATCTACTAAGATTCGATATGCTTTTTATACCAATGGTTATATTGTTATATATAATCATATATAATTGTCAGCTTTAAAGAAAACAAACTATATCCAAATAGTAAGAAAGAATTACAGCTATTGCTGTTCCCTGTCTAGCTGTTGTTTATGCTGTTGTTAATGTGCAAGTAAGGAATCCTCGGAACTTCTCTTCAAAAACGCAGTGCTCCATCCAAAAGGCTTCTTACCTTCAAGAGATGAAAGAATGTCAGCTGGTTAGATATAAAAAGAGATAGGATTGGTTATGAGTCCAATAGCCCTTTAAATAGTCTACATGTCATTTCCATAATTTAGATATGATTCCTAATATTAAGTCAACTTAAAGAATTTTTTGAGGGGCTTCAGTCTTTTTTATCTTTTTCTTCATTCCTATTTTTCTTTATTCATTGATCTGGACTGCCATGTGTAAGAAATTGTGTAGGGTCTCTTGCTGAGGTGAGGGGTTGGACTCGATTACCTACAAGATCCCTTCCAACTCTCTTAATCTGTTAAATCTGTTAAATCTATTGCTTCGCTCTTACAGCAATAAACTTTAGTTTTTCATAGTGACTTTATCATCTTTTGAAGTTGGACTTAAAAAGTTTTGACACAAAAGGGGCAACTTTTCGCATTCATATTTGTTAAATTTGTTTGCTGCCCATCTCGCTACAACCTGATTGGTTGACTTAGGAGACTTTGGGAGCTTATAGCCATGTTTACATATATCATAGCAAAGTCTAAAGCTGTAATGTTTTTTAGCTTTACATTTAGATCACTTGTTCTGATTTAAAAGGCACATTTAGAAGTTGCATTATTCAGACATAAGAAAAAAAACAGCAAAACTATGCAGTCTGCAACACCAATTTACAATCTCCAGGAGATAATAATTATGTTTAAAAATGAAAAAAAATCTGCAGTTTACCTTTTTATTACAAGAAGAGTTTAGACAATTACTTCTGAAATTATTTTAATTGGACCATGAATTTTTACTGAATAGAAGGACTTTTTGTGATCTTGTGTTATATTTGATTTATTACAACAAAATATTATTTTTCTCTTAGATGTTTTAAATGTATTTATTGCTTGTGGTTTTCAACCTTAAAATATTTGTATGTAATAAACTATTTTTCTATAAGTACTCTTTTTATTACAGAGAATGTTAATTGAGATATTATAACTGATATCACAAGCGTGAATTTACAAGATTCTTACACTTATTAATAGACAGTCTTGGTGAACTATTGTCCATTGTTCTACAAAGAAAAGCAATTTAGCAATTAGTCAAGAAAAGGAATGATTAGGAGTGTTTCAGAAAGTCAGTGATAGCTATATATGTTAAAGTCCACAAAATTAAAATACATTTTCAGACATACTTTCAAGTTTTGTTATTGTTCAAAAATAATACTCATTAATGTATAGATAATGTAGCAATGGTTGCATGCTTAACATATTAAATTAAAACAGTATAAAATAATGGAACCCTCCTAGAAGGTAAAATTGTAAGATGTCAGCAGTCAAGCCTAAACCTTTCAGAGAATAGGAACTAGAAAGTTGCCTTTTATTACATCCATGAGAACGCTAAACTGTTTTAGCTTCATATATGCCGCATTACAGCCATAGATTAAAAAATGCTAAAAACCTGTTTCCCTGAAAATGAGACCCAACCTGGTATAATTTTTTAGGATGCTTGTAATATAAGCCTTACCCCCAAAATAAGCCCCAGTTAAGATTGTCAACCAGACTGATGCATTTAGTGCCACATTTCCCCAAAAATAAGACCTAATGCATCTTTTGGAACAAAAATTAATATAAGACCCCCGTCTTATTTTTGGGGAAACACGGGATTTAGATTCGTACTTAACTGGATACAGCTGTGTGAAAAAGTCCTGCATGCTTTCAGTTTTAAGCTGTATTTACATGTTTAATCAACTTTTCACTCATAGAAACCACGCAAAAATAGTACTTTGATGAAAATTTCTGTAGTCGGATTGAGATGCATAATTTTTATTAATATAACCAAAGTCTTTTTAAGATTTTGAGTGAGTTTATGTGCTAAAACAAACACAACTTGAATTTTTGAGAATGTTAGAATCAAAAATAGCCAATCAGCAGCATGATGGCTGACCAATCAAAATGCACAGAGGCTAAATTTATGAGCCAATTAATGTTGTCATACTCTCTGACTATAAATAGGCATGAAAAGCATTGAGAAATTTAATTTAGCTCTGGCTGCAGGCAAGGATGAAGGCCTCTGCTTTCACCAGTACTGAGCAGCGGCATCGCATTGTTGTGCTTCATGAAGAGGGTTACTCCTCTACAGAAATAGCCATCGCACCATAGTGAGCAGAGTAGTTGAAAAATACCAAATAACTGGTTCAGTTGATGACAGGCTTTACTCTGGAAGACCAAGAAAGTCGACAAAATGGCAAGATCGGGCTCTGCAATGCATTTTGATGGCTGACAGGAAGCTCACCTCACCTCAGATTACAAGAATTGGGGGTGAAACGTGATGTCAAAGTGTGCACAAGCACAATGTGTCACAGACTGCTTGCCAGAGGGCTCGAAGTAAACCTTTGCTCACAGATGCTCACTGCTCTCGTTGATGTGCGTGGGCCAAGAAGTATGCCAAGTGGACCAACGAACAGTGGGCCAAGGTCATCTTCAGGGAAGAGAGCAATTTCTACTTGACTGGGAATCGGTGCAATAAGTATGTCAGAAGATTTCTAGCTGAAGAATTTAGGCCCTACTGCCTGAATCTATCTGTGAAGCTTCCATTGCACGCGATGATCTGGGGCTGTATCACTGTTTCTGGTATTGGTTAGATCCAAATCATGCAGGGAATCTTGAATTCCAAGCAGTATGTTGAAGTTTTGGAAAAGACCATGCTTCCTTCAGCTCAGCAACTTGTAGGGAAGGAGTTTTACTTCCAGGATGACAATGTTCCTTGTCATCGAGCCACGTCCGTCCAGCAGTGGATCAAGAAGCATGGTGTTTGACTCCTGGATTGGCCAGCTCAGAGCCTGGATTTGAAAACTTGTGGGCCAAGATTGGTTATGAAATAAGGAGGAAGCATCCGAAGACTGAACCCATTATTGCAGCCTGGCACCACATTGTCACCAAAGATCACGTGCAACAATTTATAGTCTAAGCCGAAGCGGTGCCACCTGGTGATAAGCAATAAGGGCTGGCCAATTTCATATTAGTAACCATGTTTGGTTACCTAAATGGTCCTTTTCAGGGCCACAAACAACAAAACACTAGCATCGGCCTTAGTAATTGCAACACATATACCACTGGGTATGCATCAGTTAACCTGTTTTCATAGTCATTGTAAGCATGCAAGAAAATTCACAACCCTCATCCAAACAGCACCAAATTGCAAAAAGGCTTATGCTTTTCACTTAAAAACCACCAGTATTTATTTAATTATAACAATATTTGCATAGCAGTTAGCATAATATATCATAAAATAAATGGCCTATCCAAAAAATATCATAAACCGTAAAGCATGCAGGACTTTTTCACACAGCTGTAAGTAAGCAATCCTTAATTTAGATGTATATTGATTTCAAAAATATTACCTGAAGTTGTTTGTTTCTTGAACAATTGGAAAATGCCCTCCCATTTCATATAGTAATTGACCAATATTAGTTAAATTCTATCTACATCTCTGTCCACACCTGAGAGCTATAGGTTACCCAAGGCGGCACCTGATAGGGTTAGTATATCTGCCACTTAAGGCACATCTTCAGTAGTTTCATGTCTTTTTTCTTGATCTGAAATGAGTACATCAATTGTACCGCAGTACAATTGTTTTGGACTCAATTTTATATACTATATTCCTGGATTACAGCAGTCTAATTTACAATAATCTCTAGTCAACACTGTATTTAAATCATACAATGCATTATGTAGTAGCCGTCATGGCGAACCTGTGGCACGTCCAGTCCTCTCTGTAGGCACTCGAGCCTTTGCCCCAGTCCAGCTCCATTGCGCATGATTGTGCACCTCCTAACGGCCAGCTGACCTTCGGGTCTCTGCTGCACATGCACAGGGGGTGGGGTGCACGTGCTGGGGGTGCTCACATTGTATTTTGGAGGTTCCTGCGCATGACGGATGCCCCAGCCCCATATCCTGCACCAACTTGGAAGCCAAAAATGGACCAGGGGTGCGTGGGGGATGTGCGTGAATGCATAGGGGCATACGCGCATGCACAGGGGTACTTGCATTGCATTTTGGGGTTTCAATGGGCACTCTGCACCAAAAAGGTTAGCCATCATTCCACTAGATCAGTGGTGGGCAAACTCATTAGTCAAGAGAGCCAAATATCAACAGTACGATTTAAATTTCTTTTGAGAGCCAAAAGAAGGTGTGGCCTGTTTTGTGGGAGAGGCTCAGCGGTTATGTGACCGGGTGGGCGTGGCCAACTTGGAAAATGTGGTGAAACTCACTTAACGACGATCTTGCTTAGCAACCAAAATTTTGGGCTCAATTGTGGTCATAAGTTCTTTCTTTATCTCTCTCTCTCCCACTTCCTTTTTTCTTTCTTTCTCCTTCTCTCTTTTTCTTTCTGTCTCTCTCTCTGTGTCTGTCTGTCTCTCTTTCTGTATCTGTCTCTCCTCCCTCCACCCATCTCTGTCACTGTGTGTGTGTGTGTGTGTGTGTGTGTCTCTCACTCGCTTAATCACTCTCTGTCTATCTGTCTGTCCCTCCCTCCCTCCCTCTGTCTCTCCCTGTCTCTGTATGTGTCACTCTTTCTGATTCCCTCCCTCCCTCTGTCTGTCTGTCTCTCCCTCTTTCGCATGCCGGCCTTTCCGCTGCTTGGGGGGGGGGAGGAGGGAGGAGAGAGGGAGAGGGAGAGAGGCTCAGAGAGAATGACAGAGGGAGGGATTGAATCGGAGACAGACAGGGGGAAAGAGTAAGGTGACCAGATTTTAAAATTGGCAAAGCGGGACACCATTGACAGGGAGAGGGGGTCTGGCGAGGGTTGGGGACTTTTTTTGTGTGCTTATTTTTCTCCCCTTCCCCGAGTGGGGAAAGAGGCTCCGGTGTTACCTTTCTCTTCGGCATGGTGTTCCCTCCTGCAGGTGACTGAAAGCCCAAGCGAAGCAGCAGCAGCAGCAGCCCCACGGGTTATGGCCGTTGCTGCACTAGCAGCCCCGGATCGCTCTTGGTAGCCTTTGGGAAACTGCCCACCGCCCGCGATCACCAGAGCTGGCAGGGCAGCCTTGCCGCTGGCTTGACCCCCTCCCCGGGTGACGGCTGAAGGAAGGGTGGCCTCCGCCTGGCAACGCCGCTCAGCGCCGTTTGGTGGTGGTGGGGGTTGTCCCTGAGTTTGCCGCCTTGGTGAAGTTGGCTCGTGTCCGCTGTGGTTATTAGTAACTTCAATGTTTTATTTTTGAGGCGAACAATTCTCTTTATTTGTTTCTTTCTTTGCAAAGAGTAGTTTTGGCTCACTGAGGATTCTTTTCAGTTATTGTAAAACGACTGGTTCAGATGACGTTTCCTGCCCTCCTGCCTTTTCTCTCCCCCTCCCCCAATGGTTCCCTCGAAAGAAACTGGAAGCCTCACTTGTTACTCTATTTTTTTCCCCTTTGGTGGGGGAGGGTGTTTGAAATTTGCGCGCTTTCCAGTTGCTCAGGAAGAAAAAAGGGGAAGGGGGGAGTGAGAAAGAGGTACCGTGGAAGGCGAGCAGAGTCCCCTTGACCGCCGTGACCCGCAAGGCGTCTCGCTGAGGGGGCGGAGGGCCAGCAGCAGGAGCGATGCTCGCTACGCCGAAGAGGACAGCGGCCGAGAGAGGAGGTGCAGCGGGCGCTCCCCTAGGAACTAGTGCCGGCTGGGGAGGCTATGGATGCCTCCTCCTGCAGCGGGCGGGCAGGGTGAGCGCCCGAGGCTACGGCCACCTTAAGCGCCGCCAAAGCTGTCTGGGGGCCACGCACCCATCTCCCTCCCAGCCGCGCCTGGCGGGCAGCCCCAGAACGTGTTCCGTGGTGGCCATCGGAGGGAGCCGGTGGAGACGCGCCCGGCTGCCCTGCCCAATGCCCCTGCCGGGCGACCTTCGGGCGGCAGGAGCTGCGCATTGCAGGGCTCAGGGATAGCAGCAGCCACAGCAGCCGCAGAGAAAGAGCCGCACTCGAGGGGCCAAAGAGCCACTTCTGGCTCGCGAGCCACGGTTTGCCGACCACTGCCCTATACCAATGACAGCTAACCCTTTTGTCCTTGTGTGCCTAAATCGTGCGTGCATGCAGTAGCGCACACACCTACCCACACCCACAATGCAATGAGTCCTGCCCCCCTGCACATGCGCATGTGAACACTCCCCCCCCAAAGCGGGAGGGGGAATTTTTGCCCTCCCCAGGCTCCAGAGGGTTTCCTCAAGTCTCTGGGAGGGCATAAACAGCCTCCCCCAGACTCCAGAGGCCCTCCGGATACTGGAAACAGGCCCGTTTTTGGACTTTCGGAAGTCCGGTTTTTTGCCCTTCCCAGACTCTGGCAGCTTTCCTGAAGCCTCTGGGAGGGCGAAAATGGCCTCTCTTGGGCTCCGAAGGCTCTCCTTAAAGTCTCCTGGCACCAAAAATGAGGCCCCCAGCTAACCTGTGTGCACGTTTCCCACATATGCAGCAGACTTGAAAATCAGCTGGCGGGAGGCACAGACGCATGCGCAGTAGAGCTGAGTTATGTGATGGCTTGTGTGCCCACAGAGAGGGCTCCGTGTGCCACCTGAGGCACGCGTGGCATAGGTTCGCCATCACGGATCAAGTGTGTTAAATCCCTGTTTCTATGAATCTGGTGCTTAGGGCCTGTTCTTGTGCTGCTATGATCAGTGCTGCCTTTCACACACACACACACACACACACAACACTCAGTCCTTGGTGTGTGTGTGTGTATTAATTTTATCATTGTCCACGGAATACATGGAGACATGTTTCCCCTAGGGACAAATTCTAGAAGGGCAACTGGGTTACCCTGCTATTGCAAGTAGGAAAACAACTGCCTTGCAACACGTTAAAGACAAAGCAGCTGATTGTCTTCTGCTGCTTCTGGAGACCACAAGCACAAGCAACATTAGAAGATGGGGAGAATTGGTAGCTACCAAGAGTAATATTTCACAAATCTGATGAACTGGTGCTAATTCATAATAGTTTATGCTGGAAGAAATCTGCTGCAAGAATTCCTTTTTTCATCTCTTGATCCTTTTCCCTTTAGGTAAGCTGGATTTGCAAGAGCCCTGAGAAGGAGGAAATCAACCATTTACTTTAAAGTCTCATGCACAGCCATAGCTATTTCTTATGCCCTAGTTATCTAGCGATGTAGAAAGGTGCTCTGCAGCAGACACGGTTTCCAGTTGTTAGACATGCACGCCCACACACACAGACCCCCAGAGCAATGACAGAAGCAATCTAAAAAGTACGTCTCCTAGAAGGCCAATTCATCCTAAACAAATGGGGCCTTTGTTTGCTTCTCTGGCTATCAGCAAAGATACTGACTTGAATGCCTTCCTTCTTCAGTATTCTGCTTTTTTCCTTGTTAAATATTCAAGGACATGCAGATCATGTCAGTCTGAGAAATAAAATGCAGTGCTGATTACTGAACTATGATTTTTCTGCTTTCATCATGTTCAAAAGCCAATAAGTGATCTACTTCAACTGCTAATCCTTGAACCCTTGGAAGAGAAGAAATCAACTGGAGCACTTGGAGAGCAACTGAAATGGCTGAGAGGTCACTCTATTTGAGGTCCAAAGAATCAATTGCCTGCAATTACGTGGCAGGCATTTATGGTTCACACTAAAGTTAAGAGGTGTTTTCTTTTCCAAATGGGCTAAGTTGGGTTACAATTAGCTAAAAGTAGTGAGCATGGATTATTAGTATATCTCACAGTGAGGGTGTAATTTTTGTTTGCTCTCGCATTAAAAGAAGAGATTTTCTGATGGAGAGAACTGTCAGACTCTGGAACCTTACATTGTACATCAAGGAACGCAACATTTATTTTCCCCACTTAAACTCCCACAAGCTGGGAAAGACTTTCAGTAGAAGGTCTATCAGATCTTGACATAGGTGTCTATCTACCATTATATAAATAGAAGGGGGGGGAGGGAAGGCTACAGCCCAAAGACTTCAGATTAGCACTTGGGGCTTCTGCACATTTCTCCCATTGGACAAAATGTATGGAATTCCTACAATCAGAAATGTACAATTGATGGTCCCAGTGTCTCAGCCTCAGCTTCTACCAGAAAATCTCCATCTATGAATGAGAACAAACTAAAATGATTCAGTGCAAAATAAGGAATCAGACCAATTATAGATAATAATTGTCAAGACTGTGGGTGGCCTGTGGGGAAGAACTATATATGCTTTTGTGCAGGAAGCTCAGAGCTGGTTTCGCTTCTCCTGTGCCAATGTGGATTTATTCGGTAAAGTTTATACTCTTGGTAAAATAAAGTCCCAGGAGTTTCTTTTTCTGGATGAGTCAAACTGGACAGTTGACATTTAACCAGTTCTGCTAGTAGCAGCCTACCTGGGCTCACCAGGAGATTGGCATTTTTGTGATGTTAACAACCGACAAAGGAACGGAAGGAGGACGAAGCCAGAGGAAGATCTTGAGAGATCCTGGCAATGGCCCAACACCCAACTGAGTGGAAGTTCCCAGCTGCAGCTCGTAGTCTGTCGATGGAGCAGTTGAGGGAGCTCAACTGGCTGAAGGTCCGGGGAGCCACCCCACTAAGGGTGGTGGTCATGGGAGTTAGGATGAGGGCCATGAAACTGCTTCCTATCCCATGTCCTCCCCTCCTGCAGCCAATGGTGCCAACCCACCTGGGACTGTGGGAGCCCCTCCACCAAGGGACAGCATCTCCCAACCCAGCCACTGCATTGGGGGGCAAGCACTGGTACACATTCCTAGCAGCAGCCTGTATTCCCATTCAGGCACCCCTGGCAGCAGTGGGGCTGCTGCCTGGATATGTCCTAGTGCAAGAGGACCACCTGCCACCTGCCCCAGAAGTCTCGTTTGATGGGTGACCTGACAACTTGGTTTACTTCCTGACCCTAGTCTGGAACTACATGGAGCACACAGAGTGATGTACCCGGTCAAGCATCCCTGGGTCAATGCTGTTGCATCAAAGCTGGCGATTTGGTTGAGTTTGAGAATTTGATTCAATTTGGAATATTCAGGGTATTATTTTTTTTTTAAATCCTGCCAGAAATAATTTATTGAAGGCGATGCATGGTTAATGATTCACATTTGCCCATGTTGAATCTAAATTGTAATGACATTCCTACTCCATAGAAGTACTTGCCCCATGATAATTTTTGATTATCTATAGGATGTATGATTTTCAATTTAAGAATTCAGTGATAAAGGATCTGTCTCTTTTTCTGAAAATATTTCCCTCCACTTTTTAGATCCCACTAGTTGGCAGCATTCACCTGGAGCAAGCCCACTCTGTCCAACAGGGAGCTCCAGGCAGATATCCATAAGAGGCAGTCCTGCAAATAATGTGTGGATAAAAATGCCAAATCCAGTCTAAACATTGGTCTGACTGTCTGACTAAAGACCATGCTGGTATTGGGAGTTCTGGTAACATGTGGGCTACAGAACTTAGGACTGTTGACCAAGCAACCAGAGCCAGCAGCTGCAGGACTATTGGAAGAAAACTTGCTTCTTGTAAATATACAAAGACTGAAAACAAAGAAAAAATGATTTCCTTTTATAAATCAAGTCCAATAAGATGTTTGAAAAAATGCTACTGTTCTGAAAAGAACATTTACATTCAGAAATAACACAACATAACAGCAGATAGACATTAATTTCTAATATGAAACAAAAGTGTTGACAAAAATAGAAGAACTGTAAAGATCTACTCAGAGCAAAGAAATCAAAGTCTTGCAGGAAATAGTTGAGAGATTAGAGAGAACCAGGGGTAAGCATCTGAAGATTTTAAATGCAAAATTACCAAACAAGAAAAGTTGGAACAGTAACACAAACAATATAGTTTGTGTAAAGGAGGCAAGAGAAGATTAAAAGAAGCTAATTGGTGAGCACCCAGGTGAAGATAAACAACATGGCTTTGGTTGGAACACTAAGATGGTCTTTATCCACTCATTGCTAAGCAGTTTAACAAGATATTTCAAGGAGGTAAAACTGAATTAAAACTCTGAAGCTTTGTGCAAGATCAATGGCACAATAGAAGACACAGCTGCTGGTCAATGGTGACAAATGAGAGAGCTTATCAAGAGAGAAATATTTCAAGGAGAGACACTGTCACCACTACTTGCATTGATTCCTCTGTCAACAGTATTGAACAAGCCAGTCCATGGCAATCAAACACCAAAATTACCAGCTAAACTACCTGAGCTCCTTTACAGGGACAATCTGAAGCTGTATGGGAAAAAATACTATCTGAAATGGACTCCAGCTCAACATTGTCTGAATATACAGCAAAGATATCGCAGAGGAACGTAAGACTAGACAAATGAACCACCTACACCCATGATGGTGAACTTAGGGCACGCGTGCCATAGGTGGCACACAGAGCCATTTGGTAGGACACTTGAGGCCTTGCCCTGTCAGCTCCAATGTGCATGCAGGTGGGGGCCAGCTGACTTCAGCCTTCTTTTAAGGCCATTTTTCGCCCTCCCGAGGCTTGAAGCCTCCAGAGTGTGAAATACCGGTCCTACGGGCAAACCGGAAGTTCAGAAACCGAAGCTTGTAGGGCCAGCCTTCAGAGAAGCCTCCGGAGGGTGAAGAACAGCCTTATGGACAAATCAGAAGTTACCGTTCCTGAACTTCCAGATAGCTTGTCCTCTGGAGGCTTCAGGGAAGCTCTTGAAACCTCTGGAGGGGCAAGGGAGGCTCTTTTTGCAGAGTGGGGTTGGGTGGTCATGCACGCATCCACGAGGCAGGTGTGTGTGTTGCACGCGCATGCACACTGGGGTTGCGCACAGCCTGCCCACACATGACCCCCCAGAGCTTCCCCTGCTTTTGGCACACGATTAAAAAAAGGTTAGCCATCCCTGACCTATACGATCAAGGGGCAATAGTGAAAACTGAAGGATTCAAGATGTTCTATGGAAATATCAAGAGGCTGGATGAGACAATGATAAAGAAATATCTGGACATCCTTTTGGGTAACAGCATCACTGAATTCAAGAAAAAGGTTAGAAATGAATACATCAGAAGAGTGAAAAAACCCTTAAAAGTCCAAATTCAGAGATGGAAATGCCATCAAGGCAATTAACACAGGTAATTTCATATATATATGAATGAGTGTGTGTGTGTGTGTGTGTGTGAGGTTTTTGAGCTCAAAATGACAGACGTAGTCATACTGGCTAGACAAGTGGGGACCGACCATCTGGTGGCAAGGGGGTACTCGCAGACTTAGGATATCACCGGGCCCTCAACCCCTCCCTCACGAGCAAGCAGAAATGCCACCCACATTGGGAACCCCCCAAGAGAGCCCACGAGAACAACTGGCAACCACATCTGACAAAACCCCAGAGGCTGAACTGATTCTGATGGAATATCAGGACCTCGCAGAAGTATTCAGTGTGACAGAATGCGACATTCTGCCCCCCTACCATGAGACAGATTGTGCCATCGAAATCATCCCTGGGGCAAAACTACCCAAACCCAAGCTGTATGCCATGACGCCTCGAGAAATGCAAGAAATGCACAAATACATAGACAAAAACCTAGCGCGAGGGTTCATTGAGCCAGCCAAGCCACAGGCTGCAGCACCAGTCCTCTTCAAAGAGAAAAAAGACAGAACTATGAGGCTGTGTGTGGACTTTCAAGGGATAAATGCCGTGTGCTTACACAACCTATATCCCCTCCCCCTCATGAAAGATATGCTATCTCACTTGGCCAAGGGAAACGTCTTCACCAAATTAGACCTCAGAGAAGCATACTACCGAATATGGATCAGGGAGAGAGATGAGTGGAAAATAGCGTTCAACTGCCCTTTAGGAAGCTTCCAATTCAAAGTGATGCCTTTTGGATTACAGGGAGCCCCAGCAGTATTCATGCAGTTAATAAATGAGGAACTGCATGAGCACCTCTACAAAGGGGTCCTCATCTACCTAGATGACACCCTTATTTACACTGAGTCCGTGGATAACCACATACCCCTGATCTGCCAAGTACTGGAAAAACTTCTGGCAGCCAACCTGTAAGTCAAGCTATCAAAATGTGAATTCCACCATGAGCGACTAGACTACCTAGGCTACCGAGTGTCAAATGAGGGAATAGAGATGGACCCAGCCAATGTGCAAGCCGTCCTAAGCTGGCAACCCCCTCGCACCCGCAGACAGCTACAAAGCTTCCTGGGGTTCGCAAACTTCTACAGACAATGACCGGCGAGGCCAACCCACAAGTGACCTAACCACAAGACTCAAAACTGATCTGCTAGCAGACCCCTGGTTCCAAAACAACCAACACATCTTGACAAAGAGAGATAACCTTGCCTGGAAGGGGACAAAACTCTATGTTCCAGAATCCCTACGTATCCTAGTTCTCCAGAGGAGCCACGATGTCAAATCGGCAGGCCACTTTGGGTTCCTAAAGACTTTACACTTAGCCCAGAGGCAATTCTGGTGGCCTGGCATGAAGAAAGATGTGGATAGTTACGTGAAAAGCTGCACCATCTTCGCCACAATGAAAAGATGCTAGGAAAAACCCCTGGACTGCTGCAAACAGTGGCAGAACCAACAAGGCCATGGGAGGAGACTGCAATGGACTTTATAGTAGAGTTGCCAAAAAGTGGGGGAAACACCTTTTCTCCAAGCAGGCACACTTCATACCCTGTAGCGGAGTACCCTCGGCTCACAAGCTGGCTAAACTGTTTGTGAAGCATATCTACCGACTGTATGGAGTACCTCAAAGAATCATCTCAGACAGAAAGGTCCAGTTCACGGCTAAGTTTTGGAGGGAGTTCCTGCGGTCCATTGGGTCATCTCAGGGTCTTAGTTCAGCCTTTCATCCGAGCACTAATGGGGCAGCAGAGAGACTGAACACCATGATAGAGCAGTACCTATGTGCTACGTGAACTATCAGCAGTCTAATTGGGCAGACCTTTTATCTTTTGCTGAGGTTGCATACAATGCTGTTCACAGCAGCACAGGACTCACGCCATTCAAAGTAGTGAGCAGCATGGACTTTGTCCCAATACCTGAGTATCCAAGAGACCCTCCCTCCTCAGTCAGCTTGACTGATTGGATGTCGATGTTGAAAGCAGCTTGGGAAAATGTCAAGAAAGCACTAGCCAAAGCGACACAAATCTACAAGAAACAGGTAGATAAACACCGGGCTCCGCAATGGCTGTTCCGGGTATTAAAGAAGGTTTACCTCTCCACAAAATACTTGAGACTAAGACTGCCTAGCAAAAAAATGGGCCCAAAATTTGTGGGGCCATTCCCCATAGTAAAGATCATCAACCCAGTCACAGTGGTATTGAAATTGCCTCGATTGCTGGGGAAGACACACCAATCATTTCATAGTTTGAAACCCGTGATAGGTTCCACTCTGAGACCACTGCTCTGGGCGCCCCCAGGCCCTATGGTCATAGGGGGCCAAACCCATTATGAAGTTCAACGAATTCTTGATTCAAGGTGGCACAGAAGGCAACTCCAATATCTAATCAAGTGGAAGGGTTACCCCTTATCGGAGGCATTGTGAGTGAAACATAGAAACATCCAAGCTGATCGCCTTATAGCAAAATTCACAAAATCCAAGCAAGCCTGGAGGGGGGGAATGCCTCCCTAAGTTATACACCTGTATTCAAATTGTTTTGTTTCCCATAGGTTGCTTTCGGGAAGTGAGGGGAGCCGGATGTTAACGTTCCAGCATTGCCATGATGATTATCAGACTGCCCTAACGAAATGAAAATTCTTGACATTCCTGTGGTCGGAAAAGGAATCTCAAGATGACCTGTGACTGCGCATGCAGATTTACTTTTGATGCTAATTGGGGAACGTGATTTATGACAGGCAGAGGGGAGGGGACATAGGGTAAAGCTCAGAAGCCATCAAATAACTTTCATTCTTGGCTACACAGAAGCTCAGGCAAGATGTTAATCCTAATAAATGGATGTGTTTTTGAACTTTATCTTGAGGCCCTGAATTAATTGGGGTTTTCTCTTGGGAGCTTCACATAATGGTCTTATCTAGATAGTGCATTTAAATACCATATAAATGGAATCTTAAAAATTTGGGTATTGTTATAGCTTAACTGTTTCTTTGGTAAATAAAACAGAATTATGCAGATACCTTTCAAACTTATCATCTGGGAAGGGAGAAAAATCATGATATAATGTATAATTATATTTTTTTACAATATTCCCAGTTGCTATTACGGTATTTAGATTATTTAAAGGTTGTGGAACAATATTTTTTTCTTAGATAAAATGAAAGAAAAGCTGAATACCAATGTAACCAAATTAAAATAATGAGGCACTCGTTATTAGGTCCTGCTTTGGAGTCAACAGGTACCTACATTAGAAGATGTAATATGACCTCTAAAAGATGCAAAATTTCTTTTGTTGCAATACAATATATGAAACTTTTTCAACAAAAATGTTTTCTCTGCTGTCTTCTGCTCGCATATAGCAGTTATTTTAAATTCATAAATGAAATGAATTTTAACAAATTCAAATCGATTTGGTGAGTTCTCTTTGTGAAAGAATATTACTCATCTCTCTTGCCTGAATTCCTGTATTAATTAGGTCTAATGGAACAGGGATTCAACTTCCTCTGCAATATAAATGAAGCATTATATACTGTGGCTTGCAAAATGAATTTTATTATAATTCTACAATTTTATTACAATTCTATCTTTGTTAGAAAGAAGAGCTTTGCTCCTCTAAGGTCAGAGGCAGAACCACTCTTTTGACCAACTAGCAAATCAACTAATACAGACACACAACTTTATCTCTACAAAAACTTCTAAAATCCTAATCCTGTGGTGAGGATTTAAATAGCTTTACATTGGTAAACTAGAGATAATTTCATACTAGTTCTGTATTTGGCTATTGTTTACTCATGCTTAATTGCTACAGGAGAAAAAAAAGAACTTTGAAATTTATCAATATTTAGTTTAAATAGTAAAAAGGAATCCAAACTATTTTAATACAGCAAGATTTTAATGTCAAAGTGACTGTATTTAAGTAGGGAATTAAACACATGATATGAACATTAAAAACATTACAACGTGCAAATAGAACAGTATTTTTAACAAATAAAATTTAACAATGTAAACATTTGATTAATAAAACAAATATCATGCAACTAAAATATTCAATGTAATTTTAAAGGACCCCAAATGTTTATGTTTGGAGTTAAGGTTTCTGGTTTTTTTTAAAAAAAAAATACTGTGCATCATTTCTTTCTTACATAATACTTTGCTTTTTACCAAATACTGCTTTTCATCTCCAAAGAATGGATTCCTGGTAACAAGATTACAACAATTGCATGCATTTAAAATATTTTAAAGCTTCTATTTAATGAGAAAAATTATTTAAAAAAACATTTAAATGGGTTTTCTTATCTATAATTTATAAGCAATATGAAATAACCAAGCAAAAGCAATTGTATAAACCCAATTAAAACTAAAACTACATTATAGGTTTTTTTTAAGTGTAATTTTTTTCATCTAGCTTTTTCCCCCCTCAAAAGAACGAGGTCTGACTGGAGATGTACAAACGCTGTCCAACATGGTTGCTATTAGCAAGTGGAATTGATGACGATAAGGGATAGCTTGGATAAGAATATGGTCTTGACGTATATGGTAATACGCTGGTTGTTCCAGAAGAAAGCGTAGCACTAACAGGAGAAATGTTATTTACTGGATTTCGACAAAAATTGTATTCTGCAAAAGAAATTTATGCAGCATGAGTATCAATTTCAAAAGAAAACTGGAGAAATCATAATGTCAGCATAATTTCCCTCCATATACTTCTTATTCTAAATCTTATCACTCAAAAACATAGGAATTATACTGTGGGCTACTACTATATAAATAAAATTTTGATCCCAGGCTTTCTAAATCTTTTATATTAGAGTTATGCCTTGTTGTAGTGCCTTGTTTTGATGAAGTGTCACATGAAGCACTCTTTGCAAGTTGAAAGGTGAAACAATATTTCCTATAAAAGGAAACAGGTCATTTCAAGGTCTATCCAACAATTCCAATAGAGCTACAAGTGACTTCTGCAAATGCAATAGGCATACATGAGCCAATTTCGTTATAAACAAGTACCATGACAATAAAGATTATACTTATGAGCTACCTTTTCTATTCAGCGACTGGGAACAAAAACAGCATTTCCTCCTATGCAAAAGCCATTTCCCGTTACTAGAACTACAGGATTAAATGCAAAATCTCAATGGGTTAATTGCACTGCATCCACTCAACAACAGAAGCTAAACTCTTCTGCAGGTGTATAGGTTTCACTGAGATTAGGTGCATCCATTTTGCACTTCCCTCTCAAAAGAATGAATATGACTATCTTAATATATATTAATATAGTGAATTAAATGTAGACCTTTGTGATCCTTCACATAATCCAGCTACTGGCTGAAATCTAGATAACTCTGAATGTTTCAATGAGAAAAAAAAATGTAGAATCTGAAGAACCATCCGGTAACCTGATTAATTCCTACAATTTGTCCAATACATCCATAGTGTACACTATTCTCACATAACTCAATTAATATTTGACTGTTAAACACTAAGTTCCATATTTTAATAAGAAAAAAGCACTGAAAGCCAAGACAAGGAAGAAACTGAGTGCAAAATCTTATGACATGTAAGAAAAATGTTATGTTCCAAGTAGCTGTAGATATTTAAGTAGGATACAACACCTTTTTCTTAGGAAAACCCAAGCCATTGATACGGATATGAAGGTGAAGGTGGTGTCCAGGAGTGTCTGACTCTAGGGAGTGATGCTCATCGCTGTTTCTTAACAGAGGCGGCCAGCATTGTCTGAAGGCATTTCCATGGTCATGTGACTATACACCCAGGCACACAGAACCCTATTATCTCCCCACTGAAGTCGCACCTATTTATCTATTCACACCTGCATTTTTCTGAACTGCTCGATGGGCAGGAGCTGAGGCAAGTATGGGCGTTCACTCCATCGTGCAGCGCTCAGGTATCAAACTCAGGCTGTCAAGCTCAGTCTTTCACCACAGAACCATTGCGCCCCCTGTTGTTGATATATTTATATCTATATATTTAATTAGGTCATGTTTAAAGTGTTTGGACTGGAAGCATCCATTCATTAACTGGAAATAAACCTCACACAATAAGATTTACTTCTAGTTGATATAATCAAAACTGATTGATAAATTTATTGCATGGTATATTTAAACATTTTCACTTAAACATTTACTTCTCTTATTTTGCACAAGCAAATAGGAATAATTTTCCTGCCACAATAAAATTAAAATAATCTTGCAAAATATAAGATGATTTTAATCTTTGCATTTAAGATTTCATATTTGTTAGCAATAAACTGTTCAGAAAAAATAAAGTAGCAGCATTTTTAGTCATGTCACATAGCCAATATTTAAACACAGTAGTGACATTTTTTAGATGTAAAGCAGGGCATTTAAATGTAATTATTAGAATCTTTTTCAATGCATGGGCATTGATATGCATAATATACACTTCTCAACTTACAACCATTTGTTTAATGCCTGTTCGACTTCACCTAATAAGTACCTTGCTTAGCAATGGAAATGTTATGCCCAATTGTGGTGGTCAATAGAAAGTTGCTTCCCTCCCCCCCTAACAAATGATACAGTACATCATAAGATAACAGTGAGGTTGAAATCATAATTTCAATATAATAAGCCTAAACTCTATTAAAATAATATTGAGCCTATTTCATTCCATCATCAGGCAATACAATACACTTACACTGATTTGACATAGATACATTATAATATACAAAGTACATGGCTTACTATAAATGTTATATTGCAATAGTTTTGCAGTTATTAAACTGAAAGGACTGAGTGCTGTGTAAATATCTAATCAAGATGAAGTAAATAAACAGCAGCATAACATCTATTTTATAAACTTCAGCATCATTAAGATATTCTTTCTGCTTTTTGCTACTTTTAAGGTTACAAAACTGGTTATATATAATTACATTAGATAGGTTAAAATAGTTATTAAATGTTTTAATTTCTAATTTGATTTCTTGAACCTTGTGTTTTCCAAAGATTTTCCAACTTGAACATAAATTTTGTATCTAACAAACCACAGCACAATATTATGTAATATTTAATATTTTAAAAAGCATAAAGTATTATTTTTAAAAAATTCTGACAGTATATTTCTATAATCATATTCACATTGTCAATAATTTAGCATTCATCCTTATTCTCTTATCTACAGTTGACTTCAAAAACCTGAACATTATAATTTTGAATATGCAATGCTTTCAATATAAACTATATTATCTAAGGATAGTTTATACCCATGATAGAGAACTTATGGCACATGTGCCAGAGGTGACATGCAGAGCCCTCTTTGTGGGTACGCGAGCCATTGCCCCAGTTTAGCTCCACCGCCAAGCTGGTCTTTGGATCTCTGCCACGCATGCGTGGGGCATGTGGAGGCTGTGCGCGCATGTACGGGGGAGGCGGTGCATGCATGGGGGCCTGGCATGTGCAGGGGGCTGTGCTCATTGCATTTTGGGGGTTCAGGCGCATGCTTTGGGCACTCGGTCCGGAAAAGGTTAACCATAATTGGTTTATACTATTCTATCAATGTCAAATACAGTATCAAAAAAAATGCTAGACTTAAAACAACCACCAGTTTTACTCAGGTTTGCTTCACTTAAGTTACTTCCTGTTTACTTAGTCCCAAATTTTCCTACGCAGATCCAGACTGGAAAGGTTATGCAAGTGGTGGAGAAAGAATGTAACACTCTTCAAGAGTGATGTTAATCTTCATTGAAGTGTTTGAAATTCTGAGACTGATTTAACTGCAGTACTCCATACTGCATATTTCACTTCTTTTTATGTATATATAATCCTTTAGTTAAAACTGTTAAGAGGGCATTAATGTTGCAGACACATACATTATGTTTTTAAGCATCTTGCTGTGGAAGAAGTTACAAACCCAATATCCATTAGGCTTATTGTATTATGCTGACACTATGTGCAGATATGTGGGTTTAGAGTAAGACTGAAGTCAAATGTTGCAGATATATTTTCCTTTCGCTCAATACAAAATTTTTCGGAGAATAGACGCATCTTTTTTCCTCTAAGACGATGAAAATCTGGGTGTGTCTTATACATTGAATACAGCATTTTTTTTGCCTCCTGAAACCCTGCCCCTTCACCAAAATGGCCACGTGCATACCCTTATGGAGGCTTCCAGAGAGCTCCTGGGGAGGGCAGAAATGAGCAAAAAACAGGGCGCTTTTGCCCCCCCCCCAGCAGCACTCTATAACCCTCCATAAGGCTATGCATGCTATTTTTTGACCCAAAAATGGCCCGTTTTCACAAAAAAGGGCTGTTTTTCCTCGTTTTGCCCCCCCCCCGAGCACTCTGCAAGGCCCCCCAGGGCTATTCATGCCTTTTATTTGCAAAAAAACGGGCCCATTTTTGCAAAAAACAGGCCGGTTGGGGGAGCTTTACACTTTACAGTGTAAAAAGGGGTTTTTCCCCCTTTTCGGAAAGTTGTATAGTTAGAGTGATTGATGAGAATTACGTTGGTCAAGTACTGTGCCTGCAGAAACAAAGATTTGTTCCAAAGGTGGTCAGTGATTTCCTTCTCCAGCACATGGGTAAATACACCTGGAAACATCTACCTACCTACCTACACTCTCTCTCTCTCCCTACCTATCTACTGTATTTCTCTCTCTATTTTTCTCTCTATCCCTCTACCTACCTACACTCTCTCCCTACCTACCTACCTACCTACTGTATTTCTCTCTCCCCTCTATCTACCTACTCTCCCCCCCCTACTTATCTACTGTATTTCTCTCTATATATCCCTCTACCTATTTAGCTATCTACACATTCTCCCCCTACTTACCTACCTACTTTCTCTCCCTATCCCTTTATCTACCTACCTATCTAACTACACACTCTGTCTCCCTACCTACCTACTGTATTTCTCACTCTTCCCCCCCACCTACCTACCTACCTACTCTCTTTCCCCCTATCTACTGTATTTCTCTCTCTATCCCTCTCCCTACTTATCTACACACTCTCTCCTTACTAACCTACCTACTGTATTTCTCTCTCCCTATCCCTTTATCTACCTACCTAACTACACTCTGTCTCCCTACCTACTGTATTTCTCTCTCTCTATCCCTCTCCCTACTTATCTATCTACATACAATCTCTCTCCCTACTTACCTACCTACTGTATTTCTCTCTCTCTCCCTATCCCTTTATCTACCTACCTACTCTCTCTCTCTCCCTACCTAACTACTGTATTTCTCTCTCTTTCTCTCCCTCTCTATCCCTCTACCTACCTACTTTTTAAAAAAAATTGCCACTTCAAAACCTGGGTGCGTCTTATGCTCCAGAGCGTCTTATACTCCGAAAAATACAGTAACCATAAGTTAGCAATATACAAGTCCATGGACTTTTTCCAATTGCCATATTTAATTTTTCCTTCATTAAATTTAATTGATGTAAAAGTTATTTGCTTTCCAGCTGTATCTAAATCTGCCATTTACCAGATGTGCTTGACCAGAAAAGTTGAAAATAGCTGTCTTTGTGTGATTTCAAAAGACACAAATTATTTTAGTTTGCTAAGACCCCACGATGTTTCAGAACTCCGGGCACGGCTGAATTTGAGAACATGCCATTATACATATAATTATGATTTATGGATTAATGTGATATAACTGCAACTAAATATATTTATAATTTTAAAATGAGAGTTGGACTTATTTGAACTGTATTCTCGTAGGATGGGGAAGCCTCCAGGAGTGGGATATTCTCACAGCCAATCTGCCCTTAGACTGAGTTAATTTTAAAGCCTCGCCTCTCCGCTTCCTTTGCGTGATTCCACTTTCAACGAAGATCATGGCTCCATGAAAAACCTGCAAACAAGGCAGAAGGGAAAGGCTCCCACCTCCCCAAATCTACGTGCTACCCTTCATCCTTGTCAAAACTACCCACAGGGCGGGAACCTGGAGGCTTCCCCATCCTATGAGAATATGGTCCAGGTAAGTCCAACTGTCATTCGACATAGGGGATGGGGAAGCCTCCAGGAGTGGGAGATGCCAAAGCTACCCCCCAAGGGAGGGAAATTAAGAAGCATGAGAAAACTGGGCTTCCAAAACCCTCTGCAAAATCCTGCGATCAAACGAAGCTTCAGCTGAAGCATAGGCATCAAGATGGTAGTGCTTGATAAATGGCATGGGTGACACCCAGGCAGCCAGTCAGCAGAGGTCCTCGAACAGCCTGCGCGGACCAAGCCGCCGAGGTCGCTGCACTCGTCGAGTGAGCATTGATGCCAGCTGGTACCTGCATGCCCCTTGCCTGAGATGCAGCAGAGATCGCTGCCCTAATCCAGAGCCTGATGGGGGAAGGGGTTACCTGGACCTGGATCACATCTCCTCCTTAGGGGCCTGAGGCTTAGAGAAAGGTCCCCCTTTTCCCTTCTTGGGGGGCGGGGGTGTAACTGGGGCAGGAGATCCCTCCTCCAAATCAGCAGTGGCCCTAGCCTTACGCAAGAGCGATCTGAACACATGAGGGGAAAAGAGGCCTGCAGTTGCAGGTGGAGCTGGGTTCTCATCCTCTTGTCAGACAATTCCAAATCAATCTGGGCCCCCTCACCCCCCCACCGAACCTTCACTGGCCAAGGAGGGGTAGGCCAGCCTATTCTGACCTGTGCCTTGAGAACGGGGTTGGTCTATACCACCTTGTGGGGTATCACACTGAGATCGAGCAGCAGAGACTTGTGGCTTCTGGGAAATAGTCTGTGCAATGAGCTGCCTATAACACTGATAGCTCATGCAGAGGTTGAAAAGCTCTGGCTGAATAGGGGCTTGTGGGTCCAGCCTAGGCCCGGCCTGAACCCCATGAGCAAAGGGATCTTTATTCCCTTGCCCTGGATCCCCAAGGGAAAGAGGTGGGGACAAAGGTTCACCCTCCTCCCCCGCACTCTGCCCAGGGGACCTCCAAGAGGTACCAGCCACAGGGCAAATCTCAGGTGGGAATCTAGATCTGGGTGGAGAGGGACTAATGGCCATCCGGGATTGCCCAGCCCTCTCCCCTGCCTTCTCTGAGGGCTTACTGTTACTCCTTCCAGAGGAGCTCTTCGAGGTTGCCTTCCTGGCCCTAGCAGAGGCCATAAGCCTGGTTCTGCCACCCGAAGTGTCCACCATTTTGTCTGCACCGTCCCCTCATGTGGTACTCACGCGGTGGCCAAAATGACGCCCGATTGCCTCTGCGACTGTTGCCTTTTCCTAGGAACAGTCCTGCCCTGAAAACAGCCACCAGTACGTTCTTGAGGCTTCCTGAAGCCTCTCACTGCTGCAGTTCCAGCCATCAGCGATTTGCTGTGTTCCGGCGATTTGCTGCATTTCCTGACACCGAAACAGCCTCTCAGCTGTTCAGCGGCTCTCCGCTTGCCTCCTGAGGCCATTCCCCTTCACACAGGAACTCAAGCCTCACTGCGGAGTAAAGCCTTGTGTCCTGGTGGCCTCAAAACCCGGGCGCTGAGTCCAGCAACTCCAATCAGGCTGCACCTGGCCTCCATGAGCCGAATTCAAATACCTGCTGGTGCCTTTAACCATGCAGATCAAAGTGGAGACTCTCTCCACTTATAGAGACAAAGACCAGGGGGTGGGGAGTAAGGAAAGTAACCAAGAAAGAAATTCTCAAATCCAATTCAGGAGCCAACTAAAGAAGGTGTCTTTCCAGGCAAGACTGAGTTGAAAGTGGAGTCATGCAAAGGAAGCAGAGAGGCATGACTTCAAAATTAACTCAGTCTAAGGGCAGATTGGCTGTGAGAATATCCCATTCCTGGAGGCTTCCCCATTCCCTACGGAGAACTGTTATATTTAACCACTTGCTTTCACTTGACATTTTATGAGCAGAATGAGCAAAATAGAAAGGATGAATACATCACACTTTTTTTGTTTCACATAAATTACATTCCCATTATCACACTAAGTTATCTGATGATAGTACAGTACATGAAAAACAAAACCTTCAATTTGTAATGTATCATATACTGCAGTAAATTCAAATGTTTTAGAATAGAATAACAAGAGTTGGAAGGGACCTTGGAGGTCTTCTAGTCCAGCCACCTGCGTCGACAGGAAACCCTACACCACTTCAGTCAAATGGTTATCTAATCTCTTAAAAACTTCCAGTGTTGCAGCATTTACAACTTCTGGAGGCAAGCTGTTCTACTGTTTAATTGTTCTAACTGTCAGGAAATTTCTCCTTAGTTCTAAGTTGCTTCTTTATTTGATTAGTTTCTACCCATTGCTTCTTGTTCAGTGGTAAGTTCCAGATCCCGTTCCAACCCCGGCGGCGTCCACATGGATGTGTGCAGTGCGTGCGCGTCTTACTGCCTCCGTTACACTCCAGCTGCTCAGCGGAGCATAGCACCATGAATGTGCGCGTGTGTGCCTTAAAAGACCAATAAGGAGTTTGGGCAGGCGGATGGGCCCCCCGGAGCACCGTTCCAGTATCTGGTGCTCCGGGCAGGTGCTGGTACGTCCGTACTGAAGCGTACCACCTGCAACTCATCGTTCTTGTTCTACCCTCAGGTGCTTTGGAGAATAGTTTGACTCCCTCTTCTTTGTGGCAACCCCTGAGATATCGAAAGACTGCTATCATGACACCCCAGTCCTTCTTTTCTTAAAACTAGACATATCCAGTTCCAGCAACAGTTCTTCATGTTTTAGTCTCGTCCCCTAATCATCTTTGTTGCTCTTCTCTGCACTCTTTCTAGAGTCTCCAGATCTTTTTTACATCAACCGAATGCAGTATTCCAAGTGTGGCCTTACCAAGGCATTATAAAGTGGTATTAACACTTCACATGATCTTGATTCTATCCCTGTTTATGCAGGCTAGAACTGTGTTGGCATTTTTGGCAGCTGCTGCACACTGCTGGTTCATATGTAAGTCATTGTCCACAAGGACTCCCAAAATCCCTCTCACAGACACCACTATGGAGCAAGGTACCACATATACTGGACCTGTAAATTTTGTTTTTCTTGCCTAAATGTATTTTTTCACCTTTGAATTTAATTTTTTAAGGCTTAGTGTGATGTGAAAATGCAACTTGAGAAATCAAGTAAGTTGCCATAACAAGGAAGTGTCTTTTCAAATAAAAATATAAGCGACTACTACAAAAATTGAGAGGTTCAATGTCTCAGTGGCCTAAAAGATGCCAGACAATATCTATATCCATACTACTGTATGAGGGAGTGATGTAGTGAGCTCCCATCACTTGCCACAGTTCCTGCCCATTTAGCAGTTTGAAAGCATGTAAATGCAAGTAGAAAAATAAATACCATTTCAATGGGAAGATAGCAGCGTTCTATGTTTCGCCATACACTTTGCGCTGCAACATGATGTCATGCTGGCCACATGACTGAGGAAATGTCTTCGGACAGTGCTGGATCAATGCATTAAAGAAATGGAGATGTGTACCACTCCCTAGTCAGCTATGACTAGAGGAATAAAACCTGCAGGGATTCTTACCTATTACCACAAAAATTACAGTTTCCATCTGTTCTCTTTTAAGAACTAAGAAATTTTTAAAGATTTTTAAAGGTTACCATTTTGTAGACTCATTTCAAAGATAATTTTAAAAAAAGATCCAAACTTTACTGTAATTAACATAAATGACATTTAAGGAAAAAGAAATTAGAAAAAGAAAAAGAAATTAAAAGAAGGAAAAAGAAATTAAACAGATATGAAAATCAATTCCCAAACATTGCTTCCTTTTCTACTGAACCATTTTTAATGATAGCATTTTTAAATAGAAAAAGATTAGAGATCTAAATTAACTGCCACTGCCTTTTCAATAACACTTGAAAGAATATCTCAATGTTAAATGGTTTAAAGGCAAAGAATTCATGGATGGATAGAAGCAAACTGTCTATCTAAAATAAATTTTAAAATATTAATTCTCTACATTTGCTACAAAGATTTTTTTAACTAATAAACAAGATGTGGTTTGCTTCTTAATAAGAAAATTAAAAACACCCTAGTATATCCTGAGGCGGTAGTATTTTTACTGTATACACACATATATCCCTGAAGGGAGAAAAACCTAAAATACCGCCTGTTTCTGAAGAAGCTGACTACTAAGTGGAATGGGCATTTTAGATATGTTATGCCAAAATAATAAGAATTGAGTACTAAAATGATTAAAATTAAAGCCAAAGTTTTTAAAACTTACCCAAGTGCATGAGTGCAAAATGTGCTGCTAGTTCTTTTGCATCTTCTACTGTTGTGCAGAGTTTGTCTGGCATAAAATAACTCTGGGATCCATTTGCAACCGCTGGAATAACAATCTTATACACCAGCAAAATTTTTCCATCTTGACTTGTAGTCGAATATAAATAATATTCTGGAGGTGCCCAGTTATTTTTATTGCAATAATAATCTAACTGCATCACAGCAGAACTAAAATGACTAGATTTTAAAGAGTACATGCTAATTGGAGTAAGTTTTGTTCCTGGAAAAAATGGGTAAGTACATCTTTCAATTTCAGGAGGACTTGGACTATTCTGCCCATTTAGGCGTATTGGAAGATTTGCTGGTTTTGTTAGTGATTTGTGATGACCATCTTCTTTGTTTGTAAAGACTAAAAGATTTTCAGAACTGGGGCTAATTTGGCCATTAAGATGTTGTCTCCAAGTGCTTTCTTTGTTTACTGGCTTGGCTAGCGTTACCTCAATGCTAGCACCATCAATACATTTTCCGTTCATAACTGACATAGAAGCAACTGCATCATCTCGGTTGAAAAAATGAACAAAAGCGTAATCTCGAAGTTTCTTTACCCGTTCAATAGCTCCAGGTTTGAATTTGTTAAACTCAGCCTTAATTGTTTCTTCTGTAGTTGACATCATCAAGTTTCTAACATACAGTACTTTTACTCTCTGCATTGTTTCTTCATCTACTTCTTTTTCTGGGTCTGCCCAATCTACTTGAATAGTGTGCCCCCATAATTGAAAAGTTCCTACCAAAAAAAAAAGTCAACAGTTTTTAAAAATTTAAATAGAAGTAGTTTTGTTCCCCTTAAGGTTTGAAGAGATACCCAACAGACTACAATTACTTAAAACTATATATATAAAATATATAATATATATATATATATAAAAATCTCACACACAGTAAATTCCCATTAGGTTTAAATGCCAAGAATGTATTTTAAAATAAATTATCGTAAGAAATTTTTAAAGAAAGGAAAGAAAGTTTTCTAATAGAAATCATATGGTAATGTATTTGTGACATTAACTTAGGGGTACTCACTGTGTGGTAGTGATTCATAAATTAATAAACTTATTAGACCTCTATGAATTATAAAGGATAAATAATTCTGCAAAAACAAACTTCCTCCAGTTATGTACGGCTTTTTGCAATGCACTCTAGAAATTTAAATTGCTGGTTCTGAAAATTCCTACTTGCTGACTGGCAATGTTGCAATCTGAACTCCTCTCATTTAATGGAAGCAAGACATGGGAAAAGACTACTGCTGAATTCTTAGTGTTCTCTAAGCTTGTTAAACATTTTATTACCCAACTAGGCAACACCATCAGTGCTAGTAGGTGTATAATTTGCTTTTGGAAAACAAACTCACTCTCTAGCACTGATGTTACCTACTCAGATAATGAAAGATCTTCAAGCAAATAACTTCTCTGAGATCACCAAGGACTCCACAATTAAACCCTGAGCTACCTATATTCAATTCTGTTAAAAATCTGCTGCTAAACCTTCACTCCTAGGAAAGCCAATTGGATTTCAAGAGTATGGCAGCTGGCAAGACAGTTTTTGATAAATGTCATGATGAAACACCCCAAAACACATTCCGTCCTCTGTTTAATTCTCTCCTGCCAACTTCTCACTTGGTAACATCTCCCCCTTCTCAAATGAAGACTTTAAAACAGGACAATCAGGGGAATCATTTTAAAGAAAAAGAGGTGAAGGAAAAAGTGAATGGAAGGTGGTGGGAAATAAGCTAGAAATACTACAAGGGAGATGAGGTAACTTTGGAGGTTGGGAGTTTGCCACTTGCTCTCCTGATGCTCTTTTATCTATCTGGATTCCTGATCAGTGGTTTTTGTAGATTTAAACCATATTGACAAAACTCTAATATAGAATGCAAATATGGACACTCTAATCCCTGAGAAAATCTGGTGATTCTGCCACTTCATTTCCTGAAGCTTGTACTGAGGTAAAATGGTTGCTATGTCAGCTTTAAGAGTCCCTGCCTTACAACATGCCTGGTTAGTGAACGGAAAGTGGCTGGCATAGGACTACTTAGCATCAGAGGTGATTGAGTGCTAACCCAGCACATGGCAAGGCAAATTCTCCTGACTTGCTGGTCATTTAGATTCCCAGTAATATAGAGCATGAATGTGTTAGGGCTCTTGAACAACCCCTGCTGTCCTTTCCTGGCTGTAGCAGTTGTCCAATAATGGCACTACAAGCAATATTATAAGGTATGTTGCTTTTACCAGCAAATTAGTCAGAGCTTTGTGTTGCACTGTTCCTTGTCTTGAGCGGCTATTCTTCTTACGCCCACTGGTCATATCCCATTGGTCGGTATTTTCTCTCTTACCTTAAGAGCTGGCACTCTCAAGATAGAGTACACCCTGTCTGCCTTTTAACCCAGCAGCCCCTAACCTTTTGGGCACCAGAGACTGGCTCTGTGGACGTTTCTCCTCAGACAGAAGGGGGTGTGGTTTTGTGTGCTGTCTGCATCCCACAGATGGGGTTTTGCTTGTTTGTGCGGACTGGTTTCTGGCATACCAGACCAGTGCCAGTCCATGAACCAGGGGGTTGGGGCCCCTGTTTTAACATGCATGAACCACACCTGCAAATATGCTTACAAAATTCAGGCAATCTAAACTAATCAGTCAAATTAGTCTAATATCCTCAAACAGAGATTGAGGTAAGTAGTTTTATGACATAATTTTTTTTCGTCATAATTGATTTTTGCCATCCTATTTCTAAAACTATTCATTTCTCAAGTCAGAGCACAACTCTTTATAAAGTCTACTAAAACACTGAATATCCAGCCTTTTAACAGCAAAAAGTTGATTACCTCTACTGTAACCCAAGTACAGTGCAATTAAACCTGAAATGAAGTTTATACCATGAATAATAACGGTTGAGGTCCATATAATCTCACTGTAGTAATTCTGAATAGAGGAATAGTGCCTGATTGAATTAACAGTGAGAATACCAGGCATATCACTAGCTATCTTGGTTAATTTGCCAAATTCTAAACTATGCTTCCCTGTTAACCCTCTAGGACAGTGGTGGCAAACCTTTTTGTCATTGTGTGCCGAAAGCATGCCTGCACCCATAATACAATGTGCAAGCGAACTTCCAGCGCGCCCCATCCACTGTGCATGCATGTGCACGCGACCCTCCTGCGCTCCCCAACCCCCCCACCCATTTTTGGCTTTCAGGTTGGTGCAGGCGGCTTTCCAGGCCCAAAACGGAGCATGGGGAGACCTTGTGCAGCACCCCGTGCCCCGTTTTGGACCTGGAAGGCCTCCTGCACCAACTTGGAAGCCAAAAATGGGTGGGGAGATGCATAACGTGCATGTGTGAGCCCCCAAATTGCAATGCGACACCCCCCCCATGCACTTTGGGTAGAGACCCGAAGACCAGGTGACTGGCAGAAGGCGTGCGCGCATGCGTGGTGGACCTGGCTGAGACGATGGCTGGTGTGCCTGCAGAGAGGGTGCTTGCCATAGGTTCACCATCAAAGCTCTAGGCTATAATATAAGCATAGATTGTGATAGTGGGTTCATGCACAGATGTCGCCTATAACTTCAATCATCTTTCCAAAAAATACTGAGATGTCCTCTCTGCTTACAGTAAGTGAAATTTGCCTACCTTACCTTCAAATCAATACTATTTTAAAACAGCAATATGCAAATATCTACATTTAGTAGAAAATGAGAGACATTTCTAATTTTAACAATAAAGGTTCTAGGAAAGAAGGATTGCAAAAGAGAAACCTACAACCAAGGGATAGCATAATACACTCCAGCCATGTTTATTTTTCTCAAAATCTATGCCTTCTACATGAGGGAAGCAAAGGAATCTGGCACTCTTGCATACTGAGTAGCTTTTAGTATAACTTAAACATACATGTTCTCAACAAGAATGTGATTAAACCTTCTATGTGAAGAATGAACATATTTACCAGGAATTAATTTTCTCCTTGCCATAGCTGCAGCTCTGTGGGATTCATATTCTACAAAGGCAAACCCACGATTTTTTGTCTTGTCCGTTGCACTTGGATACACAAGAACATCTACAACACCTTCAGTGACTTTTCTCATTTCATCCAATATTTCTTCTTTCTTCTTTTCCTTTGGAATGGCTCCAATGAATAGTCTGCAGTTATCCAAACTTATACAAACACCAATAAATTTTCCAGGACGAATCTCATAATTATTAAGGGTCTTAATGGCAAATTGAGCTTCTTCTTTTGTTGTATACATTACAAAAGCATATCCACGATTCTCACCACTAAATTCCATCATCAATCTAAATTCATAAATCTTCCCAGCTCTTTCAAAAATTGGAACTAATTCATCCTCATATATATCACGAGGAATTTTCCCCACAAAAACTTCACAGCCTCGGGGTGGTGGCGGACCTTCCCAACCTTAAAAAACACATTGAACGTATTTTTATTAATTGATACTAAGAAAAAGATCCTGGCCAATTATTTATCATACTATTTTAATATCACTTACTTACCTTAAAACAATTTGGGAGATTTTCATGCAATATCCAACAGATGATATAAACTAAAATACTAGCGCACTCTACAATACTGATTCTCCAACAGTTCTTCCTTACATATGACTTATATTATCTAGTCAAAATTTACTTCAGTGATTTCTATTTAAACAAAGATCTACTGCTTTGATTTAAATTTAGTCCTAAATATGAATAGTGTGGAATATAATCTTATCATAATTGGTTCAACTGGAATACCTAAAATTAAATAAAATATTTTAACTTAACAAGGAATTGTCATATTGTAAATAAATGCAATGTGCACTCTATGATTATTCGGCTCAGATGTGCAAAACACTGTGAAAAAATGTCCTGTGCAGATAGTGGTTACGGAGTAATCCATTCTGAACTAAACATGCCTGGTTGGGGGGTGGGGTTCTGGTCTATACGTGGAATGAAATGGGTCTGTTGTGTCCTGGACAGAAGTGATGGTGGACAGAAGAAAAAAAGCCAAGGATATCAGCATCTTAGGAAGGTAAGGGAATAATGGAAGAGAACACCTGGGCAAAACACTTAAGAAGCAATGGGAGGAAAGCCAGTGGGGGCCACTACTGGGTTAAGCTGGCAGGTGAGAGGTGGGAAGGAAGAAGTAGTGCCAGGAAGATAAGATGATCCGATGGGGTATGCCACACTGGGAACTATGTGGGAGAAGTCCAGCCCCACCTGGAGTTTGATTCTACCAACCATAGCTAACCTGAAATGATTCAGCAAAATATTTGAAATACAATGGTTCATTATGGGTTGGATAGTCTCCCATTTCGCACATACCCTAAGCAACGCTAGACTACTATTTGGCAATAATTACAGAGTCTATTTTTGTGCACATTAATCATTTTTCAATTATTTATTTTTCCAAAATTAATATTTTCAAATCAAGCAATAATCAAATACCTGGTGGAGGTCCACCAAATTTTCGTTGTCCATTTTCTTGAACCATATTATACCCTGTCTTCTCCATAAGAGCCAATAAGGCAGCTTCATTCTGAGTACGAGATCTAACTTTATTACATCCATTTGTTACATCCGTGTGTTCTTCATTCATTTCTGTAACATCTTAAGGAGAACCAATAGTTATTATATACATGGAATCATTCCATAGAAAGTTCTTACATGAAAATCAAACATTTTACATGTGCAAATAATTTTAAGGAAAAGTAAAGCCATATCTATGGAACGTAGCAAAAGATTCTTAAGTTGGTTTATTAAATAGTGATTTTGATCACATAGGTTTTCAACATGCCGTATTTTTCAGAGTATAAGATGCACCAAGGTTTTGAAGAAGCAAATTTTAAAAAAAGTAGGTAGAGAGAGGGAGAGAAAGAAAGGGAAATACAGTAGGTATGTAGGTAGAGAATAGTTAGGTAGGTAGGTAAAGAGATAGAGAAATAGAGATAGACAGAGTAGGTAGATAGGGAGTGTGTGGGTAGGTAGAGGGATAGTGAGAAATAGAGAAATACAGTAGGTAGGTAGGGAGATTGTGTGTAGGTAGGTAGGGAGAGGGAAAGAGAAATAGAAAGAGATAGAAATACAGTATATAGGTAGGGAGAGTAGGTAGGTAGAGGGATATATCTATATCTATATATCTATCTCAATACAGTAGGTAGCTAGGTAGAGAGAGTGTGCGTGTAGGTATGTAGGTAGGGGGAGAAAGGGAGAGAGAGAAATATAGTAGGTAGGTAGGGAGAGAGTAGGTAGGTAGGTAGATGTTTCCAGGTATATTTTTATCCATGTCCTGGAGAAGGAAATCACTGACAAACCTTAAGACTTTGTTTCTGCGAAAAATGGGCCGTTTTTCGTGAAAACCGGCCCGTTTTTTTCCAAATAAAAGGCATGAATAGCCTTGGGGGGGCTTGCAGAGTGTTCCTGAAGAGGGCAGGGCCCCCCAAAAAGAGCACCAACGGCCAGTTTTTCATGAAAACGGGCCTGTTTTTTGTCAAAAAAATTGCATGCATAGCCTTATGGAGGCTTATAGAGTGCTGCTGGGGGCTGGGGGAATGGCCCATTTTTTGCTTATTTCTGTCCTCCCCAGCCCCCAAGAGGTATCTGCAAAGCCTCCATAAGGGTATGCATGGCCACTTTGGTGAAGGGGGCGGGGCTTCGAGAGGCAAAAAATGCTATATTCAATGTATAAGATGCACCCAGATTTTCAGCCTCTTTTTTGAGGAAAAAAGGTGCGTCTTACACTCCAAAAAATACAGTACATACTGTTTGGTTTATTTCTGATTTTACTACTACATTCCTCAAAGAATCAAACTGGTATATATATGGAAATGATTGCAGAATAAAAATGGCAAACTGAATCAAACTATTCAAATTATGCATACTGTACGTTAAATTAAAATTGAAATCATGTTCAAGATTTAGATTTTCCTTCTGAGATTATAGAAAGTGCTTTGAGAAATTTAATGTCAAAAACCTTCATCCAAACTTTCTTTCCTAATGGAATCTTGAGAAGAGATAACATGTTATCATGGGAATAGGGCAAATCCAGTTGAAATTTGCTGGATTCACAGACCTCTACTGTATGGATAATTTAAGAAGGGATTATGGGATCGACTGGTCTAAATTATTTTGTGGACATATTTTGCAAATTATGTTGAAGCCCTCTGAGAAAGGGCTTTGCATTATTTTGTTTGGTGAGTTATACTGGTTAAAGAGTTCATCTAATATGAGTAAACTCAAGTAAAATTCAATTCTTAGTCGCAGAAGCAGACTTGATCACTTAGCCCAACCTACTTCATAGTGTTATTCTACTTAGCAAAATTAGAGAATGAATACATGTGAACACTACTTGAGCTGAAGGATGAGGATATAAATTAACAAATAAAATAGTGAATATTCAAATTTGCACATGTTCATGTAAAGTAAAGCATACATTAATACTCTTGTTGATCTCTTTCTCCCTGGGTATAAATTCAAATACTTGATGGTAACTATTAGAGATTGAATCCTATTCAAATTCTTATTTACCATGTTTGCTTTAGGTAAAACAAATCAACAAAAATATAATAGTATTCGAGTTTGTAGAGTTCTGTATAAGAATGAATGATTTAAATACCTATTAAACAACTACCTGAATTGAAATGCTTCATTACGGAGAACTAAATCATATACCGTGCTTCCCTGAAAATAAGACAGGGTCTTATTTTCTTTTGACCCCCGAAATAAGCGCTTGGCCTTATTTTAGGGTAGGACTTATTATTTTTGAGGTGCAGGAGGCAGCGAGCATGGTCACATCATGGCTGATGCTCTGTTGCAATATTTTTGGGAAGGGATTATTTGGGGAGGTGGGGTTATTTTAGCGCATTACCTCAAAAGCCTGATTGGGCTTATTATCTGGGGAGGTCTTAGTTTCAGGGAAACGGTAGTATGATTTCAAATATCATATTCAAATTAATCCAGCATTTATTTTATAATTTAGGATTGAAAATTCAGTAACAGACTGGACTACAGTACTCCTTGACTTACAGCCATAATTGGCACCAGTTTCTGTTGCTAAAAAAGTTTTTGAATCAATACCAATTTTAGGATTTTTTTCACCATGGTTTTTACGTGAATTACTGTAATTATTAAGTGAATCACATGGTCATTAAAAAACAAATTCAGTTTTTCCCATTGACTTTGCTTGTTGAAAACCAATGGGAAGGTTCAAATGGTGATCACAGGACTCTTAGATGCTGCAACCATCATACCATGCACTGGCTGCCTGTCGTCTTCCGGGTGCGCTTCAAGGTATTAATCATCATCTTTAAAGCGCTCCATGGCTCGGGACCTAGCTATCTGCGGGATCGGATCCTGCCTCATACATCCTAACGGCCGATTCGCTCCCACAGAGAGGGACTTCTCCGGGTGCCGTCCACTAGACTTTGTCAGCGGGCGACGCCCAGGGGAAGGGCTCTCTCTGTGGCGGGCCCAGCCCTCTGGAACGACCTTCCCCCCGACATTAGGACGACCACGGACCTCCGCTCCTTCCGTCTAAAATTAAAAACACATCTTTTCTGTCTGGCCGGCCTAGGATAGTCTCTCTGCCTCTGGGGTATTATTATTATTATATTTAATTATTGGGAATGCTATTTTAGTTTAGCTTAGTTTTAATGGGTTTTTTAGCACAGGTATAGGTTTAATTTGTTTTTAATTATGTTTGTATATTTCCTGTTTTTTATTCTTCCTGTGCACCGCCCCGAGTCCCTATGGGGAGAGGGAGTGGTTTACAAATATTAAATTATTATTATTATTATTATTATTATAAACACACACCAACTGCCCTTAATTTTTATCACTGAGCACAGGGATGTGTAATGGTTGTAAGTGTGAAGACCAGGTGTGTCACTTTTGTCAGTGACATTATAACTTAGAAATTTCACTAAACGAATGGTTGTAAGTTAAGGTCTACCTGTGTATACTTGTAAATCGTACTTTGAAGAAATAAGTCATAAAATGCATTTCTTCAATTATGAAACAGCCTGCTTTTTCAACTCAGAAACAACTCAGACTGATTGTAATCTATTAGAATGCATTTTAGAACCATATTTTTCTACTAAAGAACACTGAAAAATATCTATCACATATTGCTTTATTACAGAGAAAGGTTTAGTAGAATTTAGAGACAAACCTAAACTAGTGGTGGTGAATTAAGTAGATGAGTAACAAAAACTGCTATTCCCAAAATTCTGTCAGCTTCAGGGCTGACAGTTATCCTTTGCCAATTTGGTTCATTTTATAATTCTTATTTTAGCTTGATAAGCAAGGAAGGGGAAAATTTTCAGTGGACTTCTCAAAAAACAAAATATACCACCTCATGCTACATAACTAGGCTCTATTTCATGCTGAATAAACTAAATTGTTAATGTATTTTAAATAGAAAACTATCTTTAGATAGGTTTTTACCAAAAAGCATTTTATTAAAATAAATTCAATACAAGAAAATCCAATTTAAAATTTAAACATCCATTTTTAAAATTATTTTTAAAGCAATTTTTATTCACCCTGAATATATAGCATACTCTGTTGACATAAGTCTACTAGATTTGTATGTGTGAGCACATTCTGCAATATTGGGCCTGTTGGTGAGTCAACAGAGTGTCTGAGGAGCCGCTATGGGACAGAGATGACAATTGCTCTTTAAAAATTATGATTTATATAAGTTGATTTAAACCAAGCCTGTTTACTACTGATTTAAAACATGCTTTAAATCAAATCTACCCTGTATATATTTCATGCATGAATTAGATTTAAGACTTTTACGAATGTTTAAATTCTCCATGGAAAAGTAGTATTTTCAAAATGAGTATCTGCAGAAAGCCAAGCTTATATCAAAGTGATATATGCATGGTGATATCACACTACAAATGATGCTACTCGAACACTTGCATCAGATGCTATGACATAAGTGCAAAAGGGATGAAATCTGCAAAGTGATAAACAGTATTACATCAATGTTTGATCAGAGGTCCCCAAACTCTTCAGTTAATTGATCCTTCATTAAGTTTTAGATTCTTCATTGACCCTAAATGTTTATTAAATGAAAATAATGTAATAAATCTACTTTAATAATGCTATGAATATTAGCAAGAGACAAAGCTGCTCTCACTGGTAGCTATCCAACCTAGGCAACAAGCTAGCCTAGGGACTAGGGACTCACATGGAGCTCTTCAGAAATCCCAAAAGTTTAAGTAAACCCAATCAACTCTCCATCATTTATCGACCACCTACTGACCTCCAGCTATTTATTGACCTCTTGGGCAATCCTATCAGCCTGGGATTAATACTGATCACTTTGTGAAGCCCTGTTCCAAACTGTATTTTAAATCTTACATACTAATATGCATAGTGTTGAGAGAGATAAATAATTTATACGCACACATTACACTTTAGAAAGATTAAAACTTACAAGATTTTTTTTGTTTCAAAATCAGTTCACACTGTTCTCTGTAGCCCTTTGAAATATCAAACTGTTTTCAAATAAATACTTTAATACATGGGTTGCATAAACAGAACTCTGATCAATCATCCAGTCCAATAAAACCGATCAGATTAATATCTGTGGACAAAAATGAAATTTCAAGTGAACACCAAGTGGTATTAAGTTTATTACTTATTGAAAGTATATTTAATTTCATTCTGTGCAAGATAAACCTGAAGATTCAATTTATACAGACTTTTCTAACATCAAGCAAGATGTGATCACACTTCATTTTTTAATCCCCAATTCATATAAATAAACCAGGTTAAATAAGCAGTTTTTATATTAAAAAAAATTCAGATGAGGGATGGCATAAGTACCATTCATTCCAAGCACTTTTCCTAGATACAGAAAGCAAACTTGCTTGGGGATCAGATTTCACAGGTCAGCTCCATCCCCTTGAATGCTAAAATTACATATAGTGATTGGAGGAAACTTAATAAATATACCATTTACTGCTCTAGCATACACTTTGGGTTTTGTGCATTTCTTACAATGTATGGAGATTGAACATCTCTAGATAAAAATGTCTTATATTCATCACTTTTCAATTTCTGAATCAAAATATAATCTAAAACATAGCTGAAAGGGTATCATGAAAACAACTATATTGGAGAAGTTCTATAAATACACTCTGCATCAGAAGTAACAGTATTTTGCAAAAACCAACCTCTCCACAGATTAACAATTGCAAAATAGCCAAGGTTAAAGATATAAAATTTTCCTCTGGCTTTGGTGAACAGAAATATATGCTTGCAAATAACCGAAACAATATAGTGCTTTCTTATTGTCATTACTTATTTAAAAGTTGTCTCTTTCATTCTGAGCCTGCCTGATTATAAAAAATTCATAGGTGTTTTTGAAAGTAGCCTGTACTCGAAGGCCTATTTTTGAAGCCTATGTGAATAACTCTGTATGTGACTCTGTATATCTAGTGGCAATTACCACTGCCTCACATGTAATACTTCCCTGGTTCAAATCCCAGTAAGGGTATGGGTAGCTGAATAGAGCTAAATGGCTTGAAATAGATCTATACTAGTTTCCCTTGTTTATTTATTTATCAGCACAAACATAAACACACATGTAAACAAAAGGCAACAAAAAAAAAAGTGCTTTCTGTCTGCATGGTCTCTGGTGATGAGCCAAAAGACAGAAAAGGAAAGCAGTTTTGCTTCCTTCCATATTTGGGGCTTACCAGGGTGTTGTGACACAAATACACACACACACACACACACACACAGGTGTACTATATAATTGTCACCTCTGGTTGGACTAGATAAAAATGAGGATTGTAATCAAAAATATTGCTTTAGAACTAGGATTGGCTCTAGGAAAAGTGGCGTTCACATTTTATTATTTTTTGGGGGGTTTTTTTATCCTTTGGCGCAGGTGGCTTTTGGCTTTCTCTTGGTTTAATTACTTTGGTTCTCGTTCTGATTTTAGTTAAGGAATCGCCTTCCAGGAGGAAGTAGTGGAATGAACGTGAGCGGCTACCTCCACCGAGGGCCTCCCCCTGCCCGCCCCAAGAGCTCCTCAAGGCCCCTTTCGCTTCCCTCCTCCGGACAGGAGCTCCTCTTCAGCCGCGCTTCCACTGACGCGCTGCTCGACGGGCCGTTCCTTACTCCTCCGCCGGACTTAGCGCCCACGGGCGAAGCAAAGGGGCCCTTCGGGAACTGTTTCCCCAGGGGAGCCGCTTCTCCTCTCGCTCCCTCAAAGCCTCGCCCTCTGGCGCTCGCCCGGCCCTTTCAAAGGAAGCGGCGTGCCGCGCACGAGGTGCCCCCGCCAGGAAGGGCAAGCGGCGCCTGGTCCTTCAGGCGGACCCCCCCGGACCCCTCCGTGCCCTGCAGACTAGCCTACCGCGCCTTCCCTGCAGAGGAGACGGCGACTGACTCGCAGCCACCGACGCTCGGCCTCGACTAACGCCCGGCCCGCGCAATCCCCCAGGCAGGCCCTTCCGAAGTTGCGCGGGCTTTTTCCCCCCCTAATTGCCTTTTTTCTGTTTGGTAGGATTGACGGCACCTCTGGCCAATTGGGAAGGCAGGAGCGGTGGGGCGCCGGGCGAGGTGGGAGGGTTCCGTTCCCCCCCCGGGGCTTCCCAGTGGGGGAGAGGAGGGAGGGGGCGGGGCCGGGGTGGGAGGTTCGTTAGTGGGAGGGGCCATGGGGGCGGAGGCCTAACGTCTCTTCCAACGGACACGGTTCCATCCTGAGGGCCGCAGTTGCCCAGTAATTGACGCTGGAATTGACCAGGAGGCCCCCCGCGCCCACCCTCTGAGGCAGCTTCTCCCCTCAGACGGGAGGAACCGCTGCTTTTGTCTGCCTCTCAGTCGTTGGGTTCTTCTAAGTCAGGGATGTCCAAACTTGGGAACTTTAAGACTTGTGGACTTCAACTCCCAGAATTCCCCAGCCAGCTATACTGGCTGGGGAATTCTGGGAGTTGAAGTCCACAAGTCTTAAAGTTCCCAAGTGTGGACATCCCTGTTCTAAGTAAACACATTTAAACCACGCAATTCGCTTTGGGCCATCTTTTTCCTTCCCTTCTCCTCGGCCCTTGTTCTTAGTCCGAGGCAGAGAGAGTGTCGCAGTCTGGGCTGCGTGGTTGTTTTGACCATTCGCCATGCAAGTGGAACGGATTGAATTGTAGGCCAACATTAGGGATTCAACCTTAAGCTCGGCCCAATTGTTCTGAGATCAGCTCTCTGAAATAGGCCCCCTGAGGAAACCCTTTGCGAATGCTAAAGTCCTTCATTCACAACACATTCCTTCATTGGCGCTTTAATTTTGTGCTGGACCTCTGCAGGAGCTACTTATAGCGTGGATGGGAAGTCCTGGCGGGCGAGGCCCCTCCCCTGCAGCCACGCGACTGGGCCACATTGACGGCCCTTGGCAGTGTCCTGTAGTCACGTGACTTTTATAGCGTCGACTTCCAGTTTTCAGCAAAACCACACCAAGAGCAAATTTGATTCACTTAATGACCACAGTGGCTACTTTAAGATTGTTGTATTTGCTTAAAAATCACCACGAAAATAGATTGTCACATTTTTTACAACTGTCCCAACTTACAAAAATGATGGGCAAGGCTCCGTTACAGTTGTAAATCAAGGACTACTTAGCTATTTTTATTATAGAGTTACAATAATAGAATCTTGCAAGTCTCAACATGCCTCTTTCTCTTATCTTCAAGAAAATCAGGCAGGGTCAAATCTGTGTTTTCTGCCTTGGACTCAAATTTCTTTTATTTGACCCTTGTTTTTGTTGCAGCTCTTCCTCGTGTTCCTCAAGGATACTGTTACAGCCGATTACATCTATTTAGGATTAACATAACAAGAAAGGTATTGCTCCAAAGTAGCACTTGCCTTTGCAATGTCATCATTGGATTGTGGGTGATGCACTTCAGACTTGCAATAAAGAGCATCAATCTGCCTATTCTGTGAGCAAGGGACATACAGTAAGTAACCCAGAAGTCAAAATGCAAGGAAAATTGTGTCCCTCTGATCTGATATATGCTTGATATGGTATGTAATCTGTAGATAACCCAAGTTCTTGTAGTCGGTCTAACTTGTAGATGACAGAAAATGGCTTTGAGGCCAAGAGGAGGGACCACTAAAAAGAACAAATAAGTGGTGCATGAGACCATTCCAGGAGACTAATTCAAGTAAACATCTCATACAGATCCCCCTTCACACAAAGATAAAGTGAGAGAGGAAGCATATTCAGACTTGAAAGGTTCTGTTACTACAAAACCAATTCTGTTATAATAAAAATAGTGCTGATCTACGTGGCATTAGTTTCTTAATTAGGTCTACCTTGTAGGGCTGACAAAACTTTTGAGTGCATTGCCCTTCCAACAGATGTCTCCAGTGGTAAGAATTTCTTGTTTAAATCATCACTATTTCTTTCAGCAAACAGCATTTATTTAGAATAGGGCTGTCAAACTTGTGGCCCGGATGTGTCACGCACTGCCCATGCCCATGCCCATGCCCGATTTAGTGAAGGGGAAAAAAAAGTCCTGATACATCACACGATGACCCCTGATTTAGAACAAAAGGCCTGTAATGGCTCCTCTCCTAATTTAAGAAAGTCAAGACTCTTGAAACGGATTATTTCAAAAGGAACCTTTTATTAAGCAGAATGGAAACCATTAAAGGCAAAGCAGCATCTGAATCCCGTTGGGCAATGCAAGTGGGATTATACAATATGCAATAGTAGAGTTGGAAGGGACCTTGGAGGTCTTCTAGTCCAACCCCCTGCCTAGGTAGGAACCTTATATCGTTTCAGACAAATAGCTATCCAACATCCTCTTAAAGACTTCCAGTGTTGGGGCATTCACAACTTCTGGAGGCAAGCTGTTCCACTGACTAATTCTCACTGTCAGGAAACTAGACATACCCAGTTCCTGCAACCGTTCTTCATAGGTTTTAGTCGCCAGTCCCCTAATGATCTTTTTTTTTAATTCAATTTTTTTATTTGTTTTATTTTTCTGTAAAACAATTTTATTGGTTTTTAAAATATACATAGGAAAAGGGATATAGGGTAAATATAACATTTTAGTAGCTTCCATGCCGATGGGGGTGGTCCTCCCAAAACTTCATAAAAGTACAATTTTTTAGAAAGAAAAAAGGATAAGCATGTACATAATTTACATTGTATAGTTCATACGTTCAATCATACTTTTCTTTGCCATCTATTGTATCGACAATCACAATAAAATTTCAAATAAATTCATTTTTGAGATCTAAGTCTTTTTGCTATTGATTCTTCTTCCTCGTCATCGGGCGGGGCCATCGCCCCTCCTGTTCCCCCGTCTTCGTCCCCTACATAAAAATCCTTCGTCTCACATGTTATAGAGAGTGTATCTGCTGATTACAAAATATCTTCATACATCTCTTCGATATTCAAGTTTCACATTATTTCATATTATTTCAAGTACATCACATCAAATATATTTATAAAGTTTATCTTTTTCATGCCTTCTTTAATTAATTATAATTGTATTATACATCCTTCATTTTAAAACATACCAATAGAAACTTAGAACATAAGCCACATGTTGGCATCATATTTGTTAATTCTACTATCCTCCAAAATCATTATTCCCTGTAGCCTATTTTAACCAAACATCAATAATATTTACTCATCTCCTTTGATAAATACTATTCAGTATTCATTTCCAATTACCACATAACTATGCATATATATACAATTATTATCACTTTCAATTACTTATCTAACTTTATCTATTTATCACTAAATTTCCCTAATCTCAACTGGTTTTAGGTTAATCTTTTATCTATCAATCAGCCTGTATCCTTTCAGTAATAAAACAATATCACATCTTCTGCCATTTGTGGCATAATTATTCTGAACATATCCTTAATCCAATTTGTGTGGACTTCACTTTGCAGTCCATCATTTGTAAGTTCTTTCCTGTCATTTTGGAGCCCTTCTTCTTCTTCTTCTTCTTCCTTAGTCAGTTTAATTTTAAGTGTCAGGGTTGTTGAATTGAAATTGAAATTGAAATTTATTAACCGCACCCTCTCCCCACAGGGACCCGGGGCGGTGCACAGGCAGAGCTAAAAACAATATACAATAAATACAAAATACATACTTTAAAATAGAATTAAATAGTATTACCCGTGCTAAAAATATAAGATTAAGAACCCATTAAAATATTTAGAATCAATAGACAGAGAGAACTATTCAAGGCCGGCCAGTCGAAAGAGATAGGTCTTCAATTTTACACGGAAGGAGCGGAGGTCAGTGGTCGTTCTAATATCAGGGGGAAGGTCGTTCCAGAGGGCCGGGCCCGCCACAGAGAGCGCCCTTCCCCTGGGCGTCGCCCACTGACAAAGTCTAGTGGACGGCACCCGGAGAAGCCCCTCTCTGTGGGAGCGAATCGGTCGTGAGGATGTGTTATCAATGGTGTTACTAGTAAAGTTTCTTTCTTTAATATCATAGGTTCTTGTGTTGTTTCCTCTTCTATATCTTGCCATCTGAGGTGGAGTTCCCATCCATCTGATTCATCTTTCCATGTTCCACCCATTGCTGGACATAAGCCACTCATCGAGAGGATCAGCCATTTTAGTTTCTTTGTGGTTATTTTCCTTCTTAGTGCTTAAGGAACCGACCTCTGTTTTTTCTATTTGATATGTAACTCCATCCTTTCCCTCATATTCTCCAATTAAATGATCTAATTTTTTTTCAAGTGAATTAGAGTATTGCTGTATAGCTTCCATTATTTTTTGCAAGGTAACATTTTGTTGTTGTTGTTTAGTATACGCCATTGTCTCCACTTGTTGATGAAAATAAAAGAAAAGGGCTGCTACCCTTTTTAGGGCTGCTACCCTACAAACTATCTGTATTAGATCGTTTTAAAATGGGGGGTTTTAATTGGTTTTAGCGCAGGTTTGGATATTTAATAGGTTTTTAAATTTTGTATTTTGTATTATTTATATGTTATTTCAAATTCCTGTGCGCCACCCTGGGTCCTTTTGGAGAAGGGCGGGATATAAATTTAAAAAAAAAAAGTACCCTGGCTTAAGGGATGCTTTTAAATTCACAGTCAAGTCTCTAGTTAAAATTAGGCTTCAAAAAAGCATTTTTAAAGAAAAACAAGCAACTCTCCTTCCACTTTTAAGCAAACTGCCGCTCTTTGAACATCATCCACCTAATTTACAGGTAGCAGCTCCATTTTCCCTTCTGTTGTTTCAAGCATTATAATTTTTCTTGTTTCTTTTTATATCTTAGTTATTTAAAAAAGAAATTAAATTCTTAAGTGTAGTAAAAATAAGAGAAAAAGGCTTAAAAGTCACACATACTAATGAAAAGGAAGAGATTTAGTCCAAGGTTGTAATCAGGAAAAAAAATAGAAGAGAAAGAGAAAACTTACTCCGTTTCTTTTAAGGGTTCTTCATTGGTTCCGTTTGAAATATCAATTAGAGAGGTTGTGATAACCCTCTGACCCAGTGGCGTAGCGTGGGTTGTCAGCACCCGGGGCAAGGCAAGTAATTTGTGCCCCCTAACCCCTGGATTTTAGCACTCGAGTCTCTTCCACTCCATCGCCCGCCGCAGGGCCCCCGCCCGCCGCCGCCCCCTCCTCGGCAGCGGCTGTGGCACCCGGCGGCGAGGCAACCCCTTCGCTCATCCTTCTCGGTGCCTTTCTAGCCCTCCCCCGGGGGAAGCAGCGGCATCGAGGACGGGGAGGGCGCAGCATGCGGAGCGGCGGGGAAGCGAGAAATGGGAAGGGGGGAGAGGAGGGGTGCAGGAAGATCCGACGGCAGCAGGGTAGGGGAGGCAGCCGCAGCCGGCAGGTACCCGAAAGAGCTGGCCTCCCTTCGATCCGGAGAGCAGGACGCCTCTCCCGCCCTGTCAGCTACATCTCCGCGCATTCACAAGACCGCTGCTGAATCAGCTGGAACGCGCGAGCTCTCCCCACCTTCTGCCCGCCGAGCTCTCTTCCTTTTCCCTGCGATTTCCCGCCCCCTCCCGGTTTCCTGGATTCCGGATCCCCCCTCCCCCGCCCGAGAAATAATACTAATAAAAATATGAAAAATCCCCTAAGATCCTTTCCCCAAGGAAGAAGACGGGGCGACGGGGAGAAAACGCCTCCTCTTGCAGCCGCTCTTGCTTCGGGCGACGCTTCTCCGGTCCCCGCGGAGGTGGCCACATTCCGCGGCTGCCGCTGTTCCTGCCTTACTCAATCCCCTTTCCCGAAGCGACGGGGAGCTGCGAGTGCGAGCGCGCCCCCCCAGATGTTGCGCCCGGTGCGGCCCGCACCCCCTGCACCCCCCACGCTACGCCACTGCTCTGACCAAGTCCTCCAGGGCTTCATTCTGCTGCCTGGTTTCATTTTTTTTAAAGTTTCATCTTAGTTTAGAAGATTTTTACGGGCTGTCTCTTTTGCAGCTGTCTTTTTAAGGCATTCCAGGTAGAATCATTCACTTCTCACTCCTTAATGGAGCCGTCTGCAATTTCGCGGAGGGGGGGGGGCTGTCTGTTTATCATGGATTTGAAGCCCTTCCTGTGGACCAAACAGGGACTTTGCAATATCCCTGTGGTCAGCAAAGCTTGCACAGACTACTAATGTACTCAGCAGCTGACCTCCATGCCCTGCGACAGTCCCCTCTCTTGCAGGTTCACCTCGATGAGGGATTTATTAATCAAGAGAGGTGGTCCAAACAGCACCTTAGGGGATTCTTAATTAAATCTTTAGTCCGGATTTTAGGGGGTTCCAGGGAGGGGGGAGGGCAATTTAAAAGTGGGGTGGTGGGGGAGGGTGAACAACCACCGGGGAATCCTCCCAGGCCGACTGACAGCCCTGGCAGGGAGGGCGCAGGTCCGGGAATTGGGGAGGGGAGGAGGGTCGGTTTAGCAGAGGGCAATTTCATCGAGACTGTATATGGGAGGGGTGGTATGACGTGAGCAGAGGACCATATCATATTACGGGAGGGCGCACCCGCTGTTTGCGAGCGGTGGCGCTCTCCGGTCCCCAAGGCTCCTCTTGCAATTCAGGGAGTCCTGGATTTCAGGACCTGGGCCTTCGGCTGATGCTGTGTAATGCCAGGTCCGTGATCAATAAAGCCCCCTCATTTATGATCTGATTTTGGAGGGGGTGCCGGACCTGGCGGGTAACACGGAGACCTGGTTGGGCCAAGAGGGGGGTGTGCCCCTCGTTGAAATGTGCCCACTAGGTTACCGTGCATTTCACCAGCCGAGAGCCCATGGTCGGGGGGGGGGGGTTGTTATTATAAAAGAGAGCTTGGATCCGAGGGAGACCACTGTGTCGCAGACTGCCGGTTGTGAGTCCCTTTGTGTGAAGTGGGGCCATGGGAGGCAGCTGGGCATGCTGATTGTGTACCTGGCTCCCCGCTACGTATCAGCAACCCTACCCGTGCTCCTCAATGTGATAGCCAAGATGGCAATTGAGACCCCCAGACTGTTTGTCATGGGGGACTTCAATTTGCCGTCGGTAGGCGAGTCATCTGAGGCGGCTTGGGAGTTCATGGCCTCCATGACAGCCATGGACCTGACCCAGTTAGTTCTGGGTCAGGTCCATGGACCCAAGCAGGAGACCCTGCATCTGCCTCTACCTAGGATCAAACTCACAACCTCCTGCTTGTGAGGCAAGAGCTCTACTTCTAGGCCACAGCAGCAGATGCAAAACAACTATAGTCAAATGAGAATTGTGGTATATATAATTTTTTTCTTTTGTTTTTGATTTAAAATATCTAAATTGATATGAATTATAAGTATTGACTGTGAAATATATGCACAAAAGCTATTTGTAACCAACACTTTCTGCAATATGTAATGAAATATGATTTTTTTAAAAATAAAAAAATACCAAGCACCCTCAGTCAGCTTAATCAAAACTTTACTGTACTTTACAGGGACCTATACAAAGAAGAAATAAGTTTTAAAGTTTAGTTTTTAAAATCCCTTGAAAGAATCGGTCCCTGGAAAGCCCCATATTCTAAAAGCATATTTTTAAAAAAATCATAAAACTATTATTGGTATAGAAACAAGAATTGTGTGCAGACAAGCAGAATCACACCTTATTTGACCCAATAAATAAAATTCTAAGATGTTGAATAATATTAATGTCAAAAAGTGTTCAAACTGTGTTATCTGAAGTATACAATACTATACTGAGGTCCCTGCTTAACCACTAGGTGGCAATATTGTATAGTGTAAAATACTGTAATAGAGCTGCACAAAATTTGATTTCTCAGAAATTCCTTGGCAAGATTTGATGGAAGATAAGAGTAATTCTATAGCTAATGAATGATCCCCTTTAAAAATACCTACAGCCTATCCATTTTATATCTACCCCATAGCCCAATGAAAGCGGTATGAATGGAAATAGGAGTGGTTCCCAGCTTTGCCTATTGCTGGATAGGGGGAAAAATGGGTGGAATGTACTTCTCTTGCAGAGATAAAAAGGCCAACATTGAGCTGGCCATGCCCACTCAGTCACACCAGTTATTAAATTATTGGCTCCTAGTGTTTTTTCTTTCCTGTGGGAGACTGGTCCAAATGGGTCTTTGAGTGTTTAAGGTTACAGACCCCTGTGGTAGACAGAAGTTCCCTAAGGATGGGCTCCAGCATGAGCCTCAAAGCCTGGAGGACTAAAACTCTGGTTCTGGTGACCAACCAGATTGGATCCTGCAATAATCCCCTCTCAGTCTTTTGAATAACAACATGGATCGATGGGTTTTTTTGAACAATGGACTTTTTAAAATGCTGTTTATGATATAAATTATATGAGTGATATGATTTATAAAACAAGAATTTTCCTACCTTAGTCATAGATGCAAATAAAAAGATGAAATTTATCATGCTGTCTGAATTTAATAATTGTTTTCTTTATATGTGAAATCTAGATCAAGGACAACTTGATATCACTTATTTCGATTCAATCAGGAACTGTGTTAAAGTTTTTTTCAACTTTTTTTTGAAGACTCTCACTGGTCCCTTCCAGTTATGTTGAAATATAATTACCAGTATGCATTATTTTATATGATTTATGATAGGCATCACACCTACGGATAATGCTGTCTGGTAATTGTGGGAACTGATTTCCTTTGTGACTGTGGATCTTTCTTTTGTGAGAGAGTGCAGTGCACAAAGGCGAAGGAGGAGGCATCCCACTTTCTGCGTCTCCTGGGCACAGAGAAGCCACAGGAAGCTTTCTTCCGTGTCCGGCCACCTCTTCCATCACTTACACAAACTTAGTGAACAAGCGGTTGGGAAGAACTTCCAATAAGGGCTACCTTGATTGCCAGGTTGGAGGTAAATCCATCTACATATCACACAAACACATTTGCCTACATAGAGCAAGAATATTAGGAGGGAAGAGAACAAAACCCTTATTTCTTCCCTCCAAAGGATTCTATATACCCGATTCTATATATTCCGGGCACGGGAGCCATCGCCCATTGCTCTTCCAGGTTCCGATGCACTGGCCAGCTGGTCTTCAGGCGCGTGGGAGCTCCAGAAACTGGCACCAAGTGCAGAAACGGGAGAGTGCGCACATGCACACACATGCCAGAAACGGGAAGAGCAGCCGCCCGATGCACATGCACACGCCAGGAAGATGATCTTCCGGTTTCTGGTGCGCTCATGCGTGCCAGCCAGCTGGTCTTCACACACACATGCATGCCAGAAACCAGGAGACCAGGTAGCCGGTGCACATGCTAATGTTGGAAACAGGAAGATCATTTTCCCAGCAGGCACATACACGCTGGGTGGCTGCTCTTCTGCTCTCCGGCACATGTGCATGTGCACGCACGCTCCTGTTTCTGTACTTGGTGCCGAAAAGGTTCGCCCACACTGCTATGTAGCTAGGACTGCTATAAGCTATTTATCTTTCTTGCTAGCAAACTGATCCACCTAATCAGGTAGTTGACAGGAACAGAATAATAGTTTTCTGCTACTGATATTCCTGTTTTAAGATGCCAGAGATCTAGAGAGAAGTGCTGGAGGAAGGGGATTCTGCTCAAAATTCTCTGATTTTCTGGATCCAGAAAGGGAAATGACCTGTTCCTGATCAACCCACTGACTGAGTGGCCAGAAAGAAGGAATAACTGGCTGTCTCCGAAGCTTCAATGGTTGCAAGTAATATATCTGAGATTTATAGGTTGCTTGTGTCTTTCACTACCCAAGGCTCTGGGTTAGTCATTAAATACAAGGTCATGTTTCTGATTAAACAAAACTGCACAAGAGTGGGAAGCGACTCTCATGCCATTTCATTATAGAAGAGGGCTCTTAATTGTAAAAATAGCAACTATTTTATATTTATATAGGTCTTGAGCCGAAGGAGACCACAGTCCCTCAGACAACCGGGTGTGAATCTCTCTGCGTGAGATGGGGCCTAGGGAGGCAGTTGGGCGTGTTAGTTGTATACCTGGCTCCTCGCTATGCAACAACAGCCCTGCCCGAGCTCCTAGAGGTGATAGCCGAGGCGGCAGTTGAGACTCCCAGACTGGTAGTCATGGGGGACTTTAACTTGCCGTCGGCGGGCGAAGCCTCTGGAGCAGCTCGGGAGTTCATGGCCTCCATGACGGCCATGGACCTGACCCAGGTAGTTTTAGGCCCTACTCACGACGGGGGAAACACGCTGGATCTGATCTTTGTCTTGGGACAGTGGAGTTGTGATCTGGGAATAGGGGATTTAGTCATCACTCCCTTGTCATGGATAGATCACGCTCTCCTTCAGCTGGACTTTCCAATTGCTTCACCTCACCGCGGGGAGGCGGAACCGGATACTTCTAGATGGTTCCGCCCCAGGCTTCTAATGGACCCGGAAAGGTTCCAGAGAGAGCTTGGGCCAATTCCTGTGACCCTGCCTCGCGACTCGACTGAGGACCTAGTGGCCGCATGGTTAAGTGCGGCCGCGGGGGCCTTGGACCGAGTCGCGCCCTTGCGGCCTCTCTTGCGGCGATGAACCACCCAAGCTTCCTGGTTCACTGAGGAGCTTCGGGAGATGAAGCGCCACAAGAGACGCCTAGAGAGCAGATGTAGCTCCTCTTGCTCCGAAGCCGACCGAACACTAGTGAGAACCCATATTAGGGCTTACTCTGTGGCGATAAGGGTGGCCAAACGTGAGTATTGTGCCACCCTTATTGCATCCGCAGATAACCGCCCTGCCGCCCTGTTTGGGGTGACCCGCTCCCTCCTTCACCAGAGGCCGCGGGAAGCCCCTTTACAAGGGCGAGCAGAGGAATTTGGGATTTATTTGCAGGAGAAAATCACTCGGATTCGGAATGAGCTACCCTCCATCGACAGTGGTCCTGTGGGACTGTCCGAGACTAGTCTTGAGGCTCCTTCTTGGGAGGAGTTTGACTTTGTTACCACCGAAGATATGGACAGGTTGTCAAGGAAACCTAGGGCGACCACATGTTTATTGGACCCGTGTCCCTCCTGGCTTGTACTGGCATCCTTGGAGACGACACGAGGCTGGCTCCAGGGCATTGTCAACACATCTTTGAGTGAGGGGTCCTTACCTGCCGTCTTGAAAGAGGCGGTAGTGAGGCCCCTCCTCAAGAAGCCGTCCCTGGACCCAGCATTATTAGAGAATTATCGTCCGGTCTCCAACCTTCACTTTTTGGTGAAGGTTGTTGAGAGTGTGGTAGCCCAACAGTTCCCGCGACACCTGGAGGAAGTTGATTATCTAGACCCGCGCCAGTCCGGCTTCCGACCCGGTCACAGCACCGAGACGGCATTGGTCGCGTTGGTTGATGATCTCTGGAAGGTGCGGGATAGAGGTTATTCCTCTATCCTAGTCCTATTAGACCTCTCGGCGGCTTTTGATACCATCGACCATGGTATCCTATTGCACCGACTGGGGGGGTTGGGGCTGGGAGGCACCGTTCTGCGGTGGTTCTCGTCCTACCTCTCTGGTCAATCGCAATATGTGTTGATGGGAGGGCAGAGGTCGACCTCGAAGCCCCTCTTATGTGGGGTTCCTCAGGGGTCGGTCCTCTCGCCCCTCCTGTTTAACACATATATGAAGCCGCTGGGTGAGATCATCCGTGGTTTTGGGGTAGAGTACCACCTCTACGCTGATGATACGCAGCTGTATATATCTACCCCAAACCACCCCAACGATGCCGTAGAGGTGATGTGCCAGTGCCTGGAAGCCGTGCGGGCCTGGATGGGAAGGAACATACTCAGACTCAACCCGTCCAAGACCGAGTGGCTGTGGTTTCCGGCATCCCGGTACAATCAGTTGACTCCATCACTGGCCATAGGGGATGAACATCTAACCCCTGTGGATGGGGCACGCAACTTGGGCGTCCTCCTTGATACACGGCTGTCCATGGAAGATCAAGTGACAGCCGTGGCCAGGAGGGCGTTTTACCAGGTTCGCCTGGTCCGCCAGTTGCGTCCCCTATTGGATCGGGGTGCCCTTTGCACAGTCACTCATGCCCTCATGACATCCCGACTGGACTACTGCAATGCTCTCTACATGGGGCTCCCCTTGAGGTGCACCCGAAGGCTTCAGCTTGTCCAGAATGCAGCCGCACGGGCAGTTATGGGAACCTCTAGGTTCTCCCATGTAACACCGCTCCTGCGCGAGCTGCATTGGCTGCCTGTCGTCTTTCGGGTGCGCTTCAAGGTGTTGGTTATCATCTTCAAAGTGCTCCATGGCATGGGACCTAGCTATCTGCGGGATCGCATCCTGCCCCATACATCCCTGCGGCCGATTCGCTCCCACAGAGAGGGACTTCTCCGGGTGCCGTCCACCAGGCTATGCCAGCGGGCGACGCCCAGGGGAAGGGTCTTCTCTGTGGCGGGCCCAGCCCTCTGGAACGACCTTCCCCCCGATATTAGAACAACTACGGACCTCCGCTCCTTCCGTCAAAAATTAAAAACACACTTCTTCTGCTTGGCCGGCCTAGGGTAATTAACTGTTTTTAAGGGATTTTTAGGGTTTAGTTTTAGTTTTATATGGAATTTTAGCGCAGGACTAGTTTAATTCGTTTTAATATTGTAATTGTTTGTGATTTTTAATTGAATTTTTAATTCCCTGTGCCCCGCCTCGAGTCCCTTCGGGGAGAGGGAGCGGGTTATAAATTAAATATTATTATTATTATTATTATTCTCTTGTTTCCTATTTGTTGATCCTAACTTTGATGGGGGTTTACTGTCGTAGACATCCTCCTGCCCCTCTCGGTCAAATTGGAAAAGGATTTCAGGGCACTTGCCACAAAGGGAGATGCCCAGGATGGGCTGGAGGTTTTCAGGAGGGTTTTTTGAAACTCCTGGCATAGAACGGCCAATTCCCTAATCTGCTTAAGCAGTTAACTAAGGACTCCCTTCTGCAGGTGGGCCTTGCCTATTATCAGTTAGTGATCAAAGAACGACCCAGAAATGGTGAATTGACACTCAGAGAGGCTTGCTCCAGCTTTCCTTTTCCTGGGCTGTCTGATGCAAAAGCAACAGGGTGATCAATGGCTTCCTTCTGACAAGGCCACAGGGAAGGAGAGAGATCATCAGAGAAATAGATAATTAGCGAAATGGCCAATTATTTCTTGCTAGGCTGCTGAGAAGTAATTTAACTGCGGATTCAGCTTACTATTCATTTTCAGCTTCCTAGAGATTTGTAACTGTATTTTGAAGAAAAAAACGACTGTCTTCATGTCAAATTAAGTGACAAAATTCTTGTACGTATTAAATTGTATTAAAACTTTAATAGTTCCTAGTAAATTTTAATCCACTTTTGCAACCTGAGGAAATAGATGAGATATTTGTGACTCTTAGGCTAGTAATCAGTGCTCTTGAGAAGTCTGGCTCTTAGTAGGGAGTGTTAAAGCATGGGTATAACTACATGTTATACCTATATGTAATTACAGGTTATGGCTGACTAATTATTAGTAGTTAATTTAAATTTTAATTAATATACAGAATGTATTTTTGTATAAATCAAGAACATGAGTGATAATATTAAGCACTATGCTCTGACACTAATGTGTGTTGAAGAAGGAAGATAAATCATACCTATAAAATCAATTGAGTCTCCTTTACAATTATTTTGTTTTTGCTTTGACTGACAAATTGATCCCCATTAATTCCATCATCTGGGACAGCATGACTGTGATAGCATTGCAATGAATTGCATTATACAAACGAGCAATTTATTTTACAAAAAAGCACCTCTGTCAGATCCATACAAATGTCTCTTCCGTTGCTCCCTTCCTCTCCCCCACCGTGGAGGGTTGTCTCTTTTGGGACCCAAGCAGACCTCCTTCTTCACCAGGGGCTGCCAGGATTATTGATGGAGGTCCTTTGTCTTATTTGGAAGAGGACAGGCTTCTTATAGAGTCTGGGAAACAAAGGGCCAGCTTCCCTTTATATTGTCTCCATTGAGTGTGTTATTACCCACAACCTTTGCCAACATTTTCTGTTCATTTCAGAAATTCTTCTAAGTCAGAGCGTGGAGAGATCCACCGGAGAGTCCCTTGTCTGTGAGCACAGCATGGCTGGGCTGACCATTGCTACTATTTTCAGCTTGTCCAAACTGTAGCTTCTCCCACGGGCGGTTTGCAATTGGGGTAAAGAAGATAATTTTATTTATTTATTTTATTTTATTTTATTCAATTTATATCCCGCCCTTCTCCAAAAGGACCCAGGGCGGCGCACAGGAATTTAAAAACAACATACAAAAATGGTACAAAATACATAAATTTAAAACCTATTAAATAGCAAAAACCTGCGCTAAAACCAATTAAAATCCACCATTTAAAACTATCTAAAATTAGTCACAGCAGAGGCTATGTTAGGCCGGCTTGATGAAATAAGTGTTTTTAAACACTGGCGGAAGAGGCGGAGGTCGGTGATAGTGCGGAGTTCAGGGGGTAGGTCGTTCCACAGGGTAGGGCCCGCTACAGAGAAGGCCCTTCCCCTGGGTGTCACCAGCCGGCATTGTCCGGCCGACGGCACCCTGAGAAGACCCTCTCTGTGGGAGCGTATCGGTCTAAGGTATGTATGGGGCAGGAGACGGTCTCGCATATAACTAGGCCCCGAGCCATGGAGCGCTTTAAAGATGGTCGTCAAGACCTTGAAGCGCACCCGAAAGACCACAGGAAGCCAGTGCAGCTCGCGCAGGATCGGTGTTATGTGGGAGCATCTAGAGGCTCCCGTAATCACCCGCGCGGCCGCATTCTGGACTAACTGTAGCTTTCGAGTGCACCTCAAGGGAAGCCCCATGTAGAGAGTATTGCAGTAGTCCAGTCGGGATGTCACGAGGGCCTGAGTGACTGTGCGAAGGGCAGCCCAGTCCAGTAAGGGGCACAATTGGCGCATCAGGCGTACCTGATGAAACGCCCCCCTGGCCACGGCCGCCACATGGTCCTCCATGGACATCCGGGAATCCAAGAGGGCAACTAGCTGTAATCCACCCACTTAAAACTGCATCCATCATACAAACCCCTGAGTCCTGTGTGGTTTTCCAAGTAGGTCCTCGACTCACAACAGTTTGTTTAATGACTGTTTGAAGTTACGACATCACTAAAAGTGACCATGGCTGTTGTAGCATCCCCATGGTGACAGGATTTACATTTGGTTGCTGGAAAACTGATTCACATTTTATGGCGCTTGCAGTGTCCCGATGTCATGGGATCACCTTTGGTGCTCTTCTGACAAGCAAAGTCCATCAGGAAACCAGATTCACTTAACAACCATGTTACTAATTTAGCAACTACAGTGAATCATTAACAAATGTGGCAAAAAAGCTCATGATATGGGGCAAAACTCACTTAACAAATTTCTCACTTAGCAACACAAATTTTGGGCTCAATTGTGGCCATAAGTTGAGGACTACTTATTTGATTAAAATGTCTTCCATAGACATAGGTTGGGTTTATGTACAGGCAGCAGGGGCCACTTTTTACAAATATTAACACGCCTCATGTTCAAATATATTTGTGCACGTTCAAAATACAAGATGGTTATGATGAAGCTTATGCTTTAGGGAAAACATTGAGCTGTAAAATTCGTAAACACATAAACCTTCTGAACCTCTAAAGCTTACATTTCACAGGGCTGGCTTAATATTTGTAAAGTAGCTGCTCTTTCGGAAACAAACATTGAGAAATAGGCTGTCAGGTGCATTTTCCATTAGTTGTCATTAGGAATCTGAGGATATCTTTGGACCATTAGCTGTTTGGATGGATGTCTATGTGTGGGATGTGCATTAATTATACAACCAAAAAACATTTCACTTTTGATAGTTCTAAATAGCTTTACCCATACCAAGCAATTCATAGTGCAACCAACGGTGATAGTGAAATTTGTAAGTAGGATCTGAGACCACAATCACCAAGCAGTTTCCAACAGGAGCAAAGGTTATAAATGTATGCCACATACTACCTACCATTCTATTTCTTTGAACATCAGTAAAGCAGGTCATTTCTTATAGTTATTTAGGCAGTTACCAGCACCTTCACAGATTACAGGAATTATATAAAAATGCAGTGAAGTAAGATTAAAAGAAGGCAAAATATATTCATAATCTTATCATGTTAAAATTTAAAACATCATATGCTTGTTTGTTTTTCTTTGACTCTTTCCCATAAAGACATTTAATAATGGAATGCAGAGAAATTGTAGCACATAGCATGGAATTCAACTCATTTTACTAAAATGTAAAATACTTCTATTTTATAGAACATCATTATTACATTTCTGATGTCCCAATACAGTTAAAAATGTCTCAAAACAGAGAGCAAAGGAAACTGTAAGTCTGAAAAAGATATACATCAGTACATGTGCAGCCTGATTATGTGAATGTTAATTGGACATAAATGAATGCTTGTGGCCATGATGGCAAATATGCAACTTGCAAAATCAGAGGAAGTATGTCGTAGTATTCTGAACCACAAAAAACCCAACAACGTTTGGTCTTATCAAGGTAGGTATTTATTTCAGGAAGTAATTAATAACCTGATGTCTTTTTAACAGAATCCTTCAAACTTGGATAGGCCTTTTTGTCCTATTTAATGGCAGCTCTAACAAACACACAATAATGTCTGTGCATCCTTTTCCCACGCTTGAAAATTATTTGTCTATCATGTGGGGAAAAAATTCCAAAAGGATATAAGAAGACTATGTCTTTCTCACTACCGGTACTTTCCTTGTCACTCATCTTGAAATGACAGAAGCCCTATGGACTGATTTATATTGGATTTCGTTAGCAAGGAATAGCAAAGACCATTCTGGTGTAAATATTTTGTTCATCTCAAGTCCAAGCTGGATGCAGTTAAGCCGTTTAAATAAAAATACAGTTAGTGAATGTCAACTGAGAGAGTAAATAAAAATACAGTTAGTGAATGTCAACTGAGAGAGAATTTAGAAAAAGATGCAAAGCAGAACAGCTTTGAAATTATGCAAATTTACTAGGGAGATCACCCTCATTAAGTTTTCGAAAGTGTAATGCTGAGTGTAAAACTGCATATTGATCATCTTTCCTTGGGAATAAACCCAATATGGTCATCCCTGAAATTGCTTGGAATTTTTTTTCACAAGTTATTGCATTTTCACTGTATTCTATATGCTGCATATTAATTATTTCATATTTTCTTCACTGTATAATATTATTAGTTTGAGCTTTCATAAATACATGATACATTCTATTTACAATCTAGATACTACTAAAACGCTGCTGTCTTGTCTATTTGTAACCTTCAATTGACCAAAATGTTGCATCATAGAGCAACCATTTTTGAAGCAAATGTTCTTGAAGCAACTTACTTCAAATTTTCTAATTTGGACAATGTGCAGAAAAATACATTACTCCCATGGAATTGAAATTTCAAAGCTCTTCAGTTGTATTCATCAACTGGTGACTGTTGCGGTGCTGCAGTGGTCAGCTGAGGTCACGCGATTGTGATTTCTACCACTTCCTGCTGGCTTCCCGCAAGCAAAGTCAATCAGGAAGCCAGCAGGAAGCCAGAAATTGCTTTTGCCCCCATCGCTGGTCCCTCTGTTTCTTCAATTAGCTGTTAGATATTAGCAAAATATCTCTGAAATGAGGACTCAATAGGCCACGGGTCATCTAGCAGCCCATAAAGGGTAGGGTGTTCATTAACCAGCCATCCACAGCATAAATGGAATGATGATGGTAGGAAGAGTAGTAGAAGGTCCCAGGCCCAGGTAAAGTATAGAAATCAGTCCCAGCAGTGCCGAAACAAGTACGCTTCTCTGGTCTCGAATGATCATCTTCACGATTTCACAGAACTGCAAAGATAGTAGAAGACTTTAGAATCAACAATTAAGCATGTCCCTTTCCTTGCATGGGAGGAACTTTTTGATATTTGTTTCATGATTTGTTTAGTATGACTTCCATGTAAGTATTTGAATGTGCAGGTTGAAGCCTTGCATAAACGTGTAGGATTTGCACATTGAAACAATGCAGGCCCTGTAAGCTTTGACTATCAGTTCCAGCCAACCTAAGTAATGATAAGGGATTATGGGAACTGCAGTCTAAAAAAAATTTCCCCTTGGAAATGGAATGGTAGAAACCTTTCTTTTAACTTTCATGGGAGTTTTAGCTCATTTTGGCCAACTAATCTATATCTCCACGGCCAATATCTTTCCTGCCCAGCAGTTACGTTTTCAGGTGTCTAGAATTTTGGTACTTTCAAATTCACACTGGAGGCCATGGCATCATGTGAATGTTTAACTTGGGTCTTCCTTTGGCTGTTTCAATATTGGATGGGCATTTTGGCTCTCAAGACTGAGTGGCAGCAGATGTTCCCTTGTTTTCCAAAACAAGATATGGATTTAGTGTTTAATATTAAAAGATGAAGGGAAATTTATCCTGTATTTTCTTCCTCCTTAGGGACAATAGATAATAATGTCTTATTTCTTCACCCAAAGTTTTGGTCTTTTGAATGCAGGGCAGAAGACACGTTGCCTTCCTAGAAGGTTGTCATTTCAACTGCCAGAACTGCTTATCTTACTTCTGAGATTCTGACTTCCCAAATTAGCCTAGCTTTCCAGTTAATTGGATTATATTCCTGGCACCTACTTACCTGTGGGGCTTTTGCTAGTCTACCAGTGAGAAAACACGGGCTGGTGCTTTGCCACGCCTCCTTCTGTTTTAATTTGAAAATGTAACCAACATAAAAGCAACTATTTCTTCCAATAGGTAGAGAAGGTGTTTCATTGGGACAAGAAAAACTCTTCAGTCCCACCTTTGAGTTATAAAAGGAATTGTTATCCATTTCCAGTCACATCATCTCTAGTGATTGAGGAACTGAGTTTTCTCTTTATTAAACAATTTATTGTAAATTGCTGAAACTGTATGTGTGTATGTATTTAATATGTATTTTTGCATGGAGTACTAAATATTAATTCCTATAAATTCATAGAAACATGGCAAATCTAAATGTCTTTAATAGCCTTTTACTCAAATGCAATATTGAAAGTGATTCCGCAGAGGTGTGAATGTGTTCTAATTACCTTCGCAGAAACACTATCTCCATTAAAAGAATTTATTTGCTTCTGACTTAAATATAGGACGTATTTCCTTGCAGAGATTTTCTGTCCATATCCCTGCACAAGCTTACCTTTTCTTCATTTTGGGGTACAGTGTGTGGAGAGTTCAGTTTTGCTCTTAATATCTTAATAAAGCAGAATTTTACTGGTACATTAAGTTGCCAATTAAGTTGGAATAATTGTGGCACAATAGGAAAATAAATGAAGAAATCCTTAAATTTATTTTTGTAGAAAAGGTGGACTTTTAAACTTTTGCCATACTAAAACACACCTCATTACTGCACAGCCTTAAGGAATTAATATTAAGGAACTATTAAGATTTTGAAACTCTCTTCAGAAACTCTCTTCTGAAATGCCCCTTGCAATAAATAGCGGCATGAGAAGCGCAGCAAATAAATTTCATAATAAAAAAACAAATAAACAAATATTTCATCTAAGAGGAGACCAGAGAGTTTAAAGTAATGAATTGCCAATGTTCTGCAAGAATATGTTGCTAAACTGTAAATAGAGATAGTTCTCTCTTATAAAAGTAATGGCAATTTTGTACTATTCGCTTTCCCAGTTGTGAAGTCAGAAGTGAATTATGCTTCAGTAGAAGATGCCCCAAGGAACATAGCATGAGGAGAATAACTCTCTGCCGGGGTCTGTGTTCAGTTAAGGGCATGGAAGGATTACAGTTTCTCCAGTATCATTGGGATAAGCAAAGAACACTGAGGCTTGACTCTAATAGGTAATGTAAAACATGTTCTACACTTTTATGGTTCATTTTAAGCCAGTCTAGGTAGATATCAGTTATTACAGGGGTTCTACCAAATCCACCCACTCCAAAAATCCTGGACAAACCTCTGTTTTAAACAAAAATCTCTTTTAAAATATACATTATAATGTTTATAAACATGAGCTACTTGGTCTTCCCCCTTCTAGCCCATCCTAATTCAAAACAAGGAGATAGCGCCCACTTGGACCATGGCAGTTTACCTTGGTTGTCTGGAAGCTGACTGGAGAGCCATATCTGCAGAAGGTCACAAAATGTTCACAGTTGTTCCAGAGTAAGCTGTAGTCGATTGTGCCTACTAGCCTTTTTGCTCTATGGGCCACTTCATCATTACACAGAACGCTATTTTTGAAAAGGGAATCCATATTATTCACCAGGATGGAGCCTCCATAAGCAAAGTCTTCCACTGTGTCCACACGGATCCTTGCCATTTTTGTGATGACCCCCAAGATGAGTCTTTTGTTAGTCACTACTTTCTGGATCAACTTCTGGTCGTTAGTGAAAGCAGGCAGGATGTCTGGCATAAGATGTGCTACTTGGTTATCTCCCAGATAAATGCCGAAATGAATGAAGAGCGTGCGAGGCACTTCTAGCAGATCCCCTGGTCTGAAATAGGAAGAGTCATACCAACAGACGTGGGGTTTTTTCTCCTCCTCCTCCTCTCCACTGGAACCTGTTTGAAGAACTTTAAGGTTGGCAAGAAGAAGTAACTTTTCCAGTAACAGGGCTGTTATTTCATGCATTGGGTTTTTCATGGTTTTTCTCTCTCGCTGTACGAGCTGCTACTGATTTATTCTGGTCTGGTCTCTTTTTAGTATGGCAAGTTGGGCCATCCCACACGCTGAGTCTGTTCTGATTGGTAGACAGGCGAGTGGGCAGTTCCTGTGGAGCAAAATAAAGTGGCTCTTTATTTGAAAAGTTTTAGAATATAGAACATTGAATAACAGAGTTGGACGTGTTCTAGTTCAATTCCCTGCCCAAGCAGGTGACCCTCTACCATTTCAGACAAATGGCCGTCCATTGAAAGCCTCCAGTAATGGAGCACCCACAGCTTCTGAGGGCCAGTTGTTCCATTGATTGCTCTCATCGGAGTTTTCCTAGGAATCCTTATTATTTGTTGGTTATTGAACAACAAAAGTACCTACCTAAATCATTTGGGTTTTTTTCCAATGAAAGTGCTGATTAAATGAATTATTTGATCATTGACAAAGATGTCCTCCGCTCCTTCCGCCTGAAATTGAAGACTCATCTTTTCCGCCTGGCCGGCCTAGGGTAGTCTCTCTCTCTATGGGTTTTTAAATGTATATATATATATTTAGTGGGGATTTTTAGTTAAGGGATTTTAGCACAGGAATAAGTTTAATCTGTTTTAAATTTGTATGTATTTTGTATATTTATTGCTTTTATTTTCCCTGTGCACCGCCCCGAGTCCCTGTGGGGAGAGGGAGCGGTCAATAAATTCAACATTATTATTATTATTATGCATGTCAGGCATGCCAAAATAATAATAATAATAATAATAATAATAATAATAATAATAATAATAATAATAACAACAACAACAGCTTCTGATGCAAATGCTACATTATGATTTATGAGTTTATAATTATAATCTGGTAGAAACTCAGTGCATATTTCATAGGGAGTAAATATGGTTGGACTCACTGGAACTTACTTGCAAATAAATATATTAAAACAGCAATGAAGAATTACGATATAATACATAAAATTTGAAGAATTACGATATAATACATAAAATTTGAAGAATTACGATATAATACATAAAATTAATTTGAAAATGTATGTGGCTGATATTTATTCTCCAATTAGAACATTTATGTCAGCAGTCTAATTTTGAAAAAAAAAATACTACTATTAGATAAAATCATGCATAGGTGGCATGAAAACTAGACATTGGTCCTTTTTCATGATATTCAAGACAACCAGTTTTTACTACAAAACCAAAAGCAGACTTGCTATAAATATATAATTCAAGGCATAGATAACTCCAAATATATACAGTCTTAAAGTAGTTCTTAACAATAAGATATCCATGGATTTGCTCGATTGTTTGTAAGTATAGGATCTGAATCGTTCCATGCCATTGTGTAACTCCAGATTTTTTGCAGTTGCTGATGAAATGTTCAAGGCATGTGTTAATGTGCATGGGTTGCTTAGTCTAAAAAAATCTTATCTTAAGCTTCCAGAATGATATACAGGAAAATCTGATATTTACCATCATTCATTCATGGTAAAATCAGTGTTTCTAAGCGGATCACATGTTGATCTAATTATGCAAAAGTCTCAGTTTTGTCAAAAAAGCTGGACTGGATTATTGAACATTTCTGCCCTCCACCCCCAGCCTGGCTCTCATCTGAGCTTGATGGCAAGAGGATCTCTTGAGCTGCCCTGGGGGCTGGAAATGTTGGTGATGGGGGCCATTCATCTTACCTGGAAAACATCAAGGACTGAGATTCTGGGAGAGGGCGAGACGCCACAGTGCACAGCCCCCTCATTCTCCCCATCAGCCTGTGGCTTTTCTCTTGGACCGCTCCTGGCAGCCAGACTTGCTTTGTTTCGTCCGCCAAGCCTCCCAATTCAGCCTTTTGGTGGGGGGAGGTGGGGGGGGGGGTGAGAGAAAGAGAGAGGGAGAGAAGTATAAAAGTCTTTCCCGAGAACCTGAAGGAAGAAGGGGGCAGGACAAAAGAAAGGGGCGGTGTTCTTTTTCTTCTTCTTCATTCAAACAGTTGGGGGAAGAGAGAAAGAGAGAGAGAGAGAGAGAGAGAGAGAGAAAGAGGCTCTTTTTAAATTGTATGACATTTATTGTATTTACATAATGTAAGCTCTCTTTGAAACAATCTAAAGGAGAGCAGAATTAAGCTGGCCCTATCTGGTTTACAGATGAGCAAGCAAGATTTGGCTCCTGTGGGAGGAGTTGAACTTATCACGAATGATCTGTTAAAGGGCAATATGTTCATTTTTAAGGGTTTCCCCCACTTTTGGATGGATGGCTAAGCAGTCCAGGAGCATCCTTAATATATGCTTGGCAAGAGAAGCCATGGAATCTCCTAATGATCAGCACTCAGATTGTGGTTGGGGCTTGCTGGATTCCTGTTATTCACCCTCCTTTCAATATTCTCTGGAACTAAACGGGAGATGCTGGAGGCCGTATCTTGCCTTACATCAGACTGCACCACGGCCGGGATTTTGACTGCAGCACTAATGCACTGGTTTATCTTTCTGCTGATAATTAATATTCAACTCCATCAGTAAACTAGTGCTGCTTCTACCATTATGGCTCTTAGAGACAAATAATATCTGGACATTGGGTGGTGGGAAGGGAGAGAGGAAAGTGGTCGTGAAAGGGGATTAACAATACCACCCAGTAATGCCTGCAAATGATTCATTATCATTATCAAAGTCATCTACTTTATCAAGGAGCGCTTCTGTAGATTCCTTTGGAGCCCCTGCTTGCTCTCACTTCCCAGGATTCCAAGCTCTGAAGAGGCCGTGGGTGGGGCAGCTACCCAGACTGGGAGCACTAGAAAACCACAGGTATTCACACCAGTTCCACTCAATACTCCTGTTGCCCTGTGCTACCACACGGCACGCTAAGCCCTTCCTGTTCTGTGCCACGAGGCAACATAGGCGGTCTGCTCCCCAAAGTCTCTGCCGAGCCCACATCAAAGCATTCCCTTTGGACGCCTTCTAGGCAAAGTAAGGAGGCTTGTATCAAATCGCCCTGTGCCACCAAGTGGAGGCAGGGAGCCAAGATGCATCTCAGCCTCTCACCTTCTCCTTTTTCTCCACTGCTGAGCCAGGCTGCTGTTTCACATGGATCGGATGCTACGACACTGAAGAAGCGGATCAGCATGCCTGCACTTCTCACCATGATACGGTGTGTGGAGGGTGGCCCTCTTCACACGCCATACACCTGCTCCTTTCTCTTTCCAGCAGACACGGAGGATAATAAAACCCAGTTGCCACGAGGGAGATTCAGGCCGCTCAAAAGACAACAGGTTTGCGTCTCTCAACTCTCCTTCATTGCTACACAATTCCTTCATGGTGAGGAGCACAGCCAGCCAGTTCCAGCAGGGATTTGGGGGCAATTCTTCCATTTGTTGCTGAATTCTTAGGTCCCTCTATCCCTCTAACAGAGAATGATGCTCTACTAAAGCCCATGGAGACCTAGTCAAACCAAGGCCAACGCCTGAACAGCAGGCGAGAATTATCCTCACTCTTGGAACCAGATGTACTATTTGTTCTGATACAACATCAATTAAAGTGCTGACAAAATATTTAGTTGGGCCCAGCAGAACCTCATGCAAATATGATTCAGGAGTTCAAATATAAGGCAGCTCTCTTTCTTTTCTTCTTAATCGCAGTGCTATATATAGACCTTCTATCTCAGGCTTTGTCTCAAGCTTCATGGAATCAGCAGTTATGGAACATTGTTTTCTTGCCCTCAACCTCTCCTCTTGGCTTCTAGGTGCTCGCTTGGATAGGATTTTTTGAAATGACCATCAGACCATCAGTATTTCTTATATTATTATTAACACGCTCTGATGCTAAGACGTTAGATGTTCTACTCCCCCTCCTAACCCGAAAATAACTGCTCCAACTGCCACTTGGACGTGGGCGTGGCCAGCGCGAGACTCATCCGGCCTGCTGGCTGGGAGTTTGGAGGAGCCCGAGGGAGGGAAATGAAGAGGATGGGGGAGGCTCCTGTGGGGCAAGGCTGAGGAAGAGAAGGGGAGAGGAGAGGAGAGGACTATGTGGGACAAGCCTGCGGGAGAGAAGGGAAGAGGAGACTGATTGTAACTACTCATTAATTTTCAAGCTATATGTCTTGATTTATCAAGCTAGTATTTTATATGAACAATATATCGCATTTCCATTTATTGGTTGTGGCATTGGCTTAGCTTGCATATTCAATATTGCAGCAGATTTCTATCATGTCTGAGTTATACAAAACCCTGATGTTTTGCTGTTTATCTGATATATATTTCAACAGGTTCTTCAGGCATAGAGGTGCTCTTCCAATCTAGGAGAACCAGGGAAATGCATGGGATGGGGTGGGATAGATTTTGAGGGATGCCATGACCATTCTTTCAAATAATTATTTGATTATGGCACCTGGGTATTCTAGCACTTGAAATGGCAGCATTGCTGGTAAGCTACATTCCCACTGAGAGTGGATCTGGAATTGGCATCAATGCACTGCCATGTCCTTGTACAGCAAAATGTCTCTGGTGTCTTTGGGTGCACCTATGATGTGGGACTTGGAGACCTTTCTTGCTAGTGGTAGTAGAGACTGATGGCTTGAGAGGCTTGTGATAATTCCTTACCTGAGGGTCACCAGACCACAGAAATTCATGGGGAACATGAAGATTGCAACTCCATCTCTTCGTGGCACCTGGGTCTTGAAGTCTTTCTGTCCCTGCAGACAAAGACAATATTCTACCTGTGTTGGGGCACCTGTTACTTAATGGGCTCTTTAACTGCTTTATTATTGTTCATATGTGGCAGTGATGGTTTATAGTATGTTGTTGGTGGCAGCTGCTTGTCTGCCCAGCCAGAGCTCCATCAAGAACCTATGACGCACTGCTGCCTACAGTGATAGCAGTATAGACCACTGAATCTCCCACACCGATGAGGCTGAATGAGATCAGGCAGCTGCAAGGCCGTCTTTACAATGTTACATAGTTGTCTGCCTTATTTTGCAGTTGCTGAGTAGTCAAAATAGGAAACAGCCTATCAAGCCCTGTACCTGTTGACAGTGGTGTCCCCCAAGGTAGCATTTTAGGACCCACATTCTTTATACTTTACATAAATGACGTTTGCAATCATATTATAAACAACTGTGTTCTCTTCGCTGATGATGTAAAACTATTCAACACCACCGACAATGCTGCTACCCTACAAGTAGACCTTGACTATGTGTCAGAATAGTCAAACAATTGGCAACTTCAAATCTCAACCAACAAACGCTCTGTCTTGCACATTGGCAGAAAAAATCAGAACACAAAATACAAACTGGGCGGATATGACCTCGGGGCTGATCCCCACACTGTCAAGGACTGTGGGGTCCTCATCTCAAACAACCTAAGCCCCAGAGCTCACTGTAACAGCATTGTCAAAAAGGCATTAAGGGTTGTTAACCAAATCTTGCGCAGCTTCTTCTCCGGTAATATTGAATTGCAAACTAGGGCATGCAAAACTTTTGCTAGACCAATTCTCGAATACAGCTCATCTGTCTGGAACCCGCACTGCATATCAGACATTAATACAATTGAGCGAGTCCAGAGATATTCCATGAGAAGAGTCCTCCACTCGTCTGCTCGCAACAGAATCCCTTATGCCACCACTTGAAATTTTGGGCTTAGACAATTTAGAACTTCACCATCTTTGATCTGACCTAAGCACGACTGTGGGTTCTTCCCCAAACCACCAAAACGTTAACCTTAGACTGTCTACTGTCGACCTCACCCCATTCCTAAGACGTGCCTTCCCTCCCTGTCCTAATATTCCATTGCATTCGTATACATTTCATGTATTCCTAATCATGTCTATACTTATATCTGTTATCTAATTCATGCTTGATGAAATAAAATAAATAAGTAAATAAAAAATAAAGTTTCCAGTGGCACATCAGGACCTTAACCAGCTAATCAAGCTATAACTGGTACCTCTTCCCTGTCTACCTGGAATGCAGGGGATATCTAGCCAGATTATTTACTTAACCTAGAAAGCAAAATTCTTGGCATTAGGTAGGATGTGGAAAATGCTGGGGGGAAATACTGAGTTCTTTGGAACAAAATGTGGAACACAGCTAAGGAACTGGAAGGCAGCTGCTGACCAGATGGTTGTTGGGGGAAGACAAAGCAAAACTGGTACATTGACCACACCAGTATGTCAGTTGTGGCCAAAACAACTAGCAATGATTAAATGTAATGAACAATTAAGATGCATTCTCGTTTTATGATTCTGTGGTCACTTCTTGCATTCAACCAATTGATCCAAAAATCCCTTCAGAGAAAAAAGAAAGCAATCTTTGAAGAACCATTTCCATAGTCTCACAAGCCCTGAATGGGTGACTGGGCTAGTTCCTGGATAAAAGGGGTAGGGGGCAGTCCTGGAGCACAGTTCTGGAACAATAATAGGACCTAGAATTATACCTAACAATGCCCAATATATGTCCATGCATTGCATGTTGACCACATGTTACTCCAGTAGATGGTCGGCTAGGGTGATAAGATCCCATTAAGGAGCAGTGCACTTAGAGCTGCATGGAGATACTCCAGCTATTGGCTAACCTTGAGGGCCATGCACAGGCTGTGGAGACATCATATGAAACTGGTTGCTGGTGTATGTCCCAGATCATTAATAAAAATGTGTCAGGAAAAGTATGGAGGTTACGGCCTAGCGTAACCTCCATAACTGACTTTTAGATAGTTTTAAATTTGGGGATTTTTAATTTGGTTTTAGTGCAGGATTTCATTGAATACGTTTTTTAAAATTTTATATGGTTTTGTATGTATTTTTAATATTCCTGTGCGCCGCCCTGAGTCCGTTTGGAGAAGGGCGAGGTATAAATTGAATAAATGAAATGAAATGAAATGAAATGAAACCTTACTGGATCTGTTTGCCATTTTCATGGTTTTTCATGTTTTATCACAGCTCCAAGATGTCCTGTTCTCTTCTTGATGTTTGACTTCTTAACATAGATTTTTGTTCAGAACTATTCTGACACATGCTCAAGTACTTTTATAGGGTAACCTGCCTTTGGATTACTTAAGAGAAATTTGCCCTCTTTCCCTTACAGATTATCCTGTTCCTGGGACATATATTGTCAGTGGTTTTTTTCCTCCTATTTTTATCAATAGGTAAAAATATCCTTCAAGCACACAAAATTCTTGGTGCAAAAGCCAGAGCACAGGATGTTCTTCAGCTCATTAACCACCGATGGTAGCTGCAACCTCAGTTCACACCAAATGTTCCTATAAACTCTGGAAGTTTCTTTTTTAAAAATAGTCATTTAATTAATTAACTTAGAACTGAGAAGGAATTTTCTGGCAGTTAGAACAATTAATCAGTGGATCAGCTTGCCTCCAGAAGTTGTGAATGCCCCAACACTGCAAGTCTTTAAGAAGATGTTGGATAGCCATTTGTCTGAAAGGGTATAGGGTTTCCTGCCTGGGCAGGAGGTTGGACTAGAAGACCTCCAAGGTCCCTTCCAACTCTGCTATTGTATTGTATAGTATTGTATTGTAATTAAACATTACTATTGAAAAGATAAAAACTAATTCAAACTAAGAGATCACTAATACAAACAATAAAAAGTTCCAAAAAGGAAAAAAATAGTATAGAAAGCAAAAATAAGAATCTAAAGAAATATATAAGGAAATGACTTCTTTCATTACAAGTCTAAATAATTTTAGCAACTTATCTTCTTTTGAAATACAATGCATAATCTACCTCTAGCTCATCTTTTATCTGTGAATTCTTAAAGCCTCATAATTTAATCCTGGCCGACCAAAGACTATTTAGGATTGCCAACATATCACTTATTTTTCTTTTTATGACCCTTTAATCCCTTCATTCAGGGTGGAGTTGGGATGATTGAATATAGCTGAGTGTTTGTTGGCTGGATGCCCTTCCTGACACCTACACAAAATTTGCAGCAGATTTTTTCTCTTTGCACCCTAATAGAGAAATATCTGCCACTGCCTAGGATTGAACTCTCAACCTTCCAAGTGGGAAGTGAGTGTCTTCACATCTAGGACACTGTGTCATGTTACCAACATATTGATAAAGGAGAATATTTGTAGCTCAGAGTTCAAATGAGGGGTCCTCGGTGATCCCTGAGTTTGGTGGTTTTCTTACAAATGTTTCATTACCCAAAACTAGATAACATTATCACTGCTGATGAATTAGCTGGTTTAGGTAATGAAATGTCTTTAAAAAAAACAACCAACCTTAGGGAGCATCAAGGACCTCTTACCAACACATCTATTTTAATCTGGATCAAATAAACCAAATTCACATACCTTTCTTTTAGCAAGCAGCAAGATAACACACTGACCAAAACCATTCAAAGCTTAATTCTGCCGCTTATTTCTTCTGTTCTCAGATTTAAATTAACTTTAAGTTTTTTGTAGGCAGTCTCTTTTTAAACGGTAAAATTCTTCACCAGCTATAAACACTTTCTCTTTCCATTCCTTCCATTTGGAGCTGTCCCAACTTCATCAGCCTAGGGGCTGTGCTTTTAATGCCAGCTAGAAGAACTTCTTCTGGATTGATCAGGGACTTTGCAGTGTCCCTGAGATCAGCAGGATGCATTCTTTCTGTTCAGCGTCTCTGCGGGACAGTTAGGTCCGATTGGACCACCCAGCGCTAAAAGTTTTGGCAGTGTTCTCAGAGCATTGAGATCGCATGACCGTCTCGTAACTTTCCTAATGAAAGCTTAACATGGTCAACCAAATTAAAGGCCTTTCTTTAAACAAAAAAAAAGAGCACATTTTGACGTTAGCATTCTTCAGCTTTTTCTGTTATTCAGTGTATATTAGCAATATTGTTTCTTCTTTCTTGGCTTTTTTAAAAACACGAACATTTGTCATTTCGCTTTTCACATAGACTCTAATCTGTATTGGATGATTCTAATTATCATTTGCAAGAATGTAAGTTTATTAAATGTTTATTATTAAAGGACAATTTATACAGTATATCTACATCTATATACTATATAAACAAAAATACTCATGAAACTACATTAAACCCAAATTACTGTACATGAGAATAACTGAGGCTACAGATGTAATAATTTTGCAGTAGCTATAACATTATATAATTTATCGTAATTTAATTTTTAAAATACTATAGAGGTAGTCCTCAATGTATGACCACAATTGAGCCCAAAATTCATATTGCTAAGTGAAAAATTTGTTAAGTGAGTTTTGCCCTACTTAATTTTTCTCACCACATTTGTTAAGTGAATCGCTGCAGTTCTTAAATTAGTAACACGGTTGTTAAGTGAATCTGGTTTCCCCATTGTTTGTCAGAAGGTTGCAAAAGGGGAACACAGGACTCCAAGTTACTACAACTGGCATAAATGAGAGTTAGTTGTCAAGGATGCAAATGTAAATCACATGACCATGTGGATCATTGGTGGGATTCAACATGTTTTACTAACGGTTCTGTGGAGATGGCTTGGCAGGTGTGGCAGGGGAAGCATACTGTAAAATCTCCATTTCCACCCCACTCCAAGAGAAGAGAACCTGCTGAATACCACCTCTGATGTGGATGCTGCAATGGTAATACGTGTGAAAAATGCTTATTAGTCACTTTTTTTCAGTGTCATTGTAACTTCAAATGGTCACTAAATGAACTGTTGTAAGCTGAGGATTACCTGTACATACTATAGGTCTTCTGTTAGATCCAATAGCTAAACTTTATTTAAGCAAGCTTTTTTGTTCAGTATTTTAGGTCTGCTTGCAAACAAAGCAAACACCTTTGTTTATCATAAGAAAGTAGTTATTAGAAATTATGCCAGATAAACACAAGAACAGTGTCTAGACCCCATGGTAATAAGATTTAATTTAGGCAAATCCAGTAGCATTCCATTATTATTGTGAACAACTGTTGCTCATCCTGGGTGGCCATATAATTTGAAGATATAATTATAGTTATAGTTATGCATAGTATTCCTAGTTTTATATCCGTAATACCAAGCAGCAGAGAAAGAGAAAGAGTTTTTACTTAGGAGCAATAGTTATCTCTTGGAAAAATATTCTATAATTTATTGCTTAATTATATTCACAGGGAATAAATAGGATCATCCTCGAATGCAGCAGACAGGAAATACCAGTGATATACAGAGTAGCACTTCTGGCGTTACTCAGAACATTCCCATAGCTGAACATTGGGAATCCGTTAAATCCTTAGATGATAAACATCAGCAAAACTTTTGGTTTTTTAAATTTATTTAAAATATCGCAATTTCAAAATGGAATAAAAACAAAGATGTTATTCTATCAAAGATTTTAAATCTGGAACATTTTTAATCTTGAAGTCAAGTAGCATTTGTCCAAATGCCTTGCCCTGTAAAAGAAATAAAGGAGAAAAAAAACCTGTAGTTCAAACTCAGCCAAGAAAAAAGTGACATTTTTGAGCATCAACCTACTTCTGAATGAGATTGTCTTTTTATTGCTCCTTTAGATGCCTGCATTATAAATCTGGGATTTACTCCTAGTATAACATGCATAGGCTTGTATAATACATATAACAAACATGCATTGATTTCAGTTGTATCAGTACAGAGAAAATGAACTTTAAAAAATTCACGTACGTAATGATCAAACAAGGGATTTAAAATTTCAGCACATTGTCCACTATGGCTAAAATGCTGACTTTACGTTCCTCTTGCATTTATTCCTCATTTGCAAAAAGCCAATATGGAAAAAGGAGCAATCTGCCGAAAGGGCACTTCTGAAAGTTGACTATAATAAATTCTGAATTTTAGAGCTAGAATTGATTATAGGAGAGTGATGTCTCCCTGATATTATAATACAAACTTGACTGACAAAAGGAACTATGTAACATAAAAACAATAGCTAGATTCCCCTTTTCAAGTATGTTACTATGAAACAATAAGTTGACCTGTTGCATCTTAAAGGGGCAACATCCTAAACATTTATTTGTTTTTTGAAATACTATTAACTAGAACCAATTTTGGGATAAATACAGAAACTGTGTATTTCTCTATATCCCTCTATATATGTAATATATTTGAAACTGATGCCAGTTTATGAAATCTTTGCTTTGCTGAACAGACTAGCTGAATAGATACCTACTTGTGGGTCACTTCTCAGAGATGCTGTGCCACCACCACCAAGAGAGTTTTTTAGAACAAAATTTAATCCATATATTCCTGGCAAGTCATATCTGTAAAGATAAAAAATACAATGCTTTATCTGTTTAAAGGAAGATGATGAGAATTTTTAAAAATGACAACTCAGAAAGACAAAAACGATATAGATGGTTAATAGCTACAGTATTCACCTTGAATGAGATTCAGCTTTTGAGAAACTTTTCAGAAGTTTAAAGGTGACAAGGATGATCAGGGGACTAGAAATTAAATTTTATGAAGAGAGTTTGAAGATGAGAAGATGAGGTCTATGACAGCACTCTTTAAGTATAATTTTTATTGTCATTGTACTTAAATACAACGAAATTGGTATAAGTAGTTGGTAGTGACACAGAAAGCCCAGATCCGCCTTCTAGCACGTAAGAGTGCAAGACATAGAAAAATGGCTTCAGGTTCCATGCTGAGACTGATCCCCAAATGAACTCCTTCCACATATATTTGATTCTGTGGTTCAAAAATAATCTATTATGGTATGATTGGACATGTTAGAATAAATTGCTACCTTAGAACTATGGAAAAGCATGTTCATTAAGTTTATTGAAACTTTACACCAATATTTTTCTTTCATGTTGCTATTTAATCTTGTTAATATGAAGTCACTAGTAGCTGATCATTTTATGTCTGCCTCTAAATGGAGAACATTATTTGAAACACCAATTAGGAATGTCCTGAAATAACCAGCAGATTTTTCTAGAAGAGTAGGTGATATATTGGTCCTCATCACTACTATTTCCTGTCTCTCTGAAAATAATTTGCTTTTGAACAGAATTTTCATATCTTTTCCTTGGTGTAACAAAGGATAGTTAACAACCATATTTTGACTTTATTTATTCCTTCATTTCAGCCTAGATACTTCCAATTTAACAGTTACTTATGTATAATATCACAGATTCAATTACTTCTCATGGTATCTTAAGTTTTCATTTTAAAAATAATATTTTTAAATGAATTAAGTCTTTGCTTAAATTTAATTTACCTAATTTTTTTTAATACGATGACTCACCAAACTTTAACAACACAATCTTTACTTATCATCTTAGAATAAAAAAAATCATAAACTCATTTGGGACTTATTAACTGATGATAGATAGAAAATTGTAAGTCTTGCTTTATTGGAGTGGTTCCTAAAGCAAATTTTTAAGCATTGTGTAAAAATATGTGTCGAAATGAAGATGCCTGATTTACCGATGTTGAAGAAAAAGATTTATATAGAAATCAGTCAACTGAAACGTTATAAATGAATTCAGGTTAAATGTGCTATGGCTTTCAACATCTTCTTCATAAACAGACTGGCTGACTGTGGAACAGAGTAGAGAGCATCTAGCTGTTCACATGTTTTTCAAAATGGCTCTTAGACAGTAGGAGTTACATTTTTATATTTAAAAAGTTATTTAATATAATTGGCAATTTGAAAAACACAAAAAGTATGCTGATTGTATACAAGGATGATATCCATCTTTTCATTTTACAACTAATGTTTTTATGTAACTCTTTGTTCAATGGAACAGTTGTTTCCATTTGTTCTTGTTCCTTTAGGAACAGAGTGTTTATCACAGTTAATAAGAAGCTTCAGGAAGCTTAAAACATGTGAATATAATTCCTTCTAATTCTTAAGAGGTACACAAAAGTGTTCTTTCTTTTGCAAGTTTCTTCTAATTCTATTCACGTTACCCTATCAATACATTATTAAAAGAACAAAAAGACCATGGTTTCATTACTAAAATAAAAGTTCATTGTAATCAAACATTTTAATTGCACAGTTTTCATAACAGCAGTGAAAGAGTTTACTTTTTTCTTATCTCTGGATTGTTCTGGTTGTAAAAGAAGCATTGACCATTATTGTTCATGATCCACCAATATGACAAACAACTAGAGAAGGATTGAATCAGTTGTGGAAGATTTCACATAAAATGTTGGAATGTTCTCAGAATTATTAGAACACACCTTAATTTAATAATGGAAAGCCTTCCTATTTAGACCCAAGGATATACCATACCCATTTCTGATGGAGTTTAGGATTATTGCAGTAACAGAGGGCCTACAAAATTAAAATTGTTGGAAGGTCTCAGCTCTCCAATCTCTCTTCCTTTCCTTTAAAACCAGCTTGTGAAAGATACAGGGTATCTCATAGGTTGAATATTTCTTTTCCAGTAATTAGAATAATACAATGTGATTTTAGCAATAGCAATAAATATTTAGCTACCGCAATAACAATAGCTACTTAGACTTATATATCGCTTCACAGCCGTCTCTAAGCAGTCTACAGAGTCAGCCTCTTGACCCCCAACAATCTTTGTCCTTATTTTACCGACCTCGGAAGGATGGGAGGCTGAGTCAACTTTGAGCCTGGTGAGATTTGAACTGCCAAATTGCAGGCAGCTGGCAGTCAGCAGAAGTAACCTGCAGTACTGCATCCTAACCACTGTACCTCCTATTTTGATAATAAAGATGAAAAAAAAGATTTTTTATTGCCATCTTCTAGCCCTTGTTACCTTCAATATCTGTGACCAGAAAAGCCCCGTCCTATTTTTGAGAAATTACAAGAGCATAAACTATGTTTTAAAAATCAATTAAAAAGAGAGGGTTAGTGATTCTAGGCATATGATAGAATTCAGGCAGCCCTCTGAAAAATGAGAATTGCTTGATCTATGGTTTTTAGAAGACTTAGAAATGACTGAGTTTGAATGTATTCTTATGGCAAAAATAACATGTATTGTGGCTCAGCATTACCTGTGAATTTATGATACTATAGATGTTTCAGGACAGGAGAAGGAAGGGGATTTTCCTTTTCTACCAGCCCATAAGAAGCCTCTGATTGTTAAGTGACAGTGTCAGCCCTAAGCCAGAGTTAGCACAGAGTTTGGAGATACAGACGGCTTTTCTGCACTGAATGAAATGAAAATATATCTTAAGATATATTCTACAAAGTATATCTGGACTCAGGAAAGTTCATTCATTGTAAAAAACCACATATTGATAAGTTCTCAATTACATTGACATTGACATTCAATCTTTACTAATTAGCCCTTGGGCCAATAAGTTCTCAATTATATACCCATAGCTCGGCTATTGTGGATGGCTCATATTGCTTCCAGAATGATAGGCACATAAAATCCTTATCCATATATACCGTCGGTGGAAATTACGTTGGCATATATCTTTTTATACTAAATATAAACATAAATAAATATAAATATAGTAACACATCATATACAATCCTAACCCTAGCCATAAAATATTCTCAATATTATCCATGTTTAAAGTCTGTAGAGATTCTCAGTCATGGTTGCCCCAAAGGAAGCAACTGGATTTTCTTGGTTTTTCTTTGAAGATGTTTTGCTTCTCATCCAAGAAGCTTCTTCAGCTCTGACAGGATAGAGGAGAATGGTAGGATTTATATTCCTTTCATTTATATTCCTTTCTGAAAGGAATATAAATCCTTCCATTCCCCACCATTCTGTCAGAGCTGAAGAAGCTTCTTGGATGAAAAGCAAAATGTCTTCAAAGAAGTTGTTTCCTGCAAGTCCAGTTGCCTTCTGAAAAATCATCTTTGGGATTATCCCTGTTTATGACCATAGGATTTCATTCATAACGGAATGACGTTTTTCCTGCTATTCTTGCTATCTTCAACATTTTTCTCTTCTTCATATATTTATCTTTATAATAAGAAACATGGAGAGTAAACTCCAAGATATCTAGAAGTAAAAAGTCCAGGAAAAGGGAAATTAAAGAATATTTGGAGGAGAACAGTTGGGTAATGGACTTAGACAAATACTAAATTAGAAGACATGATAAAAGGAACATGAAGCAGCCTGTTCAGGTTTTGAAGAAGAGTCCTTGGGCAGAATGGTTCACAGCATTATAGCTGGGAGCGTTTATCTTATCACTGCTATACAAATACTTATTCACTGTCCTAATTAAAAAGCACAATTGAAATATGATAAGCATAGTAGGGTACTTCAGGTTTCTTGAATAGCTCACTCTGTTCCTACTGTAGGACTGAATCAATGCCATTTTAGGTTCTGTCAGGTCCCAAACATTTCTACAGGGACACTGGCATTTTGGTGGGAGGAAGGGGGGAGGAATGGAATGATCTGTGTTCTGCCCCACAGACGGACACACGCAAACTTGGCTGTTTGCCACTATCTCCTTGGCTGCTTGCCACTATCTACTTGGCCTAACTCACCTTACAAATACAGACAGAGAACTGCAGACTCAAATGACCAGAGAGCTCCAATGATGAGTTGTAACTCTTGTTTCCTGCAAATGACCCCTCCCCAAAGCCTTCCTTATAAGCTCTCTTGGGAGGGGCCACTCAGCAACCAGCTGGTGCTCATCAGGGCTTACGAGCTTGCCTCTTACGTAACTGTTGCCTCCTTCTCTCAGCCCTGTGTAATCTAGCATCAGGGACAAACTGCCCCTGATCCTCCCCACTGCTCCATGACCCAGGTGCCTCCTGGTGGCCAACCAGACTCTCTGCTTCCACAAGGTCTTCCTCCTCCTCCAGGGCAGACTCATAGGACTCTTCACTAAAAGAGTCCATCAGCAGCTCATCTGGAGCCAGCTGGGCCACAACAGATCTGTATATGAAGTTTCTGTTTCTGTCCCCTGCATTACTGTGTTAATCACTATATGAAGTTTCTGTTTTCCTGCAAAGATGTAGTGTGAGAGGGGTTTGGTTAGCATTGCTTTAAATAGCAGGTTTTAAGTGAGAAACTTCAGTTCTTGCTTAGATCTCTTGTTATCACAACCCTTTAAAAAAAACCTCCTTTTGGAACAACTGCTATTTCAAGAGTCCTGCTTTCTTGGGAAGGCTGGAGAAGCAAGGGCGTACATTAGGCAAGAACTGCAAACTGGTCAACCCGGAGAGGTAACAGCCCTACTGTGGGGACCATGCACACCATGTCTTCCCAGGGCAGTGGCCACAAAGAGGCTGAAGACTGGGGGAATACCCCACCCCCAAAAATTTCAGTTGAGGCCCTCAATGCCTGGGTCAAGGAGAACATTGCCTCAAGCACTGCTGCCAAGCCGAGGTGGTCCATCTGTGTTGGGAAGATGGAAGGCTTGGGTGACAGAACCAAAGATGTTACCCTCACCCTTGGGAGCCAACAACCTGGTTGGAAGCAGGAGATGGGAGAACTTTATGACAATGATGAACTGAAAGGAGCCCCAGACCAGCCCAACCAACTCCTCAGGGAAGCCATGAACCTCATGAGGGAGGCCATCTATGGCATACAGATCCAGGATTCCCAGGCTTGCTCTGCAGACCAGTTAGGAGTACAAAAGGGGACTACCAATGAACGAAAGGGATCCCCAATCCCAAGGGCAAGTACATCGAAGAATTTTGTGATCTGACTTGCCATGTAGATTGGCCAGAGGAAATACTTGGGAGTTGGTTTAAAGATGGCTTAAATGATGACCTGTACAACATCTGTGTTGTCTGTGGAGCCCCAGGCACAGCTGGTGTGTCGTGGCTGAGGAAGCAGAAACTGACCAAGCTCGAAACCAGTACTGCTCAAACCACTCATTACTGGAAGGATGGCTTATTACATTTATGTGTGGATTATAGGAATTTAAATGCTATTTGCAAGGAAAATCTTTATCTCCTACCCTTCATGAAAGACATGAGGGCCCATCTGGCGATTGGGAGAATTTTTCTAAACTAGAGGGAGGCTTATTATCAGATCAGGGTCCAAGAAGGGGACAAATGGAAAACAGTGTTTACTTGTCCACTAGGATATTTTCAGTTCAAGGTTTTGCCATTCACACTCCCAAGGGGCTCCCACCATTTCCATACAGCTAAGTAATGAGGTGCTAAATAAGCACTTGTAAAAGGGAGTTTGGGTTTATCTTGATGATATATTGATTTATACTGAAAGAAAAACCTGTCAGGCCTGGAAGCCATCTTGGGAATTGGATCTTCAGGCTTGCCATATTTAGTCTGTGGGAAACTGGGAGGGGGGATTGTATGGAGCTGGGGAGATATATACTCATAATAACATTCCTTTCTCTGAGAATCAAGGGCATTCTGCCCTGCACCTGGAGGAGTATGACTGGGAGGCATCTCCAGTTGGGACAGTGCTTTGATTGGACCATGTGATAGACATGGGTGCTGTGTAGGTGCTTGGAATTTCCTTTGGGTGGGGAAAACCTGGAAGTTTTCAGATTTGGGTTTTCCCAGATGTGCCAATATGACATCTCTAATAAAATGGAACTTTGAAGAACTTTGAGCTTTGGAGTCTTATTTCATTGGGCATGTTACTTGGAGCCCTGACATTAACCATAATCCTCTTTAAAGTTCAACCAGCTCTCCAAACCACAGGGTGCTGTCTGGAGTCCTGAGTCCTGACCGGGTGGCATGAAGACTCAGGAAAGATGGAGGAAGACAAATCAGCCACAGAGCCAGCTCGGAGGTCTACGTTGCAACCATCTACTCCCCTTCCCAAGCCATGGTGAAAGCAGAAAAAGCATCAGAAGCAGAACATCAGCTAGGTGCCCGCCCAAAGAGCCACTGCCCGAGTGAGCCAGCCAACCAGATCCTAATCTATGGGACAAAGCTGCGGGAGCCATGCTTTCCCAAGAGGCAATGTCTGGAATGATGCTACAAAACCAGCAGATGGGACTGAACAGAACGGAGCAGATTCCAGCGCGTGAATGGACGGCATCAGGACCAGCAGACTCCAGGCACTCTCGGGAGTAGGGATTCCCACCATTGTTGTGAAGCCAATCACTAGCGGGACTCCCGGGGAAGTTTGACCAACTCAGTGTGAGTAGTGCTGCTCAGTTCCCTGGGACTGGACAACCCTGGTGGACTCTGGCTCAATCCACATTCACCTTTCTGAGCCTCAAAGCCGCAGCGCCACCCAGTGCAGCATCTGCCTCCTATATGGCACAAAGCAAATCATGCCACAGTTTCACATGTCGTACCCGATCCACCAAGGGAACAACATATGCTGGAATTGGAATGAGGCAGCAGCAAAGCTCATTGAGTCATCCCAGTCCGATGCTACAAGGACCCCCAACTGGGGCTGTTAGGAATGCTGCTGGGGACTCAACCCCAGCAGCAAGTCCTCAGATTGCCCACAGCCAACCAAATCCCACCGGGGTGGGCATTCTACTCCAGCCAGGGGTAGGTGCAATACCAGTGGACACCTGCTCCAATTTTGCAGCCCAGCAACCAATGCAGGTCCAATCATCAGTCACACCCCCGCCACCGGTACCAGTCCAGCAATCAGTGCAATTTCAGGTACCGGCCATAGCCCTGCTGCTGCTACAGGTTCAGAAACCAGTGCAAATCCAGCCACTGATGGTGGCCCAACAGATTCTGCAACTGGCTCTGCCAGCTACTCCACCTCCACGATTTAGAAAGACTTTTGATGGAACCCTAGGTTGGCTAGCCTACTCCAGATCAATTTGGACAGCTTAACGTGAGTGGAATCAACCCTAACGTCTGAACCATCCAGATCATGGCCCAGCCAACGTTTGCCTTCCTGGGTTGAGACTCTGCAATGCAATGGAGCGGGGATTTATGCTCCTTCCATACAGCGACAAGCAGGTCAGCCCATAACCTTGCTACTGGAATAAGACCAACGGCAGCACCCCTTCACTCTAGGGCATAGATGGCCCATCAATCAGGATGGGAAAGTCAACCCAGCCAGCAGCGGAGGGGGTGGGGGATTTCGTCCCCTAGCCAGCACCGATGTTTGGGTTGCAACCTGTGAGTCAAGTCCCACCAGGGTGGGCTTTCTTCCCGAGCCATGGATGGGTGCAATACCAATGGACACCTGCCCCTCCTTGGCAGATAGCACCATTTTAGATAACTGGCCCGGGGCAACCCCAGGGAGTGACCCCTCAACAAATTCCAGCACCGCACCGCAGGGGCAACCACCACTGCAGGGGCAGCCCGAAGCTGCAATCCCCCAAAAGGTTCCTGCCCAACCTCAGTCACAGGGAGCAGCGCTGCAAGGAGGGCTCCAGTCCCAGCATTCACGCAAATCCAGGCACCACATCCGCTGGCTCTCACACCTCCTCAATTTCAGGCAACGTTTGATGGGACCCCTGGGAAGCTAGCCTATTTCCTAAATCGAGTCTGGGCACACATTGATCAATTTGAGGATCAATACCCTTCTGACCAAGAGCTGATCTGAGCGATAACTGATGGGATGAATAAAGGGTAGCAGAGCTCTATGATGAGGCAACTCCTGAATCTGAAGATGCAGACAGGTTTGTTCAGCTGAAACAAATCTGATTTAGCCATGTGGGCCAACAGGTGGAAACAGAAGAGCAGATTCAAGGATTGCGACAGGCTGGCCATCCTGTGAAGGAATTAGTTTGGGAGTTTAGAAGGGCAGCAGGAAAACGAAGGAACTGGCCAGAACGTCTCCCTGTGCACATGTTCAAAGATGCTGTAGATCCCAAACTGAGAAAGGCATGCAGCATAAGGAGGATGCCAGAACGGATTTAGAATTGGTACAACACCACAGTCACCCTGGATCATGAACTTCACCCCCATCGAAAGCCCACTGCCAAAAATCCAGCTAGAAGACTTTTGGGACGTCAAACACAAATGAAGCAAGGCGAAATGCCTCCTCCCAAGTCTGTGGGAGCAATAAAATGTTACCGGAGTGGTCAACATGGGCACAGAGTGTCGGAATGCTTGGCCCCGGCCCCAATCCCACAAGCGCACACCCAAGCCCCTAGTGGGACAAAAAAGGGCCCCAAAACCACCCGAAAAGAGTCCAACAAATGGAAGGATCCAAGCCTGAGCAGATGGAGACTCTGCCAAATGGGGAACCCCCTCCCAGTTCAGAGGAGAAAAAAAGCAGAGAAGGCGACTCCTTTGCCATCAAAGCCAAACTCATAGTATCCGAGAGGGGGGTAGAAGGGGAAGTTGAGGCAGTTGTGGACGTGGGCTGCACCCGGTGCTTAATCAGCATGTCCATCATGGAGCAACTGGGCACATGCAGAAGACCTTTAGCCAATCCCATTCGGTTTGAGCAAGTGGACGGGACGCTAATTGAAAGGGCCCCTGCTAAGCTAATTACCGACTTGGTGAAGTTGCAGATAGGGTGTTACTATGAAATCCTCAGATTCACCATAGCAGCAAAATCTCCCAATCAGCAGCTAAGATCATCACACACTCTCAGGCAAAGAACAACCCTTCCACCCTAGACAACGCCACCACCACAGATTTCAAAAAGCCTTAGAAACGGATGAGTGGTTTACTGCCAATAAACATACTTGCATAATGAAAGAGGGATTATCTTGAGTGGGGAATAAGCTGTATGTCCCAGCTAGGGAAGGGATGAGGACTATGCAAGCTTGTCACAACTCCAAATTATCTGGCCACTTTTGTTTTGCAAAAACATTACATTTATTGAAACGGCAATTCTGGTTGCCCTCATTAAAAAAGGACATAGTAAGTTACGTAACAAGCTGCCCCATTTGCGTTGCCACTAAACGTAGGCAGGACAAAACCCCCGGTCTACTGCAGCCAATGGCTGACCCTTCAGCACCATGGAGAGAGATCTCCATGGATTTCATTGTTGAATTGCCCGAGAGTTCTGGAAACACAGTAATCTGGGTTGTCACAGATCTTTTCTCAACAAGGGTTCATTTCATCCCATGCCAAAAGATCCCTATGGCTAAAGCCTTGGCTAAACTGTTTTTGGTCCATGCTTGCATGGGCCCCACGACGTATTACTTTGGACAGAAGGGCCCAATTCATGTCCAGGTTCTGAAAAGCTTTAATCTACTCGGGACCGAGCAGGGACTTAGTTCTAGTCATTATCCTCAGATAAATAGGGCCACGGAACAAACAAACTCAGTTCTGAAACAATACCTGCACTGTTTATTAATTACCAGCAGGAGAACTGAACCTAACTACTGCCTTTTGCAGAAGTAGCCTATAATAATGCAGTTCACGCTAGTGCAGGTTTTACCCCTTTCAGAGTCGCCACAGGGCAAGGATTTAATGCTATGCCTGAGTTACCCTCACATGAACCCGATAAACCCTCCTTGAAACAGGGGATCAGTCATTTGCAAACCACTTGGCCGGTAGTCCGGAAAGCCTTGAATGAAGCCCAAGCAGACAAGAAATGAACAGAACCTAAACCTTATAAAATGGGGGACAAATACAATACAATACAATACAATAGCAGAGTTGGAAGGGACCTTGTAGGTCTTCTAGTCCAACCCCCTGCATGGGCAGGAACCTTATACCATTTCAGACAAATGGCTATCTAACATCTTCTTAAAGACTTCCAGGGTTGGGGCATTCACAACTTCTGGAGGCAACTTCTGTTCCAGAGGTTAATTGTTCTGACTGTCAGGAAATTTCTCCTTAGTTCTAAGTTGCTTCTCTCCTTGATTAGTTTCCACCCATTGCTTCTTGTCCTGCCCCCAGGTGCCTTGGAGAATAGCTTGACTCCCTCTTCTTTGTGGCACCCTCTGAGATATCGGAAGATGCTATCATGTGTCCCCTGGTCCTTCTCTTCATCAAACTAGACATACCCAGCTCCTGCAGCTGTTCTTCATATGTTTTAGTCTCCAGTTCCCTAATCATCTTGGTTGCTCTTCTCTGCACTCTTTCCAGAGTCTCCACGTCTTTTCTACATCGTGGCGACCAAAACTGTATGCAGTATTCCAAGTGTGGCCTTACCAAGGCACTATACAGTAGCATTAACACTTCACGTGATCTAGATTCTATCCCTCTGTTTATGCAGCCTAGAATTGTGTTGGCTTTTTTGGCAGCTGCTGCACACTGCCGGCTCATATTTAAATGGTTGTCCACTAGGATTCCTAGATCCCTCTCACAGTTGCTACTATTGAGCAAGGTATCACCTATACTGTACCTGTGCATTTTGTTTTTCTTGCCTAAATGTAGAACCTTACTTTTTTCACAATTGAATTTCATTTTATTAGATAGTGCCCAATGTTCAAGTTTGTCTAGATCCTTCTGTATCTTAAGCCTATCTTCTGGAGTGTTGGCTATTCCTGCCAGCTTGGTGTCGTCTGCAAATTTGATGAGTTCCCCATTTATCCCCTCATCCAAATCGTTGATGAAGATGTTAAAGAGTACTGGGCCTAAAACAGAGCCTTGGGGGACTCCACTGCATACTTCCCTCCATGTAGATGCAGTTCCATTGAGTTTACCTTTCCACCAAGTTTCTAAAATCTTTGCAGCAATCTAAAAAGTTGGGTCCTAAATATATTGGGTCTTTCCCCATAATTTGTATTATTAACCCTGTCATGATAGAATTACAACTCCCTGAGTTATTATGGCTAGACCACCCGTTTTCCATTGTAGCTTATTGAATACTGTAGTCACAGCCTGCATTACTGTGTTAATCTCTATATGAAGTTTCTCTTTCTTGCATTACTGCGTTAATCTCTGTGTAAGTCTCTGTTTCTGTTTTCCTACCATGATGCAGTGTGGGAGGGGTTTGGTTAGCATTGCTTTAAATAGCAGTTTCTAAGTGAGAAGCTTCAGTTCTTGCCTAGACCTCTTGTCATCACAAACCTTTCAAAAAAAGCTCCTTTTGGGACAACTGCAGTTTCAAGAGTCCTGCAGTTTCTTGGGAAGGTTGGAGAGGCAAGACCGTACACGTAGATGCATGAGCAATATACTGTTTGCCAAACTGCTAAGCCCTTGGTTTACATGAGGATTTTCATGTAGTCTAGAATTTTTAAATATAATCAAACAATACTGCACAAACACTTGAATTAAATGAGTGCCTACCGTAATACCAAGATTTCTTCAGGTTGTTCTCTTTCTAAAAGATGCTGGAAATAATTTTCTACAGCCAAAGGAGTTAATATTTTCTTGAGGTATGGGTAGTAAAGGGGGTGGCGTGCTATGACACCTGTTATAAACAAATGGAACACAATTACTTGTTATTCTGCATGGATCACCAAACAATGTTATTATTCTTACAAAAAAAAAAATCATTGAGTCCACATTATTTTAAACTTCAGCTACTCAAGACTAAACCTATATATCTTTGTAGCACTAACTAGTATTTGTTTAATTAATAATCCACCTCAATTATTTCAGTAAATTTTGAATTGTTAAATTGTTGAATAACATTTCATGATGAAGGACCGTGTAAATATTTAATTTTCTCCAATTCATTGTTATGGATTATTTGTACTGCATGTTTGTTCAATGAAAGAGACCAAATCTGTATGCTGATTTATTAAAAACAATCAAATTGTCTTAAAATGCATTTATTCCAACAAGCTGGCTTAGCCTAACCACCCAATATGGACTTTTATTAGTTATAAATTTCAATTAGAGGATTTTAATATGTTTTTAACATGGGGTAATTTAAATTTAATTGAGTTTTAATAAAGGTTTATTTATGTATGTTGTGATTTTTAATCTTCCTGTGCGCCGCCCTGGGTCCTTTTGTAGGAGAAGGGCAGGGTATAAATTTAATAAAAATAAATAAATAAAAATAAATGGAACAATAACAAACAAATATTCTAAAAAACATAAATTTGAAAATACAGTATGAAAAACATCCAGATTGTAGAACAGTTAGTTGGTGCTGTAGAAATATCTGGATAAGGGGCGTGATTTTAACTCTCCTTTAAAACAAAACAGCATTATAGTTCTTTTGAAAGAGGTCGTCATAATGAGACACTGCCACCAGGAAGGTCCTATTGCTGGCTACTGAACTCAATTCATTGTGATCATATGTGATCACAAATAGAAATTAGGTTATTTTAGTATGTGGGTTGTGTGATCTTATCTCAGTTAGGATAGCACCTGACTGATCTTGTTTTGGCAAAACAGGGTTGGGCTTTGTTGGTACTTGAATGGAAGATCAGGGCTGCAGTCTGAATTAGGAAGTCAAACGATAAGTGACAAAATAATTTCATACCGTTGCCAAGAAAACTTCATGACATTATCCATAAAATTATGTTGGGTTTGGCTCAGAGAAGCTGAGAAGTATTTTATGAGTAGTGAAGAAAATTAAATTAGGCAATCTTTTAACTACTTTTGGGTATAAATGGTTTCTTTATATTTAAACTTTTTAAAAAGAGAAATGAAAAGTGGGACCCAGAGGACAAGCTAAAACCCAACCATGAAACCTTTTATTATGAAATATTTATTAGGAACAGAAACACAAACTGGTACATTTTTAAAAATATGTTATCATTTACTTACATCAATTTGGAATCACACTACAGAAGGAATAATTACGGCATAGTACTTATGTATATTTTTAATCAGAAGTTCTTTTTTAAAATAGGATTGACAAATACCTATATTTGCTGTGTTGCCTTTGTCTCCACTCCTTGTATAAGCAAGATCTTCCAGACGATATGCATGAGGTCCACTTGGTAGATCTATATAAAATGAGACACATTATTCCTTCTTCAACTGCAACAGTAACATTGGATTTTTAGAGAGATTCTATTTAAGTGTGTTCATACCTCATTTATAGAGTTTTAATTTTGCAGGAAATCTTTTCCTTAAATATTCTACAGAAGTAGGAACAAGAAGTATGGGTAATTATAATTCCTACTCCCATTTCTTCAGATCATCCAAGGCTGGAAAAACTCTGACTTTCCATCAACAATTCAGAGCAGCTCACAAAAGAATGAGCTCAAAAGAATACCTAGACACAGGATCTTAAAATTTATTTTCTAGCCACAAGAAGCAAAGCTTCATTATCTCCTTTCACTGAAGTCAATGAGAAGGAAAATATCCAGCGAAAAGTTAACAAAGCTTTGGGCTCCAGTCCAATGATGTGCCAGGAGAATGACGGGACTTGGATAAGGTGGGATGCATATTCATCCCTTTCTCTGAAACATGTATTTTAGGAGGTATTGCCAGAAGAAATACCACCAGGATACATTAATGTCTACAAAACTTTAAATGGTTGCCAGAAAGATATGCTATTGATTGGCAAACTTTTTTTCCACCCACTGTAAACTACTTAAACTACTCTGAGTCTCATGATTTGGTAGTGATTGTTACTTTATGTAACAATCAATAAATCAGTAAAGCACTTTCCCCCATCATATCTATTATCTGATTAAGATTGCTTCCTTAGCAGATAACTAGTTTACCGTACTGTATTGTATAGGCCAGGGGTCTGCAAAGTCGGCTCTTTTAAGACTGGTGGACTTCAACTCCCAGAATTCCCCAGCTAGCTATGCTGGCTGGGGAACTCTGGGAGTTGAAGTCCACCAGTCTTAAAAGAGCCGACTTTGCAGACCCCTGGTATAGGCAAACCCACTTCCTCCTCCAGGTTTCAAATATTAAAGATTAAGGTGTGGTGGAAAGGTGAACTAGTGCAGTCTTGTAACTTACCTCTTAATAGTTTCAAAAAGCTAATTAAGTTTAATTGGAAACTCTTGGAACATTAGTCTAACTCTTGGGAGGGAAAAGTAAATGTACAATTTTATTTATAATTTAAAGATAAAATGAAAAATATCAGCATGTGGTTAATTTGATAGAATTTTATTCTTCAATAGTTTTTCAAGCCTCAGTAATATACTAGCTATGTATAAACATCAGGAACGACGGTATTTGCTCTGCAGTCCCTGGCAGTGTTTGCATCATTTTAAAACTGAATTTTCTTTTACTAACTTCTCCCATCATATCAAATATGGTTCTGTTCTGTTATCAGAGTTATTCTCTTGGTGGATAGGTAATAAAATCCCAAGAGACTTTGTATAATTTCTTTCCAACATTTTATTCTTAGGGAAAAAAAAGGATAAAAATATATTGTAGCCAAACAAAAGGCCTTCTTAAAATAGAAAATACAAATCTGGGAATGAAGACTAGTATGCATAAATTGATTCTCAATAACCAAATCATATATAATTAAATTATGTAAATGCATTTAGATCAGGGGTGAGTTCCTACTGTCGGTTCGCTCGTGGGTTCTTCGCATCCATCCGTGCTTGATGCACAGTGCAATAAAAATTGCTCTGCGGATGTGCTGAAGCAAAAAACAAGATGGCAGCACCTATGGCGCTGCCCGGAGAACTAGTTTCGGGGCGTGGCAGTGACCCAGGCCCCCAAACCACTACCGGTTTGGCCGAACCGGTAGTAATCCACCACTGATTTAGATGTGTTAGATTGCTTTGAATGGAGAAAATGGAAGGTCATTTAAAAATATATATTTAAGCAGAACCAACTTGGATTAGTGACCATTCAGTTACAACGGACTCGAAAAAGGGGATTTGCAACCTGCAGAGGACGTTGGGCCTTCTTTGTGGTCACGTGACCAAACCTTCGCCATTTAGCAACAAACGCCGCCACACTCACAGCCATTTGCTACATCCAACGGTCACATAATTACGTCTTAGTATTGTTTACTGAAAGTCAGCAGTTCTGGTTTTCAGCAATTTTTGGAAACTGCGATGTTTGCTTAATAACCTCTGAAAAAACCCACCATAAAATTGGGTTAGTCACGTGACCGATCTATTTTATAACCATGACTCACATCTGTAATCGGAGGCTCCATTAGAACTCCTATGTCAAGGCCCACTCAGGTTACCCCCTCTTTCATCCCATTTACTTCCTTCCATCTACATGAACCTGGCATCCCCATTTCGCCTGAAGAGATGTTTCCCTAGATAGTTAAGAGAGTATCATTGGTAGGAACTAAATTAAGAGTTGACATAATTCATTAAAAAATATTATTTTTAAAAAAATAATTCAAGATGAGAAACATGCTTAATATTCCTTCCTCCTCCTGTTTTCCCCACAACCACCACCTCCTGAGGTCAGAATGACTAGGAGGAACTAGCCTGATACCTTAACCATCAGACCAAACCAACTCTCAATTTATTGTATACCTTGAATATTTACGCCTTTAAAATAGACTTCCTGAAAGTGATGAGCTGTTTAGGGAATTGTAGATTTAAAAAAAAAAGATTCTTACTGACAAATAAGAAACTTTTATATTTCAGCAACTCTTGTACTTTACTTGATTTCCTTTACACCGAACATGAATATGTAATGGGAAAAGGTCGACTGTGCAACGTATTCAGCATAAAGCAAGGCCTACACGTAAACATGTTAGTTATGGGAAATTTCAGTGTTAAACAGTAGTACTTTGAAGGACAATTTAGTGTGGTGCTATTAGAATTGGGCCCAATAGACCCACATGCAAAGGGTAACTGGATAGCTATTTCTGTCAACTCAATCCATCTCATAAAGTTATAGGAATAACATGAGTGGCCTCTGGATGTATGATGCCTTGATCTCTCAAGAAGATAGATAATAAAAGCTATAATACATTCATAAACAAACAAACAAACAACAGTACCTTTAAACTCTTCTTGAGGCTGAGGCTCATCATGTGAAACAGTTAGATCTGAAGTGAATGAAATATCTTCCTGAAATGTTTCAACATGTTGTCCATTCATAAATATATTGATCTGGAAAAATATACATTTGCATTCAACAAGAAGATATTCTAATGCCATAAATATAAAAACCTATGATAGTAAGAGTAATCTGTAAACCTGTAAAGTTACCCAATGAACATCTGTGTCAGACCTGCCCCAGGTAGGTCCCTTAGGTAAAAAAAGACCATTGACTCCATTTGTCCATTATACATACCCCCCCCCCCCCGATGGAAGACCTGACATACTGCCTCCCTTGACAGGGACATTAGTCATGTAAAGAAGACAGGGGGGGGGGGGAGACACACACATAAAAAGCACAATTAGTTGAATGGTCATGGAGGCTTATCCAGATATTGTTCGTGGGACTTTTTAAGCAGTCTGGATGGCTTAACGTGTTTGGAATTAACCCACTTGGTCTCTGAGGGAGGGAAGTTTAAATCCCTCGATGTGTCTTTAACCTCAAAGTGCTGTTTCCCGTTGATCATGATGGGATTGGGAGATGACTGCGATTCTGGGCACAGGGAAGAAGTGATCTCTGGCTTTAGAAGGCTGTAATGAAAACCGGATGCAGGCGTCTAAGATTTTTGGGTGATTTGAGTTTAACAGTCAGTGGGTTGGTAGTTCTTTTTGTGGGAAAAGGGCCCATGAACTTTTGGAGGGTTGTCTATATTGTAAGTACTTGGTGGATAAATAGACCTCGTCTCCAACTTTAAAGTCTTTCAGTTTTGTTCCCCTTTTGTCAGCTTGTTTTTCATACACTTCCCATTCCTCCTCTAAAGCTTTCTTATTACTGGCCAAGTATTTTGCAGTTGGGTGGCCCACTCTTTTGGGTGGCTGATGGGGTGGCCTGGGCCAATTCAGCCCCATGGCTACTTTAAAAGGAGTGAAACTGTTGCTGCTGTGCATTGATATATTCTAAGCAACCTCAGCAGAAAGAAGAAGGTCCGTCCAATTGTCTTGTTGATAGTTAATGTAACATCTGAGATACTACTCCGGGACCCATTTGTACCTTACCATTAGTTTCTGGATGATGTGAGGAAATAAGCCCCTGAGTAATCCCCAGAAGTTCTAAAAATTCTTGCCAAAACCTTGAAGTGAATTGGACCTTGTGATCTTGGATGATCCTCTCCGGGACTCAATCTAGCCTATAAGTGTTGTCCACAAATAATTTGACCAAAGTGCGAGTGGAGAGGATTTTTTGACAGAGCACAAAGTGCACTTGGCTGGAAAATAGGTCTGTTACCCCTCAAATCACTGGGTTTTCCAAGCTTTCAGGCAGTTCCACTATAAAGTCTATTGGAATCTCTTTCCAAGGGGCTTTAGACTCAGCTATGGCTGGAGCACTCTTGGCATTTTTCCTTGTCACCTTTTGGTAGAGGCACAGATAGGGCAGAGAGCTACATAGCTCTCTCTGTCTTTCTTTAGTGACAATGGCCACCAAAACTGGTGCTTAACTCAGTGGGAGGTTTTAATGCAACTGAAGTGTTCTGCTGCTTTTAGAGCATGGCTTTTTTGTAAAACCAACAGTCATTGGCTTTCCCACCCAAGGTGACCCATCTTGCACGGTACCTTCCCCTTTAAAGGCTTGGAACCCCTTGTCCTGCTCTAGGGCTGCCTTCAGAGCCCTCACTAGGTCTTCAGCTGCTGGGCTTTTCAGCTTAAAAGCTTGTGCTCTGATGGTTACTGGAGCTGCCTGGATGGGATAACCGATCTAATTCCTTCTGGTTTTAAGCAATTCTATTGTGGCAGCCTGGATAAGGCATCTGCTAGGAGGTTTTTACCTCTGGGAGTTATCGTAGCATGAAATGGAATTGGTTGTAGTATTGAGCCCAATGAGCTTATTTGGGCAATAATCTCTGGGGGGGTTTCAGGGCCTCTAAATTTTTATGAGTAGCCCAGAGGTTAGGAGCGCCCAGCGCACTGCATGTGCTCACCTACCCGTCTACACTCAGTTTCAGCTTTTGGGAAGGATGGGCACATGGCTAAAGGACGCCCTGCTCATTTTCCTGCAACCGCACTGTCCCCACTGTGACATCACAAGCGTCTGCTTGAATGACAAAGGGGACATGGGAGTCTTGATGTCTTTAGCACTTCTATGAACAGGCGGTTGACTTTTTTGAATGCTGCTTGGCATTCCTCCCCCTTCGTCTTTAATAGGCTGTTGATGGGGAGGGCAATCTGAGCACATGATGGAATGCATGGGTGAAGCTTGTGAATCCCAGCAAGCTTTGTAGTTGCTTCCGGATGCAGGGAGGAGCCCACTCCAGCATTTCCTCAGGATCCATTTCTATTCCTTCGTGGGAAATGTGGTATCCAAGGTAATCACATTTGCTCTGGTGACATTCATATTTGGAGACTTTGGCATACAGTTGGGCTGCTTGGAGGTTTTTGAGTCCTGCCCTAATTTTAGATGCTTTGCCATAGTTACAGTATAAATCAAAATATCATCCGGATTGACCAAACCTCTTTCTACTGATGCTCATGTAGCACTTCATTTATCAGCTACATAAACACAGTAGGGGCTCCCTGCAGGCTCAAAGGGAGGACTTGGAACTGGAAACATCCCAAAGGGCAATTAAAAGCCATTTTCTACTCATCCCCTTCCTTGATTCTAACCCAATAATATGCCTCTCCTAAGTCCAGCTTGGTGAAAATCCCCCCCTTGGCTAAATGGGCTAATATGTCCTTCATCAGGGACAGCGGGCAGACATTTTTGACACAACAGTGTTTAGCCTATAATGGTTAACGCATAGATGGACCCATCCTTCTTTTCTCTGAATAGCACCAAAACAGCTGCTCTCGATCTGGCCAGATGCATGAAGCCGGATTTCAGGTTTTTGTACATAAACACCTACAGCTCCTCTAGTTCTCAAGGGGTCATTGAGCATAGCTGAGGTTTAGGCAACTTAGGCCCTGACAGGATCTTTACGGAGCAGTCAGTTGACCGGTAGGGTGGACATACACATCTGAGTCACCTTCACTAAAACCGTCCCATGAGTCCCAATGTTCTTTGGGGATTCAGGGATCAGCCTGGAGATGCTCTTTTGTTGCAGCCTCCACCTCCCTCCTTGGCTCTACCCACGGGGGCTTAGGGACAAAGAAAGGAGCTCATGTTTCTTTTCTGGCTTATGTTCTTTTCTGGCCCGGCCTGGCCCAGGCGATTCCGGAGGGCGTGCAGGAGCCAGCAGGTGCACAACCCGTTCACCCGTCTCCACGTGCGTGCGTGTGCACAGGAGGTGGTGGACCAACACTGCCTCGTCCATAGCTCACCCATCGGCCACCACCACTGCCTCCTCCTCTTCCTCGTGGATCAAGGGATGCAGCTGCCACTGCCGCTGTCTTCAGCAGTGAGCTCCCCCTCTGCCAGCCTGCTCTCCACCCAGCAGTGGAGGCTGCTCTAGGCGCATCCTCGGGATTGCCTTTTCGCTGCCCCCATTGAACCAGCCCTTTACGGGAAGGACGGCTGAAAGTTCCATCTTCCAGCAGCTGCCAGGCGATTCTTGTGCTCCCCAGCCTGTTCCACTGCAGCCCAGCACATCCCACCTGGCGTCTCCTTGAGCAGGGTCTGCTGCCACTGCCAGCCATGTGAAGCAGGCTGGGATAATTGAACTTCCAGCTGGCCATCCAGGGGAAGGGCTAGTGTGGAGCAGGTAATGAGAAGGCAATCCCGCTGGCCTCTGCTGCCGGGTGAAGAGCAGGCTGGGGGGCATGAAAATCGCAAGGCAGTGGCTAGAGAATGAAACTCCTGGCCGGCCAGGTGAGGCCTGGCACAGTGGGGGGGAAGCAAGGAGGGGTGGCTGCCGGGCAATGTGGGGAAGGGGTGTCTAGAAGCAGAGGCTCCGCAGCTGGCCCTCCGGGAAGGTTCGGTCTAGCCCACGCCATCCCATCAGATGCGTGTGCGCACAGAAGACAGCTGGGACGGCGGGGACGGTTCCTGCGTGAGCTTGAACCCAGTGACTCCCACATGCGCATGCTCCTCCCCTCCCGCCCCAGATAGAATCTTGATCCGGCCCATGGAAAAGTTTGATCCCTCCGGTAGTGTCTCTGCCACTTCCAAGTGAATATAGGGAGTTCAAAGTAAGAATGCACATGTGATGAAGTTTCATATTAAAATGTAACAAATTATGTAGTTTACATTGTTGTATGGTAGAATACTGACTGCACCAGTTTTCTGCATCTCCTATTGGTCAAATCGATATTTTCAGGTGATCATCATTTCCAGTTCCTGCTTCTATTTCCAACAATCTTCTCTGCTCTTCCTCTCTATGGAAATGGAGGAAATACTATGCAAGTTCTAAGGAGCAGGTGATCTTGGCAACTGAGGCTTTCCTCCTTCAATGTTATTTCCCAAATATTCTATTTTTTTAAATTTCATATATTAGACTTGCCATTCTTTCTAGAATTAATGCTAAATAGCAGCTCCTACCTTGATATATTTCTTTGGATAAAAAAAGAAAAATGGTTTCATGACAGGAGATCTGGGGGAGAAAAAGGTGCAAATTAAAAATTGATGTGAACAGAAATACCTTTCAGGTGGCTTTCATACAGTCCTTGAAACTCCTTAAGCCCAATTATCGTGCTTGCGGTAACAATTTAAATATTGACAACATAACATAATTTATCCCAAATGCTGGCCTTCAGAGAATTACTAAAATGGAATTGCTTCAGAAAGCTTTTGGGTTATTGCCAGTACCTTAATTGATTATGATTATATATTACAAATAATCCGTGAATTATGAATGTTAACCTTGTCCCAAAGGTGCTCTGGACTTTCTTGGTTTTTTTCTTTGAAAGCATTTTGCTTCACATCCAAGAAACGTCTTCAGGCAACTGAATGTCCTGGATGAATGAGAATTTCCACAGACAAACAACCATCTTGCAACTGCTGTTTTGAACAGGGTTGAATTAAAAGTAATGGTCCCTCTCTGTAACTTTAATTTAAATAGCTTTTGTTCCCTTTTATTTTTCCACATAATCATTCCCATGCGCCACTAAACAAAGTCTGCCACTAAACAAGACTTACTAAAGTTGTCCTCAGAGTAATCCACAGTTTTTCACTTCAACCAGGTCCTTACAGTACTTTCCACTTCTTCATTTGAGCCAAATAGTGAGATCAAACTCCACAATTCCTTATTGGTTGACTTGTGAGACGGGAGACCTAGGATAGTCATGTTGCAGCAGCAATAAGTTCCTTGACCTAGAAAGGGTCTGTTGGATGGCGCTGGAGCCCCTCCCCACTAAGAAAGTGGGAGGGAAGGCTAAAAGAAGCAACTTAACTTCCTCCCACAATATTGGGTAAGTGTTCCTCACTTCCACCCCAAAAGCTTCGCAGCCGTAACTCTGAAAATGCGATTGGGCTTCACAGTCGTAGTAGCTCAGATCTGTCAGTGGCTCTTGCCGTTTGGGAGGAAGTTGTGCAAAGTCTGCTGTGAAAGGATTTAGCACCCAAGTGGGCCCTTCCAGACTTCTCAGATCATAGAATCTGGTTTCCATGTCTTCTTTTAGTTGCTTCACGGGCCAGCAAAAAACCTCCCAATCTTCTGCTTGGAGTTGCCGTTCATTTCCAAGGCTTGGGAACTGATACAGCTCCTGGTGACTCTTATTCCTTGCAAGGAGGTCCAATTTGGAAATAAATGAGCAGATTACTCCTTTGGCCTTAAGAACATTGATTTTATCTCCTTGCAGCTTTACGTTCACTTCATCCAACTTGTCAAAAACATCAGTGAAATAAGCTACATCCAGATGTCGAAGTTTAAGAAAACTGCTTAGACTTGGATCAATGGATTCAAGAAATTCAACAACTGTGTCAAAAAGTTCGTGGAATCGACGCAAACGCTTTTCTTTTGAAAGCCACTTTACTTCGGTGTGCAAAAGGAGACGTTCAAACTCCTCGTCATTTTCTTCACAAAGCTCGTGAAAAAGTTGGTTGTTCAAGGCGTTTGACTTAATTTTATTCACAGCGTTAATGGCGTAACGTAGAGACTCATGCAAACGGCCACTCAATTTTTTTGAGACAAGGTGCTGTCCAAGAATGACGCAATGGACAGTCATATCTCCAGGTACAACCAATTTTAGATTAGCTTGAAATTCGCGATATCGTCCAACCATGGTTGCAACTCTGTCGATTGTACATACAATAATACAATAGCAGAGTGGAAGGTCCCTTGGAGGTCTTGGAGGTCTTCTAGTCCAACCCCCTGCCTAGGCAGGAACCTTATACCGTTTCAGACAAATGCCACGGCGTTTGTCAAAGGGATGTCAAAGGGACTTAGGCTCAACCCGACCAAGACCGAGTGGCTGTGGTTTCCGGCTGCCCGATTCAACCAGCTCTCTCCAACGCTGGCCATAGGGGGCGAACATCTTGCCCCTGTGGATGGGGCGCGCAACTTGGGTGTCCTCCTGGATACCCGGCTGTCCATGGAAGATCAAGTGACAGCCGTGGCCAGGAGGGCGTTTTACCAGGTTCGCCTGGTACGCCAGTTGCGCCCCCTATTGGATCGGGACGCCCTTCGCACAGTCACTCATGCTCTCGTGACATCCCGACTGGATTATTGCAACTCTCTCTACATGGGGCTCCCCTTGAGGTGTACCCGGAGGCTTCAGTTGGTCCAGAATGCAGCCGCGCGAGCAATTATGGGCACGTCTAGGTTTGCCCACGTAACACCGCTCTTGCGCGAGCTGCACTGGCTACCTGTCGTCTTCCAGGTGCGCTTCAAGGTGTTAATTACCATCTTCAAAGCGCTCCATGGCTCGGGACCTAGCTACCTGCGGGATCGGATCCTGCCCCATACATCCTCACGGCCGATTCGCTCCCACAGAGAGGGACTTCTCCGGGTGCCGTCCACTAGACTTTGTCAGCGGGCGACGCCCAGGGGAAGGGCCTTCTCTGTGGCGGGCCCAGCCCTCTGGAATGACCTTCCCCCCGATATCAGGACAACCACGGACCTCCGCTCCTTCCGCTTAAAATTAAAGACACACTTTTTTCGTCTGGCCGGCCTTGGGTAGTCTCTTTTTAGGTTAGGGGTTTTTAGGGGTGATTTTTAGTTTAGTTTATGGGTTTTAGCGCAGGATCAATTTAATCTATTTTTAACTTTGTATTTTGTATTTGTCTGTGGTTTTATTTGTATTTTTAATTGCCTGTGCCCCGCCTCGAGTCCCCTTGGGGAGAGAGAGCGGGATATAAAATTAAATTATTATTATTATTATTAATTATTCTCATTAAAAAACTCTTCAACCTTTTTAAATATCGAAGAACCTTTTGTGTCGGTGGCTAAATTTCGAGCAAATAACAGTTCTTCACCGATCTGATGAAATGGACATAAGCCAATAACAAGGCTTCATTTTCACTAATCGTTGACTCATCAATCTGCATCACGAATTCTGTACTTTTCAAGGTGTCAATGAGCCTTTCTTCCACCTCAGCAGCCGTTTCATCCATTCTTTTTGATACCGTGTCACTGCTCAAAGGAATCGATTGCGTGAAAGTGCTTGCGCTGGGCCCCAACGTGGTGGTAACAATCTGCTTCACCGCTGGTAAAATCAGTGTTTCTCCGATAGTGTGAGGTTTGCCGTATTTTGCTATCAACAAAGATACTTCATAGGAACAATTGAGGCCCTTGTCGGCGTTGAGTGACGATTTTCCAAATAACTTCTCAACAGTGCTGTGACCCTCAAACTTGGCCTTTAAGGATTGGACAAATGACAGCGGTCTGTTGGCTTTATCCGAACGAATTCTTACCAAATGGTCTTTCAGTCGGGAAGGCTTCATCGCTCCATTTGAAAATGTTTTCTCACAAAGAAGACAAAACGGAAGCTGTACCTTGGAAGGAGATGGAACGAATCCCAATTTTAGGTATTCCGTCGAATATTGGAGACACATCCTCTTCTCGGCCATGTTGAGAGGTCTTCGAAATGAAAAGCACTAATTGCAAATAAAATTTTTGACTGCACTGGAACACTATAAAGCGCATGTGGGCGCCGATAAACCTACTTTCAACAGTTAACGTTGACATTACAGCTGGCATCACAGGGGTCAGCCACTCAGCAGGCTTCTGTTTCGAAAGAAGCGCTCACCCGTCCATCACTGCCCATTCTGGCCAATGGTGCACCACTGTATGGATAGAGTGACAGAAGCTGCTGCGCAACGCACATGAAGATGAGCGAGGCGTATTTACATATGTACGGCGTTCTGTACTGAAGCTACACAGTTCAATCCACTAATAGCAAGCAATCTGATGTTTTTGTACGACAGACATACAGCGGTCTCAAAAGTGTCCCCAAAACTTCTTGCTCCATCGCCCCCAATCTGTACCTTCGCCCCCGCGTCGCCCCTTTTCGTTCCATCCCCCCCTGAAAAATGAAATCGCCCCCTGGGGGGCGATTATCACCCAGGTTAAGAACCACTGGCTTAAAGCACACTGACAAGGCCAAATTGCAGGCTTCCATTTCATGAACAATAGCAAAACAACCTTTTCTCACAGCAACTTCCTACCAAGTAAAGTGAAAGAACAGTTGCTGAAGAACATGCCAGAATTTTTATCATATCAGAACTGCCTTATTTTGGTAACTTAACATTGGAAACATTACTTTTCATTAAGCTTTATATATTGAAAACTCAGCTACTGCAGTACCCTTCCTGCAGTACCCTTCCTCAAGAAGAATTACAAATCATGGGGGGTCCTGAATTCATCTTAAACTTCCCCAACCAACGATCTGGAGTTTAGGATGCAAAACATTAGAACATCAGAAAAGAGGAGTAATTAATATAATTCTCCTCTACAAACACTTACATTTTTGGACGTCCTCCAATAATTGCAGTGACTCCAGGTGCTAAAAATGAATGAAATGAAAAAGTAAGCAGAGGAACATAAAAAACCAAAGATGGTTCATAAAGAATGACTGTTAATTTTCAGTTATAAATATATTCTGGAGCCATTTTATACTTTTATAAAGAGCTAAAATTAAATTCTAAAACAGTAATTTATTTTATTTTATTTCATTTTTATTTTATTAAATTTATACCCCACCCTTCTCCTACAAAAGGACCCAGCGCGGCGCACAGGCAAATTAAAAACACAACATACATAAATAAACCAATTATTAAAATCCAATTAAATTAAATTACCCCGTGCTAAAACATTTTAAAATTCTCTAATTAAAATTTATAACTAAAAAGTCCAGATGGGGTGATTATCCTAGGCCGGCTTGTTGGAACAAATGCGTTTTAAGACGCCGGTGGAAAAGGCGGAGGTCAGTGGTGGTACGGAGTTCAGGGGGCAGGTCGTTCCAGAGGGTTGGGCCCGCCACAAAGAAGGCCCTTCCCCAGGGTGTCGCCAACCGGCATTGCCCGGCCGACGCCACCCGGAGAAGGCCCTCTCTATGGGAGCGGATCGGTTGGAGAGATGAATGGGGCAGGATACGGTCTCGCATGTAACTAGGCCCCGAGCCATGGAGTGCTTTAAAGATGGTCATTAACACCTTGAAGCGCACCCGAAAGGCTACAGGTAGCCAGTGCAGCTCGCGCAGGAGAGGTGTTATGTGGGACTGCCTTGTGGCTCCCCTGACCACCCGCGCGGCTGCATTCTGGACTAGCTGTAACCTCTGAGTGCACCTCAAGGGGAGCCTCATGTAGAGAGCGTTACAATAGTCCAGCCTAGATGTCACAAGTGCTTGAGTGACTGTATGGAGGGCAACCTGATCCAGTAAGGGGCGCAATTGGCGTACCAAGCATACCTGGTAAAACGCCCCCCTGGCCACGGCTGCCACATGGTCCTCCACCCAAATTGCGCGCCCTCTCCAAGGGGGCCAATATTTCGCCCCCAATGGCCAGTGTTGGACTTACCTGGCTGAACCGGGCCGCCGGAAACCACAGCCACTCGGTCTTGGCAGGGTTGACTTTATTACTACCCATCCAGACCCGTACGACCTCCAAACACCTGGACATCACCTCAACGGCATCGTTGGGGTGGTTTGGGGTAGATATGTACAGCTGGGTGTCGTCAGCGTACAGATGGTACTCCACCCCAAAACCATGGATGATCTCGCCCAGCGGCTTCATATAGGTGTTGAACAGGAGGGGCGAGAGGATCGACCCCTGAGGAACCCGCATATCAGGGGTCTCGGGGCCGACCTCTGCCCTCCTGCCAACACACATTGCGACCGACCAGAGAGGTAGGATGAGAACCACCGTAACACAGTTCCTCTCACCCCCAACCCCCCCCCCCAGTCGGTGCACTAAGATACCATGGTCGATGGTATCAAAAGCCGCTGAGAGGTCTAATAGGACCAGGATAGAGGAACATCCTCTATTCCGTGCCCTCCAGAGATCATCCACCAACGTGACCAATGCCCTCTCGGTGCTGTGACTGGGCCGGAAGCCGGACTGGCGCGGGTCTACATAATCAATTTCCTCCAGGTGCCGAGGAAACTGTTGTGCCACCACACTATCTACAACCTTCGCTAGAAAGTGAAGTAATGCCATTTAATGAAATATTCACAATTTAAGAACATCTAGAACAAATGATAGGATTATGTTTAGAGTTATTTATTCAATTAAAATAACAGCAGGGAAGCTTACTTAAAAAAAGATATCTGCAGGTAGTCTTTGACCTATAACCATTTGTTTAGCAACTGTTGGAAATTACAACAGTTACAACTGAAAAAAGTCACTTTCAACTATTGCAGTATTCCCACAAAGATGTAATCAAAATTTGGGTGCTTGACAATTGGAATGCATTTACAACAATTTGCAGCCTCCTGAGGTCACACAATTGCCATTTGTGAGCTTATCTGAGGGCTTCCAACAAGCCAGGCCAATGGGGGAAGCAGGATTCATTTAATAACCACACTAATTTGCTTAACCAGGGCAAAAGGTAAAATTGGGCACGGTTCACTTAAAAATAGCTTTGTTTAGCAACAGAAACGCAGATCCCAATTGTGATCGTGAGTCAAGTTCTGGAGTGGAAGTATGTGAAACCATGAAACCTTCATGAGAAATTATAGGGCTGTAACTGCACAAGTAAGGAAATAGAATAGAATAACAGAGTTGAAAGGGACCTTAGAGGTCCAACCACCTGCTTAGGCAGGAAACCCTACACCAATTCAGACAAATGGCTATCTAATCTCTTCTTAGAAACTTCCAGTGTTGGAGCATTTATAACTTCTGGAGGCAACTTCTGTTCCACTGGTTCATTGTTCTCACTGTCAGGAAATTTCTCCTTAGTTCTAAGTTGCTTCTCTCCTTGATTAGTTTCCACTCCGTGCTTTTTGTTCACCCCTCCCTCTTCTTTGTGGCAACCCCTGAGATATCGGAAGACTGCTAGTATGTCACCCCCTAGTGCTTCTTTTTATAAGACTAGACATATCCAGTTCCAGCAACTGTTCTTCATATGTTTTATATGTTTATATGTTTTATCCTCGAGTCCCCTAATCATCTTTGCTGCTCTTCTCTGCAGTCTTTCTAGTCTCAACATCTATTTTGCAGTGTGGCCTTATCAGGGCATTATAAAGTGGTATTAACATATCAAGTGTTCTGGATTTTTTGGCAACTGCTCCCCAGGGCTGCCTCATATGTAAAGGATTGTCCACTGGGACTCCAAGATCCCTCTCACAGTCACCACTATTGAGCAAGGTATCATAGATTTATATTTATATTTATTTAAATTTATATCCCACAGAGGACCCAGGGCGGCGCACAGGAAATTTAAAAGACATACAAAATACAATAAATATAATTTAAAAACTATTAAATAAACCTATCCTGCGCTAAAACCAAATTTTAAAAACCCAATTTAAAACTACCTAAAAGTCCCCATGGGAGGTTAGGCTAGGCCGGCTTGTTGAAACAAATATGTCTTAAGACATTGGCGGAAGAGGCGGAGGTCGGTGATGGTACGTAATTCAGGGGGTAGGTCATTCCAGAGGGCTGGACCCGCCACAGAGAAGGCTCTTCCCCTGGGTGTCGCCAGTCGGCATTGTCCGGCCGATGGCACCCTGAGAAGGCCCTCTCTGTGGGAGCGTATCTAAGGGATGTATGGGGCAGGAGGCGGTCTCGCATATAACTAGGCCCCGAGCCATGGAGCACTTTAAAGATAGTTGTCAAAACCTTGAAGCGCACTCGAAAGGCCACAGGCAGCCAGTGCAGCTCGCGCAGGAGAGTTGTTATGTGGGCTTGCCTTGGGGCACCCATAATCACCCGCGCGGCCGCATTCTGAACTAGCTGTAGCTTTCGAGTGCACCTCAAGGGAAGCCCCATGTAGAGAGCGTTACAGTAATCCAGCCGAGAAGTCACAAGCGCTTGAGTGACTGTGCGAAGGTCCCCCCGGTCCAGTAAGGGGCGCAATTGGCGTATCAGGTGTACCTGATGAAACGCCCCCCTGGCCACGGCTGCCACATGGTCCTCCAAGGACAGCCGGGAATCCAGGAGGACACCCAAATTGCGCGCCCTCTCCACGGGGGCCAGTGTTTCGCCCCCAATGGCCAGAGTATATTGTACCTGTGCATTTCGTTTTTCTTGCCTAAATGTAGAACCTTCCTCTTTTCACCACTGGATACTTTTAGTATCTACAGTGTTATGGTGAAAGGCATTAAAGGATGAGGTCAACTGCTCAATTAATATAGAATTTATAATGTAAGATTTTAAAAATGAGTAGAAACTTTAAAAACTGCAATTGTATAAATTTCAGTCTGGAATATGCATTCTACCGTGTTTTCCCGAAAATAAGACAGGGTCTTATATTTTTTTGACCCACGAAATATGGCCTTGGGCTTATTAGAGGGGAGGGCTTATTATTTTTCAGGTGCAGGAAGCAGCAAGCCCACCTGCCCCACCTTCTCCATCCCACCATCTGCTTGCCTGTGGCCACAATGACCCAAGTTCTCCTTGCATCCTGGCCTTCGCCTGCCCTGCTTGCTGAGCTTCAGAACAGGGCAAGAGGAAGGAAAATCTCCCCTCCACATTTGTAAACCATTCGTAAAAATGCCTCATTCCGAGTCTTCAATCCTGCAATCCTGGAATATGCTGAAGGCTCGAAATTGGATGTTTTTGCAATATTCCTGCCTCTCCCCCTATTCTGAAGGTCAGCACAGACTGAAAACAGTATAAGAGACAAAATCCTCCCTCCTGCATGCCTTCAATCCTGCAATCCTGGATAATGTGAAGGCTTGTAATGTGGTGTTTCTGCAAACCTCTTGAAAATGGGGAGGGGGGATTTCATCTCTTATCCTGTTCTCAGTCTGTGCTGACCTTCAGAACAGGGGGAGAGGCAGGAATAACTCCTTCCACATTTTCATTTGCAAAAACGCCCCTTCATTGTAAATATGCAGGTGAGAAGCGACCTCCGGTTTGCATTGAAATCCATACACTTGGGACATCGGAAGAAGCCCTGCAAGGAGACGCTGCTGCCAAATCTCTCCGCCCCCCCTGCAGATCATCCTTTCAAAAAGGAATTCCACCAGGACAAAGAGGTGGCTGAAGACACCGTTTGTGTCGCCTTCATCCTGGTGAAACTCCTCTTTGAAAGGACGAACTGCAGGTGTGTGGGGGAGATTTCCTGCACTTCAGCAGCAGCGTCTCCTTGCATGGCTTCTTGCGATGTCCCAGGTGTATGGATTTCCATGCCTTCTTTTCCTGTTTCGTGGATGGAATTGCAAGCTGTGACTGTCATCGTTAGGCAAGAAGGGCATGAGGCATTTGGGTTGTGTTGCTGCAAAAGCGATCGGCGTTTGTTGGAGGCCATCACGGACCTAGATAATACAGCAAGAATGATCCAAAATTCGTAAGTCATATAACCAATGAACTCATTTCAAATGAAACAAATCTGAACTCATACCTGTTACAATATATGTGGGAAAAATACAGAACCAGAAAAATGACATTTTCCCCATCAACTCTGCCCCCAAATCCTCAATAACTGATTAAAATCACAGAAGCAAAACTGGTTTACATTTATGCTATCTATCCGTATCACAGGACCTTTAGAAGTGGGGGAATAGCATTTTTAATTATACTTATTCATTATGCCAACTTTGTTCTGCTTCTTTTTTTCTTTTAAAGTGAGATAAAATAAAAGCTGGATGTTGAAGTTAGTATTTCCCAGTTCCACAAAACACAAAAGCATAAATAACAGCCAAATGCCTGTGTACAGAGCTTTTCTTTAAAAAAAAATTAAATACCAATGGGGTAGCAAGCAACAATTGATTCCTAAAAATAAGAAGGTAAGCAATTTGAATGAGCACGAGAGTACTAGGGACTATTACTTGCTATTACTTCCAGCAAATATATTACTGAGCATTCCAATATAGTAGAAAAAGTAAAGAGACAGAAAGAGATGAGAGACTGGCTAATAAGCAGAAAAGGAATGTGGCTAGTAAGGAGTACTTGATTACAAAAAACAGAAAATGGTAATTAGAGCTAAGGCCAAGATAAATGGGATAAGAGGCCCAGAAGATAAAAATATATATTGGAAAATATATTTTGTTTCTTGATAATGCTCCAGCCATCGAAGTTATTACAATCTGAATTTTTAGATGACAAAACCAAATGTTCTGCATTCAATACAATATTGTGCATTATATACAAAACACTTAACTTGCAGAGGTCAGTTATAATTTCTTTAGCCATTTCCGTCCAACTGAGAGTTAACAAATCTTTTAGGATTGTTTATTCAAAACATCAATGAAGACTGATCTGACGATTAAATTGGTTGGAGACCCATCCAACCCACTTGTCATTTGTTCATAATGTTTACATGTACTGAGGACTTTAAAATCTCAAACCGTCTTAACCAGCTGTCATCAGAGTGTCAACCTCCGGTCAAGTAGATGTCAAATAAGGGTTAGCACATTAGTTTGGCTTTAGAAATAACTATTTGACAGCATAATTATTTAAATGTTTTTGTTTATGGAAATGGAAATCTATCCATCAGATTTTATTATTTTGTATATGAAGAAAGAAATAACAAGGAAAGTATTAATAATACGAGGAAACTGGCTTTTAGTTGCTTCTATTGCAGGGGTCCCCAACCTTTTTTGCACCAGGGACCGGTTTCATTTTAAAGAAAATTCTGCGGACCGGCTGGCCTAGAGGAGGGGGGGGGGGGGCGGAAGTCGGCTCACTTGGCCCTCTAGGGCAGTGGTGGGCAAACCTATTAGTCAATAGAGCCAAATATCAACAGTACCACTACTGAAATTTCTTTTGAGAGCCAAAAGGTGTGGCCTGTTTTGTGGGAGTGGCTCAGTGGTCATGTGACCCGGTGGGTGTGGCCAACTTGGAAAATGTGGTGAAACTCACTTAACGGTCTTGCTTAGCAACCAAAATTTTGGGCTCAATTGTGGTCATAAATCCTTCCTTCCTTCCTTCCTTCCTTCCTTCCTTCCTTCCTTCCTTCCTTCCTTCCTTCCTTCCTTCCTTCCATTTCTGGCTGGTCTTTGGTCTTCTGAAGATGGTAAAAATGGATTTATGGGCACTCGTTATATATAAAGGCAGCCCATGACTCTTTGGGATGCTGGTTTGAATCCAGGAAATGACTCAGAGGATGTGATTTCTTTGAAATGACCACTGGGAGAAAAATAGATCTTTAACCTGGTTAACCAAACAGGTAGCTTGAGGTGGAAGGAAATAGGAAAATAGATTTCTTCCTTTCCTTTCCTTCCTTCCATTGCCTCCCTCCCCCTTCCTCCCTTCTTTCCTTCTCTCCCTCCCTCCTACCCTCCATCTCTTTCTTTTTCTTTCTTTCCTTCCTTCCTTCTTTCACCCCTCCCTTCCTCCTCCCTCCCTTCTTTCCTTCACTCCCTCCCTCCCACCCTCCATTCATCTTTCTTTTTCTATTTTTCTTTCTTTCTCTCTCTCTCTGTATCTGTCTCTCTCTCTTCCCTCCACCCATCTCTGTCACTTTGTGTGTGTGTGTGCGTGTGTCTGATTCCCTCCCTCCCTCTCTCTATTTCTGTCTCTCTAAGTCTGTCTCTCTGTGTGTCTGTCATTCTCTCCCTCCCCCCCTCCCCAGGAAGCAGCAGAGGGGCCGGCATGTCGGCTGGAGAGGAGGAGGAGAGAGCAGCCCCCTGGGCAGAGGATGGCCGAGCGCGCCTACACCAGCTCCTTCCGACGGCCACTGCGGCACACTTTCCGGGGCTTCCCGGAGGGGCCGGCATGTCAGCTGAGGAGGTAACGGCTGCCTCATCCCACAGCGAGCGAGCGGGCGGAGGACTTGAGCCTGTGGCTACCTTAAGCACTGCCGAAACCGTCTGGGCGCCACACGGGGCTGGAAGGGAGGTGGGCCCGGAAAGTGCGCCGCGGTGGCCGTCGGAAGGAGCTGGTGGAGGCGCGCTTGGCCATTCTCTGCCCAGGGGGCTGCTCCCTCCTCCTCCTCTCCAGCCCTGCGGCCCGGTGCCTATCAGGCCGCGGACCGGGGGTTGGGGACCCCTGTTCTATTGGATTACAAATATAAAAAACTAGAAAACATCTCAAATAAGGAATTCCATTGTGGAATTCCTTGAGGCACAGAAGCAGTTGTTTATTACAATTTTATGTTTCTTGATAAAAATTTCAATTCGAAACTTATTTAAATTAAAATTTGCAGCTTTATACTGTGTTGTCCCTAAATATGTATTTAGGGACAACAATGTGTATTTAGGGACAACAATATTCACATGAAATGGAACTTAAACTATTTTAAAAGACTTTTTAAAATTCTAACAACATGTCATATATCAAAGTTTTAAGAACTATTACTTTTACTTTTTCTATTCAGACCATTGGCCTGAGATCAATCCTTCAACTAAAATGAAATAATCATAAGGATGCAGAACCTGCTCAAAGAGTGAATGGAAAAAAGGAATGAACTTGTGAAAAAGGAGGAAGAGCTGTGACCTTCAAAAAAAGAAATTTGAGTCCAAAGCAAATCTATAACATGAGTACCATATTTTTCGGAGTATAAGACGCACCTTTTTTCATTTAAAAAGAGGCTGAAACTCTGGGTGCGTCTTATACATCGAATTCAGCATTTTTACCTCCAGAAACCCCGCCCCTTCACCAAAATGGCCACGTACATACCCTTATGGAGGCTTCCAGAGAGCTCCTGGGGGCTGGGGAGGGCAGAAATGAGCAAAAAACAAGGCCTTTTTGCCCCCCCCAGCCCCCAGCAGCACTCTATAAGCCTCCATAAGGCTATGCATGCAATTTATTTGACCAAAAAACGGCCCGTTTTCATGATAAATGTGCCTTTTTTTGCTCATTCCCCCCCCCGAGCACTCTGCAAGCCCCCCCCCCCCCCCAAGGCTATTCATGCGTTTTATTTGAAAAAAAAATTGGCCCGTTTTCGCGGAAAACGGGCCGTTTGGGGGAGCTTTGCAAAGTGCAAAAATGGGTTTTTTCCCCTTTTGGAAAGCTGTTTAGTTAGAGTGATTGATGAGAATTACGTTGGTCAAGTACTGTGCTTGCAGAAACAAAGATTTGTTCCAAAGGTGGTCAGTGATTTCCTTCTCTAGCACATGGATAAATAGACCTGGAAACATCTACCTACCTACCTACTCTTTCTCACTCCCTACCTACCTACTCTCTTTCTCTCTCTCTCTCTCTCCCCCTCCTTCTACCTACCTACGAACCTACCTACTCTCTCTCTCCCTCCCTACCTACTGTATTTCTCTCTTTCTCTCCCTCTCTATCCCTCTATCTACCTACCTACTTTTTAAAATAAATTGCCTCTTCAAAACCTGGGTGAAATGAGCTCAATTCTCTCCCCCCCCCCCCAGTCCCCAGGAGCACTCTATAAGCCTCCTAAAGGCTATGCGTGCCCTTTTTTTGACAATAAAAGGGGGCTGTTTTCATGAAAAGTGCAAAAAGTTTTTTTTTTAATTTGCAAATCACTAAGCTCAAAGCTCAAGCCAACAACTTAACCATAGTTCAACTGGTGGGCCCAGTAGCTGTGTAATTAGAATATCCCGAGTAATTAGAATTGATTGATAAAGTACAAAAGCAAACGAAAAAAATGTGATGAATTTGAATTGTCAAATGAGGAGATTTAGAAATTGAAGATGTACCCATTCCTGTTCCAGCTGGTGCAATCTCTCTGGAAAAGATTTCTAATGCTTCTTTCTGCTTATGAAATACAGCAAACCAAATAACAATTTCTCGGGAACCCTGTTTTGAAATATTAGAAGAGAGAAAACACAGGTTAATAGAACAAACAGGAATTTGTTTACTGTACAATTATTTCAAAAGTGAAAAACAGAATCTAAAATGAGAATCAGAAATCATAAACTGCAGCAATTTAAACTATATACTACTTTCCGGAACCTTAATAAGAAATCGTCATTATTTTGTAAAATTTGTAAAATTGAGTGCTCTACTAAACTTTATGTTAAATACAGATATTAAAAGTATTTATCTAGCAATAGAAATAAACCGGTACAGGTAGTCCTTGGTTAACAAATGCAAATAGGGCCGGAACTACTGTTACTAACTAAAGAAAAATGTCACGTGACTGCATCATTTAGCAACGGAAATTCTGGCCCTTTTGGTTGCTGATGTTAAGCTGTAATCATCACGGGTTAGGCAAAGACGACGCATGGCCACCAAATGTAGCCTCCTGCTGTCTTCCCCATTTACTTGGCCTGAAGGAAGCAGCCCAAGTGGTGGTCATGCAACCCTGGGAGATTGCAACCTTCTAATCAGGAGGTAGATGTCACGCACCCTGATCAGAATCATGTGACCACATGGATGCTGCGATAGTAGGAAATTTAAGGATCTATATCAGTGATGGCAAACCTTTTTTGCCTCGGGTGCCAAAAGCACATGCTTGCGCAATGCGCAATATTGCATGCACTCGGGTGCCCCCCCATAATTTAATCCCCCCATGCCATGCCCCCTGTGCATGCATGCGTGACATCCGCCCTGCTGCCCCGCGCACACACACACAACTTTCTTGGAGCTTGGGGAGGGTGAAAACACCCCCTTCCCAGAGGCCCACCAGAGGCCAGAAACAGCCCATTTTCCAACTTCCGGTGGGCCCGTTAACTCTGTTTTTCGCTCTCTGGAGGCTGGTGGAGCTGACAGGGCAACATCTCGCGTGCCCTCAGAAATGGCTCCGCGTGCCACCTGTGCCACGTGTGCCATAGGTTCGTCATCACGGATCTATATAAATACCATCATTCAACCCTGTCACAAGGCTGTACAGATGCTGAATATGTGATCACTAAATTTTCAGTAAGCAAGAATGACCTTTATGCAAAATTATTTTTAGGCTGCTGATCAAGAAGAAGTATGGCTTGTATGATTTATATTTAAATAGTTAATATTAGCTATCATTTCTAAAATGTCAATCTTGATATGCATAAAATTGCATAACGAACAACTGAAGAATCAAACTATTTGTTACACAATGAAAGGTTTCTGTCTTGTGTTTTTCTGTCTCACCAGTATACTGTTACTTATTATTTATACATATGCTACTTATAATTATTTATACATAAGAAAGCGGAAAGAGAAAAAACAAACTAAAAGAATTAAAACGTTTTAAAATGATATTTGGTTTCTAACCCCTCCCCCCCCTTTTGCCTCTAATACTTTTGTGGCTTTTATAAGCATTGATAAGAAGCCATAAGGCAAATTCTCACCTTTCCATGTATAACAGAACCATCTTGCTTGAATTTGGTTAATTGATTGTATTATATTTTGAAGTACAAAACATCCTACAATGATATAGTTTTATATTTGTAATGTTATGTGATTTCATAAAACAAATTACTAAATGAAATTAAAAGAAAATTGTGAAGATAACAATAAATTATGATGCCACTTGTTCCGCATAGAACATGACTCCCTGTGCACCACAAGGGAGATAGGGCGGTATATAAATGTGAAAAATAAATAAATAAATAAAAATAAATAAGATATAGTCTAGGTATTTTATGTATTTACCAGCAATCTTTATACCTGTCCCAGTAATTTGTAATATAAAAATTTATAAACAAATTATTATAAACAAACACTCAATTTAGCATCGATGACTGATGGCCACATCTCTTATTTAAAATATTTATATCCCAATTCTTCTAAAACATTACACAGCTTACACCTTTCTCTAAAAACAATATATTCTGAAGACCTGTATCATATAAACAAAAACAAATGATCATGAATGAAAATGACTTTATTCTTATCGATGCTTCGTCACAAACTTGCATTTCTGTTCGGGTTCCTATCTAAGAATGGCAGATTAGAATCCACAAACAGAAGAGGCATTCTCTGTAAATATTTATATTTATTTCCATTCACCCTTCCTACCTTTTTTCACAAAGGAAGTGAAATGATGGAGGAGAGCAAAGGGATGGAAGGATGCAAAGGGTGTAATTCCCTTGACTTCCTCTTAACCTCCGAAGCCCTTCCATCTTATACTTACACCTTCTAGGTTCAGCTTTGCATGCGCTCCATAGGTTTCTTCAGAACCTAAAATCTGCAGGTTGACTCCACTGTAGTCCTCATACCCCCGGTGATGAAACATAATCCGTGTCCTGGAAAATAATATACCATCTTTGGTTTTTTCTATTTTATTTGCATCTATTTTTATCCCACCTCACATTATATTACAGCACTGGAACACACACGATAAAATCATAAGTAAAAATATCAACCGGCAAGAGCCCGTCTAATGTTCTGGTTAAAACACCAAGCCATAAACCAAAAGATTGTAATTTCCAGAACTCCTTTTATAAGCTCTGGTTGATACGTCAAAAGCAAAACAATTAAACCATACAATTGTGGTGCATGAACTGGTGGAAACAACGCACTACGCCTTATTTGATGTCAGTCCTTGGAATAATACCAAATATTATTTTGCACCTATACTTAAAGCATTAAACTACCACCAATTCATTTCTAGGCAAAACAAGTAAAGACGGTGCTTGTCTTTATTTGTAAAAGGCCTACATAGTTTATGATCAGTCTACTGTCTTGGACAGACTATCTCATTGTAGATACCATCTAAAGAACTTCAGCTACAATTACTGCAAATTCATTTAGTGGTGGTATGAAATAAAGCCTTTTCTGTTGCTAATTCTGGACTTTAAATTGTAGAAATTGAGGGCCCTAACCTCCTCTTAGGTTTTTAAATGGACCCTTAAATACTCCTTTTCTCTAAGCTTTTATAGTTGATTTTAATTGCTACTTTTATTTATTCATTTTATTTATTGTAATTGTTTGTTTTAAATTTGATTTTAGATCACCTCTTAATTGCAAATTGTGAAAGGGGATAAATAAATAACCAAAGAGTGACTACATTTGGTTGTGTTTGTCTTTCATTTTTTTTGAAGGTCTTTACTGCTATGTGGATTTTTGGGATCCAAGCACTTCCTCATCATTGGACCTTTTTTTAATCATATTTGGGGGGAAATGAAAGAAAACGTGTTGGAAACAATCCAGATTTTTATTTATTTATTTATTATTATTTATTTATTTATTTGGATTTATTGACCGCCCGCTCTCTCCGAAGAGACTCAGGGCGGTGTACAAGAATTTAAGAGCATATACATATATAACAATTATAAATAATAAAACTAAATTAAATGTTTTACCCTGTGTTAAAATATCTCATCTAAATTTATAACGTAAAATTTTATCTTTTTGTCTTATTGCAGGGAACAATCATATGGGGCATTGGTCTTACCTGCGAACGCCCTTTCTCGTGGCGATTGACGGGAGAGTCCAGGATGGCTTAGTCTACCTGCTAGCTTGTTGACTGAATTGAAATTCGGAAGACGCGCCTCCTTGGCAACGGTCCCCCGTCTTGAACAAGGAAGACTAAGCGAGTGGAATCTTGTCCTCCATCCAGTCCAAACTTCACCCTGTCACAGCCACTGGCCAAGCAGTTAACCGGTGTGTGTGTGTGTGTGTGTGTCTGGACTCTCCCATCGATCGTCATGAGGAAGGGCGTTCACAGGTAGGACCAACGCCCCTTCTCCATGGTGTCAATGGGAGAGTCCAGGATGGGACATACCAAAGCCTTGGCAGTCCTATGGGCGGGATCTGTCTTGGCCCAAAGTGCTCTCCTCTTTAAGCACCTTCGGAAGCACACGCCGCCCAAAAGCCGCTTCTGCAGGAGAATAGCCATTCAGTCTATAATGATAAATGAACGACACCGGCGATGCCCACATTGCCACCCTACATCTCTCTTCTACTGATGCCTGAGTAGCCCAAGCAGCTGTAGTAGCCGCACTTCTTGTAGAATCGGCTGCGATGCCCCTGGGCAATTGAATATGCTCTGGCTATACAAGCCCTGAGCTTCCCCACTGTGGAAGATGTCACCTTGCGGCCCAGAGTTGACGGCAGAAAGAATACGAACAGGGCCTCCGTCTTCCTTAATGAAGCGGTCGTAGAAATATAATATAAATGCTCAGTGCCCTCTGCCTATCTGAGGCAATATGCCACTGCTTTTCTAAAGAATGCTGAGGCCTCTGGCGGAAGTCCGGCAGTATTAACTCCTGAGCTCCGTGAAATAAGGAGTTAACCTTAGTCAGAAAGGCAGGGTCCATCTGTAGGACCACCCTGTTTGTATGAAGCACACAGAGATCCTTTCTCACTGACAATGCTGCCAACTCTGCTATCCTTCTAGCAGACGTGATAAGCCACCAGGAATGACACCTTACACGAGAGGAGGCGAAGACTAGCCTCCCTAAAGGTTCAAAAGGTGCTGTGCTCAATGCCTGTAATACCTTGGGGAAATCCCAGGTAGGATAACGGTATATTGTTGGTGGCCGAAAATTAGAGGCGTCTCTGATAAAAGCTCTAACTTGAGAATGTTGAGCTAAAGAACTAACACCCTCTGTAGTAATAACAGAGGCCAAAGCTGCGACCTGCCTTTGGAGGGTGTTTGAAGAGAGTCCTTTCTCTAAACCTTCCTACAGGAATTCCACTACATCTGCCACAGAGGCCAACATAGGATCTACGTGCCTGTCCTGACACGAGGTGCTAAATACCTTCCAGGTTGCATTATAAATGCGGATTGTGGAAGGCCGCCTGGCCGCCTGCATTGTCCTAATGACCTTGTTGGACAATCTTTCTGTTTTCAGCAGCTTCCGCTCAACCAACCCAGTAGGTCAAGCATAGAACTACTGGGGCTCTGGGTGTGGGAGGGGCCCCCGTGTCAGGGTTCCAAATAGCATCCAAAATTTAATCAGAGTCCAAGGCAAAGTATTGCTTAAAGTTCCAATTTATGAAGAGAGCCATGTTGGCACATCTGGAAAAACCTGGATCTGAAAGCTTCCTCCTTTTCCCTACCCAGTTGAAAGTTCATGATCTTGCCCCCCCCCCCCCAATCCCATCCCATGGTCCACTCTCCCACTGCCATGCTGGCAGTTCTACCCATCCCGTTCCGGTCAGGTGGAGAGATGAGGAGACAAAGGATGACCTTGGCTTCTAGAAAGGAATTTATTTTTTGCTACATAGCATTTAACTCTGTACTATCCCACCTTCCATTTTCTCACAATAGAACTGGCATAGTAGAATAATAGAAAGTGTGGCAGGCCAAAGATCCAAAATCAATCGTGCTGGGGAAATTCAATAGACAGGGTAGGCCGAGCTGACCTGAATCCCTGTAATTCAATAGACGGGGTAGGCCAAATTGATCCGATCCCCGTGGCAAATTCAGAGGCCAAAGTAATACAGCATCGATATCAATCAATAGTTTTGGTCACCCAATGTGGTTAAATAGGGGACAGAAGGCAACAAAATGGCCACCGGAGCCTAGATAATGGCTGCCAGAGCTAACAAAATGCTATGATTACAACCCCGAGGCAACTGTTTGCACGCCAAAAAAAAAAAAAAAATGGAAAACCATTGGTCATTAATGGAGCTCTTATCGCCCCACATGGAGCTCTTATCGCCCCACATCCTGACTTAGAACTGAAGCATTAGTTTAATAATAATAATAATAATAATATTTATTGTCATTGTAATAATATTGTAATAAAATTACAATGAAATTGGTTTCAGCGCCGTGCCAACACCTGCACCAGGTGCAATACAGACAGCAGTGACAGCCACAACAGGAATTTCTCCAGGTAAACAAAAAGGCCGACAAATGACAGTTGAAAAGGATCAATTGTACTTTGTCTTTTAATTATCCATTTCTTCAAATCTGTTTGGCATTTTAGGAGTTGGTGGAAGAGGAGCACGTCTCTTTTCCTTTTTTCTTTCTTGTTGCAATGAACTTTGAGGAATCGCACTTGGCATTTTTTCTTCTCTCTCAGCTTTCCCAACAGAAAAGGATGGAATTACTGGTAGGGGTGGTGCTCTCCGCTTCTTCATTTCAATTCTTGCAGTTGCCCCTTGTATATTCTCAAGAGATAATGATGGTGCCACCGTTACAGAACATAAACTTAGTGAAGAATCTGTGATCATTGTTTCATCAAGGCTTTGTTTGCGATACAACATGGGTTTTAAAAATTATCCACTACCCAGATCTAGGCTTCTTCTTGAGGATTTCTCTGCCTCAAGTCTGCTGTTTTAAACTCCAAATCCTTGCGGTCAAACGGCTTTGCTGCTGATGATAAATTGAAAGCCAGTAATCATAATCAATGCGAAAAGGCAAAGCTGTCAATTTGTGGAAAGTAGCTCCAAAAATGCCAACTGCAGCCGCACTGCACCCAAACAGACCACATGCTATGCTGGTCTTCTCTGGGCAGTTAGAAATCGGCTTCAACCTGTTAACAGCCCCTGAGGCAAAACCTTGGAGATAACGGGGCTCGAAAGTGGCAAGCACTAAATCTTGGGCTAATGGAGCCCACAATGGCGCCTACAGCGCTAACTCATAGCACAATATCGCAGTTCTTTGTCTGTAGTTTATTGATGTGCAAAAAACCAGTTTATAGCAGAAATCGAACAATCTTTCAAATCCTGAGCTGAGAGCTCAAGAAAAACAGTCCTGTGAGCTGAGACTGAACTGAAAGACTGGGCACCGTTGCCAAGGAGGATTTCAGTTCAGTCAACAAGCTAGCAGGCTAGAGTAACCCATCTAGGACTCTCCCGTCGATACCATGGAGAATGGCTTTGCTTACAGGAAATCCAGGCACCCATTTATTTAGGATTTAAAAACCACCGATGTCTGAAACCACTCTCCCTTTGAATAACATTCATGGATGATGATAAACATCAATGTATACTTTATAACACAATAACGGTAATCGATTACTTGAAACACTAGGTGTATATGACACTGCTCATCATTTGAAATAGTGACATGTTAGGATCCTGACCAAATAATAATTCACTGTTGCATAAGGAATCAAGTGGTAGATGTGCCGCGCATGAGCACCTCACCTTTCCAAAATACTTCCAGCCATCCTTCTTCCCTTCTCTGCTGCTCTGGGTCCTCCCACTGGGCAGCAAGCGGTGGCTCTGAATCCATCCAGATAAGTGGCATTTACCTGGGGAAATAGTTGCAAGGACTTACAATAAATGACACAATCTCTAATTACACATATAAACAATTTTATGATTATGAAATTTATCAAATAGTCATAGTCTGTCTTATTATAGAGATAATAATAAATTAATCATTCCAAATTATGTTTAATTATGGTTAACCCTAAGCTTATTTATGGAACCAATAAAGAGTTTATTAGATTATTCTCATAAAATCCACAAAATTCAAGAGCCAAGACCTTTAATTTTAATAATTACAAATGTAGGGACCCCTTAAGAGGAGGATCAAAAACAGGAAGGAAGGTAGTGGCTATGGTCACATGACTAAAACTGCCTTTTTAATGTTTGGGAAGAGGGCTTTGATGGAGAACAGATATTCTGCCAATCATCCCGCACATATACTGGGATTTGAAAAGAATTCTGTTGCTTCATGGATATTTCATTTATTTTTATAAACATTCTATTAATGAAATGTTATTTATATTCCATGTGTTCTGAACTTCAAAGCACATATCTTTCAGAATAACAGGGTTGGAAGGGACTTTGGAAGTCTTCTAGTCCAGGGGTCCCGAACAGAGGTGGTATTCAGCAGGTTCTGACCAGTTCTGGAGAACCGGAAACAGAAATTTTGAGTAGCTCGGAGAACCGGTAAATATCACCTCTGACTGGCTTGCTGTAAGGGCTCCTCTCCTAACTTAAGAAAGTGAAGACTCTTGAAATGGAGTATTTCGAAAGGAACCTTTTATTAAGAAGAATGGAAACCATGAAGTTCAAAGCAACATCTGAATCCCCTTAGACAATGCAAGTGGAATTAAAGCAAGTAGAGAGCCCTCCCATTAGTTAGAATGCAGATTTTAGGCAATACACAAGTGTGAAGGTGGTTCCTTTATCAATTGCCCTGAGAGCCAAATAAACATACATTCCCATGATTATCTTCCGTTAGACATTAAAGTGAAACGCCCCACATGGCCATCATAAACATTCCCCCAAAAGCTCGGGGGAGGGGAATCTCAAGGCACTTTGGCGCCAGGAAACCAGTAGTAAAATATCAGTTGTCACAGGCACTGCTAATAAATTGACGCTAAGCCCCCCAGCCAATTGAATGGCAGTATCACTTTTAGAGATCTGACACTCACCACCATCTATTCTCTGCCTCCCAAGTCCCAGCCGATCGGGAGGGAATTGGGATTTTGCAGTATCCTTCCCCTGCCACGCCCACCAAGCCATGCCACGCCCACCAAGCCATGCCACGCCCACCAAGCCATGCCCCCAGAATCAATAGTAAATTTTTTTGAATCCCACCACTGGTCCCTAAGCACAGTCGGTGGACTGATACCAGGCTGCGGCCCATTGGGAACCAGGCTGCACAAGCAGCCACGCAAAGCTGCATTTGCGCATACGCTGGATTAGGTTGCATGCGCGAAACCATCCCGCCTCCACTGCCACTCACTGCCACTACCGGTCCATGGAGCTGAAAATGTTGGGGATTGTTGCTCTAGTCCAACCCCCCCCAACCGCCATTTAAACTATTTAAAGCTTCCTAACTTTAAATAAGCAGTCCCTTTTTTTAATACGGCAAAAATTACACTTGAAATGTTCATGTCATAATAGCTTCAAATTGTCTCCAAACTAAGTCTAGACTATATAATTGCAAAGCAATGGGAACCCACCTTGTAAAATGGTGAAGGAGGCAATCCTTTGGCTCCCTGAACTTTCACTGCACCACCGTCAATGCCTAAGAACAATGTTTAAGAATTCATGATTGTTTATAATTAAACAGGGGGAAAATCAAATCAAAATCTCTGTTTACAGAGTTGAGCAATAGATATAACCAAATAAAACCAAACAGTTAAAAGAAAAGAGAAAGGATTGGATTATTCTGAACACCAGTCTGAACACAACTTCCATTCTCAGAGCCTCAGCTGAACAAAGTGGGCTTTAATAATAATAATAATAATAATAAATTTTATTTATATCCCGCTCTCTCTCCCCGAAGGGACTCGAGGCGGGGCACAGGGAAATTAAAAAACCAAATTACAACAAACAAAGTACAAGATTAAAATCAAATTAAACTTAACCTGCGCTAAAACTTCTATAAAATAAAAACTTTGAGGAACTAGCAAGGGACCTTTACTTTCTTCAACTTGAGGAAAGGATTTTCCAGGATCAGACATAACATCTTTCAATCACGACTCTTGTCTGGTAGGTAGGCTAAACTTCCTGTAGGTGTGCACACCTGCCCTTGTGACTCGGAGGACACAGGGACAACGTAGCATGCCTTTCATTGTGACTTAGAAAGGATAGAATCCCTTTACTGGGTTCATCTGGGAGAAGGGAAGATTTTTCATTCCTAGCTTTTACTAAGTGAAACCACCTGGACAAATTTATTGCTGCAGCGATAATGAGGCAACAGCTTACATCAAACAATTAAATTGCAATAATGTGAACTCTAACTTCCTGATGCAGTAAACTGAATAACAAATATGTTTTATGTTATCATTTCTCTATGTCAACTCGCTAAGAGTCATGGTGATGTTTTTGCGAGTTGACATTTCACAGATAATAACAACAAATGAGACGTGCCCTATAGAAAGGACAGTTCTATATCCTTTCTATAGGGGGCTTAGTCAGGAATGTGATTTCGACTCTTCTAGAATTTTGATTCAATCTGTAAGTTATCAGAGAAAGTTGAATCAGATGTTAGCCCCAAAATGAATTCTTCTGAAAACTTGAGGTTTTCCTTTTGTGCAGCCGACTTCATCATCTAGGGAAACTTTTGCGATGACTACATAAGCATTAGTCATAAAAATAACTGAGAACAACACAGTATTGCTCACAGGAAACCTAGACACACCGTGGAATCATCACAATAAATCCAACTTTGCTTCTTTTTGTACATGTGCTTGTTCATCCAGTTGGGTAGTGCACAATGATACGATGAAAGACATAAATAAATAGCAACCAAAGTAAACAAATCCAAAGGCAAATTAAATAGAAAATAAAGAGTCTCGTCACCATAAAATTACTTAAATGTAAAACCGAACACCAAATACATATGTCAGGGATGTCCAAACTTGGGAACTTTAAGACTTGTGGACTTCAACTCCCAGAATTCCCCAGCCAGCATAGCTGGCTGGGGAATTCTGGGAGTTGAAGTCCACAAGTCTTAAAGTTCCCAAGTTTGGACATCCCTGACATATGGAATTCAGAGAAGAGCGCATCAGGGATTCTGCTAGTGACAGACTTTCATAATAAGGAAGCCATTACAAACGGGGATTGCCTTGGCTCTATGCACCTTTGACCCCTGATGCAATTGGCTCCAGGAAGGATTCTCTTCCAAACGCAATATTCACACAGACCTTGTTAACAACACAAATTCCAGCAAATGAACTTTTAGCATAGAACTAATATATCTATAGACCAAGGCAAAGTCTTAATATACAAGGCAGAGTCCCTTTCTCCCAGTCATATGGTAGCCAGTCCTGAAGGGAACAATGACCTTCACTGCTAATAGAAAATCTGCAGACAATTATTTATCTAATAATTATTTGACTTTGCTAGTCTGATAATAAACTCTTAGACTCTTGTCTTCTTGAGATGATGCATGGATGGGCATCAGCATGCTACTGATAGCACTTCGTCTCAAATCAGCAGATGGCTTCACAAAGAGCTCCATAGACTGTAAGTGGCAGACCAGGGGTGTCAGGCTGGATTTCTTCGAGGGCCAGATCAGCCTTGTAGTTCTCTGTGGGCCAGCTAGGGACAGGAGGGGGGGAGACAGGAAGGACGCCTCCTGCAGCACCCTGCTTGCCAAAACGCGATGTAGGGGGGAGCTCTGTATGCCCCCACCCCCCCCATGTCCCGTTCTCTGGCCTGGATGGCCACTTGCTGTATATTGCTGGCCAAAACATGGCGGCCCCCTCCATTTTGGCGGCCAGAGGCACTGCGGGCTAATTCTTTGCTATTTCTAGTCTGGCCTTGTGGGCCGGATTTAAGCACCCCGCAGAGCGGATTCAGCCTGCAGAGCCTGAGTTTGAAACACTTGATGTAGACCATCTACCAGAGTATCAATCCTATCTTAATTCCATGCTCAAGCCTGAATCCAATTTGAAAGGGCTCTAAATAATTTATTTAATCAAAAATCTGTCATCCAAGTTGTCTGCCACCATCTCCAAGAAGTCCAAGAAGTCAACTATCTAAAATGGGGCAATTGAGTGAGAGCTTCTTAAAGAGAATTATTATTGTTAATAATAATAAACTGTTATTCAATTCAATGCCATGCCATGCCATTCTATCCCTATCCCTATCCTTGTTCTATTCAGAATATTACATTTCAGTCAGTTCTTTCATTATCCTGAATAGTATTTTAATTTCTTTAAATTTGTTCTATATTTTTAAAATAGTTTACACTTAAATCATTTAAATGCCAGTATCTACTCTGAAAAAAAAAGTATAAACAACATAAAAGAATATAAAATCACACTTCAGTTTAATGGAATTGCATCACATCAACGTTCCGAAATTTAGTTTCAGGTAGACTTGTGGACAGTGTAATTGTGCCCTTAACAATCTACTTAGCTCAAATATGCCTTTAAAAACAAATAGTATTTTGCTTTTAATAGAATAGAAGTTATATTACAAAATGAATCACTCTTAAAACATTAACAAGAGCATCCCTAAGTTCACCCAAATGCTTTCTCTAATCCCGCCATATGAACTATTTACTAAAGTAAACAATGGAAGTCGGAAGGCCTGCAGTCCTCTTTCTAGAGTACGTGTCCCAGCACTTATATCTCAAGATATTTCAGAAATCTGTCTCCTTTCCATCTGTTCAGTTTCTAAAGTTCATGTGAAAGTTCATTTGGAGTTCACATGTGTCATAGTGGGCCATTTACAGGCTAGAAGTTCATTTGAAGGTTAAAATATTGTAATTCTTATTTTTTTTAAATACACTGTTTAAATGTAGCTACTGCTTAATGAGGCAATTTTGAGCAAATAAAGCACATTTTGAGAAAATATTTAGGTTAGTTTTATGTTCTTGGAATCCTTGCCCAAGAGGACTGATATCATGCAAGGGGTATATTAAAACTGGCCTACTTAGCATCATTAAGGCTTCATTGACCTAAGGCAGAACGGGTAGTAAGAAAATGCTTCACAAAGTGGAGTGGGTAGTAACAAACTGGATGGGTAGTAACAAACTCAAGCTCAACCCATCCAAGACCGAGTGGCTGTGGTTTCCGGCTCCCCGGTTCAGCCAGATAAGTCCAACACTGGCCATTGGGGGCGAACAACTAGCCCCCGTGGAGAGGGCACGCAACTTGGGCGTCCTCCTGGATTCCCGGCTGTCCATGGAGGACCATGTGGCGGCCGTGGCCAGGAGGGCGTTTTATCAGGTACGCCTGATACGCCAGTTGTGCCCCTTACTGGACCGGGGGGCCCTTCGCACAGCCACTCAAGCGCTTGTGACTTCTCGGCTGGATTACTGTAACGCTCTCTACATGGGGCTCCCCTTGAGGTGCACTCAAAGGCTACAGCTAGTTCAGAATGCGGCCGCACGGGTGATTATGGGTGCCCCAAGGCAAGCCCACATAACACCTCTCCTGCGCGAGCTGCACTGGCTGCCTGTGGCCTTTCGAGTGCGCTTCAAGGTGTTGACGACCATCTTCAAATCGCTCCATGGCTCGGGGCCTAGCTATATACGAGACCGCCTTCTGCCCCATACATCCCTTCGTCCGCTCCGCTCCCACAGAGAGGGCCTTCTCAGGGTGCCGTCGGCCGGGCAATGCCGGTTGGCGACACCCAGGGGAAGGGCCTTCTCTGTGGCGGGCCCGGCCCTCTGGAACGACCTACCCCCCGACCTTCGCACTACCTTGGACCTCCGCCTCTTCCGCCAACGCCTTAAGACGTACCTATTCCAACAAGCCGGCCTAGTGTAGCCCCCCATTTCTGACTATATTTATAAATTTTAATTTTTTAGGGTTTTAAAGGGTTTTTAGCACGGGTTTTAAGTTCATTTAATATGTTTTTAATAGTATATATTGTTTTGTAATGGTTTTTTAATAATGCCTGTGCGCCGCCCTGAGTCCTAACAAGGAGAAGGGTGGGGTATAAATTCGAAAAATTAAAAAAATAAAATAAAAAATAAAATAAATAAACTAAAAGAAAGTTATGATGATTAGCTGGGCTGCATGATGGTAGGAATTACTCCCCCCCACCTCTTTTTTTTTTTAGCACTGGGGGTCCCTTTCTTCTCCCAGGAGGCTTCCCTGAGGCTGGCTAGGCCAAAAATGGTGGGTGGGATGGGATGGGATGGAAAGAAAGAAAGAAAGGGAGGGAGGGAGGGAGGGAGGAAGGAAAAAAGGGAGAGGGAGGAAGGACCACAAAGCTGGCCCTTGATGCAGCTTCAGAGGATACCTTGAAAGAGCACAGCAATCCAGGGCTGGGAGGGATCACCTGGTGGTCATCTAGTCCAACCCCCTGCTCCAGCAGGACCTTGTTAAAGGGAGTTTCTGTCTTTTGAACACCCCCAGTCACATGACTACATAGCCATGCCCTCCCAGTCACATGACCCCCCCACCAAGCCACGCCTACAGGACCAAGAGGATTTTTTTTTAGATTTCACCCATGCATCATACATTCAGTAAAATCTTGTTTATTTAGTTATTCAACGGCTATCCCGCCTTCCTGCTCTGATGAGTACATGATGGAGGAACAATATTTTAAAACTGCATGCAAAAAATTAATGTTCAAATGTATTAATAATTAAAAGTTTGGTAAAAGAGATATATAACGTTTTAAATTCAGAAATGTAGGCAAAATCAATGACTTTGCAATCATAAAGCAGCACAGTGTGCAAATAAATAATTAGCAGTAGCTATTAAAGCTGACAGACCTTTTCAAGTCAGTTTCTATCAATGTCAGGGAATAATGTATCGAAGTCCTTTCCCACCGTCATTCTGAACATGTATTGTTTAGGCGTTGCTCGGCTAGCCCAGGAGAATGATCTTTTCCCGATCTCTTGATCGTTTTCTCACTTGATGCCTGCAGAGCCCATGACTGCATGGTCTCTCTCCATTCCATGCATTGTTACATCAGATGTCATTAAACTTCATTTAAAACATGTAATGAATATGCAATGATCTTGGTAGAATTCTGATACTGCACATTTCTGATGCATTGCGTGTCTATTGATTTGGAGTTCAGAAAGTAGCAGCATTTGCTGAAATTGGCCACTCACAAAAAGCTAAGCAGAAATATAGTTGGTAAAAGCTCCAGGAAATCTAAAGGCTACATGCTAGGCTAGGAAATAGATAAAATGTCCCGTAAGACATACTAGAAAATCATTTCCATATTGTGTCCTCCTCAAAATTACACAGTTCAAAGTCACCAAGAGTTGAACTCAATTTGGGGGGAAACTTTTCACTTAAGACTACCACTTTTTCCTCTTCCTTCCATTCCATTATTTTATTTTATTTTATTTATTTTTCAAATTTATACCCTGCCCTTCTCCTTGCAAGGACCCAGGGCGGCGCATAGGCAATATTAAAAACCATACAAAATTACAAAATACATTATTAAAAAACTATTAAATTATATCCAGTGCTAAAAACCCTTATAAAATCCTAAGAATTAAAATTTATACAGATAAAAGTCAGAAACGGGGGGTTATGCTAGGCCGGCTTGTTGGAATAAATACGTTTTGAGACGCTGGCGGAAGAGGCGGAGGTCCGAGGTGGTGCGTAGATCGGGGGGTAGGTCGATCCAGAGGGCTGGGCCCGCCACAGAGAAGGCCCTTCCCCTGGGCATCGCCAACCGGCATTGCCCGGCCGACGGTACCCGGAGAAGGCCCTCTCTGTGGGAGCGGATCGGACGAAGGGATGTATGGGGCAGGAGGCGGTCTCGTATGTAGCTAGGCCCCGAGTCATGGAGTGATTTAAAGATGGTCGTCAGCACCTTGAAGCGCACCCGAAAGGCCACAGGTAGCCCACATAACACCTCTCGCGCAGGAGAGGTGTTATGTGGGACTGCCTTGAGGCACCCATAATCACCTGCGCGGCCGCATTCTGGACTAACTGTAACCTTCGAGTGCACCTCAAGGGGAGCCCCATGTAGAGAGCGTTACAGTAGTCCAACCGGAATGTCACGAGTGCTTGAGTTAACATTAACATTTGCATTGTATTATTCAGACTAAATACATAGTGGAAAAGTTTAGCTTTTACTAATAATATGAAATATGCAATGATTTTTTTTTCCCAATGAAACTTTAAAAAAGTAAACTAAGAGTCAAAGTGAATAGGATGCCTCCAGTTTAAGGCTGATTTCATCACTATTTTTAGCAAGTCACAATGAAGTGAGAATCACAACATGTACATCATGACAGACATCTGTGCAAAGGCAAAATTATGTCGTGTACTTTGCCAAACCTATGTAAATAATAATCATTGGCCTTCTTTATCTGATTCCCACCCATGGGTCTCCATCTCAGCCTTTACGATACCTGATTTGACAGACACACATTGATATGTTGAAATGGAAAAAATGTCCACAATGCAAGTATGTATGATGTGACATTCACTCCACCGCCAGCACTCCGCATTTCCTTCTGCATCAAAATTTGCACATCACAATTCTTCAAACCAGTGTTTCTCAACCTCAGCAACTACTGTATAAGGTGTATGAGTTCAACTCTCAGAATTCCTCAGGCAGCCTTACTAAGACAATGGGAACCCTACCCAATGAGTAAACCTTTCACAGAAGTCTGATTCCTGTTATGACATCCACATAAAAGCATTCTTTTTCAAGGCTGTAACAATAAAACTCGTTTTTCGCGGCTAATCGGGACCGCACCCGTCCGCGGAAACTGAAAAACCGCGAAGTAGGATTCTGTATATCTATACCGGAAACTCAAGTTTCCGGACATCGTTTAAAGCAAGCACTAGGGAGCGCTTGCCTCCTACCGATGCATTTTTTTGCTGTTGAAAAACCTGCGAAGCACTGAAGCCGCGGAAAATGAAGCCGCGGAAAACGAGGGATTACTGTACCACCCCTGTCATTTCCCTAGAATAATCCAATATCAGCAGACACTGACCTGCAATTTCAGTAAGGGAGACTTGAGAAAAATCACACGTGACGTCTGGTAAGCGATATTCTTTAGGATTATCTATTTCATAGACCAATTGTTCGGCCACAGTGCCGAAAGTCACCAGGCCTCCTGTGTTTGGTGCTTTGGATACAATAAAACTTCCATCAGAAGAAGCTTCTATTATGGGGAAACCGATGTTATGCCTAAAAGTTCAAAATATTAAAATTTAATTATATGGAAAGGATATCAATAATATATTTCATGGGAATGTTTAGGTGGTTAAAAAACAGTGATAAACAAACGATCAAAATGTATACCATTTTTAAAAAAAGGCCTTTTAGCTCAGCTGCTTAATTTAATCATAGACAACCAAATGACCAACTGAATAAACCAATTAGATACAGAAAAGAGACAAAAGTATCAAAGCTTCATACCAGTATGCGAGCATCAAACAGTCCAAGGAAACATATACCACAATATCTTTCGTGTTGCAGTAAAAGTATCACAACCAAACAATCGGATATTAATTGCTTTTGTTGCATCTCACTTTTACATTGCAGCTTTGGTGAGATTTAATTCTAGCAAATGTATTATGGGAAAATGTATTTTTCCCAAGTTATCAGCCACTATGCAATCTTTAACATTCCTTGCCCACTTTTCAGAACAATTCCTAGTCAACCTATATGAGGTTCAGGGCTTACATTTCCTACCCGTGTTATATTGCACAAGTTTCAACCAACTGAGGTATTCAGAGTCAGCCGTATTGCAATCATAATGGAGTAGAGATTGCAAACACGTTGCATTTCATGTAAGGGAAAGAGCAGCCAGAGAGAAAGAAGAAGGACAAAATGCAGGATGTTGTGGCTTATAGTCTATAGCAGCTTTAACAAATTGTTCCCACATCTTCATGGACCTGAACATGACATCATGGCAGCTTATTACAAATCAATGCATGAAACACAGCAGAGATAAAATAATGCTAGGCTATAATGAAACACACTGACACATTATGAGCTCGCACCAATTCACAACTTGACTACTATAGGCAGATTGTATATGGTGCAATTGATTTTTCAGCATTGTCATTAACTTTGATTTGAAGATGGACACATCTTTAACAAGTACCAATTGGCAAGATTTCTCATCACAAGGCATTAAGTCTAAGGAGGAATAAACATAATAACATCTAGCACTGCACTCTCCCAGGAACCAGCAGGGTTCCCCCCCCCCCCAAGTCTTAACTTCTCCTCCAAGTTCCATAAAAATCTTATTAGCACTAGTTTCCCAGGAGATGACATAATTAAACAAGCTCTCTATTATCTTAGCCATGCCACAGTTGATCTGCACTACTGAATATTTTCAAGCACTCAAGAGGCCGTCAGCTCTTGAAATGGTGGATAAATCTCATTCCACAAAAACTCCCTCCCCAGTTTCAACATATCTTTCCTTAGGAAGAGCCTGAATTCTAGGTCTGTAGCTACAGAGCGCCTCCCTAGGACATGTTGGAACTATATTATTGTAAGACTAGCACATTTAAAGTGAAATCAAATTAAAATTGTACTTAAAAAGACTAAACTGGCTCATTTTCTAACTTATTTTTAAGTAGGCCACATTCCAGTGGAAATACTAGTAGAATTTCCATAAGGAGATTGATATAATCTTACTTAGTGACATAATTATTTTTGCAGGGATATTTTTGCACAGATATTAATATGATCATAGGTTGAATAGTGTCTTTATAAGGCTGTCATTCAGCAATCTAAGTATTAAAATATATTACCAAAACATTAACCAACATGTACAGAACAATAAACTTACCAGTGTGGCACAATATGCCAGTCAGTGAATATCCCACCTGTACATTGAGCACCGCATTCAATCAGATGACCTGCAAGACTAAAAATCACATTTGATATTGTAGATGATTTTAATGAAGTGAGTTTAAAACCTTATCATTTACTGAAAGTTTCTACTGTATAATATCCAATGTTTAGACAAACAAATCTTTATTACATCTAAATTGATATCCTTTTGAAAGAGACTTTGAAATATCATAATTATTAATTGCTTCAGGGATTTTGACTGCTGTATTATTTTAACAGTATTAAAATTAACAGTATTCTTTGAAACAAAGAGGATATTTACCTTCCTGCTGCTAACAGGCTGAATTCATCTCTAGTCCATCCAAACTAGAAAAATAATGTTTAAAAATACACATTGAAGTAGAATTAAATAGTGAAAAGAATGTTAAATCACAAAATAATAATAATAATAATAATAATAATAATAATAATAATAATAATAATAATAATAATAATAATAATAATAATAATAATAATCATCTTTATTGTCATTGTAAAAATTACAATGAAATTGGTTTTAACTTCACTGGTGCAAAATTATAACAGAAACAAAGAAGAGAGAAAAGAAAAAAGAAAAAAAGACTAGCATGTGCATGGAGTGATTGCGGTTGAATTTAAAAGTCTCACAGCCCATGGATAGAAGCTACCTTTAAACCTGTTCGTTCGGCTGGCTATACTTTGATATCTTCTGCCTGATGGTAGAAGGGCAAAGAGATACCAACCAGGGTGTGAATCATCTTTGAGAATCTTCCTTGCTCTGCTAAAGCAGCGAGATCTGGCGATGTTATCCAGTGATGTCAGAGGGCAACCGATGGTTTCTTGTGCCGAATTGATCACTTTCTGTAGTGCCTTCCTCTCCGCAACTGTTAAACCAGCATACCACACTGTGATACAATATGTGAGGACACTTTCTATGATGGACCGATAGAAAGAGGTCATCAGCCATTGTTCCACCTGATTTTTCCGCAGGACTCTAAGGAAATGAAGTGTCTATTGAGCTTTTCCAATCACCAGAGACGTCTTGTTTTTCCAGGTGAGATCTTGGCTAATAAGCACTCCTAAGAATTTAAAAGAGGAAACCCTCTCCACACAGCCCCCCTCGATATACAGTGGGGCAGGTTCCTCTCTGTGCCTCCGGAAATCTAGCACCATCTCCTTTGTCTTGCTAGTATTTAGATGTAAGTTGTTTCTTGAGCACCATGCGGATACCTTCTGGACTTCTTCCCTGTATGCTGATTCGTCCCCTCCAGTTATGAGACCCACCACCGTTGTGTCATCTGCAAACTTTATTATGATGTTGGATGGATCAGAGGATATGCAGTCATATGTATACAGTGAGTAGAGGTAGGGGCTGAGCACACAACCCTGAGGGGAGCCTGTGTTGAGCTTCAGTGTGGAAGATGTAAAGGACCCAACCCTTACTGTTTGTGGACGATCGGTCAGGAAGTCTTTGATCCATTCACAAGTAAGGGGAGGGAAATTCAGGTCAGTCAACTTTTCAATGAGAATGCCTGGTAGGATGGTGTTAAAGGCCGAGCTATAATCTATAAAAAGCATTCTGACATAATTCCCAGATTTCTCAAGGTGGCTCAGTGCGATATGGAGAGCAGTGGTGATGGCATCCCTTGTCAACCTGTTGTTTCTATACGCAAACTGGTGTTGATCAAAACTTGGTGGAAGACAGGACCTGAGGTGTTGTAGGACCAGTCTCTCAAAGCACTTCATCACTATAGACGTCAGTGCAATGGGTCTATAGTCATTCAAGCTTTTTATGGCTGCTGTCTTTGGAACTGGGATAATGGTGGCTGCTTTCAAGCATGATGGGACTCTAGCCTGTTTCAGGGAGAGGTTAAAAATCCTTGTCAGAACCCCTGCTAATTGGTCAGCACAGGTTTTTACCACTTTCCCCAACACCCCGTTTGGACCTGCAGCTTTGTTGGGATTTACAGCCTTCAGCTCAGCTCTCACTTGATGTTCATCCAGGGTGAGTGGCTGGATGTTAGAGGGCCTTTGGGATAAAGCCACAGAGACTGGTCTTTTAACCTCAAAGCGGGCGAAGAAGCTATTTAGCTCCTCTACTAGCAGGGCATCAGCATTGGCTATTTTTTTTGTATTGCCCTTATAGTTGGTTAGGTGTTGTAGTCCCTGCCACACCTGTCTTGAGTTGTTATCTTCCAGATACTTCTCTACCTTTTGCTTGTATTCCTGTTTAGCTGCCTTAATGCCTCTTCTCAAGTTTGCCCTGGCTTCATTATATTTGTCTTTGTTTCTTGCTTTGAAAGCGGAGTTTCGGGCTCTCAGCAGTGATTGTACCTCTGCTGACATCCAGGGTTTACGATTGCTGTAAACTCTGATACGTTTATTCACTGTTACATTATCTGTACATGTTTTAATGTATGAGAGTACAGTGTCAGTGAATTCTTGCAGCTCCAAGTGTTCAAATATACTCCACTCGGTAGTTTCAAAGCAGTCCTGTAACTGACAGAGTGCTCCCTCTGGCCAGATTTTGACAGTTTTCAAGACTGGCCGTATCCTTTTCCTGAGGGGAATATACTTTGGGCACAGCAGCAGAGAGATGTGGTCAGACGTACCCAGATGGGAGAGGGGGATTGCTCTATATATCTGTCTTAAGTTTGAGTACATATGGTCTAGAGTATTCTTACCTCTGGTGGTACACTGCACATACTGTACAAATTTAGGGAGAACAGACTTTAGACTGGCTTGATTAAAATCCCCAGCCACGATAAAAGCACCCTCAGGGTAAGTTTGCTGCTGCCTCTCGATGGCATCATGTAATTTAGAGAGTGCTGTGCTAACATTTGCATTCGGTGGAATATAGACAGCAGTTATAACTGTAACTGAAATCTCTCTAGGTAAATAAAATGGCCGACAAATGACAGTTAAGAATTCCAAATCTGCAGAGCAGTGTGTATAAGCAACTCTACTGTTGGTGCACCAGTTATTATGTGTGTAAATACACAGTCCTCCACCTTTGCTTTTACCAGAGTTGTTGTTTCTGTCAAAGCGGTGTGTGGTGCGGTTGGTTAGTTCCACAGACGCATCCGGTACAAGTGGATGAAGCCAGGTCTCTGTGATGATCATCACACAGCAGTCACGAATGAGCTTATTCGCTGCCATCCATAGCTCTAGTTCATCGGTTTTGTGGACAAAGGATCTAGAGTTGGTTAGGAAAATGCTTGGTAATGCTGGTCTGTGAGGCTGCTTTCGTAACCGAACTAGCAAACCTGCTCTGCATCCTCGCTTCTGCTTCCTCTCTCTTCGCTGCCTCCTAGGCCAAACAACGATCCATGGAGAGCCTGGCAGAGTCTTACTATGTCATTCGGTATATTATGAGACTGCTGGAAGTCGCTGGTAATATCTAGTCGACTAGAAGATCCAATCTTTAATAACTCCCTGCGGGTATAGACTAGTTTTTGCCTAACTCTACTACTGTGACACCAGGAGCTCAAAGTCGCAGCGTCTAAGCGCGCCGCCATCTTGAGGGGAAAAAAAAAAAAAAAGTAGAATCCGCAACAGATTTCCATAGTTCACAAAAATTCCAGTTTCCAGTTTCCTCTTTGATGCATGCAATATGTTTTATGTATATTTTATGTGGCGGGCCCGACCCTCTGGAATGACCTTCCCCCTGACATTAGAACGACCACGGATCTCCGCTCCTTCCGCCAGAAACTCAAAACCCACTTGTTTCATCTAGCTGGCCTGGCCTAATTCCAGCTTTCCCACCTCAGTTTGTATTTTTAAATTTTGTGATTTGGTTTTAAGGTTAAGTTTTAATTTTTATAAATTTGTACAGGGGTTTATTTAATTCGATTTTAGTTATATGTATGTTGATTGTATGGTTTTAATTTGTACCTGTACACCGCCCCGAGTCCCTTCGGGGAGAGGGGGCGGTCTAGAAGTCCAATAAATAATAATAATAATAATAATAATAATAATAATAATAATAATAATAATAATAATAATAATAATAATAATAATAATAATAATAATAATAATAATATACAATATGAAAGAGGCATTATAGGAATATGTTACTCATGGACACCCTCCATAATCCATCCAATTTCGCTTTTCCCATTTTTATAAATTGTCTGTGCAATTACTGTATGCAGTAAGCAGAGAAAATACTCCAGTGACCTAGAAATCCATTGGAAATAATTGTATTGTCTTTTACTTAGGTTATGGATTTCACAATTACACCAACAAAGGGAAAAGAGGAAGGTAGCACTGCATATATGCACTTCTCTCTCTCTCTCTCTCTCTGGGGCATACAAAGAAACAGACCCATATATATGAATATATGTGCATGTGTGTGGAGGTATGGGTATATACACACACATTTCACATTTCTAAATTGCCCATCTTCTTCAAAGAGGGACTCTTTGTATATGTACCTTTATTTGTGGGTGGGTGGGGGATTTCTCTCTCTCTCTCTCTCTCTCTCTCTCTCTCTCTCTTATTAGCACTAGTTTCCCAGGAGATGACATAATTAAACAGGCTCTCTATTATCTTAGCCATTCCACAGTTGATCTGTACTACTGGATATTTTTAAACATTCAGTGGCCATCAGCTCTTGAAATGGTGGATAAATCTCATTCCACAAAAACACCCTCCCCAGTTTCAACATATCTTTCCTTAGGAAGAGCCTGAATTCTAGGTCTGTAGCTACAGAATGCCTATCTAGGACATGTTGGAACCAGGGTTGAAATGCTACCAGTTCCCCCCAACTGGTAGTAAAAAAAATGCTTAACAAAGTCAAACATATGTCTTCCTCCTTCTTTTTTAAAAGAGAAAAAAAAGTATACATATATAGTAATTGTATTTTTAACCCACCAACCCACCCACCCGCCTATTTTTGGCCGAGATGTAGACCTGGTTACAATTCCCAGCTATTCTCATCATTATATTTATATAATTATACATCCTTACACGCCCCAAATTTGTGATTCTGTCTTTATAATCTCAATAATTTCCCATTGTAAGTATATTCCATGTTTCCCTCTCCATTTTTCCATATCTTGGCTTAGGTTACCCTTAATTGTCTTTAAATAACAATCCTTACTGTTCAATGTTCATTACAATTCCCTTAATCTACTATATAGAACAAGCGGTACACCGTCTCACTTTGGTCATCATCTTAGGAGTTCTATATATTTATAGAATTTATACCAATTTCATTGTAATTTTTACAATGACAATAAAGATTATTATTATTATTATTATTATTATTATTATTATTATTATTATTATTATTATTATTATTATTATTATTATTATTATTATTATTATTATTATTATTGCCCATATTTCATATATTTTAATCCATACTTAATTGTCATTCCATTGCCATATTCAATCAATCAGCAACTCAGTTTAATTATCTTGTATAAAAGTGAATCACATACCTCTGCTTTACATTCTCCCCATAACAGTTTCATATTTGTCCATATTCCATATATTTTAACCTTTATTTTATTATTTTTCCATTTGCATATCCAATCAGTTAGCAACTCAGTTTTATTATCATGTAGAGGAGTGAACCACGTATCTCAGCTTTAGATTTCCCCATATAATAGTTTCTAATTGTCTGATTTCCCCCCAGTAAGTCTTTTGTCCCACTTCTCTATTCCTATCTTCTCCCTTTTCTTGGTTTTGACATGTTTAAGTTGACCATTTCTGCCCTCTTGTGGTGGGCTGAATTGTTCGCAAGTTGCAGTTAAAGAAATTCAGGTGAAAGAAAAGTTAATAACGCTGTATTATTTTCAAAAGCAGCATGTATTTGTAAATTGTAGAATGGGAAACAGCATTAGCAAAAAAACTCTCTTTGAAATTAACTGGATTTTCTTGGTCAAAAGCAAAAGAACAATGCATACCATATTTTTTTTTGCAAACTATCAGAAAAATGTCAGCCACAAGCTTAAGCGTTTTGTGTATTCCAGAATCTGAATTCATAGTTGCATCAGTGTACGTAATCGAAATTAATCAAATTTCAGTTTATTATATGCATAGCTATTTCTTAACATTTAGAGTAAAGCTATTACAGAAAACTAACCTATGTATATGTAAATATTCCCATAAATATTACTCTGGGACTTCAGTTGCGTTTGGTTTACTTCTCTTTTAAATATAAGAAAGATGGAGATATGAAATTTCGTTCTGACTTGAAATGTGAATAAGAATTCCTAGTTCTGCAATTAACAAGTAATAGGGGTAGAGGTAGTACTCAACTTACAACAGTTTGCTTAGTGACTGTTCAAAGTTACAACAGCGCTGAAACAAAGAGCCTCAAGACTGTTTTTCACACTTGTGACCATTGCAGCATCCGCATGGTCACATGATCAAAATTCAGATGCTTGGCAACTGGCTTATATAAAACATAGATCTATGACTTGCAATCATCATAAATATTGAACCAATCGCCAAGCATCCGGATTTTGATCCTATGATCACCTTTTTGTGGCATTCTGACAAGCAAAGTCAATGAGGAAGCCAGATTCACTTACCGACCATGTTACTAACTTAACCCCTGCAATGATTCACTTAAGAACTATGGCAGGAAAGATTGTAAAATGAGGCAAAATTCGTTCAACAACTACCTTGTTTAGCAATGGAAATTTTGGACTCAATTGTGGTCATAAATCAAGGACTGCCTATGCTACCAATACAGCATCTGGAGAAGCAAATGTCCCTCAAATCTGCTGAAGATTTGCCCTGGGAAGAAACTGCTCTGAGAAAAGGAGAACTTCAGTTTCTGCCTCATGACAAGAATCGGCAGCAGAAAGTGTCCATGGCCAGAAGGTGGAACAGAGAAGTAAGTCAATCTGTATATCGGGCTTGGATTGGGAGGAAGGATGCGTGAGCTTGAAGAAGGGGAGGGAAATTTACACCCCACGTAATGCATGTGTTGCTCTGTGGCAGGAATTACTGTGGATTCTTATGGCTGGGACAAGGGGTCGTTGTGTGATTTTTCTGAAAGTCAAGTCATACTTAATACACGAGGAGGAACGAATGCTGCGTTGTAACGAAAACAGCTGTAGAAAAAACAGTTAGAATTGTCTAAAAATTCATAAAGATGACCAATACAGGTAGTCTTCAACTTACAACGGTTCATTTAGTGACCAAAGTTACAACAGTACTGAAAAAATGACTTATGACTATTTTTCACACTTATGACCGTTGCAGTATCCCCATAGTCATGTGATTGACATTCAAATGCTTGACAACTGGTTCATATTTATGACGGTTGCACTGTCCTGGGGTCATGTGATCATCTTTTGCAAGCTTTTGACAAGCAAACTTAATGGGGAAGCTAGATTCACTTAACAACCGTGTTACTTAACAACAGTGATTCACTTAACAAATGTGGCATGAAAAGTCAAATGAGCAAAACTCCCTTAACACATTTCTCACTTAACATAAATTCTGGGCTCAATTGTGGTCGTAATTTAAGGACTACCTGTATTTAGTCTGGTAAAATGGCTAGTAGAAAAAGGAAATATTTTAAAAATATTGATCCTCACTTACAGAATGAAGTAGTGGTCCCAACACAAGGCTACTATCAACACATCTTCCAATCACCACAATATCTGCTCCGTGATCAAGAGCTCTGCTGATTGGTGTTGCGCTGAAGAAACAATTAAGACTTAGAATAACTTGGTTGTCATTTTAAAAGTACACTAATCGGCATACATTAAAATGAAATTCCGCTGCATGCAGCTCTCAAAGGTCACCACCTCCAATATACACCATATAAACATGACAAAATAAATAAATAAAAGATTGTGATTATACCCACCTACCCTCATCTATTATATGACAAAGAGGAGCAACACAGTCTAGTTCAGATGAATACATGTCCATGGCGAGAAAAATGAATCTTGCAAGTTTACCAAATGGATGACCTACGGCCGTGATGGCATCACTGGCCTAGGGAACAAAGCTGTTATAGAACCTGCTAGAAATAGTTCAAAACCTCCTCCCAGAGGAGAACAACAGAAACAGATCATAAAGCAGGTATGTGGGGTCTCTAACAATGCTTCGAGCTCCAAGCACATAGCACTTATAAGCAGTATCCTGAATACTGCTTATAGGAATATAGGAAGCAAGTTTCCTATGATCATCTCAGTTGTCTTTACCACTCTCTGTACGGACCTTCGATCTGAGGCACTGCCCCCACCAAGCCAAAAAGTGATGTGCTTCAGTCCCAAACGCTCTCAATTGTGCCTCTGCAAAAAATGGTCAGTGTTAGGAGTAGACTCCTAGTGTTGGGTAGACAATATATATAGACCATGATGGCAAATGCTCCTTGTTGCTTTAACGATGTTGGGTTGCAATTAGAGACTGTAATTATCTCGGCAATAAGAGTAAGTCAGCAGAGCACAATCTCTCTCTGCTGATCTCTCTGCTCGATCTCTACTGACTGTTGTTTGTTCGCTGTGACTGACTGAAGGAAGAAAGAAGGAAGAAAGAAGAATTGCTAATTGCGACTGTAAGCAATTGTTTGTTTGTTTGTTAAGGACTTTGTTTGACTAACTATATACTATCACTGCTTGTGAAGCAGTTTAGTTTTACAACACCAGTAAAACTAATTGTTTTTTACTAACAGTGTCTGAGATACTATTTGTGTGTACACTAGCAATGTTTCTCTAGCTGCACATTCCACTGCACAACTTTTCTGTCTCCCAACGGAGATATCCCCCCAGAGTCAGGACAGAAGGAGAAAAATGTGCTCCTCTCATCCGATGCAGGAAATGCAGATGCTGGTTTGTATGATTCACCAAGGATGATGTGTGGAGAGACCAACTCAGATTGCCATATTAAAATCTTAGATGGATTCTAGCTGCCAAAAATAAAAATAAAAATACTGCAGTTTCTAATTGCTGCAGTGAGCACATTGGCAAAACCAATACAGCAAGAGAGCTTTGCAATTGCAAAGGCTTTCCCTGCTGTGCGCTCTTCATTTACAAGGTAAAACATGCAGTCCATTCAGCCAGGACAGGATAAAAAAGGATCCACCAGGAGCCATGCGCATGCTTTGACTCGAGAGAAAAAATCTTGTTTTTAAAGTATCAAATGGATGGGAGAACAGAAGAGAGCAAGCCAAACCAACCAATGGCACCAGGGGCTGAGGGAAAACTTCCTAAGACTGTGAACAGGCCATGCAAACACACCAGAGTTCAACCATCAGCCCATCAACCCTCACAGCATCTTTGTCTGTAATCTTGGACAGCACCAACAGGATTAAATATCTAAAGGGAGTATCTTAAATGCTTCAAAAAGAGTGACTTTATAGATGATAATCAAAGCAAGCTGTATCAAAAAATATTTAATCAAGCATCTCTAGTTTTCTCAAGATGTCTATCACAGTATATATTTCTTCTTTTCAGCTTGATTATTATAGCATTACTACTTAGCGTCTATGCAAAATTTGTAATGGGTGTATCATAATTCCTTGCTTTTTACATTAGAGATTGCATGCATTCCATTAAGTAAGACCTCATAAATTAAAACAATATGGAATATATTTTTTAGCTGGCTCAAAAATTATAAGTATCTATCCAGTGCAATAATTTTCTTTCTTTCTTCTCCCATATGTGGGAACCAATGACATAAAAAAGAACCACCGGCTTAAAAACTGGTATTGTTAACAGAACTTCAGCTTCCTACACCTTGGTCTGGATTACCAAGATTAGGGCTGTCAAACTCCTGGCTGGATGTGTCCTACGCTGGCCACGCCCATACCTGGTTTAGAGAAGGGGGGGAAAGTCCCAATATGTCATGTGATGCCACCATGATGACGTGAGTTTGACATGCCTGACCTAGATGAGGGGTTGGTGGCAAGGGATGGAGTGCACCTCACAAGAGCTGGAAACAATATAATCAGAACACAACTGGCTCATCTTATCAAAAGTGCTTTAAACTAAAATTGAAGAGGGAGGAGGGACCGGTGCTGAAAAGGTTCGCATTTCCTGTACTATACACTGCCTTCTGAGATAACATTTTATGAAATAAATAATTAAATATCTCACCCTAAATATGCATTCATGCTCTGAACATTTTCTGGAAATAGTTTCCCATTCTCCTGTTTTATGATGGTGTTTCTTATATTGTTTAACTGTAAAATAAAACAAAATAAACCTATGATTTTGTTATGAAAATATTATTTATATACTATCCTGACATATACAGCATATTAAAATATTAATAGAATTAATACAAACAACTTCCTAAGTCACAAAACACTGATCAACATCATTTTACATTTTTAGAAAAGCATTCCATATTTAAGAAACTACAGAAACTACAGAAGTTTGTTTCTTTGTAATTATTTATCTAGCACATATTTTTAAAAAACACTTGTCTGTCATAAAGTTTGGTGCTGCTAACCTGTAATCTTTTTCAACCGTGGTCACAAACCAAGGTTAAGATATAGAGTTATTGAAAACTAGCTATTTATCTGAATTTAACTCCATATTTAGTCAAGTGAGTAGGATACAAACCTAGTGTATTTGATCTTGTTTGCAGAATTGTTGCTATTGATAAATACATCAATTCATCTGCAGCACATATACAATTTATATCCGGATCAATTGTTGAAATTAAATTGAGTCATGTGAGATGGTTTGCAATGAGCCCTTTTAAACCTATAACTTATATACTTCTTATCAAAGGTGGTGGATGATGTTAGACACAAAACAGCATAGTGGTGAAGATTGTATTTGGAAAGGTAGCTGAAGAACAGAGAAGATTTCACCTAGATTTCATTCAGGATTTTGGCTGCAAGCTCTGAGAGACCAAAGATGCTTCTGTTTCTTGAGTTCACAACTGAATAAAGTCCATTGCAAGAAAAAGCTAAGTTGCAGGGATATGCAGTCTTACTAGTAAACTTCATCTAAGTGCCTATGCAGAAGATTCTATGGTACTTTATCAATTATAATGACTTTTCAATAATAGATTTATCATTTTAAAAAATTAAACAGATTTAGGGCCATACTGTTTATTAAGTATGTGTACAGTGCAAAATTATATCTATACCATGTGATACATTTCAATGACTATGGTAACTGATAGCAAGTTGGGGAATAAGAGTTAAATGAAAATACCATGACTTTCGTCAGGATTCAATCAAATAGCAATTAAAACTGGTTTTTTTAATTGTACCAAACCTAGTAAAATTACTAGTTTTAAATAATCACCATTTTACAAAATATTGAAATACCTCTCCCATCAAATCATCACCAGTAATAACAGCTATCTTCAAGTCAACATTAGCATTTCTGGCAACTTGGTGAAGAGCAGCCGCACACCCAAGGGGGTTCATTCCGCCAGCATTGCTGATAACACGAACACCTAAACAAAATTAAAGCTTCATAACAGTGGGCACATAGCTGAGACATATATACCCAAACCCCAATTTAAGGGACTAATGAGAACTGATACTTGTTAAAACCAAATGCCAATTTCCTGTTAACAATGAATAACGTCCCTTCTGACAAGATCAGATTCATCAGATAAGGTCTTTGTATTCAGTATATTTTTATCTATAACAATATCTATAAAATTAAACCTAGGTCTATTAAACCAAAGGTAAACTATCATTTGATTTCTCATTAAGTTGCTCAGACTGTTATGAGACCAAATTACTATAAATTATTTTAACCGCTTATTCTATTTAAACTTTAAAAAGTCACACATATCTCACGATTGCCCTCAGATTTTTTGTTTATAAATTGAAAGAGCATTTTAGAAATAATTGTAAGAGCTGAGAGCTTCTGTCATGCTGCTTCACATAGGCCTGGTCACAGGTTTTGGTTCTGCCTATCTTTAACAACTTGGCAGAAATTTTGGACCAGCTTGAACCTGCAGACGATGTGATCCCAAAGGCCAAGGATTGTCTGTGACTTGACATTTGAAAAAGCAACAAAAGGAATTACTATTTCAACAGCTGTTACTTAAAAGACAATGAACCAAGACTCCAAATAATGACAGGTAATATTTCAGAACTGTAAACAGGAAGAAAATAATTGTGACTTCTTAGTTAATATAAACATTAACTACTATAAATATCAATATGAAATTAACGTATTTTTCGGAGTATAAGACGCACCTTTTTTCCTCTAAAAAGAGGCAGAAAATCTGGATGCGTCTTATACATCGAATACAGCATTTTTTGCCTCCTGAAACCCCGCCCCTTCACCAAAATGGCCACGTGCATACCCTTATGGAGGCTTCCAGAGAGCTCCTGGGGGCTGGGGAGGGCAGAAATGAGCAAAAAAACAGGGCATTTTTGCCCCCCAGCCCCCAGCAGCACTTTATAAGCCTCCATAAGGCTATGCATGCAATTTTTTGACCAAAAAACAGCCCGTTTTCACGAAATAAATGGGCTGTTTTTCCTTGTTTTGAGCCCCCCCCTCCAGGAGCACTCTGCAAGCCGCCCCAAGGCTATTCATGCCTTTTATTTGAAGAAAAACGGGCCCATTTTAACGAATGGGGGAGGTTTGGGGGAGGTTTGCACAGTGCAAAAAGGTTTTTTTCCCCCTTTTGGAAAGCTGTTTAGTTGTTAGAGTGATTGATGAGAATTACGTTGGTCAAGTACTGTGCTTGCAGAAACAAAGATTTCTTCCAAAGGTGGCCAGTGATTTCCTTCTCCAGCACATGGATAAATACACTTGGAGACATCTACCTACCTTCTCTCTCTCTCTCTCCCTACCTATCTACGGCATTTCTCTCTCTATTTCTATTTTTCTCTCTCTATCCCTCTACCTACCTACCTATCTACACACACTCTCCCTCCCTCCCTACCTACTGTATTTCTCTCTCTCTATCCTCTCCCTACTTATCTATCTACACAGTCTCTCTCCCTACTTACCTACCTACTGTATTTCTCTCTCTCTCCCTTTACCTACCTACCTACCTACCTACATACTCCATCTCCCTACCTACCTACCTACCTACTGTATTTCTCTCTCTCTCTCCCCCTCTACCTACCTACCTACTCTCCCTCCTTCCCTCCCTACTATATTTTTCTCTTTCTCTCCCTCTCTATCCCTCTATCTACCTACCTACTTTAAAAAAATATTTGCCTCTTCAAAACCTGGGGTGCGGGCAAGGAGGGCTCCCCCTCTGAGCAGCTACACGCTCCGGACTGCTGGGAACCTCTGCTAAAGAATTAGCAGAGCAAGACGCCGTACTCAACTTTCAATCTATACCCCAAACAACTCAAGACAATTAATTTCAAGTATTTAAAGTCTGAATTTTTTAAACAACAGCAGTGCTGAAACTTGAATGGCATGGGCTTAGAACAAAGGATTTAGAACAAAGGATTTAAAATGGCGTTAATCTGCAGCTGAAAGTTGAAACGAAACGAAAGTTAACTGGTTTTTGTATTCCAGCTTGTATCTAACCCTGGTTGACAGTTAAAGGCGGAAAGGGAAAGCAGAACAACTATAAAGTTAGCGAATACATAATTTGATCTATTCCAATATTCTGAAGAGTATTTTGTTAGAAAGTTGGGGGGGAAATTTGTTTATAAACATGGCAACGGAGCAAAGGGGAGGTCCCCCAGCTGGTGCAATAAGTCTCCAGGATTTGAAGGATTTGAAGAACTTTATAGGTAATGAAATTAAAGAGGTCAAAGGAATGGTCCTGGATAAATATGATCAGTTTGACAAAAATATACAATCAATAGCTAAGGGTCTGTCTGGAGTGGTACTCAAGGTTGATAATAAAGTTGAACAAAAGAAACTGATTTGAAATTTGTGGAAGTTGAGAGGAGAATCAAAGGATGGATAATGAAATAATTATGATACAATTTAGATCAATGGAGTTTGCTATCAGACTGAGGGGAATAAGAGAAAACCCTAGAGAAGATAGAAGAATTTGTGCGGACGCTTTGGCTACGTTACTCAGACTGGACAATTCTGATGAGATTTTTTTTAAGATTGATAAAATTTACAGAGGAAATTCACGTGCAGCACTACAAAAACAGTTACCAAGAGATGTGGTGATATATTTTACTGATAGAAACCTTAGAAATGATATTTTGCAGAAGTCTTTTTACTCTTCTCTTCAAATAGATGGAATCCAGATTGGTGTTTTTAAAGAGTTACCACCAGCGATGTTAAAGTTTAGAAGGGATTTTGGATTTTTGGTAGCGGAGTTGAAGAAAAGACAGATACAGTATAGGTGGGATGCTCCAATGGGTGTTATACTGAGATATGAAGGTGTGAGGTATCGTTTGAACACCTTAGATAAGGCAAGAGAATTTTATTATGAAATACTGAAGGCAAGTGCTACACCTCCACGTACATCCACACCAACAGATATGGACATTGCAGAGCAGAGGCTGTTTGAGAAAGAGACAGAAGAACAAATAAGACAGACGCAAAAAGAAAAGGAAACTCAGGGTACTGCAGGTGGTCTCCAGGCGGATCCTTTTGGACCTCTTTTAAGTTCTTTTTTGGAGGAACCGTCCAAGACTCACACAGAGGGAATTGTCGAAATGCCACTACTTAAATTAGATGAGCAACGTGTTACCAGATCTACCACCAGACAAATTCAAGAAACTCAGAAGCAGGGGAAGCCCCAAGTACAATGAGCCAAGAAAGACAAGGGTAAGAAGCAAGTTGAAGCCATGGGAGGAGCAGGACCGAAGATTAGTCTCGTGGAGAAAGAACTTCAGCAAATGCTCTCAACGCTTCAGATTAGACCAAAAGATGCTTAAACTCCTATCTTGGAATGTGAATGATCTGAACTCTCCACAAAAAAGGGAAAAAATATTTCATTATTTGAAGCAATTTAATAATGATGTTATTTGTCTTCAAGAAACTCACATTAGGCTGCAAGATCAGAAGTACCTAGTGAACTTAAGATTGGGAACACATTTTGCAGCCTCTAATTTGGAAAAGAAAAATGGAGTGGTGATATATATAAATAAAAGACTTTCAGCTAAAACTATAGAAGTGGATGATTGTGGCAGATATATAGCAATTGAACTTGACACAGATTATGGCTCTATTTTGGTGGTAGGAATATATGCACCAAATCAACAACAAGGAAGTTTTTATAAGATGCTCCACTCAAAAATCTTGGATTGGAATTTTAAGAGCATTTTAATTATGGGAGACTGGAACGGAGTGATTTCTCCAAGGATAGATAAAAAAAGACGATCAAATCTACTATTAAATTACCACAGGCTTTTTTTTTAATTACAAGAGGACCTGGAACTGAAAGATATTTGGAGAATACATAACCCAAATGAGTTGGATTTTACTTTTTATTCAGATAGACATAAATCTTTCTCAAGGATTGATTTCTTTTTGGTAACAACTGATTTACTTCCTAAAGCCAAGAAAGCAAAGATATTTCCCAGGACACTAACCGATCATAGTCCAGTGTGGCTAGAGATTGAATTAGGGAAGAGGCCAAGAAAGTCATGGAGACTAAATGAAAATTTATTTAGATATGAAAAAAATGTCGATGAACTTAAAAAATATATGAAGGAATTTTTTAACTTCAATTTGAATAAGGGTACCCCTATTGAAATAGTTTGGGATGCAAGTAAAGCTTATATGTGTGGGGTCTTGATACACATGAATTTTAAACATAAACAAAGCAAACAGAAAAAGAGAATAGAACTGGAAGAAGAAATAAAAAAGAAGGAACAGTTACTTATAGCAACTCCAAAAGATGGGTCACTCCAGATGGCGATAAAGCTGTTGAAAGATCAATTTCAAATGCTTATATCAGAACAAACAGCAACTAATTTACAATTTGCTAAACATAACACTTTTGCTAATGCTAACAAACCTGGTAGGTGGTTGGCCTATACCTTGAGAAAGAATACAAATAACAGAATTATTGACGGAATCCAGTATGGAGAAAAAATGGTGTATAAACAAGATTTGATTAAAAAATCCTTTGTGGATTATTATGCTAAGTTATATGCAAAGGACAATATACAAAATAAACTAGTAGATGACTACCTGGAAGGAAAAAGGGTTACTAAAATATCTTTGCTCCAAAAGGCAAATTTGGAATGTTTGATAACTGCTGAGGAGATTAGCTTAGCCATAAGGCAACTTAAACCAGCTAAGGATCCAGGGACTGATGGTTTGACGGCAATTTATTATAAAACTTTATAATTGGAGATGATTGAACATCTTACAGAATTATTTTGTAATATACAGCAAGGAGGGAAAATACCCTCCTCATGGAAAGCGGCTTTCATATCATTGATACCTAAAGACAAAGATGGTCCTAAGAAACCAGAGGATTATAGACCAATATCTCTCTTGAATACAGACTATAAAATATTTGCTAAAGTATTAGCCAACAGATTGATGCCAGTTATCCAAGAGGTTATTCATCATGACCAAGCAGGATTTATCGAAGGTAGACATATGAAGGAGAATGTAAGGCAACTTATAGATTTAATTGACTATCTTGATAAAAATAAGCAGATCTCTGCAGTGCTGGTTTTCTTGGATGTGGAAAAGGCCTTTGATCGAGTGTACTGGAACTTTCTAACCAAGACTTTGGAAAAAATGGATATGGGAATACGGTTTCGACAGGCGATAGGAGCAATATATCAGCAACAAAATGCACAACTTATTATTAACGGAAATTTGTCTACGACTTTTGAGATACAAAAAGGTACAAGACAAGGTTGCCCATTATCTCCATTGTTATTTATTTTAACTTTAGAAGTCTTGTTGAATACAATTCGGGATTCAAACTCCTTAAATGGTATAGTTATAAGGCAGAAGGAATACAGAACTAGAGCATTTGCTGATGATCTGGTTGCTACCCTATCACATCCTTTGAATTCAATAATCCAGATGAAAAACATTATAGAAGAATTTGGCATGGTATCTGGGTTTAGACTTAACCAAAAGAAAACGAAAATGATTGTTAAAAACATGACAGAGACGCAAAAAAAGAGACTTGCAAGTTTGGCAGGTTTTGAAATAGTTTCTAAGGTCAAATATTTAGGTATACAAATTACAGACTCAAACACAAAACTTTTTCAAAATAATTATGAAGTGTTGTGGCAAAAGATAAAGAAAGACCTACAAGCATGGAAAAAGTTAGAATTATCTCTGCTTGGAAGAATTTCAGCAATTAAAATGAACATTCTACCTAGATTTATTTTTTTATTCCAGATGATACCAGTGCTTAAATCAGATAAACTTTTGTTAGAATGGCAAGCAACATTAAATAAATTTGTTTGGAATGAGAAAAAACCGAGAGTAAAGTTGAAGATTATGCAAGATACTCGTGAAAGAGGTGGCCTTAGACTCCCAAACCTTCGACTGTATTATGAAGCGGTGGTATTGACGCATATAGCAGAATGGTTTGGGAAAACAAAAACCGAATTGCTGAATATAGAAGGTCACGACCTTGTTTCGGGATGGCATGCATATCTTTTTTACGAAGATAGGGTGGATAAAGTGTTTAATAGTAATATCTTGCGAAATGCCTTGATGAGAATATGGAAGAAGCACCGGCCTAATTGGGATTATAAGATACCGCTTTGGTTGGACCTTGCAGATACCATGTGGATTACAAATACTAAGTCACTCGGGGGGGTGTTTATATAAAGATGTGCTTTTTGCTGATGGGGGTAGATGGCAGCTGAAAACTTTGGAACTGTTGGAAGAAGGAATTATTTTAAATTGGTTACATTATAAACAGCTACAGATGAGATGGAAAGAAGACCAAAGGGTTGGTTTCATGGACAATGAAGTGGAACTGATTAAGCAGATAAAAGAGACTGGTCCAAAACATATTAAGAGAATATATAATGTATTGTTAGAAAGGGATTCAGAAAGTGAATTGGTGAAAGATTGTATGATTAAATGGGCTCAGAATTTTGATGAATCGGTTATGTTGGAGACGTGGGAAAAAATATGGGTTCAGAATGTTAAATTTACACAGTCACAGAATTTAAGGGAGAATTTTTATAAAATGTTTTACAGATGGTATTTAGATCCTAAGAAATTATCATGTATATATCCTAATGTTCAACCAAAATGTTGGAGGTGTGGGTGTTTAGATGCTACATTCTTTCATGTATGGTGGACCTGCAATAAGGTTAAAGCTTTTTGGATAAAAATATGGTGGGTTATGCAAAATATATTGAAGAAAAGATTACAATTTACTCCGCAAATGTTTTTATTGGGTACTAGCTATACCCGGCCACGCGTTGCTGTGGCCCAGTCTGGTTAAATGGGCAACCAATGTGTGTAGACCTACACCTGCATACATACACCCAACCACCATATAAGCCCCAACCTACCTACCTTCTGTATTTTTCTCTCTCTCTCTCTCTATCTATCTATCTATCTATCTATCCCTCTACCTACCTACCTACTGTATTTCTTTCTTTCTCTCTCCCTCTACCTACCTACCTACCTATTGTATTTCCCCCTCTCTATCCCTCTACCTACCTACGTACATACCTACCTACTATATTTCTCCCTCTCTATCTATCCCCCTATCTACCTACCTGCCTACCTACTGTATTTCTCCCTCTCTGTCTATCCCTCTACCTACCTACCTACTGTATTCCCCCCTCTATCCGTCTACCTACCTACCTACTGTATTTCTTTCTTTTTCCCTCTATCTACCTACCTACCTACTGTATTTCCCCCCCTCTATCCCTCTACCTACCTACCTACCTACCTACCTAATTTCTCGCTATCTATACACCTACCTACCTACCGTATTTCTCCCTCTCTGTCTATCCCTCTACTTACCTACCTATTGTATTTCTTGCTTTCTCCCTCCATCCACCTACCTACTGTATTTCTCCCTCTCTATCTATCCCCCTATCCCCCTACCTGCCTACCTACTGTATTTCTCCCTGTCTATCCCTCTACCTACCTATCTACTGTATTGCTCCCTATCTATCTATCCATCCCCCTACCTATGTACCTACTTACCTACCTACCCACCTACTATATTTCTTCCTTTCTCCCTCTACCTACCTACCTACCTACCTACCTACCTACTGTCTCTTTCTTTCTTTCTTTCTTTCTTTCTTTCTTTCTTTCTTTCTTTCTTTCTTTCTTTGTATCTATCTATCTATCTATCTATCTATCATCTACCTACCTACCTACCTACCTACCTACCTACCTTATTTCTGCCTCTCTATCTATCCCTTGGGGGTCATCTAGTCCAACTCCCTGCTAGGCAGGAAGCCCTTTACCCATGATGGCGAACCTATGGCACGGGTGCCACAGGTGGCGCACGGAACCATTTCTTAGGCCACTCGAGGCATTGCCCTGTCAGCTTCAGTTTGTATGTGTGCCCTGGCCAGCTGATTTAGGCCTTCTTTTGAGGCCATTTTTTGCCCTCTGGAGGTGGGGGAAGGCTGTTTTCACCCTCCCCAGGCTCCTATAAATCCTCTGGAGCCTGGGGAGGACGTAAAAAGCATGCCAAATGCAGGGGGTCATGCACATAGCATTATGGATGTGGCACACCTGTGCACATCGCCCCTGCACTCCCCCTGCTATTGGCACGTGAGCCAAAAAAGGTTAGCCATCACTGCCCTATACCATTTCAGACTAATGGCTATCCAACATCTTCTTGAAGACTTCCAGTGTTGGGGCATTCACAACTTCTGGAGGCAAGTTGTTCCACTGATTAATTGTTCTAACTGCCCTGTCTCTCTATTCCCCTATCTACCTACCTACTGTAATACAATAATACAATAGCAGAGTTGGAAGGGACCTTGGAGGTCATCTAGTCCAACCCCGCTGCTCAAGCAGGAGACCCTATGCCGTTTCAGACAAATGGTTTTCCACTCTCTTCTCTCTTCAGTGTTGGGGCATCCATAACTTCTGGTGGCAAGATGTTCCACTGGTTAATAGTTCTCACTGCCAGGAAATTTGCCCTCAGTTCTAGGTTGCTTCTCTCCTTGATTAGTTTCCACCCATTGCTTCTTGTTCTGCCCTCAGGTGCCTTGGTGAATAGCTTGACTCCCTCTTCTTTGGGGCAACCCCTGAGATATTGGAAGGCTGCTATCATGTCTTCCCTAGTCCCTCTTTTATTAAACTGTATTTGCTGTCAGATGGGTGATTCTTTGTTACAGTTTGGTTCAGTTGGTATTAAACAGTTTAAAGCAGCTGCCTGCCTCCTTTTTTTTTTACCTCAGAGAACAGTCCTGAGCAGAATTTCTCTCCACCCCCCCCCCCCTCTCTATGGGCCACCTGGGAGTTTGCTATCCTCTGTGCCTTTTTGGCCCCAAGAGGCCGCCGTATGAGGTCTTTTCCAACACTGACAGTTGAAAAGCAGTTTGATGGGCGTGGCTACAGGGATATTAAATCACAATTTCAGTGAGTACATTTTTTTGTGTGTAATTTGTACACAACACATGCGTGCTAGGCACAAAATGATTAGCTATTCTATTATCGGAAGTCCTTGTCTACGTTGTCTGAAAGTTTCGTCTAAATCGGCCCAGTAGTTTTTGAGATTAGTGGATTCGTACAAACTATTTTACATTTTTATTTATATAGATAATTAAGGATTTTTCAAAGGGGGAAACGAAATTGTTTTTGTATATGGTTACAGCAGCTAGGTTGCTGATTGCTCAGCATTGGAAAAAAGATTTTTTACCTACGATTGATCAATGGATTCAGAAAGTGGCGGGGTTTGCGGAAATGGCAAAAATCTCAGCTTTCCTAAAAGATCAGAAGCAGTAGAATTATATACAGGATTTGGCAAAATGGATTGATTATATACAGAATAAATACCAGACTAGGAAGTATCATGTAGCTTTTAGGTAAGAGTGTCCAGATTGATAAGGTGATAACCAAGGGGTATATAGTGAACAAAGTAAATAATATATGGGTTGTTTGGAATTACTAGAGTGGTGTATAGTGGAAGTCAGGGGGGTGGGTTGCAACGGGAGGTGGGGAGGGCTAGGGTGGAGGGGGGGGAAATATATTTGTACAATTAGCTTAGAAGATGGGGATAATGGGATATGGTTACTTGATATCATGATGGGTGGGAGGAGGGGGGGTACAGTATCTGATGTATTCGATTTATATTATGTGTATGGGGGGGGGAAGGGGAAAAATTTGTTTGTATAAAACTTTTTCAATTAAAAAAAAAACCTGGGTGCGTCTTATACTCCGAAAAATACGGTATGACTTTTGCGTAAAGTACAAAAATGCGCCCAACATACCTTTCCTGCGTATGTCCTTTATATAAGGAGCCATTGCAATTGATACAAAATCAGGAACGTATCCCAAATCCTAAAAAACAAAAACACCCAAATAAACTGAAGCATTTTACCAGATAATATATTTTAATGTTGTTCATTACCTTGCCATAAAACCCTTTTCCTTTTGGAGGAAAAAAGTTTCCATTTTTTCTTCCAAAATAAAATCTTTTTTTAAAAAAAGTCATACTGTATTTCACACAAGATTGTTCTACAATTGACAGCTGAAATTAAACCTTAACAATACCAATGTCCTGCAGATTTTATATAAAAAAAAGATTTTACAAATAAAACATATGCCAGCAGAACAAATTCACTTTCCTTACAAGCAGTCCATCTGAAACATCCTTGGTTGAGGGACTTTATAGGACATGTATAGGAAAGAAGATTGGAATAAGAGAGTTGTTTATTTTGCAGACTTAAGTCCATTCCTGCACCTGCACAATATAGCAAAATCCATTTTTCAAAATCCATTTTCCGGCTCCTGCGGCGACGGGCGAGCCTAGCGCTCGCTCGCCGCTTTGTTTCTTCTTCTGCCCCCCCCCCCCACGGGGGCGAGACCCCTCTTGTTTGAGGGTCTCCCGTAAAGCCGGCTCGTCGGGGGGCGCCCCCCCCCACGGCGGTGGAGGAAGTGGCCCCCGGCGCGGCTTAGGTGAGGGAGAACATGCTGCGGGGGGTTCTCTCTTCGCCTAAGGAAGACGGCGCCATTTACAACAATGAAGAGGGTTGATTGGCTCAGTCGGAAGGTCTCCCGAGGCTTCAGCTGCGAGGGGAGAGTGAGTTTTTAAAAAACTTTTTTTCTGCTGTCAGCCAGGCTGAAAGGACTGGGAGGGGGGAGTTTGTTTTCAAAAAAAACCCCTCGGACTTAAGCGGCACTTGGAAATGGCTTCTCTGGAAGAGAAAGCGGAAATCTTAAATCCGGACTGTCTCTAACAAGGGAAAGTGGTATGCGGCTACTTGCAACATTGTTTCTAGGTCTGGCTGGTTAAAAAAAATTTTTTTTCTACTCTCTCCTCTGGGCTCTGAGATGGGCGGTGGAAAGTGGCTTTTCTTTGTCCCTGCCTGACTATTTTAATTATGGAAAATTCCCAGCGTCTCTTTACAATTGGGACTCTCTCTGGATATTAATGAAGAATTTTTTTTCTTGTTGGATTTGTGGTTCCTTTCTGGATTACCTTCGCTATTATAACTATTGAGTTGGAAAATTGTCTCTCTCTTGGTTCCTGAATTTTACAACGTTTCAACCTTGATCTGAACTTTTGGCTCCCGGTTAGTCTCACCAACCCCACCCTAAAAACGCCATTTTGGTGGCATTGACTCTAACAGTTAAGATGGCTCAAGAAGCAGCACTGACAAGTTTAGAACAACGGATGGCTTCTCTTGAAACTGTTATACAAACTTTGGTAAAAGAGATTCAGGCCCAGAGGGCTGAAAACATCAATTTCAAGAAGGAGCTATTGGATACTCGGAAGCAAGTGCTGGAAAACACACAGAAGACAGAAGAATTGGAAGGGGGGTTGGTGGGGGTTAAGGGAGAGATTAAAAATGTTACTAAAGAGGTTGGGGAAACAGATGGGCATGTGTCTAGGATTGATATGGAAAGAATGACATATTTTTTGAGATTTCAGAATGTTCTTGAGGAATCTGGTGAATGCCTCCCTGATCTTATGAGCACAATTTTAGCAAACTATTTACAAAAACCTAAGGATGAGATCAGGGGGGACATTGACCTAGCCTACAGAATTAACTCAGCATATGCCAGGATAAATGAAGTGCCTAGAGAGATACATGTGAAATTTGTTAGAAGGTCAACCAGAGAGGAAATCCTGAAACTGCAGAGAGAAAGTCCATTAATTTACCAACAAAAAACGGTCACTATCTTGAAGCAGATTCCTAGAAAGATTCGAGATGCAAGACGGAAATTTTCCTTCTTGTCTAAAACATTGTTTGATCATGGGATTTGGTTCAAGTGGGTGACACCCGAAGGGATGCTGGTGTTCTGGGAAGGAGGAAGAGTGAGGATTAAAACAGTTGCTGAGGCGGAAGCCTTTCTTAAAAAACATTCCTCTGCCCTGGGGGAAGATCCAGGGGGGACGGAGGGAGCTACGGCCCCGCCCGCTGGGGGCCAGGGAGGAGAAAAAGAAGATACAATAGCCAAGAGACTTAGATCGAAAAAATAACTTTGCCTTGATTTTCCTGAACAATTTTGCATAATATTTTCTGGATTTATTGTAAATGTCTGACAGCATGGAACTGAGAATTTAGGTATATGTACTTGCTTTTACCTTGTAGTGTTATGAAAAATGCTTTTTTTTTTTGTTATTTTTTTATTGTGTATTTTGAGGTCTCGGAAGGGCCGACGACTCTGACGTGAATGCTCTCAAAATTTCTTTGTATCCCTTACCCTATCCTATAGAAAAAATGTAAAACCAATAAAACTTTTTCAATATAAAAAAAAAAAAAGGAGAAAATCCAATAGAATTAAGTTGTTATGTACCAAATTTTTTGCAGTATAAGACGCACCTTTTTCCCTTAAAAAAGAGGCTGAAAATCTGGGTGCATCTTATACAGCATTTTTTGCCTCCTGAAACCCCCCTCTCCTTCACCAAAATGGCCGTGCATAGCCTTTAGGAGGCTCATAGAGTGCTCCTGGACGCTGGGGAGGGCAAAATGAGTGAAAAACAGGCTGGCTTTTGCCTCTCCCAGCACCCACCAGCACACTATAAGTCCCTAAAGGTTATGCATGCCCTTTTTTTTGACAAAAACCAAAGTTTCATGAAAACAGGCCATTTTTGGGAGATCTGCAGAGTGCAAAAACTTTTTAAAAATTTTCCTCTTCAAAATCTTTGTGCGTCTTATACTCTGAAAAATATGGTATTCATTTTTACAGACATATGCATGTCTGAAGCCTTTTAAAAATCAATATTCTTGAATGATAACTCTCATTCTAAAGTGTCAATGCAATCTTCCCAAATTATTTAGGGGGTACTTTCTAAAGCCACTTCCTCTTTAGGGACCTCCTGCTTCTTACAATGCTACCCATCATTGCTATGACAATGTAAAAAGCCTGGATTTATTAACGCTATTGTAAGACCTGGATGACTCTAATAAGTGCTGCAAGTCCTTGGTAGGGAAACAGCTGAAATTAAACTAGGAAGATATACCAAATCATCAGCAAAGATCTTGTTCTATTTCTAGGTATTTCCTTTTTGCAATGAAAACTACAATTCAGCTCCAAAAAATTCATTCCCAAACTCTAAACATTTTGTGGCTGGCACTTCTGACTAAAAACCAAAGGCCTTTCTTTGCTAGCCAATTGTTTTTGAACAATGAAATTATTTGAAGTGGAAGATCTGGTTTCTGACATGTTTGTGTAATAAAAATACTTCAGAATAATTCTTGAAATTATTTAAGCGACTCTGGTTACGTTATAGTTCAGTCTTACTCTTCTTTCTTAAGCAAATTTTCCAGTTGGCATAGATTTTTGCATTTTGTCTCTACAAGAAATATTTCTGAATTGTTCAGCTGTAGAAAAAAAATAAGCAGATGCTGTCCTTAAGAAATGAAAGAACTAAAAAAGCTTTTAATACAAATTATAATGCAATTAGAGCTGCAGAGAAAGTACATTTTAGGTTGAAATAATTAAGTTACAGGAACACTGTTCAGATAAGTGATCTATTTCTTTCAAATTTTACTGTTCTAGCATTTCAAAAATTCTAGATCGGTTAAGTTACGCTACACACATCTTACAGCTTTAACAGTTCATAGATATAGAATAGATTCTTTTCTCCAAAATTGGAAAAATATACTTACTGGAGATTTGGCTTTGGCCCTAGCTAGTAAAGACATTGTAATTTCAGAAAGATAATCAAAAACCAGAAAATCCAGCTTTCCCCCGTAGAGCAGCTGAGGAACTAATAAAAGAAAATCAAGAGAAAAACATTACAAATAGCAAGATGCAGCCTTTCATTAAGCAGACAATTATTAACTGTGTTGAAAACTGACTTTATTATGGACAAAGATCTAGACATTACCCTTACACAACATGATGGAAAAAATTACTATAATCCTTAATAAATTTAATTCACAATAAATTCCAAAAGTTGCTCATCCCTGTTATATAATTATAAAAACGTAATTCAAGAAACAAGATAAATGTGCATATACTCCTTCCCATATGAAAGGATTAATTTTTAAAACTCAATGCCAAATCTCATTGAACTTATGTAGTGATATTTCTCAAATATCCATGGAGCTTTTTTATTAAGATAGAGATTACTAGTTTTGTCTCGAATCTAGGCCTTGCAAATATTATTAGTAAACCAGATGGAGTTTCATTTTAGCTATGAAATGTGTTTTTAGCTCCAATCCACTTCTTTGGGTAAAAGCCCCACGGCTTCAAGTACTTTTTTCAAACTTGGCACCTTTAAGATGTTTGGACTTTCACTCCCAGAATTCCCTTTCGGATAGTTGAAGTCCACACATCTTAAAAGTTGCCTATGAAAATATATTTTCAGATTTTTTCCCACGCTAACCTGAGAAATTAAGTCTTATGAACTTTGCCTTCATTCTTATGATTATAAATTGTATTGTGCAGGTCATGCCTTGACTTGCTTACTGCACATCTCCTTCCGATATAACTGCAGGTCTCTTGTTGTGTTTCCTAAATTCACCAGAATGTTGCTTAATGGGGAGGAAGGAGGAGCTCTCAGCCATATTCACGGCGTCCCTTCTGAGACAATCATCCCTTCTGGGCTCAAATGTTTTTGTTTTAAATATCACCCGTCACTCTTTCGGAGGTTTGAGAATTATACAGCGCAAGGCAGACGGTCAACCTGTCAACTACTCTTCCCAACTGCTCCAAGAAACAAAAATGCCCACATAAGCCCCCTTTCTCTTCACATCGCCTGTGTGGGAAAAGTTATTGGAAGTTCCGGGGAAGATTCGCCTCTTGACTTCTCCGCTTCCAGACTCCAATCCTCCGAGGCCCCGGGGGGCTCCGTTCAAGAGCGGCCTAACGAAGGGAAGGGAGAGGGAAGAGGGGGTTTGGGGAGAGGGGAACGTCGTGGAAAGGCGCAACGCGCAGGACACAGGCGGCCTTCCATCGGGACAGGGGGCTGCGAAGCGGGCTCTTTTGAGGCTGGTGGACTTCAACTCCCAGGATTCCTATTGGGAGCTATGCCGGCTGGGGAATTCTGGGAGTTGAAGTCCACCAGCCTCAAAAGAGCCCGCTTTGCAGCCCCTGCATTGGGATCAGTTGGGCAAATAGACAGCGGCTCTTCAAAGCGGCCAGGGGACGCCAGCGAAAGGTCTTACGGCGCATGCGTGTAAGGGTAGTGGAAAGCGCCGTGGCGAGTTCAATTCCCGGGAGAGGAACGTGGGAGTGGAAGCGGCGAGTGGGGTTCCCCCAATCCTCGGTTGCTTTGCGGGGACCTCGCCGTAGAAGCGGCCTTTGCGTAAAACGAAGCGGGCCGTGCTTGGCGGCCGAGCCTCCCTCCGGCGCGGCTTCCTCGGAAGTACCTGCGGCCGCCGTGTCGCCCCAGAAGCCCGAGGCGCAGCCGACCCGCACCGAGCGCGGCCGAGGGGCGCCTGCTTCGCCGCTGCAACGTCGCCTGCAGGTGCGGCTCTCCCCTCTCCCCAGCCAGGAGGCGGCGGCGGCGGCGGCGGCCCGGAGGCCCGAGAACGCGCGGCGGTGCATGGCGGCCTCCCCCCCAACGGGCGCGGCCTGGGCGGGCTTTTCCGCGGGGAGCTTTGTGGGAAAGGCCGCCCCGTCCCCTCCCGGCCTCTCGTCCCCTGGACGGCCGCTGGGGTCAGAACTTGGGAAGCGGCCCCTCAGGGTCTCTGCGAGGCTTGGGAGTGCATGGAGACCCCCGGAGGCCACAAGGAGCCCAACGGGAGGCTTGAACCACAATCCGCATTTAGTCTTGGATGGAAGTTGAAAGACTGGCGCTCAGTTGCTCCCAACAAACCCCACGGAGATGCAGGGAAGAGCTTCTTTCCTCCTCCCTCCGCCTCCTCCTTCCCCTGCTCCCCGCTTGGCCACTTTGCCCCCTGCTGTGAGGGCATAGATCAACGGTGAGATACACGGTTCTCCAATTCTCCGGCCGGATGGGGTGGGTGTCACTTTTATAACTGTTTCTAGCGGTCTTCCTGGACAAGTTCTGCTTCCTGGGTTGCAGGTGGATAAGAGTTCAAATGGCAAGCAAAGATCCCAGGATTTGACATCCCCCCCCCCTCCAATACCTTACAGACCCCAATAAACAGGAAATCGAGTTTCAGAGAAGAAAGGGAATTCAAGGCATAACATAGGTGTGTTACAAAAGCAAATGTTTCTATTAATCAACAAGTTTGTCCTCTTCATTATTACCCTTCAATCAACAAGTTTGTATCATTATTACTATAGCTCTACATCTTGACAGACGAGAAGTTGAAATCAGAAAGTGTTCCTAGAAACACTGGAGAGGGCCGAGTTGGAGCCGGAAGAATCCCATTTCCTGGATTTGGGACAGAAAAAGTTAACTTGGAGGGGTCCTTGGGGCTCTCTGAACTTGGTTGCTTTCCTGTGGGCGTTTCATTACCAGGCTAGGTTAATAATACTGGTATACCAAGGACTATCCCTTCTCTCCACCCTGAGCTACAAATAGTCTTTATGGATAACGTTAAATTTGGAAAATAGCTGTTTCTGACACACACACCAATTAAAGGCGCTTGCATTTTGTGGGAGGCCTCCCACCTAGAAGAATGAAATATTTTGAGGAATATTTTAAAAGGCAGCATATTCTATTTTCCTAAATGAGAAATGGAGAGACTTTTTTTTAGGTGCAGGAAACAAGACTCACTCTTTCTTAATGCCCCCCCCCAACAGATAATGCTTTTGCCCATTAAAGAAAAGATTGGTCCAGCCTATCTGCAAAACAAAAGATCTTCAGCTCCAGGATGGTGGGATTAAGAGTAGGGTATGATCTGAGAGACAAATAACATGGGTTTTGTTATTTGTTAACTAACACAGTTAGTTTGTATTTTAATCTGATTTATATTCTTTCTTTTAAAGTTATGTTCAAGATTTATTAGCTTTTAACATTCCTAAACTGATAAACAAGCTGCAGGCTAGCTCCAGATAAGAAAAGTTTGTTTAGTACAAATTGGGGTCTGGCTTATCTCTTGTGAACCCTAAACAACCTTTGTCCTTACAATTTATTCCCCTTCAGACCTCATTTTAATACACATGGATGTTATTATCCTGTCCAATCAACTTTCCTCTTTCAGGTTTCTTTGTTAAGTTAACTATAAAAGGGAATGTAAGCTAAAGATCGGGATTCCCTCTTTGAATGACGAATCCCTTTTGAATATTCTGACAAATTGTAATAAAATGATCTTTCTGTCTCGGTTTGTCTCATTGGAAAATAGGCACACGGAGGCACAAGCCTGAAAAAGCCATATTTGGCCAACAGATCCTTCAGGACATAATATCATTAGCCCTTAGACTTATATACCCCTTCATAGTGCTTTGCAGCCCATAGTGCTTTGCAGTGGTTTACACAGTCAGCATATTGGGCCCAACAATTTGGGTCCTCATTTTAGCGACCTTGGAAGGATGGAAGGCTGAGTCAACCTTGATCTTGGTGAGATTCAAATTATCCCACTACCATTTAGCAAAAGACACAGCTCACTATGTTGCACAATCTCCTAAGGGTATTTCAGACATTGCAACACTCAGAGCAGTCCAAACTCAGACAAACATCTAGGATAGCGGCGTCAAACTTGATTTCATTGAGGGCTGCATCAGGGTTGTGTTTGACCTCAGAGGGCTGGGGGCGAGGCATGGCCATGGGGTGTGGCCATGGTGGTGTGGCACGGGACTTGGGGGGAACTTGTGGCCAAGTGCAAAGGCAGGACTTCCCTGAGACCCTCCCTCCTTCTCATACAGGAAATCCTCCAGTTGCAAATGTAATAGAGCCTGCCATTACATTTGTAACCCAAGGATTTCTTTGATTGAATCACGTTAAATGAATGTGATCACTCCCTGCTTTCCCCAGTCATTTGTTAATCGAATTCGCAGATCATTAAATGCACATGAGGTATCGCAGAGTGAGGAAGAGCATGTGGGGCCTTGTGGCCTGTCAGTGGCCAGCAGAGGTGGCAGCAGAGTCAGACAGTGAGGAGGTTGGGGAGGAACATGGGCCAGTCTTGGAGGCTGGAGAAGGCTCAAATGAAGTTCTGCTTCAGACACAAGTCATTCGGCAGTGACCGGGTGCCTACGGAGCACCCTGCAATGGCTCCTCTCCTAACCTAAGAAAGTAAAGACTCTTGAAACGGATTATTTCAAAAGGAACCTTTAATCAAGCAGAATGGAAACCATTAGAGGCAAAGCAGCATCTGAGTCTCTTTGGGCAATGCAAGTGGGATTAAACGGATAAAGACCCCTCCTCTTTGTCAGAATGCAGATTCTAGCCAATACACGAGTGTGAAAATGTTTCACTTTCTCATCTGCCTTGAGAGTCGAATAAACATACCTTCCCATGGCTATCTCTGGTTTGGCATTAAAGTAAGATATCCCACATGTCCATCATAAACATCCCTCCAGAGGTGCTGGGATCTCCAGCTTTCCGGCGACAGGAAACCACTTATAAATCTCAAGGCCCCCCTCCTCCCAACTGAATGGCGGTATCACATATGGGGATCTGACATCCCCGATCACTGTGAGCAGTGAGGCAGAGGAACAGCTAGAGCCTGTTCCCAGTGTGCACATGTGCAGAGCTGCCAGAGGGGAAAAAAACAACTCAGAAATCAGGGTAGACTTGGGAGTAAAGTCACAGGTGGAAGGTAATTGGCCCCTCCCATAGGAAATAAAAGAAGAGCGAAAGGAGAGTGGGCTTTTGCACAAAACAATTTGTTTGGTTAGATTTGTTTCAGGAGTGTGAAGATCTATCTATGAATCTCACAGCACCTCATTTGGACAATATTTACATGGCAGCTTTCCAAGATAGATAAGGTCTGTAGTCATAAATATTCCTTTGAGAGACTGTTTGCCAGACCTTGCTGAATGTGAATGAGAGGAATTCAAATTCATTTAATAAAAGGGTTTTTTTTGGGACCAGGATTCTGCCATAAGTAAACAATTATACTGTACCTAAGCCTCCTCAAGAAGTGTTTGAAACTGTCAAAACTTCAGAGCACGATCCATGATGTAATTCACCATTTTTGTGACATCTTTGAGGACATCATCAAATTCTTGCTGCTTTCCCTGGCACATAGAACTTCTTGATGTATATAATACAATGGAACCGAATGATTTGATGTTTTGTTTCTTTAACAAAGAACTGTATGAAACCAGATGTTGCCCCATAGAAAGTGCCCCATCAGTAGTATTTATTTATTTATTTATTTATTTATTTATTTATTTATTTATTTATTTATTTATTTATTAATTAATTAATCCAATTTATACCCCGCCCTTCTCCTAAAAAAGGACCCAGGGTGGCGCACAGGTAGTTTAAAACAAAACATACATATAAATACCCATATTAAAAGCTATTAAATAATGATCCCGTGCTAAAACCAACTTATAAAACCTCTAATTAAAATTTACAATATTAAAACTCAGTATCGGGGGTTATACTAGGCCGGCTTGTTGGAACAGAAGCGTTTTAAGGCGCTGGCGGAACAGGCAGAGGTCCGAGATGTTACGTAGTTCGGGGGGCAGGTCGTTCCAGAGGGTAGGGCCCGCCACAGAGAAGGCCCTTTCCCTGGATGTCGCCAACCGGCATTGCCCGGCCGACGGCATCCGGAGAAGGCCCTCTCTATGGGAGCGGATCGGTTGAAGGGATGTATGGGGCAGGAGGCAGTCTCATATGTAGCTAGGCCCCGAGCCATGGAGCGCTTTAAAGATGGTCGTCAACACCTTGAAGCGCACCCGAAAGGCCACAGGTAGCCAGTGCAGCTCGCGCAGGAGTGGTGTTATGTGGGATTGCCTTGTGGCTCCCATAATCACCCGCGCGGCTGCATTCTGAACTAACTGCAACCTTCGAGTGCACCTCAAGGGAAGCCCTATGTAGAGAGCGTTACAGTAGTCCAGCCTGGACGTCACGAGTGCTTGAGTGACTGTGCGGAGGGCAGCCCGGTCCAGTAAGGGGCGCAATTGGCGAATCAAGCGTACCTGATAAAACGCCTCCCTGGCCACAGCTGTCACATGATCATCCATGGACAGCCAAGAATCCAGGAGGACACCCAAATTGTGCGCCCTCTCCACGGGGGCCAGAATTTCGCCCCCAATGGCCAGTGTTGGACTTACCTGGCTGAACCGGGCCGCCGGAAACCACAGCCACTTGGTCTTGGATGGGTTGAGCTTGAGTTTGTTACTACCCATCCAGACCCGTACAGCCTCCAGACACTGGCACAGCACCTTGGCGGCATCGTTGGGGTGGTTTAGGGTGGATATGTACAACTGAGTATCATCAGCGTACAGATGGTACTCCACCCCAAAACCGCGGATGATCTCGCCCAGCGGCTTCATATAGGTGTTGAACAGGAGAGGCGAGAGGACCGACCCCTGGGGAACCCCACGTCAGGGGTCTCGAGGCCGACCTCTGCCCTCCTGCCAACACATTGTGACCGACCAGAGAGGTAGGACGTGAACCACCGTAATACGGTGCCTCTCACCCCCAACCCCCCTAGCCGGTGCAATTGGATACCATGGTCAATGATATCAAAAGCCGCTGAGAGGTCTAATAGGACTAGGATAGAGGAATAACCTCTATCCTGCACCCTCCAGAGATCATCCACCAACGCGACCAATACCGTCTCGGTGACCGGGCCGGAAGCCGGACTGGCGCCGGTCTAGATAATCAATTTCCTCCAGGTGCCGAGGAAACTGTTGAGCCACCACACTCTCTATAACCTTTGCTAAAAAGTGAAGGTTGGAGACCGGACGATAATTTTCCAATAATGCTGGGTCCAAGGAAGGCTTCTTGAGGAGAGGTCTCACCACCGCCTCTTTCAGGGCGGTAGGTAAGTATTCCTCACTCAAGGATGCGTTCACAATATCCTGGATCCAGCCTCGTTTAACCTCCCAGGAAGCCAGTACAAGCCAGGAGGGACACGGATCCAATAAACATGTGGTGGCCCTCAGTCTCGTTGACAACCTGTCCATATCCTCGTTAGTAAATGAAACCATCTTTTCTGGTCTTTTGTCTTGTGACAAAAAAGCCTCCATCACAGCATTGTAGCTATCTGTCCCTTGGGTTCTTCAGGCAAATACATCAGTTTCACCAGCTCTTCTCTCATGACGTCACCAACAGCAAACACAAAATTACTGCTAGCCTTGCATGATTATTTATATCTGTACTTTCATCCAAGCACGTGGAGTGACAGGCTGCCTTTTGTAAGCCAGTGGGTTAAGGTTAGGCTCACAAGGTCCTGAAGGCTGGGAAGCCTCCCTCCGTCTCCTTTGTGCTGCTGTTGTGGATTCGAAGTATCCAAGTGGTAGAATCACACACACACACACACACACACGTCTAGAATAACTCACCAAGGAGGTTTTGGTCAGAGGCCTCATCTCCCTGGCTCAGCAAAATACAAATTTGTTAGAAAACAGGACATACCTACTAAGAATGGATCCTATCTCATCCCTGGTGCTCTGCTGAGGCTTCCCCTATAATCCTCCTGCAACTGAAAGAATAGCTTGCTTTGTGATCTACTTTCAAATGACTGTAAGTAGGTTAGCTCACTTGCATTACCGTATTTTTCAGAGTATTTCCCTCATAAAAGAGGCTGAAAATCTGGGTGCGTCTTATACACTGAATACAGCATTTTTTTGTCTCCCGAAACCCCCCCCCCCCTCTCCTTCACCAAAATGGCTGTGCCTCACCTTTAGGAGGCTTTCAGAGTGCTCCTGGGGGCTGGGGGAGGGCAGAAATAAGTGAAAATTGGGCTGCTTTTTGCTCCGTTTTGCCCCCCCCCCAGCCCCCAGGAGTACTCTGAAAGCCTCCTAAAGGTTATGCATGCCTGTCCTTTTGGGGGGGGGGGGAGGCCCAATTTTATGGAAAACCAGCCGTTTTTGGGAGGTCTGTACAGTTTATTTTATTTTTATTTTTTTAATCACATTTATATCCCGCCCTTTTCCACAAAGGACCCAGGGCAAAAACTTTTTTGTACAGTGCAAAAACTGTTTTTAAAAAAAATGTGCCTCTCCAAAATCTTGGTGCGTTTTATAGTCTGAAAAATACAGTACTTTTTGCTTCTCCAATTGTATTTTTGCAACCCAAGTCAAAATGGGAGAACTCTTGCTTTGTGCATTGCTGTTATTTTGCCTGACATTTTTTGTGAAATATTTCATTGCTTCTTTTTTATTTCCTATTTTCCTTTGCTACATAGCAGTTTAGTTTAGCAATAAAATAAGTAAGAACTGGAGGAAAGGAAAGGCTGATATCTGTTTTACAAACCAGGGGTATAATTATTTTGTTAGTATCTAAGAAAAGTTCATCAGTTCATCAGCCTTGGAATAAGAACTGATGAGCTTTTGTTAGATACTAAAAAAATAGGTAGGGTAGAAAATAGATTGAAGAATATGAATTTATCCTTCAGGAGTGTATCCTTGTACATTCTTAGACTCAGTGAATGTATCCAGTAGATGATACCAATCTTTCATATTTGAGCTTCCCAAAAGGTATGTTTGTATGTATGCATGTATAAATATATAATTAAATGTTTTTGCAAGTGCAAATAAGTTTTCAACCCTGGCAAATCCCACTAAAAAGAGCTAGCAAGTATAGTTCTCTTTCTTCCCCCACCCCCCAAAAGTGAATAATGTAAATGCCTGATTCTTGATCCTGACCTCACAAATCAACTTGCATGAGCCAGCTCAGATTAGCAGGAAACGGACCTCATGTTCGCCCTGAACTCCATGCCAACCTTCTGCCTATGATTGTCCCCAGTCATCTTGGAAGACACGCTGAGCAAGAGGCAGAAGAGAACAGCCGATTCCATCTTTTGTAACAGCATGACAAGATGTCACTGCAACGACGGCTAAAAAACCCAGCTGACTGCAGGGATCGGAAAGTGAACAGAATCTCAATTCAGCCCTAGAAGCATTTTATAGGCATTGACTCTTCGTTTTATTTTTTTTTAAACAAAGCAACTCCAAATGTATCTTCTCCTCTCTTCCCTCCTGACTTGAAGCAAATAGCCAAGGCCTTGTGGTGGTGTATCCCTTCTAAATCAGAGGTTGGTTCCTACCAGTTCAGGCTGGTTCAGCCGAACCGGTAGTGCTATGGTGGCCTGGGTCACTGAAACTGGCAGCCACCCAGACCTGCCGTGCCCACGAACTGGTTCCTTGGTCGCTGCCGGCACCATCTTGTTTTTGAGTTCTGTGCACGCGCAGAACAATTTTAATTGAAGTGTGCATGCATGTGCAGTGCATATCTAGTGTGCATGCACAAAGCGAACCAGCAGTAAAGCCAGCTAGAACCCACTCCTGTTGCAAATTATCTTTTTGGTGGTTCCAAAATCAAGTAACTTCAGTCTTGTAAGTAACTAGCACCCAGCCCAAAGCAGGCTATCAAAAGACTGAGCTTCTGTGAATGGCTCTGACATTTTTAATGCATGGTATTTAAAAGAGTTTTTGGCTTAATGTGAGCTAAGCACAAGGAGGAGGACGGAGTCTCTGATCTCCAAGTTCCATCCTCTGTTACTCTCCGGATATTTGGTGACAGATATTACCACATTGCATTTCTCTGTAGTGGCTTTTTTTGCTTCTCTCCCCACCATTATGGAGTCAAACTACATTAGTTCTGTTCGATTTGTGCCTTGGGCAAGTTTGAGAGTGCAACTATGTTCATCTCTACTCTAGCTTTCTTGTTTCAGGCTTCCTCCTTGACTACATCTGCTGACACCTCACAGGTCTCCCTGCAGGTGGATATGGGCCTAAGCCTCTGCCTGGAACAGATATAGGGGCAAACTGCTAACTCCCATCTGTACAAGTAAGTTCCCACCTTAACAAGTGCTGGTTGAAAAATGTATGACGCCAAGGGGTTCCATCTACAATTAAAGCCTTTGTGATCAAAGCAGCTCTCAAACCAAGCTAGACTTCCCATTAATATCTGGCATTTGTAAGAAAATATCGAGGATATGAAGGAGGAGGGAGAACTAACTACTAAGGTAAGTGTTTTTACAATCACCACTGAATGATGGTATCTGACTTTCTAGCTAGCCAACAACCCATTTTCTGCAGTTACCTGAAAAGGCGGCTCTGCTTTTCTTCTACCAGTGAAATGAGGAAGGGGTTTATCTTAAGATTGGCTGGCGCCAGGCTCAAGGGTAGAGGCTCTTTGCCTTCTAAGGTAACATATCTCTATTCTATTCCCACCTTCTCTTTTCATTTTTCTCCTTTTCTTTAGTTATTCCTGTTAGATTTTGGGAACAGAGGGAGTTTGGACACAGGCTAGTAGAAAAAGTAAAGCTGTTTATTGGCACTAGAAAAAGACGCGAACTATTTACAAGCAAAGAACAGCGGTAGACAGGGGCTCCCACGTTTGACAGCTACTTATACGCGAGCTGTCAAACGGGGAGCCAATCAGGACGCTCCAGGACCTAGTTTCCCGCCAGCCGCGTCTGAGCCAATCAGATGCGACTGGCAGTTTCAGACTTGTTACAGTCTGTTGCTATGGTCCTTCAGGGAAGAGTGGAAGACTTGCGGCTGGTCATATGTCGAGACCGGTCGCAAGTCGAGGACTCAACAATTCCAAACATTATTTATTATTTGATATTTAACCATATTAAAAATTGGTGGTTATTTATTTTATAGATTACCAAAAGCTTCATTTTTCCCACAGTGGTTTTTTAAAATGCATTTTACTTATTTAAGTTTGTTAGGTTTATATTGTGACAATATAATTGAGAAATTTCATCCCTGATTGATCATGACATGCAATCCAGGAAGTCTGTCATATGAGCCTCAAATACAGTATGTCAAATTTTATTTATTTATTTATTTATTTATTTAATTAGATTTCTAGACCGCCTCCTCTCCCCGAAGGGACTCAAAAGTCAAAAACAAATCTCCATTTTAAGGCCTACGCTGGCTTCCCACAACTATACACCCCCAAGATGTCTTTGAATGGCAACTCACAGTATTCTTGCCAACCAGGAATTCTAAAGGTTGCCAGCCCAAAGTGACTAGAGTGCACCAGGTTGAAAAAAAACTTGTTATACACAGTTCCAATAGAAGAGAATATTTGTAGCTCAGGGTTGAACTGTGGGGTCCTAGGTGCTCTCTGAATGTGTTTGCTTTCTTCCAGACATTTCATTACCCAACTAGGTAGCATCATCAGTTCCCTTCGTCAGGTCATTAAGAAGAGTCACGTGGACAGCATTATCAAATGGCAACCACGAACTGGAATTTGGAGGGTTACTTCCTAGATTTCAAAGCACTATACTCAACTATATTGAACTATGCTGGCTGAGGAATTCTGGAAGTTGAAGTCCACAAGTCTTAAAGTTGCCAAGTTTGGAGACCCTGCACTATATGATAAACTAGCAATAGCACTTACCATATTTTTCGGAGTATAAGACGTACCTTTTTTCCTCCAAAAAGAGGCTGAAAATCTGGGTGCGTCTTATACATCGAATGCAGCATTTTTTTGCCTCCTGGAACCCCACCCCCTCCACCAAACTGGCTGTGCCTAGCCTTATGGAGGCTTCCAGAGAGCTCCTGGGGGCTGGGGAGGGCAGAGATGAGCCTTAAATGGGCTGTTTTTTGCCCCCCTAGCCCCCAGTAGCACTCTATAAGCCTCCATAAGGCTATGCATACAATTTATTTGACACAAAAATGGCCCATTTTTGCGATAAATGGGCCATTTTTTGCTCATTTTTGACCCCCATTCACCCCCCAGGAGCACTCTGCAAGCCCCCCCAAGGCTATTCATGCTTTTTATTTGAAAAAAAGGCCCCATTTTCGCAGAGAAATGGGCCATTTGGGGGAGGTTTGCAGCGTGCAAAGGCTTCCCCCCCTTTTCGGAAGGCTCTTTAACTTCCCTCCCTCCCCCCCTCCTGTATTTCTTTCTTTCTCCCCCTCTCTATCCCTCTATCTATCTACCTACTTTTTTTTGTAATTTGCCTTTTCAAAACTTTGGTGCGTCTTATACTCCGAAAAATATGGCAGCAATAAAACTTAGACTTATATACTTTGCAGCCCTTTCTAAGCAGATTACAGAGTTAGAACATTGCCCCAACAATCTGGGTCCTTATTTTACCAATCTCAGAAGGAGATAAGGCTGAGTCAACCTTGAGCCTTGAAAATCCAACTCCTGGAATGAACAGTAAATTAGACCTGCAATACTGAATCTAACCACTGTGCCACCACGGCTCTACCACTGATGGGGCAGATGGAGGAACTGGAATAGTAGTTTTGGGTATTGTGGGATGACAACTAAGGCTAGTTTATAATTTACACCACAGAAGACCTTCTCTTCACCACAGGTGTCATCTTACAGGTCCTATTCCCAACCTTCTGCTTTCAGACCACACTGTCAATGCCATTCTCGTAATTCCTGCTCAAGGCTATTTGCTATCGGAGTCATCTACATAGCCAGTACATAAGGAAATAAGCAATAAAACATTGGGAAATGCTCAATTGACGAATGCTGTGCGATGTAAAAGAGTAGAGAAAAGCCATCCTATCTGGAGCTCTAGTTAAATACCCAAATGTGTGAATGTTCCTTCCCAAAAAAGAAAATAGTTTTCACATCGTACAAGATGTTCATGCTATGGGGGGAAACACACACTCCTCTGCCATTGGACGTTTCTTCTCTTGAGCTAAGCATCTAAAGCACTCTCGGGAAACTTAAGATGCTGGTGTGCACATCCTTCTATGCACTGAGGGAAGCCTCCCCAACCTCATCCCCTTGCTGTGGTCACATCAAAGACAAGCTGTCTACTGCCGCCTGAACAAAGTCCACATGGCATCAAGTTGGTCCTATAAAGAAGCCCCAAAGGACTTTTGGCAGAGGTGAAAGCTCTTCCCCAACCCATTAACTATCCTTGAAGAGGTTTCAGGCATCATCTCCAGCCAAATGATTCTGCAGGATAACAATTGTTCCTTAAATGAGATGCTATTGGGTGTGAATTTTCTTTAATGGGACACATTGAGCTAGTGATGCATAAGTAAGTAGTTTTTAAAGGTGTGTTAAATGAATTGCAAAATGAGTTGTCGTGAGCTAATATATGATCTACTGCTCCTTCTACTTCTTTGCACAATCTGCCCTTTGAATCATTAATAATAATGATTGATGATTTTTCAGTTCAATCCAAACTCATTTTATTAGTTTGGATTACTTGCTCTTGAGAAGCCATAATCAAGCCTTCAGTTTCATTTTTTTAATGTTCCAATTGTAAGCCATTGCCATTTTTATCTTTATCCGCATTCCCCCCTCAATCTTTTGTAGAAATTGATTGTGCAATGCTTTTCCTTGCCAGCCTTCCGTTCATGTTTTTATTATTTTTTTCCAATATCCATGACCCTATATATTCATTCAGATACATTCATTCATACATTCATTAAGATACATTCATTAAGTTACTGCATTTTCTGTACATCCAATAAGTATTTTTTCCAGTGCAGGAAGTTAAAACCCACCCATCTCCTAGAAAAATGAAATATCCTGGGAAATATTAAAAGGGCAGAATATTATATTTCCCTGGATAAGAAATGGAGAAACATGTTTTTAGGCAGGAAACAGACTCATTTTTAATAGCCCCGACCTTTGTCGATGGGCCATTAAAAAGCCTGAGCTAGTCTACTCTACATAATGAAGGAAGGATTAGCCTTCTACAGAAAGTCAGTACAAGGCACCTGGGAAAATTACATCAGCCAGCAAGGCTCAACCAAACTTGGACTCAAAGCACAGCCTATAGGGTTGCCCCTGCATGGCCTTATTGGGAGGCTGACAACCCATCAGAATGCAAGACCAAGATCAAAGGCCAGAGAGGGCATAAGACCAGGGACTCTCAGCATCTCTGCCTCTCTTTTCTTCTTCTCCCAACCTCTGGAAGCCTCGGATCTCCTTTTCTGTTCAGGAGCTTCAGCCATGGGATCCTGTCCACCATCAAACCATCCTTCCAGGCAGCCTCCATGCCTCCAGTGTCTTTTTCCACACTTGGAGCCCAACCCAGGAGGATGTTTCTTCCAACACCAGTTTAAACCATTTTATTAATTTATGATGGAGCATACAAAGAAAATACAAAAGTAAATAGTAGGGAAATTAGGGAAGAGAAGGGTGAGGGCAAGCAAGGGGGGAAAGAAAAAAAAGGCATTGCCTTGTGACTCCATTTGGTGCAGTAGAATAAGGCATTAACATCAAACCTCAATTTTTTACTTTTACACAATAGTATAAATTAGCCATTTCTATAACAACAAATCTCTCTAATGGCTAAAACCCAAAACAAAAAAATGCATTTTTTCCACCTCAAGCACAAAGTCTAGAATCTGATTCAAAGGAGAAATAAAATAATTTGTATTTATTTTTCTTTAACCAAAACAATCAATTTAGCCATCTCTGCTAACTCCATCAGTTTTTGCAGCCATTCATCCATTGTGGGGATCGAAGTGAACTTCTACTTCTGTGCATAAATTAGTCTTGCTGCCATCAACATACCATATTTTTGGAGTATAAGATGCACTCCACCCCCCTAAAAGTGGGTGAAAATTGAGGTGTGTCTTATACACCGAATGTTGCATCAGCCATACCTGGGGAGGGGAGAGGGGAGGGAGTTGGTGCAGCAACGGCAACAGGCAGCTGATTGGCCGTATTCTGGGAGGTTGATCCAGCCACCAATTGGAGAGGTGGGATGCAAGCAGTTCAGCCGAACCGTTTGTTAAAGTATGGAGAATTGGCTGATCCCACCATTGCTTACCCTGTTCATCGAGCAGTTTGCCAAGGACGGCCTGCCGCCAGGCTTGCCACAACGCCACCGGGCCTTTGCACCACCGCCCACTGCCACCCCATTGCATGACTGAGCCTCCCACCCAGCTGCCACCTGATACCCTGCAGCCCCACCTGGACTGCATGGACTGTGAGCCCAGAGACACACAGAGAGGTTTGGCTTGGCCTCCAATGTTTTAGAGGGCGGGCAAGGGTTAACGTTAGGGTCATTGGGACACGTGCGGGGAGACAGGGCTCCTCTTGCCGTCCATTTCACCCCCATTGCTGGGCATGTCATGGCTTCCTCTTCCATTGTAGCCATCAATGCGATTTGGGGGTGGCAGACTGTGTTGTATTAGCAGGCATGTTAGAGCCTGCCTGTGTGTGTCTTTGTAAAGAGAAAGTGGGTAGATTTCTTTTCCAGGAGAAAAAAAATCACCAATGTCCTGAAATTCTCAGCTTGCTATTGTGAGTTTAGGGCGTAATGAGCTGGTGTGGCATGCGCTGTGTAGGGTATCTTGTGCATAAATGTATGAACATGGTTTCAGCTACAGTGCTCTGTTTGGCTATAAAGGACATATTACTGTTCTTTCTTGCAGAAAAATACTACGGGACTTCCTGACGCTACAAACTGGTACAAGGATGTCAAAGCAGAAAAGGCAAGCATATAAACTTTCTTTTAATCTGGAAGTAGTGAAATATGCTGAGGAACATGGAAACAGAGCAGCATAGAAACATTTTGGATCACCTCCAGCTGAAAAAATGATAAGAGAGTGGCAGAAACAGGTGGATCAGCTACAAAAATATAATGCCAAAGTTGCAACAATTCCACCCTGAAGTAATAAATACACGTCAGTTGCCAAGCACCCAAATTTTGATGAAGTGACTGTGGAGCTGCTGCAATAGTCCTGGAGGCCAGTTGTAGATCACTATTTTTAGTGTCATTGTAACTTTGAATAGTTAAACAAATGGTTGTAAGTCAAGGATTACCTTTAAATTAAGATCTGCTTATTTGCAAATTAAATTTGTTTATTTATAAAACAATAGTCATGTAAAATAGAATCAATATTTTTACAGAGGCCTTGTTTTAGATGCAAGACTGCTTAGAAAAGTCTTAAGGGATTTATTAATGCGTATTTAAGAGACACGGTGGCTGAGTGGCCAAGACCCTGAGCTTGTCAATCAGAAAGGTCGGCAGTTCAGTGATTCAAATCCCGGGCACCACGTAACCAAGTGAGCTCCCATTACTTGTTCTAGCTTCTGCCAACCTAGCAGTTCTAAAGCATGTAAAAATGCAAGTAGAAAAAAAAATAGTATTTAGAACACTGGTGGGGAATAAACCTGTGAATTAAACAGACGAGTAAACCGCTCACTCCCAACAACTATCAGAATACATCAAGGCTAAGAACTCCTGAGAGGTACCTACACTTTCATAACAAATAGGCACTATGTGTCAGATCCCTACAAGTGATACTGCCATTCAATTAGGACAGTGGTCAGCAAACCGTGCTCACGAGCCGCATGCAGCTCTTTGGCCCCTCGAGTGCGGCTCTTCCTCCACCCTCACTGACAGTGGGAGTCTTGGGACCCATCGGAGCAACCCTCCCTACTGGCCGCCGATTCCCTCTCTCCCTCCCCCCGCGGAGCCTCCCCACCAGGCATGCCAGCCACTCGTCTACTTCTAGGGGGTGCGGAGGCTCCGTGGGCGGGGGGAGGGAACCGGCATCCAGTGGGTCACCCACTGAATGCCGTTCCTTCCCCCCCACACGGAGCCTTCTCAGCCCTTGGAAGTAGCCTGAGCAAGCAAACAAGCGAGCAAGCGTGGCAGGCTGGCGAGCGGGCGGGCCAGGCTACTTCCAGGGCGATTGGAGGGAATCAGTGTCCAGTGGGTCACCCACTGAATGCCGTTCCTTCCTCACCCCACACAGAGCCTTCTCACCCCTGTAAGTAGCCTGAGCGGGTGGGCGAGCGGGCGGGCCAGGCTACTTCCAGGGCGATTGGAGGGAACCGGTGTCCAGTGGGTCACCCACTGAACGCCATTCCTTTCCCCACCCCACACAGAGCCTTCTCACTCCTGTAAGTAGCCTGAGCGAGCGAGCGAATGAGCGTGGCGGGTGGGTGGGCGGGCCAGGCTAAGGCGAGCGAGTAAGCACAGCAGGCTGGGCCGAGGAGGCTCCGTGGGGGGTGGGGGGAAGACAGACAGACAGAGAGAGGCACAGACACAGAGAGAGACAGGGAGGGAGGGGGGAATCAGAGAGTGACAGACACACACGGAGAGACAGAGAGAGGGAGGGAGAGAAAGATAGAGACACAGAATGAGTGATTAAGTGAGTGAATGTGAGACAGACAGACAGACACACACACACAGAGTGACAGAGATGGGCAGACGAAGGAGAGACAGAGAGAGAGAGAATGAAAGAGAGAAAGAAACAAAGAGAGAAAGAGAGAGAGAAAGAGGGAAAGAAAGAAAGAGAAAGAAAGAGAGGAAGAGAAAGAAAGAGAGAGAAAGAGAGACAGAAAGAAAGAGAGAAAGAGAGAAAGAAAGAAAGAAAGAGAGAGAGAAATGGAGAAAGAGAGAGAGAGAGAAAGAGAGGAAAGAGAGCGAGAGAGAGAGAGAGAGAAAGAAAGAAAGAAAGAAAGAAAGAAAGAAAGAAAGAAAGAAAGAAAGAGAATTTATGACCACAATTGAGCCTAAAAGTTTGGTTACTAACCAAGACCATTGTTAAGTGAGTTTCACATTTTCCAAGTTGGCCACGCCCACCCGGTCACATGACCACTGAGCCACTCCCACAAAACAGGCCACACCTTCCGGCTCTCAAAAGAAATCTCAATCGTGGTATTGTTCATATTTGGCTCTTTTGACTAATGAGTTTGCCGACCACTGAATTAGGAGAAAGGGGGCTTGGATTCAGTTCCTTAATATTGCCTGTGACAACTGGTATTTTATAACTTGTATCCTGGCCCTGAAGCGCCCTGAGATCTTCTTACCTCTTGGGGAATGTTGTTTCACTTGGATAGCCAATGGAAGATAGCCATGAGAATGTATGCTTATTCTGTTTCTCAGGGTGGCTGGTAGGATGACACCTTCATACCTGTGAATCTGCATTCTGACTAATGGGAGGGGTCTCTACTGCTTTAATTCTACTTGTCTTGCCAAAGGGGATTCAGACATTGCTTTGAATCCATTGCAGTCACTTCTGCTTAATAAAAGTTTCCTTTTGAACTGCTTCGTTTCACGAGTCTTCACTTTCTCAGGTTAGGAGGAGAGGCAATCCTTACGCTAAGTTCAGAACTGTGAGATTATCTACATCTAGAATGATAACGCCTCTTCGGTTTGTAGATAGGTAGTTTATATTTTGTATTTAACCAATTTAGATGTTTTATGATGAAACATTTTTCACAATTTTATTTAATGCTATAATCCTTTATGTTGCTTAGAAGAGTCCTTGATATAATTTCTTAAATTAGTCCTCCAGAGATCATTTTTTGTGATTTACCTTAATTAAGGCTGCACAACTCTGAGTGCAACTTAATAAAGGGCCTTGAGTGTGAAGAAGCACCTAACCAGGACAATAAGGGGGACGATAGTTCCAGAACAAGCCAAGTCACACCAACATTTGCACACAGAGAGGCAAAAAGGTTTGAAGCTGAGGAATATTACCATCCTTGGTTAAACACGAGGAAGAAAGGTGCTAAAGTGCTATTGTAACTTTTATGATTTTAAAGAAAATGGCAACAAGTGACCTTAACATACTTTACTTTTATTTATTTGCAGCTTATTTTTTGAATGGCCACTGAGTGGCCTCCTCTTTCCAGCTGAAATTGGCCCAGCGATGTGAAATGATGAGCAGCAACAGCTTTGCAGCAGATTCCTTCATGTTGATTGGCTCTTATAATAGATCAGTTGAATTAGCATATGCAAATAATCACCGTATTGTGGGCTTTACAGAATTTTGAAACATATAAAATATACAATATAGTCCAAGAGAACATTTTGGAAAAACATCTAAATATTTGACAGCAAACAACACTAATGCTACGTTAAATGGATTTTTTTTTTACACATGTGCAACACCTTCCACAAACATGCATTTATAAACACTAAAAGAACTCCCTTAACAAATATAATTCACAAAACAAACATTCACGTTTGAAGGTGTAAAAAGCATATACAGAAAATCACATTGCTTTAACAGGTCAGGAATTTGAACTGGAAAATGCAGCATTGATTTATACAAAGTAGAAAATTTAATCATAAAAAAATAGTCTATTTCTCCTCCTTGATATTCTGTTTATTTTCATATTTCCTAGAAATCTTTCCTTTCAGTTTGGAAAATAAACATCTAAGGGGATGATCCTTTCAGTTCCCATAAACTAGAGTTTTGTAAAAGCTATTTCAATCCATGTCAAAAGAATGGTTCAAAACCAAAAATAAAACAATAAAATCTACAAGCAATTAACAGAATTGAAATTTGCATTGTGTTTTTAAGTTCTCCTAAGAAAAATGTATTTAGCATTTCAAGATAGATGGTTCATTAAACATGTCTTGTAGAGTTTATACATAAGATTTCCAAGAAGAAAAGCAAATTCTTTACATTTATAAGGGAGATGTTGCAACTGTGAATTGTATTAGTAACTTCTGTTAATTAAATGAAAAATATTTGCTTCAGGGAAGACACAGTGATAGTTCTAATAGTGCCACTGAAATATTAATTTCATTTATGCCTCACCTGTAAGCAGGATAAGTAATGTAGTTTACAATAAAAATACAAAGTAAGTTAAAAGCAACCAAATTAAGCAAGCAGAAGTAAAAATTTAAAAACATACTTATAACAAAATTCATAGACAAAGCACTATGGCATACTGCTAAACAGAGTATTTGTTGTTCATTCCATTTCCAAAACTTTGTGTGGTTGTGCAAAATTTCTCTATTTGAGAGCTACCTTCTCAATGGGGAGGTGAAGCAGCAGAATAAAACCTCTGGCCCTTTACATGTGGGCGCAACAAAAGGGCGGGGCGCTATTTGCACTGCTGCGACCGCCATTTTGTCTTTTTGCTTCCGCTGCCGTTGCTGCTCATCCGAAGTACGAATGGGGGCAGAGAAGCATCTTTAACACAATTGTCCCTACAGATCATTGTAGTTAGAAAAAGTCAAAGCAACACAAACTACTAGGTGCTAAATTGTTTTAAGGTGTATTTATTTCCTGTATTCATAATCATGTTTATACTTATATCTGTTATCTGTTATATAGACTTGACAAAATAAGTTAAATTGAAAATTAAATTATTGCTAGACTCAGTTGGCTCAGGAATAGTAGAAGTAGGCACATTTATGGAATGTGGAAGTAGTTTTTGCCATAGATGCTACCTGGAGATAAGATATACGGTATGTACATTTGTAGAGGATTGTATGAAATGGTACTTTCAAGGAAAGCATAATTCCACTTACTATTTATTTAAAAGTCTTGAATGGCCATTCATCTTAAAACCACAACCCTGGACAGCTCACAAGAGTTATACAAATCCAAACATCATAAAACAATAAGAGCAAAAAACAGTGAACACAGAAACAAACATGCAGCACCAGGACTAATCTAATGCAACCAATACTACTATCTTCCTCTCCAACTTCACCCTGTCCAGGCTCGGGGCAATAGCTAGTTCTTAAGACTTAGTTGAACCTTCATTTTTGCCTCTGATTCCTTTCTAAACCACAAGCATCTGTGAACCGGAGAGAAGGGAGCAAATGATGAAATAGAAAACGTGATTTACTACTTCAACTCTGCCTTTTCTCTTTCTGCGTCACAGCGTTACACAAGGGAAAGAGTTTGCCTTATGATAGGGCAGGACATAGCATGACATTGACATTGCAATGTATGTTTTATCGTTCTAATGACATCTCATTCAGCTGCTGGCCCCCTGCATAGATCCTTAATCTTCTCTCTTCGAAAAAATCAGAAGTACTACAGCCTTCAACAAGTTTGCAAAAACTTAGAGCTTCTGACAACTTAATTAAATGATTGTAGCTCGCAGTGGAATTTATTTATGAATAATTTTAATGGAAAAATACAGAGTTTTTTTTTAAATTGGGAGATCTTAATTGCGTTGCTGTAGGGGAAGATAGATTCTGGTTATGATTTTATTGTCTTTTGAATTGTAGGTCTGATTTAAAAAAAATTCTGAGCTTATGTGGAGTCAGTGGTATACAAATAATCAATAAATAAATATGTTTCAATAAATTTGCATAATGACTTCGAGCAAGCTGATTACAGACATGTACAACAATTCATTAAGAGTTATGACTTCTAGTTTTCCTTTCAACCAGTATAACCTATCTCAACTTAAGATAGTGATTTAGTCATCTAATTGAGCTACACTTCCACATATTCATCATGTCAAATTCTTTTTTATTTCACAGAAAAGTAATCTTAAACATAGAACTGCTGCAGTTTACAGCAACCATTAGGCAATATTGCACAGACTTTAAGCAGTGATGATTTTTTTGAGGTTTATATTAGGTAAATGGCCCAATGGTCTATAAAAGAGATCTACATTTGTAAACATTGCTAAACTATCTTTGTGTAAAATTGGATGCTAAAATAAATTCATGTGCACAATTTCAATTGGGGGAAATAAATATTAGATAAAGTATGCATAACAATAGCACTAGACTTATATGCCACTCCATATTGTTTTACAGCACTGTCTGGGCAGTTTACAATGTCAGCATATTTCCCCCAACAATCTGACTCCTCATTTTACTGGCTTCTGAAGGATGGAAGGTTGACTCAACCTTGAGCCCATCAGAATCAAACTCCAGGCTGAAGGAAGAGTTAGCCTGCAATACGGCATTCTAACAACTGCACCACTAGGGCTCAATATCTGAAAATCAAAAAATAAGCTAGGTAGATCAGATGACGAAGTATAAGTTTGCAAACGGGGGTGCATTTCATCAATTGCTACACTGAGATTTACTAAAGAAAAGCTTAACATTTAAATTGACTTTGACTTTTGGTTTTGGGTTAGTATAAGGCTGTCACACTTGTGGCCCTTGGGCTGGATGCATCATGTGCTGGCCATGCCCATGGCCACTTAAGCGAAGGGGGGGAAAGTCCCAAAACGTTACGTGATGCCATGAGCTTGACACCCCTGGGTTAGTAAATGCTGAATGTCTATTTTCACAACGTTGTGTTGGAAAAAAAAGACAATAGGACTCTCAATGTCTTCTTATTCAGAAGTTCTCCAGCCAAAACGTTTCTAATGATCCCCCCCAGCATACACACAGTTGAAGGAAAGAAATGCAGAGCACAAAGATGTGAAAAGGCTGAAATGTGTGTCATGACATCACAACACGTTTCATTGCCTGCCCCTTAGCTCACGCCACTGACACCAGTGCCTCTCCTGAAGGCTCAATTCCCATTGTTGTACAGCACACAGGCACAGAGAAGGAGCAGAAGAAGAGGGTGGTGGATGGACGTGGGTGACTTCTGCCCCCACTAAGTTCACATCCAAAATTGATCAGAATTATAGATGTGTTCTGATAGTGTTATATTTTCTCAGACTGAAAAACACATCTGCTTGGTTAAAGAAATAATTAAGCGAGGCTGCAGGAATGAGTAAAACTTCTCCATTTTCATATGCATCATCCATACAGATTCATTTAAATGTTGGCACCACTTTGGTTTTTAATCTTAGGGTGGCCTTAGCTCTTCAGAGATGACAAAGAACAGCGACAGAGGTAGGAAGGCCTCTCATATAATATTCTTATGAGACAAGCCATTACTTCCGATTGATTTTAGCTTCACAGGTGATATTTTATCAGATTCCCAAGGCCCAGAGATAAAAGATGAATAAAAAGAAAGATGTTTATTTCACTAGTTTCTGTTTAATGCCAAATCATTTGCAAAACTTTGACAAGTACAAGGTTTAATGGGCTGGGAGACAACTAGTTGATGTCAGTTTTTGAGAATGACCAGTTTCAGGAATTATAGTAGAAAACACATGAACATTTGGATATTGGGCAATTTATATCCCATTAGAGAAAAGATTCGGACCAGGGATTTGCGAAGTGCCTGTAGGAAGCAATTACTACCTAATACAATGGATGTGAATGCGTGTTTGGGGTTATTCTAAAATACTTCTGGAAATCAGATTTTAAAACTTAAAATGAAATTTGGATCTATTTTTTATGAATGTCAAGAAAATTGATCATATATCAGTTTTTTACTGAGCTATCTCTTAACCACCAGCCCAAATTTATTCTGATACTTGTGTCTACTTCAGTGGTGGGTTCCATTAGCTGCTACTGCTGGTTTGCTCAGGGACACACTGTGCACGTGGGGTTGTTGCGTGCAGTGCGTTCATGCAAAATACAAAAAAAATTGCTCTGCACATGCACAGGAGCCATAAACAAGATAGGCACCACCAGGTGAACCAGTTCGGGGGCGTGGCAGGCCTGGGTCACTGCTGGTTTCAGCAACCTATGTCGCCAACCGACTACCAGTTTGGCGGAACCCGTCCGAACCGGTAGGAACACACCACTGGTATACTCCCCCTGCTGGCAGCACATGGCAGTGAATTAATTTTTTTACCTAATCGTAATATTAAGTATTTACACATACAGTTTGATAGAATAATGAGAGGGCATAGACTTCTCTATAAAAAGTTTGTCTCAGTCAAAAGGGAGTTCAGTCAAGGCTTATTTGGACAAGGCACTTTTGTTACAAACATGGATTCGTATTTCATGGATTTCAATACCATTCTCAAGAGGGAAGGCACAGTAGGAGGAAGATCTTTTAACTAAACCTTAATTTACCTTCAAGGAAACTCTCTGGGTACTTCTTGAGCTGAAAGGTTAAGAAGTAATAATAACGAAGGAAGATATGAATGCTAATGGAACTCCAAATTTCCTGAGACATTTAGATTGGAAAAAGCAGCAGAAGATTTGCTAACATAGTAGCTGAGGAGTAATTGAATAGAATTAAAAGTGATCGTTTAACTTAGTGTTTCTAAACCTTGCCAACTTTCAGATAGTGCTTTGGTTGCGGAATTCTGGGAGTTGAAGTCCATACTTCTTGAAGTTGGCAAAACTTAGAAGTGCTGAGTTAACTTTTGGCTTAATGAAGATTATCACAGAGAACTATTTCAATCAATACTGTCAAAAAGGTTCCCTTTTTAAATCAGCTTTTATTGTAATTGTTCTGGGGTTTCCAAAGCAAAATACATGGCCTATTTGCTAATGGCTATATTGCATTAAATAAACTGAAGTTTTCTGTCTTTTTAAAAAAAGGATTTGCTGAAAAAGTATTATATTTGCACATCCATCACTTTTAGGAGGATCATCTCAATGAACAAATGCTCTGGGAGACCAGTTTGGAGGCCGTATGGATCTGGATGGGTAGTAACAAACTCAAGCTCAACCAGTCCAAGACTGAGTGGCTGTGGTTTCCGGCACCCCGGTTCAGCCAGATTACTCCAACTCTGGCCATTGGGGGCGAAACACTGCCCCCCGTGGAGAGGGCGCGCAATTTGGGTGTCCTCCTGGATTGCCGGCTGTCCATGGAGGACCATGTGGCGGCCGTGGCCAGGGGGGCGTTTCATCAGGTACACCTGATGTGCCAATTGCGCCCCTTACTGGACCGGGCTGCCCTCCACACAGTCACTCAAGCACTCGTGACGTCCCGACTTGACTACTGCAATGCTCTCTACATGGGGCTTCCCTTGAGGTGCACTCGAAAGCTACAGTTAGTCCAGAATGCAGCTGCGTGGGTGATTACGGGAGCCCCGATATACTCCCATGTAACACCGATCCTGCGCGAGCTGCACTGGCTTCCTGTGGTCTTTCGGGTGCGCTTCAAGGTTCTGACGACCATCTTTAAAGCGCCCCATGGCTCGGGGCCTAGTTATATGCGAGACCGTCTTCTGCCCCATACATCCCTCCGGCTGATCCGCTCCCACAGAGAGGGCCTTCTCAGGGTGCCGTTGGCCGGGCAATGCCGACTGGCGACACCTAGGGGAAGAGCCGTTCTCGGTGGCGGGCCCTGCCCTTTGGAACGACCTACCCCCTGAATTACGCACCATCACCGACCTCTGCCTCTTCCGCCAATGTCTAAAGACACATCTTTTTCAGCAAGCCGGCCTAGCCTAACCTCCCGTTGGGGCTATTTTAGATAGTTTTAAACTGGGGATATTAATTTGGATTTTAGCATAGGACTGTAATTTAATATGTTTTTAAATTCTGTATTTTATTGTTTTATATGTTTTAAATTCCTGTGCGCCGCCCTGGGTCCTTCGTGGAGAAGGGCGGGATATAAATTTAATTTTTTTAAAAAAAGTAGTAGAACACAGTCACATTCATTGCTTATTTTATTTCTTAAGGACAATTCATTTCAACTTTTCACTCATTCCCATGAATATTACACAGTAGGAAATCCTGCTGTATTGTATTCTGAATGATATATGGCAGAATGATTATAGCCTCAGTTACACAAAAGCTGGCAACTTTTGACAGCGATCTCATCTTTTAATTGGTAGATGGCAGCCCTATAGAACAATGCTGCTCACCCATAATTCGCAACTGTAAATTTTTTTGTATTAAATGATAACTCTTCTGAGATTCCAAAAGTTTTGTTAGGGTTCTATATGCTCAATGCATATATGTTGTGTTGTGTGTGTACTGTCACCTGTAATCATTGTGTACTTTGAGGTACAGAGCTTCAACTTATGAATTTTATATGAACAATAACAATGGCTGGTTTTATATCAATGTCAATGTCAAATGCATCAGATTTCAGCTGAGATAACATCAATGGATTTAGCATTAAATATGTGATCCTAAACTCACACTAACAGCTTAAACATACAAAGAGCAGGAGAAATGGCAAATTATTTGGCTGTTGCCGAATCACTCTGGAGCTTAGACCATTGAGAAATGTTTTTGTGTAATTATCAGTTAAATTATAAACTTTATTTTATCAATACCGTTTGGAGAAGGGCGGGGTATAAATTCAATAAATAAAATAAAATAAAATAAATACATGCCCTTTTTAGGCAAATTATTTTTAATAGCCAACAGGTCTGGCTTCCTTTGAAAAAGTTACCAGTCATGGATTTATCTTGAGTATAAAACTTGAGTGTGTTTATTTAAAACTACTTTCTACTCTTCAAAAGAGCTTACTTTCCCTTAAGGCGAGTTTAGGATTGCATTAATTTATGAAAATAAGACTTCATTGATAATAACATTTTGGGCATACATTTAATATCTCTTTTCATATTGTTTGTTTTCTGAACAGAGGAAAATAGGCCTTATACAAATATACAACCACACCATATATTTAGGATTAGCATCACATCATGCTGCTTAAAGTATATTAAATAAATGTTAGGGAAGAGATAACAGGTCTCCTATACTAATATGCTGTCTACTGTAATTGCTTCCCTCTTTATCTTTTACCTTTACATATTTTCCCTGCTTGATTTAGCATTACTAATGTATCTGTGTTATTAATACTTTCTAGAGCAATATTAGTCTCAGCAACTGTAAGGTATGTGGCCTTCAATTCCCAGAATTCCCTAGCCAGAATGCTTTAAATATATATGCTCTATTCCATGGGTGTCAAACTTGCAGTCCAAATGTCGGATATGTCATGTTCTAGCCACACCCACCCGTTTCGAAGGGGGAAAAGTTGTGATTTGAGGACAATGTGATGCCATGAGTTTGAGACCCCTGCTCTATTTCAGAGTTTGATTTATTGAGTAGAAAATTTAACAGGGTTTGAATACTGTTCACTGCAAACTGTTGGCAAGGAACTGCAGCATAAAATTAGCTTGGGAAGGGTGTGTGTGGCCTGAATCTCAGCAATAGGATGTGTTCTCTGGGGGCTCTCTAAAGAACCATCAGATTTCCTGCTGTGTTGAGGGCTGATTAACCATAGCTGCCTTGTGGGCTCAGTGAATGTGATGAGAACTGTTTAAGGGCTAGAAAGCAAATTGGAATTTTGATTTTGATTTTACTCTTTACTCTTTACAGACTTTTATAGACTTTTACTCTGCCTATTTGTTTTTCTAGTAACTAATAACTTTTGACAATCCCTTGCTTTCAAATCAGTGAATTTAAAAGATAAATATGATGAATTATTTGTTTGCACTGCCATCTAGTGGTAAATAAAAGTTGGTTGAACAAAGTTGGCCAGAGAAAAAAAGGAAAGCTGGCTTTTTCTTTCTTTTTCTCACGTGTATACTTCGGTCCTTTTTTCTACACAATTTTTATCTGTCCCCTTACTCCCCCCCCCCCATCTCTCTCTCTCTTTTTCTTTCTTTTTTTCTTTTTTTCAATGAAGTCTGGTTTACCATTGTGGAATTAATTTTGGAGCTTTTTTTCTTTTTGTCGGACTAACCTGCCCAGAGAGGTGCACATGATGCATTAAAAGAACTCTAAAAAATGAAATATCACAAGCAACAAGAAGTACTATAATTAAATATAAGTCTAGAGCAGCGTTTCTCAAATAGTGGGGCGGGCCCCCCTAGGGGGGCGCGAGGCTCCGTAAGGGGGGGCGCGGAGCAACACACCCGGAAAGACCGATACCACCGTTGCATTCTCCGCATGGCCCGAGCACCTGTTCCTTAGCAGCTCCCAGCGCGCCGCCCGGCTTAGTAGCTCCCAGCGCGCCCACGCCTGGCTCAGCAGCTCCCAGCGCGCCGCCCGACTTGCCCGCTCACGGCTCTTGCCCGCTGCCCGCCTGGACGCGGCCAGTCGAAAGCCGGGAGGGAGGCGACCCCCTTCCATGGCATGGAAAAGCGGCCTCCCTCCCGGCTTTCGACTGGCTGCGTTGGGAGCGCTGGGAGCTACTGAGACCATCGCTCGGGCCATGCGGAGAAGGCAACGGCGGCACCAAGGAGAATAAATATCCTTGGCTCAGAAGGAGGCGAGGGAAAGAAGGGAGGGGGCAGCCCCGGGGCTGGGGGGGGCGCTTTCCAGGGCTGGGGGGGGGCGCTTTCCGGGGCTGGGGGCGCGCGAAATGTTTTCTTCTTCCTAGGGGGGGCCTGACAGAAAATAACTGAGAACCACTGGTCTAGAGAGATAGTGGTATTGAAGCAAATTCCAAGGAAGGTTAGAGAAATAAGAAAAGAATACCGCTTTCTGACTAAGAGTCTGATTAAGAAAGGGGTGAGTTTTAGATGGCTGATTCCAGAAGGGATTTTGGTAAACTGGCGAGAACAAAGGTACAGACTAGATACACTAGAGAAAGCGGAATTACTTTATGAGCAACATATAGCAGCACAGGAGGGGATGTTGGTAAGAGAAGAGGGAGGAGCCAAATGTCAGGAAACGAGGGGGAAAGATCAAGGGAGGAGGGAGAAAGAACAGGAAGGGAAAGTGCTAAGAGAAGGAGCAAGGGCCAAAGAGAACAAAGGAACAGAGGGAGCTGAGAATGACTAGACCAACTAAACCTATAAACCAATGACATGGAGGAAGAAATAAAAGTAATCTCAATCAACAAAAATGGACTAAGCTCAGCAATAAAAAGAAGAATAACATTCAACAAACTAGAGAAATTGAAATTGGACAGTATATGCTTACAGGAAGTACATATTAGAAAGAAACACAGAAAACTTTTGGAAGAGGCAAAACTAGGTAATTTATACACAACTCTGGCTGACCAAAGTAAAAAGGGAATAACATTATATATTAGAAAGACAATCCAATCAAATACAATTTTTGAAGATGCCGAGGGGAGAATACTGTTGGTGGAGATAACGATGAACTTGAGAAAGATATTATTAGTGGCAATATACTCCCTAAATTATAAAAAGAATATTTTTGGGGGAAACTACACCAAAAGATAATAGAACATGAATACGAAGATATATGTATACTAGGAGACTTTAATGCAGTTGTAAATAATGAAATAGACTATAAATCCACAAAGATGAACAAGAAGCCAAGGAAAGCCCTACCCAAAACATTTTTCATGATGATGGAAGAATTAAATTTGCAAGACATTTGGAGAATAAGACACCCGAAAGAAAGACAATATACCTTCTACTCAAACAGACACTTGTCCTGGTCAACAATAGATATGATGTGGATGTCAACAGAGTTAATACTCAAAACATTCAAAATAGACATAGACATAAGCACATGGGCTGATCATAATCCAATAATAATGACTTGGAAGGGACAGAGAAAAAAGGAGAGATGGACTTTAAATTTATATGGAAAAGGAACTGACATATTTCTTCCAGGAAAATAGAAAGGAAGACACATCATTACAGAATGTATGGGACACCTGTAAAGCATATATCAGAGGCCTTGCAATGACATATCTAGGGAAAAAGAATAGGCAGAACAGACAAACTCAAAAGAAGTTGGAATTAGAATATAAAGGTTTGGAGATAGAGTTGCAGAAAAACCCATAAAAACCCAAAAAGTAAAAAATATGTTGGAACTGCAAAAACATAAAATGAACCTGATAGAAAATGAAGATTTGGCAAACCAAATAAAAGTGGCAAAACAAAACTTTTTTGAAAATGTAAATAATCTAGGACATTGGCTGGCCTACAGGTTGAAAAAGAAAGAGAAAAAAAAGCTGATAAACCAACTGGTGGATGAAGAAGGTAATCTACAACATTCAAATGGAGAAAAGAAAAAAATAATTGAGAACTACTACAACAAGCTGTATCAACATGAGAGAGTACCAGAATAACTAAGATTCCAGAAAAATTTAAGAAGGCACTAGAAGAAAGAATTACAATGATGGAGGTAATAGAAGGCATCAAAAGGCAAAAGAAAGGGAAAACACCAGGAGAACTGTACCAAACACTACAAGAAGTATTAAGTAATGTATGTTAGAACTATTTAATTGCTTACTAAGGGAGGCAAAGATACCAGAAACATGAATGGAGGCATATATAATGCTGATAACAAAAGATGAGTCAGATCTACAACAAGGAAAAACTACAGACCTATTTCATTACTAAATGTGGATTATAACATTTTTGCATCAATAATGGCAGAAATAATGAAGAGACTCTTAAATGAACTTATACACACAGACTGAAATGGATTTCTCCCTAAGAGACACATCAGAGACAATATGCAAATTGTATTGAATACATTAGAGTACTATGAAGCCCATCCAGAGAAGCAAATGGCATTGTTATTTCTGGACACACAAAAGGCCTTTGATAATGTGAACTGGCAATTTATAATAATGCAATTTCAAATGATGGGATTTGGTGAGGGATTCATAAATATGATCAAAACAATATACAATAACCAACCGGCAAAGGTAATGGTAAATGGTGAGATGACAGGAAAGGTAGAGATCACGAAGAGAACTAGAGAAGAATGTACACTATCGCCATTATTATTTATAATGACACTAGAGATTTTGAATAGAGAAATACGACAAAATAAAGAGGTAAAAGGGATGAGGCTCAAGAAAGAAGAATATAAATTACAAGCATTCGCAGATGATTTGGTGTTTATTATGGAAAATCTAATAGAAACAGGGCCAAAACTAACAGAAATAATAGAAGAATATGGAGAAGCAGCAGGCTTGAAGATGAATAAAGATAAAACAAAAAATTTGGTGAAAAATATGACAGAAAAACAGAGAAGAGGGTTGATGGGGAAACTGAATATACAGGTGGTGAAAAAAGTGAAATATTTGGGTATTCAATTAACATCAAGGTGTGTAACACTAAAGGAGAATAATTATTATAAGGTGAGAAAACAAATAGAAATAGATCTGGAAAGATGGAAAAACCTACAATTATTATTGATGAGAAGAATAGCAGTAGTAAAGATGAATATACTACCAAGATTGCTATACCTATTTCAAACAATACCGATAAAATTAGAGAAAAAAATACTTTGAAAGCATGAATAAAATAGTGGGGAAATATAATATGGCAGGAGGAAAAAGCAAACATTAATATAAAAATGTTGCAAGATGCAATAGTTCGAGGTGGATTTGGATTACCAAACTGATAACTGTATTATCAAGCAGTGGGATTAGCTTGGATGAAGGAATGGATCCTACTGAGTAATACAAGATTATTGACATGGGAAGGTCATGATTTGCAACTAGGTTGCCATGCTTTTTTGTGGTAAGGTAAAAGTAAGGTACATTATGTAAGGAATTGATTGTTAACAATATGGGAAAGAGTGAAAGGGAAACCCTATTTAGAAATACCAATGTGGCTTTCAACAATGGAAGCACTGACACATCCAAATATCAGTATTATGAAAGATATCATTAGATATAAATATATTTTAACAGAAAAGGGGGAATAAAAACAAAAACAAGAATTAGAAAAGCATGGGATTGATACAGGATGGTTTTCACAATTGTAAATACAAGCAAGATATGAAAAAGATAAAAGGGAATATGGTTTTAATTTAGGAAGTTTGTAGTTGGATAAGATATGGGAACAGAAGAAAACATAATTAAGGAACTATATAGCTACCTACTAAGAACTAGGTTAGAAGAAGAAGTGGTTAAAGATACAATGTTAACGGGCAAAGAATTTTGGCCACACAATTGAGCTAGAAAAGTGGCAATGACTATGGGAAAGAACTACAAATTAACCATGTCAACAGTTTATAAAGAAAATGTATAGATAATGTTTTATAGATGGCACATGTCACCAGGAAAATTAGCAAAGATGTTTAAAGACAAATCAGAGAAATGTTGGAAGTGTCAACAAGCAATAGGCTCCTACTATCATATGTGGTGGACTTTTGCACAAGCAAGGGAATATTGGACTAAGATAAGAGTATGGTTAAAGGAAATGTTACAACAAGAAATAGAATTTAGACCAGGGATATTCTTATTAGGTATTATCCCAGATAAATTCAAGAAAGAGGATACTTATTTGATTATACATGTAACTACAGCTGCAAGAATTGTATTTGCCCCAAATTGGAAATCAAATATGCTACCAACAGATGAAGAGATAATAAAAAAGATATTAGATTGTGCAGAGATGAATAGGTTGACAATGAAAATAAAGGATAAAGAGGAATTGGAGTACTTCAAGACATGGGGAAGATTTTATGATTGGCTAGAGAAAGGAAACTAGAAAAGAAAAATAGGAAGGAGATATAGAACCCAGATGAGGCATTGTTAAATGGAAAAGGGCGGAGGAGAAGGGGAAAAGGGAAAAGGGAAAATATTAAATATATAAGTATACATCCAAAAGTGAGATATAAAGGGGGGTGGGAATATAGTTTGGATAGATTAGAGAAGGTAAGGGAGTAATAAATGATATCAAATTATATTTGGGTTTGCAGAAATACCATCCCAAGGAAACATAAACTGAGATCTGAAAGAGACACAATCATAGAAAAGAAAGAGAGAAAGGAGGAGAAAATGAAAGGAAGATGGGGGAAAGAAGGAAGAGGTGAGGAGAGGAGGATGGAAGGGAGAGGAAGAGAAGGTAGGAAGGGGAAGAGGAAGAGTAGGAGAAAGGGAAGGGAAGAAGGAAGGGGAAGAAGAAAGAAAGTAGAGAAGGGAGGGAGGGAGAAAAGAAAGGGAAAATAAGGAGGAAGGAATGGTAAATAAAGCAACCCAAACTATATATTGCAACCTATTAAATGAAATAATAAATGTATGAATGATAAATGTAAAGAAGAATAACAATTATGTGAATGTTTATTTAAAATGCTATGTAAGAAAAAAAAAGTTCTGGGGGAAAAATAGCTTGGGATGGAAACTTTTATTTCACATGAACGTTCTTGAGTTATTTCAGTCAACAATTTCGCATTAACACACTTAGTAAAGGGATGTTCTATGTGAGAATCAGCAATCTCCAGCTCCTTTTCTGAATTGATAATTGTTTTTGGGGAGCCATGATAAGAAATCATGGGAGCCAGTTTGACATAGCCATTAGGGCATCGCAATAACACTTAGATTTAGCTTCATAATACTTTATAGTCCTCTTTAAGCTGTTTACAGAGTCAGAGTATTTCCCCCAATATTGTGGGTCCCCATTTTATCAACCTTGGAAGGACAGAAGGCCTTGAGCCAGTCAGAATCAAACTCCTGGCAATTAGCAGTCTATGAGCCTGCAACACCACATTCTAACCACATTCTCACCATGGTTCTTCAGGCTAGAAACTGAAAGACTATGAATTCTAAATCTGCCTTGAGCACAAAACCAACTGCGTGACCTTAGGCCAGTCACTCCCTCTCTGCCCTAGGAAGCAGGCAATGGAAAAAACATTTCTAAACTATTGCCAAGAAAACCTCAATGACTAATCCAGGCAATTATCAGGAATCAACAATGATTTAAAGACAACAAACAGATAAATGAAGACCCATGTGTTCAACTATGTCTTATCAAGTTTTGCAGCAGATGCTTTAAAGGCAATTTTCAGCAAATAATTATATGCTAATATTTTCATTTCCAGTTATGTAGATACTATATATTTACAGACTAAATCAAAGCATTGTATTGGTTCTGTATCCTGAGTTTCTTAGTGATATCATAAATACAAGCTTTCACACTAAGGGCACTTTGGGATTATTCACTCACTGTAGGTAACTGATGTGGTCTAATTCCTAGGTGACTTTATCAACAGTGTGAACAGAATCTTGAGGAGACCGTTTCCACTTCCATTCCACCCACACTCTCACATTTGATTAATGATCAAACCTCGTTGCATAGAAAAACTTAATCTATGATATTTTTAATCATGAATCTTAGCTCCCTCCTTGAAAAAAGAAGGGCTGGGATTGGAACTATGAAGAATTTGGCCACCAAACTATTTAACAAAGGAACAAATTGTCTTTACAGCTTCTAGGAAATCAACTATACCTCACTAATAATATATACATTAGGATGATTTCATGTTATATAAATTTGTTTGTATGCATGTATATTCACACACATATGCAGTGCATACTTTATATAGATACATGCTTTGGATCTCACTGAGCGCAGCATCTCTCGGCTATTCTTGAAAACGGCTGTATTGTCAGTGATTGGACTCTTTTTAAGCCCCTCTTTTGCAGCGTTGTGTGGTAATCTAAAACAGTGACATTGCTTTCATTAATAGCAAAGGGAGGGGGCTATGTTTACTTTCAGTCCAAAGGATATTCCAAATTGTTTTCAAAGAATGCTCTGACAAGGGAGAAAGACACAGAAAAAGAGAGAATCTGATGGTATATAATGAATATAATTTAAGGTATTTTTGTCTGTGGCACTAAAAACGACGCTCCGAGCAAATCAGAGGTCGCTTCTGCTTTGGGGTTGTTTTGAGTGCTCTGGAAGCTTCAGAGAAGCCTCCTGAAGGTTGCTGAAGCCTCCAGAGGACCTCCGGGGGAGTGGGAAGGGGGGGCCGTTTCTGCCCTCCCCAGGCTCCTATAAAGCCTCTGGAGCCTGGGGAGGGCGAAAAGAACATGGAAAAAATGGGGGGGGGGGGGCTGTAGTGCATGCATGCGCTCTGGGTGTGTGTGTCACGCATTATGGGTGCAGCAGGCCCACACACAACCCCCCTGCGCTCCCCCCACTTATGGCCCGCGAGCCAAAAAAGGTTTGCCATGGCTGGAATATGTGATACTAAACTCACACTCAAATAGGAGTAAGTTTTAAAAGCTTAAACACACAAAGTTGCACCACCTAAGAGGAGGAGAAATGGCAAGTTATTTAGGTTTAGGTTTATTGGTTTCTTATACCGCCCTACTCCCGAAGGACTCAGGGCGGTGTACAGCCAGAGTCAAACAAATATATAGAAGTTAAAAAAGTTTTAAAAGACATATTAAACAATTTGGCCTAACAATGAAAAAACCCAACCAACCCTGATTAAAATTAATAAAAAAATATAATTTAAAATTCATTTTTATGCCAGCCCGGCTTGTTGGGAAAAAAAGGCTTTGAGAGCACGGCGGAAGGTGCGTAAGTCAGGGATAGTTCTTAATTCCGGGGGGGGCATTCGTTCCAGAGGACAGGGGCTCCCACAGAGAAGGCTGTTGCCGAATCACTCTGGAGCTTAGACCATTTAAAAATGTTTTTGTGTAATTGTCAGTGAAATTATAAACTTTATTTTATCAATACATGCACTTCTTTAGTCAAATTATTTTTAATAGCCAACAGAAGTCTGGCTTCCTTTAAAAAAGTTGCCAGTCATGGATTTCTCTTGAGTATGAAACTTGAGTGTGTTTATTTAAAACTACTTTCTACTCTTCAAAAGAGCTTACAGTTTTTGCTCTCCCAGAGGCTCCTGGAAAATCTCTGGAGCCTGGGGAAGGTGACACTCCCCCCCCCTTTAGGAAACCAACTAGGCCACGCCCAGCATGGCCACGCCCACCCAGCAACCAAGCAAAGAACTTATTGCTGAAATTTTTGAAGCCCACCCCTGTCTCTAAGGTAAAGTTAATGCAATATTGTGCTATTATAATGACACTTTCAATGGGGGCCCCTGTAAAATGATGTAATCAAAATGTACTTGTAAAAAGTAATCACACACCACTTCTCCTAGAAGAATGAAACATTTGGTGAATATTAAAAGAGGCAGAATATTATATTTCCCCAAAGGGAAAATGGAGGAAGCCCCAATTTCCTGCAGAGTAAAACAGCTTCCATCAGAAATTAACAGATTAACAGAGTTGGAAGGGACCCTGTTGTTCATCTAGTCCAACCCCCTGCCTCAGCAGGCAACCCTACTTAGGCAGTCCAGTCTCTTCTTGAAAGCCTCCAGGGATGAAGCTCCCACAACCTCTGAGTCCTTAGAGATGGAGATTTTGGGCCCATTAAGAAATCCAGGACAAACTATTCATAAACAAAACATCTTCATATCCAAGGTGATGGGATTAAGACGGGCAGGACAGGACTTTTTAGGACATAATGGCATTAACCTACCACCATTTAGCAAAAAACAAGTCCCTCCACTGCACAATGCCAGAATATTTCAAAGTCACAGAAACCTATAAAGACAATATCCAATCATTCGACTCTTTGGTCAGCTGCCCCAGAACCACCTGCTGTTGGTGGTTGTGCTCATCCATGAACAGAGTCTTTCTTTCCAATCAGCCTCCATGTTATTTCCCAGCTTGGAACTGGAGCTGCATGGTTCTTCCAACAGATCCCTATGAACTTGGTCCTTCCCCTACATTGGGGTGGGAGGGAGGAGATCTAAACTGATCCTGTTCTGCTCATAAAATAATGATTAATTGCTTTAATAATACAGAACATAAATAGTCTTCTACCCTATAAAATAATGAAGTAATAATAGGCCTTGAATTATTTATGGCACTCTACTCCTTTTTCATGCATTTTGGGGCTATTTGTTGGTGCTGCAAAATTTCAGATCACCGGTATATGGCAATAAAGAGATCACCATCTCTTCCATCTAGCAGCTTTGCTAATGTTTGCAGCCCTGATCTGATGGTCCTATTCTGTGGTATAGCTATCAAAGGGTTATAATCGCTATATTATTGATTATTTGAGTGTGGCATGCTTTCCCTCTCTAACTCAGAAGTTATTTTTCTCATGTCTGCTATTTGCATTTGGAAAAAACCATTACGGACACTAAAATCAGCTTTCCTGAAAACGGCACCTGAGGGTAGAATGCTATTTATTAGGATTAGAATTGCAAGAAGGAAAATATTAAAGTCCTCTTTTCTCACCCTACCTCCTACCATAGTAGTGGACCAAATTTTGGTGGCCAAGGTATGCCACCAACGTTTACAATTTGGTAATGAGGACTGAAGACCAAGAAATGGTATTGCCCAAAACACACCTATAGAGTAGCCAGGTTTGGAGGCATTTGGAAGCCCCCTTCCCTTTTCTTTTGAAAGAGGGGATCCATTTTAAGGCTTATTGTAAGATTTCAACTTTTCCCACCTCAAAATTTGTTTCTCAGATTTTTGTGTTTTAGCAATTATAGTCAGAAAGGGGCTTTGAAGTTTGAATGATCTTGGTTCTGCTAAATAAACAACATAAAAGAACCAATGATGTGACTAGAGATACATCCACATTGGCACTTAAAATAAGTTTATGGCCTGGCCATAGCTTTTCCATGGAATATAAATTTCTATTATCTGGCAAATATAACCCATATAGAATTCTTAATGCTTCCCTCTCTTCTCCCAACAATTATTCCCAGGATTCCTGGGATATAGGGATCATAGTTAAAACAATAACCTGATACAGCTTTAAAGTAGCTTTTAATGGAAGTTGAAGGGATTTTTTTTTTCTTCCAGCAAAACTTAATGTATTATGACTACATTAAAGCTTTGCAACTTCTATTGTAGATCTCTATTGGCATATATTTCTTCTAGCACTGTCATTTCATAAATGTATCCTTATTGACTGAATGTATGAATTGCAATCTAATATTAATTAAAGCTGCATAAATGTATATATAAATAAAGGAATAATTCTGAAGAAAATAATTATTTTTGTTTAATGGAAACCCATCAATTCATCACAGCTGTACCACTTTTCAAGAGATGAACTTTTATTGTGTGAGAGAAAAACCATGATCTTTCTGAGCTATTTCTTATCAACACCAATATTTAAAGATGTGTCTTAAATGCTAAATGCATTAATCATTTGAAAAATACGTGCTGCCTGTTTCATCAGGAGCACATTTTAATTTACAAAAATGTTTGACATTTACAAATTAATACACAAATTATTTAACAATTCAGCTCTTTCCCCCATCAATATTGGTAGACCTCTGTCCACCCATGTAGTTTTTCACACTGTAAAATTATATATTGTTCTGGTAGCTTATTTATAATAAAAGACCTTCACTGAAAACCAATGTGTGATTTGTCAGGAGTTGTGCAGCTTTCGTCTCCTTCTCAGTAAATGTGCATCTGATTGAAGCCATCATCGGTCTTGTTTTGGAAAGAGATGTTTTAACTTTGACAAACACTATCGTGATGCCATTAGACATCGATTTTTGGAGGGGGTGGGATTAGAAAGAATTTCATTTCACATTTTAAATGTTAAGAAAAAAGGGAAAGGAAAGATTACCAGAAATAGTTAAACAAAACAGGAGAAAAGCACTTGTGTCTTCAACATTTTTGCTCTTTGAAAGCAGATCTAAAAGAATGATACAGTATTTAAAAAAATACTTTTGGTTTTTGGAGTGTACAGGGTTTAAACTGGGGGGGATATGAGCCAAAGGATACTCCAGCCTACTGAATAGGTCGACTCTGTGCCGTGAATCTTACTTAAGGTTGACAGAAAGTGAAGAGAGGAAAAAATGGTGTCTAGGATGACTTGATGGAAGGATGACAGCATAACTCAGTGCACATAATAAAGCCAATAGACAACATTAAAAAGAATAAAAGTGATAGGAAAGACCATTCTGGAGCACTTGTCTATGGAATTAACATCAGTCAAATCTGGTATTTTGACTTTGAGCTGTGATGCTCTTCTTCGTAGTCGTCCCTTTTGGTGTGCGGTGTGTCTGTCCGAGGTGCTTCTGCCCTTGAGGTCTTTCCTAGTAGGTGGTTTCCGGTAATGGATGCTGGCACTGTCATAAGAGTACATGGTGGCTCTTGGATCATTCAAACTTGCAAGCACATCAGAGCTGCTGACTTCATTTCTCATTTCCAAGGTAGTAAGAAGGATATTCCCACAGGCGTCAATCTAAAGGAGGGGTACACTTTAGAGAGAGTCTCTGCATCACTAGTGCTCTTTACATCCCTGCAAGTCACCTGAAACAATGGACTGCTCCAGATTGAATGCACCCCTCCCCACCCCCACCCCCCCACCCCCAAAAAAGAGGAAAGTCCATTCCTTTTAAGGACATTTTAAAAACTATGTTATTTACTTCTGAATAGTCTTGTTGCTTTCAGTGAAGTTTAGATTAGTCAAAACTAGCTTCAGCGCAATGTATTTCAAGTCCTATACTGTAAGAAGTACCAAATCCGGATTTTTTTCTCGTGTCAGCTTCTTCAGGAAATATTGAGAGAATTTCCTGAAATAAAACCTTGGTCTGTTTTCCTGAAAAATTTGTCATTTTATTTCAGTTTCAGATTATTCTTTCATTTCTGGCAATGGCAACATTCTTTATTGTCTATTTTACACCCTTCACAGTATCAAGAGATGTACATCAGGAGCTAAGCCTTATTTAGTGACCACAGTTGTGACCAGAATCTTGGTAGTTAAGCAAAACAGTCACTAAGAGAAACTGCAGTTTTGCTTGCAATGTATTTCAACTTTCTTTTTCTTTATCAATCTAGGAAGATTGTAAATGTGAAGACTAAACATTTACTAAAAAGTAATGTTACTTTTTATCACCATTGTGACTATGAATGATTGCTCAATGAGGCAATCACTAAACGTGAATTACCTTAAAATCTAAGAAAATAACCTTAGCACTTTTTACCCTGAGGATTTCTAGAATAGAGACTATTATTTCAGCAAAATTAAGGAGAGAAACAGGATCTATCTGTGATGTTTCACCTGGGTTTAGATCAGTGGTTCCCAAACTTTTTCAGTCCACCGCCCCCTTGGTGCTACAAACTGATCCTCAGTGCCCCCCACCAGTGGTGGGTTTCAAATTTTTTTAGAACCTATTCTGTAGGTGTGGCCTATTTTGTGGGCATGGCTTGGCAGTCATGTGACCGTGTGGGAGTGGCCACCTTGTAAAATGTAGTGAAACTCATTTAACAACGCTCTTGCTTAGCAACTAAAATTTTGGGCTCAATTGTGATAATAAATTCTTTCTTTTTCATTCTTTCTTTCCTTCCTTCCTTCCTTCCTTCCTTCCTTCCTTCCTTCCTTCCTTCCTTCCTTCTTTCTCTTCACTCTCCCCCTCTTTCTTTTTTTCTTTCTTTCTTTTCTTCCCTGTGTCACTCTCCCTGACTTTCTTTCTTTTTTTCTTTCTTTCTTCCTTTCTCTTCCCCTTCCTTCTTTCTTGTGTCACTCTCCCCCTTTCTTTCTTTCCTTCCTTCCTTGTGTCACTCTCCCCCTCTTCCTTCCTTCCTTCCTTCCTTTTTTTCTTCCTTTTTCTTCTTCTTACTTTCCTTTCCTTCCTTTTTTCCTTTCTTGTGTCATTCTCCCTTCCTTCCTTCCTTCCTTCCTTCCTTCCTTCCTTCCTTCCTTCCTTCCTTCCTTCCTTCCTCCCTTCCCTCCCTCCCTTCCTTCCTCTCTCTCTCTCCCCCCCCATCTCTCACACATACTTTCCAGTTGGTGAAAATTTCTGTTTTGCCAGCTGGGAGGTTAGCAAAGAAGACTCATTTTCCCTGCTGCCCGCAGCTCTCAGAGGCAGGAGGCAGGGAAGTGAGCCCTAGGCCTCATTTCTGCCTCCTTCTTCGAGAGCTGGCTTCAGGGATGGCCAGCCTCTCCCACCACTGCACCCTTCATTCACCTTTTACCCGGAGGCTCTGCCGGCAGTCGCCTCCCAAGACGGCTGCGAGCCTTCCAAGGAGGATGCTGGACATTGGGGGTGGGGGTGGCATCTGCTGTTTCTGCTGCTGCTGCAACTGGTAATGCAGGCTTCTCGCATTAAGTTGCAGGCACACCGATGCCAGCAGCTGCGTTTTGCTTTGAAACTTGCTGCCCCAGCAACCCGAAGGGGACATTCTCCCAGCAACTTTCTCTCTTGCAAAACAGGCGCGCGAGGCCCCCAATGATCTGATGGGAACCGTGAAGAGCCAAACTGTGCCCAGCCATCCTTACTCCCTCCCAGCTAAGGGTGGGAGCACCTGAGATGCCGCTGGAAGAATGTCCCCTTTGGATTGCTAGGAAAGCAAGTTTCAAGGCAAAACGCAGCTGCTGGAATCGCCCCGTTTCCAATGGGGGGGGGAATCCATGTTTTTCCTCCATCTCCATGGATCCCCCCCTATTGCAAATGAGGTGGCCGTGAAAGGGAAGGGAGCACCCCCCGCGTGTCTTCTTGAAACAGCAGGAGGAGGAACGGTGGGGAGGGGAGTTTGGTTGTTTGAAAAGCCCCGTGTGGAACTCCCCTCCTATTCCTCCTCCGGCTGTTTGAAGACACGCGGGGGGCGCTCCCTTCCTTTCACAGCCACCTCATTTCCAATTGGGGGAGATCCATGGAGATGGAGGAAAAACATGGATTTCTCCCCCCCCACCTCATTGGAAACGAGGCGGCTGTCAAAGCAAGGCAACGCCCCCCCCAGAAGAAGAAACAGAAGGGGAGTTAGCGTCAGCCCTCCGCCCGCCCACCAAGCGGTAGTTGGGTTGGGTGGGCGCTGGGCCCCCTGTCCTGGCCAAGTGGCGCTCGTGGTTGCCACCATGCCTGTGCCCCGGGCTGCCTGCTGAGGAGGAGGAGGAGGCAGGGGCGTGTTGTTGGCAATGGGCAGGGGTGGGGTGGGTGCAGCACTGCAGCCCTTGCCCTTGGGGCTCTTCTTAAGGGACATGCTGGCTGGCGCTGCTTCAGGGGGGCTCGGCTGCCGCACCTGCTAGGTTCTGCCCGCCCCGCCCACCACTGCGCTCCAGCCGGGCTCTCCCCCCAAAGCCGCCCCGCACCCCTTGCCTCTCACGTGGGGAGGTTGCAAGACATGCGCCGGATCTTCCGCACCGCTTCCCCAGATGCATGGAGGGGCCAAAAGCGGCCGCACTGGAGCTCCATCCCCAGAGACTTTTCAGAAGGAAGGAGGCAGCCCCTGATCTGGACTAGCAGAGGCTCTAGTCCTGCTTGAGCAGGGGCTGGACTAGAGGACCTCCGAGCTCTCTTCCAGCTCCCTCCGGTTCACTTTGGGGCTGGAGCAGAGGCTTCCTTCCTCACAGGAGAGGCGTGCGCGCATGCGCGCATGCGCGCTGCTTCAATCTCCATCCCTGACCGGCTCTGGGGTCCCCTCCTCCCTCCGCAAAAGTCCTGCCAGGCCAGCAAAGATCCCATCTGGACCAGGTGGCGCTGGGACCCCGTGCCCTCCGCGCCCTCGCAGTGGCTCCCTTGCTCTGAACTGCGCTTTGGAGTGGGCAGCGATCCCTCGAAAGCCCCCAAGTTGGTCCTCCTCCTCGCCCGGATCCAGAGCGGCGCTCCCCGCCTGGCCTTTGTCCCTGCTGGCTGACTAGAGGACCTCCGAGCTCTCTTCCAGCTCCCTCTGGTTCACTTTGGGACTGGAGCAGCAGCTTCCTTGGGGCCAGCAGGGACAAAGGCCGGGCGGCGAGCGCCGCGCTGGATCCGGGTGAGGAGGAGGACCAACCTGGGGGCTTTCGAGGGATCGCTGCCTGTGAGGAGGAGGACCAACCTGGGGGCTTTCGAGGGATCGCTGCCCGCTCCAAAGCGCAGCTCAGAGCAAGGGAGTTGTGGGGGCGCAGGGGACCAGCGCCGCCTGGTCTGGATGGGATCTTTGCTGGCCTGGCAGGGGCTTTTGTGGAGGGAAGAGGGGACGCTGGAGTTGGTCGGGGACAGGAGATTGAAGCAGCGTGCGCACACGCCTCTCCTGGGAGGAAGGCGGTGATTGGAGGGGAGGGTGGTGACGTTACTTAAAGGGAAACCCGCTATTTCCAGGTTTGTTTTAACAATGTCGTCCTTCTGCCCACGCCGATAGGCTTTAACAGCCCATCTTCCGATCGGCAAGTTTCTTCCTCACCCTCAGCGCCCCCGTTGCCTCCTAGTGCCCCCCTGCAGCCGTTTGGCCTCCTAGCACCCCCCTAACGCAGGCCACCGCCCCCTGGGGGGCGTTACCGCCCACTTTGGGAACCACTGGTTTAGATTAACAGATTAACAGAATTGGAAGAGATCTTGTAGGTTATCTAATCTAAGCCTCCCCCCTGCCCAAGCAGGAGACCCTACCCCAGTGATGGTGAGCCTGTGGCACGTGTGCCAGAGGGGGCACTCAGAACCCTCTCGGTGGGCCTGCGTGCCATCAGCCCAGCACAAAGTTTGGCAGAGTTTGCTGATTGGGGCAGCCCCGTTGAGGTCAGGTCTTTGCTTCTGCAGCTCCAGCTCTATCAGGCTCTTCTCTCCTTCCCTCACTTTCTGCCAGGGGAAGTCTCCAACCCCTTAAGTTACCCTGTGAGATGCCTGATCCCACCAGGGATAACCCAACCATGCCTCGAGACCTCCACCCCTGGAGGAAAAGAAGCAAGGAAAGACTAATGTGAAGCGCTCAGTTAGAAAGAACCGGAGCCTTTCTCCATGGCGGATGGGCTGCACCGAGGTCGCGGGCCCGTCAGGCAGTGCCATAGACAGCCATCGCTTGGCCATGTCCTGAACTAACTGTCTTAATTTGGCTACTGTGGCAAAGTCACGCCCTGAATCTTGATTTAATTTGTAAATACATACAACTACAAGCCTCATCCATATAGCACTCTAAGTCATAAAGAGATTTTTTGGCTTGGCAATGACAACAAATTTGACTGTTTTGAGCAAATCACAATATATTCATTGATGCAAGTTCTAGATTAGGATCATACTTCATATTACGGCACAATAGGATTTGTGATAGGTTTTGTATCTTCAGATAGGTTTGATGAAGCTGTTAACACGACCTGCCTCAAAGGGTCTTCTATGTGCCTGCCATGTGGCACAAACTAAGCATTTTGGTCATTGCTGAGTCAGAATATCAGAAATGTAAAAAACATAATTAAATAAAATTATGGTTGAGGTGGGGCCGAAATTATAAATATCAAAAGTTGTTTGTATCATTGAAAACTCTGTTACTGTGTTAAAAGGTTCACCATCACTGCCCTACACCGTTTCTGTCAGATAGTTTCCTGTATCACATTCTCACTGAGGAATAAGTGGCCTCTGGTAAAATGGGGCAATAATAATAATAATAATAAATTTTAATTTGTAGACCGCTCCCTCTCCCCGAGGGGACTCGGAGCGGTGCACAGGGAAGATAAAAAACAATAAATATACACACATAATTAAAAGCAAATTAAACATTATCCCTGTGCTAAAATTCCCAGTTAAAATTCACTAAAATCCCCAGCTAAGTTTACTAAAAACCCCATAGATAGAGAGACTACCCAAGGCCGGCCAAGCAGAAAAGATATGTTTTTAGTTTTAGACGGAAGGAGCGGAGGTCCGTGGTTGTTCTAATGTCGGGGGGAAGGTCGTTCCAGAGGGCTGGGCCCGCCACAGAGAGAGCCCTTCCCCTGGGCGTCGCCCGCTGACAAAGTCTAGTAGACGGCACCCGGAGAGGTCCCTCTCTGTGGGAGCGAATCGGCCGTGTGGATGTATGAGGCAGGATCCGATAATGCCATCCAGTAAGCTTGGGATGTACTTAGTGGCACCTACAAGGTGGCTGGGATGGGGGAAGTAGTGGAATTCAGCTGGTTCAAACCGGTTCATGAGAACCAGTAGCTAATTTTCTGAGCAGTTCAGTGACCTGGCTGTTGGAAGAAATCTCCTTCCAACAATCTTTTGTATTTCCCACCTTTCAGGGTTAATCCTGTCATGAAGGCAGGAAGGAGGCATTCTGGTGAGCCTCTAGCAAAATCACGTTTATCTTTATTGCCCTGTTTAAGTGTTTTTCAAAACTGCCTCTTCGGTTCAGCCTTGTTACCTTGTAACACCATTAATGGTTTTTGGAAGTACACTCAAACCTTCTGTAGCCTGAGCGGCTTCTCTGGAGTCGTCCCCTTTTGCTGGTACTTTTGTTCCAGGGATTGTTTTAAGCTTTTTACACTGTTTTAGTGGTTCATGGCACTGTCCTTTTGGGATGTCCTTCCAACATGTCCGAACCTGTCCCCCTCTGTCCCCAATTAAGGGTGGGAGGGGGCAATCACAGGCCTCTTTATTCCCTGGACCCATAATCTTCTCTAAATGGAGTGATAGGACTAGTCTTTTGCTTCTTTCTTTGCTTGTTTGTTACAAAAAAGGGGCTTCGGGAGGTCTCCTAATGGGAAAGCAATGAGGTAATCTTTTTGGACCACTGTTGCCTGCCTGATTGAGTATAGCAATGGCTAAGAGGCAGGATGCAAGCTTGGCACTCTCCCTGGGTTTTTTACTGCCTTTCTGGGGGGCCTGTGATCTTTCATTAAATCTGGATGATTCCCTTAGGATATCTTGTGAGCAGTGGAGGGTTCCAGCCGGTACACCCTAGTGGCGTATCAGTGGCAGCTGGGAGAAGTGGCCACCGTACCAGAATGGTACCTTATTTTAAGCCAACCGGGACATTTGCACGCACACGAGCAGCATATGGTGCCTGTGCGACCTCTACCGAGCAACTGGAGCATGGCAAGGTGGTGGGTGTGCATGCATGCGTAGGGCGTGTGCCCGAGGTGGACGCCTGGCCCTGTCACAGTGTACCGGTTGCGACAGGATCCAGAACCTACCACTGCTTGTGAGGTGAGTAAGAACAGCCGGTATCTTTAAGTGGTGTGAATGGATCTCAGGTTTGCTTCTCCTGGGTGGGAAAGCACAGGGGTCTCTTGTCTATGGGGGATCCTTCAGTCATCCAGGTCATGGTTGTCCCAAAGGTGCTTTTTCCAAGAGGCAACTAGACTTCCTTGGTTTCCAGAAAGTCCAGTTGGGACAGGAGTCTCTTGCATTGCTTCGGAGTGGCCAAGGCCCATGATAGCTCACTGATAGTAAGATTTTGCTTTTTAAAGGAGGTAGGGGTGTGGATCCTCCCGCCAATTTGTTTTATTTTTTCCTCATGATAATAAGGCTTAGTAACATGGCACCAGGCTTGAAGTTTATTTAGATATCTCTGGCATGTACTAATTTAATTGTGATTTTGTCAAACTTGGGAGGGCAGAGACCTGGGTCCACTATATATTTTGTTAATTTGTCTCTTTAGCTTGATATTTTGTAGCCCAAGTAGGCCCACCCACTTTCTGGAGATCTTAAATGACCTCTCTGCTAAAGGGTTTCACTTTATGAGCCAAAGTTGGTTGCTGATAGTTGTTGCATTTTAACTATTTTAATTCCTCAAAGGGCTCTGGCATCCTGCCTGATTTGTAACTCTGGATTGCAGGTATTGCTGAGGAAAAGGAAGGTATTCGGACAGAATGGTTTAGGTTTCCATGATGGCTGTGACTGTCATTGATCTTCAGTGTGTATTCCCCCATTTCTAATCTAATGATTGGATTAGCCGGGTGTAACAAGGAGTGGCTGGGAGGGGAGGAGTGAGGCATGGATGGGCGTGGTGAGGAGAGGTGTGGCGAGGCACCCTCAAAATGAGTGACATCAAGTTGGCCATGCCCACCCAATCACATGCCCACCCAGCCCCGCCTATCTAGCTGGTCATTAGGGCAGAGAACTGGTTGTTAAATGATTTGAATTCCACACTGGATGGGGGTGTGGGCTAGCATATGACAAAGAGAGTGCCACCCTGGAGGAGACTGGAAGTACCTCAGTGAGACAGACAGAAAAAACCATGGGCTCTGAAGAGCCTCACATAAATTCTGTCTGACAAACTGATGCTCATTAATCTTTGGATCAGAACTTTCCTGGAGGGAAAGTGAAGAAGGAGCCGCATCTCATTCGATCCAGAGGAACGCAATAGGTTCCTTGTAGGTCAGAGATTAGCTCTCTGAATTGGCATTGGGGGAGGCAACATTGTAAAAAATGGTCACTATAAAACTGAAGCTTCTGGACTAAGCATTTGAGCAGGAACAGTGTCTTGGAAAGAGTGATGAGACCTGGTGTGAATATTTGAATAACCAACTGACATACATCAGAATTTGGAAAAGGCAAAGAATTTTGTGAGTAGAAAATAATATTAACGGATAGACTGGGATTTTGGTGAAAAGAAAACAAAGAAGGAAAACAAATGTGGTTTAAATCGTTAAGCCCAAAGAGAACTGCTTGCTTTAAACAACTTGGAGACAGAAATGAGAATTGACTAACCCATTGAATTTGGATCTGAAAAGATTGTGTCTTTAAAAGACATTAACTGGTAATTGGGAACCTCACAAAGGAAAAAGGAGGGGGGAATGGAAGCTAAAAATACCGACACTAAGGAGACTTGCTTTGTTCGAGCTCATTTTAATTTACATATCTTAAGCAACTCGAATCAAAGTTAACAAGAGGAAAGTTAACAAAAGGAAAAATCAAGAAAAAGCATTATTTTTTCCATTCATAACTATCTTTTCTGGATTTAAAACTGGATTTAAAAATATCAAGTTGTATTGTTGAAAATCATTGATGAAAGAATATGGAGCCATTTGCCAGAGGGAAGAACAAAGAAAGCGAAGTGATTAAGATGTCTCCCCTTTCTCTTTTTCTCGATTTCAGCTGAATTGGAATATTGGGACCGGATCAGAATTGGGAAATAAGAAGAAATCGTGGAACTTAAATTATAATTAACTGTAATTTTTGAACTGAACATTATGGAAAATGCATCAGTCATCAAAATATGAGTCATTAAAATTAAATAGAATTTTGAAGTTAGAAATTAAGGAGAAACAAGAAATGAGGGAAGAAGAGGGGGAAGGTACTGAAATTACAGTAACAATAGAAAATAAAAAGATTTCACTGGGTTTGACAGCAGCACAGAGAAAATTGAAAAGTGGGGGGGGGGGGGAATATGTCCCAACAAAGAAAATGGAAGGGATTATAGATGAAAGTAAAGGAAACTGCCAAACAGAAATAGAGAGGAAAGAGAAGAAAGAAAGGAGTGATAAGAGAAAAGTGGAAGAGAAGACAGGGAGACAGAGGATACATCGAAAGACCCAACAGTGGGTAATGGAAAAGTTTGGGAAGAAAGAATATATACCCAGTAGAAAGAAAAAGCAACTTAAGAGTTTGGAATAAAAGGTCACAAGGATGAAATTGGATATTTAGAAATTATTATGTAGAGAATATAAAGTAGAGGTATGTGATTTACTCTTTTACATGATATTTAAATCGAGTTGCTAATTGATTGAATACGATAATGAAGTGTGGAAGAGAGGAGAGAGGCAAGAGAAAGAAGAGAGGGTGGGGGGAGAGGAGGAGAGAGAGAAGGAGTGGAAAGAGGAGAGAGGAGGAGAGAGGAAGGGGAAGTAGAGAAGAGAAGGATGAGAGAGGGAAGAAAAGAGGTAGGGAGCAGGGGAGAGGGAGAAGAAAGGGATGGAGAGGGTATAAATATGATGTATGGATAGCAGAAGAGCCAATGATAGTTTTTGGGGTTGATGGTGAGACGACTTGACATAATATTTAATAATACAAAATAGTGTTGGTTATGTAATGGTATACAAGTGGTTATTTGTATGAAAATGAAAAAAAACCCTTTATTAAAAAAAAGAGTGCCATCCTGATACCATGTAAGCTTCCCTTCCTTTTTTTTTTTTCATTCCTTGTGGCAGACCATTGAGACAAATCTTGTGCTCGGCTATGCTGTGTCAATTTGACAAATGCAATGGCCCTACAACTACCTCTGACAGTGAATCATAAGACCAGGCTTTGCCTTCTGAAATGTTTCATTGAATGCTTTTCAGTAAATCTACGAGAAAACAGTTAAGCAGGAATTCCCTGAATTGAGAAATAGACTTAAGTCCACAGTCATGAAACAGAGACAGATAACCTCAATCTTTTAAAAATGATTAGGTGATTGGAAAACAGCATTCAACTGCTCCTAGGTAGCTTCCAATTCAAAGTAATGGCTTTTGGACTGCAGCCCCCCTCCCTTTGGTGGTGTTTATGAACTTAATAAATGAGGTGCTGCACGGACATTTCTATAAGGGGGTCCTTGTTTACTTGAAAGACATCCTCATCTACACTGAGATCATGGAAGACCATATACTCCTAGTCTGCCAGGTACTGGAAAAGGTCTAGCAACAAATCTGTACATCAAGCTGTCAAAATGCAAATTTCACTATGCACAACTAGACTACCTGGGATACTGAGTGTCAAACAAGGTCATAGATATGGACCCAACCAAAGTACAAGTCGTCCTAGACTGGCAGCTCCCTTGCACCCACAGATAGCTACAAAGCTTCCTAGGATTTGCAAATGTTTACAGGCAATTCATCCCCTCCTTCGCAAAGATGGCCAAGCCCATGACAGACCTCTTAAATACACGAGGGGCAGGGATGAAGCCCCGCCTAGGACAACTCCTACAGTGGAACCTAACCTGCCAAAAGGCAACAACCCTTCCCAGCAATGTGGCAGTGGGAGTAGTGCTACTCCAAAGAAATAGCCAAGGAAAACTACAGCCCTGCACCTTCAGCTCCCACAAACTCATGGAAACAGAGAGGTGTTGGGCCGCATGGGGAAAAGGCTTTTGCTGTAAGATGGGCACTGCTAACCTGGCATCACCTACTGGAATGGGGGTGGGGGTGGAGAAACCATTTGAACTCTGGACTGACCACAAAAATCAGGAGTCTCTTAGCACCCCATGGAAACTGTCACCCATACAAGTCCGCTGGGCTCAATACTTCAACAGATTCAATTCTGTGCTAAAACACATCCATTGGGGGAGGAATTTCCTAGCTGAGCCCTCTCCCACATGCCCCAGTACAAATCTGAATGGGAGGAGGTAGCATCATCCTCCCTACGCAAACAACCACCCAAATGACCATCAGATGACAACACCACAGTCAGCAAGACTGACCCGCAAGCGATCCAACCATGAAACTCAAAAGCAAAGGGAGGACCTAGAATGGAAGGGGATGAAACTCTATGTCCCAGAGTCCCTTTGCACCTGTCATCACTGAAAGAAGCATGGGGAAATGTCAAAAAAGTGCTAGCTAAAGCGGCACAGACCTTTAAGAAACAGGCAGACAAACACCAAGCCCCTCAATGGCCATTCCAGCTGGGGGAAAAGGTTTACCTCTCCACAAAATACTTGAGGTTAAAATGCCCCAGCAAGAAGCTGAGACCCAAGTTCATGGGGCCATTCCCCATAGTGGAGATTATCAACCCCATCATGGTGTAATTAAAATTGCCCTGACTTCTAGGAAAGATACACCCAGTATTCCATAGCAGCCTTTTAAAACCCATGGTCAGGTCGACCCTGAAGCTACTACCCTGTGAGTCCCTGGACCCTGTGGTCATATGGGGGTGGCAAAGCCATTAGGAGGTGCCACACATCCTCGAGTTGAAGTGGCACAGGAGACAGCTCCAATACCTAATCAGTAGAAGGGCTACCCCTTATCAGTGGCATCTTGGGTAAAGAGCAGAAACATCCATGCTGACCGCCTCATAGCTAAATTTCATGAAGACAACCCAACAAAGCCTGGGGAGGTTGCACTCCTCTACTTGTACTCAAACTGTTTTTGCCTTGCACAGGTCAGCTTCAGGAAATGAGGGAAGCCGAAGGTCAACTTGTGAAGCATTCCTGACCTGCTCTCACGTTGCCAAAGGAAGGGGGATGGGGAATTGAACATCGCAGCTGCATTGAGGAACTTGCACTTCAGTCAAATCAAAGCACATTCCAGCCAGCCATGTCAAGGCCATAGCCACAGAGACCCACAGTGGCCAGAGGGAGGGACCTCTGCAACCCATGAAATTGCTTTGTTAGAGAATGTGACTGATGACACACCTTGGGGGGAGGGAGAAACAAGGTCAGAGCCAGGACACGAATTAAGTGAGGTCAGAGTTGGCTTCACTTGGTCTGTGCCAATATGAAGTTTCTAATAAATAACTAGATTTCTTTTGAAGCTTGGCTTGAGACTCATGTTTTAATTAGGGCATAGGTCAGATCCCTGACATTATTATTCTAATGACCTGGATGTCCCCAAAGGATGACTTCTGTTCTTCTAAGAGCAAATTACCTTCCTATTTAGGCCAGTCAGTCAAGGCACATCATGTGTAAATAAAATCTAGGAAGTTCTATACTACGTATGATTTGGGTGAGTTAGGATGTATTGCTTCTGTTTTTGGAATCCACAGAGCGAAACCTCAGAGGTATTTTCCAACCTCAAACAGGAGGTACTTTATATTAGTTAGGAAAGAAAAAAGAAAGACGAGGAGAGATTAAAAACAGGTACGGATTATTGAAATGAATCTATGGGTAACTGAAAAGTGCTTCCAAAATCACATTCCTATCACCTATACCAGGTCTGCAACCTTAAACCATTGCAAAATGAGGCAACTCCAACCCGGATCCTGTCGGGGAGACACCCCCTCCTTTCCTCTCTCTCCCTGCGGTGGGGCCTGAGGGCAGCTCCTTCCTCGGAGGCGTACAGCAAGCAAGCAAATGCGGTGCTCCAGCAGAGAGTAGGAGGTTCAGAGCCCCACCTATGGCTAGTGAGAGCCAGGGAAGGAGACCTGGGCCCATTTGGTTTGCTTCAGAGTGGGGTGGGAATGCAGAATGCAGAAGTCGGAGGAAATCCATGCCTTTGCTCCTGCTCTGGAATATGGAGGGGGTGTCCTACTGTCACATCACCCGACAGGGAGCCGCAGCAGAGGGATGAAAGAGATGCATGTGGCTCTGGAGCCACAGTTTGCCAACACCCGACCTACAAATTTAATTTGCATTAATACAGGTAGTTCTTAACTTACAACTTCAATTGAGCCCAAAATTTATGTTTTGTTAAGTGAGTTTTGTCCCGTTTTACAACTTTTCTTGCCCCGTTGGTTAAGTGAATCACTGCAGTTGTTGAATTAGTAACACAGTTGTTAAGTGAATCTGGTTTCCCCATTGACTTTGTCAGAAGGTTGTAAAAGGTTATCACTTGACCCCGGGATACAACAACAGTCATAAATGTGAGTCAGTTGTCAAGCATCTGAAAGTAAATCAGATGACCCTGGATATGCTGCAATGGTCATAAGACACTTTTAAGTATGAAAAATGGTCATAGGTCACTTTTTTCAGTGCTGTTGTAACTTCAAACAGTTACTAGGTGAACTGTTGTAAGCCAAGGACTGCCTGTATTTATTTGGATGTACATACAACACAGAACACAGAAAACAGGTTTGGAAGTGATCTTGAAGATCTTCCAATCCAACCCTTTGCTGAAGAAGGACACACACTGTCCGATCTCTTCTTGAAAACACCCAGTAAAGAAGCATTCATAACTTCTGGAGGCAACTTCTGTTCCACTGATTAATTGTTCTCTTTAGTACTAGCTTGGATCTCTTAATGATTGTTTTACCCATGACTTCCTGTCTTGCCCTCAGGTACTTTGGAGAATAGTCGGAGCACTTCTTCTCTGTGGAATCCCTTCAAGTACTGTAAGGTTGCTAGCATGGCACTCTTCGTCTTTCTCTTCATTAGACATACCTCGTTCCCATAACCATCCATCTACCGTAACGATTTCGTTTCCAGGTCTCTTATCATCTATGTAGCTTTTCTCTACACTTTTTAAAGAGTCTTTTTCTAGACTTTTAAGCATCTTTTTGTATCATGGTGACCAGAACTGGATGCAGTATTTCAAATGTGGCCTCACTAAGGCAGCATAGAGCACTATTAGTACTGTACTTCTTGGGATCTTGATGTTTTGTTTGTTGATGCAGCCCAGGACCATATTGGTGGTTTTTTTTGGTAGCTACAGCACAGTGCTGGCTCATAAGCTGTTGACTACTAGGATCCTACATTGCTCTCATATTTACTACTGTTGAACCAGTTACTGTCTATTTTGTACCTCTGCATTTGTTTGATTCTTCCTGTCTACATGTAGTACTTTACTTTTTTCACCACTGAAGTGCATGCATCTTGTTGGATTCTTTACTTACTTGCATCTGTCAAAAAAGTAAATTCTCAAACCCAGGTCCATAATACCATAAAAACAGATAATCAGGATAAGTTGATCAACAGATTTTCTACATTAATTTTAAAGTTTTTTGCTTTATACATATATTTATGGATGTACGGGGTCCACAAATATGTTTCTAGGCTAATTTTGAGAGAAATATATATAAACAATAAATACTGGTATTAAAACCACTGACTATTGAATATCATACTAATTACTGACATGATGAACTATTGAATATTCTGAATAAGTTATGATGCTTATTCCTTTCATATTCTGTAATTCAAAAATTGTTTTTCCAAAAATGAAGAGGATTAGGCCACTTTATAAAGCATAACGTAATCTACATTTGTAATGTAGATTCACTAACAAATTGTCTTATTTGTAGTGCTGTAACCTTCTACTTCCACAATGCTTCTACAGATAAATAGGAAACTATATCAACTTTCAGAGAATTGGTTACCTGAACTTTATTCACTTCCACTTTCTTCCTCTCATTGGTGGCTTTTTCTGCTGCTTTCTTCTGATGCTGAGGGCCTTTCCCAAAGAACGTGTAGTTGACAAATGCATATTCCAATAAAGCAAGGAATACAAAGAAAAAGCAGCCCATCAGGTAGATGTCAATGGCCTTCACGTAGGGGATTTTGGGAAGGGTTTCCCTGAGGTGAGTGCTAATGGTGGTCATGGTCAGCACAGTGGTGATTCCTACAGAGAAGGAAAGAGTTACCTTTCTAAAGACATTCTTCATTTCTGAAGATGCCACCATCATAAAGTATTCTTGATATCTGAGCTGTTTCTACAATGCTCCAGTTTTCTATGCCTTTTAGCATCTTTTCCATTGTATCAATCAGACTTGGGAATTACAACTCTCAAGACTTGCCACAATGAGTAGCTCAGACCTTAGAGCCTTTGGGACAAGAGGAAAGAATGTGAGTTTGTTTCTTTTTAAGGTTTTTTTTAAAAGCTCAACTACCATGATTTGAATAATATTATATACAACATTGGCTGATATAAAATGTTTTGTATTTTATTGCCTCATAAATTGCAGAATATGTGCTAATTCTTAAGTTACAGGAAGTTAGAATATTTGACTTGGATATTTGATCTAGGAGCACATTTTCCTAGGAAAGTCTTATATGCAGGTCAAAGGTTTTGTATAGAAGTTTGTGAGTTAAATGGCCTGCATATTTTCAGCATTTTTATTGGGCTGCTTTTGGTTAGATTAGTGTGGGCAGTAGGGGTTCGTTAGAAGTCTGCTGTTTCTTTCTTTGATTATTACGTTTCCTTCTATGTGTGACGTACCTCCATTTGTCTTCCTCAGGGTCAATTCCACTGAGAATTATTTGTTCATTATTTGGTTCAATTTGGGTATAGCTTTCTGGCATAGGTTGGAGTTTGGCTAGAGTTGCCTCTAGATCCCTTACTTTTTCTCTAGTAGTTTACATAGTTTACATTTAATACATGTATAATTTGTTCCATGAATTTGTTTCTTTTTGCTGGTTCTTTTAGGGGTAGAAAAATCATCTTTCTTTTTTTCTATCCTTTTTTCTGTCTTTTTGTGCTTGTTCTCCTACCTTGTTATTTATTTAACATGCTTACTGTTATGTTAGTTTTTTTATCCTTTTCTTCCCTACATTTTTAAAAGGGTTTTGAGCACTAATTAATCCCTGCCTTATTATTTGAGATTTGTCTTATTTATTTGATTGCTTTGGTTCTTCCTTGATATCTAAAGTTCCACTTTGTTCTTATAAATTGCCTATTTATTTATCTTTTATTTTCTGTCGTGTATTTATTTTTATTCTCTACTGAGGTCTTCCCTCCCTCCCTTCCTGTTGGGATCTCAGGCTTCATCTGTTGCCTTCACTTCCGCCATTCGCTGCTCTGGCGCTTTGTTGTTTTCTTTGTTGTCTCTTGGTGCTCGGCTCTCTTTGGCCTCAGCCCTGTGATGGTCAGCTCTCTTGGCCTGCTGTGCAGCTTTCAGCTCAGCTCGCTGTCTGGTCTGGTCTGCTCATCCCGCCACTCAGCTCTACCACCACTTTCTCCGTTGCTCTTTGTGCTGCTCTCAAGCGCGAGCTCTTTGCCGCTGCTGGCTCTCCTCCCTGCTGCTCTGCCGCTGCTTTCTGCTCTGCAGCTATGTGGGTCCTGTTTGCTGGTCCATCTCACTGGGACGCTGCTTCCACCAGCAAACAGGACTGCCTGGAAAGTCCACAGCCCGCTCGCCTCTTCCCCTCCTCTTTGCTCTGCTCTCTCACTGGCTCCCCTCTTTGCTCTCTGCCAGACACTGCACTGTCCTCCGTCTGCAGGCCATTATGCCCCTTAGCTGACTTTCCTCCCTTCTCCACAGCTGGCCCCATTCCCTCAGCCCCTCGCCTCTTTGTTCTTTGTCGGTTGGTTTTGCTGCCTGCTCACCTCACTTCAATGGGTCTCCGATCTCTTGGGTAGGCCTCTTAGTTGCAGCTGAGCTTCTCTCTCTCCTATTTTCTCCAAACTTCCTCTCCTTTTCCTTTCTCCACTTTTTTATTTTTCTATGACTTACTTTTCCATCTCCACTTTTCCTCCTATTGTTTTATCTTAGTTTACTAGCAGCTTTTCTGCCTTCAATGTAACTATGGTTCCTCTGTTGCCCCCATCTTGGAGAAGCTCTTTCTTCAATCAATCAATCAATATCAATAATTTACTTATATACCGCGTCCTCTCCCCTGGGGGACTCAGAGCGGTGCACAGGGAAAAATTAAAACAACATAAAATATATACATGAATAAATACAATAAAAACAGATTAAATCAACTGTCCCTGCACTAAAATCCCCATTTTTAAAATCAACATTCCCTAACCCCTGAGGTACAGACTAACCTAGGCCGGCCAAGCAGAAGAAGTGAGTTTTTAATTTCTGACGGAAGGAGCGGAGGTCCGTGGTTGTCCTGATATCGGGGGGAAGGTCGTTCCAGAGGGCTGGGCCCGCCACAGAGAAGGCCCTTCCCCTGGGCGTCGCCCGCTGACAAAGTCTAGTGGACAGCACCCGGAGAAGTCCCTATCTGTGGGAGAGAATCGGCCGGGAAGATGTATGGGGCAGAATCCGATCCCGCAGATAAAGGGGTTTCTGGCCTTCTTCACATAAGTATAAGACTCCGTGTATGACTTCTCATGCCTTCCTCCACTTTCTTATATTGCTCTGCCCAGTACTTTTTAAAATCTTTTCTTGCCTCTTTCTGAATCTTTGCATTTAGTTTTCGCATGTCTTCCTTGTCACCAATGGCTTTTGCTTTCTTTTCCCCTTCTACAGTCTCTATTGTAGCTTTAGATATCCATATGGTAAATTTCATTGGTCTCTTGTAGGTAATAGGTCAACTTCAATGAGAATAGTTTTTATTTCCTCCCATAGCTCATCTGGTTATCTTTCTGTGAGGTTGAGCAGTGGAAATCTGTTCTTAACTTCAACTGCGGGTGCTGGGCAATCTTCTTAATGTCAAATTTTTGAATCATGTGTGGTCATTTGATATTGCAGCACTGATCTTTACTTCGTCAGATAACACATTACATGAGGATAACAATGGGTGTATCTAGACCCAATAGGAAATAGCCAGATATTAAATCATATTGTATGAAGGACATACCGGAAAAGAAGCAAGTAAAATTTTTATACTGGCAAACAGATGATGTGGTGGTAAATGCCACATTTACCAAGCCATTATTCCTCAGGTAGGGAGAAGGATTGGGAGTATGAAATAATGCATAATCTGCCTAATTACAATATACAAATTAGTGCAAGGAGCTAATGAGATGGGGAATGTTAGATACATCACCCCGCCCATCAAGTTGTTTCCTTTGTGCCGAATAAAGGACAGATTGGCTGATGCTTTCTTTTCTTTTCTTTGCTGCTGCTGTTGCATACATAAAAGGGCTAAAGCTGGAACAATCCAAGGTCCTGTTTTTGGGATTATCCATGCTAATCATCTCCCGTTTTGCTTTAGAGGCACTGGGAAACTGTGTGCCTTTTTGTTTTGAAAAAGTTTTATTGGTTTTTACAATTTTCCAAAGCGTAAGGTAGGGGTTACAGAAACATTTTGAGAACCTTTGCGTCAGAGTCCCTGTGTGCCTTTTGATAGACACAGATAATGTCGATTGTTGACTTTCCTTTTTGGTGCTTTCAAATCAGTGTTGGCCTCTGGAGACTTCCTAGATTGTCCCTGCAGTTTTCTTGGCAAGATTTTGGAAGTTGTTTGCCCTTGCCTTCCTCCTAGGCAGAGAGAATGACTGGCCTAAGGCCCCTAACTGGCTTTGTACCCAAGGTGGGACTAGAACTCACAGTCTCTGGTTTGTAAACTGGTGCCTGTGCCACTACAGCAAACCAGCTCTCTTAAATTGTTGCTATTAATTCCATTTTTTCTTACCTATTGTTCACATTTGTCCTTGCTTTTGCTTACCTTTTGTCCCATTGATCTTTGATGAGATTTAATAAATAAGTATCTATATCTATATCTAATATCTATCTATCTATCTATCTATCTATCTATCTATCTATCTATCTATCTATCTATCTATCTATCTATCTATCATCTATCTATCTATCTATCTATCTATCTATCTCTTGTGTGTGTATGTGTGTGTATATGTAGCTGAACTGTGTGACATGGTCTGTGCTTCTTGCTCTAATCTGAATACAAGAATTGACTAGAAGGCTGCTGGGTACAACCTAAACAGGAAATTATTCCCCCCCCCCCCGACCTGCATTTTCCCAACCGTAGCATCATCCAAGAAATAATTTACCTAGTGCAACTCTTGCAGCAGATGCATCATAGTTGATCCAGAAGGATACCCAAGACAGAATTGTAATCAGGGTAGAAGGCATGTAGGTTTGCAGAATGAAATAGCCAATATTTCTTTTCAGTCGAAAACTCAAGGACAGACGGGGGTAAGCCCCTATTTAGAACAAATAAAATGAAGTCATGTCAAAAATGTATTTGTTTTCTGGTAAAGTTCCCAGTATATGTTTCCAGCTGCTTGGTGCTTACCTGTTGCAAACACTACTCTTTTTGAGATCATTTTGTAATCAATAATTGAGAACTGAGGGAGCTCAATATTATTAACTCCGCTAACAGCAGATTCCCCTCCATTCCAGTAGAATTCAATGTCATCAGTTGTGTATCCATCTGCAGTTGGAGACATATAAGCAAGTATGTTAGTTTGTCAGCTAAATGTTTTACAGTTTACATTTATTTGTAAAGAAAATTGCAAAGAAGACATAACATTTTCTTTATGTCTCGACACCTGGAGGAAGTTTCCTCGACACCTGGAGGAAGTTGATTATCTAGACCCGCGTCAGTCCGGCTTCCGGCCTGGTCACAGCACCGAGACGGCATTGGTCGCGTTGGTAGATGATCTCTGGAGGGCTCGGGATAGAGGCTGCTCCTCTATCCTGGTCCTATTAGACCTCTCAGCGGCTTTTGATACCATCGACCATGGTATCTTATTGCACTGACTGGGGGGATTGGGGGTGGGAGGCACCGTTATACGGTGGTTCTCGTCCTACCTCTCTGGTCGGTCGCAATGGGTGTTGGCAGGAGGGCAGAGGTCAGCCCTGAGGCCCCTCTTATATGGGGTTCCTCAGGGGTTGGTCCTCTCCCCCCTCCTGTTCAACACCTATATGAAGCCGCTGGGCGAGATCATCCGTGGTTTTGGGGTGGAATACCACCTGTACGCTGATGATACTCAGTTGTACATATCCACCCCAAACCACCCCAATGATGCCGTTGAGGTGCTGTCCGGGGTCTGGAGGCCATACGGGTTTGGATGGGGAGTAACAAACTCAAGCTCAACCCGTCCAAGATCGAGTGGCTGTGGTTTCCGGCACCCCGGTTCAGCCAGATAAGTCCAACACTGGCCATTGGGGGCGAACAACTGGCCCCTGTGGAGAGGGCGCACAACTTGGGTGTCCTCCTGGATTCCCGGCTGTCCATGGAGGACCATGTGATGGCCGTGGCCAGGGGGGCGTTTTATCAAGTACGCTTGATACGCCAGTTGCGCCCCTTACTAGACCGGGTGGCCCTTCGCACAGTTACTCAAGCACTCGTGACATCCCGGCTGGACTACTGTAACGCTCTCTACATGGGGCTCCCCTTGAGGTGCACTCGAAGGTTACAGTTAGTCAAGAATGCGGTCGCACGGGTGATTATGGGTGCCTCAAGGCAATCCCACATAACACCTCTCCTGTGCGAGCTGCACTGACTACCTGTGGCCTTTCGGGTGCGCTTCAAGGTGCTGACGACCATCTTTAAATCGCTCCATGGCTCGGGGCCTAGCTACATACGAGACTGCCTCCTGCCCCATACATCCCTTCGACCGATCCGCTCCCACAGAGAGGGCCTTTTCTGGGTACCGTCGACCAGGCAATGCCAGTTGGCGACGCCTAGGGGAAGGGCCTTCTCTGTGGCAGGCCCAGCCCTCTGGAACGACCTACCCCCTGAACTACGCACCACCTCGGACCTCCGCCTCTTCCACCAACGTCTCAAAACTTATTTATTCCAACAAGCCGGCCTAGCATAACCCCCATTTTCTGACTTTTAAATGTGGATAAATTTTAAATTCTTAGGGTTTTATAATGGGTTTTTAGCATGGGATAATTTAATAGTTTTTTAATGATATATTTATGTATTTGTATGGGTTTTTAATATTGCCTGTGTGCCGCCCTGGGTCTTTGCAAGGAGAAGGGTGGGGTATAAATTTAATAAAATTTAATAAAATAAATAAATAAAAATAAACATTAGGAAACATAATCTAAATTATAGCACTGTAAATATTACACAGCTGTGTATCAATAAGCCCAGCCTACATCATACATTTGACGGTGAAATGCCACAACCCCCGCAGGCTAGGTGGTCAGGGAGTATAGAGCCAGGGCCTGCGGCTGATGTTTTGCAACGCCAGGTCCGTGGTCAACAAAGCCCCCCTCGTTCATGACCTTGTGTCAGAGGGGGAGCCGGACCTGGCAGGAATAGCGGAGACCTGGTTGGGCCACGAGGGTGGACTCCCCCTCGTTGAAATGTGCCCACCAGGATACCGCGCTTTTCATCAGCCCCGGGCCCTAGGAAGGGGTGGTGGGGTAGCGGTTATTGTAAAGGAAGGTCTTGAGCCGAGAGAGACCATTGTGCCACAGACCACCGGTTGTGAGTCCCTCTGTGTGAAGTGGGGCCTAGGGAGGCAGTTGGGCGTGCTGGTTGTATACCTGGCTCCCCGCTATGTAGCAGCAGCCCTGCCCAAGCTCCTGGAGGTGATCGCTATGGTGGCAGTTGAGACCCCCAGACTTTTAGTCATGGGGGACTTTAACCTGCCATCGGTGGGCGAATCATCCGAGGTAGCTCGGGAGTTCATGGCTTCCATGACGGCCATGGACCTGACCCAATTAATTCAAGGCCCCACCTACGAGGGTGGACATACACCGGATCTCATCTTTGTCTCTGGCCAATGGAAGAGTGATCTGGGTATAGGGGATATAGTCATCACACCCTTGTCATGGTCAGACCACTCACTTCTCCAGCTCAACTTTCCAACTGCTACTCCCCACCGCGGGGAGGCGGAACCTGAGTCATCAATTTGGTTCCGCCCCAGGCGCCTGATGGACCCGGATGGGTTCCAGGCAGCGCTTGGGCCATTTCCTGTACCCCTGACCCGCGCCCCGATGGAGGACCTCGTGGCCACATGGAATACTGCGACCACGGGAGCCTTGGATCAGGTCGCGCCCTTGCGGCCTCTCTTGTGGTGGCGAGCCACCCTAGCTCCTTGGTTTACCGAGGAGCTACGGGTGATGAAACGCCGCAAGAGATGCCTAGAGGGAAGATGGAGGTCTACCCATTCTGAATCTGACCGGACACAGGTAAGAGCCCATTTACGGACTTACATTGTGGCGCTGAGAGTGGCCAAACGCCATCATTGTGCTACTCTCATAGCATCCGCAGACAACCGCCCTGCCGCCCTGTTTAGAGTGACCCACTCCCTCCTTCAACAGAGGGTGCGGGAAGCCCCGTTACAGGGTAGAGCAGAGGAATTTGTGATTTTTCTGCAGGAGAAAATCGCTCAGATACAGAACGAGTTAGCCCCCGTTCATGGCCCAGTGGGATGCCACGAGACAGATCTTGTTTGGGAGGAGTTTGACTCCGTTACTTCCGAGGATATGGACAGGTTACGTGGGCGACTGCGAGCCACCACATGTTTATTGGACCCGTGTCCCTCCTGGCTTGTACTGGCATCCTGGGAGGTGACACGAGGCTGGCTCCAAGAGGTTGTCAACGCTTCCTTAAGTGAGGGTTCCTTGCCTGCTTCCCTAAAAGAGGCTAACATTTGCATCAGGTGGAATATAGACAGCAGTGACAACTATAACAGAAATCTCTCCAGGCAGATAAAATGGCCGACAAATGACAGTTGAGAATTCCAAGTCTGCAGAACAGTGTGTATAAGCAACTCTACTGTTAGTACACCAGTTATTATGTGTGTAAATACAGTCTTCCACCTTTGCTTTTACCAGAGTTGTTGTTTCTGTCAAAGCGGTGTGTGGTGCGGTTAGTTTGCTCCACAAACACATCTGGTACAAGTGGATGAAGCCAGGTCTCTGTGATGATGATCACACAGCAGTCACGAATGAGCTTATTCGCTGCCATCCACAGCTCTAGTTATCGGTTTTGTGGTCAAAGAATCTAGAGTTGGTTAGGAAATGCTGGTCTGTGAGGCTGCTTCCGTAATCAAACTAGCAAACCTGCTCTGCATCCCCACTTCTGCTTCGGCTCTCTTTGCTGCCTCCTAGGCCAAACAACGATCCATGGAGAGCCTGGCAGTCTTACTATGTCACTCGGTATATTATGAGACTGCTGGAAGTCGCTGGTAATATCGAGTCGACTAGAAGATCCAATCTTTAATAATAACTTAATAACTCCCTGCAGGTATAGACTAGTTTTTGCCTAACTCTACTGTGACACTAGGAGCTCAAAGGCGCAGCGTCTAAGCACGCTGCCATCTTGAATGGGAAATACATAGAATTGTGCTACATACAAAATCACGGCACCTTATTTGAAGTTTCCTTTCTTTGGGAAAAGTACATCTTTTTTTTTTTTTTGAAAAAAAAATTTTTTAATAAAAAAAAATACCACAAGGAAAAACCCATCATTCTACATTGTATCTTTTGGAAAGCATGTCGACTGGTTACACTTAACTCTTGTGTGTTTCTAGAACCATCATTGCTCATAAGTAATCTCAACTTATAGATTTTAAATAAAAAAATTCATTCATTATATATTTTAATATCATTATACCAAAATTCTCCTCTAATATTCCATATCTTCTTCTTCAAACAAATCTTACTTAAAGATAACCACATAATGGCGTTCATTGTCTATTCCAAAAAGTCTCCCCTGGTTCTTCACCCTGGAAACATATTCTACATAGAAATCAATTTATGTTATTTCTAGCCCACCTTTTTTATTAACAATATCCATTAATATTCCTTAATAATTAACTAAAAATCTTTTACCATTAATATCCAACCTGATGAACATACACTTATTCCCATACTTACATACCTATGTACATACAAATATGCATGCATGCATACATACGCATATATGTATATATCATCTATTATTATTTCATTGCTCTTATTATGACTTATTGTTTATTAACTACTAATTCTTCAACAACAATCTAAAACTTTTTAGAGTTTACTAAAATCTTCCCTATTTTGTTAAACAATCTCCATCAACATTCCTACGTGATAAAAATCTTATTGTTTATGTCCAACCTCATACTCATGCATACATACATATACATACATACATACATACATACATACATAAATCATTAAACTATACCATTTTCATTAATTACTCTTTTTCTAGATAATTATTTACTAATTAGTAATCCTTCAATGACAATCTAAAACAATCTATAACATACTAAGTTTCTACTTGTTAACCATCAAAGGATGGCTATTCTTTAGTTATCAGCTGTCATTGTCAGCCAGTGTCTTTCCAGTAGCGAAGTAACCTTATCTCTCTTGCCATTTGTGGCTCCAGTCTCTTTTTATTCTTCTTTCCAGGTTTCTTATAAACTTCTTTTCGCACTTTATTGTCCTGTATAGCTGTCAAATAATATCGCTGCCCTGTCATTACACGTTGTTTGTCTTTGAGTATCAGACGTATTTCTGGAGAGATTTATCCTCTTACATCCATCTTCAATTCTTTTCCCCCTCTTTTTCTTGAAAACCAAGATGAGGCTCACATTCCTCAAATTTTCTTTTCAGAATTTCCTTCTTTTTATCTTCTCCCACATTTGATCCATTAGTAAGATTCTCTATTATTATATCTTTATCTTCAACTAAAACGAGTGTCTCTTTATCTTCAATGTTTTCTTCTTTCTCTTTAGTTTTTGGAGCCTCAAACTGCTCATACCTTGGCGTAATAGACAAAAGTTTATCCAGTTTTTTTATCGATTCTTCTTCCATATTGTTGCAAAAGATTTAAGATTCAAGCCAGAGCCTTTTGATTTTCTAAAGTCTCATCTTCTGGATATGGAACCATGTTGACAAATCAAAAAATGATGAAATTTGGTTCTCACTGCCACCCTGGTCTCAGGCATATTTTATCTTTTCATTGGGTTACTTTGAAGTACAGTTCCTGTTGTGTTCTCCAAAGGAAAATATTACTGTCAGTTATCAAAGAGAACCTGTTATAAAAACAATACATGCCCTTGAATCTTTGTGAATTTCAGTAAACAATTTTCACAGCCTTCCAAGTTAAAAAAAAAAAAGATTGTTTCATTAAGACAGCCTCTGACCTCCCAGTGGCAGTGTTGCAGATTTTCACTTTTTAATATATCTTATTTATTTTATTTATTGAATTTATACCCCGCCCTTCTCCGAATGGACCCAGGGCGGCGCACAGGAACATTAAAACATACAAAACATATAAAACTATTTCTTTTTTAAAAAACTTATTCCACTAAGGGCCTGTGCTAAAACCGAATTAAAATCCCCATTTTAAAACTATTTAAGAGTCGGTATTGGAGGCTGCGCAAGGCCGGCTAGTTGGAATAGGTGTGTCTTCAGACACTTGCAGAAGAGGCGGAGGTCAGAAATGGTACGGAGTTCAGGGGGCAAGTCGTTCCAAAGGGCTGGTCCCGCCACAGAGAAGGCTCTCCCCCTGGGTTTTGCCCGTTGGCATTGTCCGGCCGACGGCACCCTGAGGAGGCCCTCTCTGTGGGAGCGTATCGGTCTGAGGGATGTATGGGGCAGGAGGCGGTCTCGCATATAACTAGGCCCTGAGCCATGGAGCGCTTTAAAGATGGTCGTTAGAACCTTGAAGTGCACCCGAAAGACCACAGGAAGCCAGTGCAGCTCGCGCAGGATAGGTGTTATATGGGAGTGTCTAGGCGCTCCCGTAATTACCCGCGTGGCTGCGTTCTGGACTAACTGTAGCTTTCGGGTGCACCTCAAGGGAAGTCCCATGTAGAGAGCATTACAGTAGTCGAGTCGAGAAGTGATGAGTGCTTGAGTGACCGTGCGTAAGGCACCCCGGTCCAGTAAGGGGCGCAATTGGCGCATCAGGCGTACCTGATGGAACGCCCCCCCTGGCCACGGCTGCCACATGGTCCTCCATAGACAGCCGGGAGTCCAGGAGGACACCCAAATTGCACGCCCTCTTCACGGGGGCCGGTGTTTCGCCCCCAATGGCCAGAGTTGGAATAATCTGGCTGAAACGGGGTGCCGGGAGCCACAGCCGGAAGTGCTGTGCCGGAAGCTGTACGGATCTGGATGGGAAGAAACGGACTCGGGCTCAACCCGACCAAGACCGAGTGGCTGTGGTTTCCGGCTGCCCGATTCAACCAGTTGACTCCATCGCTGGCCATTGGGGGCAAACATCTTGCCCCAGTGGATGGGGCGCGCAACTTGGGTGTCCTCCTGGATGCCCGGCTGTCCATGGAAGATCAAGTGACAGCCGTGGCCAGGAGGGCGTTTTACCAGGTTCGCCTGGTTCGCCAGTTGCACCCCCTATTGGATCGGGACGCCCTTCGCACAGTCACCCATGCTCTCGTGACATCCCGACTGGACTATTGTAACTCTCTCTACATGGGGCTCCCCTTGAGGTGCACCCGAAGACTTCAGTTGGTCCTGAATGCAGCCGCGCGAGCAATAATGGGTACCGCAAGGTATACCCATGTAACACCGCTCTTGCGCGAGCTGCACTGGCTACCTGTCGTCTTTCGGGTGCGCTTCAAGGTGTTAGTTCTCATCTTTAAAGCGCTCCATGGCTCGGGACCTAGCTATCTGCGGGATCGGATTCTGCCCCATACATCCTCCCGGCCGATTCGCTCCCACAGAGAGGGACTGCTCCGGGTGCCGTCCACTAGACTTTGTCAGCGGGCGACGCCCAGGGGAAGGGCCTTCTCTGTGGCGGGCCCAGCCCTCTGGAACGACCTTCCCCCCGACATTAGAACAACTACGGACCTCCGCTCCTTCCGTCAGAAATTAAAAACTCACTTTTTCTGCTTGGCCGGCCTAGGTTAGTCTCTACCTCAGGGGTTAGGGAATGTTAATTTTAAAATGGGGATTTTAGTGCAGGGACAGTTGATTTAATTTGTTTTTATTGTATTTATTTATGTATATATTTTATGTTGTTTTAATTTTTCCTGTGCACTGCTCCGAGTCCCCCTGGGGAGAGGACGCGGTATAGAAAAATAAATCTATCTATCTATCTATCTATCTAGCCACTCAGTCTTGGACGGGTTGAGCTTGAGTTTGTTACTACCCATCCAGATCCGTACGGCCTCCAAACACCAGGACAGCACCTCGACGGCATCGTTGGGGTGGTCTGGGGTGGATATGTACAACTGAGTATCATCAGCGTACAGATGATATCCCACCCCAAAACCACAGATGATCTCACCCAGCGGCTTCATATATGTGTTGAACAGTAGGGGCGAGAGGACCGACCCCTGAGGTACCCCACATATGAGGGGCCTCGAAGTCGACCTCTGCCCCCCTGCCAACACACATTGCGACCGACCAGAGAGGTAGGACGAGAACCACCGCAAAACGGTGCCTCCCAGCCCCAACCCCCCCAGTCGGCGCAATAGGATACCATGGTCGATGGTATCAAAAGCCGCTGAGAGGTCTAATAGGACTAGGATAGAGGAAAACCCTCTATCCTGCGCCCTCCAGAGATCATCAACCAACGCGACCAATGCCGTCTCGGTGCTGTGCCCGGGTTGGAAGCCGGACTGGCGCGGGTCTAGATAATCAACTTCCTCCAAGTGTCGCGGAAACTGTTGAGCCACCACACTCTCAACAACCTTCACTAAAAAGTGAAGGTTGGAGACGGGACGATAGTTCTCTAATAATGCTGGATCCAGGGACGGCTTCTTGAGGAGGGGCCTTACTACCGCCTCTTTCAAGACGGCAGGCAAGGACCCCTCACTCAAAGATGCATTGACAATGCCCTGGAGCCAGCCTCGTGTCGTCTCCCAGGATGCCAGTACAAGCCAGGAGGGACACGGGTCCAATAAACATGTGGTGGCCCTAAGTCTCTTTGACAACTTGTCCATATCCTCAGTAGTAACAAAATCAAACTCCTCCCATGATGGTGTCACAAGAACAGCCTCGGCACGCTCGACTGGGCCACTGTCGATGGAGGGTAACTCGCTCCGAATCCGAGTGATTTTCTCCTGCAGATAAATCCCAAATTCCTCTGCTCGACCCTGTAAAGGGGCTTCCTGCGGCCTCTGTTGAAGGAGGGAGCGGGTCACCCCAAACAGGGCGGCAGGGCGGTTATTTGCTGATGCAATAAGAGTGGCACAATACTCGCGTTTGGCCACTCTTATCGCCACTAAGTAAGTCCTAATGTGGTCTCTCACTAGTGTTCGGTCGGCTTTGGAGTGAGATGATCTCCATCTGCTCTCTAGGCGTCTCTTGTGGCGCTTCATCTCCCTGAGCCCCTCGGTAAACCAAGGAGCCCAGGTGGTTCGTCGCCGCAAGAGAGGCCGCAAGGGCGCGACTCGGTCCAAGGCCCCCGTGGCCGCACTTAACCATGCGGCCACTAGGTCCTCAGTCGAGTCGCGGGGCAAGTCCACAGGAAAAAGAGTAAAAAGTATAATTCTTGTTGGATTTTAAAAATAAGTGATAAGTCATAAGAAGAATTATAAAAATAGTCCCAAATTGAAGAGTAACAAAAAATAAAAGAGTAACAAAAAATAAAAGGAAAAGAAATAGTTCAATCATTTTCAAAGGAAAAAAAAACCTTCCCAGTTTCAAAACAAGCATATTTTGTACCTTGCCATATGATCCCAACTGCCAAAAGTCTAGCCAAGTTATTCCTGATACACATTTATCATCTTCATGGAGCCCCACAGAGAATCATCTCTGACAGAGGGGCCAATTCACCTCCAAATTTTGGAGGGCATTTTAAAGCTTAATTGGCACCATTCGGGTTGAGTTCATCATACCACACATGTACTAATGGAAATTGTGAATGGACTAACTCAGTACTAGAACAATATCAAAGATGTTTTATTAATTTTCAACAGGACAACTGGACTGAACGTTTACCTTTTGCAGAAGTAGCATTCTATAACTGTACACTCAACAAGTACTGGTTTTACCCCTTTTAGAGTAGCAACAAGCCAGGATTTCTGCCCCATTTTGGACATTTTACAAAACACGCGGGCAGTAGTTAGATTAGCTTTAAAGGAAGCTAGAGCAGCTTTTAAAATTCAAGCTGACAAGAAAAGAATGGAACCCAAACCTTTCCATGTTGGAAATAGAATATACTTATCTACAAAATTCCTGAAATCATTATAGCCATCAAAGAAATTAGGGCCAAATTTCATTGGACCTTTCCCTATCACTAGGGTCATCAATCCAGTAACAGTAGAACTACTCCTTCCAAAGACACTCAGGTAAGTCCACCCAGTATTTCACATTAGTTTACTCAAACAAGAGGTGATCTCATCACCCAGACCACCTGCACCTATACCACCTGTTCCCATCATGATAGAAAGTGAACAATACTTTGAAAGCAAGGAAATCCTTGACTCTAGGAAACACAGGGGATCCCAATGTTTAGTTGCTTGGAAGCATCTACCCTCATCCCAAAATGAATGGGTTGCTAAACACCATGTTAGGGCCCCTACCTTATTTTGTTTCTATCTTTTCACAGGTGGACCTCTCCTTTTGTTAAGGAAGGCAGCATGTCAGATCCCTAAAAGTGATACCGCCATTCAATTGAGAGGAGGGGGGGGGTCTTGGAATCGATTTATTAGCAGTGCTTGTGACAAATGATATTTTACAACTGGTTTCCTGGCACCAAAGTGCCTTGAGATCTCCTCACCTTTTGGGCAATGTTTATGATGGCCATGTGGGATGGTTCGCTTTAATGTTTAATGAAAGATAACCATGGGAATGTACGCTTATCTGGTTCTCAGGGCAGCTGGTAAAAGAACCACCTTCACACTTGTGAATTGGCTAAAATCTGCATTCTGACTAATGGGAGGGGTCTCTATTGCTTTAATTCTACTTGCCTTGCCTAAGGGGATTCAGACGTTGCTTTGAACTGAATGTTTTCACTTCAGCTTAATAAAAGCTTCCTTTTGAAATGCTTCCTTTCAAGAGTCTTCACTTTCTTAAGCTGGAAGGAGAGGCAATCCTTAGAAGCATGATATTTCCAAGATTTAAAGAAATAATAGTTGGCAAAATCATCAACTAAGAACCTGACCATCACATTTAAACCAGGCCTCAAATGATGCAAGGGAGTCTGTCAATGACTCCATCAAAAATGAGAAAATGCCAGTAACGTTCACAGGATTTTTTAAAATGCCGAAAACACAGTCTATGCTATGATTCTTCACACTGTGATACGTTTCCAAGAAAAATTGTAATTTTATATATCAGTGGGGAATAGTAAGACTTACAGCTTTCAATTTCCAGTGTGCAGTTTTGTTCATCCAAGGGATATCTGCGTAAATCCATCATACAGGCAGCGGTGGTAGTAATCCTAAAAAAAAGCAAGGATAAGGATAAAGAAGAAAGTATAGTTCCGGAAGGATCTTTATGTCAAACATTTGGTGAAAAATTGGTCAGATATCTTGCATTTAAATTCCATATTTTTGTTCAGAACTGAAAGTGACATTTGTGAATCTTCTTTTTTATGAGAAATCCAAATACTCAGATCAATGGTAAACTGTCTTGAAATTCTTTCTTTCATATTAAAAAATGGTCATAAACAGGTAATCATACATTTAGAAACCATTCAAAGTTATGAAAAAAATGACTTACATGGTCCCTTCACTTACAACTGTTGCAGCATCCCTAAGGTCATGTGATCAACATTTGGGAGTTTAGCAAATGGCATGTATTTATAATGATTTCAGTGATCATCATTTGCAACCTTCCCAGCCAGCTTCCAATAAGCAGTCAATGGGGAAAGCTGGCTTCACTTAATGACCTCATATTTCATTTAACAATTACAGTCATTTGCTTAACAACATAAATTCTGGTCTCAGAATTTCTATTAATCTACACAGGATTCTGTAGAGGTGAGCCTATGGAGCTGACTATGGGTCTGAGTGGTGTTCCTTCTTTGTGTATCTTGGGGAGGCCATAGAGTTTGGGGCATCTGGAAGATTTCTCTCTGGGGATGATTCTTTGCTGGATCTCTTCACTGATGGGAGAGGCTTTTATTTTGGCTTTGGTGGTTTTTTCCAGGTAGGTGGTGGGGTCTTTGTTTAGAGGTTTGTAGGCAGGGTCTTGGAGTAGGTTGGCTAGTTTGGTGTGGTAATCAGATGTGTTCATCACCACTGTGGCATTGCCTTTATCTGCTGGGAGAATGATGATGTTGTTGTCTTTCTTCAGGTTAGAGAGAGCCTTCCTTTCTTCTGCATGTTAAGTTGTTTCTGGGTGGATTGCTGGAGCAGAGCACGTTAGTAACTGCAAGTCTGATTTTATTGGCTTCATCTGGGTTGATTTTGGTGAGTGAAGCTTCCACTCCGCATATGATGTCTTCTGTGGGGATACGTTTAGCGGTGACTGCAAAGTTGAATCCTTTGGAAAGGACATTGGTTTCAGCTGTGGTGAGGCTTCTGTCTGATATGTTGTGTACTGTTTGTTTCATGAGTTGCTGTGGGGGGGAGTTGGGCTTCTGTTGTTTTTCTAGTCTTTGGAGTTTGTTGGTGTGTTTTTCTGTCTTGTAGGAGGTTTCAGTTTCAGCTCTCCAGAAGGCTAGTTGTTTTAGTTTGTCCCAGAGTGCTGGGTGGATTTTGTTGCTGAATTTCAGGTGGAGTTTGAGTAGATCCCGGTTTATTTGGTCTAGCAAGAATCTTTTCCTGTGAAGTTCATTTCTGATTAGGGTTAATTCAGTTCTTTTTAGGATCCTTTCGATGGCTGAGGTTTTAGAATGGAATTTTAGTTGAAAGTATGTGGGGATGAGGCTTTTGTCTCGGCAGTTTCATAGGAATGTGAGGTCACACCAGGTGGTGGCTCTTCGCACTTCAAGTTTTTCGTAGGTCTTGGTGAGCAGAAAGGTTTCCTCCCCGTAGAGGTAAGATATTTGCTTTTGTAGATTTGACAGCCATCCAGAACAAATACAACCCCCCCCCAAGCACATCCTGGATCTGACCAACCACTGTCTAACCAACACATACTTCATTCATAATGGACAAAGATACAAACAGATAGAAGGAGCACCCATGGGATTACCCCTCTCACCTGTCATTGCAAACTTATATATGGAACACTTTGAAACCAACGCCCTAGACAAATCTGAACACAAACCCAAACTCTGGCTCAGATATGTAGATGACACTTTTGTAATTTGGCCACATGGGAAAGAAAAACTGGACAACTTCCTCACACACCTCAACTCCCTACACCCCAAAATACAATTCACCATGGAAATAGAAGCTAATAACCAACTTCCTTTTCTAGACATCCTAATCTACAAAAAACCCAATGGCTCCCTGGGACACACCATCTACCAGAAAAAAACACACACCAACCACTACCTAAATGCACAATCCCATCACCACCCTGCACAGATGAACTCTGTAGCCAAAACCCTCATATACAGAACCAAACGCCTAGCTGACAAAGACCACCTGAAAACTGAATTACACTTCCTCACAAATACATTAATATCCAACGGATTCCGAAGAAAAACAATCACCAAGCTAATCCAAAAAGAGACACTCCCCAAGAACCAAGACAAAGAACAGGAAAATGGCATTGCCCTCATCCCATACATTAAAGGTACCACAGACAAAATCAGCAAAATTCTCCACAAGCACAACATCAAGACAGCCTTCAACACCAACCAAAAAATAACCAATATCCTAAGGAATCCCAAAGACAAGATCCAGCTAGAAAGCCAAGGAGTCTACAAAATTCCATGTAAAATCTGCCACTTACATAGGACAAACCAACAGAAGGATAAGTGCACGTATTGCTGAACATAAAAATGCATTAGAAATCATCTTAATACCTCATTTCTTTTCAAAACTACAGGACATGACATTGACTTTCAAGGAACTAAAATGATCTCCAAGGCTGAACAGCTGAACAGGAGAATAATCAGAGAAGCCATTGAAATAGAGAAGCAACCTAACAATATGAACAAACGTGATGACACCTCCCAGCTACCAGACATCTGGAAACCAGCACTGACCAACAGATGAGCCCCACCCTCCACCCAAGTCGTTGAAATTCAAAATAAGGAGAAATATACAAATAAGACCAATCGGCATCAATCTACCAATCATGATACAGCTGCATAGCCAATCAACCCACTTACAACAATAGTCAGCACTCCACCCGCCCCACCAAGATTTAAGGAAGGGCGATGCCTTCACAGTCACAGTCACAGACCGAAGCCTGAGGATGACAAGTGAGATCTTGTCGAAACGTTGCAAAAAAAAATTCCATGCTATATACACGGGAAAACACCCGAGGATGGCAACACCAGCATATATATATATATATAAATTTATTGATCAGCTCATAAAAATTAACATATATATATATATACCGTATTTGCCGGCGTATAAGACGACTGGGCGTATAAGACGACCCCCCCATCATTTCCACTCAAAATATAGAGTTTGTTATATACTCGCCGTATAAGACTACCCCCTCTTCCGCACACCTTCCACACCCCAAATAAAACGTAAAAGAACATCAGATTTGATTTCAACATGTTAATTTATATTCAAATGCTTATGACATGCAGGAAAACTGTCACAAGGCTGTATGTTATCAAACACGTACAGTAAACATAAAACAGTGCAAGTTGCACATCAAGAGCATAAACATTGGATCAGCAAAACCACGGGATAGGTAACATGTTTCTGGGGACATGCCCCCTTCGTCAGACCTTGCTGAGCTCCCAAAGGAATGTTCATACGGTAAATAGTGTGAGGGTGGCTAAGACCCCTCCCCCTCCTGTATTATACCAGCCAATAGTAAATGCCAGAGGCTAATTCACTAAAGCTGAATGGAACAATAAACCTATGGGAGCTACCATGCTGTTTGTTTTCTAAGCTGTTAACCAAACTGGAACTGTCAATGATAGAAGGAAGATAACAAATAGAGGGAGAGAGCAAGTGCCGGGCAAGTTTGCTGGCGTGACAGTTTCCCTTTAAAAGCCTTCAAACTCCTGTTCGTCATCTGATATTAAAAGTTCATCAATGACATCTTGTGATACAGTTGTAAGGCAGTCATCGTATGGATCTAATTCCGTGTCAGATGATGTGGCCTCAGCTTTAGCTTCCTCTTCATCTTCATCTTGCCACAAGTACTCGTCCTCCATACCATCTAATGAATTTGATATGCCACACTTCTTGAAAGACTTGATTACTGTTTGTGCATCAATATCATTCCAGGCTTTTATGACAAATTGGCACAAAACATCCAACTGTGGAGCACGCATGTTTCCTCCTTTTGTGTATGACTTTTCGCCGCTAACCATCCATTCATTCCACTGTTCTCGAATGCGATCTTTAAAAGGCTTGTTTAGGCACACATCCAGGGGCTGTACCAATGATGTCAATCCTGCAGGAATAACTGCTGCATCTGTTTTTATTCTCGCAAGCCTTTCCTTGGTGGTGGGAGTTAAATGAGCCCTGAACATATCCCACACAAGTAGACTACGTTTTTGAAGTAGACCACCTGGTCGTCTGCTCCATACATTATCCAGCCATAGTTTCACACCCTCCTCATCCATCCAGCCTTTTTCATGCACGTGCACAAAACAACCAGCAGGGAACTTGAGTTTTGGCATGGTTTTCCTTTTAAAAATAATCATAGGTTTCAGTTTGTTGCCATCAGCTGTGCATGCTAGTACCACTGTAAAACTTGACTTCTCATGTCCTGTTGTTTTTATCAAAATAGTTTTCTCACCTTTATGATGGACAGTTTTATTTCCAATCATATCAAAATTCATTGGAGTTTCATCCATATTTCCAATATTACTTAGCGCATAGCCATGTTTAGTGCGCTGTTTTATTACGTATCGATGGAAACTATCCACTTTATTATCCAGATCTGCAGGTAATTTTTGGGCAATTTTTGTCTTTTGCCTTAGTACCAGATCATGCCTTGCCATGAATCTACTACACCAGGATATAGTGGCCTTAAAATTGTTGCTGTGATCGGGGTTAGATTTGGCCCACTGAAGTGCAAACAAGCGTATTTTATTTCGTGTCACCACATAACCGTTTTGGCGATGCTCAGCCACCATATCTGCTACGTTTTTCAAGTTCTGGCCAGTGTGCGATGCCTCTTCTTAATGCACACTTACCCTTTGGCATACTCTTTAATGCTTTTTCATTTGATTTCCAGTCCCGAACCATCTTTTCTGTTACTCCATATTGTCTTGCAGCAGCACAATTATTATGTTCCCTGGCAAAGTTTACAACTTTAAGTTTAAAACTTGCCTCATATTTCTTTCTTTTTGGTGCCATGATAGGGTTGATAGGGGTTTGACTGCTGGACAAATATCAACAATACAATGACTGGAATTTATTTTGAGAGCCGGAAGGTGTGGCCTGTTTTGCTTTCTTTTGTTTTGTTTTGTTTCGTCTCTCTCTCTCTCGCTCTCTCTCTCTCGCTCTCTCTCTCTCTGGGCCTCTCTCTCTCTGTCACTGTCTCACACGCTCTGTGGTGATGGCTGTCCCCTTCACGTTCCTCGTCTCCCCGAATGGCGTCCAGAGCCATCCGCAGCCGCGCAGAGACTTGCCGCTTTTCCACGCATGCGTGAGGCTATCTTTTGCACGGCGTGGAGAAGCAGCAAATCTCCGCGCGGCTGCGGATGGTTTCCTCCTTCCCCTCTGTCTCTTTCCCCTCAGTGTGTCTGTTACACTCTCATTCTGGGCCTCTCTCTCTCTGTGTCACTGTCTCGCGCGCTCTGTGGTGACGGCTGTCCCCTTCACGTTCCTAGCGCGCGCGAGAGACTTGCACGGAAGGGAAAGAGACGGGGGAAAGAGGAAACCATCGCGCGCGCGAGTGACTTGCACGGAAGGGAAAGAGACAGAGGGGAAGGAGGAAACCATCGCGCACGAGAGAGACTTGCACGGAAGGGAAAGAGACAGGGGGGAAGGAGGAAACCATCGCGCGCGAGAGAGAGACTTGCACGGAAGGGAAAGAGACGGGGGGGAAGGAGGAAACCATCGCGCGCGAGAGAGAGACTTGCACGGAAGGGAAAGAGACGGGGGAAGGAGGAAACCATCGCGCGCGAGAGAGAGACTTGCACGGAAGGGAAAGAGATGGGGGGGGGGAAGAAGGAAACCATCGCGCGCGAGAGAGAGACTTGCACGGAAGGGAAAGAAACGGGGGGGGGAAGGAGGAAACCATCGCGCGCGAGAGAGAGACTTGCACGGAAGGGAAAGAGACGGGGGAAGGAGGAAACCATCGCGCGCGAGAGAGAGACTTGCACGGAAGGGAAAGAAACGGGGGGGGGAAGGAGGAAACCATCGCGCGTGAGAGAGAGACTTGCACGGAAGGGAAAGAGACGGGGGAAGGAGGAAACCATCGCGCGCGAGAGAGAGACTTGCACGGAAGGGAAAGAGACGGGGGGGGGGAAGGAGGAAACCATCGCGCGCGAGAGAGAGACTTGCACGGAAGGGAAAGAGACGGGGGGGGGAGGAGGAAACCATCGCGCGCGAGAGAGAGACTTGCACGGAAGGGAAAGAGACGGGGGAAGGAGGAAACCATCGCGCGCGAGAGAGAGACTTGCACGGAAGGGAAAGAGATGGGGGGGAAGGAGGAAACCATCGCGCGCGAGAGAGAGACTTGCACGGAAGGGAAAGAAACGGGGGGGGGAAAGGAGGAAACCATCGTGCGAGAGAGAGAGACTTGCACGGAAGGGAAAGAGACGGGGGAAGGAGGAAACCATCGCGCGCGAGAGAGAGACTTGCACGGAAGGGAAAGAAACGGGGGGGGAAGGAGGAAACCATCGCGCGCGAGAGAGAGACTTGCACGGAAGGGAAAGAGACGGGGAAGGAGGAAACCATCGCACGCGAGAGAGAGACTTGCACGGAAGGGAAAGAAACGGGGGGGGAAGGAGGAAACCATCGCGCGAGAGAGAGAGACTTGCACGGAAGGGAAAGAGACGGGGGAAGGAGGAAACCATCGCGCGCGAGAGAGAGACTTGCACGGAAGGGAAAGAGACGGGGGGAAGGAGGAAACCATCGCGCGCGAGAGAGAGACTTGCACGGAAGGGAAAGAGACGGGGGGGGGGGGAAGGAGGAAACCATCGCGCGCGAGAGAGAGACTTGCATGGAAGGGAAAGAGACGGGGGGGAAGGAGGAAACCATCGCGCGCGAGAGAGAGACTTGCACGGAAGGGAAAGAGACGGGGGGGGGGGAAAGGAGGAAACCATCGCGCGCGCGAGATAGACTTGCACAGAAGGGAAAGAGACGGGGGGAAGGAGGAAACCATCGCGCACGAGAGAGAGACTTGCACGGAAGGGAAAGAGACGGGGGGGAAGGAGAAAACCATCACGCGCGAGAGAGAGACTTGCACGGAAGGGAAAGAGACGGGGGGAAGGAGGAAACCATCGCGCGGAGACTTGCAAGAAGGGGACCTCGCGGATGACCCGGCGTATAAGACGACCCCCCCACTTGGAGGCATGTTTTTCAGGGCAAAAAAGTCGTCTTATACGCCGGCAGATACGGTATTATATATATATATATATATATATAAAATATCATATATCATTAAGCTATATCCATTATTATTTCATTATTCTTATTCTAATTAGATATTTATTAACTAATAATCCTTCAAAAGCAATCTAAAGCAATCTAAAAATTACTAATAAATCTTTTATTATCAGCTTTCAATATCAGCCAGTGTCTTTCCAATAGCGAAACAGTCTTGTCTCTCTTACCATTTGTAACTTAAGTCTTTTTTGGTTCTCCTTTGTAAAATTCTTATAACTGTCTTTCAGTACTTTACTGTTCAAAGCAACTCTCAGGTAGTATCGTTGCCCTCCTTCTGTCGTTAAAAATTGTCTATCTTTGCTTATCAGATGTGCTTCTGGAAGAGTTTATCCTCTTACATCCATCATCACTTCTTTTTCCCCCTCTTCTTCTTGGAGAGTGAGATGGAACTCAAATTCTTCAGGTTCCCTTTTCAAAATTCCCATCTTTCTGCTTTTTCCCACTTTTGATCCATTAGCAAAATCCTCTTTTATCTTATCTTTATCTTCAACTGAGAGGGGTATCTCTTTATCTTCTACATTTTCTTCCTTCTCTTTGATTTTTGGGACCTCCAACTCTTCATGTTTTGTTGCGATAAGGACCAGTTTTCCCAGTTTCTCATCAATTCTTCTATATCCTTCCAAAAGGTTTAAAATTCCAGGCAGGAAATTTTGGTTTTCCAAAGTGTCCTCATCTGGATATTGAATCATGTTGCCAAAAGAAAAGAAGTTAATCCCCACTGCCACCCTGGTCAAAGGTCTATTTTATCTCTTCCTTTCAAGTTAATTTAAGCCACTGGTTCTGTTGTACTCTTCAAAGGAGAAGGGCAATTTTCAAAGAGCACCTGTAAAAAACAATCCGTGCCCTTGGGTCTTTATCAGTTTCTATAAACAAATTTTAAGCCCTTCATCCCAGTAATCAACATTCTCCAAAAAATACATTGCCTCAACAGGTTCAGCCTCTAACCTCCAGTGGCAGTGTTGCTACTTTTCACTTTCTAATGTGTCCCTCTTTGTTATAAGAGAAAAGAAAAAATAAAGTTCTTATTGGAATTTTAGTAGCAAGTCATAAGAAGAATTATAAAAATAAAAATAAGGGTTTAGTCCAAGGCTCAAAAAATAGAGTAGCTAAAAACAGAAGAAGAGAAAATAATCCATTCACTTTAAGAGGGAGAAAAAAAAATCCCGGATACAAGCATTTCAATCCACAATTAAAAGAAAAAATTACTTAAAGAAAAAAAGTTTCTTTAGGCAGAGTATTTAAAAACAAGAAAAGAAAAATACTGTTCCAGATGGACCCACTTTCTCTTGCAGCTTCCTTCCGGAGCCGCCCTGTCTTTGTCAGCCTGGGGGCTGCCTGTTTGCAGAAGCACTCCCCTTGGGTCAAACAGGGACTTTGCGATGTCCCTGTGACCAGCAAGGCTTCGTCTTCCTAGTTGCTGTACCTCTGAGACGGTTTAGATTCGAACGGACCGATCTGCGGCAAAAGTGTCAACAGAGAGTCTACTGTATCGACACGACGCAGGCTCCTCCTTTCATTTTTCTAATTCTTGTTTGTATTTTTATTCCCCCCTTTCTGTTAAAATATCTTTGCATATAATAGATATTTGGATGTGTCAATGCTTCCATTGTTGAAAGCCACATTGGTATTTCTAAATAGTGTTTCCCTTTCACTCTTTTCCATATTGTTAACAATTCATTCCTTACATAATATCTTTGAAAATAGCCATGTGCCTCGCTTTTTCCATACCACAAAAACACATGCCAACCTACTTGCAAATCATGACCTTCCAGTGTTAATAATCTTGTATTACTCAGTAGGATCCATTCTTTCATCCAAGGTAATCCAGCTGCTTGATAATACAATTCCCAATTTGGTAATCCAAATCCACCTCAGATTCTTGCATCTTGAAACATTTTTATATTCATTTTTGCTTTCCCCCCCCGCCATATATATTTCCCCACTATTTTGATGATGCTTTGAAAGTATTTTTTCTCTAGCTTTATTGCTATTGTTTGGAATAAGTATATCAGTCTTGGTAATATATTCATCTTTACTACAGCTTTTCTTCCCATCAGTGATTATTGTATTTTTTTTCCATTTTTCTAATCTATTTCTATTAGTTTTCTCATCTTATAATAGTTATCCTCCTTTAGTGTTACATACCTTGATGTTAATTGAATACCCAAGTATTTCACTTTTTTCACCACCTATATGGCCCAGTTTCACCATCAACTCTCTTTTCTGTTTTTCTGTCACATTTTTCATCAGCATCTTTGTTTTATCTTTATTAATCTTCAAGCCCGCTACTTCTCCATATTCTTCTATTATTTCTGTTAGTTTTGGCCCCATTTCTAGTGGGTCTTCCATAATAAACACCAAATCATTTGCAAATCCTTGTAATTTATATTCTTCTTTCTTGGCTCTCAGCCCTTTTACCTCTTCATTTTATTGTATTTCTCTATTCAAAATCTCTAGTGTCAGTATAAATAATAATGGAGATAGTGGACATCCTTGTCTAGTTCCCTTCGTGATCTCTATCTTTCCTGTCATCTCATGATTTACCCTTACTTTTGCCAATTGCTATTCTATATCGTCTTGATGATAACCATGAATCCCTCACCAAATTCCATCATTTGAAATTGCATTATCATAAATTGCCAGTTCACATTATCAAAGGCCTTTTGTGCATCCAGAAATAACAATGCCATTTACTTCTCTGGATGGGCTTTGTAGTACTCTAACGTGTTTGATAAAATTCACAGATTGCCTCTAATCTGTCTCTTAGGAAGAAAAACATTTTGGTCTATATGTATAAGTTCATTTAAAAGTCTCTTCATTCTTTCTTCCATTATTGATGCAAAGATTTTATAATCTACATTTGCTAGTGAAATAGGTCTATAGTTTTTAACTTGTTGTAGATCCAACTCTTCTTTTGATAGAAGTGTTATACCAAAAGAAGAGTCGGATCTACCTCCATCCATGTTTGTAGTATCTTTGCCTCCCTTAGTAAGTCATTAAATAATTCCAACATTATATTGCTTACTATTGCCCTCACTCTTTTTGAAAGCCTCAAATGATGGAGCACTCACAACTTCTGAGCTATTCCATTGGTTGACTGGACTCATCCTTAGAAAATTTCTCCTTAATCCTAGGTTGCTTTGGTTAGTTTCCATCCATTGTTTCTGGTCATGACTTTTGGTGCTTTGGAAAATGATGGACCCCCCTCATTTTTGTTGGAGCCGCTCAAATATTGGAACAGTGCTATTTTATGGTGAGTTGTGAGCTCTATTTTATGGTGAGTTGTGAGCTCTATTTTATGGTGAGTTGTGAGCTCTATTTTATGGTGAGTTGTGAGCTCTATTTTATGGTGAGTTGGGGAAATGTTTGGTAAAATTGATTGAATGGGAAAAAAGGGCATGGTTTACTTTTTAAATCCTGTCAGCACTTCTCTAGATAAAAAGTGAAATATCAGTAAAAATATCACCACTATTGTAGAGCTAGGGCAATTTTTACACTGGCAGTTTAAAACAATCTCTAAATTTCCAATGGAAAGAGCACATAAAAGAGGCATGGTTGACTTTCCTACCTTTCTGTAGTTGACTAGGTTGTGCCAGTTTGATGAAAGGTGGATGTCTCAGCTCTCTTTTCCCTGAGGTCCTCTGCTTTTTGCACCCTGTTGCCTCCACCTTTCTGTCTTAACGTAGCTACTTAGTGATTTCTGCTGCCCTTGCCTGTCAGTCACATGGATGTGTTTACCTGATGTTTCCCCACATGACCTTGGCATGTGAGACGGTTTTGAATTTCACAGGCTATGCCATCATGGAAGCATAAATCAAAAGTAGAGAAAAATAAAATGGATAAAAATGAAATAAATGTGACAAGGCAGTGAACACCCCTTCTCCTTTGGAAGGACATCATGCTCACAAATGATTTATTTATTTTGTTAGATGTTTATCCTGTCTTTGTTACTTTATAAGGAACTCAAGGTGGGGTTATATAATATTCCTTCCTCCTCTTAGTTTCCCCACAACCACGATCTAAGAAGTGGTTTGGGCTGGGAGAGAATGACTGGGTCACTCAGCCATTTTTTCAAGCCTAAAATGGGATTAGAACTCAGAGTCTCTTGGTTTCTAGGCCAGCACCTTAACCATTACTTTGTTTTAAAAAGGAGGAAGGAATGGCAAAATAACTTGTAAGAATTGCATACAAAAACTGGGTTGGAGGAAACAAACGTGTAAAGTTGCAAACATCACAGATAACATTTCAGAATAATCTCCCATAGAATGATGCAAAAGGCAAGAGAGGTTGTAGCAAATTACAATCTGAAATGGGCCTGTTAGTAGGAAGAGAGACTGGAATGAGAAGCAATACTTTGCAAGATGCATCAAAACTGAAGTCAAGGTGTTTGTTATTTATTTGCACAGCATTCTTTTTATTTGAAAACTACTTGCTCTGGTGAGGTGAATGGCTGGGTGTGACAAGGAGTGGCAGGGAGGGGAGGGGTGAGGCATGGCCAGACGTGACAAGGAGAGGCCGGGCAAGATGAGGCACCCCTTGATGTGAGTGATATTGAGTTGGCCATGCTCACCCAGTCTACAGGACCACCCAGCCGGTCATTAGGGCAGAGAACCAGTGGTTAAATTATTTGAATCCCACCACTGCATAAATCCCATGGTCACGTGAGTGCAATTCAGGCAGTTGGCAACCTGTTTCCATTGATGATAGCTACAGTGTCTCGTAGTCCTATAATTGTAATTTGTAAACATCCCCTCCCCCCCCAGCCATCTTCTGAAAAGAAAAATCAATTGGGGAAGACGGGTTCTGATAACAACCACACTAAACATTCACTAAACATTCATGTGGTTTGCTTAACAAATGTGGTAAAAATGGTAATAACTTTGTGTTCAGTGTTGGAATGACTTGCTTAACATAAACTCTGATCCCAATTGTGGTTGTAAATTTAGGACTACCTATAAATTAGGCAAGATAGCATGTCTGGATAAAATCTTGAACAGGATGAAAGAAAATAGGTAGGGTTTTTGTGTGCGCCGGTGCCTGAAAATTCATGCTGCATGCCGATCGTTTCCAAAAGCAATTTCAAAATACAAAGAAATGTAACATACCGCAAACCATAAAGAACAGTTCCATCTGGATGTAGCCGAATCATTCGATTTTTCACAGTAACGCCATGAACAAAGGATTTCTTGTCATTCAGAAAGTATGTATCTGGAACCCAGAGATGATCAGCCACTCTGTTATCTAAAGTTAGATTCAAAGGTATGCCAGAGTAGGATAATCTTTTATCCCTCCAGGATTGCTGGAAATACATAGTTAGTGTATAGTCCTGGGGAAAAAGAAAAAAATAGCAATTAGTATTATAACTATTATTAAGATTTGATTTTATAATTGCTATATAGCTGTGATGGCAAACCTATGGCACGCAGAGTCATCGCTCTGCCAGCTCTAGCGCGCATGTGTGCCCTGGCCAGCTGATTTTTGGCCTTCACTTTTGGCCATTTTTCATCCTTTGGAGGGTTGTACAAGGCAATATTTTCTCATAATCTTTTCTGTCTCATGGAAAACCAACAATCCTTTTTTATAACGAAGATAGAAATTAGAGCAAGCTCTTTAGGATCCCACCTGGACATTAAAGGTTTTGGCAAGTAAGTCTGAATAGCTTTGATTCAGCCACATGGAAGTAATACTTTCATTCCTCTTGCAGAGCATGAGTCACACCTGCAAATATGCTCTACCTCAGGGTGTCTGCAATGACCTCAGATTTTCCCACAACGACAAAACATGACATCTTGATGCAAGCTGTGTTCCTTCAGTATTGGGCGTGATATTGTGGTTCAAGTACGAATGAAATGGGGTTTACAGCACAACATCATAATATGCATGTTCTTATTTGCCATCGTTTGTTCTCTTAAGAGATTCTCAGAATGAGCTTGTTAATTATAAATGAAAATTCTAACAGATCATGTTCTGGCTTTACAAACGTTAACCCAAAATAAAATATTTTATTGCACTAATATCAGCTTTCTTAACCCCAAAATCTGAATGGAATGGGATAATACTTAGCAAAGAAAATGTGAGCTGCTTGTTGCTCATCTTTAACATTTAAAGATCAAGAATGATGATCATAGAATACAATCTCTCTTTTTTGCTAGCATTGGTTTATTATTTATAGAAAACTGTGTTTTGAATGAGAACCAAGCATATTGATAACATTCACCTTATCCTGCCAGTTCTGCAATCATATTTGTCCATATTTCCTCCCCAGTGACATATAATGGCTTCACAGCATTGCCTTGCCATCACTGAAATGATATAAAGCCTGTTTTACTGCTATTGTGTTAGCACAACAATGGTTAGATGTCTCTAGGAGATGTAAGTTGGGAAAACAGCACTCACGGTCATGAAGTTCTAATTCCCATTAATAATATTTACTCATCCGTTTTAGTAATGTAGTTCTTCATTGATTAACTTCAGTGTAGTTAATCATTTCCTTATGCTTTTAGATTTCTAATTTCTCTTTCTGCTGGTCAGCCATTGATAAAACAAATCCAATGTTAAAAAGTATTCAGTTTCTTCCTTCTCCTTAATTTTGATTGTTAATCTATCCATTTATACACATTCTAGTATTTTTAATAGCATTTTCATCTGTAGGGATCTCTTCATTTTTCTGTTGTGCAAACACAATTCTAGCTGCAGTTAACACATGTAAACTTATGTATTCCCTTCGTTATATTTTTCTGGTAGAATACCCAACAAAAATATTTCTGGCTTTAGTTCTATGTGTTGCTTTACTATTTTTCCCAACCATGTGTGCATACACTTCCTGAAAGGAATAAAACCCCTTTCTGGGTATGGACTGATCAGAAGAATCTGGAAGCCCCAAAGACCCCAAGGAACATGTCCCCCAAGCAAGCCCACTGGGCCCAGTACTTCCACCAGTTTAACTTCATCCTCCGGGGGCTTCTTGGCAGATTCTTTGTCCAGATTTCCCCAATATAACATTGCGAAGACAGAAGTAGTTAAACCCATGTTCCCCACATCACAAATAGTAGCACAGGTCACCACAAGGTCGCAAGCGAAAGGGGACTCTCCTGTGGACAACACCAACATCACTGTAGCCTTTAAACAGCCCTAGAGAAGGACGAGTGGTTCCTCAAACACAAAAGCACTTGCTACATGCAAGACAGACTACCATAGGTGGGAGGCAGAGTTTGACTCAGCTAGCAAAAGACTAAAAACCATCCATGACTCCAAACTGTCAGGGCTTTTGGGTTTGTAAAAACTCTGCACCTCCTGAAATGACAATTTTGGTGGCCATCCCTTAAAAAGGACATTGAAAGTTATGTAGTCAGCTGCCCCACCTGCGCAGCGGCAAAGTGCAGGCAGAGAAAAATCCCTGGTCCTTTGCAACCGGTAGCTGATCTTTCAGCACCCTGGAGAGAGATTTCTATGGATTTTATCATATAACTCCCAGAGAGCTCAGGAAACACACTAATTTGAGTAGTGATGGACCTTTTTTCAAAACAGATCCCATGCCAGAAAATCCCAATGGCCAAAGCTCTAGCAAAACTGTTCTTACTTCACATATACTGCTAACATGGTGCTCCACACTGCATTATATCAGATTGGGGGGGTCCAGTTTATCTCCAAATTCTGGAAAGCTTTTTTGAACCTTTGGGGAACTGACCAGGACCTCAGTTCTAGTCACCATCCTCAAATGATGGAACACATTAACTCAGTTTTGGAACAGTACCTCTGATGCTTTTTTTCTTTAAACAATTTTTATTGGTTTTACATTTATAAAAGGAAAAGGGGTATGTAGGGTATTTTTTTTAACATTTTAAGGCTTCCATGCCGGGGGCGGTAACTGCCCCCGAGGCTTCATACAAAATATAATTAATTAAATGGTGACAAGAGAATACATATATATCATAGTCTCATACATTCAATCATTTGTTTCGTATCAACATCCGTTTTCAGGAATTACAATATAGTTTCAAAATAAACTCATTTTTGTGATCTGAGTCTCTTTGCTATTGTGTCTTCTTCCTCCTTCCCGCCAGTGGGCAGGGCCATGGCCCATCCCGTTCCCTCTTCTTCGTCTCCCAGGATTAAGGAGTGTTTTTTTTAGAAAGGCCTCAGCCTCTCCTACTGTTTTAATTCTAACTCTACCTCCATCCCAGAATACCAACATTCCTTCGGGCATCAACCATTTGAACCATACCCTTTTTTTGTATAATTTTTTGGACAAGAAGGAATACTTCCTTCTTATCTCACGAATTTTTTGGGGGATCTTATTTATTTATTTATTTATTCGAATTTATACCCTGCCCTTCTCCTTGTTAGGACCCAGGGTGGCGCATAGGCATTATTTAAAAACCACAATAAATACAATATACAACATTAAAATATATTAAATTATTTACCCGTGCTAAAACCCATATTTAAAAACCCAACCAAATTATAATTTATATATAAAAGTCAGAACAGGGGGCTATCCTAGGCCGGCTTGTTGGAATAAATGCGTCTTGAGATGTTGGCGGAAGAGGCGGAGGTCCGAGGTAGTGCGAAGGTCGGGGGGGTAGGTCGTTCCAGAGGGCCGGGCCCGCCACAGAGAAGGCCCTTCCCCTGGGTGTCGCCAGCTGGCATTGCCCAGCCGGTAATCCAGCCGAGATGTCACAAGCGCTTGAGTGACTGTGCGAAGGGCCCCCCGGTCCAGTAAGGGGCGCAACTGGCGTATCAGGCGAACTTGATAGAATGCCCCCCTGGCCACGGCCGCCACATGGTCCTCCATGGACAGCTGGGAATCCAGGAGGACGCCCAAGTTGCGCGCCCTCTCCACGGGGGCCAGTTGTTCGCCCCCATTGGCCAGTGTTGGACTTATCTGGCTGAACCGGGGTGCCGGAAACCACAGCCACTCGGTCTTGGACGGGTTGAATTTGAGTTTGTTACTACCCATCCAGACCCGTATGGCCTCCAGACACTGGGACAGCACCTCGACGGCATCGTTGGGGTGGTTTGGGGTGGATATGTACAGCTGGGTGTCATCAGCGTACAGATGGTATTCCACCCCAAAACCACGGATGATCTCGTAGAAGACTGATGAACTGGAGTTGGGGCTGGCTGGGACAAGGGGAGAGCTTAAAAGTATTAATAATACTTTTATAGGGGATTTAACTGGTCATATGTCTAGGATGGATTTTGTCATATTTTTTAAGATTTCAGAACGTTCCTGAGGCGAGTGGTGAAGATTTAACTGATTTAATGTGCACAATTTTAGCAGATTATGTACACAAGCCTAAGGATGAGATTAAGGGGGACATTGATTTGATATATAGAATAAACTCAGCATATGCCAGGATAAATGAAGTACCCAGAGAGATACATATTAAATTTGTAAAAAGGTCAACGAGGGAAAGGATCTTGAGGGCGCAGAGAGACAGTCCGTTAATTTATCAGCAGACAGAGATTACCATCTTGAAGCAGGTCCCGAAAAAGATTAGAGAGGTAAGAAGGAAGTATTCCTTCTTGTCTAAAAGATTATTTAAACAGGGGTCTGGTTCAAGTGGGTGATGCCAGAGGGAATGTTGGTGTTCTGGGAGGGAGGAAGAGTAAGAATTAAAACAATTGCAGAGGCGGAAGCCTTTCTTAAAAAACATTCCTCAATCCTGGAGGATGAAAATGGGAGAGCAAAGGGTGCCGCGGCCCCGCCCACTGGGGGCCAGGGAGAAGAAGATACAATTGCCAAAAGAATTAGATCTCAAAAGTGACTTTATTTTAGTATAATATAACTTTTGTTTGAATGTTTATACATGATTGCTAGCATAGTTTTTACAATGATATATTTGCATTTCTTTCCACTTTGTAGTACAAATGAAAATTAATGTATTATCTATATTTTGTTATGAAGCCTCAGAAGGGGTCTTTGACTTTGATGTGAAAGTTCTCACAATATCTTGTATACACCTTACCCTTTACCCTATTTGTAAAAAATTATAAAATCCAATAAAACTTTTTTCAAAAAAAAAGAGAGGACCAACCCCTGAGGAACCCCACATGTGAGGGGCCTCGGGGCCGACCTCTGCCCTCCTGCCAACACCCATTGCGACCGACCAGAGAGGTAGGACGAGAACCACCGTAAAACGGTGCCTCTCAGCCCCAACCCCCCCAATCAGTGCAATAAGATACCATGGTCGATGGTATCAAAAGCCGCTGAGAGGTCTAACAGGACCAGGATAGAGGAACAACCTCTATCCCGAGCCCTCCAGAGATCATCCACCAATGCGACCAATGCCGTCTCGGTACTGTGACCGGGCCGGAAGCCGGACTGGCGCGGGTCTAGATAATCAACTTCCTCCAGGTGTCGAGGAAACTGTTGGGCCACCACACTCTCAACAACCTTCACTAAAAAGTGAAGGTTGGAGACAGGACGATAGTTCTCTAATAAAGCCGGGTCCAGGGATGGCTTCTTGAGGAGGGGCCTCACCACCGCCTCTTTCAAGACGGTAGGCAAGTACCCCTCACTCAGAGATGAATTCACAATACCCTGGTGCCAGCCTCGTGTTTGCTTCAATATGGCAACTTCTTTTTGCTGGTACATCAAAGGCCCACCTCGTTGTGACCTCAGAATCTCATCCCTAGTGGATCTTCTTAAAAATGTAATATGGATCTCTCTAGGTACATTATTTATTCTAGCATATGCTGAATTAATTCTGTAAATCAGGTCTATGTCCCCCCAGATATATTCTTTATTCTTTTTAGTATATTCTGATAAAATTGTACTCATTAAATCTTTCAAATCCTCTGCTTCTTGTATGAGAAGTGAAATGCCTTCAAGGAAAAACAAAGACCGGTTGTCTTTTGAAATGAAAAAAAGAAAAGAACCTTTGGGACTTGTGAGAAGAGGGATCTTGACCATTGCGATTCTCAATAGGAGCAATTGGAGGGTTGGGCTTTTCATCTTTTTCTTTCAATTATTTGTTATTTTTAAGCACGCCTTGGTTTTAACTGCACCTTTTAAAGGTTTTTTTTTTTTTTTAAATCGATATATACTTTAATCATCTGGTTGAATGCTGACCTGTCCTATAACCCCTTGCTGGATTTCAACATCAACTATTTTGTTTTCTTATTGTTTATTTTGGAATTCTAAATTACATTCATTTTTGCTGTAAGTGGTGAGAGAATTCAACCCTTGGTAGTGAAAGCTATTTGACTTGATTTACACTTATTTTGCTACAAGGACTTTGCTTTTATTAGGTTTTTTTTAAAAAAAAAATTCTGGTCTTATTTCCTTTCATGGATAAAATTCCTTCTTCAGTTACTTTTATTTTGGGAAATTTTATCTCAACTTTTTTCTTTGGTCATTTTGTTCAGATGCATCTGCTTATCCTTGGGAAAGAAACACTTTGTTCTCTTGCCATATTTGGACTACATTAAAATTCAAACAGCAAACGAAGGACTTTGAATGCTATATATTATATATTCTTTAAAATGTCTACAAAAAGCAATACAGTGCTTTGGGAAGTCTTTGAAAAAAAACCTATTCTTCTACTTTTTCATCTTGTTTAAAGCTTGCCTCTTATCAAAAAGACTGATTAGTAAATTATGTCAATCTATACAATTATTTTACATGGGAAGTTGGATTCTAAAATAGAGAGAATGCTGGAAAATGCAATGGGTATAAACGAATACGTTCTATGCAGTTATTTTTGTATTACTGAGACAGATTGTGTCATGCAAGATAGCTGTTCCCATGGCAACAGTTGGTGACTCATAATAGTTATGAAGAAACCCAACAAGTGGTTCATCTTGTTTGTTTATATGATGCCTACATACATTTAAAAAAAAATTAATTCTCAAGAGATGGAGGTTCAATATAAGTGAACCAGAATCACTTAGAACACAAATGAATATTATCATCTTCCTTTCAGAAAAATAGCATGTTTCTATGAAGAAAAGAAAAAGGGTTGTGGTGGCTCAGTGGCTAAGATGCTGAGCTTGATCAGAAATATCGGCAGTTCGGCGGTTCGAATCCCTAGTGCTGCATAATGGAGTGAGCTCCCATTACTTGTCCCAACTTCTGCCAACCCAGCAGTTTGAAAGCATGTAAAATGCAAGTAGAAAAAATAGGAACCACCTTTGGTGGGAAGGTAACAGTGTTCTGTGCCCCTTTGATGTTTAGTCATGCTGGCCACATGACCACAGAGACGTCTTCAGACAGGGCTGGCTCTTTAGTTTTGAAACAGAGATGAGCATTATCCCCTGGGGTAGTGAGGAAGGACTAGCATGCATGTGCGAGGGGAACCTTTACCTATGTAGAAATGAGTTGTTGAGTACAACATGGAGTTTTGCTTTATAAAGATTATCTAAAAATAGATAAAAAAATAGGAACAAAGATAATGTGATAGCACTGAAAAAGACAGACAATGTATACAGGGAATAATTTATTTATTTGCGCATAAGGACAGTTCTGAATCAAATTAATATTAGCAAATGTAGTAAAGGCACTTTAAATAAGTGAAGAGATTCAACAAATAGATGAATTTGTATTCAGAAATGCAAAAAAGATTTATAAATTCAATGTAATTATGAAGAGGTAACAAGCCTGGTTTATGTTTTTTTGAAGAAAGAGTAAGATTACATTTTTGAAAATCCCAAGCCAGCTTTCTTGGATAGAAGGAGTCCGGCTTCCATTAGCATCAGTCAACATGGCTACTGGTAAGGAAGTTGTAACTTAAAATATCTGTTTTGCACCACATTTCTTTCTTGCTCCAGCCTTTACAATCAGCTCCCTCTTTTCTTCTGATACAATAAACAGGTGGTTCTCAACTTATAACAGTTCATTTAGTGACCTTTAAAGTCACAATAGTAGTGAGGAGGAGCCTGCTATACGACGCTTGATCTCGCCGCTGCAAGATCATTGTCGATTTTTTTGCCACTGGATGGTCCAACTGGACCTAAACTGTTTAGCGAAGCCGAAGCCGAATCTTTGCTGATCACAGGGACACTGCAAAGTCCCTATTTGATCCAAAGGAAGGGCTTCAAATCCGCGCTAAACAGACAGCCCCCCAGGCTGGCAAAGTTGCTGATGGCTCCAGGAAGAAGGAAACGGGAGTGAAAGTGGATTCTAGCTGGTGAGATGTGTATTGTCTTAAAAGAGACTGCTTTAAAAGAGATTGCCTGTAAAAACTTTTTAAATTAAGCTGAAACTTAAAAACAAAAAAACAAAAATAAGCAGCGGAATTAAGGACAGGAGGACTTGGTCAGTGGGTTATCACAATTTCTTAAACTGATATTTTAAATGGAACCTATGAAGAACTCTTAAAAGGAACGAAGTAAGTTTTTTCTTCTTCTATTTTTTTCCCATTGACTACAATCATTTGGAGGAATGTGAGGTGCTTCAGTGGTAACTCCTGGAATGGCTGGAGACTGCATTTCCATGCCCTCAGGAATGGGCACTATCTGGGGGTCCAAGTTAAATGAAATTGGGGTGCCAGCATACTTACCCAGGCTGTCTTCAAATACACTGTCAAATTTTTTAGGTAACGTTGACAATGAAGATTCAGTGACTGTATGTATGCCAGAAATGCTTAGCCCCAAAGCGTCGAACCAGTCAAGCCGAAGGAGGCTCGACAGGCTACCTTCAACCACGATGAGGGGAAGACGTCCAGTGAAGGTCTTGAATTCTACTTGGAACTTGCCAGTGTCTATGGTTGGAATAGTGTTTGAGGTTGCTCCAGGAAACCAGGGACATGGCTGACCCTGTATGTAGTTCTATTTTGCATGGCACCCCTTCCAGTTTTACTGTGAGATAGATTTTCTTTTTTAAACTGAATTTGCTTGCCCAATGATGGATTCAGGTAGTTGTCTTTGGTTTTTGTAAAACAGTCTTCACCTTTTTACTGGCTTGAAAAAATGTTTTTTTTGTAAAGGGAGTCTTAGCCCAGGTTCCCTGTAGGAATAGAGGCACAGCAAACTTTGGCCAAATGACATTTTTTACCCCAGTATAAGCAGGAGGCATTTTTGAATGGCATTTTGCAGCTAGACCGTGGGTGATTCCCGCCACACAGCTGAGGCAAACATTGGGAGTGACTGCTTTGTCTGTGGAGTCGTTTTTTCAGTGTAAAGCTTAAGGCGGTGGATGTCTCCCTCCTCGTACATGCCACCTTCCATCTCTATTTCTTCATGGTGAATGGCTTCGAGCTTGGAAACTGCAGCAGGGTTGTTAGCCTGTTGTATTTCGGTTCTGGACCTATTTGACAGCTCTGAAACATGGGCTTCATCCAAAGCTGTCTGAAGCACAATTTCTATCTTGTCCAGTGAGTGGCACTGTAGGCAGAGGTCAAGCAATCCACAAACCAGTCTATTAAGCAAGTAATCCTCAAGGTTTGTGAATGCACAATACAGGGCTGCCACTCTGAGTGCCAATAGATAGTGGTTAATAGGCTCGCCTTCTCTCTGATTCCTATGATAGCGGTGGGTGATTTGAGATGGCATGGCCACATAATGGCTTTTTAATTTGGCCATTAATGTTTCCCAAGGTACGGAGTGTACTTTTTGGGGAGCCACCAGGTTTTTGGCCATCTCGAATACCTCAGTGCCGTAAAAGGTTAAAAATTTCCCCCTTTTTCCTATCTATTGATATATCAGCAAAATTGGTGGCAAGCAAAAAGCACTCAAATTTGTCTAGATGCGTGCCCCAAGCCTCAGACCATGGGTTGAAGGCAGTGAAAACTGGTAGCGAAGTCATTTTCTGGTTGGGGCATCTCAGACGGCATCTTCTTAGGAATCAGTGATGTGGCACAACCTCTACACTTCAGTGCAATTTGTGCCATCTCTTTTCAAGCGAGCAGCTTCGCCTCAGCGTTCTGATCCCACCTTCATCAGCAATTCTTCTGTCTCAAGGACCATGGGGAACAGACTGAGGCGAGGCTTGAGCAAAGGCTAACAGGTTTATTCAAGCTAACAGAGAATGCTGACAGGTGGCTGCTCAGCTAAGAAACAACAGCCGAGGGGTTCCCATCTGACAGCTCTCTTATACTGAGCTGTCACGAGGCCAGCCAATCAGAACTCACCTTCAGTTCTCTGGCTACGGGGACTCAGCAGCAGCATAAGTGATATTTCCACATCATCTTTTATCCAAGCATTGAACAAAGCCAGAGCTTAAACCAAAGGGCCTTCTTCATTCACATCAAATCCCCACAAATGAGAACTGGATATACATGACACCTCTCATGAATAAAGCAAGTTATTCCACTGGCATTGCGATACCAACTGCCTAAAGAAATGGAACTTCCACAGAGCCGTCTTTACACCATTTTGGGCCCCTGGGCATAGAAATAGTGTTGGGCCCCCGGGCAAATGCCCAACGGGCCTATGCGTTAAGACGGCATTGCCGCCGCCACCGGCTGCGGAGCTTTCCTTGCTCCTCCCGCTCCAACCAGCCCGCCCTGGCTCCCCTCCCGCCCACCGGCTTCCCCTGCCCTGGCGGAGGGAGAACGTGTTCGCCTCTGGGCCGGCAAGATGGCGGCATCGGCGGGGTCCGGGGAGCCTGACCTGGGGGCGGGCGGGGAGCCCCGCGCTCTCTCCCCGGAGATCGCCCGCCGGCTGCAGAGCACAAGGCGGGAGCTGAGCAGCAGGCGCAAGATTCTGCTGAGGAACCTGTTAGATCTCTCAGTGGCTTTTGATACCATCAACCATGGTATGACAGCTGTGGCCAGGGGGGCTTTTTATCAGGTTCGCCTGATATGCCAGTTGCGCCCCTTTCTGGATTGTGACACTCTACGCACGGTCACTCAAGCCCTCGTCACCTCCTGTCTGGACTATTGCAATGCTCTCTACATGGGGCTTCCCTTGAGGTGCACCCGGAGGCTCCAGTTAGTTCAGAATGCGGCCGCGCGGGGGATTTTGGGTGCTTCTAGATGCTCCCACGTGACACCTCTCCTGCGCAAGCTGCACTGGCTGCCTATGGCTTTCCGGGTGCGCTTCAAGGTACTAGTAACCACCTTCAAAGCGCTCCATGGCAAGGGACCTGGTTATCTTCAAGACCGCCTCCTGGTACCAAATACCTCCCACCAACCAGTTCGATCCCACAGGGAGGGCCTCCTCAGGGTGCCGTCAGCTAAACAATGTCAGCTGGTGACCCCCAGGGGGAGAGCCTTCTCTGTGGCAGCCCCTGCCCTCTGGAATGACCTACCCCCTGACCTACGGACGATCACCAACCTACGCCTTTTCCGTTGGGCCTTGAAGACCTATTTATTTTGTGCAGTCGGCCTGGCATAGTTTTTAATTTGTTTTAGCAGGGGTTTAAATTAGGGGTTTAGAACAGGCCAACTATTTAATGTATTTTTAATTGTATTTTATGTTTTATATTGTTGATTTTACCTGCCTGTACATCGCCCTGAGTCCCAGTAGGGAGAAGGTGCGGTATATAAATTTAATAAATTCTAATTCTAACACAGAACTAAAGAAAAAATCCCCAATAGTGAGAACAGTTAACAGGTGGAACGGGTTGCTTCCAGATGTTGCAGATGCTCTATCACTGGAGGCTTTTAAGAGGAGACTGGGCAGCCACTTATCTGGAATGGAATATAGGATCTCCTGCTTGAGCAGGGAGTGGGAACACCTTCCAGGTCCCTTCCAACTCTGTTATTTTAATTCTGATTTTTATTTTACGTCCAAATCTAAGCCATAGGTCTGGAATGTCACCTACGGTTTCTCATCAAAGCATTAGTCAGGATTGACTCTGATTATCTGATTGACACCCTGTTATTCCCATGATCATTTTTTATTTGGTTTTCTGTAGCACAAACCAGCTGTACACCCAGCTGTACATCTCTACCCCAAACCACCCCAATGATGCCGTTGAGGTGATGTCCCGGTGTCTGGAGGCCGTACGGGCCTGGATGGGGAGTAACAAACTCAAACTCAACCCGTCCAAGACTGAGTGGCTGTGGTTTCCGACATCCCGGTATAGTCAGCTTATTCCAACGCTGACCATTGGGAGCGAGTCATTGGCCCCTGTGGAAAGGGCACGTAATCTAGGCGTCCTCCTGGACTCCCGGCTGTCCATGGACGACCATGTGATGGCCGTGGCCAGGGGGGCTTTTTTCCAGGTTCACCTGGTTCGCCAGCTACGGCCCTTACTAGACCGGGACGCACAGTCACTCACCCACAGTCACTCACCCTCTCGTCACTCACATCCCGTCTGGACTATGGTAATGCTCTCTACATGGGGGTCCCCTTGAGGTGCATCCGAAGGCTACAGCTGGTGCAAAATGCGGCCGCGCGGGGGATTTTGGGAGCCTCACGGCATTCCCATGTAACACCTCTCCTGCGCGAGCTGCACTGGCTGCCTGTGGTCTTTCGGGTGCGCTTCAAGGTGCTGATTATCATCTTTAAAGCGCTCCATGGCATGGGTCCTAGTTATCAGCGAGACCGCCTCCTACCTCATACATCCCTTCGACCGATCTGCTCCCACAGAGAGGGTCTGGTCTGGGTGCCGGCAATGCCGGCTTGTGACGCCCAGGGGGAGGATCTTCTCTGTGGCGGGCCCTGCCCTCTGGAACGATCTACCCCGATCTCAGGAACATCACAGACCTCCGCCTCTTCCGCCAACAATTAAAAACGCACTTTTTTCACTTAGCTGGCCTGGCTTAACTTCCGAGACTATGTTATCAACTGGTTTTAAATTGAATTAGGTTTTAATAACGGGGTTTTAAATTGGTTTTAGCACAGGGTTGGGTTAATTTAATAAGCTTTTAGAATATTTATGACATATTTATTATTTGTATCTGCTATATGCGTATTTTATCTTTCCTGTGCACCGCCCCGAGTCCCTTCTGGGAGAGTGGCACGGTATATAAATTTAATAAAAGTAAAAAAAGTAAAAGTAAACACGAAAGACCTGGATGTGTTCTCAAGATTTGGGCTGTTAGCTGGAGTTCATAAAGTTTCTGACTGGTGGCAAACTGCTTTGACCTCATTTATAAGGTATCAATGTTATAGTGTTATTTGCATTTTTTGTTTTAAATGCTGCTAAAACACGCCTATGCCCACTACAATGAACATGCCCATAAACATCAATAATGTTCAATTAAAAAATAAATTTGCATGCAGAATACTCACAAAAGGGGTGTCGTCTCATAATTTTTTGTAGGTGTATAGAAACATGGGAAGTTTCCATGTAAGTACTCCACCAGTTTATTCACTAGTTCATAAGCAGTGTAACATTTGATATAGAAAGAGAACTTGCCTTGGATACACCTATACACCACATATGTGAAGTGCCATGTACACAAATAAGGAAAACTGTTTTCGATTCTCACTTCTCCATAGCCCTATAAAGTTGTCTAAGAATACCACTCACTAAGTGACAAAAAGTTAACAAGGAAAAGTTAATAATATGCATTCAGGATTTGACAAGCCCTCAGATATTACATCAGTATTTCAGGTACTGCTGTGCTTGGGAGTCCTATGGGCAGAAAGTCAACACAATATTATTTCCAAAGCATAAAAGTTCTCCTTGTTTGTGGATTTTTGTTAACTATTCATAGAATCATAGAATGTAAAAGTTGGAAAGAGTTGGTGATCATTTACTTCAATTCACCACCAACGCAGGAATTCCCTGCTAAAACATCTCTAATCTATTCACATAATTTAATTACCAGGCTAGGATATGCGTTAAGATATGTTCTCAGTCAATTTTACTTTCTCCATTTCCAAAGATACAACATCTCTAGTTCTGTCTACTCTGTATAAACTTAGTAAGGACTCTGTATAAACTTTATTTATTTATTTATTTATTTTTTTAAATTTATACCCCGCCCTTCTCCTTGTTAGGAAACCAGGGCGGCGCACAGGGATGTTAAAATACATACAAAATATATAAAATATATGAAATTTAAAATACTTATTCTAATAAATAAACCCTGCGCTAAAAACCGAATTAAAATCCCAAGTTTAAAAACTATCTAATAGTCAGTATGGAGGTTACGCTAGGCCGGCTAGATGAAATAGGTGTGTCTTCAGACACTTGCGGAAGAGGCGGAGGTCGGAGATGGTGCGGAGTTCAGGGGGTAAGTCGTTCCAGAGGGCTGGGCCCGCCACAGAGAAGGCTCTCCCCCTGGGTGTCGCCAGTCGGCATTGTCCAGCCGACGGCACCCTGAGGAGGCCCTCTCTGTGGGAGCGTATCGGTCTGAGGGATGTATGGAGCAGGAGGCGGTCTCGCATATAACTAGGCCCCGAGCCATGGAGCGCTTTAAAGATGGTCGTTAAAACCTTGAAGCGCACCCGAAAGACCACAGGAAGCCAGTGCAGCTCGCGCAGGATAGGTGTTATGTGGGAGTGTCTAAGCGCTCCCGTAATCACCCGCGCGGCTGCGTTCTGGACTAGCTGCAGCTTTCGGGTGCACCTCAAGAGAAGCCCCATGTAGAGAGCATTACAGTAGTCGAGTCGAGAGGTGACGAGTGCTTGAGTGACTGTGCGTAAGGCACCCCGGTCCAGTAAGGGGCGCAATTGGCGCATCAGGCGAACCTGATGAAACGCCCCCCTGGCCACGGCTGCCACATGATCTTCCATAGACAGCCGGGAATCCAGGAGGACACCCAAATTGCGCACCCTCTCCACGGGGGCCGGTGTTTCGCCCCCAATGGCCAGAGTTGGAATAATCTGGCTGAACCGAGGCGCCGGAAGCCACAGCCACTCAGTCTTGGACGGGTTGAGCCTGAGTTTGTTACCACCCATCCAGATCCGTACGGCTTCCAAGCACCGGGACATAACCTCGACGGCATCGTTGGGGTGGTCTGGGGTGGATAAGTACAACTGAGTATCATCAGCGTACAGATGATATCCCACCCCAAAACCACGGATGATCTCACCCAGCGGCTTCATATATGTGTTGAATAGGAGGGGTGAGAGGACCGACCCCTGAGGAACCCCACATGAGGGGTCTCGAGGCCGACCTCTGCCCCCCTGTCAACACATATTGCGACCGACCAGAGAGGTAGGATGAGAACCACCGCAAAACGGTGCCTCCCAGCCCCAACCCCCCCAGTCGGCGCAATAGGATACCATGGTCGATGGTATCAAAAGCCGCTGAGAGGTCTAATAGGACTAGGATAGAGGAATATCCTCTATCCCGCGCCCTCCAGAGATCATCAACCAACGCGACCAATGCCGTCTCAGTGCTGTGCCCGGGTCGGAAGCCGGACTGGCGCGGGTCTAGATAATCAACTTCCTCCAAGTGTCGCGGAAACTGTTGAGCCACCACACTCTCAACAACCTTCACTAGAAAGTGGAGGTTGGAGACGGGACGATAGTTCTCTAATAATGCTGGATCCAGGGACGGCTTCTTGAGGAGGGGCCTTACTACCGCCTCTTTCAAGACGGCAGGCAAGGACCCCTCACTCAAAGATGCGTTGACAATGCCCTGGAGCCAGCCTCGTGTCGTCTCCCAGGATGCCAGTACAAGCCAGGAGGGACACGGGTCCAATAAACATGTGGTAGCCCTAAGTCTCTTTGACAACTTGTCCATATCCTCGGTGGTAACAAAATCAAACTCCTCCCAAGATGGTGTCACAAGAACAGCCTCGGCCCGCTCGACTGGACCACTGTCGATGGAGGGTAGATCGTTCCGAATCCGAGTGATTTTCTCCTGCAGATAAATCCCAAATTCCTCTGCTCGACCCTGTAAAGGGGCTTCCCGCGGCCTCTGTTGAAGGAGGGAGCGGGTCACCCCAAACAGGGCGGCAGGGCGGTTATCTGTGGATGCAATAAGAGTGGCACAATACTCACGTTTGGCCACTCTTATCGCCACTAAGTAAGTCCTAAAATGGTCTCTCACTAGTGTTCGGTCGGCTTCGGAGCGAGAAGATCTCCATCTGCTCTCTAGGCGTCTCTTGTGGCGCTTCATCCCCCTAAGCCCCTCGGTAAACCAAGGAGCCCAGGTGGTTCGTCGCCGCAAGAGAGGCCGCAAGGGCGCGACTCGGTACAAGGCCCCCATGGCCGCACTTAACCATGCGGCCACTAGGTCCTCAGTCGAGTCGCGGGGCAAGTCCACAGGAATTGGCCCAAGCTCCCTTTGGAACCTTATCGGGTCCATCAGGAGCCTGGGGCGGAACCATATAGGAATATCCGGTACCGCCTCCCCGCAGTGAGGTGCGGCGATCGGAAAGTCGAGCCGAAGGAGAGCGTGATCTGTCCATGACAGGGGTGTGATGACTAGATCCCCTATTCCCAGATCACTACTCCACTGTCCCGAGACGAAGATTAGATCCAGGGTGTGTCCGCCCTCGTGGGTAGGGCCTACAACTACTTGGGTCAGGTCCATGGCTGTCATGGAAGCCATGAACTCCCGAGCTAACCCAGAGGTTTCGCCTGCTGACGGCAGGTTAAAGTCCCCCATGACTAACAGTCTGGGGGTCTCCACTGCCGCCTCAGCTATCACCTCTAGGAGCTCGGGCAGGGCTGTTGTTGTATAGCGAGGAGCCAGGTATACAACTAACACGCCCAACTGCCTCCCTAGGCCCCACTTCACAAGGAGGGACTCACACCCGGTCGTCTGAGGGATCGTGGTCTCCTTTGGCTCAAGACCTTCCCTAACCATAATCGCCACCCCCCACCCCTCCCTAGGGCCCTAGGCTGATGAAAGGCTCGGTATCCTGGTGGACACATTTCTACGAGGGGATGTCCTCCCTCGTGGCCCAACCAGGTGTCCGTAACCCCTACCAGGTCCGGGTCCCCCTCTGACACAAGGTCATGAATGAGGGGGGCTTTTTGTACCACGGACCTGGCGTTGCATAACATCAGCCTAGGGCCCCGGGTCTGTGGTTCTTGCCCACCTAGTCTGCGATGGGAGCATGGGAGGTCGGAGTGCATGACCGCCTGTAACCAGCGGCCACGGTCCTCCAACCGATGTCCATCCCATCTCCCACCGCCTCTGCCCCTCCCCAAGACCGAATTGATGGAGAATACCTCCGTGGCAACGACCCCCCCTTCCCCCTCCTCCGTTTCTCTACTTCCGCCGGCCGGCCTTATAATTTGGCGTCCCCCCACCTGACTATCCCCTCCCTCCTCCCTGGAACCCCCTAAAATCCGAATTAAAAAATTACAAAGAAACCCCCTGAGCTTGCGCTTCGCCCACCTCTCAGGAGCAATAAGTCCATCCTCGAGGTGGGCCCGAGTTAAATTAGGGGGCCAAGCCTGCGAGAGGGCAGAATCTCGCAGGCAAAGGAGGTCACGCCTTGAATACATTTCTAGGGGAACACGAAGGCTGCATAAACCAGGGGAACGTAATTGCAAGTTAATGTTTAGTTAGTTAGTTAGAAAGAGTCCAGATAAAGTGCAGGTGTAAAGTGGCAGTGTACAGTGCAAATAATAGGAGATGGTAAATCCATAGGGGTAGTAGGGGTAAAGTCAGATAGTCCAAAAGAAAGTCCGGCAGATGGGAAAGATCGCAGTTCAGCCCCTTTAAAGGGCCCCATCCATCTGCCCTCTTCAGCCACACAGGCCTCAGTCTGCATTTAGTGCCGTGCAGCTAGATGGTCCACTGCACGGCCTGATGGTAAATGCTGCCATGTGCAGGCTTGGCTTACCTCCTCCAGTCCCATGCACTCACTCCCAGTCCTCCTCGGCCAAAGTTCCACCACTCCACAATCCGGCTGCTTGGCTGCTTAGCTGCTTGGCCTCCTCTCCTTCCATTCGCTCCTTCACTCCTTCCTTCCGCTTCTGTTTCCACTCCATTCCTTCTTTCTCCTTCTCCTTTCTCTTTCCAATCTCTCCTCTCCTTCTTTCCTTCTTCCTCCTTCTTCCTCCTTTCTCCTTTCCATCCCCTCTCCTCACGTTTCCTCTCTTCCAGTCTCTCCTCTTCCAGTCTCTCCTCTCACATCCTCTCTCCTTCCTCTCACCTCCTCTCTCCGTTCCAGCTTCTCCATCTGCAGCCGTTGTTCTCAGCTGCTCCAGCCCCGGATCAGGTAGGGAACACTCGGGTCAGGGTCGGATGTAGGCTGCACGATCTCCCGTCCACTCGTGCAGCCCGATGGAAAATCCTCCCTTCCGCCCGGCCGTTCGCTTGCCTCCAGCGTCCCGGCTTCACAGGCCTGCCTCCTCCTACTTCCTGGCAAGCCGGGGACGCGCTAGGCCGAACAGGCCGATTCGGGCCTTCTCCTCGCTCTTCGCCTCGCCGTCACACACTCGGCTCACCCTCCGTCTCCAAAACGGCCCGGTGTGACGACTGGCATGTAGCCTTGCTGGGCCAGCCCTCGGAGATGGTCAGTGAGGACTGGCGACATTCCCCTGGGGCAAAACAGCCCCCGGCCCCCGTCCTGCCTTCAGAATCGGACCTCCATTCCGCGCATGCACAAACTCAATATCTTAAAACAAACTCAATAACTTAGTAAGGACTCTGCATAAACTTAGTAAGGACTTTCCAAAACTAAAATTCTTACAGATCTGCAATACTCAACTGTCATGGGGGTTCAGTGGCCTTCAGGAACATATGATTTCTGCCTGTCATGTTGCTGTTAAACCTTATGGGCCCTTCAGAAAAAAAGAGGGCATTTCTAATTCAATACAATACAATACAATAGCAGAGTTGGAAGGGACCTTGTAGGTCTTCTAGTCCAACCCCCTGCATGGGCAGGAACCTTATACCATTTCAGACAAATGGCTATCTAACATCTTTTTAAAGACTTCCAGGGTTGGGGCATTCACAACTGCTGGAGGCAAGCTGTTCCAGAGATTAATTGTTCTAACTGTCAGGAAATTTCTCCTTAGTTCTAAGTTGCTTCTCTCCTTGATTAGTTTCCACCCATTGCTTCTTGTCCTGCCCCCAGGTGCCTTGGAGAATAGTTTGACTCCCTCTTCTTTGTGGCACCCTCCGAGATATCGGAACACTGCTATCATGTCTCCCCTGGTCCTTCTCTTCATCAAACTAGACATACCCAGTTCCTGCAACCGTTCTTCATATGTTTTAGTCTCCAGTCCCCTAATCATCTTGGTTGCTCTTCTCTGCACTCTTTCCAGAGTCTCTACGTCTTTTCTACATCGTGGCGACCAAAACTGTATGCAGTATTCCAAGTGTGGCCTTACCAAGGCACTATACAGTGGCATTAACACTTCACGTGATCTAGATTCTATCCCTCTGTTTATGCAGCCTAGAACTGTGTTGGCTTTTTTGGCAGCTGCTGCACACTGCTGGGTCATATTTAAATGGTTGTCCACTAGGATTCCAAGATCCCTCTCACAGTTGCTGCTATTGAGCAAGGTACCACCTATACTGTACCTGTGCATTTTGTTTTTTTTGCCTAAATGTAGAACCTTACTTTTTTCACAATTTTATTAGATGGTGCCCAATGTTCAAGTTTGTCAAGATCTTTCTGTATCTTAAGCCTATCTTCTGGAGTGTTCGCTATTCCTGCCAGCTTGGTGTCGTCTGCAAATTTGATGAGTTCCCCATTTATCCCCTCATCCAAATCATTGATGAAGATGTTGAAGAGTACTGGGCCCAAAACAGAGCCTTGGGGGACTCCACTGCATACTTCCTTCCATGTAGATGCAATTCCATTGAGGACTACACGTTGAGTGCGGTTGGTCAGCCAGTTGCGAATCCATTTGCTGGTGGTGCTGTCTAACCCACAATTTTCTACTTTATCTAATAGTAGGTTATGGTCTACTTTATCAAATGCCTTACTGAAGTCCAGGTAAATTATATCAACAGCATTCCTCTGGTCCACTGATTTTGTCACTTTGTCAAAAAATGCAATTAGATTCGTCTGGCATGATCTGTTTTTGACAAACCCATGTTGGCTTTTGGCTATTACTTTGTTTGCTTCTAGGTGTTCACTTATTTGTTGTTTAATTATCTTTTCCAGAATCTTTCCTGGTATTGAGGTCAGGCTGATGGGTCTATAGTTTCCTGGATCTGTTTTTTTTCCTTTTTTGAAGATGGGAACCACATCAGCTCTTTTCCAGTCTTCTGGCAGTTCCCCGGTGCTCCAGGATCTCTGAAAGATATAGTTCAGTGGTTCTGAGATCTCGTCTGCCAGTTCCTTCAGAACCCTGGGGTGTAATCCATCCGGTCCTGGTGATTTGAACTCGTCCAGGGCAGACAGATGCTCACTTACCATTTTCTTCCCTATTGCTCCTTATGGTTCACAACCATAAGGAGCTTGATTCCTTAAAGATCTAAACCAGACATAGATGAGATAAGCACTCAAAGCCCAAATAGAATATCTATCAAGTTTGCTTTCTCCATTTCTGGGGTCAGACCTTAGAGAAGACTAAGACTTAGAGAAAATAATTCTTAATCTTTTTCCAAGTAAGCTGTCTGAATTTCTGATGCAAACTGTTCCTTAACTAAATCTGCTAACCATGGCAAGAAAATTAGGCAAGGGCATCATTGGTTCTTAAACATTTTTTCTTTTGTTCATAGTTTTCTTGTAGCATCAGCTTGCTCCACAAATTCAGTGCAAAGTAAGAGTTAGTGGCTTTTAAAATTTAGCTTCTGTTTAAGGAGAAACAAAGTCACAGTAGTTTGAACATTTTGAACATCACCTCCATTTTAACCTTAAATATATTCTTAAGAATTTAACGTATATTTCAATATCTTTTTAAACCCAGTCAGATGCATTCAAGAAAATGCATTTCACATTATACACAATTCGCTGTTGCTCTCATTTGTTTCCTTGGCATCTGTTTCTACCGTTCCAATTTCATGTACAAGTCAGCAAATACATTGTCGCTTGAATAAAACTCCTGGAGGTTTTTAAAGCTCTTGTGGGAAACATTATGCCCTTTAAAAAAACAGTTCTTACAGTGGTGATGCTCTTTGTATTCTGAAAAGGAATTGCAGGGAAATGTTTCAAGTACCAGTGGAAAAACATAGCAAAGCCAAGACTGGGAGGGCATGGAAAATACTGTACATTTAAGTAATCATCATGCTTTTAATGTTAACACCATAGCATCTCCACCGCTGTTATGTCATGTTGAGTCTAGGATAAAAAGGGAATTTCCTTGCATATGATTTTTTTAATGGATTTACCTGTAGCGGGAGATTTCACTATCAATACAGGAAACAAGACCACAAAGGGTTGGAGAAAACAGGTTTAATGTGCGCACAGACTCAGAGCATTCATATGTCAAATTCTGAGTCCTCTGGTTACGCTCAGAGGGTCACTTTTACATTTCGTAAACACAGCTACGCGTAGGCATTATGCTGTGTTAGCCTTCTGATCAGTGAATAACAGGAAAACTGAAAAAATACAGAAAGAATAAGTTCAATGACTGCTGGATTTGCTATATTTCTATATATGGTCTTATCTTACACCATCTGTGACTTTTTCTATAAGACATCTATGTTATAGGTCAGTGGTCGGCAAACCGCGGCTCGCGAGCCGCATGCGGCTCTTTGGCCCCTTGAGTGCGGCTCTTCCTCCACCCTCACCTAGGGTGGGACTCCTGGGACCCGCCGGAGCAACCCTCCCTGCCGGCTGCCAATTTCCTCCCTTGCTCCCTGCGCGGAGCCTCCCCAGGCGGCATGCCAGCCACTCATCTACTTCCATGGGGTGCGGAGGCTCCGCGGGCAGGGGGATGGAACCTGCGTCCAGAGGGTCGCCGTTCCTCCCCAGCCCGAGCCCTGGAAGTAGCACGGGCTGGCGAGCCGGGCTACTTCCAGGGAGATTGGGGGGAACGTGCGTCCAGAGGGTCGCTGTTCCTCCCCAGCCCGAGCCCTGGAAGTAGCGCGGGCTGGCGAGCCGGGCTACTTCCAGGGAGATTGGGGGGAACGTGCGTCCAGAGGGTCGCCGTTCCTCCCCAGCCCGAGCCCTGGAATAGCGCGAGCTGGCGAGCCCGGCTACTTCCAGGGAGATTGGAGGGAACCAGCGTCCAGAGGGTCGCCGTTCCTTCCACCCCACACCGAGCCCTGGAAGTACCCTGAGCGGGCGAGCGAACGCGGCGGGCGGCTGGGCAGGCCCGGCTAAGGCAAGCCAGTGAGTAACTGCGGCGAGCTGGGCTGAGGAGGCTCCGTGGGGGGGGGGCAGACAGACAGAGAGAGGCACAGACAAGGAGGGAGGGGGAAATCAGAGAGTGACAGACACACACAGAGAGACAGGGAGAGGGAGGGAGGGAGGGAAAGATAGAGACACAGAATGAGTGATTAAGTGCTTGAATGAGAGACAGACAGACAGACACACACACACAAAGTGACAGAGATGGGCAGACGAAGCAGATAGAGAAAGAAAGAGAAAGAAAGAGAGAGAGAGAGAAAGAGGGAAAGAGAGAGAAAGAGAGAGAGAGAAAGAGACAGAAAGAGAGACAGAGAGAGACAGAGAGAAGGAGAGAGAGAAGGAGAGAAAGAGAGAGAGAGGGAGAGAGAGAAAGAGAGAGAAAGAGAGACAGAAAGAGAGACAGAGAGACAGAAAGAGAGAGAAAGAGAGAGAAAGAGGGAAAGAAAGAAAGAGAGAGAGAGAGAGAGAGAAAGAGAGAGAGAGAAAGAGAGACAGAAAGAGAGACAGAGAGAAAGAGAGACAGAAAGAGAGAGAGAGAGAAAGAGAGAGAAAGAGGGAAAGAGAGAGAGAAAGAGGGAAAGAAAGAAAGAGAGAGAGAGAAAGAGAGACAGAAAGAAAGAGAGACAGAAAGAGAGAGAGAGAAAGAGAAAAAGAGAAATAGAGAGAGAGAAAGAGGGACAGAAAGAAAAAGAGACAGAAAGAGAGAGAAAGAGAGAAATGGAGAAAGAGAGAGAGAGTGAGAGAAACATTGAGAGAGAGAAATGGAGAAAGAGAGCGAGAGAAAGAGAGCAAGAAAGAAAGAAAGAAAGAAAGAAAGAAAGAAAGAAAGAAAGAAAGAAAGAACTTGTGACCACAATTGAGCCTAAAAGTTTGGTTGCTAACCAAGACCATTGTTAAGTGAGTTTCACATTTTCCAAGTTGGCCACGCCCACCCAGTCACATGACCGCTGAGCCACTCCCACAAAACAGGCCACACCTTCCGGCTCTCAAAAGAAATTTCAATCATGGTATTGTTGATATTTGGCTCTGTTGACTAATGAGTTTGCCCACCACTGTTATAGGTTATGTCTTAAGCAAGTTCCTCTTTCTAATAAGCAAGTTGCAACAGTTATAGCACATAAGTAAATCAACTTCTTCATTATATGATATTGTTCCGATTAATGTCATTCCTATATTTTATAGCCCTTTTATCCTTCTGCCTCATTTCCCCCCTTTTGAAACTACACCTATATCTTCTGATTATCGTGTGGTTTCAGAGAGATTCATACAACTGCAAATTTTCTCCCAACGTCCCCATTTAATCCCATCTCCACAAAGCCAAATCCTGGGCTGTGGCCTTTTTCTCCACAAGCATGGAAAGGCTGCTAGAGATGGTGTGAATGAAAATGAGGAGGTTGCATGGCAGTATCGCACATCCAGCTGCTATTAAGCCTATGAGGGCTACAATTGCTTGCAATCCAGGTTGTTTAGGGAACCAGTCACTAAAAGCTTCCTTGAAGTTAGACCCATTCCATGTCTGATGGGTAAGTTGTCTCATTTCTGTAGTGAACTGTTTAATAACTGTCCCTGTCTCATCAATCTGCAAACAGCAGTTAAATAGGTTGAATCTTCCACACAGCCCTCCTTCCTTAGCCAAAATATAATCCGAGGCCAGTCTATTTTGATAGACAGCCATCCTAAGCTTATCTGTCTGGCTCCAGACAATATGTTTAAGGCCTTGTCCAGGTGTTTGCCAGGCAGATCCAGGACTGCTTGCAATCTGACGATCCTTTTTAACACATCAATGGGGTCCTCTGTCCATAGGATTCATCCTCTGCCCAAGTGTCCTGTCCATACGTACCCTTTCAGAGTCCCAGACTTCAGTCTTCCCATACTCTGTCAACTCTTTACATGGGAAATTAGAGAAGACTGTGTCCAACCAGCCCTTAGGTAGTCTTTCGTAAGCCAAGTTGCCACAAATCCAATACATAATTTCTGGAGCCACCCAAGCCTCAGACGTGCTACTTAGGAAGTAGGGTTGTATCAAATTTACAAGGCTCTGTCTCATTGGCAGCAGAAGTCCAGATTTTGTATTCCTGATCCCAGAATCCCAGACAAACAAGGTTCCCTACAGGTACAGTTTGGTTCCTTGTAAAGCAGTTCCTTCCCACCAGGTTGGTTGACAATGTCCAAACAATACCAGTCAAGCGAGGTCTGGCTGAGATGTTCCCTGCCCTAAACATGTTATTGCTACTTCCTCAGCCGGTTCTATGAACAAATTACTGGCTTTTGTACTCATAGTAAGTGAGCTGTCTTCCATCTTTCTTAAATTGTTGTAAACAGATCAGCCCAAGGATCTAATTTGCCCACCATAGATCCTTTCTATCCCTACAGTTAGGTAAGTCGGTGGGTCTGTTCCCATTCCGTCAATCCCAAATCCAAAGGCTTCTAAGAGTGGGTGGGTTCCAACTTAACCCTATTACTACCCTTAACCCTTGTAAAGTCACCTAAAAACCTTAGTAACCTCCTCCGGTATACTCACATACACACTCCCATCCTGCACAGCGCACTGACCCAGCACAAGGTAGCCATTTGTTATGTCTGGCTGTGATCCAGGTGGTGTCAGTGTTATATAAGTATTTATGGTTGGTTTTTTTTATACGCATTTTTCCAGGAATCCGACTCACATCCCACCTTTCCAGCTTTGCCTAGTTTGTCTATGGCCATACAAGCATTAAATTCCAATATTATTTTTTTCCCTTCCCTGTTTAAGGATGGTGGTGTGAGTTACATATGCCTGCAGTCCCCCTATCTTTCCATTATAGAGCTGACCAAACCCACTGTATAGGGACAACGTTCAGCTTTCCTGGGGTCTCAGGCTTGTAGCAAATTTCCTTACCCCCTAAAATACACAGCGTATACATGACTCCATCCCTCTGACACATTTTTCCCAGAGATTTACAGTCTTTTGGGGCTTGAGTGTGATAAACTAAAGGGGTCACTGTAGCTGTACCTTGTCTTGCCCGGGTAACACATGGCTGGCAATGATCAGCACTGGAAGATGCCTCTAAGTCAGGCTCAGGTGGTTTCTCACATTGTGTTTGGGGTTTTTTCTCTAAAGTATGTTTGGGAGGGTCCTGATTCGAACGGGGAATCATTGAAAAACTCTCATAGCATAAAATTCCCTCCGTTCCATTACACCTTTTGTATCTTCTTTGGCCCAAAACACAAGAAGTCAGATCAAATTGGTTGCAGGATTCAGGCCTTCCTATTCTAACAGATATTGCCCCTTCCTCTGTTACACATTGCATGCATGGTCTTAGCCCGCTGGCTATCTGGTGGGGACACTAGGCTGGTTTTGTATGCGAACGTTACCTTCGCCCGGGGCCTGAGGGGTGTGTAGGAGATGACACCTTATAGTGGATTTATATGCACACTGCCAATGCCTGGTTCCTTCATGTCCACAGGGGGAGATTGTGGGAAGAACCATTGGGAGGTTTAGCAATACTACATGCAAAGTGAGTTCCTGTGGGTAGGGTAATAAAGCCTTCGGCACACAGAAGCCATCCACACTTTAACTACCACAGCTTTCTCCTTGCCTAGGTGGAGGGTGGCGAGGCTCCGAGCATCCCTATGCATTGACTCTGGGTAACCCAAAGTAGGGGCAGGAGTATACACCATTTCCAGGCTCTGACCCCCCAGTATAACTGAACATCATGCCCACACTTCTTTCAAATCCTGACCTCTAAGTGCGGCTTGGCACCAAGCCCCGTCCTCATCCCCAGTAGGGGTCAGCTCCCCGTTCTCTTTTATCCTTCTGCCTCAGACCCTCTAAAAGTAGACGTGGAGGTGAGAACCAAGATGTACAGAGGCTGCAGATGATATATAGAATGGATGATAAAAATTCAAAATTAAGACCAAGTGAGATATAAACTGGAATGGATCAGAATATATTAAGCTACATCCCACCAACCAGGACAAATATTTGCATCATTTTGCAACCAATCCATATTTAAGGCAGGTCCTAAACCTCCACCTGCCTATTTACTCATGATGAAACAAAAATGTAACAGTTATTATGACCAAATAAAAGATTTGTTTTATTTTTAACTTCCGATTATCAACCATAAGCCTGAGTAGATCCACAAGACAGACCTTTTGTACTATGCACTCTGGCCCCTGTATTTGTCAGCACTGTAAATAAAATGTATATAAATGTTCTTGATGACCTTATCCTCCATGAATCTGAAAACTTCAAATTGATGACCATGCCCACGTGGAATCTATTATTAAAACTTAGTTGTACAAAGAAATATTTCCTGTTAAAATTACACAACCACCACTCAGGTCTATAGAATGATCCTAGTTCCAAGCATGAAAGAAAAAGACCATACTTCTCTGTGGCCTTCTTGCAATTATAATTTTTGCATCTCTATTTTGTCTCTCTAATGTTTTTCTAAGCTAAAGAGCCTCATACTTTGTGGAATTGCTTCAGTTCCTAGACAATTTTTGTTGCCCTTGCTGGGCCTTCTCCACCTATACCACATTGTTTCTGAAACAACAATAAACTGTGTATAGTATTATAACTGTCTGAGGGGATATAATTCCCTTCACGCACTTCTCAAATTCCTACTGAATTGGGGGAAATGAAAAAAGTGAGAGAAAGCAGTCATCTTCCTTCCCTTCTCCAGCAACCATACAATGCTGCATAATTGTGATAGATGTAGGTACGCTTGGCTAATATTGTTTTCCTAAGGCGAGGTTCTGGACAGGAGAAGAAAACACAGTTATCCTTCATGTGCTGCTACAGCTAGAAAACTACCAAGAAGCCTGGAAAGTGAGGTAGAGAAAAAGGATCGAGAGATAATTGGTACAAAGGGAAATGGAAGATAAAAGCAGTGAAGTTCTTCACATCTTAGGCTGGAGAAAGACTGAATGGCTGTGATGATCATCATGTATTTCAGGCAAACATTACATGTTTTCACATCTCTTTGTGTAATTACATTTCAGTAAGTTCTTCCCTTGTTCCTTCCCATTCTGCCACATTTGTTTTTCTTTTTAGACTGAGCACTTGATGAAACTGATTCCCTAGCCTAGTGCTTAGATGGCTCTAAAGGCCATACATGTCAGTGGGATTAAGTCAAATAGTGTGGACAGCAAGATAATGATGGGGAGAAGATACAATCCAAAAAGAGTAGAACTGATGAGAGATTAACAAGCAAATGGCTAATTAAAGATGGAGCCTCCAAAAACCCCCACCACCCAGTTAAAAATAAGCATGGCATAGCCAGCATGGCTACTTAAGGGTCAGGCAGATTTTAACCAGAGTAAAAAGCAGGAGCAAATCAAATTAAAAAAATGATTTGGACTTTATGAGGAATATGGCGAAGAAATATAGTTGAAGAATGGATTGGGTGTCCAGAAAGTTAGTGGAGACAAGCACCTTATACAGATGATTCTTAAATCTGTCAACACCCTTTAAAGAAATGCATCTTCATAGAAGCAGAAGAAAGGAATATGCCAATGCCAGGTGGATTATTTGAAATTACCAAGTTGATACATCATACATTTCAGCAGAAGGGTTGAACTAATGGGTCATCCTATGGGTCATAGCAAGGTTAAAAGAGTTATTTACTATGTTGTAAATAAGTAATTAAACAAAACATATCTGAGAGAGATTTTTAAATCATCTTGTGGCAAAGAGATTGTCATTCCACAAATTCTTTCACCCTTGCCTTTTGGATCAGATCCCTACATTTCCCATTCCTCTGATCAGAGATCTAAAAAGAATTTTCCAGAATGGATTCCTTTTCACTGAAACCCTACTACAATATGGCAACTATTAAACATTGGGGTCCCTAATTTTAGACGCCACCACTCTAGGATGGAAGTAATGCCATTTTTACTGCAATTTGGCTGGTTATTGCTGCAAAATATGATTGACTCAGCAATGGCTTTCGTGTTTCATTCCTGCACTAGTTTCGTGTTATACATATCCAGAACATGCTCTAGAAATACAGTCAAGATACGAGGCCTTTCATTGCAGTGGGGCAATTTCAGGGGGGGAAGGGACACACTCAGCAATATTTAAATCAACCTATCCAACTAGGTATCCTTCAGATATAATGAACTAAAATTCTCACACATGACAACTGGATAGATGGGGGATTATAGGAATGTGTCAGAACTATTAAAAGCATTATTGTGTCTCATGGTATAAAGCAATGTGAAGATCACTTTGATTAAGGTATGGACGGGCAATTAAGGGAGGAAAAATGTTCTTACAATCTTAGAAAGCTTGAGAAAGAAACTCAAATAACTCCTTGATATAAGAGGGGGCAGAAGAAATCTCCATCAAACTTTGAAGATGCTGTTCTATCCCACAACAATACAGCAGACTTCCTGAAATCATTGTGCCTATTTCTATTGCTAGCTTACCTCAAAAGGAGATCTTCCTTTCTTGAAGATCTGTACATCTACCAGTATTATCTACAATCTAAGCTCTATCCTTGAGGCCAGGAATATAAAATATTAAAGAGAGGCACCATGTTTTTTGGACTATAAAACACACCAGATTATAAGATGTACCTAAATTTACAGGAGGAAAACAGGAAAAAAATATTTTTTGTTTTCACCCTCCCAGGCCCCCAGAAGCACACTGCAGGGCTCCGCAAAGCCCATTTTCACCAGAAATGGGTCCGTTTTCACCAAATGTGCCCATTTGTGGCCTGCAGAGTGCTTCTGGGGCCTGGCTAGGGCAAAAACGCAATGCGGGGAGGGATTGGGAACCGAAAAACAAGCCCATTTTTGGTGAAAATTGGCCCATTTTTGGCAAAACAGGCCACGCAGAGCACTGCAGAGCGCTTCCAGGGGCTGGGGAGGCCAAAAATTCCTGTATTCGGTCTATAAGATGCACCTACATTTTTCACCCACTGGGGGGGGGGGGGGGGGGGGGAGGTGTGACTTATATTCCTAAAAATATGGAAAATCCACTTTGGATCTATCTTGTAACAAAGGCAGGTATATTTAAAGTAATATCAGAATGCTTCTGCAATATATAAGAGGAAAGGAAGAAAAAATGGTTGAAAGTAAGAAAAATGATGATTTTGTCTCACTCACATTACACTGAATCTATCTTTAGCAGAAGTGGCACTTTTTCCATATCTGCAATAAATCCAGTATGCTGATAGTTGCAGGATTATGGGCCATTTAGACCAATTCAACTACCACAGGATAGGAACTCATCATGCATATTGGTTTCACCTTAGCAAGGCTTGAGAAATGTGAAAGCATGACCCACGTTAGACAATGTATGAGTCATATTCTCATGATCCAGATAAAATATTGCTGGGACCACAATGAAAATAAATCCAATCAAGCTCTTAAGAATCACGTAATAAAATTCTGGGTATACATCAATTCCTAGTCAGATTAATAATAACTTCAAAGCTTCTAGATCTTCATAGACCACATTTGTAACAAGCCCTTTAACTCTGCTAGGGCCTACGATAACAATTTACTTTGCAATCCCGTGTCCAGGCAAGGAAAATAAAAGGAAATCACGTTAGACTAAACCAAACCCTATTAGTCTCGTCTAAAGAACAGATCGTCCAGTTTGTCATTTCTGACTTGCTTGTGATTTAAGAATTAGGCCTTGTGGAATTATGCAGAAAACAGCACGTATCCTACCTGTTTGGGAACATAAAGAAGAAGCTAAAGCAAAAATTTGCTATAACAAGGACTTTCAAAAATGTAGCAATGTGGCAGAGAGGCCAGGGACCCCAATCCCTGGTTGTCCCTGGATCCAGGATCATCCCTGACCCCTTGGGAGATTTGCCCGCTTGCCCTTTGGACAGCTTGGGCAAGATGTGTGGGTGTACTTCTCTGTTCTTAAAAGTTCTCAAAGTATTACAAATATTGCTGAAACCTTGCTTCAAGAGATGGAAAGAGGAAGTAACTGGGGGAAAAGGGGAGGTGTAAACCCTATATGGGAACTTATGCTGGCACGTATCAATTTTTGCTATTAACTTCTGTTTCTGTACTATTCCAAAGTTAACTTCTGCTTTTATCCATATGTGTTTCTGTATTAAGGACGAAGGTATAAAACTAACTCCCTGGGCGTTGCCCAGGCAGTTCAGTCTTTAGTGCGAGAGCACTCTGAACTCTTGACGCGTCAATAAATCCTGTTTCTCTACTACCTTCGTGGTCTCTCGTCCTGTCATTACAACCAGTCTGTGGTGGGCCTGGTTTTTGCCGCTACAGCAAGCCTGTAGCAAAAGATTCCTGTTCCAGTGTTATCTTTCTGCGTGTGGAATCCGGAGACCCAGAGCAAAGAAAGGATGGAAAGTCTGAATGGATAAAAGGAAAATGGAAGGGAAGAGTATAGGGATTCTGAGTAGTGTACAAGTAAACTGAAACAATTCTAAATAAATATACGAGGAGGCAAAGATAGCTAAGTGCAAAGTTAAGGAGGCAAGGGAGGGGGGGCTTTCCAGGGCACTAACCAAGCCCATGCCTGGGTGCTCTTGTGTGAGCCCCAAGCAAGATGGCAGAATCAGCTTTCCAGGCATTTCTGGAGAGCCAAGCGAGGGAGGAGTTCACTCACCTCTGGAGGGAGGATGTTGCAAAGGGTGGGGAGGCCATGGCCGAGAAAGTCCTCTTTCTGAACCTTTCTGGGGATATGCTGGGATGCTTTCGTCCTCAACAGCCTTAGTTCCTTAGTTCTTATTTCTTATTGTGGTTTTGATACTTTGTGATGTCATTTTTTAAATTTATTTTATTTTATGTTTATTTCTGGGATTTTTTTTAAATCTTGGGAGCATCAGGGAAGTACCTGAGGATTGAGAAAGAACTGATGTGGTTCCCATCTTCAAGAAAGAAGAAAAAACCAGATCCAGGAAATTACAGACCAAGGAATCTAACATCGATCCCTGGAAAGATCCTGGAAAAGATAATAAAAAACAGACCTGGAAACAACTAGAAGCAAATAAAATTATAACTGGTAGCCAGCACAGGTTTGTTAAAAGCAGACAAATGCAAACCAATCTTATTTCATTTGATAAAGGAAACCACATCCTACTTCTTGGTAAGCTAGAAAAATGTGGAATAGACAACATCACCACCAGATGGATTTGTATCTTGCTGACAAACCATACTCAACAAGTCTTCCTTAATGGTACTACGTCCACATGGAGAGAAGTAAGCAGATTAGGGAATAGAAGGGGAACTCATCAAATTTGCCAATGACACCCAGTTGGCAGAAATAGGTTAGTAGAACTACCCCAGAAGATCAATTCAAGGTGCAGATGGATCTTGATAAACTTGAACACTGGGCCCTATCTAACAAAATGAAATTCAGTGTAAAGAAAGGTAAGTTTTTACACTTAGGCAAGAAAAACCAAATGTACAGGTACATATTAGGTGAAACTTGGCTCAATAGCAGTAACTGTGAGAAAGATTTTGGAGCCCTAAGGAACAATCACTTAAATATGACTCATCAATTTTGCTGCAGCTGACAAAAAAACCAAATGCAATACTAGGCTACATTAACAGAGGGTTGAAATCACAATCACATGAAGTGTTAGTACCATTTTAAATGGTACCATACTTGGGCTACTGCATCCAGCTTTGGTCACCATAAAGACCAAAGAGTGGAAAGAGTGCAGAGAAGAGCAACAAAGATTATTGGGCAGCTAGAGGCTAAAACATATAAAGTACAGTTGCAGGAACTGGGTATGCCCAGTCTAGTGAAAAGAAGGGCCATTATAGCAGTGTTCCAATATTTGAGGGGCCGCCACAGAGAAGAAAAGGTCCAAGGAATTTAAAATAACATCAGGAATTAAACATGACATCTTGCACATTTTTCAAGATACTTGACTTTGAATTTCTCCTTAGTTCTAGGTTTGTGCTCTCCTTGATTAGTTTCCATCCATTGCCTCTGGTTATTTTTTATCCCTTTTGTTAGCACAGATATTCGGCATAAGCAGTCTTCAATTACTGCATCTGCATAAGAGGCAGTCAAAACTCAGACAGGCAGAAGCCCGAGATGGGAGGGATCAACAGAGTTCAGTAAGAGGCAGCAATGCAGCTGCTGGGCAAGTAGATATATGATACAAAGTACACACTCCACTACTTAGCCTCTCAGTGAATGATGACAGGAATTAATGATCTAAAACGTAGGAACGCAGTCTTACAACTGAAATAAAATTCACATGAATTCTTAAACGTCGCCATCTCACCCTAAATCTCATCTGGATATTAATAACTAGATTGCTGCAAAGGCTTCTAGTCGCAGGAATCATGTACAGAGAGCTATTACATGCATACCTAACCACATGACAATCGTGCCCCTCTTCTTTTTTCCCATTTCCCTACGCATGACTTGGATTTCCATCTTGTGATTGTACCATCATTTCTAGTATTTCCTGGATAGACACCCCCTTTCCAGATTCCAGAAAGCGCGCGTGAGATCTGGTCGCTGTCCATCGTTCTGAAACTCCACCACTGAGTCAGCAGATGGCCCTCTTCTGCGTGTTGACAGCATCCAAGCTACCTCCGCCCCCTCCCTCCCATTGACAGAATGGATTTCTTCAGCACCCAAACAACCGGGGGGGGGGGGGGGGGGTTCAGCGTTGGACTCCGAAAATGTTTGTGCTTTTGCAGAAGGCTTTGTGCCCTGGGCCTTCCTTGCCGCTCTAGCTCATCCTTCCCTTTTGCAAAGAAGTACTCACCATGTTGACTTCAGAGACCATGTCTATGCTGGCGATCTCTATTCTCATCCCAACATCCACAGGAGAACCTGGAAACCGAGACGGGTGATTTGTTGTGTGTGTCTTTTTTTTTTAAATGACCAGCTAAGGAAATGAATTGAAACCTTCATTTCCATTTGTCTGCTTGGTTTTGTTTTTTTAGAGAGAGAAAGAGAAAGAAACGGCATCCTTCGCCCCCCGCCTCCCCCGCCCATATGTTGCACTCGGGGAGCAGCGATTGGTTTCTTTAAGACTCTTGTGAAAGCCGAAAGCGAAGCAATCGGACTGCTGGTATGAACACTGGCAACGGCCAATCTTTGTCCATATGTGCGGCTGTGAACTTGCATACCATGTGTGTGTGTGTGTGTGTGTGTGTGTGTGTGAAAGAGAAGGGAAACAAAAAAGATCTACTTGGGTTAGCATGCAACAGCCCCTCCCCAGTCTCGGCTGCTTTAACAAAGCTAAGCAGAATTCCCTTCGGAGAAGCTACACGAAGGCCTTCGAAGAAAACCCGGGGAAAGACCAGGGCCAGCCGCTCTTCCAGAGGGCGCTCAAACAACCGCGTCCCAGAGAGGCGCGTAGAGGACAGGCGCAGCCCCACCGAGAGGAGCGCTGACCCGGGGGAGCCTTTCCCGAGGCTGGACGGGGCCCTTCGCGAGGCAGGCGGAGGGACGTTCCGGCCAGCCTCCTTCTGCCTCCGCAGGGGCCTCCGGGGGTAGAGAAAAGCAGGGGGAGGGGATTACCTCCAAAGTCCGGCCTTAAGCGAATGTCGTATCCTTTGAGCAGTCGGTCCACCGTCTCCTTCACGTAGGACATGTTGCTGGGCTCGTTGACGCTAAGCGAGGCGGAGAGACAGGGATTCAGGCAGGCTCCCATCCCCCCGCCCCCCCCCCCCACTCCTCCTGGCCTCCCGGGGGGAGGGAGACCCCCCACAGCCCCCCCCCGCGCCTCCTCAGCCCCCCCCCTCACCTCTTGGCACAGGCGACCACGGCCACCATCACCGGGAAGACCAAAACCCCCGCGGGCTCTCGGAGCTGACCTGCCCGCATTCCTTCCTCCGGGCGCCCAGCGGGGGCCTCTCCTCTTCCCCCGCCCCCTTCGCACCCCCCGCCCCGCCCGCCAAGACTCAAGCAGGCGACTTCCCAGCCACGGCCAGGGAGCCGCCGCCGCCGCCGGGGAGAGCGCCACGCATGCGTGCCACTGGCTCGAGCCTCGGAACGTCCCGCTCAGCGTTGGCCCCGCTCGCTCTCTCCCCAAAGGGATTCGGCCCGGTGAAGGTGAAGGGCAGCCGTCTGAAGCTCCTCCCTCCCTCCTTCGCCGCCGCTGGTTGGTAAAAAGGGAGCCCGTTGTATGGCCCCAGCTGCAGCCCCCGGTTCCTCGCTGCTGGTGTATCTAACCATAGGGAGGACTAGAGACTTAGCTTCTTCATATTCCCAAGATCTAGATAAAATATTGCTGGGACCACAATGAAAATAAATCCAATCAAGCTCTTAAGAATCACGTAATAAAATTCTGGGTACACATCAATTCCTAGTCAGATTAATAAAAACTTCAAAGCTTCTAGATCTTCATAGACCTCATTTGTAACAAATACGTGTGACATCACCTATCCTACCTGTTTGAAAACATAAAGAAGAGGCTAAAGCAAAAATTTGCTATAACAAGGACTTTCAAAAATGTAGCAAGCCTGTAGAGCAAAAGATTCCTGTTCCAGTGTTGTCTTTCTGCGAGTGGAATCTGGAGACCCAGAGCAAAGAAAGGATGGAAAGTCTGAATGGATAAAAGGAAAATGGAAGGGAAGAGTAAAGGGATTCTGAGTAGTGTACAAGTAAACTGAAACAATTCTAAATAAATATACGAGGAGGCAAAGATAGTTAAAGATAGTTACCATCTTTAAATCGCTCCATGGCTCGGGGCCTAGTTACTTGCGGGACCGCCTCCTGCCACATACCTCCCACCGACCGATTCACTCCCACAGAGAGGGCCTTCTCAGGGCGCCGGCTGGTGACGGCCAGGAACAGGGCCTTCTCTGTGGCAGGGCCCGCCCTCTGGAACGACCTCCCCCCCGAACTCCGCACCATCACCGACCTTCCCCTCTTCCGCAGCTCAGTTAAGACACTTCTTTTCCAGCAAGCTGGACTGGCGTAGAACTTGAATTTTAGAACAATAGAGCCTCAGCCAAGTTAGATAGGTTTTTTAATGGGATTTTAGCACAGGTTTTCTATTTAATTTCTTTTTAACTTTTGTATATTGTTATTTATTGTATATTTTAATGTCCTGTGCACCGCCCAGAGTCCGTCTCGACGGAGATTGGTGCGGTTAACAAATCGAATAAAATAAATTAAAATAAAATAAATAAATAAATGCAAAGTTAAGGAGGCAAGGGGGGGGGGGCTTTTCAGGGCACTAACCAAGCCCATGCCTGGGTGCTCTTGTGTGAGCAGCCCCAAGCAAGATGGCAGAATCAGCTTTCCAGGCATTTCTGGAGAGCCAAGAGACTGAGCTTCTTTCAAGCTCCTTTTCTCCTGCCGTATCTAGGCGGTCGGTTGTCTCCTGTCCATCTATGTATCAAATCCACTGCTCAGGTTTGGAAACTATAGACGAGAAAGGGTTAAGGCAGGAGGCAGAGCAGTCCTAAATAATAATCTCTCTTTCTTCCTAAATTTCCTTTTAAAAAAAGGATGAGGAGACATCAAGTAATTTGACTTCCACCAGATTGGAATCCCCCAAGCAACAGGAAAGTTTGCACTTACAACAAGAGATGATACCCTGCACATTCAACTCATTGTTGGTGTGGGTAATACAGTAGTACTTAAGGCTTCTGGTCCTTTCCCCTCTGGTGATTCTACAGCATCTTCCAGCATCTCCAAGCCACCCCTGTGGAACACGTTGCTCAAAAAGGTGGACTTTATTTTGCCACTGCAAAAGTTGGAAGGTGCCATAAGATGCTACAAATCATTTGTGCGAAGAAGGCCTTTCCCTGCCCTTCTCTTCTGAACAATAAGGGGTGAAACCAGGACAAGTATTCAGCTCATCACCTAGGAAAATATAGGAAGCTCCATTCATTCATGCTTTGCATCTCTCAGTGCAGAAGGAGGCCAAGCACAGGCTCTCCACAGTCTTCTCTTACTTTGTCTTGCAATATCTCTTTTTTATTTATTTATTTATTATTATTTATTATTATTTTTTATTTTTTATTTATTTATTATTATTTATTATTATTTTTTATTATTTTTTATTATTTTTTATTATTTTTTATTATTTTTTATTATTTTTTATTATTTTTTATTATTTTTAAACACAACATAAAAATCCTTCATCTCACATGTTATAGAAAGTGTATCTGCTGATTACAAAACATTTTCATACATCTCTTTGATAGTCATCCAAGTTTCATATTATTTCATATTATTTCAAGTACATCACATCAAATATATTTATAAACTTTATCTTTTTCATGACTTCCTTAATTAATTGCTCCTGAGAGGTGGGCGAAGCGCAAACTCAGGGGTTTTTTATCCAAATTTTTAATTTGGTTTTTAGGGGGGTGGGGGGTGGGTTTGGGCAGTTAGAAGTGGGTCAGAGTATAGGGCCGGCCGGCAGAAACAGGAAAAAGGTGAGGTCTTTTAAGGAGGGGGAGGGGGGTCGTTCCTATGGAGGGTTCTCCCATCGGTACGGTCCTGGGGAGGGGCAGGGGTGGCGGGAGACAGGGTGCCCATCAAGAGTCAGAGGATCGGGGCCGCTGGTTACAAGCGGTCCCTCGCCCCAACCCCCTGTGCTCCCATCGAGGGCTAGGTGGTCAAGGATTACAGAGCCGGGGCCCTAGGCTGATGTTTTGTAACGCCAGGTCCGTGGTGAACAAAGCCCCCCTCATTAATGACCTAGTGTCAGAGGGGGACCCAGACCTGGTGGGAATAATGGAGACCTGGTTGGGCCCCGAGGGGGGTTTACCCCTCGTAGCCCACCAGGCTACCGTGCATTTCATCAGCCTCGGGCCTCTGGCAGGGGTGGAGGAGTGGCGATTATTGTTAGGGAAGGTCTTAAGCCGAGGGAGACCACTGTACCACAGACCACCGGCTCTGAGTCCCTCTATGTCAGGTGGGGCCTAGGGAGGCAGCTGGGCTTGCTGATTGTATACCTGGCTCCCCACTATGTAACAGCAGCCCTGCCCGAGCTCCTTGAGGTGATCGCTGAGATGGCGGTTAATAGTTAAATTAATAATAGTTAAATTTATTAACCGCTCCCTCTCCCCACAGGGACTCGGGGCGGTGCACAGGGAGGATAAAAACAATAAATATACAAAATACATACGAATTTAAAAACAGATTAAATTAATTCCTGTGCTAAAATCCCATTAACTAAAAATCCCTACCCCCCAAAAAACCCTAAAAAATCCCTACCCCCCAGACTATTAGTCGTGGGGGACTTTAACTTGCCATTGGCGGGCGAGACATCCGAGGTAGCTCGGGAGTTCATGGCTTCCATGATGGCCATGGACCTGACCCAAGTAGTTCGGGGCCCCACCCACAACGGAGGACACCCGCTGGATCTGATTTTTGTCTCTGTGGAGACAGTGATCTCGGTGGAGAAGTGATCTCGGAATCGGGGATTTAGTCATCTCACCCTTGTCATGGACAGATCACTCCCTCCTTCGGCTGGACTTTCCAATTGCCACACCCCACCGCGGGGAGGCAGAACCGGAGACACTTAGATGGTTCCGCCCCAGGCGCCTGATGGATCCTGAAAGGTTCCAGATGGAGCTTGGGCCAGCACCTGTAGCCTTGACCCGCGACACGACTGAGGACCTAGTGGTCGCATGGTATAGTGCTGCCACGGGGGCCTGGGACCATGTCATGCCTTTGCGGCCTCTCACGCTGCGTCGCCTCACCCAGGCTCCCTGGTTTACCGAGGAGCTGAGGGAGATGAAACGCCGCAAGAGATGCCTAGAGAGTAGGTGGAGATCCTCTCGGTCCGAATCCGACCAAACACTAGTGAGAGCCCATTTGAGGACTTACTTAGTGGCAATGAGGGTGGCCAGACGTGAGTATTGTGCCACCCTCATTGCGTCCACAGATAACTGCCCGGCGGTCCTGTTTGGGGTGACCCACTCCCTCCTTCAACAGAGGCCGCGGGAAGCCCCGTTGCAGGGCCGTGCCGAGGAATTTGGTGAATATCTGCTGGATAAAATCGCTCAGATCCGTAGCGGGCTGCCCTCCACAGACAGTAGTCTACGGGAAGTTCCCGAGGCAGGTATTGAGACAATTTTATGGGAGGACTTTGACTTTGTTGCTGCCGATGATATGGACAGGTTGTCGAGAAGACTAAGGGCCACCACATGTTTATTGGACCCATGTCCATCCTGGCTTGTACTGGCATCTTGGGAGGTGACACGAGGCTGGCTCCAGGACATAGTGAACACTTCTTTGAGTGAGGGTTTTTTGCCTACCGCCTTGAAGGAGGCAGTGGTGAGACCTCTCCTCAAGAAGCCTTCCCTGGACCCAGCATTATTGGAGAATTACCGTCCGGTCTCCAACCTTCACTTCCTAGCGAAGGTTATAGAGAGTTATGGTGGCACTGCAGTTTCCTCGCCACCTGGAGGAAATTGATTATCTAGACCCACGCCAGTCCGGCTTTCGACCCGGTCATAGCACCTAAAGGGCATTGGTCACGTTGGTGGATGATCTCTGGAGGGCACGGGATAGAGGTTGTTCCTCTATCCTTGTCCTGTTAGATCTCTCAGCGGCTTTTGATACCATCGACCATGGTATCCTATTGCGCCGACTGGGGGGGTTGGGGGTGGGAGGCACCGTTTTACGGTTGTTCTCCTCCTACCTCTCTGGTCGGTTGCAATTCGTGTTGATAGGAGGGCAGAGGTCGTCTTCTAGGCCCCTCACTTGTGGGGTGCCGCAGGGGTTGGTCCTCTCACCACTCCTGTTCAACACGTATATAAAGCCGCTGGGTGAGATCATCCGTGGTTTTGGGGTAGAATACCATCTGTACGCTGATGACACTCAGCTGTACATCTCTACCCCAAACCACCCCAATGATGCCGTTGAGGTGATGTCCCGGTGTTTGGAGGCTGTACGGATCTGGATGGGCAGCAACAAACTCAAACTCAACCCATCCAAGACCGAGTGGCTGTGGTTTCCGGCCTCCCGGTTTAGCCAGTTGACACCATCACTGGCCATGGGGGGCGAAGTACTGGCCCCTGTGGAGAGGGTGTGCAATTTAGGAGTCCTCCTGGATTCCCAGCTGTCCCTGGAGGATCAGGTGGCGGCCGTGGCCAGGGGGGCATTTTACCAGGTCCGACTGGTCCGCCAATTGCGCCCCTTACTTGACCGGGAGGCCCTTCACACAGTCACTCAAGCGCTCGTGACTTCTCGCCTGGACTACTGTAACGCTCTCTACATGGGGCTCCCCTTGAGATGCACTCGGAGGTTGCAGTTGGTCCAGAATGCAGCCACGCGGGTGATTATGGGTGCTTCAAGGCAATCCCACATAACACCGCTCGTGCGCGAGCTGCACTGGCTGCCTGTGACCTTCCAGGTGCGTTACAAGGTTTTAATGACCATCTTCAAGGTGCTCCATGGCTCGGGGTCTAGCTACCTACGAGACCATCTGCTGCCCCATACGTCCCTATGACCAATACGCTCTCACAGAGAGGGTCTGCTCCGGGTGCCATCAACCGGGCAATGCTGGTTGGCGACGCCCAGGGGAAGAGCCTTCTCTGTGATGGGCCCAACCCTCTGGAACGCTCTTCCCCCCGACCTCCGTGTCATCTCGGACCTCCGCCTGTTCCGCTAGTGGTTAAAAACGCACTTCTTCCAACAAGCCGGCCTGACATGATCTTACTCGAACACCGTACTGCTTTTAGTTACCAAAGTTTTAATTCAAGGGTTTTAATATGGGTTTTAGCGCAGGGTGGTTTAATTTAATTTAGTTTTAAGAATGTTTTATTTTTGTATATTTGTATATCTATATTTTTATATTCCCTGTGCGCCGCCCCGAGTCCCTATGTGATGAGATGGGTGTGGCTTATAAATTTGAATAATAAATAAATAAATAAATAAATTATAATTGTATTATACGTCCTTCATTGTAAAACATACCAATAAAAACCTGTTGGCATCATATTTGTTAATTCTACTATCCTCCAAAATCATTATTCCCTGCAGCCTATTTTAACCAAACATCAATAATATTTAATAAACTCCTTTAATAAATACTATTCAGTATTCATTTCCAATTACCACTTATACGTGTGCATATATATACATTTATTATCACTTTCAATTACTTATCTAACTATGTATATGATCACTAAATTTCCCTAATCTCAACTGGTTTTAGGTTAATCTTTTATCTATCAGTCTGTAGCCTTCCAGTAATAAAACAATATCACATCTTCTGCCATTTGTGGCATAATTATTCTGAACATATCCTTAATCCAATTTGTGTGGACTTCGCTTTGCAGTCCATCATTTGTAATTTTGGAGCCCTTCTTCTTCTTCTTCTTCTTCTTCTTCTTCTTCTTCTTCTTCTTCTTCTTCTTCTTCTTCTTCTTCTTCTTCTTCTTCTTCTTCTTCTTCTTCTTCTTCTTCTTCTTCTTCCTTAGTCGGTTTAATTTTGAGTGTCAAGGTTGTTATCAATGGTGTTACTAGTAAAGTTCATTTCTTTAATATCATAGGTTTTTTTTTTTGTTTCTTCTTCTATATTTGTGATAGCGAACCTATGGCACGCATGCCACAGGTGGCACGCGGAGCCATTTCTGAGGACACAAGAGATGTTGTCCTGTCAGCTCCAGCACATGCACACGCTGGCAAGCTGATTTTTAGCCTTGATTGTCAGCAGTTTTTTGTCCTCTGGAGGCTTCAGGAAAGCCTCCTGAAGCCTCCAGAGAGCGAAAAACAGAGTTACTGGGCCCACCGGAAGTTGGAAAATAGGCTGTTTCTGGCCTCTGGTGGGCCTCTGGGAGGGGGTTGTTTTCACCCTCCCCAGGCTGCAAGAAAGTTGTGTGTGTATTCGTGGGGCAGCAGGGCAGGGTGTCACACATGCATGCACAGGGGGCATGGCATGGGGGGATTAAATTATGGGTTTGGGTACCTGAGTGCGTGCAATATTGTGCAAGCACATGCTTTTGGCACCCAAGACAAAAAAGGTTCACCATCACTGTTCTATATCTTGCCATCTGAGGTGGAGTTCCCATCCATCTGATTCATCTTTCCATGTTCCACCCATTGCTGGACATAAGCCACTCATCGAGAGGATCAGCCATTTTAGTTTCTTTGTGGTTATTTTCCTTCTTAGTGCTTAAGGAACTGACCTCTGTTTTTTCTATTTGATATGTAACTCCATCCTTTTCCTCATATTCTCCAATTAAATGATCTAATTTTTTTCAAATGAATTTTGAAAATGAGTATTGCTGTATTGCATCCATTATTTCTTGCAAGGTAACATTTTTTTGCTGTTGTTTAGTATACACCATTGTCCCCAATTGTTGATGAAAAGAAAAGGGCTGCTACCATAGCTTAGGGAATGCTTTTTATAAATTCAAATTCATAATCAAATCTCTAGTTAAAATTAGTCTTCAAAAAAGCATTTTTAAAGAAAAAAAGGAATTCTCTTTTCACTTTTAAGCAAATTGCAATTCTTTGAACATATCCACCTATTTTAACTTGCAAGCAGCAGCACCATTTTCTCTTCTGTTGTTTAAATCAGTACAATTTTTCTTGCTTCTTTTTATATCTTAGTTGTTTCAAAAAGAAATCAAATTCTTAGATATTCTTAAGTGTAGTAGAAAAAAGAGAAAAAAAATTAAAAGTCACACATACTAATGAAATGGAAGAGATTTAGTCCAAGGTTGTAGACATGGGAAAAAATAGAAGAGGAAAAATCTTACTCCATTTCTTTTAAGAGTTCTTCATAGGTTCCATTTGAAATATCAATTAGAGAGGTTGTGATAACCCACTGACCAAGTCCTCCAGTGCTTAATTCCACCACTTTTTTTTAAGTTTCAGCTTAGTTTAAAAGATTTTTATGGGCTATCTCTTTTGCAGCTGTCTCTTTAAGACAATAAACATTCCACCAGCTGGAATCCACTTTCACTTTCACTTCTCAATCCTTAATGGAGCTGTCTGCAACTTTGCCAGCCTTGGGGGGGGAGCTGTCTGTTTACCACAGATTTGAAGCCCTTCCTTTGGATCAAACAGGGACTTTGTGATATCTCTGTGGTCAGCAAAGATTCGTCTTCGTCTTCGCTGTCCCTACAGGACAGTTTAGGTCCGATTGGACCATCCAGCGGCAAAAGAATCAACAATGATCTTGCAGTAGCAGGATCAAATGTTGTATCATTGCAACGCAGGCTCCTCCTCTTGCAACATCTCTTGAAAGATATGAAGGAGTAGAAAATGTAAAGGAACAGGGTAGGTAGACCCCTAACATTATTGGCTAATCCATGCTGTTAGGAAGAAGGTACCTTGGGGGAATCTGCAGGAAGGAATCAAAAAGGTTAAACTGATATTTATGCACTACATCATTGCCATCTATTTTACATCTTGACTTTTTCAATCCTCAACTCCTTCAACAATCCTGGAAGCGTCCAGCTGATTTGCTTCCTGGGGCAGTTACCCCACTATTATATAGTTTAAAGGCAGAATTCAGAAAAGCACATGAGAACTTCTTTCACAATCTGCCTTGTCTGTTTCACTAGAGCAGGGGTCTTCAATTTTAAACACTCAAAGAGCCATTTGAAACCATTTCCCACAGAAAAGAAAACACTGGGAGCCCCAAAACCTGGGCCAAATCAACATCACTCTCACGCAGTCACATGCTCCCCCCCCCCAGTCATGCCTACCCAGTTTTTGTGGCTCCTGGTGTTTTCTGTGGGAAATGGGTCACTCTCTCACACAAACACACACTCCCCCCCCTCTCTCTCATTTTTGTTTTTCTCTTTTTTTCCACAACCAACCTTTCTTTCTTTCTTTCTCTCTGTCTCTGTCTCTGTCTCTGTCTCTCTCTCTCTCATTCTCTCCCTCCAGCTCTCTATCATTTCTCTCTCCCTCTCCCCCTTGTCTCCCTCATTTGTTTCTGTTTTTCCTCTCTCATTCTCTCCCTCCATCATTTTCTCATTCCTCCCTCTTTCTCTCTTTTGCTCCCCTTTTCTATCACACTTCTTTCATTTCTGTTTTTCTCTCCTTTTCCCCTTTCTTTCTTTCTTTCTTTCTTTCTTTCTTTCTTTCTCTCCTTCTCTCTCTCATTTGTTTCTCTTTTTCCTCTCTCTCATTCTCTCCCTCCATCATTTTCTCATTTCTCTCTCTCTCTCTCATTTCTCTCTCTCTCACACACACACATAAATCTCTATGTGTCTTCTCTATTTCTGTGTCTATGCTCTCTCTCAGAAAGCCGAGGCTGGGCCAACTTGGTGAGCTTTCCTTGGGGCTCTTCACTACTCCTTTGCTATCTCTTTGCAATAGCACTGCTGCTACAGCTACATTGCTGGCATCTGACTGGATGATGAATTGTTGCAATGGGCTCCTGGGCAAAGAGCTGCTTCAATTTCTCAAATGCTTTTTGGCAGTCCATTGTCCACCCAATTGGCTGATTTGGCTTTGGCTTAGTCAGCGATGGACCCATTTTTTCAGTTTGAGGCAACACTACTTCTGCAAATGCCAGCATGAGTCAGTGCACAGCCTCACCCCCCCATCTTTCTTCTCTTTAAAGAGAACAGGGGTGGCTACTTTGGATTTTGCTGGTTGGATGAAGCCCCGTTCGAAATTGGCATCAATGTATTTTCTTAATTCTGTCATTTCCTTAGGGGGTCATGGAATACATCTCAGGCTTTGGTAGTTTGGCCCCAGGCACGAACTCTTATCGTGCAGTTGCTGGGTCGATGCGGTGGAAGATAATAACAATCTTCTTCACTAAAAACCCCTTCCAAGTGTTGGTATTCTCTACTGAGTATGCTGGAGGCCTGGGAGTTTAGCCTCTGCTGCCTGAACACCTTGGGGTGCTCAATTGTCCCTGAGTAGCTCACCGACTTCATGGGTGGGGGGCGGGGGTGGGGTAGCAGGCTGGTGTCTCTTGTTAACTTTCAGTATCCATCCTCCAACTTTATGCTGGGTGCCCATTTCTCTAGCCATGCTGACAAATTATATATTATAGGCTTCATTTATATGAAGTGTATAAAGTAATCATATCTAATTTAAAAAAGCACTACCTAGTAAATTAGGGAGAATCTTTTTCGGTTGCCCTTGAAAAGATCTTATTGTTCTCTTAGAATTGAAAAAATAAAATCTTCTTGAATAAAATAATCTGTTCTTTCTTCAAGTGATTTCAGAGAAAGAACAGGGAAGTTCTTGGTTAAAGGAGAAGACCGTTGCCCTTTTTTCAGACAGTTCATAGTCTATGGAGGAAAAAGTTTTAGAACTTTTTGAGATTCTCCACCCTCCAGCTCACCAACCCTTTGGTTTCTGTCTAATACAAGTCAAAGATTTGAGAACTCTAGAAAGCGTAGAGTTTGGATATTATAAAAACATGTTATATTTTTAGGGGTAAAGATTCAGACAGTTTACCTCAAGGTGTAAATATAGTAAGATTTGGTTATCTCAAGTTCTGAAGGTCTTCATAGTTTATAGGAAACAGGCAAAAATCATGTATTATTGGTTAAATTCTATTGAAAAAGAGGGAGAATGCTAGTTTGAAATGCATACTGGATCCAAAACACAAATGCCCAGAAGGAAAAAAGAGAAATAAGTAATATTATTTGCATTTTTTTATAGGCAAGTGTGTAAAGGGCCTCCATGGAAATCTGTTACTATGCCAATGATTGATGGGTCAGAACTCAAGGATGCTGAAGAACCAGATAATTTTATTTCATGCCATCGCTCTGCAGTATTCATGCATTCTCAGCACATTGAGAATGTGACGTGTTAATACTGCTTTATACTGTTTTGGTAAGGCCACATTTGAAATATAGTTTTAGTCACCATGATACAAAAAAGAAATTGAGACTATAGAAAGAGTGCAGAGAAGAGCAAGGAAGATGATTAGAAGCTAAAACATATCATGAACAGTTGCAGGAACTAGAATGGGTATGTGAAGAGAAGGATTAGGGGTAACATGATAGCAGTCTTCCAATATTTGAGAGGCTATCATAGAGAAGAGGGCATCAACCTATTCTTCAAAGCATCCAAGGACAGGACAAGAAGTAATAAATAGAAGCTGATCAAGAAGATCCAACCTAGAACTAAGGAGAAACAAATAATCAGTGGAATGGCTTGCCTCCAGGAGATAGTGCTCTATCACTGGAAGTTTTTGAGATGAAATTGGACAGCCGTTTATCTGAAATAGTATATGGTCTCCAGCTTCAGTTGGGAGTTGAACTAGAAGACCTCCAATAGCCCTTTCAAATTATGTTATTCTGTTGTTATTCTATTATTATTCAGTTTTCTTAGGATGTGGGGTCAGCTAAAATCACAGCTCATGGTCATGACCTCTCCTAAGACCAGAAGATCACTGTTCAATCATGTCTTAATCATATTTAAATTATGGCAAATACATCGTTCCCATCCAAAGGTTCAGCTGGTTTAATTTGAAGTGGCTCAACATGCATAGATATCAGTTTGCCATGCAAAATTAGTACTTTGGGAATTGCATTGATCATTAGTTTGCTTCCTGCTGCAATTCAATATGCTGGTTGTATCTTTGAAAGATCTACCTATGCATTTCTGGAATTGCCTGCTATGGCATCAGTCCATTCCTTAACTTCTAAAGGAGAAGGTTTCCTACTCCTGAAAGTTCATTTGCAGAAATTATGGAGTCAGGTCTTCTCTATTATTACCACCATTCTCTAGAAAAGCATTTTCTTGGAGGACCTTCCTCAATTTTTAGCCTTTCAAAAAGAGGGCATCAGACTTCTTGTTTCAAAGTGTTTTGTTTCAAAATTATATGAAATTAATTGATGTTTCAATTCAAATTCTTGACTCATTCTACTCATATAAAAGAAACCCGAAGCTAAATAAATTTACCTCTGCTATAGACTAAAAAAAGAGATGATCTTATGCCAATTCCCTAATCCTTAAGGCAACAATGCCCCATTTAAACATTTTTACATGCCTCACCAGATTTGAATTGGCAAGCAAAAAAAGTGGATTGTGACATAATGCTGGGAAATCTAAAAACAATGTGGTGCAAAAACAGAGTATACTTTTAAAATTCAGAGCTTAACAGGATGTGCTCTATTAATTCAATAGATCATCCGCTGGCTTCAGGGAACAGTTGAGTCTATCCAAATTAAGGTGACTGGAAAACAGTGACATATCCAGCTGGTCATTCATATCCCTTATTCTGAACTGAACCATTGGTCTGGCACTCTCTAAACCTAGAGTCAAGTTGCCTCTGGAGAAAAATCATTCAACTGGAGTGTAACCTCCAAAAGAAAATGTCAAGAATATTGATAAGACTATAATATTAACATAAGGGAACTCAAATTCAAGGAGATAAAATTTAATCTGGCTAGCAATTACAAACTGTGTTCCAGATCTTCATCTCTACTTTTAAAAATGGAACATAGAATCTATAGAATAACTAGCTATACCCGGCCACGCGTTGCTGTGGCCCAGTCTGGTTAAATGGCCAACCAATCTGTGTGTAGATCTACACCTGCACACATACACCCAACCACCATATAAGCCCCAACCTACCTACCTACTGTATTTTTCTCTATCTATCTATCTATCTATCTATCTATCTATCTATCTATCTATCTATCTATCTATCTATCTATCTATCTATCTATCTATCTATCTATCTATCTATCTATCCCTCTACCTACCTACCTACTGTATTTCTTTCTTTCTCCCTCTACCTACCTACCTACCTACCTACCTACCTACCTACCTACCTACCTACCTATTGTATTTCCCCCTCTCTATCCCTCTACCTACCTACCTACCTACCTACCTACTATATTTCTCCCTCTCTATCTATCCCCCTATCTACCTACCTGCCTACCTACTGTATTTCTCCCTCTCTGTCTATCCCTCTACCTACCTACCTACTGTATTTCTTTCTTTTTCCCTCTACCTACCTACCTACCTACTGTATTCCCCCCCCTCTATCCCTCTACCTACCTACCTACTGTATTTCTCCCTCTCTGTCTATCCCTCTACCTACCTACCTACTGTATTTCTTTCTTTTTCCCCTTTATCTACCTACCTACTGTATTTCCCCCCCTCTATCCCTCTACCTACCTACCTACCTACCGTATTTCTCGCTATCTATACACCTACCTACCTACCTACGGTATTTCTCCCTCTCTGTCTATCCCTCTACTTACCTACCTATTGTATTTCTTGCTTTCTCCCTCCACCTACCTACCTACCTACCTACCTACCTACTGTATTTCTCCCTCTCTATCTATCCCCCTATCCACCTACCTGCCTACCTACTGTATTTCTCCCTCTCTGTCTATCCCTCTACCTACCTACCTACTGTATTTCTTTCTTTCCCCCCTCTATCTACCTACCTACTGTATTTCCCCCCTCTATCCCTCTACCTACCTACCGTATTTCTCGCTATCTATACACCTACCTACCTACCTACGGTATTTCTCCCTCTCTGTCTATCCCTCTACTTACCTACCTATTGTATTTCTTGCTTTCTCCCTCCACCTACCTACCTACCTACCTACCTACCTACCTACCTACCTACCTACCTACCTACCTACCTACCAGGGGTGGGTTTCAAAATTTTTGGAACAGGTTCTGTGGCTTGCTGGCCATGTGACTGGGCGGGAGTGGCTTGCTGGCCATGTGACCGGGTGGGAGTGGCTTGCCAGCCATGTGACCGGGTGGGAGTGGCCAATTTGGAAAATGTGAAACTCACTTAACAATGGTCTTGGTTAACAACCAAACTTTTGGGCTTAATTGTGGTCATAAGTTCTCTCTCTCTCTCTCTCTCTCTTTCTTTTTCTTTCCTTTCTGTCTCTCTTTCTTTTTTCTCTCTTTCTCTCTGTCTGTCTTTCTTTCTCTTTCTTTCTCTCTCTCCCACCTTCTTTTTTATCTTTCTCTCTCTGTGTCTCTCTCTCCTTTGTTTGCCCATCTGTCACTGTGTGTGTGTGTGTGTGTGTGTGTGTGTGTGTGTGTGTCTATCTGTCTGTCTGTGTCGCATTCAGGCACTTAAATCACTCATTCTGTGTCTCTGTCTATCTTTCTCTCCCTCCCTCCCACTCTCTGTCTCTCTGTGTGTGTCTGTCACTCTCTGGTTCCCCCCTCCCTCCCTGTCTCTCTGTGTGTCTGTGCCTCTCTCTGTCTGTCTGTCTCCCCCCCCACAAACCTCCTCAGCTCCAGGAAGTAGCCTGACCGGCCCGCCAGCCCGCTGGCTGTATTTATTCGCTCTCTCTTTCACCCATCCACCGGACGAAGGAACCTGGCGTCCGATGGGTGAGCGAGCAAACGAGCGAGCGAGCAACCGCGGCCAGCGGGCCAGAGGATTTTTGGGGCGCGCAGCAACTTTCCTTACCCGCCCGCCGGCCAGTCGGCCACTCACTCGGACCCAGTGGCATAGCGTGGGTTGTCAGCACCCGGGGCAACTTCCTCCCTCTGAACTCAATACAACTCCATGGACTCCAGTTATACAGGCGGGGTGGGCGCGCCGAGCTCCGGGAGCGCGCCTTAAAGAGACAGAGCCGACTTCAAAGCGAAAGCGCCAGTGCACCTGCCTTGGGGGGGGGAGAACGGCTGCCACGCGCGCCGGATTAGTCTCTGGGGTGCCCCCCCCAAGGTGCGTAGGGCCTGCAGCCCCCACGATCCGCTCCGAAAGCAACCCAGGGGAAAAAAGGATCGACGGCCCGGTCTCCCTCCCTGCGCTTGCGAGGCTGCGCTTCTTTCTTTTGCCCATCGATTCGGGACGCGCAGCATCTCTCGGACCAGGCGGGGAACGAAAGGGAGCTGCCTGACTACCCGCTTAAACGGCAACGCGAAGGAACGATTTGTTGGTCGGCTTTGGCTGCAAATCCCCGAGAGAGAGTGAGTGAGTCAGGCAGGGGCAGAGACAATGGAATTTTTTTGTTTTGACGGAGCAAGCCACGTGTTCCGGAAGTACCCTAACTTCCGGGTCCATCGTCCAACGGGATCGGCCAGGATCTGTAAATTTTACCATCGGGCTCGCGCGATCCTGGCCAATCCCCCAGAAACCCACCCCTGCTACCTACCTACCTACCTACCTACCTACCTACTGTATTTCTCCCTCTCTATCTATCCCCCTATCCACCTACCTGCCTACCTACTGTATTTCTCCCTCTCTGTCTATCCCTCTACCTACCTATCTACTGTATTTCTCCCTATCTATCTATCCATCCCAATACCTATGTACCTACCTACCTACCTACCTACCTACCTACCTACCTACCTACCTACTATATTTCTTCCTTTCTCCCTCTACCTACCTACCTACCTACCTACCTACCTACCTACCTACCTACCTACCTACCTACCTACTGTCTCTTTCTTTCTTTCTTTCTTTCTTTCTTTCTTTCTTTCTTTCTTTCTTTCTTTCTTTCTTTGTATCTATTTATCTTCTATCTATCTATCTATCTATCTATCTATCTATCTATCTATCTATCTATCTATCTATCTATCTATCTATCTATCCATCCATCCATCCAGGTGCCTTGGTGAATAGCTTGACTCCCTCTTCTTTAAAAGCAGTTTAAAGCAGCTGCCTGCCTCCTTTTTTTTACCTCAGAGAACAGTCCTGAGCAGAATTTCTCCCCCCCCCCTCTATGGGCCACCTGGGAGTTTGCTATCCTCTGTGCCTTTTTGGCCCCAAGAGGCCGCCGTATGAGGCCTCTTCCAACACTGACAGTTGAAAAGCAGTTTGATGGGCGTGGCTACAGGCATGTTAACACACATTTCAGTGGGTACTTTTTTGTGTGTAATTTGTACACAACACACGCGTGCTAGGCACAAAATGATTAGCTATTCTATTATCGGAAGTCCTTGTCTACATTGTCTGAAAGTTTGGTGTAAATCGGCCCAGTAGTTTTTGAGATTAGTGGATTCGTACAAACTATTTTACATTTTTATTTATATAGATAATAGAACTGGAAGGGACCTTGAAGGTCTTCAAGTCCAACTCCCTACTCAAGCAAGAGACCCTGTACCATTCAGATAAATGGCTGTCCAGCCTTTTTGAAAGCTCCAGTGATGGAGTATCCTCAACTTCTGAGGCAAGCTGTTCCATTGGTTGATTGCTCTCACCATTAGGAAATGTCTCCTTAGCTCTAGGTTGCATCTCTCATTGGTTAGTTTTCATCCATTGTTTCTTGTCTAGACTAGACTAGACCAGACATGCCCAGTTTGTGTAACCATTCTTTGTATGTTTTACCCTCCAGCGCTCTAATTATTCTTGTTGGTCTTTTTTGCACTCTTTCCAGAATCTCAACATCATCAAACTGGGAATTTTAAACCTTGGAACATTGCCTTAAGCCAGGGATGTCCATACTTGGGAACTTTAAGACTTGTGGACTTCAACTCCCAGAATTCCCCAGCCAGCATAGCTGGCTGGGGAATTCTGGGAGTTGAAGTCCACAAGTCTTAAAGTTCCCAAGTTTGGACATCCCTGCCTTAAGCAGACATCAGTAAAGGGGATCATTGTTCTCTAAATGGATGAACAACTTTTTTTAATGGCTGCTGTTTTTTTGGAAAGACCAAGACTTCTATTTGCTGATAATTAATGCTCCATTTCTCACTTAGTAACACCTGCAGTGCTTCTCAGATTATTTGTCCTGGCAGATGGTGGTTGTAGCTAGCAAATTGTTCAACTACTGTAAGTCATTAATATTAGCGATAGAACCAAAATATACTCTTCTTGATTTTGGCAAAGGGATGGACTGATCTTATTCTGAGAGAGATATCGTGATGAAGGCATTTGATCACACAATGATCAATAGAGTTTCCTACCTTCTCCAATATTTAGTCTTGGAATTGAATTAATGGTAGATTTAAAACCAATATTTACTACATAAAGAGTGCTTCTGGGGACATTCTTGATTGCTGTAATAATGGTAAAAGGTTACACAATAATCTACAGTTGATCTTAAAATCCTTTCTACTACAGTCCTCTTTTTTATTATTATTTTTAGCCTGCGCCTGCAATTCTTATATTTTCCATTAGCAGGCCAATCTTCTACTTTCAATCAACAGTGAAATATCAGTTTAAAACCTGAAACCTATCCCTTCTAATATATTGAATTCTAGCAAGGCAGCAACTGGGGAAATGCTTTTTCTGGACTCCTCTTGCCATTCTGTTTCTTGTATATAGATTCTCTATCTTGTTTTTCCTGATATCTTAGGCTGTCCAGCAAGGAGGTGGATGACAGCATTGCTTTTACAGGTAGCTGTTTCAATGTTCTGTAAATACAGATAATCCTCAATTTATGACTTCAATTGTGCCCAAAATTTGTGTTACTAAGTGAGAAAGTGAATTTTGCCCCATTTTACAACTCTTCTCACCACATTTGTTAAGTGCGGCAGTTCTTAAATTAGTAACATGGTTAAGTGAATCTGGTTTTCCCATTGACTTTGATTGTCAGAAGGTTGCAAAAGGGGATCCCATGATCCCAGGACACTGCAACTGTGAAAAATATGAGTTAGTTGTCAACCATCTGAAGGTAAATCACGTGACCATGGGAAAGCAGTAATGGTCAAAAGTGTGAAAAATGGACACAAGTCACTTTTTTCAGTGCCATTGTAACTTTGAATGGTCCCTAAATGAGCTGTTGTAAGTCAAGGACTGCCTGTACTTCTGTTTAACAGTCTGGGCAGAAAAAATGAAAATAAATCAAAGGCATGCAGAACATGTCCAGAACAAGGTTTTGTTAACTGATCAAAACAGATAAATATTGACAAGCCACTATCATTCAAGTAAAGTACAAGTAAAACATAGTTGCTATTCAATTAATCTGCAATATTTGATACTGACACTAAGAAAACCTCAATCAGAGGTAAGATGCAGCTTTGGGTATAGAACACTAGTATTTAACTTACTGGATTCTACAATATCCGAAAAGGGAGATGACCACAAATCATCTATATAAATAAAAATGTAAAATAATTTGTGCAATGCCACTAATCTCAGAAAGTACTGCACCCATTGGCACCAAATTTTCACCCAATGTTCCCAAGGACATCCGACCTAATCATACGTACATTTTGTGTGGCTGGCACGCATATGTCATGTGCAAGCAGCACAAATGTAAAAGGTACGCACTTCTCAGGTTTTCACCTCCCTGTAGCTCCTTCCACCTGGCTGCTTCTTATGATGCATCATGCACACACCCCTCACATTTCCAACAGTCATTTCCTCAGCAACCGAATAAGCCTCTGTAGCGCTTACCCTTGTAAGGGTCTCTGGAGTCTGGGTTCTCCTGGCCCTTTTTATGTGGCTGCCAGTCCAACCTGGTCACTCTTGGATGCCCCTCTACTCGCCAGGGTCACGTGACGTGGTGGTCAGCCTCCTCTCAGCAGGCAAGTCACAGCTGGTGTGGTATTCAGGTGACTGGTTGGAGGTTCTTTCCCTTTCTCTATCTTCCCTTTCTATTGGAATCTCTGCTGGCACTTCTTCCACCACCTCTGTTTCTTTGTTGTTTCCTCTGCTCTCCCTCAGGTTTGCCTCCCAGAAGTCTCTCCTATACAATTCCCTCTTTCCCCTCAGGCTTGGCCCACAGAAACCTTAGGTTTTGCCCACAGATAGCCCACTATTCCCTCTTTCCCCCCAGGCTTGGCCTACAGAAGTCTCTGCTAAACAATTCCTTCTTTCCCCCTAGGCTTGGCCTACAGAAGCCTCTACTATATAATTCCCTCTTTCCCCTCAGGCTCTACACACAGGAGCCTCAGGTTTGGCCCACAGATAGTCCACTATTCCCTTATACCCCTCAGGCTTGACCTACAGAAGTCTCTGCTAAACAATTCCCTCTTTCCCCTCAAGCTTGGCCTACCTCCTCTCCTTCCTCTCCTCCTGCTTCCTCCTTCCAGCTAGTTCCTCCTTCCCCCCTCCCACTCTCCATTTATTCCGTCCCCCCTGCTACACCTTTAACGTTCCCACACTGCATGGAGGCTGTATGGATGCCTACCCCCCATGCCAAAACTAGGCATGGGGGGTAGCACACTCCCAGGTGGCCCATTTTTGTTCCCAGGAGACTGTATGGAGGCCTACTAGGCCCAAAAGTAGGCATGGGGGTAGCACGCTCCCATGTGGCCCATTTTTGGCTCCAGGAGGCTGTATGGACGCCTACTAGGCCCAAAACTAAGCATGGGGGTAGCACACTCCCTGGTGGCCCATTTTCGGTCCCAGGAGGCTGTATGGACACCTACTAGGCCCAAAACTAGGTATGGGGGGGGGGGGGTAGCACACTCCCTGCTGGCCCATTTTTTGTTCCAGGAGGCTGTATTGAGGCCTACTCGGCCCAAAACTATGTGTGAGGGGTAGCACACTCCCAGGTGGCCCATTTTTGGTCCCAGCCAGACTATGAAACTTCTGAATGTATTCGTGTACCGGCCAGCTCCTCTGCCTTATGGCATGGATTCCAGATTCTGCTCAGTGGGCCCAGGCAGGGTCTCCAAACCTGGATCAAAGTTCATCCAGGAGGAAAATACTTGGCAGGACTTCTGACTGCTACTGGAGCATGTGATAGCTGAAATCCATGAATATCTGAAGAGATCTGTGGTAATCGCCTGTTTTCTGCCTCTCTAGAAGCTCGTTGAAGCTAAATGTCACCTCGAAGGGTGCCTGTTGATCACAAGGGGATGGCAGTCTGCTTAGCTGGATCCGGGGATACTGTCTGGGCAGGCAGGGAAAGAAGCCAGCCATTAATGGCCAAACCAAAGCTCCAGCAATCAGGAAAACAAGCATTGAATTTTAGTGGAAAAGTGGACAGTGCACTAGATTGAGGTAAGGATGATACAATTTCTACCCAGACGTAATTAAAATGTACTAAACTATCTTTGCTGAAAGAGGGAGGATCCAGAAAGAGAGAGAGGGGGAATTGCCAGTCTATCTCCCTCTGGAAACAGCAAGGGAAAGTTTTGGAGCAGTTCAATTTGCCGGTGAAGTGAAAGTAAAACAAGAGTTAAACAAAGACTAGATTAACTATATTCTTAAAGGCAGAGTTAGGATACTCTTTGCCAGCAGATCTTCTATTGTCACTAACACGTCTCTTAATTACAGAAGGTGAAGATACTTTCCCTTTCTGCCTTATTTTTTTATTTATCCTTTTTCCGGATGCCATCTTGAGAGTGGATAGGAAAAAGGAGTAAGACTGCCATCTAGCGACCAAAGGTGGAATATACCAAAAGGGAAATAGATTCAATAAAGATTGGGGTGGGGGGAGTATACTACTTTGAAAAATAAAACAACCGATGCCAAGGAATACATGGAGGATTGTATCCGGTTTTGGAAAATTTTTGAGGGAAAGCAAGATTGGAGCTGCAACAGAAATAGAAGCCATTGAAACCTGGTGGATTATAAATAGCTTGGATAAACTGGAACAGAAGAGAAAAGAATATTTATTTCATTGACAGCTGGGAAGATAGCGGGTGTTATGGATTATAAAAACTAATGAAATTATACAATATAAAGTGTATACTTACTGAACAGAAGGAAAAGATATACAGTGGGTGCTTTTGGACTATTACAACTAACTGATCCTGATTTGAGCTTGATTTTTTAACTGATAAGACTCTGGGAAACAAAGGATTGATTGACTGAAATTAGACTGCAAAAAAAAAAGTGGACTTGATATACTGCTGTTGTATTTTGATCTTGTGATAAGTGGAGTATTTGATATTATTACTGTTGGGTACTGATGTGGGGAGATACTCACTGTACTGGAATATTCTAAGTGGTCAATTCTGGGGTGGCCTATGTTTATAGGGAATATTAGGGGTGGTGATAATAACTACTGGCTAAAAATATTAATTGCTAAAATGTCAAGTTTAAATATAGCAAAAATAGGTAAAAAAGCATCAGCCTCAACATCTTCCAGCCCCTCTAGATAGAGATCAGTTGAAAGTGTTTTACAGCCGAAGAAAGCTAACTCATCACAAAAGGAGGCATTAACATGATTACAGGCATTACAAGAATCTATGACCCAAAGTCATAATGAGATAAGGAAAGACAGGAGAAATGATATGGGAAAGTTGAAAGAAAAAATATAGAATATGGATGAAAAACATGAGAACTTCCAACAAAGGATATTAGAAAATCAACAAAAGATTGAAATAATGGAGGAGAAAACAGTATATATGGAAAAGAAAGTAGATAATTTAAATCAGCAACTGATACAGACAAATAAAGAATTAATAATGTTAGGGACAGAAAAAGCTGTTCATTATTTAAGGTTTCAAAACATAGAAGAGGAGAAGGGAGAAGACTTACCCAGAGATAATGAAAGAACTGTTAGACAAAGGCAATAGGCATAGACAAAGAGGTGGAGGTGGATGAAACATACAGGATCTATACAAACTGCGTGAGAAGATACAATCTTCCTAGAGAAGTACATGTAAGAATAGTGATGAGATACTTTATAAGGCAAGAGATAAACTACTAGGATATAAAGGTAAACAGTTGGTGGTTTTGAAACAAATCCCTAGGAGAGTAAGGGATTTAAGAAAACAATATCACTTTCCCACCACAGTTTTGGTTAGACACAATGTAAGTTTCAGGTGGATAATTTCTGAAGGAATTTTAGTCACCTGGCAGGAAAAAAGGTACAGTGTATACTCACTAACATATTACAAAAAATAAACAAGAAATAAGAAGGGATATAGATGAGCTGTACTGGATTCATACCAATTATGCCAGAAATCATAGACTTCCCAAAGAAATACACGTACGCTTCATGAGAAAATCAGTAAGGGATGAAGTATATAAGAAGGTGAGAGAGGAACAAATAACACACAAGGGAAGAGAGATACAAATATTAAGACAGATACCGAAAATAGTCAGAGATCACAAAAGAAACTACCAGTTCCTTACACAAAAATTAATAAGATATAACATAATGTTTAGATGGCTTATGCCAGAACGAGTTATGATTACCTGGCAGGAAAAAAAGATTCAAACTAGATACAATTGAGAAAGCACATGAGTTCTTTGAGCACCACTTTACAGCAGAGGAAGAAGAAGAGAGTAGAGAGGAACCAGAGAGTAGAAGTCAAGAAGAACAACCAGCAGAAAGTAAGGAAGGAGAAAGAGAAGAAAGAAGGAAACAGGAAAGAGAGCAAATAGAACAAGAGAGCATCAGAACAGGAATAGAGACAAGGAATACAAGGAAATTAAGGGTGATATAAAAATAACACAATGGAACAAGAAATTAAATTATTTTCATTAAATATAAATGGGCTAAATTCACTGGAAAAAGGAAAACAAATCCTGACTAGACTACTAAAAATGAATATGGACATTTTGTGCCTCCAAGAGGTAGATATCAAAAGTCAACATAATAAACTATTAAAATATTCAAAACTAGGGAAACTGTTCACAATACTAACAGAACAAAAAAAAGAGGGGAATTGCAATATTCATTAAAGACTGGATAAATGCAAAAAATATATATGCAGACGAAGAGGGGAGAATTTTGATGATAGAAGTAGAAACAGAACAAAGAAAAATTCTTCTCACAGTGATTTATGCACCAAATAAAAATCAAAGAATTTCACAAGAAGGTCCACCAAAAATTAGCAGAAACAGAACATAAGAATATATGTTTGATTGGCAATTTTAATGCAATAACAGACATCAAGGACAATTACAAATATAGTATAAGAAATAAGTGGGGAAATAGAACACTACCAACTACCTTTTTTGAAATGGTGTGGGAAATGAGTTTACAAGACATGTGGCGAGAAAGAACTATAGAAAACAAACAATACACATTCTATTCCAATCCACATAGATCATGGCCAAGGATTGATATGGCTGGGGTGACCCAAGGGTTGAGAAGAGATACAGAAGAGATCAAAATAATGACAAACACCTGGTCAGACCACAATCCAATAAAAATAATATGGAAAGGACAAAAAAAGAAGAAGAAAGATGGACAATGAACCAAAGAATATTGAAAGATAAAGAATACACAAAAATGATAGAAAAAGAATTGAATGTTTTTTACATTGCTACAAAATCTATGGGCCACTACAAAAGCTTTTATTAGGGGACTGACAATAGTATACTTGGCAAGGAAAAATAATGAAAAGAGGCAAAAATAAGAAATACTAGAGAAAGAACTTAAAAATTGGAAATATAGCTGTAAGAAGACCCACAAGAAATAAAAATAAAGGAAAAGAAGGAACTGGTAAAACATAAATTAAATTTGATGGCACAAGAAGAGATGGCCCAAAAATTAAATTTGCAGAGCAAAATTTCGTTGAAAACGCGAATAAACCAGGGAGATGGTTAGTGTATAAGCTGAAAAAAGAAAAAGAAATAATAATAATACACCAGCTACAAGATGAAAAAGAAAATATGCAATATTTTAAACAACTATCGTCCAGTCTCCAACCTTCCCTTTTTGGCGAAGGTTGTCGAGAGTGTGGTGGCACAACAGTTTCCCCGTCACCTGGAGGAAATTGAGTATCTAGATCCACGCCAGTCCGGCTTTCGGCCCGGGCATAGCACCGAGACGGCATTGGTCGCGTTGGTAGATGATCTCTGGAGGGCCAGAGATGGGGGATGTTCCTCCATCCTGGTCCTATTAGACCTCTCGGCGGCTTTCGATACCATCGACCATGGTATCCTATTGCATCGGCTGGGGGGGTTGGGGGTGGGAGGCACCGTTTTACGGTGGTTCTCCTCCTACCTCTCTGGCTGATCGCAATTTGTGCGGGCAGGAGAGCAGAGGTCGACCCCGAGACCCCTCACATGCGGGGTGCCTCAGGGGTCGGTCCTCTCGCCTCTCCTGTTTAATGCATATATGAAGCCGCTGGGTGAGATCATCCGTGGTTTTGGGGTAGAGTACCACCTGTACGCTGATGACACCCAGCTGTACATATCTACCCCAAACCACCCCAACGATGCCGTAGCGGTGATGTGCCAGTGCCTGGAAGCCGTGCGGATCTGGATGGGAAGTAACGGACTCAGGCTCAACCCGACCAAGACCGAGTGGCTGTGGTTTCCGGCTGCCCGATTCAACCAGCTCTCTCCAACACTGGCCATAGGGGGCGAACATCTTGCCCCTGTGGATGGGGCGCGCAATTTGGGTGTCCTCCTGGATACCCGGCTGTCTATGGAAGAGCAAGTGACAGCCGTGGCCAGGAGGGCGTTTTACCAGGTTCGCCTGGTTCGCCAATTGCGCCCCCTATTGGATCGGGACGCCCTTCGCACAGTCACTCATGCCCTCGTGACATCCCGACTGGACTATTGTAACTCCCTCTACATGGGGCTTCCCTTGAGGTGCACCCGGAGGCTTCAGTTAGTTCAGAATGCAGCCGCGCGAGCAGTTATGGGGACCACTAGGTTCACCCACGTTACACCGCTCTTGCGCGAGCTGCACTGGCTGCCTGTCGTCTTCCGGGTGCGCTTCAAGGTGCTAATTATCATCTTCAAGGCGCTCCATGGCTCGGGACCTAGCTATCTGCGGGATCGGATCCTGCCCCATACATCCTCACGGCCGATTCGCTCCCACAGAGAGGGACTTCTCCGGGTGCCGTCCACTAGACTTTGTCAGCGGGCGACGCCCAGGGGAAGAGCTCTCTCTGTGGCGGGCCCGGCCCTCTGGAACGACCTTCCCCCCGATATCAGAACGACCACTGACCTCCGCTCCTTCCGTACGAAATTAAAGACCCATTTCTTTCGACTGGCCAGCCTTGGATAGTCTCTCTGTCTATAGATTTCAAATGTATTTTAATGGGTTTTTAATTATTTTTAGCACGGGATAATATTGTTTAATTGTGTTTTAAAGTATATATATTTGTATTTATTGTTTATATTGTTTTTAGTTCCTCCTGTGCACCGCCCCGGGTCCCTGTGGGGAGAGGGAGCGGTTAATAAATTCAAATTTATTATTATTATTATTATTATTAATATTGGAAAGAGGATAAAAATATACTGTACATAGTACAGAATTTCTTTGAAAAATTATATAATAAAGAAAATATACTACAGGACAACATTGAACAATATTTAAACAAAACAAATCTACAGGAAATTGAGGAAGAGAGAAGAGAAATACTAAACAGGATAATCACAATGATGGAATTAACAGAAGCAGTGAGGAGACAAAAAAACCCATAAAATGTCAGGCCCAGATGGTACATAGAAACATACAAAAGCCAATAGAAACAGCGATCTGAGCTTTACTTAATGAAGCACTTACAGAAGTGAAAATACCAAAATCATAGAGGAAGCGTATATAATGCTGATACCCAAAGAGGATCTGGACCATCAACAAATAAAAAATTATAGACCGATTTCATTACTAAATGCGGATTATAAAATTTTCACATCAATAATGGCAGAACTAATAAAAAAATATTAAATGGAATTATGCACATAGACCAAAATGTTTTTTTTCCAAAACGTCAGCTAAATATGAGTAATTTTGAACACACTAGAATATTATGAGGTGAACCCAGGGAAACAGGCAGCACTGGTCTTTTTAGATGCTCAAAAGGCATTTGACAATCTAAATTGGCAGTTCATTATTATACAGTTAAAAAAGATGAAATTTGGAGATAATTTTATAAAGATGATAGAAACAATATATTCGGCTCAGACAGCAAAAGTAATAATAAATGGGGACACCACAGAAGAATTTAAAATCTGGAAAGACATGAAACAAGGATGTCCACTTTCACCCTTATTATTTATATTAACACTCGGATTCTATTAATAGAAATTAGAAATAATCAGGAAATAAAGGGACTAAAAATAAAAAAGGAGGAATACAAAATGCAGGAATTCTCAGACGACATGGTATTCATACTAGAGGAGCCACTAGAAACAGGAACTAAATTAATCCAAAAATAGAAGAATTGGGTAAAGTAGCAGGACTTAAAATTAATAAGAATAAAACAAAGATTATAACAAAAAATCTTACCAAAAAACAAGTGCAGAATCTAGATGAAATTATGGGAATGCAAATAGTAAAAAAGGTAAAATATTTAGGAATTTGGCTGACAGGGAAATGTTCAACAATTAAGGAAGATAATTATGAGAAAATAATCCAGAAAATTAAAAAGGATTTGGAGAATTGAAGGATACTGCAAATATCATTAATGGGAAGAATTGCCATAGTCAAAATGAATGTCCTACCCAAAATTTTGTTCCTATTTCAGGTGGTACCAATTAGTCACAGATTTAAATAAATTAACAGCACGATTCATCTGGTTAGGGAAAAAAACCATGAATTAAATTAAAACTCCTACAAGACAGTAGAGAAAAAGGAGGTTTTGGACTCTCGGATTGGGAGTTTTACTATCAAGCAGCTCTCACCTGGATAAAGGATTGGATTAACCTTAAAAATAGGAGAATACTTACATTACAAAGATATAATTTAGAATTGGGTTGGCATGCTTTTATTTGGAACAGAAAAAACAAAACCCATAGTTACTTTCAAAGACATTGAACTAGAAATGCCCTACTTCAAATTTGGTCAAAAATTAAAAGAAAACATTATAACAAAATCCCAATTTGGCTATCCACTATGGAAGCATTGATTTATCTGAATGTATTGGACATAGATAAAATAATAAGATACGAAGACATATTAGACAATCAAGAGAGGTTAAAATCAAGGTTTCAGCCTCCGCTTTGTTGCTTGCTTCGGCTGCCATTGTAACGGGGAGGGAGGGGCTTTGGTATTTGGGAATGGGACTGTATAGTGCAGGAGGTGATTTGGAGAAAGGAGTATATTATAACCATCTACTTCGCAAATATCACTGTTTGGGCGTGCAGTGGCCAAGGTCAACGGTTTCTGCATGCCATCCTGATGATGTTCCTGGACATGACGCCTCTGGGGATTTTGCATTGGGCAATGGGGTTGCTAGGGGAAAGGGGTTGGACAATTATTGATATGTATGCTTTCGCGCCTTTGGGTCTCAGCCCTTGCTTTACCTTGATGCTGTTCTGTTCATAACCAGTAAAAGTACTCTTAATTTTTTTAAAATGGAGTTGAGTGGATCCTTTCTTGGTTATTGTTAGAAGCAGACCTGACATTGAGCAAGGTCTCACTTCGCACTCATCTCAGCAGCAGCAGCAGCAGCGGTGAGAGCCATTCCAAGAGGGGGATGGGGCAGTCCGCAGGCGCCGGATGGCAAAAGTCCCCCCCTTGGGGTGAGATACGGGGGAGACCTGAAAGGCCTGGGATTCTTTTTGGTCCAAGTCTGCAATTTTATGAGACAGCTTGAACAAGATCTTCTAAATGAAGCCATGAAAGTGAGAGTCGTTACTCTAGCATTAGTTGGTAAAGCGGCAGATTGGATAGTGTCTTTGCATAACAATGATTCCCCCCTACTGAGAAACTTTGATAGATTTATGGCTGCCCTGAGAAGACGCTTTGATTTATTTTTATTTTTTTATTTTATTAAATTTATACCCCACCCTTCTCCTTGTAAGGACCCAGGGCGGTGCACAGGCAATACAAAACCATACAAAATACATTTTTAAAAAACTATTAAATTAAATCCCGTGCTAAAAACCCTTTTAAAACCTTGAGAATTAAAATTTGTTCAGCTAAAAGTCAGAAACGGGGGGTTATGCTAGGCTGCCTTGTTGGAATAAACACGTCTTGAGACGCTGGTGGAAGAGGCGGAAGTCCGAGGTGGTGCGTAGGTCGGGGTAGGTCATTCCAGAGGGCTGGGCCCGCCACAGAAAAGGCCCTTCCCCTGGGCATCGCCAACCGGCATTGCCCAGCAAATGGTACCTGGAGAAGACCCTCTCTGTGGGAGCGGATCGGACAAAGGGATGTATGGGGCAGGAGGCGGTCTCGTATATAGCTAGGCCCCGAGCCATGGAGCGATTTAAAGATGGTCGTCAGCACCTTGAAGCACACCCGAAAGGCCACAGGTAGCCAGAGCAGCTTGCGCAGGAAAGGTGTTATGTGGGATTGCCTTGAGGCACCCATAATCACCCGCGCGGCCGCATTCTGGACTAACTGTAGCCTTCGAGTGCACCTCAAGGGGAGCCCCATGTAGAGGGCATTGCAGTAGTCCAGCCGGGATGTCACGAGTGCGAAGGGCCACCCGGTCCAGTAAGGGGCGCAACTGGCGTATCAGGCATACCTGATAAAAAGCCCTCCTGGCCACGGCCGTCACTTGGTCTTCCATGGACAGCCGGGAATCCAGGAGGACACCCAAGTTGCACGCCCTCTCCACGGGGGCCAGTTGTTCGCCCCCAATGGCCAGTGTTGGACTTACCTGGCTGAACCAGGGGGCTGGAAAGCACAGCCACTCGGTCTTGGACGGGTTGAGCTTGAGTTTGTTACTACCCATCCAGACCCGTACGGCCTCCAGACACTGGGACAGCACCTCGATGGCATCATTTGGGTGGTTTGGGGTGGATATGTACAACTGAGTGTCATCAGCATACAGATGGTATTCCACCCCAAAACCACGGATGATCTCGTCCACAACACTCTCTACAACCTTCGCAAGAAAGTGAAGGTTGGAGACCGGACGGTAATTTTCCAACAATGCTGGGTCCAGGGAAGGCTTTTTGAGGAGAGGTCTCACCACCGCCTCTTTCAAGGCGGTAGGTAAGAACCTCTCACTCAAGGACGCGTTCACAATGTCCTGGAGCCAGCCTCCTGTAACCTCCCAGGATGCCAGTAAAAGGAGGGACATGGGTCCAATAAACATGTGGTGGCCCTAAGGCTCCTCAACAACCTGTCCATATCCTCAGTAGTGACAAAGTCAAACTCCTCCCAAGGTGTTATCTCAAGACCAGCATCGGATAAACCGACTGGATCACTTTCAGTGGAGGGCAACTCGTTCCGAACCTGAGTGATTTTGTCCTGCAGATAAACTCCAAATTCCTCTGCTCGACACTGCAAAGGGGCTTCCCGCGGCCTCTGGTAAAGGAGGGAGCGGGTCACCCCAAACAGGGCGGCAGGGCGGTTTTCCGCGGACGCGATAAGGGTGGCACAATACTCACGTTTGGCCACTCTTAGCGCCACTAAGTAAGTCCTAATATGGTCTCTTACAAGTGTTTGGTCAGCTTCGGATCGAGAGGATCTCCACCTACTCTCTAGGTGTCTCTTGTGGCACTTCATCTCCCGCAGCTCCTCAGTAAACCAGGGGGCCTGGGTGAATCGACGCCACGTGAGAGGCCGCAAGGGCGCGACTCAGTCAAAGGCCCCCTTGGCCGCACTATACCATGCGGCCACTAGGTCCTCAGTCGAGACACAGGTATTAATAATAATTAATAATAATAATTTAATATTTGTTAACCGCTCCCTCTCCCCATAGGGACTCAAGAGGAGTATTGGCCCAAGCTCCCTCTGGAACCTTTCAGGGTCCATCAGGCGCCTGGGGCAGAACCATCTTGGTATCTCCGGTTCCGCCTCCCCGCGGTGGGATGTGACGGTTGGAAAGTCCATTCGAAGTTGAGTCCATTGATGACCCTCTTATCGAGCGAAAGGCCAGACTTAGAATGAAGACCCTGCAACAAGGGAAAAATCCAGTCGAAGAATACACTCAGGAGTTTCATGAGTTATCGGTGTATATGAAAGGGTGGTTTGAATTGAATTGAATTGAAAAATGAGGGAATAGATATAGACTGGTGGCCATATCTACAAATACAGGCCAGATATTAAAAAAAGATAAAGAAACAGATTTTACAAGAAGCCACAGGAGTTAGATAAAATTTTACAGGGAACCCAAGAAAAATTGATACAAAAATATATTTATTAACATTCCAACTGGAAGAAGAAATTGTGAAAGAAACGATGATAACATGGGCAACAAATTTTGGGTATACTATAGAATTGGCAGAATGGGAAAAAAATTGGGAAACAAATTATAAATTGACGATGGCAACAGCATACAGAGAGAACATATATATGATGTTCTACAGATGGCATCTCCCACCGGCGAGAATTGCAGAAATGTTCCTGGAGTGTTCACCTATGTGTTGGAAGTGCAATCAACAACATGGAACATACTATCATACGTGATGGACATGCACATCTGCAAAAAAAATATTGGAAAAAAATAAAAGACTGACTGGAAGAGATCACCACACCACGAAATGAGCTAAAACCAGAATTATTTCTGCTAGGAATTATAAAGAGAAATTACAAGAAAAGTATTAGGTATCTAATGTTACATATAACCGCTGTAGCTAGAATTTTATTTGTGCAAAATTGAAAAATAAATACATACCAAACAGAAGAAAATATAATTAAAAAAATATTGGAATGTGTCAAGATGGATAGGCTTATAAAAGAATTAAAAGACAAAGAAGAATCTGAATATTATTTTGCCTGGGACATGCTATTATTGGCTAGAGAAAAGAGAGAAAAAAGCAGGAAAGCAAAAAAGAAAAGAAGAAAGATCAACAAATCAAAAAATAATTATAAAACCAGGCAATGGATAAAAGATAGAAATATAAAATGGACTGTAGCAAATAAACAATAAGAAATGGACATAAGATGATTTAAAGGTATGTAAATTATATATAGAATGGAGAGAAAAGATATATGAAATAAAATGTTTGTGTGGGTATATATATATATAGTCATGTAAGGATTACATGTGCAGATAAAAGAAACACAACAGTTGATTAAAAGAAGTGAAATATGTTGCAAGGATGTTTTGTTTGCATAAACAAAATAAAAAGTTTTAAAAAAGAAATAAGAGCAACTAGGACTATAAAGCTTTGATATAAACAATGTAATGCAAGAAGAAATAAAGATGTTATCAGTCAATATTTTTTAATAAATTTTTAAAATTATTTTTGTTACATAATAAAAATTCTTTTGTGAACAGAGTGTTGTCCGAATTCCCTCTTTAACATTCCCACCAAAAGACATAATTCATTTTACATTATATTTCCATTATTTCCAATTTTATCCATATTACATTTCTTCTACTATTTTCCAATTTCTAGGTTTTAATGTGTACAAATAATATAGCTTTTATTTCTCTTTAAAAATAAACAATTTATCATTTCTTTTCCACCTAATTTCCATTAAGAATATGAATCTTAAAGTTTCAAATTTCAAGTTTTATATAATCAACATAACACAATTATTTATCAGCTTTAAGGTTCTTAATATAATTCCCACACATTCTAATTAAAACATATTTTTACCTTGTTAACAATCTCTTTTCTACTGGATCATATCATTCTACCATTCTCCTATTTCTAAATTTTTTCTCTTTTTCTTCTATGTGTCTTAAACCATTAGATAAGGAATTAGATGGAAAGAGAAATGATTTTTTAAAAGAAGAAAATAGAAAGGAAGAGACCACATTACAGAACGTGTGGGATACTGCCAAAGCTGTCGTAAGTGGATTAGCTATAAATTATATTGCACAGAAAAATAAGAAAAAGAAAATCAGAAGGCCCTGGAAGAAGAATATAAAGAACTTGAATCAAAATCACAAAAAGAACCACAAAGAATAGACTTACAAAATAGAATGGAGCTGATTAAACACAAATTAAATCTTATAGAAAAGGATGAATTGGCACAACAAATAAAAAGAACAAAGCAAAATTTCCAGGAAGGTGGCTAGCTTATAGATTGAAGAAAGAAAAAGAAGAAGAATTGGACAATAAAACTACAGGATGAAGAAGACACACTACATAGCCACCTTGAAGAGAAAAGAGTGCATGATTTTTATGGGAGCTTATATGAATCTAACAAAATAAAAGAGGAAAAATTAATACAGTATTTGGAGGAAGCCAATTTACCTAAAATCTCAGAAATGGTAAAGAATAGGCTGGAGGAAAGAATATCAATAGCAGAGCTAACAAACACAATTAAAAAGCAAAAAAATAATAAAACTCCTGGACCAGATGATCTACCAGTAGAAATAGGTAAAGAATTAGAAGACACCTTCAGTCTGTCAATGTGTCAGGCCTGCTTCTTCGTTGGCTTAGGAAAGACCACACTTAGACATTGTTTTGAAATGAATAAGGCTCCTTTTACTAAGTAACAATAGCTTACAGACCAAGTGAAGCTGAGAGTGAATAGTTTAGGCGCGAACAGAAAGTATTAAGCTTAAGCCCATCCCAATCCCCAAACCCCCCCTTTGCATTGTCCAATATGCCTTCGTCTCCAACATCAGGTGGGCAGGTCTTCACCATCCTGGAATGCAGGTCCGTTAACCAAGAGATAACACCAACCATCAACATTGTCCACCAGCAGAACACACTCATCCCAACGCCCCCCACCCTCCCCGTTTCCATGGCAGCTAAGCAGAAAAACTAGCGAGGCTGACATCCGGACCTCCTCCAGGAAGAGCGGGAAATCCGGGACAGCATGCGGAACACAGAAGGCTACACCTGAAAGACAAAGAAGGACAGACAAAACAACAGATAGGAGAGGGGGGAAAAAAATCAGGGTTTATGCGGATACTTGGCATAAAACTGGCGTACCAGTTTAGGAGCTTTGAGATGCTCTTTATCCACCCATTCGTTGTGAGAAGGGGGAAAATCTTTCCACATGACTAGGAACTGAGTCTTATTTCTGCGGACTCTGGAGTCCAAAATATCACGGACTTCATAGTGCTGGTGCCCACCCACCATGGTAGGTGCAGGTGCATCAGGCAAAGGTTTGCGGAGATGCGAGGTACGTGCAGGTTTCAGCAGGTGAACATGGAACACAGGGTATAATCGCCGGTAGGTCTTTGGGAGATCCAAACGGACCGACACAGAGCTGATGATCTTGGTTATTGTGAAAGGACCAACAAACTTGGGACCCAGTTTCCTGCATCTCTGGGGGCTATCTAAATTCTTGGTAGATACATAAACTTGATCACCAACTTTGTAGGAGGGGGGAACCGCCCGTTTCCTGTCAGCGTACAATTTGTGCGAGTCATGGGCATCGTTCAAAGTTTTCCGGAGAACTGGCCAGACAGAAGACAGCCTAGAGGACCATTCGGCTAACGAGGGGACTGTCGGCGAGTCATGAGGCAGTTCGGGGATGGGTACAAAGTCTTGTCCGTAGATGATTTTAAAAGGGGTCATATTCGTACTGGAGTGAACGGAGTTATTATATGCCACTTCGGCATGTATGAGGAGATCAGCCCAATCATCCTGTTGAAAATTAATAAAGCAACGTAAGTATTGCTCCAAAACGGAATTAACCCTTTCACAAGAGCCATTCGTCTGAGGGTGGTAGGCGGAGCTTAAGCTCTGGGCGGAGCCAATCAGTCTCAAAAACTCTTTCCAAAAAAGAGAAGTAAATTGAGTACCCCTATCAGAGATGATGCGTTGCGGGACGCCATGAAAGCGATAGATATGAGAAACGAATAATCGAGCCAGAGATTTGGAAGAAGGAATTTTTGTACAGGGGACAAAATGAACTTGTTTGGAGAAAAGATCGGTAACGACCCAAATAACGGTATAGCCCTGACTAGGCGGAAGGTCAACTATAAAGTCCATTGAAATTTCCTTCCAAGGTCTCTCTGGCGTAGCTACAGACTGGAGGAGTCCATGTGGCTTCCCCGGCGCACGTTTGGAAGTCGCACATATGGGGCAACTGGCAATATAAGATTCAACATCTTTCTTCAGTGAGGGCCACCAGAACTGTCTTTTGACAAGATGTACAGTCTTAACGAAGCCGAAATGGCCAGCTAAACGTGAGTCGTGTGCGCGTTGCAAGACAAAAGGACGTAATGTAGCAGGTACATAAATCTTTGAGCCAATCCAGGGAAGATCGTCTCTAATGGTACAATCACCAGAATGTGCGGAATACCATTCATCAGTAAGTAGTTCGTCCTTAATACGAGCAATCAGGTCTGCAGGTGGAGTAGTTTGGACTGTAGCATGACTTCTAGTAGATACTGGAGAAGCTGGTAAAGTGAGTGGTATGATGGGCTGAACAATAGTGAGTTTAGAAACATCATATTGTGGTAATCTGGAAAGCGCATCCGCCATGAAATTCTTTGGGAATTTTCTCCTCGCCTGGTATGACTTCAGGTGACGGAAAATCCAACAAAGGTGCAGCAGATTCAATTAAGGGAGGTGGGTTACTAGGTGGTGGGTGATCAACTTCTGATGGTAGAGAGGTATGGTCAGGTAAGGATAAAGGTATGCGTACCCAGCCTTCCTTCCAGTTTATTAGAGGATTCCATTTACGAAGCCAATTGACCCCCAAAATTACAGCATTATCGGCAATGGCAGTCACAATAAAGTTGATGGTCTCAGTATGACCAGTGCCTATAGAAACCTGAATTGGTTCGGTGATAAAAGATGCTGGGGTTCCCCCAGCTACAGAACCATCCATTTGGCAAAAGGCTATGGGAGTTTTTAGGGTCTTTAGATGAAAACCCATCGAAGACACAATGTCTTGGCTTATGAGACATTTTGAACAACCAGAATCAATGAGAGCCTGCACATTGCACGTACGTCCAGTAGATGGAGCTAAAAGCTTTAAATTAATATAAAGGGGCCCGGAGCGATGACTCACCAGATTGTCGTCAGAAGAGTCTGAAGACGCCTCCCAGTCATCAGGGTGAGCGCTGGGCTGGTCAGCAGAGAGATTGATAGGCTCCACCCCACTCATGGCCGGTTTAGTGCGCGCGATTGGCGTCTTTGGATGCTTCCGGTCCGAAGAAGAGGGTGGGCGTGGAGGTGGTCTTGATCTGCATTTGTCGGCCCAGTGCCCCTCCTTACCACAGCGATAACAACTGCCTGAGCGAGGCTGGGTTGTTCTCCCCCCCCCTTTGCAAGTGGGCATCCTTCTCAGGGGAGTGAGATTTGGGGCTGTCTTTTTGTGGTTTTTTCTCCGGACGGACTGGATCCTGCAAGTGGGCTTGATCCAACTCAACATCTGAAGCGAGATCTATCCATTCATCTAAAGTCTCGGGGCGAAATCTGTTCACACATGTTTGATAAATGTCCTTATTTAGCCCTTCAACATAAATGTCCATCAGAGCTTGGTCACTATAACCAGTCATAAACACCGATAACTCCTGGAAAATCTGCGTGTAAGCCTGGACAGTCATGCCCCCCTGTTGTAAGGTTTTCAGTTTCATTTTAGCTTTCCTTTCAACACGGGGGTCTTCGAAACGCCTTCTAAGAGCATTCATGAAGCGATCGAAATCCCGCAGCGCGGGTGAACGGCAATTATGCAATGAAACCAGCCACTTAGAAGCTTGATCTTCTAAGGTCATAGAAACAATTCTGATTTTGATTTCATCGTCCAAATCAGCTGCGTAAAACTGCATGAAATTATCGACGTGAATTAGAAAGAACGCCAGTTTGTCGGCACTTCCGTCGTATTTTACACCCAAAGGAGGAAGTTTTGCAAGTCGGCGGGGAGAAGTGGGATTGACTTCTCTCCGCAATTCCCTGCTGGCCCGGGGAGGGGGGGATGGTGTTGAACTCCTGCTTTGTCTGGCAGTAGCTGCATGTGATTCTTTTGGCTGTTTGCGTTCCGCCTCCCTCCCCCAGATTTTTTCCAGGGCTTCCCGTTTCTCGTCTGCCTGGCGAAGTAAATCCTGGGCCATATCTTTCAACTCCCTTTCTTCTCTTAAGAGCTCCAGAATGACCCTCTTTGGGGAAAGACGACGCCTGGAGACGTTTACCCCAGTCATTCCTACCCCTTCGGACCAACGTTTTGGTTTGACTGAATCTTCGGCTGGCAGATTAAGATCTAGGCCAGCCAAACAGTCCATCACTGACCTGGTCTCTTCAGATTGAACAGGAGGATGCGATGCTTCTGCTCCCATAATTGTTTCAGGCAGGACCTCCACCAACGGAGGCTCCTCTTGTGAAGGGTCCGACATCAGGTCACGGTTTTTGTGACTCTCAGCTTTCTGTCAGGCCTGCTTCTTCGTTGGCTTAGGAAAGACCACACTTAGACATTGTTTTGAAATGAATAAGGCTCCTTTTACTAAGTAACAATAGCTTACAGACCAAGTGAAGCTGAGAGTGAATAGTTTAGGCGCGAACAGAAAGTATTAAGCTTAAGCCCATCCCAATCCCCAAACCCCCCCTTTGCATTGTCCAATATGCCTTCGTCTCCAACATCAGGTGGGCAGGTCTTCACCATCCTGGAATGCAGGTCCGTTAACCAAGAGATAACACCAACCATCAACATTGTCCACCAGCAGAACACACTCATCCCAACGCCCCTCACCCTCCCCGTTTCCATGGCAGCTAAGCAGAAAAACTAGCGAGGCTGACACAATGCTAGATATATACAATGAAGTGTTAACAGAAGCTAAAATTCTGAACACATGGAAAGAAGCGTATATTACTCTGATTCCAAAAGAAGATTTGGATATAACCCATATAAAAAATTATAGACCGATTTCATTACTAAACGCATACTATAACATTTTCACATCAATAATTGCTGAAAGATTAAAAAGTTTTTAAAAAAGAATTCTTCCATCCAGATCAAAACAGATTTTTACCTAAGAGACAAACTAGAAATAATGTCAGAATAATTATGGATGCACTAGAATATTATGAAATACATAATGAAAAATAACTAACGTTAACATTTCTGGATGTGCAAAAAGTGTTTGATAATATAAATAATATAAATTGGCCATTTATGTTGCAACAATTAAATTTTATGGAATTTGGTGGGAAATTTAGGAATACGATTAAAGCAATTTACACCCAATAGAATGCAAAACTATTGAGATGTGACAGAAAGCTTTAGTATACAAAAAGGAACAAGGCAAGGTTGTCCTCTCCTCATTACTATTTATTGAGCAGAGATAAAAAGAATGGAAATTAGAAATGAAAAGTATAAGCTTCAAGCCTTTGCTGATGGGTCCATCTTGATGGAGATACAAATCGAAATAAATTGAAATTGAAATTGAAATGATTTAGTATTTATATCAGAAGAACCCATAGAAACTGGCCCAAAATTGATAAAACAAAATTGAGGAATATGGAGAAGTGGCAGGGATGAAAATAAATAAAATTAAAACAAAGGTATTAGTAAAAAATCACACCAACAGAGGAGGAGCCAATGTCGCTATGGAACGGACATGAGGTCTCGATGCTACGAGACCGCACTGATACTTTTGCCACTGGATGGTCCAATCGGACCTAAACCGTCCCGCAGAGACAGTGAACAGGAAGATTAAGCCTTGCTGATCTGGTGAGGAATTTTTTCTATTTTGAGAAAGACTGCCCCAAAAAATGTTCTTTAAACTAAATTAAATCCCTAAGTAGAAGAAACAAGCGGTGAAATTAACCTGCATTGGATTGCTTTGGAAAGTGTTTTTTTCCCCTTTGTTACCATACTTTGTGGATTGAAATGTTTGCAACGTCTTTTTTTCCCCTCTTTTAAAGTGAACGGATCAGTTTTTCTTCTATTTTCTGTTATTTTACTTTTTAACTTATGGATTAAAACCTTCTTCTTTATTTTAACAATGGTTCCTATTACTTGCTATTAAACTTCATTTAAGAACTTTGCTTCCTTTAACTCTGAGATAAACATGAGAGAGTGAAAGGAAGCAATATTGCCATTCAGAGACTAGAGGCTGGAGTTTTTGCAATATTGCACTTTCTCTTTTTCCCCCTTTGAACTTATTGACTTTGTAGCTTAAGGGTCTGTAACTTGTTCATAAAAAATGATAAGAGCCAAGGGCCTGAATTGTTTACACAGGTGCTCTTTGAGACCTATACTGGCATTGAGAGGGAAAATTAAAAAAAACAGAACCCTTTTGAAGATCATAAAAGAACTTGCGCTTAAGTTAACTTAAAATTTTTAAAAAGCCTGGAAAGCTAGAGTGGCAGTGGCTATCAGTTTTTTGGAGAAATGGATCAATACCCAGAAGAGGAAACTTTAAAGCTGCAAAACATTTTGGCTGGAATTCAAAATTTATTGGAAGTAACTGGGAGAATTGAGAAGAAGATGGAAAATCTAGAGTTCTTTTCAGCAAAAAATGATGGGGTTGGAGCCCCAAAAATTGAAGGGAAAAATGAATATAAAGATAAGATAACCGATGATTTTACCAGTGGAGCGAATGTAGTTGAAAGTGGAAAAAGGGGAGTATGGAAAAGGGAATTTGATGAACTGGAGCTCCACCCCAGATCCCAAGATAGAGACGAAGAAGAAGAAAGAGAAAAAATGGTGGATTTAAGGAGAGAAATTTTATCAGAAGCACGATTGACAACTAAAGACAAGCTAATCCAAATAACAGATGGAGGGCAACGAGATTATCTGAGAGATGCTACAAGCAACAAGGTGCGGAGAGAAGTCCACAAAAACTTTATTAAGGAAATAAATAGATGATTAATATCACAAATGGTAAAAGGAATAAGATTGTATTGCTATTGGAAAGATAGAGGTTGATATATGAAAGTTGATAATAAAAAATTAGTTAATTTTTATAATTAATAAATAGTAATTTAGTAATTTTTAGATTGTCATGTTAAATAAATAATTGATAATGGCAAGAAGGTATAAAATGTGTTGATTTGATGAGACAAAGTTGGGTATAAATAGTAAATGATTTTTCGTTAACAAATATCAATTATAACAATGATAATGAAATGACAATGGGTATAGTTTAATAATATATATGCACTGGTTTGGTAAAAGGAATTTAGATACAAATTGTAAATAGTGATTTGGAAAAAAGGCTTAGAAAGTTTATTAATTAATTCTTACTTAGAACAGGTCATAAAGGTGCAATGTTATTGGAGGATTTTTGAAATAACTAATAAAATGCCATTATGTGGTTGTGTTCTTAATTATGAATTATTTTAGGCAAAAGGACGTTTAAACAATTATAGTCAAATGAGAATTGTGGTACATTGATAGTAAGATATAGAAATATTTTTTTGAAAACTCATAATTTAATATGAACTATAAGTAATGACTGTGGAAGAAATGCACAGAAGTTATGTGTAACCAATTGACACACTTTCTATAAGATGTAATGAAAGATGATTCTTTTTTTGTGTTATTGTTCAGTTCAAATAAAAAAAATTCCTTCAGAAAAAAATCATGTCAACAGAAAAAGGAATTGACAGAGAACATTGATCTGTTCAAATGATCTGTTGTCTTTTTCAGTCAATTCACAACTCAGTTTAATTATCATGAAACACAAGTGAAACACAAACCTCTGCTTTACAACCTCCCCATATCAGTTTCATATTTATCCATATTCCATATATTTTGGCCTTTTTAAAGTTATCTTTCCATTATGTTTAACCAGTTAGCAACTCCATTTTATTGTCATATTTAGGAATAAAACCCTTATCTTACTTTGTATTTTCCCATATCTAGGTATCTGATTTTTTTCCCTAGTAAGTCTTTTGTCCCACTTCTCTGTTCCTGTCTTCTACCTTTTCTTTATTTTGACACCTCCACTCACATCACTTTTCCCCAGGCCACCCTCACAAGAGTATTTTATATTTCACTTTGTCTAGATAATCAACTTCCTCCAAGTATCGCGGAAACTGTTGTGCCACCAAACTCTCAACAACCTTCACTAAAAAGTGAAGGTTGGAGACGGGACGATAGTTCTCTAATAATGCTGGATCCAGGGACGGCTTCTTGAGGAGGGGCCTTACTATCGCCTCTTTCAAGATGGCAGGCAAGGACCCCTCACTCAAAGATGCGTTGACAATGCCCTGGAGCCAGCCTCGTGTCGTCTCCCAGGATGCCAGTACAAGTCAGGAGGGACACGGGTCCAATAAACATGTGGTGGCCCTAAGTCTCTTTGACAACTTGTCCATATCCTCGGTAGTAACAAAATCAAACTCCTCCCATGATGGTGTCACAAGAACAGCCTCGGTACGCTTGACTGGACCACTGTCGATGGAAGGTAACTCGTTCCGAATCCGAGTGATTTTCTCCTGCAGATAAATCCCAAATTCCTCTGCTCGACCCTGTAAAGGGGCTTCCCGCGGCCTCTGTTGAAGGAGAGAGCGGGTCACCCCAAACAGGGCAGCAGGGCAGTTATCAGCGGATGCAATAAGAGTGGCACAATACTCACGTTTGGCCACTCTTATCTTTGTAATTTGTAATTGTTATCCTGATATGGACTGTCTTTTCAATAAAAAAATAAATGTTGCTCAAGGAGGACATCCGTATGCCCAGCTCGGGGGCTCGTTCATCGTGGAGGTACATCATCTGCCTTGTCCTCTAGATATGAAGTGATGGCTTTCACTTGGGCAGCTTCATCTGGGTACATTGCCCCACGAGGCTCCAGATGATTCCATCCCTGATTCAGGAAGTAAACTAGTTTCTCTGGCCACCTGCCAAACCCAGCGTTTAGAGGTAGAGGCTCCTGATCATCCCAAACTAATCCCTAATCCAGTGGCAGACCTCCCCCCTGGGGGGAAGTGGTGGGATTTAGCCAGTTCGCACCTATGCAGGAGAACCATTTGTTAACTTTCTGAGTAGTTTGGAAAACGGGTTGTTGGAAGAAATCTTTCAATAGCCTTTTGTTTTTTCCCCACTTTACAGGGCTATTGTCAGGAAGGCAGGAAGGAAACATTCTGGTGTTGTTTATCCTTATATTTATTGTCCTGCTTACAGAAACTGCCTTATTACATTGTAACAGCTAATAGTTCTTGGCAATAGCCCAGACTTTCTGTTGCTTCTCCTGAGGTTTCTTTTTTCTTTTTTGCTGGTATTAGGTGCTTGACTTTCTTAAAGGGGAAGGTCGTTTTAATAATAATAATAATAATAATAATAATAATAATAATAATAATAATAATAATAATAATAATAATAATAATAATAATAATAATATTATTATTATTATTTATAGACCGCCTCCTTTCCCCAAAGGGACTCGGAGCGGTGCACAGGGAAGTTAAAAAAGCAAATATAAAATACATAAATAGCTAAAATAAGAATTAAACAAATTGTCCCTGCGCTAAAACCCACTATACTAAAACTAAACTACACCCCCCTAAAAACCCAGTTAAAAACGGAATACTAACCTAGGCCGGCCAAGCAGAAAAAGTATGTTTTCAATTTTTGACGGAAGGAGCGGAGGTCCGTAGTTGTTCTAATTTCGGGGGGAAGGTCGTTCCAGAGGGCTGGGCCCGCCACAGAGAAGGCCCTTCCCCTGGGCGTCACCCGCTGACACAGCCTAGTGGACGGCACCCGGAGACGGACCTCTCTGTGGGACTTAAGCTTTTTACACTGCTTTAGTAGTTCCTGACATTGTCCTTTTGGGGTGTATTTCCAAGAGGCAGGATGCAAGGTTGGCCCTGTTTTTTTACTGACTTTCTGGGGCCATTTACTGCCATCTGGATGGTTCCCTTAGGATATATTGTGAGATGACAGAGACCAGCTGGTATCTTTAAGTGGTGCGAATGGATCTAAGGATTGCCTCTCCTGGGTGGGAGGGAAAGGGTGCTTTGCCAGTTCACTGAGCACAGGGGTCTCTTGCCTATGGGGGGTCCTTCAGTCATCCAGGTCGTCCTTGTCCCAAAGGTGCATTTTTCAAGAGGCAACTGGACTTCCTTGGTTTCCAGAAAGTCCAGTTGCATCTTGGAAAAAGCCCCTTTGGGACAGGAGTCTCTTTCGTCGCTTCGGAGTGGCCAAGGCACATTTATTTATTTGTCAAATAAATGATATTAAGGTTTTTTTTAAAAAGGAGGTAGGGGTGTGGATCGTTTTTGTTTTCTCTCATGATAACAAGCCTTAGTAACATGGCACCAGGCTTGACGTTTGTTTAGGTACCATTGCATTTTAACTATTTTAATTCCTCAAGGAGCTCTGGCACCCTGCCTCATTTGCACCTCTGGCTTTCAGGTATTTCCAATCCAAGGACTGGTGTTGAGGGCAGCTTTTTGCAAGCAAAGAAATTTTTTTTGTATTTTTGTACAGGTAATCCTTGACTTACAACAGTTCATTTAGTGACTGTTCAAAGTTACAATGGCACTGAAAAAAGTGACTTATGACCATTTCCCACACTTATGACCATTGCATGAGAGGCGGGGTGAGGTGAAGTGCCCCTCGAGGTGAGTGATGTCGAGTTGACCACATCCAGTCACATGACCACTCAGCCACACCTACCCAGCTGGTCATTAGGGCAAAGAACCAGTTGTTAAATTATTTGAGTCCCACCACTGCTGAGGGATGCTGGCATCTGGACTCCTGTGCCGCTGTGGGATGGGCAATGGCAGCCCTGCTGAGGGAGCCCCAATCCTTGGACAATTCTGCCCGGTTTCACTCTTTGGGGTGGAGAAACGGAGGGGGATGCCGACGCCTGGCCTGTACAAAGTCCCACTCCTGGGACTGGCAGATTCACCAGTGCTGCTCCCCGCATCTCCCTTTTGACACATTACTCAGGCAATTCCTCCACAGACGCTGTCAAGAATTCCCACGGCCCTGGCTCTTCCCAGTCTGCAGCCCTCCAGGCCTTCCATTGGCTTCCTTGAGTCACGGCAAATCCAAATGGAGCCAAATGGAACTCCCACTGGCACTCCGCTCAGTCATTCAGGTCAGGGCAAATGGATCCAGTCACGATAGCCTCCTCACACACCAGGGACTGCTCCGTCTTCTCTGCTCTCACCTTGGATTGGGTTCCCACTGTTTGTGCCCTGGCATCTGCTTGGCTGATTACTGAGGCCTCTCAGGGAAGGGGTGATCCAGGCTTCGCTGTGACATCAGCTTTTCCTTATTTTCCAGACCGCGTTAGGTCACAGCTTTCTCAGGGTTATCTGAGTAGGCTGAGTTAATGTAACTGTCCAATTAGTGAACCGAAAACAAGGAAACGCTCTCAGGAGAATTGAATTCCCAAAAGTAAAACTTTATTGGATACACCATGTTGGTACTGAAAAAATGAAACTAACTCTGGCCGTGCAGATCCTCGCCCTGTTAAACAATTCTTTCTCATTCTCCCCACTCCTGGTTGATCACATTGTCCAATTACGAGATGGTCTTTTGTTATAAGAACGGCCTATCTCTTTCTTGGGCACCAACAGTGGTGACCTTGCTGGCACCATGATCTCACCATTCTCCACATTTCATTTCCCTCCACCCAGTTCATTGGAAAGCTGGAAAGCATCGGGTTTGAAAGAGGCAAAGCAGTTCAGTCATGACAGTAATTCTGAGGGGGAAAATCTTGGCTAGGACTATTCTTTCAAATCTATGTTTTTCTGTGTAAGGCAGTTTCTCAAAATCAGGTAGCTCTTCCAGTGTTTCACTGGTTACTGAAGTCCAATGACTGATTTCTCGTTGGATCTGAAGTTGAGATAGCCCAGCAGTGAAATAAATGGTGGCATTACGATCTTGTGAATATTGCCAAAGGTGCTTGTGCAAGTAGTAGAAGCAATGGTTTTCAGCTCAAAATGGTATCCTCTTTTGTTCCTGAGCAAGTGGCTTGTATTTATGAATGCATTCTTAACATTTTACTTCAAACTGTTCTTTATCTTGGGGATCAACATAGAGCTTGGCATCCCAGGGCTGGAAGGGGCCTCAGAGGACTTCCATGCCAACCTTGTGCTCAAGGCAGCAGCCTTCTACCACCCCAGTCAAATGGCTGTCCAGTCTATTTTGGATAATCTCTAGCAATGGCAAGTTATTTTATTGATATTGTTTTTAATGTCAAAAAAATTATTCTTCTCTGTAGATTATATCTCTCTTTGACAAACTTCCACCCGTTGGTTCTTGTCCTGCCCTCTGGTGGCTTGGAGAACAGGTCAATCCCCTCTTCTTGATGACAGTCCCTTAAGTAACGAAAGACAGTTACCATGACACCCCCCCCGACTCTTCTCTTTGATAAGAAATATACACATTTAGGCCCTTCAACCAGTCATCATATGATTCAGACCCTTTATCATCTTTGTTGCTCTTCTCTGCACATTTTTCCAGGGTGTCAGCATCTTTTTTGAATTGTGTTGACCAGGAAAAGCAGGCAAAGGGTGGGAAAGCTGGAGCTGCCTGTGCTGGTTAGGACTTGATCAGACACAGTCCCTGGAGCATTCACCTTCGGTCCTTTTCTCATGGATCTTTTCTTTCTCCTGCTTCAGAGCTGCCTGCCAACCACTTTTCTCCAGCCCTGCAGCAATGTGTGAAAACTGCAAAGGGACTGTTACGGTTGCTCAGGGCAACAGGAATTTATGATCAGCTTTGCATCATAATGTTCCAAAGGGGAACATTTTGTGCTGAAGAGTTCTCCCCAAGATTTCTCCCAGCCTGGCTTGGACCTCAGTTGCTGTAGGCTACGGGAGCTGAAAGAAGCGTTGTGTGAATTGCTGGGAGCAAGCAAGGAATAAGAAAGCTGTAATCTGTAAGCAACCTTCCATTCATCTGCTTCCTCCCATTTTCCCAAAGCCCTTACACAAACGAAGTCTGGAACAAACAGCTTCAAGCTCTGAATTTATTTATTTATAAAATTTATATGCTGCCCATCTCATTCTGGAAAAACAACTCTGGATAGCTTACAATTATAATAGTAAAAAATAAAACTACAAAAACTACAAAACGAGAAGCCTGCAAGGCTGAAAGATGTCAAAGCCCCAGAGAATCTGACAGACAGTCCCAAATGCAGCCAAATTTGTCTCACTGTGGTTTCAGGTCAGTGGAGGAATATATACGATCCTCCCAAGAGACTAAATGTAGAGAATAAAATGACCAAACTATGTCACTAGTAAATGCTTCACAGGAGGGTAATACCACAAAGCAAATAGCAGACGAGCATCAGAGCCCATAAAAAATAGTGTTACCCTCTTGGGCCTCCAGAATTTTTTAAAATTTATTTCTACTATATTTTCATAGAAAATTGTAAGGCCACCCAACTCTACAACAGCTCTGGGACACATGCATTTTTTTTTCTTCCTAGCATTTTTGTGGAAGTGCAGGGTTTGCTTTTCCACCCATATCAACCAAGTCTTGAGCCACTGGCCGCAACAGGAATTAACTAACTGGCTTATTAGGCAAGCCTGATGTTGAAGGTTGAGAAAAAGCCATATGGCCTTCCTTTAAATAACTGGGCCATACACCATGAATGGATCCATAGGTAGCAACCAATACCAGTGTAACTTACAAAACAAAACTGTTGCATGGACCTAATGAGATATACCTACAATTGGTTATACTACTATTGAGTCACCCTGAGTGAGTTCGGAGGATATATATATTTAAATTTATTGATTTATTGATTTAAATTTATTGATCAGCTCATAAAACTAACACACACACACACACACACACACACATATGTTAGTTTTATGAGCTGATCAATAAATTAAATTAGAGAGAGACCAGGATAGATCTATTTCGAGCTTATTAGCTCTCATCAGCTGGCCATACCCTTTACTGGGATTCGAACCGGGGCTGTGTTGCATGCCAGGCAAGAAGCCTAGCACTTTAGCCAAGCTGGCTCCCCTATTGCATCAGCTGAGACAGGATATATTAGTATAGGTAATTGTTTCACAACAACCTGTTATTAGGCCCCAATTAAGGGAGGAGACATATTGTTTCCTTTCCTGCCTTTTGGCTCATCACCAGAGACCATCTAGACAGCAAGCCAAGAATTACGTTGTGTAATTTTTTAGATATGTGTGTTAGTTTTATGAGTTGATCAATAAATGATGTCTCCTCCCTTAATTGGGGCCTAATAACAGGTTGTTGTGAAACAATTATATATAATATATATATATATATGAGAGAATATTTTCACAGCTCCTGTTCAGGGCCCCTTTAAGGGAGGAGACTTAACGTCATCCCTCTCTGCCCTTCGACTCAACCCAGATATCATCCAGACAGAGAACCAATTAGATTACTGCTGTGTGAAATTTTTTAGATATGTGTTAGATTTTTAAGGGCTGAAAATAAAGAGACCAGGATGGATCCATTTCAGGCTTATTAGCCTTCTTCAGCTGGCCATACTCCTTCTGCTGGGATTTGAACTGGCACTTTCCAGCATATGAGGCAAGCCTTTCTATGCCTTGAGCTATCCGGTTTCCCTGATTACATCAGCCTTTTACAGCAGGGGTCCCCAACCTTTTTTGCACCAGGGACCGGTTTCATTTTAAAGAAAATTCTGCAGACCGGCTGAGTGGCTCAGCAGTCATGTGACTGGGTGGGCGTGGCCAACTTGGAAAATGTGAAACTCACTTAATAATAATAATAATAATAATAATAATAATAATAATAATAATAATAATAATAATAATAATAATAATAATAATAATAATAATAATAATAATAATAATAATAATTTTATTTATATCCCGCTCTCTCTCCCCGAGGGGACTCGAGGCGGGGCACAGGGTATTAAAAGCAACTAAAACCAAACAGATACAGAATTAAAACCTTAAATATAAATAAATAAATAACTAAATAACTAGGTTAAAAATAGATTAAACATGTGTCCCTGCGCTAAAATCCCTCATAAAATCCCTTAATCTTAACAGAGACTATCCTATCCTAGGCCGGCCAAGCAAAAAAGATGTGTCTTTAGTTTCAGACGGAAGGAACGGAGGTCCGTAGTTGTCCTAATATCGGGGGGAAGGTTGTTCCAGAGGGTTGGGCCCACCACAGAGAGGGCCCTTCCCCTGGGCGTCGCCCGCTGACAAAGTCTAGTGGACGGCACCCGGAGAAGTCCCTCTCTGTGGGAGCGAATCGGCCGTGAGGATGTATGGGGCAGGATCCGATCCTGCAGGTAACTAGGTCCCGAGCCATGGAGCGCTTTGAAGATGATAACTAACACCTTGAAGCGCACCCGGAAGACGACAGGTAGCCAGTGCAGCTCGCGTAAGAGCGGTGTAACGTGGGTGAACCTGGACGTGCCTATAATTGCTCGCGCGGCTGCGTTCTGGACCAACTGAAGTCTCCGGGTGCACCTCAAGGGGAGCCCCATGTAGAGAGAGTTGCAATAATCCAGTCGGGATGTCACGAGAGCATGAGTGACTGTGCGAAGGGCGTCCCGATCCAATAGGGGGCGCAACTGGCGTACCAGGCGAACCTGGTAGAATGCCCTCCTGGCCACGGCTGTCACTTGATCTTCCATGGACAGCCGGGTATCCAGGAGGACACCCAAGTTGCGCGCCCCATCCACAGGGGCAAGATGTTCGCCCCCTATGGCCAGAGATGGAATCATCTGGTTGAATCGGGCAGCCGGAAACCACAGCCACTTGGTAACCACTTAACAATGATCTTGGTTAGCAACCAAACTTTTGGCCTCAACTGTGGTCATAAGTTCTTTCTTTCTTTCTTTCTTTCTTTCTTTCTTTCTTTCTTTCTTTCTTTCTTTCTTTCTTTCTTTCTCTTTTTCTTTCTTTCTCTCTCTCTCTTTCTTTCTCTTTCTTTGTCTCTGTCTCTCTTTCTTTCTCTCGCTATTTCTTTCTTTCTCTCTCTTTCCCTTGCTCTCTTTATTTTTCTTTCTTTCTTTTTCTCTTTCCCTCTTTCTCTCTCTTTCTCTCTTTCTGTATCTTTTTCTGTCTCTTTCTTTCCTTTCTGTCTCTTTCTCTCTGTCTGTCTTTCTCTCTCTCCCACTTTCTTTTTCTTTCTTTCTCTTTCTTTCTCTCTGTCTCTCTCCTTCATCCATCCATCTCTGTCACTCTGTGTGTGTGTGCGTGTGTCTGTCTGTCTTGCATTCACTCAATCACTCATTCTGTGTCTCTGTCTATCTTTCTCTCCCTCCCTCCCTCTCTCTGTCTCTCTATGTGTGTCTGTCGTCGTCGTCCTCCCCACCCAGCCTCCTCAGCCCGCCTGCGGCGCTTGGTCGCTCGTTCGCTCGGTCAGGCTCCGTGGCTGGGTAGGAGCCGGGCTGGAGAGGAGGAGGAGGGAGGAGGGGACAGCCCATTGGGCAGAGCGCGCGGGAGAATGCAGGAGGATGGTGGGGGCTCTTCCTCCACCCTCATCGACAGAGGGACTCCTGCGCGCCGCCGGAGCAACCCTCCCTATGGCCGCCAATTCCCTCCCCCGCCCGTGGAGCCTCCGCAGCCCCTGGAAGAAAACAAGTGGCCGGCATGCCAGCAGGGGAGGGAATCGGTGGCCGGTCCGGCGGCGCCCAGGAGTCCCTCTGTCGACGAGGGTGGAGGAAGAGCCACACTCCAACGGTGCAAACAGCCGCACCTGCGTTCTCCCACGTGCTCTGCTCAGGGGGCTGCCCCCTCCTCCCTCCTCTCCAGCCCTGCGGCCCGGCTCCCACCCAGCCACGGACTGGCACCGGTCCGCGGCCCGGGGGTTGGGGACCCCTGTTTTACAGGACTCTTATTAATGAGAGAATATTTTCACAGCTCCTGTACAGGGCCCCTTTAAGGGAGGAGACTTAACGTCATCCCTCTCTGCCCTTCGACTCAACCCAGAGATCATCCAGACAGAGAACCAATTAGATTACTGCTGTGTGAAATTTTTTAGATATGTGTTAGATTTTTAAGGGCTGAAAATAAAGAGACCAGGATGGATCCATTTCAGGCTTATTAGCCTTCTTCAGCTGGCCATACTCCTTCTGCTGGGATTTGAACTGGCACTTTCCAGCATATGAGGCAAGCCTTTCTATGCCTTGAGCTATCCGGTTTCCCTGATTACATCAGCCTTTTACAGAACTCTTATTAATGAGAGAATATTTTCACAGCTCCTGTTCAGGGCCCCTTTAAGGGAGGAGACTTAACATCATCCCTCTCTGCCCTTCGACTCAACCCAGAGATCATCCAGACAGAGAACCAATTAGATTACTGCTGTGTGAAATTTTTTAGATATGTGTTAGATTTTTAAGGGCTGAAAATAAAGAGACCAGGAAGGATCCATTTCAGGCTTATTAGCCTTCTTCAGCTGGCCATACTCCTTCTGCTGGGATTTGAACCGGCACTTTCCGGTTGACAACAATCTGTTATTAGGCCCCAATTAAGGAAGGAGACATACTGTTTCCTTTCCTGCCTTTCGGCTCACCACCAGAGACCATCTAGACAGCAAGCCAAGAATTACGTTGTGTAATTTTTTTTTAGATATGTGTGTTAGTTTTTTATGAGCTGATCAATAAATTAAATTAGAGAGAGACCAGGATAGATCTATTTCGAGCTTATTAGCTCTCATCAGCTGGCCATACCCTTTTTACTGGGATTCGAACCGGGGCTGTGTTGCATGCCAGGCCAGGAGCCTAGCACTTCAGCCAAGCCGGTTCCCCCTTTTGCATCAGCTGAGACAGGGTATATTAGTATAGGTAATTGTTTCACAACAACAGGAATAGTGTTGGCTATTCCTGCCAGCTTAGTATCATCTGCAAATTTGGTAAGTTCCCCTTCTATTCCCTCATCTAAGTCGCTTATGAAGATATTGAAGCGTACTGGGCCTAAGATGGAACCTTGTGGTACCCCACTGTTTATGAGTTTCATCACACCAAATTCCAGTAATCACATTGTAATCAGTAATCAGCAACTACAGTGGTACCTCGGTTCACGAACGCCTCTGTTCATGACCAATTCGGTTTACGAACAGAAATTTTCCTCAAAATGTGCTTCGGTTCACGAACTCTGCTTCGGTTCACAAACAGGAACCGCGGCCATTTTTAATGTATTCCTGGCTGTCACATGGTTGTGACTTCCTGTAGGAAGATCGTAGAGAGAAGAAAATACAGAAAAAAGCCCCAGCACGCACACTGTGAGTACTTTCAGTGACTTTTTTTTAATTTTTGCTATGCTTTTAGCATATGGAAAACTGTGCCTCGGTTCACGAACAATTCGGTTCGCGACCAGAGTCAGTTCACTAATTAAGTTCGTGAACCGAGGTACCACTGTTAGTAGGTAGGCATTTCAGTTCCTTTATATCTGACCCTGGGTTTGTTTCCCACATCTCCTATTTTGTATCTGAGCTTTTCTTCCTTCCCATCACAATGCACCTCCTTGTTATCTTGGGGTTTGTGCATGGGATTAGGTCCTAAACGTTGGCCGTTCCTTCTCCTTCAGCTCTCGTTTAAAGCCCTTCAGATGAGCTGAGCCAGTCGTTTTCCAACTACATTCTTCCTGGTCCTTGTAAGGTGAAGCCCACCCTTGCCAGGAGCCCTTTGTGTAGGTAACGGAGGCCATGCTCAAGGAATCTGAAGTTCTCTTAGGGGCATCAACCCTTTTACCAGTGGTTCATTTCTAAAACCACTTTTTCCTTCATTGGCTTTTTTTGGAAGTACGGATGAAAACATGCAAGCTTGAGCTCCTAACTCCTTGACTTTCTTGCTAAGTTGCTCATAGCCTCTTGATATTGTATTTAGGTTCATTGTTGTGTCACTTTCTTCCTATCAAAGGAACTCTTGATGATGTTCCTTTTCTAGGTCTCTGCATGTTTTCTTCCTTGGGGAGACTTGATATCGATTGCTCAGCTCCGGTGGGGCTGCACTGGGCTAGGATGAAATAGACAACTGGGATGTTGCTCTTGGTTGTTGTTTTCTTCTCTGAAGGACATGTTTCCATTTGTCTGTCTCTAAAGATTGTGTAAAGGTACACAATCACTTCTTCTGGTAGTTGTTTGTTCCTTATTATGTTAAGATTGGATATAGTCTTCTTCTTTTAGATTGGAGTTTCTTTTTTGTAGGTTGACTCTCAAAGTGGCTAAGATTGCCTAGGTCTAGATCCGTGATGGCGAACCTGTGGCACGCGTGCCAGAAGTAGCATGCAGAGCCTTCTCTGTGGGCATCTGTGCTTTTGGCAGCTTCTCTCTTCTGGGTTCCAGTGCTCCAGCCCAAAAGGTTAACCATCACTGCTCTAGATCTTTACTTTTTCTTCCAGTAATTCATTTAGTTTACATTTGATATATCTGTAATTGCTAATTCAATTAAAGACTAAAAGTTTAAAAGTTTACAAAATGAAAGAAACCCCCACTATTTTCATTGGAACTTCTGGCCAAATACCAGTTTCCCTATAGTAAATTTGCATATATAGCCACAGCCAAATATACCCACACACTTGTACCCACACACCTGTCTGCTGGCCTTGTCATCCTGCATTTTTCCCCTTTAAGATTTACAACCATATAGCTAAGAATCATCCCTGAACAGACTACAAGCCAAATAATTGCTGCTCTTTTTGTGATTTGTTTGTTAGATGAGAGAGACTGTATGTTGGAGTAAGATAAAGGTAAAGGTTCCTCTCACACATATGTGCTAATTGTTCCCAACTCTAGGGGGCGGTGCTCATCTCTGTTTCAAAGCCAAAGAGCCAGCACTGTCTGAAGACGTCTCTGTGGTCATGTGGCCAGCATGACTAAACACCGAAGGCGCATGGAACACTGTTACCTTCCCACCAAAGGTGTTCCTATTTTTCTACTTGCATTTTTTTATGCTTTTGAACTGCTAGGTTGGCAGAAGCTGGGACAAGTAATGGTAGCTCACTCCATTACGTGGCAATAGGGATTCAAACTGCTGAACTACCGACCTTTCTGATTGACAAGCTCAGTGTCTTAGCCACTGAGCCACTGTGTCCCTCTATGCTGGAGTAAGCAACAGGAAAAAGAACTGAATTCAGATAGCTGTTGAATTGAATTTGAATTTGGTGGGAAGGTAACAGTGCTTTGAGCGCCTTCGGCATTTAGTCATGCCAGCTACATGACCACAGAGACGTCATCGGACAGCGCCGGCTCTTTGGCTTAGAAACAGAGATGAGCAATGCCCCTAGAGCTCCAAACAACTAGAACGCGTGTATGATGGAATCTTTACCTTAATTCAACAGATGAAAATGTTTGTTTTGTTTTAGAGAAATTAGAATGAGAAATGCTGTTAACCAACATTCATTCTCCTCCTGCCACTTAATTCAAATCACTTATAGCAAATCGTACCTATGGACCACTTCGAGGCGAAAGTGGCACATGGAGAACCTCAGTCCTTCCCAAAGTCAACTCCAGCATCTTGCCAGAATGAACACTCTCCGAAGGCCTCTCAGCTGAGAGACTGCAACAAGTCACGCTACATTCTCCAATTGCCAAATCTGGCTGCTCTTCATCCAGTTGATTTCAGATAAGGAATATCCAGTTCTGTAGCCCATAAAGCCAGCAGTCTTAGTTTGCAATCCTGAATAAATAATTATTTTCGTGGCAGTCAGAGAATCCACATAGAGTGTTATATGGAAGACATCCAGATCTGAACAGAATTGAAGTAAATTTCAGAAATAGCATTATTATATGTTTGCTATCCCAAGCTATTTTCAGAAGGCATATAGATGAATACCTCAAAGAAAAATTGGAAGCATTCAAGCATATGCTGGAATTGAAGGCAACTTAATGTATCTCATGGTATATTGTCTTACAATGCCGGATAACTGGAACCTAAAGTCCATGAGTTCAGTGGTTATTATATAATGTGTAAACCAGCATTTTTCAAACTTGGCAACTTTAAGATGTGGTATAAACCAGCATGTTTAGAAGGCCCAAGAACACTGTCACACGTATTACTTGGAAGTAAGCACTATTTAATTCAATGGGTATCATTTCTGAATGGCCTTGTATGAGATTGTGCACTAAAAATTCAATCTTTATATAGTATTTTAGTGGCCCAGATAAAACAGTCTGGTTTTCTGATTGGAGGAACCTTTTTTACTAGCTGGGTAAAATGCAATTATGCCTGAAGAAATCCAGCAAGCTCCGATTGAACAGAAATATTTCCAAACTCTTGAAAAGGGGTTGCTGAATACGTTAAAGGAACTGTGCTACAAATTATTTGGGTCACCAAAATCTGATTTGATAATAGCGAGCAAGAATGTAAGGACACCCATGTAACTGATTAGTTCCCTCTGCGACTTTGACATTTCGTTTTTTGTGCTCAGTGACAATTAATCCAATTGCATACGTTGATGGGTTGAGAGATTTGCAAGTCCCGCTTTCTCTGCAGCTTTCCATGATTTCTAGGGGGGGAGGGGAAATCCACCTTGTCATACAATCTGTCATTTATTTCTCTCTCTGGTTTTACTGTCTTCTAGGCAATCCCCCCTCCCCCCCCCCACCAACCAATGAAGAATTCATCAACCAGAAAAACAAGAAACCAGCCAGTGAGGAGAGGTGACAGCAATTTAGTATATTATGGACTATAGAGGCTTTCAAGAAATGAAAGAGAGGAGGCCACCAAGGCATCCTATAGGAAGCTTCATGGCAGCCAAGAGTTAGATGTTTCCCTTTTTCTGCTGCCATCTGTGGTCACCTGCAGGCCATCTGTGGTCATCCGTAATGCCATTCAAGGTCTGTAGCATCTGAAGCAGAGAAGGGTAGAAGACACATTAGGTAGGACTGGAGAGAGGCTTTCTCTTTTTATATCGGAAGCAAAATTTATCTTTGTCCCAAAGGTTCTTTTTCAAGAGGCAACTGGACTTTCTGGTTGTTGTTGTTGTTTTCCAAAAAAGAGATTTGTTTCGCTTCTCATCCAAGAAGCTTCTTTAGCTCACCTCAGAAGTTTATAGCTTCTTGGTGAAACGTCTTCAAAGAAAAACGTCCAGCTTCCTGTTGAAAAAGAACGTTTGGGACAACCATCAACTGGATGACTGCGAATCTCCATAGACACTTAATCTTGGTTATTTATTTATCATAAGGCACATCGTACATGCGCTAGAAATTTATATTAACATTCTCTCTTACTCCTAGTTAAAGTAATGTTCATTGTAGTTAATTCTTCAATTCTAGTTAAGGAAAAGAGTTCTCCTGAATAGTTGGCCATTTTAAAGAAGCTTCCTAATTCCAGATTGTGTTGGTGCCAGTGACTTATTTGGTTGTGAGGAGGAAATAAGGCACACTTAATAGAGACTTTTGCCTTGTTATGTCATTAATCAGCCTTATACTGTACTTTCGGCTGCAGGAGAGGGGTCGGAGGAGCAGGACTTACGTAGGTGGTAATCGTTGAGGCACTCTGCATATGCTTGGAGATATAATACAATAGCAGAGTTGGAAGGGACCTTGGAGGTCTTCTAGTCCAACCCCTGCCTAGGCAGGAAACCCTATACCATTTCAGAAAGACTTCCAGTGTTGGGGCCTTCACAACCTCTGGAGGCAATTTCTGTTCCACTGATTAATTGTTCTCACTGTCAGGAAATTTCTCCTCAGTTCTAAGTTGCTTCTCTCCTTGATTAGTTTCCACCCATTGCTTCTTGTTCTACCCTCAGGTGCTTTGGAGAATAGTTTGACTCCCTCTTCTTTGTGGCACCCTCTGAGATATTGGGAGACTGCTATCAAGTCTCCCCTGGTCCTTCTTTTCATCAAACTAGACCTACCCAGTTCCTGCAACCGTTCCTCGTCTGTTTTAGTCTCCAGTCCCCTAATCCAGTCCCCTCATTCATGAAGGGCTGGCTGTTATGTCGAGGCTGATTTTGCCGATCGGCGCAGAGAACGCCAAGAAATCCATGCAACCTCCAATCTTGCTAAAGGGGGGTGGGGGATGAAAACCGAAGCCAACACGAGGCGTGGGGGAGAGGAATCGGAGGGAAGGGGAGGAGGAGGAGGGAGGAGGAGGGGCCCGAGGAAGAGGTGGGCTTTGAGAGCCTGGCATCCCCGAAGAGCGAAGGGAAAGGACTTGCAGGGGAGCTCGGGCAAGATGTAGCTTTGGGGGCTGCCTGGGGGCTTGGCCTGAGGAGCGGGCCCGCCTTCCTCCTCCTCCTCCTCCTCCTCGTGGATCGTGGTCGAGGCAGGTCCCTTGCCCTCCCCCTCCCCCTTGAGTGGCCGGCTGCTCTCCTCCCGGGACGAGGCGTGTGGCGAGGGGGAAAGGCGCCGCCAGGCTTGAAGGATGGCCAGCGAAGATGGTCTCTGCCAAGGAGCCCACGGTCGCTACGCTCTCGGCTCTGCCGATCCTCTTGATCCACTCCCTGTGCTGGGCGACCTGGTAAGCCCCCGAGCCCGCGCTTCGCCTCTTCGCCTCCTGCCGCCGCTCCCCGGCGCCTCACCTGATGCCCAGGACTGGGGAGGGGAGGGGGGCAGGGAATCGGGGAGGGGGCGCCAACCGGCCAGGCTCTGCCCTCCCCCGATGGCGGCGGTCTTGTGGCCCCTGGCTTCACCCTTTCTTTCCTCCGACTTCCAGCGTCGCGGCGCTCCCGGGGCATCTCCGAAAGGAAGAGCGATTATGGCCGGAGAATTTCACGCGCATCCTGGACCGCCTCTTGGATGGCTATGACAACCGGCTGCGTCCTGGATTTGGGGGTACGCTTGGTGTCTGTGCTGCGTCTGCCTCGGTGCCTTCACTGGGAGGGGGAAGTGCGCCTTTCCACACAGGAGCCCAAGGCATCCCGGGCTTTCCCTTCCTCCCCACAGCCCTCCGGGAGTTGTGGCAGAGACGGGCGCTGGCTGAGCCTTTCTCCCCTCGCTCCCACTGAGGAGTTGGAGGAGGGCGCAGTGGGGGGAGAGGGGAAGAAGAAGAGAAGCAGAGCTGGGTCTTCTCCCCAGAACTCCCACGGCGGCTCCTCCCATGCCTGGGAAGCCAGGGGCCTTCGTGGAAGGTTAGTTCCGTGGAAAGTCCTAAAGGGAAGCCTTTAAAATCACGTCCCTCTCTTCAAAGTGGCTGCTGAATACCTTGAAGGAAGTAGGGTACAAATTATTTGGGTCATTAAAATCTGATTTGATAAGAGTGAGCAACAGTGTAAGGGCACGCGCATAGCTGATTGGCTCCCTCTCTGTGGCTTTGAGGCGCGTTAGGCTGGCCATTGAACTGAATTCCATGGATTTAATACCAGGATGAACTTTTCCTCTTCCAACTCACACCCCCTTGGGGAGCTAACCCCAGCAAGTGACTCCCAACTACCAGGCAGATTTGATGCCAATTCACATACCTCTCCTCCTCCTCCTCCTCCTCCTCTCAACTTCTGCCTCATCTCGGTCGGTCTGTCTCTCTGACACACACGCAGACTCAAACACCGCCCATCCTGGGGGTGTTGTCCACTGGGAGCTGGGAGAAGTTGGGAGTGGGTTGTCTGAATTGTGCCACTTTGTGGGCAGCAATTGCTTGACATTCTATCAAAGTGGAACAAGTGCAGCTGTTGCTTCTTGGTGAAAAACACTCCCGCACGCTCTAGTGCTCCAGTAGTGACAGCTGGGAGGAAATATGTAAACAACCAAAGGCTTGAGATCCTGCACCTGCATCTGATCCGTTCTTGGCAGCCATATTCACTTTTAAACCCCCCCATCTTTTGCAATTTATAGCAGCAGAAAGTGTATAGCACCCTCGCTTGCCCTTTTTAGTAACAACCACGCTCTCCATGGATGAAAGGAAATTGAAAGGATCTCTTATCTATCTCTCCATGCATCGCAGTCACTGGTTTCCTCCCAGATGTTTCTGCTCTGCTACGCTCACTGCCCAGCATCTGGAATTCACAGTTTTGGTGACTAATTCAAAATTGACCAATGGCCAGATTTGTGGACAGAAGAGATACAACTTAGGGTTGTGACCCGAAGACAGCTCGTAGTATCACTCCACCACCCATGATTAAGTCCTGAGGGGTTGGGATGAGCGTTTCTATCTCACCAGAGTTGGGTATCTGTGACAATGTAGGAGGCGGCCATGAAAAGATTTTCCTGGGAACTATCTAGCTGACATTGTAAGGAGATTTAAGACTAAGCTTGTTCCCTAAAAATGTGTTTCTTTCTTTGAGTGTTTAGTTTAGACATGTGACTCATTTACAAAAGCCGCTATTCTGCCAATTTCCATATACATAGCCTGTTATCCACCACAGAAACTGTGTATCACCTGCTTATTTCAAGATTATTTGAGAGACTTGGGCTTTCCTTTTCATCCATTTAAGAATGGAAAGGATAGATCTTGTCAAAACACCATAGAGAATTGGTTCCATAAGTTCAGTTGGGCTTTTCTATTGTCTTCTGTGTATTGTTGCATGTTTTATGCTTACCAACATATTTGCTTATCCTAGATGTTTAGATGGTGAACCACTATGGGGTGCCTTTGATTGAACCAGCTTCTATTAAAGTGGGATTGGGATTGTCTTTTTGAGTCTAGTAACTTCTTCATGGATCAAGTCTACAAATTCTCATGTTGATTCAGAGTTATGGAAACTGTAGTCTGGAAGCTTTTTGATTGGAGAAGGAAATTCACTTTTTTAAGTTAGGGAAGCCTCTGTAGCAGGAAGAAGGGAATGCTGCCAGGGCTGGAACATATCTGTCATTTATTTTTTGAGTCTAAAGAGAAAGGAGCTTTGCATTTATAGTTTGGGAACTGCAGTTCCTTGTATCTTAGGATAAATTGATTTGCAAATATTAGTAGAATTTTTAAAGCATTTTGTTATGCAATGTAGAAGATACTTCAAAATGACTGGGGGAAATGAAGAGGAAACAAACAAAAATTGCTACTTGGTCCAAGTGCCTAGGAAGAGTGTCATTCTGTCCAGATGGACTGGAACAGGGTCCCTGCTGACTTCGGTGGAAATTACATTTGGGTGAAAAATTTTCTGATTCTCAAACTGGTGCCTGTCAGTTCTGTAAATTACAACTTAGTCAATGGCTGTGGAAGATTAGTGAGACAGACTTTATATCTCCATAATGAGGGCTAGATTATGTTAGAAATTGCTAGTGAGTAAATGGTCAGTTTGTGAGTTGCAATCTAAACCATATGTAGATCAGAAAGAGAAATCCCATCTGCAGAGGGAACAAAATCAGGTACATTTGCAACTCAGACTTTAAAATTTAGGTTGTGTACAGGACAGTCTAAGCAGAAGGACTCTAAAAATCACTTCAGACATACATGTTTTCTTTAATAATCACAGCCTAGGGTCTTGGGATAATAGAAAGTGCTTCTAACCCAACTATTTAGATATTATTTCTCTCCTTCTAATTTATTTTCCCCTATAAATATAAATATACAACTGTTTTCTACACTTGGATATCCTGAGGATGTTTCAGGACTATTTAGATTAGTAATTTCTGTCTAGTTTTGGCATTACTTCAGATGTTGTCTGAAGTGTGTCTTGCCTTCCTGTGCTTCACTGCAAGATACAATACCTAAGGGAAAAATTTAAAAATAGAAAGCTTAAATCTGCCATCTGAATGTCCAGTAACCTTTTGCTGGATGCACAATGAGCCTCCTGTTTGATGTGCCTGTAATAACAGAGGTCAGCCCCACCTATACTCTGAATTGTCTTGAAATGGTTGCTTGGTGTATCAAAAAAGTGCTTTTTCAAAAGGCAACTGGACTGTTTGTTCCTTGAGGTAGAAGACAAAAAACAGTCCTGTTGCCTTTTGAAAAAGCACTTTTTACACAACTATGACCTGGATGACTGAGAATCTCCACAGACAATGCCTGGTATACTTGTCAATTGTAGTTCAATCCAGATAATGGAGTTTGCTTAGATTAAACTGGGCAGGGGTTGTAAAAAGTCTTCCTCTATCCAAAGACCACATGAGTAGGAAAATATCCACGGTAGCCATCAAAGACTGTAAAAAATATTTATAATTCCTGAAAAGAGACATTACTATGCAGCCTTGACACTGATAGGATGTGGCTACAAAAACTGGTTCTGGATGCTGATATTATGCTTCTCTTCATAATTAAAGGTGTATATCTTCATGTGCTTATTTCATACAGTTAAATTAATCTGAGAGGTGTTAGTTGCTGAATGTATATTGTATCTCTGGTGGCAAAATCAAATTAGTGTTTATTTATATAGCCAAAGGGCAGATTTGAGAGTCTGGATTCTAAAAACAGATTCAGGGGGAAGAACAGGTGGCAGGCAGCAGCTATGTAAAAATGGAAGCAGATTAAATAAGAGAAGACAATGTCATAATCCCAGGTACAGGTATTCCCTAGTATTTATCTTAGTATTCATTACAACAGGACATCGTAAACAAATTGGCTACTTTTTGGTATACTTTAAATACTACAATCCCATAAAACAGGTTTATGAGAGTTGAGATCTGAAGCCTTGGAAGGTCTCGGATGACCTATGTCAAGAGTCAGCAATCTTAAACACTCGAAGAGCCACAAAGGTCCTAAACAGAAGAGCCCTCATTCAATTCTGGAGCCAACCAGAAGTCCGGTTTCCCCCACCATAGAGTCTCTTCCTAGCACGGCATCCTTTTTCCTCTACCTGTCCTAAACAAAAGCCCTATCAATTGTGGAGCCGACTGGTGACAGGGAGCCACAGCAGAGAGATGAACGAGCCACATGCGGCTCCAGAGCTGCAGTTTGCTGACCCTTGGCCTATGTCTTGCATCATGGGTCCCCAAACACTGGGCTGTGGCCCACTACTGGGGCCATGGCGTATTCGGAACTGGGTTGTGTGAGTAATAATGACTTAGGTTAAAGTCACATGCTGGGCTATATTGATATGTGAGAATAATTTTTGGAGACAAAAACCCTCATGTTGGACAAGACCTGTAAAAGACGTCTCAGGAAAAGAAGAGAGAGGATGTGCGAAGTATTTTAGAAGGGACCCTTCATAGTTTTCTGCAGGGTAAAGGAAAGGAGGGGAGAAACATTTTCAGTTGTGCACAATTCTGATAGGTTTCAGGTTTATTGGATTTATATGCCACCCTTCTCCCAAAGGACTCAGGGCGGTGTACAACATAAAAAACACACAAAGGTTAAAAGGGAGATTAAATAAATATCCAAAAAACCCCATTGACATTTACAATAAAATTTTAAAAAATAAATTAAAATTAACAATTAAATTAAGCATTTATTTTATTCAGGCCAGGCCGGCTTACTGGAAAAGCCAACTTCTGTGATAATAATGTAACCTTACAATAAAGGTAAAGCTGCTACTACTGATTGGGCTTGTAGGTTTAACAGATAAAAAGGATATGAATACTTTTGGTATCAACGACATGTGAATATACTTCTCCCCTCCCAAATCACTGAAAACCTATAGAATAAGCCTTCGATTTTCCACGGATTCCAGCCAGAGGTGGTATTCAGCCAGTTCTGAACGGTTCTGGCAAACCGGTAGTGGAAATTTTGAGAAGTTCGGAGAACTGGCAAATACCATCTCTGGCTGGCATGCCCCCCCCCCCCCATCTATTCGCTGCCTCCCAGCCTCCCAAGTGATCGGATAGAAGGAAACAATCAGCCAGGAGATCACTTGGCAAAGGAAAAAACAAAACAAGACCAAGATGCCAGTTGTGGCTTTAAGTTGAAAAGCCAAGAAGCAGCTGCTCAGAAGGAGATTTTTAATTACAGACATTCAGCAGTTCATTTATGGGGACAGCTGAACGACAAACTGGATCCAAGAGGAGGGATTCCTGTATGGTTCTATGTTTTTGAAGTTTTGGGGTTTGTGCAACATGGGTTTTGTGTTTCTAAAAGGGTTTGAGCAATTCCCATTGTGGCTAAATGACTTTCATCCTGTGTCGGGTCTTGAGTATGGAGAGCTGCTTCTTCTGATTCTACTACTCTGTTTTGTCGGCTGCCAAATCTTGCCACAGGGAGATTTTGAAATATCCTCTCTTGAATGGGTTTACTACCAATCCGTTTGCCTGCTTATGAATGGAGACCAAGGAGAGCTTCCACTTTCTATATGCTCATTATCTCTAAGCACAAGTAGATGTTTTCTTGTTACAAAGTTTCCTTTGGGCAGCCAGCCAGAATCTGGAGTGAACCTCAGGCAGGTTTCTCTGATAGCAGCTTGATTTTTCCTTGCTTTTCTGGGAGCCTTTTCTTATAACTTATATTTTATTTGGGGAAATAAAGAGGGGGTCAATTTCTTCCCACAGCAGGTCAGTGGGGTGGGGAGGAAATGTGGATTTTGTAGTATCCTTCCCCTGCCAGGCCCACCAAGTTGCGCCCACAGAACTGGTAGTAAATTTTGTTGAATCCCACCACTGATTCCAGTTCTAGGGAAGTTTGTATATAGTTACGTGACACAAATTGTCACCTAGGAACTTTATGAAACCAGGGTTTACAGAATGTGACCTGATTTATATTCAGATTTAGCATTGAAGGTTAATTCTATGGAATTTCATAAAAGGAAAGCCTTTAAAATCATTTCCCTCTCTTTGAAAGAAGTAGAATCAGGGGTTATCCTGTGAAGCTACTTGGAAAAAGATATAGAAGAGACAACATAAAAATTACTCCACATAGCTCATACTTATCTGTGGAATGAATTACTACCAGGCATGGTGACACTCTCCAGCCTGGATGACTTTAATGCAGGATTTATTCAAATTTATGGTAGCAATCAAGTCAATCAAGAGCAGTTGGTCTTTTTTATTTTTTAATTCATGTTTTATTTGCAGTTTTCCTTTCATACCATACATATTTTGTGGACAGGGTATTGACTGGGTCAATGTCCTTTCTAAACAAAGCTAACAATAACAATACAAAGTAGTATGCATAATCCTAATCTTCCAACTTCAACAATAGTATTCTCTCTTTATAATTCTTTAACATTTTTTTCCATTAAACCTAAATAACATTTATTTGCACCATTTCTTTGGTATCCCCTACTAAGTCACTAATATTTAATATTTTAAAAATTACTCATTATTTCACCATAATTTCAATATCCCAAATGTCTAGGACTGCTAATAAGGCCAAATATTAACAAAATTTAATCAATCCCAGGATTATATCTTAAAGTTCCCACAATTTTTAATCCTTAAAAGTTTATGTTCACAATATATTTTAACACACTGTTAATATTAATAACACAATTAGATTACCTAATGCTAAACTTTCACCTTCTCTTAGCTTATTTTTAATTATAATACATTCTATTATCTGTTAGTAGATATGCTGCTATTTCCCCTATTTGTATTTTCCCTATTTTCATTTTATTAATATATTTTATCGCTATCCATCACCTCTTAACCTTTTTGGAGTTCCATCATTTGTTGACTTTTTAATCCCCCTGTCACTTATGAAGCTTCCCTGACCTGCTCCCGAGTTGCCATAGGCACAGGGATGGGAAATCATGCCTCACGGCTGCATCAGTCATAACAAGATGTGTTTGGGCTATCAAGGCCATCTCCATGGATACCAGCAATGCCTGGAAGGGAGAGACTTCTGCAGCCCGAAAAATTACCTCATTGGGGAACTTTTGGGGGAGGGGGAAATAGGGTCAGAGGCAAGGGGTGAAGGGGCTGGAGACCGAGTTGGCTTCACCTAGGTAATCCTGACATGGTGCTCCTAATGAAAGACTGGATTTTTATTGCCAGATGACTTGATTGCATTAAGGCATGGTGGGATTCCTGAGCTCCGGACTCTCCACCTGCTCTCTGATACCTGGGGGGCAGGGAGAGGAACCCAGGATACTATGGCAAAGTGTGGGATCTCCGAGGAAAGCCTGTTCCTCACAACAGAGAAAGAGGTAATCCCTACTCCAAGTCAGGGAACTCCAGGAACCAGCAGCCAAGTCAGAATCCCAATACAGCTGTTGCTGACTATGGAAACTGAGACGTAGAGAATGCCCACCTCAACAACTGGAGTGGAAAGGGATGACTATTGGTGGGGGAAAGTCCCTAAAGCAGCTGAGGTTGAGTTCCCCCCAACCCAAACTGCCATTTTAAGATGCAACCCATAAGCGGGCTAGAGGGGTTGAAGTGGAAGAGGGAGTGGGAATCCCAAAGCTCCTACTAGGCACCTCTACCCATCTCGTAGAGCCATGGTGAATGCCATTGCTTTGGGCCTGGAGGGCGAAGTAAAAGAGTGTAAGAGGAGAGCCTTCCAGTTGCAAGACATTGATGAATTCCTGCAAGAACTGGAAACCAGGTTTGAGGAATCAGAGGATAACCAGCATGCAGGGGATGAGATCTGGAGTTTATAGCAGGGAGGGTGACCCATTAAAAACACATTCATGCATTCAGAAGAGTCGTAGGGAAGCTACTTCCCTGCCCAGAGGAGCTACTAGTTCATTTTTTCAGAGAGGGCCTGGATAAGCAGATCAGTGAAATCACCATCTATCGGGACATTCCTAACCAGCTCTCTGACTGGTTTCGAGTGGTGATTAAGGTTGACAGAGGCATGTGTGCAAATGACATAGGGAGGCAGCCAGGCCATAGAGAGAGATGCTGGAGTCTTTTTATCTTTTGGACCAGGCCAAATGCAAAAATACCAGGGAATTTGTAGAAGCAAGGAACTCTGACAAATCAGCCATCAATAGACACATAGACCTTAACAACATCTATAGACTATGCAAAAGAGATAATCAACCAGCCACAAAGAGAGAAAAAATCCAGCCCCTTTCCACCAGTAATCAGCACTCATATCTAGAGTAATTCTACTGTTTTTTTATGAAAAATTTTTTTATTGGTTTTTACAAAATTTTTAAAAATAGGAAAAGGGTATAAGGTATTACAAAGATATTTTGAGGACATCTATGTCGGAGGTATCGGCCCCCTCCGAGGCTTCTTACAAAAAAATAAATAAGATAATACAAATCATTTTTCATTTCCCTACAAAGTGGAAAGAGATACAAATATATCAGTTTATATTCATGCAATCAATCATTAATTCTATAAACATCCAGATAGAAGTTACACTATATAGAAAAAAGTCATTTGTGAGATCTAAGTCTTTTAGCAATTGTATCTTCCTCTCCCTGACCTCCAGTGGGCGGAGCCGTGGCCCCGTCCGCTCCCCCATTTTCATCCTCCGGGATTGGGGAATGTTTTTTTAGAAAGGCTTCCGCCTCTGCAATTGTTTTAATTCTTACTCTCCCCCCTTCCCAGAACACTAACATTCCCTCTGGCATCAACCACTTGAACCACACCCCCTTTTTATATAATCTTTTTGATAAGAAGGAATATTTCCTCCTTATTTCTCTAATCTTTTTCGGGATCTGTTTCAAAATGGCAATCTCAGTCTGTTGGTATATTAAGGGACCGTCTCTTTGTGCTCTCAGGATCCCGTCCCTCGTTGACCTTCTTACAAATTTAATATGTATCTCTCTGGGTTCCTCATTTATTCTGGCGTATGCTGAGTTAATTCTATAAATCAAATCGATGTCCCCCCAAATATCTTCTTTGCTCTTTTTAGTGTAATCTACTAACATCGTACACATTAATTCTTTTAAATCTTCAGAGGCAACTTCAGGAACATTTTGAAACCTTAAAAAGTAAGACATCCTTTCAAAATCCATCCTAGACATATGACCAGCTAAATCCACAATTTCCCTTTGAGAATTTTTTATCTCTCCTTTCATCTCAGCCGTCCCCCCCTCCAATCCATCAATTCTTTGTTTATTTTCCATTAGTGCTTTCTGTGTCTCCAAAAGTTCCAATTTTGAGCTAACATTGTCTTTCCGGATTTCTTTTATTTCTTTCATGATGTTTTGAAGAGTTTCCTCTATTGCTGATAACTGTGTAGCTTCCACCTCTGTTCCTTTGGATAACATTGAAGTAATCTCGGGTTGATGTGGCTGTTTTTTTGAAGCCATAATGAAAGTAATAAGTTCTTGTCACTAATATGGCATCTGTTGGAGAGGTAGTCCGTGAGGTGAAGAGGGAGCAAAAGTCAATATCCAAATTCAAAGTTCAATTTGCTTACAGTCCAGAGAGAGAACAATTTTTAAAAGCAATCAAATAAGAAGAAGAAAAGAAGGCACATCTGGGAAAGGTCCTAATAATCAATTAAATCAATCCACTGTTAAAGAGTTCAGTTCCAAAGACAAGGGAGTGTCAGCAAATTTCAAAAGAAAACTTTTCCTGCTGAGAACAAAGGAACGCCGTCTTTCCCGCCCCTCTGGAAACCCCGGAGATCTAGTGAAAGTTCATTTCAGTTGTTGCCAGACAGAGATACAAAGTATCGTTGAGATTCTCAAAGTAAAAGACTTTTACTTGTAGTTTAAAAGTCGGATGTTGATTCCTCCACCTCCCCAAGCTTGGGGAACATTTCAAAACGCCGCTTTGTTTTCCTTTCCGAGGTTTTTTTTTACAAACTCCCTCCTCCTTCTTTTAAAGTGAAAGTTGAAAGCATTAAGTGAAAATCACTCACAATCCACTCTGTAGCCATGAGCCTCGGCGTTGCCTCCAGCCCCGGCTTTCAGCCCGTCTTGAATCTCAGCAGCTGTTCCTGCTCTCCATCGGCGAAGGGGATGAAAGAGGAACTCCCCCCCGTGACTCGATCTCCTGCGCCTAGGGCGAGGCGGGAGCCCCCCTGACCGCCGTCGAGGTGGGGGGACTCACCGCGAGCCGCCCGTGCAGTGGGGGCTCTTTGCAAGAGCCCCCTGCCCCCGAAGGCGCCGCAGGAGCAACCAAGCGGCGGACAAGTGCAAGTCCCAACCGTCGCCTCCGGCTAACCGGAAGGAAGTCTAGATTAATTCTACTGTTAATGTCAGACCAACAATCAAGTAAGCAAGTAATGAAATGTCTGCAAGAAAACAGAGAGCATCAAGGTTGGACTAGAAGACCTCCAAGGTCCTGTCGAACTCTGCTATTGTATTGTATTTTCTACCAGGACACAACTGTCATTCATATATATATGACAGAAACATCCAGCTTGATAGGATATTCATTCTCTAAATAAAAATTCAGGAGAGGATTTCCCCCTTTTCACTGCTGCAAAATCCTTTTGGGAATGGGAAAGGACCCCTCGTTTCAACCGTGAGCTAGAAATATTATCCCTCATTGATAGCATGAATGTTCTTAATTTATCAACTATCAGATATCAGGAATAGCCAACGCCTTAGAAGATAAGCTCAGGATCCAAAAGGATCTTGACAGCCTTGAACAACAAAATGGCCTACCTTATCCAACAAAATGAAATTTAATGTGGAGAAAAGCAACGTTTTATACTTAGGCAAGAAAAACCAAAGATACAAGTATCATCAAATTTTTAGATGACACTAAGCTGACAGGAATAGCCATCACTTCAGAAGATAGGCTTAAGATACAGAAGGATCTTGACAAACTTGAACATTGGGCACTATCTAACAAAATGAAATTCAGTGGTGAAAAAAGTAAAGTTCTACATTTAGGCAAGAAAAACGAAATGCACAGGTACAGTATAGCAGTACAGGTACTAGCTCAATAGTAGTAACTGTGAGAAGGATCTTGGAATCCTAGTAGACAACCATTTAAATATGAGCCAGCCGTGTGCAGCAGCTGCCAAAAAAGCCAACACAGTTCTAGACTACATAAACAGAGAGATAGAATCAAGATCATATGAAGTGTTAATACCACTTTACAAGGCCTTGGTAAGGCCACACTTGAAATTCGGCATTCAGTTTTGGTCGTCACGATGTAGAAAAGATGTGGAGACTCTAGAAAGAGTACAGAGAAGAGCAACAAAGATGATTAGGGGACTGGAGGCTAAAACATATGAAGAACGGTTGCAGGAACTGGGAATGTCTAGTTTAATGAAAAGGAGGACATGATAGCAATGTTCTGATATCTCAGGTGTTGCCACAAAGAAGAGGGAGTCAAACTATTCTCCAAGACACATGAGGGCAGAAGGAGAAGCAATGGGTGGAAGCTAATCAAGGATAGAAGCAACTTAGCACTAAGGAGAAATTTCCTGATGGTTAGAATAATTAATCAGTGGAACAACTTGCCTCCAAAAGTTTTGAATGCTCCAACACTGGAAGTTTTAAAGAAGATATTGGATAATCATTTGTCTGAAATGGTATAGGGTTTCCTGCCTGAGCAGGGGGTTGGATTAGAAGACCTCCAAGGTACCTTCCAACTCTTCTATTCTATTCCAAGTACAGATTAGGCAAAACCTGCCTCAAAAACAGTAACTATGAGAGGAACCTTGGAGTCCTAGCAGACAATCACTTAAATATGGGTCAACAGTATGCGCAGAAGCCAAAAAAGCTAATACAATCCTTGGTTGTATAAACAGAGGCTTAGAATCAAAATCACAAGAAATAGATTACTGCTTTATAAAACCTTAGTAAGATCACACCTGGAACACTGCATCCAGTTTTGGTCACCACATTACAAAAAAGATGTTGAGATTTTAGAAAACATACAGAGAAGAGCAATTAAGTGAGATAGTTCAAGCCATGATTTGTCATAATTGTGATGATTATGGCGTACAGCTCATGAAAAGATTCTCTAAGGGGTTCAGGTCAGGCAAGTTTGCCGGCCAATCAAGCACAGTAATCCCACAGTCATTGAATCAGGTTTTGGTGCTTCTGGCAGTGTGAGTAGGTGTCAAGTCCTGCTGGAAAATGAAGTCAGCATCCCCATAAAGCTCATCTGTGGAAGGAAGCATAAAGTGCTCCAAAATCTCCTGGTAGATGGCTGTGTTGACCCTGGGCTTAATGAAGCACAATGGACCAACATCAGCAGATGACATGGCTCTCCAAATCAACACAGACTGTGGAAACTTCACACTGGACTTCAAGCATCTTGCAGTGTGTGCCTCTCCATTCTTCCTCCATACTCTGGGTCCTTGGTTTTCAAATGAGATGCAAAAGTTGCTCTCATCAGAAAAGAGGACTTTGGACCACTGTGCTTCATTAGGTCCAGGGTCAACGCAGCTGTCTACCAGGAGATTTTGGAGCACTTCATGCTTCCTTCTGCAGATGAGCTTTATGGGGATGCTGTCTTCATTTTCCAGCAGGACTTGGCACTTGCCCACACTGCCAAAAGCACCAAAGCCTGGTTCAATGACTGTGGTATTACTATGCTTGATTGGCCAGCAAACTCGCCTGACCTGAACCCCATAGAGAATTTATGGGGCATTGTCAAGAGAAAGATGAGAGACATGAGACTGAACAATGCAGAAGAGCTGAAGGCCGCTATTGAAGCATCCTGGTCTTCCATAACACCCCAGCAGTGCCACAGGCTGAGAGCTTCCATGCCACGCCGCATTGAGGCAGTCATTGCTGCAAAAGGGGCCCAAACCAAGTACTGAGTATATATGCATGCTTATACTTTTCAGAGGTCCGATACTCTTCTATGTACAATCCTTGTTTTATAGATTGCATGTAATATTCTAATTTTCTGAGATGTGGATTTGGGGTTTTCATGAGCTGTACGCCATAATCATCACAATTAAGACAAATCATGGCTTGAACTATTTTGCTTTGCATGTAGTGAATCTTATCTCATACATTAGTTTCACCTTTTAAGTTGCATTACTGAAATAAATGAACTTTTACATGATATTCTAATTTTTTGAGTTTCATCTGTACTTACCTTTAGGCAGCCCCAGGAGGAAGCAGCAGTAACACAGCAGGGTAGGCAGGCTGGGAAGTCAGTTAGTATCAAGAACTCAGTGAAGATCAGGAAGTCAAGTGATGACACGAAAGCCAGGCCAGTAAAGGTAGTGGGCCATATGGTGACCATGGTATATAGAGAGAGTGGGGCGATCGGTGAGCCAGTGAGTCAGTGAGTGGTGGGCAGGTAGGCAGGTGGGGCAAGCATGGTGCTGATGGGGGGGCAAGAAAATGAGCAAGCAGTGACTGGGTGTGTGTGGGGGGGGAGTGAATGGGTACAGGCCAAGGGACCGTACCAGTACAGGGGCATGGCCAGGCTGCCATTGCTACTGGTTTGGAAAGGTACAGCCAATTTCCACTATCTATTCGGCTGAGCCAGACCCAACCAGTAGGAACCCACCTCTGATTAGATCCATCTAAAACACAGATCCCCCTTGAGTGGAGCAGATGAGCCTAAATACACTCTATTCTATTTATTCTATATTACTCTGATTTTTTTCAGGAATATTTTTGGCCTTCAATCCAAAAATAAAAAGCCTTTATTTACTCAGCCTCAACATTATCCATATTTTAACTGATAAATGCTATGATTTGGTCAAGGTTCCATATTTTTCTGAATATAAGATGCACCAGAGTATAAGACACACCTTAGTTTTGGGGGAGGAAAATAAGGGGGGGGGGAGAGAATCTGCTTTCCAGATATTCATTTTTATTGCCATAACACCAGAAAAGTGTTTACTGCATTACTGAAATAAATGAACTTTTACACAATATTCTAATTTTTTGAGTTTCATCTGTATCTAGAAAGTAATTAAGAAATATTAAACCGCTAAATGAATAAGGGTTTTTTCCCCCTCACAATCCTCTTTTAGAGGAGTATGATTAATTTCTTACTTGTTTCATTTTGGAAAGAGTTATTATACAAACTCTAAGACAGTTTGAGATCCTTTTAATGTTGAGTTTACCACAATTGATTCAATATTGATAGCTTTTAATTGGAGAAATTTGAGCATAAAGGAATACATCTTTTTATAATTAGTTAAGAATTAAACCACAACCTTTAAAATGTATTTAAAAACAAAGAAAAGAAATATTTCAATATTTGAGGGACTGTCACAGAGAAGAAGGTGGCCAACCTATTATCCAAAGCATCTGAAGGCAGGACAAGAAATAATGGATGGAAGCTTTTCAAAGGGAGATCCAACCAAGTACTAAGGAGAAAGTTCCTGACAGAACAATTCATCAACGGAATGGCTTGTGCCCACTGGGTCCCTTATTTGTGAGTGCTCCATCACTGGAGGCTTTTAAGAAGACAACCATCTATCTGGAATGATATAGGGTCTCCTGCTTGAGCAGGAGGTTGGACTGGGTGACCTCCAAATCCCTACCAACTCTGTTACTCTGTATTTTGTAACTTCTAAAACACACAGTTGCAATTATAATTGACCACAGGGATAAACAGAAATATTTACAGAGGTGCCAGCATAAAAGTGGATGAACAAATGGTGTGGCTGAAACAAATTCATGATATACCATATTTTTTGGAATATAAGACACACCGGAGTATAAGACGCACCCAGGTTTTGAAGAGGCAAATTTTTAAAAAATGTAGGTAGGTAGATAGAGGGATAAAGAGGGAGAGAAAGGGAGAGGAATACAGTAGGTAGGTAGGGAGAGAGAGAGAGAGTAGGTAGGTAGGTAGATTTTTGCAGGTGTATTTGTCCATGTGCTGGAGAAGGAAATCACTGACCACCTTTGGAACAAATCTTTGTTTCTGCAAGCACAGTACTTGACCAACGTAATTCTCATCAATCACTCTAACTAAACAGCTTTCTGAAAGGGAAAAAAACCTCCTTTTTACACTGTGCAAAGCTCCCCCAAACAGCCCGTTTTTCGCGAAAATGGGCCCATTTTTTCCCAAATAAAAGGCATGAACAGCCTTGGGGGGGACTTGCAGAGTGCTCCTGGGGAGATGGGGGGGGGCAAAATCAGGAAAAATGGCCTGTTTTTTTCATGAAAATGGGCCATTTTTTGGTCAAAAAATAGCATGCATAGCCTTATGGAGGCTTATAGACTGCTGCTGGGGGCTGGGGGGGGGGCAAAAGCGCCATGTTTTCTGCTAATTTCTGCCCTCCCCAGCCCCCGGGAGCTCTCTGGAAGCCTCCATAATGGTATGCACGCAGCCATTTTGGTGAAAGGGCGGGGTTTCAAGAGGCAAAAAATGCTGAATTCGATGTATAAGATGCACCCAGATTTTCAGCCTCTTTTTAGAGGTAAAAAGGTGCATCTTATACTCCAAAAAATACGGTAACTGGTTATTTAAAATATTTTTGAACATTAGTATCCATCCACACATTAGGCTCTTCTCCAGTGAGTCTTCCCTTCTCATTAGGTGGCCAAATGTGAAGTACCAATACCTTTGATATGAGCCATTGTAAGAACATACTGTAAGAAGAAGCGTCTGCAATAGACTGTTTTATAGTCGATCCCAGTGTTTATCAAACTTGACAACTTTAAGAAGTGTGGACTTCAACTCATACATTCCCAGTCAGCAATATAAGTCTATACATCTTAAAGTTGCAAGTTTGAAAAACACTGGTTTAATGTTTATGATATCATTCTTTTTCTTTTGATTTTGACAAGCCAGTGTATATGTAAGGCAGGGATCTCCAACCTTTGCAACTTTAAGTCTGAAGGACTTCAGCTTCCAGACTTCTCCAGCCAGCAAAGTCTGGGAGCTGAAGTCCTTCAGACTTAAAGTTGCAAAGGTTGGAGACCCCTGATGTAAGGAATGTGGGATTTTGTGATTTCATAGATCAAGGATAATATACACGGTACAAATTGTTAATTATTAATGTGCACAGAAAATAAAATTCTGAGTAACACGTGAAAAATGAAACGAGGTTGATTGCTCCTTTGGGCAGCTGTCCAGCCTGCCAAACTCTATGAGTCAAGGGACAGCAAAACAAGTATGGAAGTATTAATTGCAAGTTGACTCCTTCTTCATGTTGACAATGACGGAAATTATTACCATCTGTCTCTTGGTTGGGAACCTTGGCAAAATCAGCTGCTATTCTTAGCACTGTTCTCTCTGGACAGGTTTCCCAATCATGAATCTGGCTCTTTACCATCTTTCTTTCTGTCTTCAGATGGTAGGCTGAGTGAGGAAGAATGAAAAAGCAGTTTGCCCTCTACGTTCTACAGATGACCTTCCTAAGTCAGGAGAAAGAAAGTCTCTGTTCTGGTTACTTTCAAATAGTCTTGTGTTGGTTTATTCAAGGAAGTCTCACGATAGGCCTGTTACACATTTATTTATGGTTTGTAGAAAATGCTGTAGTGTACTGTGTTTGGAGTGCTCACTAAGACTTGCACCATCATGATTTACAAGTTGCAGGAGCTGGGTCCTTACTTCATGCTAAATAAAGCACAATGTCACTAGTAACTGCCTCTCAGAGGTAAACTTTCAAGGCTTCTATTGCGTCCGGATGTTTTCCTACAATAAGAAAGAACTGCTAATGATGGACACATTTTCAGAGGACATGACTGAACTAAGATATATTTATGTAAAGGAATCACAGAACATTTCTGAGAAAACGTGTCTTCCTTAATAAACCGCAGTTTGCAAACCATAGTTCTGAAACAGATTGCTGTGTTACTGGAAAGGCTTGACAAAAGAGAGTTCCATGTCTTCTATGATATTAAATTTCTAACATATTGGGTAATGCTGGTACTGGTATAAGTCTAGGTGTGGAAATCATGGAGTGCTGGAAAGGGCCCCAGAGGTCTTCCATTCCAACTTATTGTCTCCTGGACAAGTGGCTGTCCATTCTTTTCTTTTTCTTTTTAATAAAGTTTTTTATTTGGTAAACATTAAAAACATTGGACATAGTGCAATATTTCTGGCATAAAAATTTCCATATAGTGATCAGATCTTATAGCAGGCATGTCCAAAGTCGGGCCCGGGGGCCATTTGCGGCCCGGGGGTTGGTTTAATACGGCTCTCCAACAGCCCTCCCTGCTCTGTGTAAATGTGGCCCTCCCTTCCTCCCTCTGTCTCTGGGGCTGTGTGGCTGGGAGGGAGGTGGACGCGCGGCCCCAGAACGTGCGCTTGGTGATGGAGACGCGACCGGCTTCCCTGCCTGACGCCCCTGCCGGGCGACCTGCCGGGCGACAGCCTCGGTGGTGCTTAAGATGACGGTAGCCTTGGGTGCTCGCACAAGGTCGCCCGGCAGGTCGCCTGGCAGGGGCGTCAGGCAGGGAAGCCGGTCGCGGCTCCATCGCGGCTCCCTCCGGCGGGCACCACGGCTTATGTTCTGGGGCCGCGCGTTCACCTCCCTCCCAGCCATGCAGCCCCAGAACGTGCAGCTCCCACCGCACAAGGTCGCCCGGCAGGGGCGTCAGGCAGGGAAGCCGGACGCGCGGCCTCAGAACGTAAGCCGTGGTGCCTGCTGGAGGGAGCCGCGATGGAGACGTGACCGGCTTCCCTGCCTGACGCCCCTGCCGGGCGACAGCCCTGGTGGTGCTTAAGGAGGAGACGTCCGTAACCTCTGGCATACCGGCCCTTCTGCTGCTTCCCGGGGTGGGGGAGGGGAGGAGAGGGGAGAGAGGGAGTGACTGACAGACACAGAGAGAGACAGAAGGGGAGGGAGGGAAAGACAGAGAGACAGACAGAGACAGAGAAAGAGAGGGAGGGAGAGAGACGGAGAGAGACACAGATAGAGAATGACACAGGGAGGGATTGAATCGGAGACAGACGAGGAAAGAGGGAGAGACAGACATACAGAGAGAGGGAGGGAGGGAGAGAATCAGAGAGAGTGACACACACAGAGACAGGGAGAGACAGAGAGAGGGAGGGAGAGACAGATAGATAGAGACTGATTAAGTGAGTGAGAGACAGACAGACACACACACAGAGTGACAGAGAGAAAGAGAGAAAGAGAAAGAGAGAAAGAAAGAAAGAGAAAGAAAGAGAGAGAGAAAGAAAGAGAAAAAGAGAGAGATAAAGGAAGAGAAAGAGAGAAAAAGGGAAAGAAAGAAAGAGCGAAAGAGAGAGGGAGAGAGAGGAAGAAAGAGAGAGAAAGAGAGTGAGAGAGAAAGGAAGACAGAAAGAAAGAGAAAAAGAGAGACAGAAAGAGAGAGATGGCGAGAGAGAGAGAGAGAGGAAGAAAGAGAGAGAGAGAGAAAGAAAGAGAGACAGAAAGAGAAAAAGAGAGAGAGAAAGAAAGAGAGAAAGAGCAAGAGAAATGGAGAGAGAGAGAGGAAGAAAGAGAGAAAGAGGTAGGTAAGTTTTTTTAAAATTTATTTTCAATACATTGTGAAAACTCAACTGTCAGTTGATCTTAATGTTATGGAATGAAAAGTATGTCATTTGCAATTAACTTGGCATAAAATAATTTATTTGCATTTAATTGTAATGGTTCAAAGAATGTTCGGAAAAATGTTCGGCCCTCCACCATGTTCACTTCATCCAATCTGGCCCTCTTTGAAAAAAGTTTGGACACCACTGTCTTATAGCAATTAAATTTTATATCCATTACATAGATGTATGCCATCGATATAGTTTACTTGGACTTCAGTAAGGCATTTGACAAGGTAGACCATAACCTACTACTAGATGAACGTGAAGTGTTAATACCACTTTATAATGCCTTGGTAAGGCCACACTTGGAATACTGCATTCAGTTTTGGTCACCACGATGTAGGAAAGATGTGGAGACTCTAGAAAGAGTGCAGAGAAGAGCAACAAAGATGATTAGGGGACTGGAGGCTAAAACATAAGAAGAACGGTTGCAGGAACTGGGTATGTCTAGTTTAATGAAAAGAAGGATTAGGGGAGACCTGATAGCAGTGTTCCAATATCTCAGGGGAAGAGGGAGTCAAACTATTCTCCAAAGCACCTGAGGGCAGAACAAGAAGCAATGGGTGGAAACTAATCAAGGAGAGAAGCAACTTAGAACTGAGGAGAAATTTCCTGACAGTTAGGACAATTAATCAGTGGAACAGAAGTTGCCTCCAGAAGTTGTGAATGCCCCAACACTGCAAGTCTTCAAGAAGATGTTGGATAGCCATTTGTCTGAAATGGTATAGGGTTTCCTGCCTATATGACCTCCAAGGTCCATTCCAACTCTGCTATTGTATTGTATTGTAAGTTATTTTGAGTTCTTAGATGGCATTCAGGATATATGTTTTGTGGTTTTCATAATATTAGTATTAAGAATAATTTTCAACTTCTAAAGTATGGTGACCACACAACTATCAGCAATTGTGGAGGAAGCAAAGTATTTAATACTCATTTCATATTGGCTTCAGAGAAGACTGTAATAGTTGAACTTTCTTGAGGCTAGAGGGAGGAGCTTTTGGCTGAGAGAGGGGAGTCAAAGAGATCCATAGGACTACAATAGAGTAAGCTGCCTCATTTCATCCATTTGAACTTTCTTGAGGCTAGAAGGAGGAGCTTTTGGCTGAGAGGGGGGGTCAAAGAGACACAAAGGTCTAAGGTCATGACTCGGGTGCCTAACGGTGCGTGAATCATATATCTATAAACCAAAAATAGAAATAATGCATTCTAGATTTGCGCTCGAGACTGTGATTTTATTTTATTTCAAAATGACCAGCTTAATTCAATGTAATAGATGTTTTGCACCTGTCTTCCGCAGTACTCTTTTCAAATTTGGATACTGTCCCCTTTGTAAACAAATTACTAGACTACATAGACACATTACCTATCTTGAATCTCTAATCTGTGCTCTCCAAGCAGAAATTAGGTGTCCAATTCAGCCATTTCACTCTATGGAGATGCCACGCAGATACCAGCCTCCTCTACTGCAAAGATCCTGCAGGAGAAGAACAGTCTGGACAACTGTGGGATCTGGCAGGGTGAGAGCTGTGAACCATAAACACAAAACTTTTGCTGTGTCCCAGCATAACAGATTTAGCACCCTTGCTGACCTTAATGGGGACACTAAAGTGACAGGTCATGGTTGTAATAATGATGACTCAAATAAGCAGTCCAAAATGCTTGGTCCAAAATGAAGAACTTTCTTTGGAAAGGCAAAAATGTGAATCAGGTATCACACATCAGTCACACAAGAGGAGCAAGGTATGCAAAAAGAGAAGGTATGCAAAAACCAGTCACTTTCTGGTTGGTGATTCAATCGTAAGGGATGTACATTTAGGAAAGGATATGGAGGTTTTGAAATAGGTCAGGTGTCTGCCAGGTGCTACTGCCCACAGAGACAAGAGGCATATTGTTAAGATAATACAATACAATAGCAGAGTTGGAAGGGACCTTGTAGGTCTTCTAGTCCAACCCCCTGCATGGGCAGGAACCTTATACCATTTCAGACAAATGGCTATCTAACATCTTTTTAAAGACTTCCAGGGTTGGGGCATAGATAGTCAAGAATGCAAGTAAGGAGTGTGATGTTGATGCTATTATGCATCTTGGCACAAATGATCTGTCCCCAAAAGATGTACTTTCTGTGCAGAATGATTCCCAGAGCTTGGAGTATGAAATTAGTAGTACAGGTTGTATGCTTATCTTCTCAGAGTTTATACCAGTATATAAGGAACAAAAAGGAAAGGGCCAGTGTGTAGCAGAGTTTAATGTATGGCTAAAGGAGTGGTGTAAAAAGGAAGGCTTTGGTTTTATTAGTCATGATGCCTGCAGCTGGTCCAATGAAAAACTGTACAAAAGAGATGGTTTGCACCCATCCAAGTAAGGGACTGGGTTACTTGGCATTAAATTCACAGATTTTCTGGTTAAACATTTAAATTGAACAGTGGGGACAGAGAATTAATAGATACAGAACATTTCTGTTCCCAGCAATCTAAAATTCATAGGGTTATCAATGCATGTAACATAGATGTCTGTGCGGGTAAGATTATCACTACTGCTGTCAAGCAAAACCAAACATTTAATAGTGAGTGCCATACCATGTACATGAATCATACAAGTGGCAAGAAAATAGGGGCAGTCAGGCACAACACAGGGTCAATCAAAATGGACTCAAATGTCTATACACCAATGCACAGAGTATGAGGAATAAACAGGGTGAATTAGAAATTCAAGTAAATGAGGGCAAATACGATATTGTTGCCATTACAGAAATTTGGTGAGATGAAACCCACAAATGGAACATACAGCTAGAAAGATTTAAATTATTTAAAAGAAATAGACCAAATAAAAGAGGAGGTGGAGTTGCACTATATATAAGAAATAATTACATCTCTACAGAAATAGAGCACAACAATGATGAGAACTATCTGGAATGCATTTGGGTCAATATTAAAGGTGGGGGGGGGAATGACATTGCCATAGGTCTATACTACAGGCCACCCAACCAAGCAGAGGAAGTAGATGAACTTTTTGCTACTCAGCTAACTAAGGTATGTAGGAAGCACACCACAATAGTAATGGGGGATTTTAACTACCCTGACATCAACTGGGAAACAAACACTGCACCAAATGGAAGATCCAACAGGTCCCTAAGAAACCTAGCAGACAACTTTGTTTCCCAAAAGGTAGAGAAGGGAACAAGGGGATCAGCCATATTGGACTTAATTCTCACTAACAGAGAGGAAATGATAGAAGGTTTTGAAGCTATAGGAACTTTGGAGGCAAGCGATCATGCAATACTGGAATTCAATGTTATGCAAACAAAAGTAATAGAACAAACTCAAACTAGAGTCTTGGACTTTAAGAGAGCTAATTTCAATAAACTTAGAGAGAGCTTTGGAAGGATTCCATGGATGAGAATCCTCAAGGGGAAAACAACTCAAGAAGCTTGGGCAATTTTGAAAAATGAGATTACAAAAGCCCAGTCTAGCACAATACCAATGAAACTCCCAAAAGAAACCAGCATGGCTGCATAAAGAACTCTCTGACAAATTGAAAGACAAAAAGGATAAATAGAAAAAGTGGAAAGTGGGGGACATAACTAAGGCAGAATATCAGCAAATAGCCCGAGCCTGTAAAGATGAAGTGAGGAAAGCTAAGGCTCGCAATGAAGAAAGGCTTGCCATGAATTAGCAAACACCTAGAAGTAAACAAAGAAATAGCCAAAAGCCAACATGGGTTTGTCAAAAACAGATCATGCTAGCTAATCTAATTGCATTCTTTGACAAAGTGACAAAATTAGTGGACCAGAGGAATGCTGTTGATATAATTTACTTGGACTTCAGCAAGGCATTTGATAAAGTACACCATAACCTACTACTAGATAAAGTAGAAAAATGTGGGTTAGACAGCATCACCACCAGATGGATTCATAACTGGCTGACCAACCACTCTCAATGTGTAGTCCTCAATGGAACTGCATCTATATGGAGGGAAGTATGCAGTGGAGTACCAAAAGGCTCTGTTTTAGGGCCAGGACTCTTCAACATCTTCATCAATGATTTGGATAAGGGGATAAATGGGGAACTCATCAAATTTGCAGATGACACCAACCTGGCAGGAATAGCCAACACTCCAGAAGATAGGCTTAAGATACAGAAGGATTTTGAGAAACTTGAACATTGGGCACTATCTAACAAAATGAAATTGTAGTAGAGCAACATGTAGAGTGCTGTGCTTGCTACCAGGGCCTCCATTGCCTCCATGGCGTGCTTGCTGCCGAGCCTCACCTGCTGGTCCCACAGTCCACAAGCACTTCTTTCACTAGGACGGCTCCACCTCCGACCCCGTGTGGGAAAGCCATAGTGAGGGAGGGAGGTAAGGAAGGAAAGATGGATGGGTGAAAGGAAGGAAGAAGATGAAATAAAGGAAGGAGATTGGAATGAGAGAGAGGGAGTGTCAGACCCACTGTCCTCTCACCATCCACTTCCCCCTCCTCCTAGCCACTCTTGGTAGTCTCCCATCCTATTGCTGAGGATGCTTTGCTTGCAAAGCCAGGTCTCCTTGCATGGAGAGGGAGTGGTCCTCACTTTGACCCATGCGCTTTGCCGTGAGCAACTTGGCCAAGGAGAGCAAGCACAGCAACAGCCTTGAGGACGAGGTAAGTGTGGCCCCTCGGGGAACTTGGGCTGTCCTGCGCTGGGCTCAGTGGTGGGATTCAGCCAGTTGCACCACTTCAGGAGTACCAGTTGTTAACTTTCTGAGCAGTTTGGAAAACTGGTTGTTGTAAGAAATCATTAGGGTAGAGAACAAGTTGTTAAACCATTTGAATCCCACCATTGGCTGGGCTGCTGGATCCTGGTGCCTTAGGAACTTGAGGGCTGGTCTGGGCACTTGCTCTCCACTGCCCAGCAAGAGATGAAGCACCGGAGAATCAGAATCAGAGAGACAGACAGAGGGAGAGACAAGAGACACACAGAGAGAAAGAGAAACAGAGACATATAGGGAGACACACAGACAGACACACACAAAGAGACAGAGACATAAAGGGAGAGAGTCACAGAGAGAGAGAGACAGAGACAGAGACAGAGAGAGAAAGAAAGAGACAGACACAGAGACACAGAAAGAGAGAGAGAGAAACTACAAAACTATATGAATTGCATTTGCATAAACAAAGGAAAATGTGTAAAAGTATATGGAAATCCATGTTCACAGGAATCTGTAAATACCTGCCACATGTAAGTGCTTCATTTTCCTAAAATGAGGCCAATGAATTGTTTCTTTAAATCTTGGCATTATTTGTATGCATAATTTTTCCTGGGTTTTTTTATGTGGAACAATTCAATTCTCCTTTCTTTTTATACATTAGGTCCTGTCACTGAAGTCAAAACAGATATCTATGTCACAAGTTTTGGACCTGTTTCTGATGTAGAAATGGTAAGTATAACTATGAGTATTATGATAGGTTTGAGGAAGAGAAAAAGTAAACGTAGTACTAAGTGTGTGACTAAAGGAAGGGCTTTGGGACTCACCTGTTACTCATACAAAAAAAATAACATATTACCATCAACTTATTTTCAGAGGCTTTTTATCTATGGCTACTACAGCTTCTATTTTGGTCTTTCCATATTTTAAAAAAGGAAAAACCTCAAAAAATTGGCATGGTAAAGACGGGGGCTTGACTGAAGTCAATCAAGATATGATGAATACTACAATCTGTATAATCAAATGAAATCATCCCATTTGCCTGGGAGGAAAGGAAAGAAATAGCCTGATCCTATGTACCAGTTCCTTGATACTTAGTTCAGAAATCCCACCAAAATTTCGAGTTATACCAGGCATTACTTATATATGTATATATGTGTTCTTACAAAAGCAGTTTTAGAAGTGTTAGATGGGCAAGAAGCAGCAGGCGAGAGGCACGAGTGAGTTTCAGCACTTTTTATTTCAAGAGCAAGTGACTGCGCTCTACCGGCTGGGGTGGTGGAGCCCGCCTTTTAAGGACCTCTGGCAGACCAGCCAGCCAATGACAGTTGTTTAAACTTCCCGGGGTTTGGGCAACCAATCCATGGTGAACATGTGAAAACATGTACATTTAACAAAGTCCGTCTGTATGTAACAAAAAGAATAATAAAGGATGAGCTGAATTTTTTAGAAATTGAATTTTACCCTATGCATTTTAATTCAGTTTTGACACTTGTAAGACGTTGCAATAGTTGTGTAACCATCCCCAGAAAGAGATAGAAATGGTGCCCAGAATTATAAGATTGAACCCCCTCCTGGCAGATTTCAAGAAAGGGAAAGGCCTTGATCAGGTGTTTGTGGCCACCATCTTGATTTTTTAAAGACCTTTTTGTGAGTGTCCTAATGCAAGAGTCCTCCCTAGTGAGCGACATGCCTAGATTGGGCCCAGTCTAAACAATTCTGCAAGATTTACAAACTTCCAGATGTAAATATGATGGTGAAGTTAGAAGTCTTACTATTTTAATCATTTGTAAACAAAAAACAAAAAAAAAACAAAATAGCGTGGACATAAAATCAACAACATATGTTAGTGAATTTATCATTTCATTTCCAGTCCTGAACAAGTTTAATTACATGCTTCTTGCCATTCTATTAGATTACAGTAATTATTTTGATTTAGTATGTTTAGTAATTTATTTATATAACTAATGTGGAAAATTAAAGTATTAAGATGTATATAGTTATATTGAATTGATAGAAATGTGTTTAGAGACTTAATAGTTTCCTGTCACTGATTTATTCTTGGGGAAATGCATGTACCATATAACAATGTTTAATTTGCTTCCCAATTATTGTAGGAATATACAATGGATGTTTTCTTTCGTCAGACATGGGTGGACAAGAGATTAAAATATGATAGTCCTATTGAAATTCTAAGATTAAACAACTTGATGGTTAACAAAGTGTGGACCCCAGATACTTTCTTTCGGAATGGAAAAAAATCTGTGTCTCATAACATGACAGCCCCAAATAAACTATTTAGAATTATGAGAAATGGCACCATTCTATATACAATGAGGTACCTGCTTTATATATTCTGTACATTTACATGATTTAATAATTGCTGATGTACTATCCTATGTCAGGACTAATTTTACATGGTTCCTATAGGCTCACCATAAGTGCTGAATGTCCCATGAGATTGGTGGATTTCCCAATGGATGGACATGCCTGTCCGCTAAAATTTGGAAGCTGTAAGTCCCCATTTTGACATTTTACTTACGGTGCTAAAGCTCCATTTTTGTTCTTGTTGTAAGAAACAGGTCAGTGAATTGCCACAGGCTTGTGTCTTTGTCAAAAAAGAAAGCTGGTGCCCCTGAAAGCAACAGGAATGCTTTCACTGGGTTTTAAGATAAGTTCTTAAGACAAATATCTTGTCCATTATTTTTTTCTAAATATATCTCGTTCAGATGCATATCCAAAGAGTGAAATGATCTACACCTGGACAAAAGGGCCAAAAAATTCGGTGGAAGTCCCTGAAGAGTCTTCTAGTTTAGTTCAATATGACCTACTTGGACATACGGCATCTACTGACACAATTAAATCTATCACAGGTAAGATTCTTCCATTTCAGGTCTAGATAAATTTGCTTGCTCTGTGCTAGGTAATTATTTAGGAGTCAAAGTGAAAATGGTTGAAAAGGTAATTAAAAAGGCAATGAGAGCAAGTGACATGTTTCATAATTACATGTTTGTCAATGCTATCATTAGTTGTGACTTAGCGTACAATAAAAACTTGCAGATGGTCCAAATAAATTCATATTAAAAAGCTGTATCAAATGTAACAGTTATTACTGTTTGTGACAATTTTAAATTCATCCATATAAATAAAAATGTAACAAGAGTTTGTTCAAAATCGCTAATCTCCAAAAGTACTGCACCAATCGCTTCCAAATTTTCACACAACGTTCCTTTCAAGTACGGCACCAATGATATATGTATAGATTGTGTAGATGTCACACCTGTGCCAAGTACACGCAACGGAAATATAAAAAGTTGTAAAAAAAAGGTAGGTAGATGGATACAGAAAGAGCAGTGGGCCACAGGAATTATGTCATCATTTATGACATAGGTAGGTAGGGATAGAGAGGCAGCTGTAGGGATAGAGAGAGAGAGAGGGAGAAAGGCAGTAGGTAGGTAGGTAGGTAGATAGGTAGGTAGGTAGGTTGGTAGGTAGAGGGATAGAGAGAGGGAGGGAAAAATACAGTAGGTAGGTAGGTTGGGGGGTTATAGGGTGGTTGTGTGTATGTGTTTGTGTGTGCAGGTGTAGATCTACACACAGATTGGTTGGCCATTTAACCAGACTGGGCCACAGCAACGCGTGGCCGGGAACGGCTAGTATTTGAATATAGCAATAGATAGAACAGCAAGAGAAGTGACAACAGTGATGGTCTGTGGGTGACAGTTTTAAACATTAATTTGGTTGTTTATGTGATATGAAAATTTTAATCCTGTAGTGTAACTCAGGACACAGTTAGGTAATGGAGGAAGAAGGTGTAGCTGACATGCAGTATTTTTGAATGGCATTAATGATAGCAAGAGGAAGAAATATCTTCATAATGAAGTGGAAATTATCAGTCAGTGAGACACTATTGATCCCTTATGGATTCATTCAGAAAGACTTTATACAAAGAAGTTATCAAGGGATAACAATCAAATCCTCGCACATTTTCTATTCAGCATTTGAGGCTTTTTAAAAACAATCTTCTAGCCTGGTGCCTTTAAATTTGCATCCTATTACATTAAGTTTCAATAGCAACCAATATTAGAATAATTATTTCATGCAAGAAATTTTAACTATATAGAATTAAATTAAAAAGTAAATTATTTTTCCATTGATGTACCTTGATAAAAATTGAATAAATTGCATCATATTCTATCAAATTGTGATCATCAAAGGCTCTCTGAAGGTTCAGTAAACTTTTTTTCATTGCTGCTGAAAGTGGCATTGTGGCATATGAGATACACTTAAGAAACCTTATTTATAGATGTACTTTTGAAATTCATTTTATTTTTCTATGCTATATTTAATTACTTTTTAATTACCTCCCTATAACAGAGTTGGTGGGATTGAGAGGCCATTCTACTTTTTTTTTAAAAATGTACCTTACGTTGATTGATTCATTTATTTTCTGTTGTGAAAAAATCTCATTTGTCTTTTGGAACAGTGAACCTGAAAAACAAATTGCCTGAAAGAAAATACTTGCTTGTGGAGACACAAGTATCTCCCAGACGTTTGATAGCACCCTTTCATCAATTTGTATTTTTTTCTACAAGTTATTCTTGCTTTCTTGCTGTATGTATGTATGTATGTATGTATGTATGTATGTATGTATGTATGTAACATAATACCAGGATGTACCATAAGATCAAGAGAATCTTCTGCACTCTGATGACTTCCATGCAGTTCCTTGTATGGATTCCGTGCAGGTGCAATCCAGCTTCAGCAATAGATGCTCTAGGTGTGTACAGAATCTGTACAAATTTCTCAGGAGGCCCCCTAACTCTGTCAATGGCCTTGTCAATGCTTCCTTGATAGTAATGGCAAAATAATAACAACAACAACAACAACAACAACAACAACAACATATCAGGACTTGCAACTTGAAGTTGAGCGACTATGGAAGAGAAAGTCATGTGTTATCCCGATTGTGATTGGAGCCCTTGGAGCAATACCTAGAGGACTGCCTCACTATGTGGAGGTTCTAGGTTTGCCAGACTTGAGCATTCTGACTCTACAAAGGGCCACCCTGCTTGGAACTGCTTATATCCTCCAATGTTACCTTGACAGTTTCTAGGTCCTTGGTTAGGACTTGAGCTGTTGAGCTACCAACCAGCCCCAAGGGCTGTGAATCTCATCAAATATTAACCACAGAATAGTCATAAAAGCCATAAATACTTGGGCTATACCTGTGATTCCATACTCTGCAGGAATAATTGACTGGACCCAGATGGAGTTGGACAATTTGGACAGAAAAACGAGGAAGCTTATGACAATGAATCATGCTTTACACCTTAAAAGTGATGTTGACCGATTATATTTACCAAGAGCAGAAGGTGGTCGAGGACTCATGCAAGTAAAGCAGACTGTGGAAGAAGAAAGACACAGCTTGAATGATTACATCCAGAAAAGTGAAGAACCAATGATTAAGGAAGTAAATAAAGGAGGCCTTTTAAAGACAACTAAATCAAAAGCTGAATATAAGAAAGAAGTAATTGAGAAGTGAGCTGAAAATTGGAAAAGCAAAGTTATGCATTGCCAATACTTGAAAAGTATTGAAGGCAAAGCTGACCAAAAACTAACTTGGAACTGGTTAAGATCGGGAGTACTGAAAAAAGAAACAGAATGCTTTATTTTGGCAACTCAAGAACAAGCCTTAGCCACAAACTGCATGAAGGCAAAAATTCAACATGTTACCACCAACAGCAAATATCGCTTCTGTAATGAGAAAGATGAGACAGTCGACCACCTGATCAGTGGGTGCAGCAAAATTTCACAAACTGACTACCTACAACGCCATGACCGTGTTGCTAAGATCATTCACTGGAAATTGTGCCAGAAGTTTGGATTTGAGTACAGCAAAAATCACTGGGAACATCAGGCTGAGAAAGTTTTAGAGAATGAGAAAGTCAAGATCTTGTGGGACTTCAGAATTCAGATTGACAGGCACTTGTCCTACAACACACCTGATATAACAATAATTGAAAAGAAAAAAGTATAGTTTGTTGACATTGCAATACCTGGTGATGCACGAATTGAAAATAAGCAGCAAGAAAAAATCACAAAATACTGGGACTTGCAAATTGAAGTTGAGCGGCTGTGGAAGAGAAAGTCGTGTGTTGTCCCGATTGTGATTGGAGCCTTTGGAGCAAGACCTAGGGGGCTTCCTCGCTATGTGGAGGTTCTAGGTTTGCCAGACTTGAGCATTTTGACTCTACAAAGGGCCACCCTGCTTGGAACAGCTTATATCCTCCGACGTTACCTTGACAGTTCCTAGGTCCTTGGTTAGGACTCGAGCTGTTGAGCTACCAACCAGCCCCAAAGGCTGTGAATCTCACCAAAGATTAACCACAGAATATAATAATCTTTTCATTGCTGAAAAGATTAAATGGTATGAAAATCGAGTAACTCAGTTCAAGGAAAATTCATAGTTCAGAGCAAATCAGCACCAGTTTTATAACAGCTTAGAAAGTGGAGATGGAAATGAAAAGCCTGATAAAGATAAAGCTCTGAAATTCTGGAAAAATTTGTGGGAAAACAACAAGTACAACAGAAATGCAAAATGGATCAAGCAGGTTGAGGATTCTATTAAAGTGCATAAAATAGAAGATGTGAAAATAACAAAAGAAATGGTACAAAGGCAGTCAAGAAGTAAAGAACTGGACCTAACAATAGTTGAAAAGAAAAAAATATGGTTCATTGACATTGCAATGCCTGGTTTTCACGAATTGAAGATAAACAGCAAGAAAAAAAATCACAAAATACCGTGACTTGCAAATTGAAATTGAACGACTGTGGAAAAAAGTAATCGTGTGTTGTCCTGATTGCAATTGGAGCCCTTGGAGCAATACCTAAAAGGCTACCTCACTATTTAGAAATTCTAAATTTGCTGGACTTGAAGATTCTGACTCTACAAAAAACCACCCTACTTGGAATAGCTTATATCCTCTGACATTATCTTAACAGTTCCTAGGTCCTTGGTTAGGACCCGAGCTGTTGAGCCAATAAAAAGCACATTAAGCCAAAGAATTTTAAAGTATCTACCAAATTCTTACAATCTAGACAACTATCCAAAAACTTGTGGCTAAAATATGTTGGACCTTTCCCCATTTGAAGGGTTATTAACTCAGTAACTATGAAACCTGAGCTGCCAAAAATGCTCAGACACGTACACCCTGTGTTTCATTGCATCTCATTGAAACCAGAGATGATGTCTTCCCTACAACCTGAGTCATAACCACCACTTGAGCCCATTATGATTGAGGGAGAGCAACACTTTGACGTCAAAGACATTTGGGGCTCCTGTATATATTGGAGGAAAACCCAGTACTTAGTAGAATGGAAAGACTCCCCTTCCTCAGAGACTGAATGGGTTGATTCCCAACATATTAAAGCCTCCAGAGGGCTTTAAAAAAATCACGTGAACCTCATTGAACTACCTGCTAATTAGAAATGTATGTTTGTTTCTCCCTCCCCTCTTCTTTTCCTTTTACAGGATTAACGTAGGGGGGCAAAATGTCAGGACTGTCAGGCTCAGTTTGGCACCTCATAGGCATCCTGACATCAAAGGCTAGAAGGAGGGGGAGGATGGACAATAAAGATCCATGTTTATGTGATGGGAAATAGGGAGGTGGAAAGGGCAGGTGATAAAGACCAGACAAGCTCAGCAGAAGAAGTTTGCACCAGCATCCAAGGCCATGCATCCTGAGAAAGCATGTGAATTACCCCAACAACATGTTAGCATTTTCAGAACCCTTCAGCGAATTCTGATTAGCTGAAGAACAACAGATCATAAAGTAGGACTGGGACGAGGGGAAACCTTTCTGTATCTTTTGAGCGGGGAGACCCAGAGCTAGTCTGACTTTACTGCAGCCAATATCTTTTTAGATACCTTTTGCTTCAACCCAATGGAGTTGAGGGTCTTTCTTTCCTAAGGGGTTAAACAAGGTCTGACAAGCTTTCTGAAGAATTACAACTCCCCAAGCAGCCTTTTAAAGCCCTAAGCAACCTTTCTGAATCCTTAAGCAGCATAGTTCAGGACCCTCCTTCTCTTAATTGCCCATTATAATTAGATGGATCTACCTGATAATTTTATTTCAAAACATTTGGAGGGCGCCATCTTTTGGAAGGCCGACTTGAGGAAAATCAAATGGTGCTGATTTTTCTTTGTTTTCAGACCTGTTACCATTTCTTGGGTTTACCTTGTCATTCCTGGATTATTCTATATCCCTAATTCCCTTCACAGAGATGAAAGTAGCTGAGGCTTCCAGAAAGGCTGCAGTATAACATATGTCCTATTTTACTTTAGCTACTTGTGATTTTAGGAAGATATGAAAGAACTAGATATTTTCTTTCCTGATTTTTTATGATTCACTGTTGGATGGGTTTAAAAAAAAAAAGATATATGGAATGAAGTGTTGGGGTTTTTTTTTTTTTTTGGCTTTTTTAGGTGAATATGTGGTCATGACAGTACACTTCCATCTCCGAAGGAAAATGGGATATTTTATGATACAGACATATATTCCATGCATCATGACTGTGATCCTCTCTCAGGTGTCATTTTGGATTAATAAAGAGTCTGTTCCTGCCAGAACCGTTTTTGGTAAGTGTCACCATTGACTTTGTGTCTTGTCTTTTCAAATCAATATTAGTATAGCCAAAGTATTAAGAAACTTCAAAAGATTACCTCAAAAAGAAAAGTGATGATATGTTACACCATGATATACTTCTAACTCTTTAGTGAAAGAGTGAAGCTTAGAGAAATAGAATATTAATGTTATATTTATTATATTTATTATACATTGGGTGGTAACAAACTCAGGCTCAACCCGTCCAAGACTGAGTGGCTGTGGCTTCCGGCGCCCCGGTTCAGCCAGATTATTCCAACTCTGGCCATTGGGGGCGAAACACCGGCCCCCATGGAGAGGGCGCGCAATTTGGGTGTCCTCCTGGATTCCCGGCTGTCTATGGAAGATCATGTGGCAGCCGTGGCCAGGGGGGGCGTTTCATCAGGTTCGCCTGATGCGCCAATTGCGCCCCTTACTGGACCGGGGTGCCTTACGCACAGTCACTCAAGCACTCGTCACCTCTCGACTCGACTACTGTAATGCTCTCTACATGGGGCTTCCCTTGAGGTGCACCCGAAAGCTGCAGCTAGTCCAGAACGCAGCCGCGCGGGTGATTACGGGAGCGCCTAGACACTCCCACATAACACCTATCCTGCGCGAGCTGCACTGGCTTCCTGTGGTCTTTCGGGTGCGCTTCAAGGTTTTAACGACCATCTTTAAAGCGCTCCATGGCTCGGGGCCTAGTTATATGCAAGACCGCCTCCTGCCCCATACATCCCTCGGACCGATACGCTCCCACAGAGAGGGCCTCCTCAGGGTGCCGTCGGCTGGACAATGCCGACTGGCGACACCCAGGGGGAGAGCCTTCTCTGTGGCGGGCCCAGCCCTCTGGAACGACTTACCCCCTGAACTCCGCACCATCTCCGACCTCCGCCTCTTCCGCAAGTGTCTGAAGACACACCTATTTCATCTAGCCCAGGGGTCCCCAACCCCCGGGCCGCGGACCGGTGCCGGTCCGTGGCTGGATGGGAGCCGGGCCGCAAGGCTAGAGAGGAGGAGGGAGAGAGAAGGGGGCTGCCCCCTGAGCAGAGCGCGCAGGAGAACGCATGCGCGGCTGTTCGCACCGTTGGAGTGTGACTCTTCCTCCACCCTCGTCGACGGAGGGACTCCTGGACGCCGCCGGACCGGCCACCGATTCCCTCCCCTGCTGGCATGCCGGCCACTCGTTTTCATCCAGGGACTGCGGAGGCTCTGCGGGCTGGGGTGGGAACTGGCGGGTTGCTCCGGCGGCGCAAGGAGTCCCTCCGTCGACGAGGGTGGAGGAAGAGCCCCCACCATCCTCCTGCGTTCTCCCGCGCGCTCTTCCCAATGGGCTCCCCCCCCCTCCTCCTCCTCTCCAGCCCGGCTCCTATCCAGCCACGGAGCCTGACCGAGCGAACGAGCGACCAAGCCTGGCAGGCGGGATGAGGAGGCTGGGGGCGGGGGGACGGGACGACGATGACAACGACAGACACACATAGAGAGACAGAGGGAGGGAGGGAGAGAAAGATAGACAGAGACACAGAAGGAGTGATTGAATGAATGAATGCAAGACAGACAGACACACACACACACACACACACACAGAGTGACAGAAATGGGCGGATGAAGGAGAGACACAGAGAAAGAGAGAAAGAAAGAAAAAAGTGGGAGAGAGAAAGACAGAGAAAGAGACAGAAAGGAAAGAAAGAGACAGGAAAAGATACAGAAAGAGGGAAAGAGAAAAAGAAAGAGAAAGAAATAGAGAGAAAGGGAAAGAGAGAAAGAAAGAAATAGCGAGAGAGAAAAAGAGAGACAGAGACAAAGAAAGAGAAAGAGAGAGAAAGAAAGAAAGAAAGAACTTATGACCACAGTTGAGGCCAAAAGTTTGGTTGCTAACCAAGATCATTGTTAAGTGAGTTTCACATTTTCAAAGTTGGCCACGCCCACCCAGTCACATGACTGCTGAGCCACTCAGCCGGTCCGCAGAATTTTCTTTAAAATGAAACCGGTCCCTGGTGAAAAAAAGGTTGGGGACCCCTGATCTAGCCGGCCTAGCGTAACCTCCATACTGACTATTAGATAGTTTTTAAACTTGGGATTTTAATTCGGTTTTTAGCGCAGGGTTTATTTATTAGAATAAGTATTTTAAATTTCATATATTTTATATATTTTGTATGTATTTTAACATCCCTGTGCGCCGCCCTGGGTCCTAACAAGGAGAAGGGCGGGGTATAAATTTAATAAAATAAATAATAAATAAATAAATAAAATTAATATAGAATAGAAAATCAGAAGTTGCAGGTGCTCCATCACTTTAAAGAAGGGGCCTGGACCGCCATTGGTCTGAAATAGTATAAGGTCTCCTGCTCAAACAGAGTGTTGGACTAGATGACCTCCAAGGTCCCTTCAAACCCTATTTGTCTATGTTCTGTTAAATATGTTCTGAAATATTTTCAAACATCTATACTAGGTGAGTTATGAGGGAAAGAATTTGAAAATAGAAGAAACCTAAGGAATCTACATTGTACTCCAATTAAATAGTACGTTGTGTTGTTTACCCAAGTAACAAAATCTATTATTTTGGTCCTTTGACAAAAGACCAGTCTTCATTTACATGAAAATAAACTTCATCATCTGAACTTAACCATTGAGGTACAGAATAAATATGACGGCTCCCAGTTTTCCATCTGGAAAACCCCGTTCCTTGTCCATAGCATATGACAATGGGTCTACGACAATTTGCCATAGCCAACTCACAATGGCCAACTCATTACAGAGCAATTCACTGCAGGACAACAGTTACACTAACATTGAAGAAATAATGGAATAAAATCATTAAAGATAGGATGCCAAAGGAGAGACAAAATCAAATGTGAATGACAAAAATTAAAATATTTTTAACTATTTTAAATGATTACATTGAGTTGTTGAATTATTCAGCAGTGAGTTGTCCTTGGTGAGTTGTTACACTCCATATAACAATAGGATGTGACTTCCCTCGGCCAAGCCCCAAACCAGTGCTAGTTATGGAGTGGACAAAAATGTTCTCATTGAGATGAATCCCAGTCAAACTGGATGAGATCAACTGGGAGATTCTGGTAGCAGAGAGAGTGGGGAAAGCAGTGCATAAGCAGTTACTGATCGTGGGTAGAAAATATATTTTTAAATTTTATTTATTTATTTTTTTTATTAAAAAGAGTTTTATTGGTTTTTACAAATTTTTGATAGAATACATACATATATCATTTCACAATTTCATGCAATCAATCATTTGTTTCCATAGACATCCAGATAAAGGTTACACTATATAAAAGAAAGTCATTTTTTTTAAAGAAAATTTTATTTTTTAATATTAAAAACAAATAAAAAATATCATTCACTTCGTGCTTTGGTACAACATGTCGTTCAGATAAACGTTCTGTGCGTCCGTGCTTACAATCTCAAGTATATTTATCCATATTTCTTTCATCACGTATATATCACCTTTGTTTCACATAGCAACATTTTGCCGCCCTGGGTCCGTTTGGAGAAGGGCGGGGTATAAATTTAATAAAATAAACATTTTCATTTATCAAATCAATCTTACCCCCATAATTATTCAATATATTAAGCCAGGTATTTAAAAAAAAAAAGGAAAGAAAGGGAGAAAAGAAAATCTTCACATTTTGTAACATTGTTTTTGATTATCTCTAGAGGTTACTTTTTCTCCCTCTAAAGAAAGCAGTTTATCCTAGTTTTGTAATAATATAATATGTATATTATATCCTTTAAATTTCCCTTTCTTCCAACCATTGATAAAACTTATTCCATATTTCATAAAATTGTTCGTTTTCTTGTTCTCTAACTTCAAATGTTAATCTACTCATCTCTGCACATTCCATAATTTTACAAATAATTTCTTCATGTGAAGGAAGTTTCTCATTTCTCCAGTTTTTTGCAAACACAATTCTAGCTGCTGTCAAGATATTAACCATGGGGACTTTTAGGTAGTTTTAAATTGGGTTTTTAAATTTTGGTTTTAGCGCAGGATAGGTTTATTTAATAGTTTTTTAAATTATATTTATTGTATTTTGTATGTCTTTTAAATTTCCTGTGCGCCGCCCTGGGTCCTCTGTGGAGAAGGGCGGGATATAAATTTAAATAAATAAATAAATAAATAAATTAACAATTAAGTATTTCAAATTCTTATCAAGCGTTTCTGATGTAATTCCAAGCAAAAAAAGGTCAGGTTTAAAATTTATGTGTTTTTGTGTCATTTTCTCCAGCCATGTGTGAATCATAGTCCAATAGCTTTTAGCCTCCGAACAAGTCCACCACATATGATAGTAAGTGCCAGGCGTCTGATGGCATTTCCAACATTTTTCAGATTTGTTTTTATTCATTCTTGCAATTCTCGATGGTGATAGGTGCCACCTGTAAAACATCTTATACAAGTTCTCTTTATAAGCAGTTGACATTGTCATTTTATAATTCTGTGTCCACAATTTTTGCCACTTATCTAAATCAATCCCATGCCTAAAGTTTTTCCCCCATGTTATCATTGTTTCTTTCACTTGCTCCTGCTGAAGTTTAAACTCTAATAAATAGGCATAAAGTTTTTTGATTATTTTTTCATCGACACCTGTTAAGATTGATTTTATCTAATTCTGTCATTTTATCATAAATCCCTCCTTTCTTTTGGTCTTCCTTATATCTAGAATGTATTTGCATGTAAGTATACCAATTAATATTCCTTCCTTCTTGCTTTAATTCCTGAATAGTTTTAAGATCACCCCTTGAATTCAATAACTCCAAATATCTGATTGTTCGTTCCTTTTTATATATTTTAACGTACGAGAATACTTCAGTAGTTGATACCCAGACTGGTATTTTAAGGTAATGCAATCTCTTAATCTTTTCCCAGTTTATAATCAAAGATTCTCTTATGTAGTGACTCCTAAACATACCATGTTTCCTGTTGTTTCTATACGATAAAGCTGAGTGCCATCCCGATAACAAATCATGTCCTTCTAGTTCTAAAAGTCTATTGTTTCTTAATGTTATCCAATCTTTAATCCACATCAAATTTGCAGCTTGATAGTATAGTTCCCAATCAGGTAATCCCATACCTCCTCTTATTTTAGCGTCTTGTAAAATGTTTAGTTTTATTCTTGCTTTTTTCCCTTGCCATATAAACTTTAAAACCATTTTCCTCAACTCTTCAAAGAAGTCTTTACCCAATCTGATTGGGATTGTCTGAAATAAATATAGTACTTTTAGGTAAGATATTCATTTTTGTTGTAGCTATTCTCCCTATTAGTGATAATTGTAAATTCTGCCATCTCGTAAGATCTGCTGCTATTTGTTGTATAAGTCTAGAGTAGTTCTCCTTTTTAAGAGTGCTACATCTCGATGTCAAGTAGATTCCTAAATATTTAACCCTGTTTGTAATTTGAATTTTCAAGGTTTCTGTTAGTTCTTCTTTCTGTCTCGCTGACATGTTCTTTATCAAAATTTGGGTTTTGTCTTTGTTTATTTTCAAGCCTGTTATTTTTCCATAATCCTCAATTTTTCCTATCAATTTGGGTGTAGTTTTGAGTGGTTCTTCAAGAATAAAAACTAGATCATCTGCGAATGCTTGTAGTTTATATTGTTCTTTCCTAATTGTCAAGAAAGAAAGTCATTTTTGAGATCTAAGTCTTTTAGCTATTGTATCCTCTTCTCCTTGACTGCCAGTGGGTGGAGCCGTGGCCCCTCCCGTTCCCCCATTTTCATCCTCCAGGATTGAGGAATGTTTTTTAAGAAAGGCTTCCGCCTCTGCAATTGTTTTAATTCTTACTCTCCCCCCCTCCCAGAACACTAACATTCCTTCGGGCATCGGCCATTTGAACCACACCCCTTTTTTATATAATCTTTTTGATAAGAAGGAGTACTTCTTTTTCGGGATCTGTTTCAAAATGGCAATTTCACTCTGTTGATATATTAAAGGACCATCTCTCTGTGCTCTCAGGATCTCATCCCTTGTTGACCTTCTTACAAATTTAATATGTATCTCTCTGGGTACTTCATTTATTCTGGCATATGCTGAATTAATTCTATAAATCAAATCAATGTCCCCCCAAATATCTTCTTTGCTCTTTTTAGTATAATCTGCTAACATCGTGCACATTAAATCTTTTAAATTCTTGGAGTCTGCTTCAGGAACATTTTGAAACCTTAAAAAGTAAGACATTCTTTCAAAATCCATCCAAGACATATGACCAGCTAAATCCACAATTTCTTTTTGAGAATTGCTTATCTCCCCCCTCATCTCAACCGCCCTGCCTCCAATCCATCAATTCTTTGTTTATTTTCCATTAGTGCTTTTTGTGTCTCCAAAAGTTCCAATTTTGAACTAACATTGTCTTTCCAGATTTCTTTTATCTCTTTCATAATGTTTTGAAGAGTTTCCTCTATTGCTGATAGCTGAGTAGCTTCCCCCACCGTTTCTTTTGATAGCATTGAAGTAATCTTAGGTTGTTGTGGATGTTTTTTTGAAGCCATAATGAAAGTGTTAAGTTCTTGTCACTAATATGTCATCTGTTGGAGAAGTAGTCCATGAGGCGAGGAGAGAGTAAAAGTCAATATCCAAATTCAAAATACAATTTGCATAAAATCCAGAGAGAGAACAATCTTTTAGCAACAATCAAATAGGAGAAGAAAGAAGGCACATCTGGGAGAAATCCTAAGAGTCAGTTACATTAGCTTATAAGTAAAGTTCAGTCCCATAAGGACGAAGGAGTGTCAGCACATCACAAAGAGAAATATTTCTTGCTGAGAACAGAGAAGTGCCATCTTTTCTGCCCCTCTGGCAGTCGTGGAGAGCTAGTAAAAGTCCATCTCAATTGTTGCAAGACAGAGATACAAAGTATCAATAATGATCTTAAAGTGAAGAACTTTAATTTTCATTGTTTAGAGATCGGATGTTAGTTTCTCCTCCTCCCCAAGCCCGGGGAGCATTTTAAAGCGGCGCTTTTCTTTTTCTTCCAAGGAGGGGTTTTACAAACTCCCCCCTCCTTTTTCTTTAAAAAAGAAAGTTGAAGGCATCAATTGTTAAATCACTCACAATCCACTTGGCAGCAGCAACGGAGCCTCGGTGTTGCCTCCGGCCCTGGCTTTCAGCCCGTCCTCAATCGTAGCAGTCCCGGCACTCCATCGGCGAAGGGGACTCTTCCCCCCCGTGTCTCATTTTCCAGCACCTGGGACGAGGTGGGAGCAACCACCCCGACCGCCGTCAGGGTGGGAGGCTCACCGCGAGCCGTCCGTGCGGTGGGGGCTCTTTAGCAAGAGCCCCCATGCCCCCGAAGGCGCCGCGGGAGAAATCAAGCAGCGGACGTGTCTGAGACCCGTCCATCACTTCCGGAAACCGGAAGCAAAAAACCAAAATTTTTATTTTATTCAAAATAAAATTAGAATACAAAATACAGAACTCAAAAAAAGATATCCAAAAGGGGGAAAAACCCTACACACAAAACAATTTAAAAAGAAAAAGATCACCCCCCCTCATTACATATACATATAACATCCCCTCTAGAACACTGATTAATAGATTGCTACATTAGTACCCTCCTCTTATAAACTGACTGTCCCAAAAGTTTGAATTTACTAAATCTTTTTACAAATTGGTGACCTGTCTTCTCTAAGTTATTTTAATGCAAAGTAACAGGAATAATAAGAATAAAATTAAAGTTTCAAAATTAACAAACTGTTATTGTAATCCACTCATAGAAAATTTCCCAGAGCATCTTATCTATCCCAAGTCATCCCAAAAGTTATAAATAGTTCATCCTGAAGCAAAATCCACTTTTCTTTAATTGAATATAAAAGTCTCCTGTAATTATTGTGGTGCGTTTGTGTCTGCGGGGCCCCTGACCGGGGTGCGCGTGGCTGAAACCATGCGGGCTCCGAGGAAGAAGACAACGACACGTGATGGTAATTGCAGGAGATCGTGAGCAAGCTCTTTGGTCCCCGAGGAACCTCAGGAAGCTCTGTGATCAGCGTGGAACCTCAGAAGCCTCAAGCACCGCCCTGCAACCTCTTTTATTAGGCTCATACAAGGAAGCAAATACGTGGTCCAATAATATACATTGTTACCAAATATGGTTACATCCTGATACCTTATGCTTTGGGTGTTAGCATTCGGAGAAATGGAAACTTATCTTATCCCTTGTTCCGTAAACAGGAACTTATGAGTGCCATGTTGCAACAGTCTCCAGAATTAGTCTGTCTTCCGATCAAAGTCGAAATAGAAATATTTACCAGTTAACTGTAATAATTGTAATTGTTTCTAGGTGTTGGCAGATCTGTTGCTTGATTATCTTTTCAAGGCTCTTCCTAGGTATAGATGTCAGGCTTATTGATTTGTAGTTTCCATTTCCCCCCCTTTTTTTTGAGGATGAGAATCTTTAGAAGATTGAATCTTCAAAAATAAGACACCCCCCCCCCTTTTGCATCATGGCAGATGTTAAGAAGCAATTAAGCAGCTTCCTTATCATTGTCCCCCATTAGTGTCCTGATTGTTTCCTTCATTTTTTTCTTGCTTTTTATATGTTGAAAGAAACGTTTTTTAAAAAAAATTTTTTTACATTTGTTGCAAGTTTTAGTTCATTTGGAGACTTAGCTTTCCTGACTTCATCTTTGCAGATTTGGGCTATATGCTGGTATTCTGCCTCAGTTATGTACCCCTCATTCTATTTTTTATACTTGCCCTTTTTGTGTTTCAATTTATCAGAGAGTTCTTTGTGCAACCATGCTGGCCCCTTCTTGGATTTCCTTATTTCTGTTATTGTGGTCGACTGGGCTTTTAAAATTATATATTTTAGTGTTTCCCAAGCTTCTTGGGGTTGTTTTCTCCTTTAAGATTTTCATCCATGGATTCCTTCCCAAGCTTTCTGTATGTTTGTCAAAATCAACTCTTCTTCAGTGTAAGAAGCTGGTTTTATTATGTTCTATTGTTTTGCAAGCATTATATCAAATTCAAATATGACATGGTCACTCTCCCCCACGGTTCCCCTAACTTCCACCCCGTTTTTCCTTTTCTTCTCTTTTAGTAAGATTTGGGTCCAATATAGCTGTCCCTTTAGTTCCCTCCTCTAACTTTTGGATGACAAAATTGTCAGCTAGATTAGTCAGAAACCTGTTTAATATTTCCCATGATGCAGAATTTGTCTTCCAGCTGATGCCAGGGTAAAGTACTCCTTTTTTTACTACGGCTTATTTCCTACATACATTTGTTAACTGAGTGGCAAAAAGTCCATCTATTTCTTCTGCTTGGTTGGGTGGTCTGTAGTATGCATCTATGGCAATGTCATTCTTTTTTTTCTTTTACATTGACCCATATGCATTCTGGGAGGCTTCCATCCTTAATGTCAAGGTTCCAACTGGCAAACCCAACCAATTCAGCACTCCGAGACAATCAGCTTCCTCAAAGAATTGTTTGATTGAGTGCATCATTTCGGCACGCATGAAAGCGGAACCAACTGTAATTATTTCCCATGGTTTTATTAAATATAATTAAAAAATAGACATTCCCCTCCCTCCTTGTCACAGGTCACATTGTCCAATTAAGTGTTCTGGCGTCTTCCTGGCAACTCCTTCTAGCCTCCAGCCAGCATCTGTTGAGATGAACTGGGTCCCTAGAGGACCATCTGTTGTTATTGTCTGGTCTGACATTCAAAGCTGGTATAGCTATTTTATTATTTTAGTTGGGTTTTAATTAATGTTCTTAGCACGGGCCAAATTTTATTTAATTCTCATTTTAACCATTGTGACTGTTTGTATTTATTTGTATTTTGTATTTTATAGTTCCTATGCACCGCCCTGAGTCCCATCTTGGGAGATAGGGCGGTATAGAAATCGAATAAATGAAATGAAATGAATGAATGAAAGCCTCTCCCCCCTCCCATACGGAGTGGCAAACTAAGAAATGAAAAGAGAGCTGTGGCAGCCTAGTTCCATGTCGAAGTTGACAATTGGATCCCCTTAGAAAGTGAGAAGCAACAAGCACACACACACACACACACACACACACACACACACACACACACACACTAATAAAGCCAGGGAGGCCCTTTTGGTTTCTGGGGTAAAGTTTCCTTATCAATTAATCTGCCTTCATATTCTGCACTTTCACAGCTTCCGACACTGGGTAGCCAATGGACCAGGTACTGGAGTTTCCCCTTGCATAGCCTAGAATCCAGCATCCCTTTAACCTCAGAGTGTGCCTCCCCTTCCACTACAATTGGACCTGGAGCTACCCTGGCTACTGGCCTTAGTGCTGACCCCACCACCGGCTTAAGCAAACTGCAATTGGACATGGGGTGCACTTTTCCCAGTAGACATGGCAGTTTCAACTCTACTGTAACCGGGTTTATGATTTTCACTATGGGAAAAGTCATAAAGAAGGATGGGCCAAATTTCCTTCACAACAATATGAGAGACTGATAATTTCATATCAAAAACAATTACTTCAAGTTATTGCTGCTGAAGGTAGTTCTACAAGCTATTGAAGGAGTGCTTGGTTTTTCACACGACTTCTCCATTTTGGCTATCTTTTTCTAAAATAAATGATGACATGGTGCAATATGTCATATGTTGTTGTTCGTCTGAGGTTGTGTTTACCTACGTTTAACAACTGCTAAGGAGCACATGATTTTTTTTTACTATATCCTGATATGTAAAATCATAGAACTCAAAGAGGTGTTTTATAGAGTATATTAAAATCACTGATATTTTCCCCCAGGAACTGTAAAAGCATGACTGTATACTCTGAGACACCACTGTTTCATTGCCTTACACCAATTAAATGGGGAATTAATTGACCTTGATGCTTTTTAAATAAAACTTTCAGATATAGGTTTTCTTTTTTAATTAAAAAAGTAAGTGAAGTCTTCAAGTTGAGCTCATTTCTTGATGACTGCATGAACAAACCCATGTGGTTTTTCCTCCAGCAGTGCAGAAGTCATTGGCATTGCCTTCTATAAGAATTTTTTAAAACTTCTCAGTATATCCTATAGTTCTGGTAATCATAGGGATGTTCTGACCCAAAACACGACAAGCCCTTTGTAGTTAACGAAACATTCCTTTTATTAGGAGCACATAGCAGGTTACGAAGCCTCTAAGTCCGTGATGGCGAACCTAAGGCACGGGGGCCACAGGTGGCACGTGGAACCATTTCTTAGCGCACGCGAGGCATTGCCTTGTCAGCTCCAGTGCGCTTGTGTCCACTGGCCGGCTGATTTAGGCCTTCTTTTGAGACCATTTCCCGCCCCTGGAGGTTTCAGGGAGGCTCCTGAAGCCTCTGGAGCCTGGGGAGGGCGAAAAAAGCACGCCAAAAGCAGGGGGTCACGCACATAGCATTATGGGTGTGACATGCTCACGGACGACCCCCCCTGCGCTCCCTCCGTTTTTGGCACGCGAGCCAAAAAAGTTTCGCCATCTCTGCTCTAAGTCCTGCCGAAAGTGACACTCGCTTCCTTTCCCCCTGAACTGCCCCAACACCAGGAGTCTCTCTTTCTCCCCACACTTGCAAAGGAAATCCTGGAAGGTGCGCGTACTTTCTTCCAACACACACACACACATACACACACGTTCAGAAGACACTGCAGATTCCAAGAAGAATTCTGATAATTTCCAGACAGGATTCGGCAGTGAAGGCTACCAGTGGCTTACCGGCAGGGAGATGAATATTTGTCTGTCGCACATATTCATCTCCGCCCTCTGTCTTTTATCCCCAGAGCTAGGATGGGCTTTGCTAGCAGTGGTGGTTCTTCCATGCCAAGGACCGCCCCATAGATTTCCACTGCACTCCCCTTCTCTGCCTTCTGCACATCCACTGCTCATCAGCCACCTCCAGATGTGGGAGCTGTTGATTCTCCACCTGAGATGTGATGGGCGGTCCAGGCTCCGCCTCTGACTCTCTGACAATTCCCTTCCCTCCCCCCCCCCTTGGAGTTCTCAGACTGCCTTGATTCTGGTCCTGACTCCCATGTCACTTCCTCATCTGATTTGGCTGCCGAAGGAGTTGGTGGCCAAGAGGCCACAAGAGCAGGTTTCCCAGCCAAGTAAGTCTGACCCTGTTTAGCTTTGCCAAGATCAGCCAAGATCAAGTTTGTATAGCCACTTGCTCTATTCAAAGACCTTCTTCGTGGAAGATAACATTCAGAATAGCAGAAATGGAAGGGATATTGGAGGTCTTCTAGTCTAACCCTAGAACTCTGCACAAGCAGGAGACGGCTGTTCAATCTCTTCTATAAAATCTCTACCGATGGAGCACCTACAACTTCATGTGAATTCACAACATAAACTAACACACTTTGTATTCAGCTTCTCCTCACAATTGAAGGGAAGTTATGTTTTTGGTATTTTTTCTTCATTTCATAAAGATACCAATTACATTTATTGTATTTCTTTTCTTCCCAAGGAATAACCACTGTGTTGACCATGACAACTTTGAGCATCAGCGCCAGGCATTCCTTACCTAAGGTCTCCTACGCCACAGCCATGGATTGGTTCATCGCTGTATGCTTTGCCTTCGTATTCTCTGCACTGATTGAATTTGCAGCTGTCAACTATTTTACAAACATTCAGACAGAAAAAGCCCAAAGGAAGGGGGCGAAATCCATCCCTGAATGTTCAGCCCCTGTGCAGAAGGAAATTTGTACAGAGGACACATCCACGGTAATACCCATTGCTACCAAAATGACCCCTGAGAGCATGTTAAAAGACGTGTGGAGAGATGGGTTGAGCACTTGGTGTGGCTTTATCTTAGGTGGACATTTGAAACTTCAGGGACTGAGTTGAACAGTTGTTGAAGGTGTGAGAGTTGTAGGGTCTTGGAGAAGTCTTGCATGTCTATTTGAGGCCTTTCATCTCTTTCCTGGTTAAAGACGGGAGAAAGTTGTGATGTCAGTGTTAAGCAGTCATGGTGTGAGGCATTCTGGGTAATACTAGAAAGGATTTTGTGCCCTTGAACCAGTGGTGAAATCTAATTTTTTTTGCCACCAGCTCTGGCTTGGTTGGGGGGATGCTGGTCATGTGACTGGGTGGGCGTGGGCAACCTTTTTTAGTTTTTAAAGCATTTTTAACTAGTAAAAAGTGATTTAAAAAGTAAAAAAAGGTTCCAATGATCAGCACCTGACCAGGCTGACCAGCCCTTTGCCAAGCCAGACCCAAGACCTGCCTTTCCACCTCAGTCACCAAGTCCAGGAGATGACAGAGATCGAGGGGCAGAGAGAGAAACAAAGTGTGCTTGGCTCCCCCTTCTCACTCAACCCAAGCTTCCTGCTGTGGATTTTCACACCTTGCTTCATGCGCCCAGGATCGTTGCCCTTGTCTTCCTCCTCCTCCTCTCCGTCTCCTTCCTCTTCCAGCTGTCACTGAATGTCCTTGGCCCCAGGGAGCCTCTAGTATCCAGCTGCAGCAGCTGTGGAGGACCTTTCGCACGCACCGGGCGTGCACTGGCCCAACGCAGCCCACCCACTTTGCCTGCAGGACATTGCGCTCAGTGCTCAAGAAGCTTCCCAACCTGAAGTGCAGAGGAAGGAGGAGCTTCTGTTTCCCCTCCCCTCCGCAGCCAGTGTGGCTCCTCTGGAGCCCTGGGGCTCTGGAGCTGCTCTTGCCATCACTGCGGTGGCGAGTGCCAGGCTGCGTGTTTCTTTTGAAAGCGGTGTGCGACCCTCTCCATCCCTGCCACCCTCTCCCTATCTTCATGCAAGCAAGGACGAGGGAGTTGCTAAGAGCGAAGGGTTGTTATCTTTGGAGCTTAGAGGATTCGTCCTCCCCCCTCCCCCCCCCACCAGTTTGAGGAGACAGTACCCCACCGCTTACCCCCTTCCCCCCCACATCGAGGAACTCTTGGCCTCCCTTATTCACGTCATTTGCTTTTGGAGTGGGGAACAGAAGGGGGCAGAAGAGGAAAGAAGGAAGGAAGCAGGAGGGTGCCGAGACATCAGAAGGCATGGAGGTGGTGCAGGAAATTGTCCGGGCTCCAAAGGTGAATCCCACCAACCTCAGGGTCTTTCATGGCTTGTCTGGGTGGGGGTGGATTCCCTCCTGTTTGCTGCTTGATGAGTCTGGACAGTATTCAGAAATTGAAATCAAAGACGCAAACATCAAACAGAACAGAAAAGGTAATGATTCCAGTGGAAAAAGACATTCACTACAACCCCCTGTAAACCCCCCTTCCAGAGGCAGCCCACATCCCAGTCTAGCCTGAGCCCTAGAAAAAGTTGGAGTTGTTCAAAGCTCATGTCTATGGGACCAGAGTTAGGGCCATTTGAATCTTGGGGTGCTGGGAAGACAAAACAAATCCTGCCTTTGAATGACCATGCATAATCCAGATCTCTGTATTATCCTACAGGATGGGCAATAACAGCAAGAGAGAGACAGTTGCACAGATAATTAGACCATGTGCCATTTGCCATATATAACCAGCATCTTCAATTGTGCACATAAACTTCCTGATATTCAGTGCAGCTTTCCTAACAGTAGCCCCACAACTAGGGGTGGGTTTCAGCTGGTTCTCACCGGTACGCATGTACTCCTTTGTGTGCCTTCCCGTGCCTGAGCTCTGGAGGCCCCGTACCAGAACACTCCCTCCCCTGGCCTGCCCCCCCCCTGCTCTCTCTGCCCACCTGCCACTTGCTCCCTCCCCCCGCCCGCCTGCCCAGTTGCTGCTCGCTTGCCCCCCCTGTCTGCACCAGGTTTGCCCTGCCCACCCGCTTCCTTTGATGGCATGGAGGGTTGGGAGAAGGCCATATGGCACATGTTCCCTTCTCTTTGAAAGCCACCTGGTTTCCAATGGGGGGTCTGCATGGATTTCTCCCCCCCATTAGAAACAAGGTGGCTGTCAAAGAGAAGAGAGCAGTGCACGCCACGTGGGCTTCTTCCAACAGCCGAAGAAGGAACAGGAGGCGAGGACACTCCCTTCTCTTTGACAGCTGCCTAGTTTCCAATGGGGGTGGAGAAGAAATCCATGTGTTTTTCCTCCCTCTGCATGGATCCCCCCCCCCCCCCCCAGAAATGAGGTGGCTGTCACACACACAGAGAGAGACAAAGGGAAGGAAGGAAGGAAAAAGGAGAACTTATGATCACAATTACCACAATTGAGCCCAAAATTTTGGTTGCTAAGCAAGAGTTAAGTGAGTTAAGTGAGTTTCACCACATTTTCCAAGTTGGCCATGCCCATCCAGTCACATGACTGCAAGATGATCAAGGCATGAATGAGCATGAGAAAGGTCTAGTACCATTGATCCACAAGATAATATGACCACAGATGCTGCCAATGTTTTGAGCCAGAGCTTAATGTTCCAGGTCAATTTTTAATTTATGCATCAGTTTTATCTGATAACTTCATTCAGAAGTAAAAATGGAGAGACCTGGACCCAGTTGTGACATCTTTGGTAAATAACTTACAGCAGCAGGGCTGGGCACATAAAGTATATTCTGGAGTTTCAAATGTCCTCTGCCAAATCTACCCAATTTAGCCTCAGATGTAGTTGCTGAGAACTCCTATTTTTCACTGTGTGCTTCCCTGATGTCTTCCATCTAACCCAATACATTAGAGAGATAGTGCACAATTTCTCCTCATTCCAAAAAAATATATATATCAACTTTCTGCCTTATAGGGTAAAAGTGTAAAACTATATATTTTTGTTCTTTTACATTTCTGGAGAAAAACCAATCTTGTAAGAATTAAAGAAAATAAAACTATATTTAAGAAAACATATAGAATCATATAATATATTGCATGAAATGATTTGAACAAATACATTCCGTGTGCTCAGTAGATGAGATGATGCTGATCTGCTGTAATTGGTGATCTAGAACAATATTTATACTTATGAATTAATTTTCATTAAAAGAAATAAAATAGTTTGGAAAACATTCTGAAATTATGCAGAATGCCTTGCTTATCTAGAATGATAGGAAAAACAAGACAGTAATGCTAAACTAATAAACACTGACATAGATCAAAATTCTAACATTGTATCCTGCTAAATATGGTACCAACCATATTTTTTGCACCAAAAGCGGGTGGAAATATCTGTGCATCTTATAGAGTGAATATTGCAGCAGGGGGAGTGGGGGTTGTCACCGCTGTTAAAATTTGCCATCACCAGGGAACGTTGAAGCCTTTGCTGCTATGCAGCTGATTGGTGGTTGGATGGGCATCCCAGAATACAGCCGATCAGCTGTTCTAGGCAGCTGGGATCCTCGCTGCCTGTTGCCTCTACCAATTGCTGTTACCACCAATCGCTGCCTCCATTCACTATTGATTGCTGCTGCTGCCAGCACTGCCGCCAAATGGCAGTGGTGGCGATAGGTGGCAGAGAACAGCAATGATCAGTGGCAGTGGCAAAAGACAGTGGCAGCAGCAATCAGCGGTGGTGGTGAATGGCAGGAAATGGCGGTGATTGGCAATGATAGGCGGTGGCGATCCCCAGTACCCAGAACAGTTGATTGGCTGTATTCTGGGAGGCCGATCCAGCTGCCAATCAGATGCTCTGCAGCAAAGGCTCCGGCGTTTCCTGCTGGTGGCAGCAGCTCAGCTCAGTTGACCGGTAGTTGGCGCAATGGAGCGGAGTCCTGATGACCCAGGTGCTGCGACTGCGATAATGTGCTGAAGCTGATCAGGCTGTTTGCTGCCTGGACGCTAACCAGATGAATACCGGATGGATACTGGGATGCAGAGGCAGATTTCTTTTCCTTGTTTTTCTCCCCTAATATGCAACTTAAATTTTATTTATTTATTTATTTATTTATTTATTTATTTATTTATTTATTTATTTATTTATTTATTTATTTATTTATTTATTTATTTATTTATTTATTTTTCGGATTTTTATACCGCCCTATCTCCCAAAAGGGACTCAGGGCGGTGCACAGAAAGAATAAAACGTAGTAGATACAATGATAATATAAAAGTTAAAAATACGTTAAATACAATGGGTCTGTGCCAAAACTTATACTTAAAAGCAATTACAATTATTACAATTGGGACTATCATAAAAACTATGCTAAGCCAGCGACATGGAATAGGTGTGTTTTTAAAGTTTGACGGAAGAGGAGAAGGTCCATGGTGGTGCGAAGGTCGGGGGGCAGGTCGTTCCAGAGGGCAGGGCCTGCCACAGAGAAGGCTCTCCCCCTGGGGGTCGCCAGCCGGCATTGTCTGGCAGACGGTTCCCTGAGGAGGCCCTCTCTGTGGGAGCGGACAGGTTGAAGGGAGGTATGTGGTAGGAGGCAGTCCCACAAACTTATGGTCCGGTGCGTCCTACAGTGTGACAAAAAATACAGTATTTTTCCTAAATAATATTCTTTCAAAACAAAAGTCCTTTGCTGCTTTTCTCTGGAGTTACTCCCAAATATATGGGTGAATTCCATCCATTTATCAAAATTGTTGTGGAGATACTATTTACTTTGTCGGGTACAGTAGTTGAGTTCTCCATGCAAGATGTTTATCTGTCTCTAGCAGAGGAGAGAATGAAGGAATTTCCTTAGTATACATGCTAAGGCTCTCAGGCTCCAAAATCCATAACAACACATTGAGATTCTCTAAGCAGTTTCCTTTATTGTTCAGAAATCTGAAGCAAACAATTTGCACCATAAAATATTCGCTCCGGGAACTATTAGGGAGGAGACATCTTCATCCCCTTTCTCCCATACCAACTATTGAAACAATGTCTCTTGCTCCTCCAAAATGCACTTCCTGCCTCCTGAGAATCCAGACAACATTTCACCACAAAGTTCCATATCTGAGGGAATCTGTGTCTTTGAATTCCGATGGTATCTAGCATTAAGATCCATGGGGAAACTGCAGCACGATGAACATAACCCGAAAATGCAAAACAGAACTTCCTTCTTTTGGAGACAAACCTTGCATTTTCATCGGTGTAATCTTGCTAAATGATCAAGATTCCATTCCTCATGAAGACCTTTGCTTTGTGCCAGTAGCAGTTTGGAGGCTTGCTATTATTCTTCTAGTTGCAGTTGTTGCTATTTGGATAGATGCTTGCCCTTCCCAACAAACAATGTCAATGCAATGTACAATAGTCTTCAATGGGTCAGCAGACTTCTGATAACAGCTGTGGGTTCCTTTCCTAGCTATTTGAGAGAGAAGAGCTTTTCAAGAAGAGAAGAAGAACAAGAGAGAGAAAGGAGTGTCAGAAAAGGGGGAAAAAGAGGTTCGATCTGCTTTTAGTTCTGACTCTTCTCAATGTTTACTTCAGCCTCAGACTCTAGTCCCATTGCCTTGCAATCCTGTGGTAGAATATATCATGTTTCTCCGAAAATATGACCCGGTTTTATTTTCTTTTAGGCTTGAAAATAAGCACTTGGGCTCATTTTGGGGAGGTGTTATTTTTCTGAGGTGCAGGAGGCAGCAAGCGTGGTCACCTCACGGCTACTCAGCCTGTTAATTGTAGCCCCCAGATCAGCTGAGCCAGTGAGGCCCCGGAGTTCTGTCTCTCAGGACACCTGGAGATGTTTCCAGTGCACTCTTGCTAGCCCCAGCCCTGCCCATGGCGCCAAGCAGCTTCGCAGCCGAGGGCCCCTCTCTTCCGCAGTTCACCTTGTGGGCCTGGAGCAAGCAGCGACCATGGTTTGCACTCCACCAGGTCTGGATGTTAGGTGTTGCTCAAGCTGCTGCTTCGTACAATCACGGACCTACGCCTCTTTCGCCGGGCATTAAAAACATACTTTTTTCATGTGGCTGGCCTGGCATAGTCTTTTATTATTGATTTTTAGTCAGGGTTTTAATTATGAATTTTAGCACGGGCTTTAAAATTGATTTAATTTATTTTTAACCATGTTTGATTGTATTTATGACCTCTGTTTTATTATTCCTGTGCACCGCCCTGAGTCCCATTGGGGAGAGAGGGCGGTATAGAAATATAATAAATAAAATAAATAAATAAATGAGGCAGAAAGCCATACGGTCTGTTGGAATTGCTACCCCCCCTGCCTCTACCTGGCTGCTGCTGCTTGAGAAAAGGGCGATCAGCAGAAAAATCCCCCTCCCCATTTTCCTATCGATTGTCAAAAAGGCTCCACCCCAAGTCTTCAGCTCTGCACTACTGGGATGTGCATCTGTGCTGGACTTGAGAAAAGGATGATAGGAAGGAATATTCCCCTCCCCATTTCCCTGCCAATCGCCCTTTTCTCAAGTGACATCTGATCGCCTGAAAGGGGCAGGCTGCACTTTGCTTCTATCACAAGCATGTGCTTCCCATAGTTTTCCAGAACTGCCTGCAGATCAGCCTTTTCTCAAGCAGAGCAGCCGAGTAGGGGTGTGTGTGGAGCTGATTCTGATGGGCCGCATGGCTTTCTGCCTCATCATAGCAGCAGCCTGAGCAACACCCGGGTTCCAGGCCTGGCGGAGCACAAACCATGGTTGCCACCTGCTCTAGAGCCACACAAGGTGAGATGCGAAAGGGAGAGGCCCTCAGCTGCAGGGTTGCCTGATGCCGTGGGCAGAGCTGAGGCTAGCAAGAGCGCACTGGAACTCCTGGCCCTATCTGGCTCAGCTGATCCGCAGGCCATGATTAAGGGGCCAAGCAGCCATGAGGTGACCGAGGAAGGGAAAGGCTGCCTCCTGTGCTGGCCATGCCCATCCCCTTCATTAGGGTTTATTTTTGGGGTAGGCCTTATATTAGACCCACAAAAAAATAAGGCTAGGCCTTAATTTGGGCTAGGTCATATTTTGGGGGAAACATGGTACTTGCAGGAGGAAGGGGGTGTTTCCCAAGGAACAAAGAGACCACTCAATGGGGAATCTTTGATGTGCACAAGAGAGCCAGTGTAGACAAAACCCTAGCTTTTCACAGGGCATATCTAATAGCTATGGAGATTGGTGCTTGCATGTGACTTCGAATTAATGTTGATGCCTACTGACTGTCTGGGCAAATGACTGCCTGGACAAGTCCCTGCAGTTTTCTTGGCAAGATTTCAGACGTGGTTTGCCTTTGCCTGTTGAGAGAGAGAGAGTCGTGCAAGGCCATCCTGTTAGAACTTACAATCTAAAGGCATAAAAACATTGCAGCCTTGCTTGGGGCACGCAAAAGATTATGGGGTGGGGTGGGGCTGCTTATCACTCTGAAACTTCTCCTCCTGCCTTTTAATCAATTTTTAACATTCATCAAATCTTTCAATTTTCACGTACTTTTTAATGCTTTTTTTTATTGGACACTGCTCAGAGGGCAGGTCTTAAATATGAAAAATAAATAAAATGGTAATGTCAATTGAAAAAGTTTCTTGAAAACTATTTTTAATTACTATGATTATAAGTCAGAATAAGGACGTGATAAGAGAAAAATGGGGTGTCCCCTCCCTTTAGTGTCCTAAGCATGTGTTTACTTTGCTTAATGGTTAATACAAGGCTGGATCCCAAGCTGTTTTGAACTTCCACTAATTTTTGCTCTGGAAAAAACAAACTCCTTAAATTTAAAATGCAGTCTTAATAATAAAACATGGATTATTTGAAGCTTTCTCAAATGTATTTTTCTAAAGGGCACATAATCAAGAGTTAAATATGCTAATAAAAATCAGTGGTGTCCTATAAAAAGAAGTGTTTTGATTCACAATGAAACTCAAAATTTATGCACCTCTGTTGAAGTAGAATAAAGCATTAACAGTGAACCTCGACTTTTTACTTTTCCACAATAATATAAACTAGCTATTTCTATAACAACAAATCAATCTAATCTATTTTTTTCTTCTCTAAGTGATTGTACTGTATAAAATAACCCCTCATAACACCTTTACTAGCATCCCACACAGTTTTTAAACTTATCCCTTTGTTCAAATTATTATCAAAATACTCAGGTAGTTTATTTTTACAATTTTTTATAATCATTTCCTTTTGCAGAATAGATTCATTTATTCTCCATCTAAAACTCAATCTCTTTCCTTTTAGTAGCAAAATCATTGGATTATGATCAGAAAAAGATTTACGTAAATAGCTACTTTTAAATTTTTATTTGCATGATTTTTAGAAGTTCATATCATATCAATTCTTGAAAAAGATTTATGACTTTCTGAAAAAAAAAAGTATATTCTATGGTGGACTAATTTTTATATCTCCATGAATCTAGTAGTGTTAAATTGTCCATCATCTCAAAAAAGATATTTGGTAATTTACCCTGGAAGGTTTAATCCCCATAGTAGATGTTCTCAGTTTAGGTTTAAAATGACAATCCATAACATAATAGCTTGTTATTCTTCTTATAAAGTGAACTACAACATCCCTTGGTAACTTTCTCAATTGCTCAAAATCTTAATTGAAATTCCTTAATCTGGTCTTCCAAAATTGTTCTCTCATCCAATTCAGATTTACAGAAAGTATTTGTCTTCTCCAATTTGTGCTCCATAAGATCCACTCTATCCTTCATCTGTTTGATATCTCCATTCAGACACTGGATTTCCTCCCAGTTCCCTTGCCAGAACATCAATCTTGGAGAACATTTATTCCCATAGATTGAATTAATTCATGTGTTTTAGCTGTATATTCATCCATAAAGGGCCTTAGAAGTTTTATATCTACAGATAATCTCTGTAATTTTTGTCTTCTTATATGTGGCCACAACGATACGTAGCTGAAATTAAAAAAAAATAAATTAAATTTTTTAGAGTTATAGATTTTTAGGGTTAGAGATTTATAGTGTAAAATCGAATTGGTTTAATAATGCTAGTGAGACATTAAAAAGAATTAGCCATGCTATAGCCTTTTGGTTCCCTTTTATGGTGAATCAATGATATAACAGGAAAAGAAGCAAATGTCAGGGTTCCAAACAGCATCCAATATAAAATCAGAGTTCAGGGCAAGAGAGTCCTCCAAGTTCCAATTTATTAAAAGAGTCACGTTGGTGCATCTGGGAAAACCTGAATCTGAAAGCTTCCAGGTTTCCACCCAGATGAAAGTTCAAGATCCTGCCCCAACACCCACAAGCCAACATGGGTTTGTCAAAAACAGATCATGCCAGTCAATCTAATTGCATTCTTTGACAAAGTGACAAAATTAGTGGACCAGAGGAATGCTGTCAATATAGTTTACTTGGACTTCAGTAAGGCATTTGATAAGGTAGACCATAACCTACTACTAGATAAAGTAGAAGAATGTGGGATAGACAGCATCACCACCAGATGGATTCATAACTGGCTGACCAACCACATTCAACATGTAGTCCTCAATGGAACTGCAAATACATGGAGGGAAGTATGCAGTGGAGTACCACAAGGCTCTGTTTTAGGCCCCAGTAGTCTTCAACATCTTCATCAATGATTTGGATGAGGGAATAAATGGGGAACTCATCAAATTTGCAGAGGACACCAAGCTGGCAGGAATAGCCAACACTCCAGAAGATAGGCTTAAGATACAGAAGGATCTTGACAAACTTGAACATTGGGCACTATCTAATAAAATGAAATTCAATGGTGAAAAGAGTAAGGTTCTACATTTAGGCAAGAAAAACAAAATGCACGGGTACAGTAAAGGTGGTACCTTGCTCAATAGTAGTAATTGTGAGAGGGATCTTGGAGTCCTAGTGGACAACCATTTAGATATGAGCCAGCAGTGTGCAGCAGCTGCCAAAAAAGCCAACACAGTTCTAGGCTGCATAAACAGAGGGAGAGAATCAAGATCACATGAAGTGTTAATACCACTTTATAATGCCTTGGTAAGGCCATACTTGGAATACGGCATTCAGTTTTGGTCACCACGATGTAGAAAACATGTGGAGGCTCTAGAAAGAGTGCAGAGAAGAGCAACAAAGATGATTAGGGGATTGGAGACTAAAACATGAAGAACGGTTGCAGGAACTGGGGATGTCTAGTTGAATGAAAAGAAGGACCAGGGGAGACATGATAGCAGTGTTCCAATATCTCAGGGGTCGCCACAAAGAAGAGGGAGTCACGTTATTCACCAAGGCACCTGAGGGTAGAACAAGAAGCAATGGTTTGAAACTAATCAAGGAGAGAAGCAACGTAGAACTGAGGAGAAATTTCCTGATGGTTAGAACAATCAGTCAGTGGAACAGCTTGCCTCCAGAAGTTGTGAATTCCTCAACATTGGAAGTCTTTAAGAAGATGCTGGGTAGCCAATTGTCTGAAATGGTATAACATTCCTGCCTAGGTGAGGGATTGGACTAGACGACCTCCAAGGTCCCTTCCAACTCTGTTATTATATTAAGTTCATCCCATGGTCCAATCCTCCACTGCTGTGAAGACAGATTCCTCCCATCCAGTTCCAGCTAGGTGCAGAGACAAAGATCACCTTGAGTTTCTTAGAAGAATTTTGTTATGGATGCATATCACCCCACTTCATATAACCCCCCTCCCATTTTCCCACAGTAGAAAGTGTGGCAGGCCTGAAGTCCAAAAAGAAAGGATGGCTTGCAGGCATGAAAACAAAAGGCTTAAAATCTGTCTCTTTTTTTAGGAGCTCACACAGTTAGTCCAATCAAACACAGTTAAAATCAAAACTATTTTACCCCCCCTTCATGGCAAGCACAAAACACCATTGGAGCATTACTTATTTTAAACTCAAAAAGAAGGTTCTGCAGAGCCAGCTTGCAGTATAAAATCTTCTCAAGAATTGAAATCCAAAAGATTCAAAAATAGTTTCCTCAATGCTTTAGTTTCTAGCAGTTTCCAACTTCTTTATTTTGGCTCAGACAGCCCAGCTCCTCCCTCCTCACCATCTTAAAGTTATGAAGCTTCAAAAATGATGATAGTTCTACAAAAAAGAAACAGCAAGCTGCAACCAGAGAAAGCCTCTTTCAGCATGAAAGGTAAATATGCAGAAAAACTAGTGCCTAAGAAGCAATAGCCGCCTTTATTGTCATTGTGAAGAGCTGGTTCTTCCATAGTGAACTTGCATGATTGCCCTACCCCAGCCATGGATTCACCTGACGACGACGACTACTACTACTACTACTACTACTACTACTACTACTACTACTACTACTACTACTACTACTACTACTACTACTTCAAGAAGCTGTCTGAGAGCACCCAAGCATTTAGGGGAGCAAAAGGGTTAATTTCCAAAGCCTCCCTTTTCCCGGGGAGATTTCTTCTGGCTTAGAAAACATTCTAAGCCTATAAATGTGGAGAAACTATAACAGAGACCAACAACTCTGCTACATGAAGGGTGAGTACTGTGTTTCCCTAAAAATAAGACTGGGTCTTATTTTCTTTTGACCCGCGAAATAGGCACTTGAACTTATTTTCGGGGAGGTCTTATTATTTTTGAGGTGCAGGGCTGCTGCTCTGTTGCAATATTTTGGGGGAGGGCTTATTTTAGTGCATGTGCTCCAAAGCCTGATTGGGCTTATTATCCGGGGAGGTCTTATTTTTGGGGAAACGGGATATTTCAGCCAGAAGTGAGTTTCTCTCTCATCTTCCATGATTGCCTGTTGATCACAGGTTGAAGCTGTTTGATTTTTCTGTTAGGTTTCTTCATATGTTTTCTTTTTAAAGCCACTGTTAATAGAGACCTCAAATCCAATCATGGAGGTTATTGGGATTCTCACAAGATTAATTTTCCTTTAAATAATACTTGAGCCAATTTGGTGTTGTGATTAAGACACTGGGCTAGAAACTGGGAGTTTAAATCCTGCTTTAAGCGCAAAGTCACCTGGATGGTCTTGTGCCCAGTCACTCTCTCAACTCAGGAAGAAAAAAGCCATGGCAAACCACTTCTCAAATCTTGTTAAGAAGGCATCCTACTCAGGATACCTTTGCTTCTAATTTGTAGGTATTCAATACATAGCATGTTTGTATATTCCTTGAAATAGTTCAAGGTGCTGTAATACCTGAATGAACTCTTCACAGATCATAAATGTTTTTAGGGCTTAATAAATTCACATTGGTACTGCAGACCATTGTTACCTGTGGTGGAATATGACTGCAGTGTTCATAACCACGTTCAGCCACCTATGCTGTTATGCTATTACTGGCTTTTCTTTCCTTCCACTCTAAAAATAACACTCTACAATTATTCTTTAAAATTGAGACAAAAAAGAGCAATAAGCAAGAAACAGAAATAGTGAACTAAAGAAATATGCCAAACAAATCACCTTTATTTTGCTATTTTTGGGGCATCACTGAGGAATATTTCCTTTCTGTATATCCATAATAGCGAACCTATGGCATGCATGACGGAGTAGTATGAAGAGCCATCTCTCCGGGCACATGTAGGTAGTCAGGTAGGTAGGTAGGTAGGTAGGTAGGTAGAGGGATAGAGAGGGAGAGGGAAAAATACAGTAGGTAGGTAGGTAGGTAGGTAGAGGAAGAGAGGGAGAAATACAGTAGGTAGGTCAGTTGGGGGTTATACAGTGGCTGTGTATACATGTTTGTGTGTGCAGGTGTAGATCTACACACAGATTGGTTGGCCATTTAACCAGACTGGGCCACAGCAACGTGTTACCGGGAATGGCTAGTAACTTATAAAACAATAAAAAATATAGATTTTATTTCATAAAAAGTCATAACCGATCCATAAATATATGAACAATGAAGAGGATATGACACATCCTGATGTTCAATTGATCTAATACCATATATTGCTCCAATTGTATTTAGCAACTTTCAACTCAGTATTGACATAAGATACTCCATAAATCAACTCTATTTATTTTAAGATAGATTTTCTCCAACAAAGATAGAACAGATGTCAGCCTCTGCTTTTGCCTGCATAGTCTGACATATTGAACCGGGGGGGGGGGGAGGGCTGGGGTTGCTAAGCTACTAAGGGGACAGGAGGAAGAGAGACGACTACAGTTGTTATCACCTCAGCTAACGGCCTGCATTCCATTCTGATGATGACCCTGGGAAGGAATTGCACCTGATGTCGTGGCCGGCTTTGCATTGGACAATATGCTGGGGTCAAAGGGGGAAGGTTGGGTTATGCTTTGTTACGTATGTTGCGCGCCTAAATGTTTCATTCCTTGCTTGACTTTCGCTGCAGTCTTATCATTTTCAGTAAAAGTAGCCTTAAACTTTCCAAATGAGTTTAAGTGTGTTCTTTCTTGATTTATGATGGAAGCAGTCATGACAACAAGATTCAACCCAGCCACCTCAATAGGTTTTACACAACATTTGAAGAGAAAAAACACTGGTTTGTATACTCTTGGCCTGGTAAAAAGCCACTCAGCACTCCCCAAATGTTGTTCTATGTGTCTTTTTTTTAACCTTTCAAGTAAAATTCTGCCCAACATCTAAACATCTCTGTACTTTTTTTCATTCAAATTTGTTTCTTTTCCCATTGCCTATGATAACCATACCAGTGTTCTTCCAATCCGCAGATTTCAAACATACATTAAACAAATTACACAACCAATCCATAAACCATCCACATCCTTATTTTTAACATTTTTCCAGTTACACCATGTATAACCATTTTTCAACATTTTTTTACTTTACTTTAACCATCCCTTGCTCTCTTTCATTATATTCTTTACAGCTCTATTTCTCTATATGCAAGTTACAGAACATCTTTCAGACCCCTATTTTGTAACAGTTATTCTGCAATTATATTTTTTAAATTCAGTCTCTTCACTTCATTTCCCCAAACGGCTCTTTCGATAGTTCCCATGAGCATAACTGTACCTACTCCTCTTTTCAATCTTTTCCAAGTATCTTTTAATGCCATTTTATACATGACACGCTTGCCTTGCCTTCCTATTTTCTCTCCTGTTTCTTTTCTTGCTTTCATTTCATACTAATTTTTTTCCAACACCACAAATTATTTGTCTTACATTCAGAACCTCTCATCACCTCTGCATCATTCAGTATTTGTTTCAGTCTTTTATCAGAAACAATCAAGTCAACTATGCTTTTAGATTCTTTCCTTTAGTATATGGGGGCAGGGATAAGTTTATTACCATATTTTTCAGACTATAGACACACTGGAATATAAGACGCATCAAGATTTTGAAGAGGTAAATTTTTTAAAAAAGGTTTTGCCCTCCCCAGCCCCCCAGGAGCACTCTGCAGGCCTCCCAAACTCTCTATATGCCCCGTTTTTTGTGGGAAAGGGACATGCAGAGAATTTGAAAGGCCTGCAAAGTGCTCCTGTTCCGGTTATTAAGATGGAGGAGCGGGGAACTGCTCTGCCCTTCTAGGTTTGTCCTGGGAGTGCTGTCTCTGCATGGTCGGGCAATTCTGCCGCCAGCCCTCCACTAACATCAGGGGGGCTCATTGCCATCTATAGCGGCAGCCTGCGGACAGTTTGAAGGAGCAGACAATCGGCATGCGGATTCCATTCGGGAGCGGCCTGACATCATGGCTCCCACAATCACCGCTGCCACCGCCTCAGCTGCTGCTCCACCTTGGTCGGGGGTTCATCTCTAGCGGCTTTGGTCGGGGGCTCATTTCCATCCGTAGTGGCGGCCTGTGGACGATCTAAAGGAGCGGACAGTCGGCTTGTGGATTCCATTTAGGAGCAGCCTGACACCATGGCTCCTGCTGCCGCTGCTCTGCTTTGGTCGTCCTTTCGCAGCGTTATCGTCTCGTGGTTTGTGTGGCTTTTATTAACTTTTACTTTGCAGCCTCTCCTTTCGTTTCTGATGTCATCCTTCTGCGTTTGGTTCCCCGTTTGTTCCACTGCTGCTTCGTCTTATGGTTGTTTCCCTTTTGTTCGTCGACTTTCGTTGTTTGCTGTTACTGCACCGCCTCGCCCACTGATGTTTCGCCCACGGATTTCCTGTCCCGCTGCCTCGTCTCTCCAGCCTTTTTCCAGCCTCTCTTCCTTCACCTTCCATCTTGTTGCCCTACCGCTTGGCTCCGCCATTTTTGTCATCGCATGGCTACCCTCCTTGGCAGTCACCCTCCCTTGCGACTGCCCGGGCCGCCGCCATTTCCAGTTGCAGCGGTGGCGGCGCCATTTCCAGCTTCAGCAGCAGCGGATATTTTCATTGAACCTGGCTCTCACTATCTCCTGCTGGGCAGCTGAACAGGCACCCGGTTTGGCCCTAAGCATCCCCTGATGTGGCTTTTCCATCCTTGCCGCCTGGGGACAAGACCTTTGTGTGGCCCATGTTTAACATCTTCACGGGGCCCTTAAGCCCCAGGAGACTACTGAGGGGACTGAGGATGCCGTTGCAGGCGGACCTGCTGGGTCGAAGAGACTATAGGAGAGTACTAGAGGCACAATCAGGGCCCTTTCTTAGTCCATCTATGATGACCAGCTTTTTACCATCATTCCCACCAGCTCTGTTACACTATGAAAGACCTTAGTGACTGATCTTGGCCTATTTGGTCAATGCTTCGCAGGTCTGGTGGAGTCGGCATGGCACATTGGTCCCCTCCGGATTTAAGACATTTTTGAGATCACATTCCTAGATGGCACATGCTTCTGTAAATTTTCTTACCCAGACTCATGTATTCCTCAGCTGACCTCCTCGCCCTGCGAGAGTCCCCTCTCTTGCAGGTGTGGCCCTCAGCATTAACGAGGGCCCACCTCAATGACGGATTGGTAAATCCCGAGAGGTGGAGGAAGCGAAAGCTTAGAGGGTTTTTAGGTTTTTTTTTAACTTAGAGTTTTAAGGAGTTCTAGGGTAGAAGGTGGGTTAATAGAAATTAGGGAGGTGGGTGGGGGGTATAACCCACAGGGTACTATGTCCAGGCTGACCTATAATCCTGACGGGAAGGATGTGGGGTCCATTGTTAGGGGGGGTACGAAGGTCAATCAACCGGAGTGCCATTCTATCAGGACAGTGTATGGGAGGGGTAGGCATGGTGGGAGCCGGAGACCATATCAGTTTTTGGGAGCGCGCATCCGCTGTTTACAAGAGGTTGCGTGCTCCGATCTCCACAGCTCCGCTCGCAACCCAGGAGGTCCGAGTTCCCAGGACCTGGGCTCGAGGCTGATGTTGTGCAATGCCAGGTCCGTTATCAACAAGGCCCCCCTCATCCATGATTTGGTATTAGAGGGGGAGCTGGACCTGGTAGGTGTGACAGAAACCTGGTTGGGCCCCGAGGGGGTGTGCCCCTCATGGAAATGTGCCCACCAGGTTACTGGGCATTTCATCAGCCACAAGCCCAAGGCAGGGGTGGGGGGTGGCGGTTATTGTAAGGGAGGATCTGGCTCCGAGGGAGACCGCTGTGCTGCAGATAGCCGGCTGTGAGGCCTTAGGTATGAAGTGGGGCCTTGGGAGGCAGTTGGGCTTGCTGATTGTGTACCTGGCTCCCCGCTACGTCTCAGCAGCCCTGCCCGAGCTCCTCGAGGTGATAGCCGAAATGGCAGTTGAGACCCCCAGACTATTAGTCATGGGGGACTTTAATCTGCCATCGGTAGGTGAAACCTCTGATATGGCTCGGGAGTTCATGGCCTCCATGATGGCCATGAACCTGACCCAAGTAATTCATGGCCCCACTCACACCAGAGGTCACATGCTGGATCTTGTTTTTATCTCCGGCCAGTGGAGGAGTGATCTGGGATTAGGGGATTTAACGGTTATCCCCCTGTCATGGACAGATCACTCTCTCCTTCGACTAGACTTCTCAACCGCTTCACCCCACCGCGGGGAGGCGGAATCGGATATTCCACAATGCTTCCGCCCCAGGCTCCTGATGGATCCAGAGAGGTTCCAGATGGAGCTTGGGCCAATACCGGGGACCCTGACCTGCGACTCGACAGAGGACCTGGTGGCTGCCTGGAATAACGCGGCCACTGGGGCCCTGGACTGGGTCATGCCCTTGTGGCCTCTCATGCATCGCCAAACTGCCTTGGCCCCTTGGTTTTCCGAGGAGCTGAGGGCATTGAAGCAACGCAAGAGATGCCTGGAGGGCATTTGGAGATCCACTCGCGCCAAATCGGACCGAACACGCACTAGGTGATGTTGTGTTATCAAGCTGTGTTATCAAGGGCACACTTTGATGAGGGACTAATAAGTCAGGAGAAGTGGCGAAAGCGCAGGTGTAGGGGTTTTTTAGTTAAAAAATTGCTGTTTATTTTAGGGGGTACCAGGGAGGGGGGAGGGTTTAGACAGGTTGAGACTAGCCAGAAGGGAACGGGCCGAGCCAGCAGACAACGGAGGGAAGCGGATGGTTCCGCTAAGAGGGGGGAAACACAAGTCATTCCGGTGGAGGGCTTCCCCATCCAGAGGGTCGTGGGGAGGGGCAGGTCCGAGGGGAGACAAGTTCCATCCTCCCGGTTGGAGGCACGTAGCCGTTGGTTACAAACGGTCAGTTGCCACAACCCCCGCAGGCTAGGTGGTCAGGGAGTACAGAGCCAGGGCCTGCAGCTGATGTTTTGCAACGCCAGGTCCGTTGTCAACAAAGCCCCCCTCATTAATGACCTGGTGTCAGAGGGGGAGCCGGACCTGGCTGGAATTGCGGAGACCTGGTTGGGCCACGAGGGAGGACTCCCCCTCATTGAAATGTGCCCACCAGGCTACCGCGCTTTTCATCAGCCCCGGGCCCTAGGCAGGGGTGGTGGGGTAGCGGTCATTGTTAAGGAATGTCTTGAGCCGAGAGAGACCGTTGTGCCACAGACCACCGGTTGTGAGTCCCTCTGCGTGAAGTGGGGCCTAGGGAGGCAGTTGGGCTTGCTGGTTGTATACCTGGCTCCCCGCTATGTAGCAGCAGCCCTGCCCGAGCTCCTAGAGGTGATCGCTACGGTGGCAGTTGAGACCCCCAGACTTCTAGTCATGGGGGACTTTAACCTGCCATCGGTGGGCGAATCATCCGGGGTAGCTCGGGAGTTCATGGCTTCCATGACGGCCATGGACCTGACCCAAGTAATTCAAGGCCCCACGCACGAGGGTGGACACACACCGGATCTTCATTTTCATTTCATTTTATTACATTTATATCCCGCCCTTCTCCACAGAGGACCCAGGGCGGCGCACAGGAAATTTAAAAAACATACACAATAGAAGATAGACAAATAATTTAAAATATATATTAAATAATCCCCAATCCTGTGCTAAAAACCAATTATTAAAAACCCAATTTAAAACTTTTCTAAAAGTCCCCATGGGAGGTTAGGCTAGGTCGGCTTGATGGAAAAAATATGTCTTTAAACATTTGCGGAAGAGGCGGAGGTCGGTGATGGTCCGGAGTTCAGGGGGTAGGTCGTTCCAAAGGGTAGGGCCCGCCACAGGGAAGGCTCTTCCCCTGGGTGTCGCCAGTCGGCATTGTCCGGCCGACGGCACCCTGAGAAGGCCCTCTCTGTGGGAGCGGATCGGTCTAAGGGATGTATGGGGCAGGAGACGGTCTCGCATATAACTAGGCCCCGAGCCATGGAGCGCTTTAAAGATGGTCGTCAGAACCTTGAAGCGCACCCGAAAGACCACAGGAAGCCAATGCAGCTCGCGCAGGATTGGTGTTATATGGGAGCTTCTGGTGGCTCCCGTAATTACCCGCGCGGCTGCGTTTTGGACTAGCTGTAGCTTTCGAGTGCACCTCAAGGGAAGCCCCATGTAGAGAGCATTACAGTAGTCGAGACGGGACGTCACGAGAGCTTGAGTGACTGTGCAAAGGGCAGCCCGGTCCAGTAAGGAACGCAATTGGCGCATCAGGCGTACCTGATGAAACGCCCCCCTGGCCACGGCCGTCACATGGTCCTCCAAGGACAGCCGGGAATCCAGGAGGACACCCAAATTGCGCGCCCTCTCCACGGGGGCCAGTGTTTCGCCCCCAATGGCCAGAGTTGGAGTAATCTGGCTGAACCGGGGTGCCGGAAACCACAGCCACTCAGTCTTGGCAGGGTTGAGCTTGAGTTTGTTACCACCCATCCAGATCCGTACGGCTTCCAAACACCGGGACAGCACTTCGGCGGCATCGTTGGGGTGGTCTGGGGTGGATATGTACAGCTGGGTGTCGTCAGCGTACAGATGGTACTCCACCCCAAAACCACGGATGATCTCACCCAGCGGCTTCATATATGTGTTAAACAGGAGGGGCGAGAGGACCGACCCCTGAGGAACCCCACATAAGAGGGGTCTCGAGGTCGACCTCTGCCCTCCCGTCAACACATATTGCGACCGACCAGAGAGGTAGGATGAGAACCACCGCAAAACGGTGCCTCCCAGCCCCAAACCCCCCAGTCGGTGCAATAGGATACCATGGTCGATGGTATCAAAAGCCGCCGAGAGGTCTAATAGGACTAGGATAGAGGAATACCCTCTATCCCGCGCCCTCCAGAGATCATCAACCAACGCGACCAATGCCGTCTCGGTACTGTGACCGGGTCAGAAGCCGGACTGGCATGGGTCTAGATAATCAACTTCCTCCAGGTGTTGTGGAAACTGTTGGGCTACCACACTCTCAACAACCTTCACCAGAAAGTGAAGGTTGGAGACTGGACGATAGTTCTCTAGTAAAGCTGGGTCCAGGGACGGCTTCTTGAGGAGGGGCCTCACTACCGCCTCTTTCAAGACGGCAGGCAAGGACCCCTCACTCAAAGATGCGTTGACAATGCCCTGGAGCCAGCCTCGTGTCGTCTCCCAGGATGCCAGTACAAGCCAGGAGGGACACGGGTCCAATAAACATGTGGTCGCTCTAAGTTTCCTTGACAGCCTGTCCATATCCTCGGTGATAACAAAGTCAAACTCCTCCCAAGCAGGAACCTCAAGACTAGCCTCGGACAGTCCCACAGGACCACTGTCGATGGAGGGTAGCTCATTCCGAATCCGAGTGATTTTCTCCTGCAGATAAATCCCAAATTCCTCTGCTCGCCCTTGTAGAGGGGCTTCCCGCGGCCTCTGGTGAAGGAGGGAGCGGGTCACCCCAAACAGGGCGGCAGGGCGGTTATCTGCGGATGCAATTAGGGTGGCACAATACTCACGTTTGGCCACCCTTATCGCCACTAAGTAAGCCCTAATATGGGTTCTCACTAGTGTTCGGTCGGCTTCGGAGCGAGAGGATCTCCATCTGCTCTCTAGGCGTCTCTTGTGGCGTTTCATCCCCCGAAGCTCCTCAGTAAACCAGGGAGCCTGGGTGATTCGTCGCCGCAAGAGAGGCCGCAAGGGCGCGACTCGGTCCAAGGCCCCCGTGGCCGCACTTAACCATGCGGCCACTAGGTCCTCAGTCGAGTCGCGGGGCAGGATCACAGGAATTGGCCCAAGCTCCCTCTGGAACCTTTCCGGGTCCATTAGAAGCCTGGGGCGGAACCATCTAGGAGTGTCCGGTTCCGCCTCCCCACGGTGAGGTGGAGCGATTGGAAAGTCCAGCCGGAGGAGAGCGTGATCTGTCCATGACAAGGGAGTGATGACTAAGTCCCCTATTCCCAGATCGCGACTCCACTGTCCCGAGACAAAGATGAGATCCAGCGTGTTTCCCCCCTCGTGAGTGGGACCTAAAACTACCTGGGTCAGGTCTATGGCCGTCATGGAGGCCATGAACTCCCGAGCTGCTCCAGAGGCTTCGCCCGCCGACGGCAAGTTAAAGTCCCCCATGACTACCAGTCTGGGGGTCTCAACCGCCGCCTCGGCTATCACCTCTAGGAGCTCGGGCAGGGCTGTTGTTGCATAGCGAGGAGCCAGGTATACAACTAACACGCCCAACTGCCTCCCTAGGCCCCATCTCACGCAGAGAGATTCACACCCGGTTGTCTGGGGGACCGTGGTCTCCTTCGGCTCAAGACCTTCCTTTACGATAATCGCCACCCCCCCACCCCTCCCTAGGGCCCTAGGCTGATGGAAGGCGCGGTAACCTGGTGGGCAGATGTCCACGAGGGGTATACCCCCTTCATGGCCCAACCAGGTTTCCGTTATACCCACCAGGTCCGGGTCCCCCTCTGACAAAGATCTCATCTTTGTCTCAGGCCAATGGAAGAGTGATCTGGGTATAGGGGATATAGTCATCACACCCTTGTCATGGACAGACCACTCACTTCTCCGGCTTGACTTTCTGACCACTACTCCCCTCCGCGGGGAGGTGGAACCTGAGTTACCAATCTGGTTCCGCCCCAGGCGCCTGATGGACCCAGATGGGTTCCAAGCGGCGCTTGGGCCACTTCCTGTACCCCTGACCCGCACCCCGATGGAGGACCTCGTGGCCGCATGGAATACTGCGACCACGGGAGCCTTGGATCGGGTCGCGCCCTTGCGGCCTCTCTTGCGGCGGCGAGCCACCCTGGCTCCTTGGTTTACCGAGGAGCTGAGGGTGATGAAACGCCACAAGAGATGCCTAGAGAGAAGATGGAGGTCTACCCGCTCTGAATCTGACCGGACACAGGTAAGAGCCCATTTACGGACTTACATTGTGGCGCTGAGAGTGGCCAAACGTCATCATTGTGCTACTCTCATAGCATCCGCAGATAACCGCCCTGCCGCCCTGTTTAGGGTGACCCGTACCCTCCTTCAACAGAGGGTGCGGGAAGCCCCCTTACAGGGTAGAGCAGAGGAATTTGTGTCTTATCTGCAGGAGAAAATCGCTCAGATACAGAATGAGTTAGCCCCCATTGCTGGTCCAGTGGATTGCCACGAGGGGGATCTTGTTTGGGAGGAGTTTGACTCCGTTACTTCCGAGGATATGGACAGGTTGCGTGGGCGACTGCGAGCCACCACATGTTTATTGGACCCGTGTCCCTCCTGGCTTGTACTGGCATCCTGGGAGGTGACACGAGGCTGGCTCCAAGAGGTTATCAACGCATCCTTGAGTGAGGGTTCCTTGCCTGCCTCCCTAAAAGAGGCCATGGTGAGGCCCCTCCTCAAGAAGCCCTCTTTGGATCCAGCTTTATTAACCAACTATCGTCCAGTCTCCAACCTTCCCTTCCTGGCGAAGGTTGTTGAGAGTGTGGTGGCACAACAGTTTCCCCGTCATCTGGAGGAAATTGATTATCTAGACCCGCGCCAGTCCGGCTTTCGACCCGGGCATAGCACCGAGACGGCATTGGTCGCGTTGGTGGATGATCTCTGGAGGGCCAGAGATGGGGGTTGCTCCTCCATCCTGGTTCTGTTAGACCTCTCGGCGGCTTTCGATACCATCGACCATGGTATCCTATTGCATCGGCTGGGGGGGTTGGGGGTGGGAGGCACCGTTTTGCGGTGGTTCTCCTCCTACCTCTCTGGCCGATCGCAATTTGTGTTGACAGGAGAGCAGAGGTCGACCCCGTGACCCCTCACATGTGGGGTGCCTCAGGGGTCGGTCCTCTCGCCTCTCCTGTTCAACACATACATGAAGCCGCTGGGCGAGATCATCCGTGGTTTTGGGGTAGAGTATCATCTCTACGCTGATGATACTCAGCTGTATATATCTACCCCAAACCACCCCAACGATGCCGTAGCGATGATGTGCCAGTGCCTGGAAGCCGTGCGGATCTGGATGGGAAGTAACGGACTCAGGCTCAACCCGACCAAGACCGAGTGGCTGTGGTTTCCGGCTGCCCGATTCAACCAGCTGACTCCATCGCTGGCCATAGGGGGCGAACATCTTGCCCCTGTGGATGGGGCGCGCAACTTGGGTGTCCTCCTGGATACCCGGCTGTCCATGGAAGATCAAGTGACAGCCGTGGCCAGGAGGGCGTTTTACCAGGTTCGCCTGGTACACCAGTTGCGCCCCCTATTGGATCGGGACGCCCTTCGCACAGTCACTCATGCTCTCGTGACATCCCGACTGGATTATTGCAACTCTCTCTACATGGGGCTCCCCTTGAGGTGTACCCGGAGGCTTCAGTTGGTCCAGAACGCAGCCGCGCGAGCAATTATGGGCACCTCTAGGTTTGCCCACGTAACTCCGCTCTTGCACGAGCTGCACTGGCTACCTGTCGTCTTCCGGGTGCGCTTCAAGGTGTTAATTATCATCTTCAAAGCGCTCCATGGCTCGGGACCTAGCTACCTGCGGGATCGGATCCTGCCCCATACATCCTCACGGCCGATTCGCTCCCACAGAGAGGGACTTCTCCGGGTGCCGTCCACTAGACTTTGTCAGCGGGCGACGCCCAGGGGAAGGGCCTTCTCTGTGGCGGGCCCAGCCCTCTGGAACGACCTTCCCCCCGATATCAGGACAACCACGGACCTCCGCTCCTTCCGCTTAAAATTAAAGACACACTTTTTTCGCCTGGCCGGCCTTGGGTAGTCTCTTTTTAGGTTAGGGGTTTTAGGGGTAATTTTTAGTTTAGTTTATGGGTTTTAGCGCAGGATCAATTTAATCCATTTTTAATTTTGTATTTTGTATTTTGTCTGTGGTCTTATTTGTATTTTTAATTGCCTGTGCCCCGCCTCGAGTCCCCTTGGGGAGAGAGAGCGGGATATAAAATTAAATTATTATTATTATTATTATTATTATTATTATTATTATTATTATTATTATTATTATTATTAGGTCCCACTTTGAGGACCTACCTCGTGGCGATAAGGGCGGCGAAACGCAATTATCTCACTGCCCTTATCGCATCCGCAGATAACCGCCCTGCCACCCTGTTTAGAGTGACCCGCTCCCTTCTCCAACACGGGCCGTGGGAAGCTCCTTTACAGGGTCGTGCAGAGGAGTTTGGACAATATCTGCTGGATAAAGTCACTCAGATCCAGAGCGAGTTGGTCTCCAATGAGGTGGACCCAATCGGAGGCAGGTCTTGAGACCGTTTTATGGGAAGAATTTGACTTTGTGACACCTGATGACATGGACAGGCTATTGGGACGACTGAACGCTACCACATGTTTATTGGATCCGTGTCCCTCCTGGTTAGTACTGGCCTCCCGGGAGGTCACACGAGGCTGGCTCCAGGAGATAGTGAACGCCTCTTTGAGCGAGGGGTCTCTTCCAGTCACCTTGAAAGAGGCGGTGGTGAGACCCCTCCTCAAGAAGCCTTCCCTGGACCCAGCATTGTTGGTTAATTACCGTCCGGTCTCCAACCTTAGCTTTCTTGCTAAGGTTGTAGAGAGTATGGTAGCTCAACAGTTCTCCCGACACCTGGAGGAAACCGTCTATCTAGACCCGCGCCAGTCCGGCTTCCGTCCCGGGCACAGCACGGAGACGGCATTGGTCACGTTGGTAGATGATCTCTGGAGGGCCCGAGACAGGGGTTATTCCTCTGTCCTGGCCCTATTAGACCTCTCAGCGGCTTTCGATACCATTGACCATGGTATCCTCCTGCACCGGCTGGAGGGGTTGGGATTGAGAGGCACTGTATTGCAGTGGTTCTCTTCCTACTTCTCTGACCGGTCGCAGTGTGTACTGACAGGAGGGCAGAGATCGACCTCGAGGCCCCTTTTATGTGGGGTACCTCAGGGGTCGGTTCTCTCACCCCTCCTGTTTAACATCTACATGAAGCCGCTGGGTGAGAGCATTCATGGCTTTGGGGTAGAATACCATCAGTACGCTGATGACACTCAGCTGTACATTTCTACCCCTGGCTACCCCAACGATGCCGTGGAAGTGCTGTCTCGGTGTCTGGAGGCTGTGCGGGTCTGGATGGGGAGGAACAAACTCAGACTCAATCCATCCAAGACCGAGTGGCTGTGGTTTCTGGCATCTCGATATAGCCAGTTAACTCCATCGCTGGCTATCGGGGGCGAGTTATCAGCCCCCGTGGAAAGGGCTCGCAACTTGGGCGTCCTCCTGGATTCATGGCTGTCCTTGGACGACCATTTGACGGCCATGGCCAGGAGGGCCTTCTATCAGGTTTACCTGATACGCCAGTTGCGCCCCTTTCTAGATCGGGATGCCCTACGCACGGTCACTCAAGCCCTCGTTATTTCCCGCCTGGACTACTGTAACACCCTCTACATGGGGCTCCCCTTGAGGTGCACCCGGAGACTCCAGCTAGTGCAGAATGCGGCCACATGGGGGATTCTGGGAGTTTCTCATTACTCCCATGTAACACCTCTCCTGCGCGAGCTGCACTGGCTGCCTGTGGTTTTCCGGGTGTGCTTCAAGATGCTAGTCACCATCTTCAAAGCGCTCCATGGCACGGGTCCTGGTTACTTGAGAGACCGCCTCCTACCACATACCTCCCTTCAACCTGTCCGCTCCCACAGAGTGGGCCTTCTCAGGGTGCTGTCAGCCGGTCAATGCTGGCTGGTGGCTCCCAGGGGAAGAACTCTGGAACAACCTGCCCCCCGATATCCGTACCATCACGGACCTACGACTCTTCCATCGGATGTTAAAAGCACATTTCTTTCATCTGGCCGGCCTGACATAGACTAAGGGAATAATTTTAAACTTTGATATTTATTGGTTTTAAATTTATTTATCCAAATTTTAGCACAGATTTAATAATTTAATTGTCTTTTATATTTTGTATGTATTGTTGGGTTTTTATCTTTCTGTGCACCGCCCTGAGTCCCTTTTAGGTGAAATAGGGCGGTATATAAATCGAATAAACATAAACATAAACAATGTGACATGTGGGGGGTTGAGGAGGTGAAAAACGGCTCCATTTTTGTGTGAAAACGGACCTGTTTTTGCAAAAACTGTGTGCAGAGGGTGTGGAAGGCCTGCAGAGCAGAGGCGTAGCATGGGAGGTGCAGGGGGGGGCGGCCGCACCGGGCGCAACATCTGGGGGGGTGCCGTCGGATCTTCCTGCACCCCTCCTCTCCCCCTTCCTGTTTCTCGCTTCCCCACCGCTCCGCATGCTGCGCCCTCCCCGTCCTCGATGCCGCTGCTTCCCCCTGGGGGAGGGCTAGAAAGGCGCCGAGAAGGATGAGCGAAGGGGTCACCTCGCCGCCGGGTGCCGCAGCCGCTGCCGAGGAGGGGGCGGCGGCGGGCGGGGGCCCTGCGGTGGGCGATGGAGGGCCCGAGGCAGCGGGGCGGGAGGTGCGCTGCGGCGACTGCCTAGTGTGGAACCGACAGCAGACGTGGCTCTGCGTCGTGCCCCTCTTCATTGGCTTTGTGGCCTGGGGCTCAGCCTGATGCTGCTCAAGTGGATCGTGGTGGGGTCCGTGCAAGAGTACCTGCCCACCGAGCTCATGGATTCCAAAGGCATCGAGCAGGACCCCTTCTTCCTTTCCAAGCAGCCCACCACGCCGCCCAAGAGCGGGGAGCTCACCGTCTCGCCTGGCACGGACGCCGCCACTGCTGCTGCCGCCGCTTCTCGGATGCCCAACCAGATCAGTACCCGGCTCACCACCATGACCAAGGCGCCTACCCGCTTCCCGGCCACCCGGGGCCCCGTCCGGGTCGTCCCGCCGCGCTCCACCAGGGGGCGCAAATTACTTGCCTTGCCCCGGGTGCTGACAACCCACGCTACCCACTGCTGCAGAGTGCTCCTGGGGGCTGGGGAAGGCAAAATCAGCCCCATTTTTGTGAAATGCAGGCCCATTTTTCACTTGTTTTTGCCCTCCCAGCCCCCCAGGAGCACTTTGCAGATCTCCCAAGACCTCTGCACATTCATTTTTGCCAAAAATGGGATGTGTGGGGTGGGGTTTTGGGAGGCCAAAAATGATTTATTCAGTGTTTAAGACGCACCGAGATTTCCCTCTTCTTTTTTGGGGGGGGAATAGTATGTCTTATACTCCAAAAAATGTGATAAATGTTTAAAATAACATTCAAAGCACATAGATATTTTTTCTAAGAAGATATTTACCATTCCCCTCCCCCGCCATAGTTCTTTCCCTTTCCGTGCTGGGGTTTTTTCCTCTCCCATCTCAAATACTACCCTGAAAACCTGAGTCCCATCCTGATTAGATGGGTTTTTGATATGATTTGGGAACTTTGTGATTTAGATGTCCAGGTTCATTGCAAAATGAACTTTAACCTGTACAAGAGTGTGCTTTTAATATTTAATTTTAATATTCTAATTGTTGTTGCCTGACTCCTACTGTAGTCCTGTCCTTAGAGCTGGGTGGGCCATTTTAGGTTCCTTTGTCTCTCTGCTTTTAATCTGCCCAGTTCCAGCCTTCAGTGTAGCTGTAAGTGAAGGCATTTTGTTTATGAATCAAATTAAATATCCATTCACAGGGGATGGCCATTTGAATGGAGTGCTACTGTCTCCTGAATGGATTCAAAGTATTTCATTCATAATGAAATACTTGCTTGGAGCTATTTCCAATGGTAAATGTGAATGATTTTACTTCAGGGAAGCCTTTTCTCTTGGGGGGGGGTATTTCTTTGTTTATATGGGGGCTTTCTTATATTAAAAGGTGGTGGGGGATTCTCCCTACACAAGATGAGAACCCTTTGATGCTTTGTAAACTCTTTGCACACCATGGCTTGTTGCTGTAAGAGGCAACTGAGTAAACTTCAGAAAAATCCTACTGGAACTGCTTAACGTTGGCTTGATCAGAGTCACCTCAATTGATGGCAGGTTTCTACTGACTACTATTTAACATTAGTCTGAATGTGTTTGGTTAATTCTGAACATAGCCACATCCCTACTTTTAAGAGGGAGGGCACATTTATGCAACTATGTTAGTGTGTGTGTGTGTGTGTGTGTGCGTGTGTGAATTATACAAGTTATATGTTATATTAAAGATGGACAAAATTCTAAAGTCATTTATCTTAGTCTGCTTTTTTTTAAATCTCAAAAACCTGGCATTTTAATAGTGTAAACTGTTAAAAGTTTGTAACAGTTGCATGTAAAGTTTGTATATCCACTGTAATTGTTGCTTGATGTGTACAGATTTTGTATTTTTAATTATATAGCTCTATGAGTGATAAGGTGATACCTACTTCTTAGAAATAAATGAATTATCATAATAAAATAGGCCTGGGAAACAAAAAGACAGCATTTTTTGCCCTTATGTGGTAAAAGGAAGAGATTTAGCGATAACCAATAGAAAAATAGGAAACGGGTCCTTGTCAGTCAATAGGAATACTGATTTACCACCAGCTTATCAGGTACTTAGGAACCAAGGGAAACAACGGCCAATGACTTAATAGCTTGCCATCAACACCCCAATCAACAAATGAAAAGCCACACACAACCAGGCACCACATAAATACTATGCATAGAATAGCGCAAAGCACACGTTCTGGTAGACAGAAGTTCCCTGAGGATGAGACTCCAGCACAAGTCTGAAAGCTCGGAAGACTAAACTTCTGGTCCTGGTGACCATTCAGATTCGATCTGATAAGCAATAGATTTGTTTAAATATGAACAAATAAATAAATACATTGAACAGCTAAACGCCTTTTTCTAAGTTACCAAATGCCTTATTTTGCTATTAAAGAATATTGTCAGATGTAACAGATGCTGCCTAGGAAACAGACAAGAGAAGCAGGAGTCGTCATGGGTGGCTGGAGGAAGAAATTTAGGAAGGGCCTGCTCTAATTGATCAGATGGTTAAAAGTGATGGTAGTAAGTGTATAGTTTCTCTTCATGTAGCCTTATGATAAATTATGATTAGCTCAGCTAGTTGCGCTTCCTGGTTGTTTACCCAGGAGAGCTGGTGTGTGTGTGTGTGTGTGTGTGTGTGTGTGTGTGTGTGTGTGCAATCATATTTGTTATTTGTGGCTTCTGTGTGAATATTGATTTTCAAACTCACTGATGATGTTCTTTTAATACTGCAGTGTACAGACTCAAATTCAAATGTGAGGAAAAGAACAAACATCATAATACAACCAGATTTGGAGACTGCCAAAAGAATTGACCCAGGAAACAATTCACTGCCTTCTTCTACATTAACTCAGGGGGCCTTGGACCTTATGCCCCGATCGCCTTCAGCTTCAAGTCCAAACCCCTTCAGCCGAATTAATATATCAGAAACCCTGGCTTCTGCAAGGGCAACTCCTTCGGCTCCTCCGTCCACCCCAGTTCTCACAGGTTATATTGCCCAACAGGGCACCTTGGAGTCCCCGTCCATTCCTCATTTACTTGGATCGAGACTGGAGGAGATTCAGACTACCACAAATGCTTTGGGAGTGTCCACAAAATCCCCAGGCCTCAGTTCTCCTCCTGCTCCATCAGCCTGCAGCTCTGGCACCAGTAAGATAGACAAATATGCACGCATTTTGTTTCCTGTCACTTTTGGAGCATTTAACATGGTCTACTGGGTGGTTTATCTTTCCAAGGACACCATGGAAAAGACAAAAAATCTAATGTAGTCCTGCTGCTATGTGTTTTCTTCTCCCCCCCCCCACCCAGTTTATTCTAAACATGTATGGAGGCAGAGTTTCTTCTTTTAAAATGTTTTTAAAAACAGAGTCTTAACACTGATTTTATAAACAAAAGCTCTGTGCTCATTTCCTCATGGTGAAGGACAGGTATTCTTAGATTATTTTAACTCAGCAAAAGTTGGGGAGCCATAAATAGCATCTTCCAGGCTCTCCACCAAGGGCGTTTTGTATGAACGAACCCCATTGGGCCCTTGAGAAGAACAGAGATGGGATATTAAAGTCAGATATGTGAGAAATGCTCTGCTTTTTTTCTAAATTTGTATACTGATAAGTAGATGTCTATATTTTCATTACTTAATTTTGCCACTCCAGTGTGAGCTGGGGTACCTGCCACTTGGATGCTCATCTAGATCTTTGTTACTACAGATCTTCCTTTAACAAATATATTAGTAGCACAATTTCATGCCTATCTGTTCAAAAGCAAGCCTCCCTTAGGGTCAATGAGTTTATTTCCCAGTAAGTAAGCAGAGTATTGTGTCAGAATGATCACTTAATTATGTGCTGTCAGTTTGTTTTTGATTCCTAGCAACCACATAGATTTTCTCCATGAATTGTCTCATAGAAGAAGCAAAAGAATCTTAGGTGATTGTATAAGCACAAAGATTATGAATGTAATTATAAACTTAATATATGGGGATCTTTTGGGAATGAAGAGAATGATACAAAGAATATGATAGAGGTGTTTTATTAAATTGTTTTATCTACTAATATATGGGTTATTGAACAGGTTTTTTTTTTAAAGAGGTGGAAAACTATGCAAACCATTGTTTGTTAATAGATGCTGAATATGATTAAGGTTAAGTTTTTGGAGAACATCTGCTAAATATGAGGTGTAAAAATGCTTAACTAGGGTGAAACTAAATCTTGTATTGAAGGGAATCATCTGGGGACTTTACTGAATAGATAGGACTTACATTACTACATATAGAACTTTTTAAGTGTATAAGTAGCCAGCCAATGGAACAAACACTCCATGATATAATGAGTTCTCCTGTCTTAAACGAGAAGCTGGATAGTCATCTGCCAGAGAAACTGTAAAGGATCTGGCACTGAGTAATGGCTTGGAGTAGATGATCTATAATGTATGGGGGCAGGGGGTTGGACTAGAAGACCTCTAAGGTCCCTTCCAACTCTGCTATTGTATTGTATATTCCAATTCTATGATTCATGTCCTTTATATAGGCTTTGAAATATTTGCATTACACTTCCCTAGCCCAATGCTCCTCAGATCACAGAATCAAAGAATAAGAGTTGAAAGCTACTGTAGTTTGGGAACATCTGTTCCAAGAACATCTAGCCATGATTGTATTTTAACCCAATAGCTTTTTGCGTCTCTACATGTCCACCACATATGATAGTATGTTCCTGGTAATTGGTGACATTTCCAACTTTTAGCTGATTTATCCTTAAACATTTTTATTTTATTTAATTAGATTTCTAGACCGCCCCCTCTCCCTGAAGGGACTCGGAGCGAAGATTTTTGCTAATCTTTCCGGTGTCATCTGCCATCTATAAAACATTTCATATAAATTCTCTTTGTATGCTGTCGCCATTGTCATTTTATAGTTCCTTTCCCATAGTTGTTGCCATTTTTCTAGTTCTATTGTATATCCAAAGTTTTTTGCCCATCTTATCATTGTTTCTTTAATCTCTTCTTCTAAATTTATTCTAAGTAATTGTACAATTTTTAAATCATTTTTTCATCCATTCCCATGAGTATCCTATCTAATACTGAATCTTCCATGTTAAAACCATACTCTTTAACGTCTTTCTCATATCTCATTTGTATCTGCATTTGTTTAAACCATCCTATATCAATCCCTTGTTTTTCTAATTCTTTCTTTTGTTTTAGCTCTCCTTGTGATGTTGGTAAATCTTTGTACCTAATAACCTTTTTCGTACTACTAATGTTCAGCTGTGTCAAAGCTTCTATCGTTGAAAGCCACATTGGTAACCCCATGTAGTGTTTTTCTTTTACTTTTTCCCATACAGAGTATAAACCATTTCTTATATAATGTCTCTGAAAATAACCATGTATTCTATTTTTCCCATACCACAAAAATGTGTGCCAACCCAATTGTATATCGTGTCCCTCTAAGGCTAATAACCTTGCATTTCTTAATAATATCCATTCTTTTATCCACATTAAAGCTGCTGCTCGATAATATAATTCCCAATTTGGTACACCAAATCCACCTCTTATCCTTGAATCTTGTAATATTAATTCTCACTTTCTTTCCTTGCCAAATATATTTTTTATTATTTTATTTAGTTTTTCAAAGTACTTTTTTCCAGTTTTATCGGTATTGTTTGGAATAAAAATAATATTCTTGATAGTATTTCCACAATTTCCAGTCTATAGACCAGAGGTTGTACGGAAGCTGAAACCGGAGGACTCAGACTGGAGTTGACCAAATGAAAGTAATGTCCTTATTCCTCCTGTTTTTAAGTTTGCAACTGCCAACATGACAGCTCTTCTCTTGCCTGCCATGCATACCTTCCTATGTTTCTATTGTGGTTTAGCCTGGATATAAAAATGGTAAGATCCCAGTTGCAACCTAAGTAGCCTTAGGTATATCTTAATGTAGAATCAATTGATACATTAACCATCATTGTGTTGGATTTGCTTCTTGTTGTTCTTTATTAAGACATACTGCAAACATAAAATTTTCTACACAAAGATGCAGTAATCTATGCAGATTATTGGTCTGGATTATTATTAATCTAGATCTGGGACTAAATCATTGTGACAAAGACAAATAAGAAGGTGGTAAAAGCTCCATTGTTTCTGAAGTCTGTCTGCCCATTTCTAAACTATCTATCAAATAATGGATAATCAGCAGGCCCCTGACAAAGGACATCTGCACAGATTGTCTCTCTATCACTATTTGTCACCAAGTGGGGAATTTGAAAAAAAATCCAAAACCTAAAAAGAACTGCAGAAATATGTTCCTAACCCCCCACAAAATAGAAATTCATGAATCTATTCCAGACATCTGACCTCCATACATCACAGCCATGTTTGCTGCATTTCTTTCCTTCCTTCCTTCCTTCCTTCCTTCCTTCCTTCCTTCCTTCCTTCCTTCCTTCCTTCCTCCCTCCCTCCCTCCCTTCCTTCCTTCTCTTTCTTTCTTTTTGAGCTGATCAATATTGATCAACTCAAAAACCTAACACACATATAAAAAAATTACACAACTCGAAAGGAACGTTGTGTGAAAATTTGGAAGCGATCGGTGCAGGACTTTCGGAGATTAGCGGTTTTGAACAAACTCTTGTTACATTTTTATTTATGTAGATATGAGGAATGCTACTACCGTATTTCCCCAAAAACAAGACCCACCCCAAAAAGAAAAGCCCTGGGAAGAAAAGTGCATTTGCCCTGGGAAGCCCCATAAGCTGTTGTGGCTGCGGGCAAGCGAATGGGAGGGAGTGGGTGGCTGAACAGGCACTCACAAAATAAGACACCCCCCCAAATAAGATCTAATGGGTCTTGGTCCCCCCCCAAAAAAGACCTGGTCTTATTTTGGGGAAAACATGGTGCAGGGAATCCAGGAAATATCTTCAAAACCATAATAATACACTCAACCATTTTAGATCAAAATGTGAGCAATTCTAAAGAAATGCTTTTGGACCTGTCCTGCGTCTGGACTCCTGCGTCTACAGTCGGCATTTTTTCTTTGAAAAGGGAAAGATAGGAGAACAACCCTGCCATGTTGGATTTGAAGAAAAAAATGTTATTTCTCCTGTTTCCATTCGCTGTATCTTTTCTGTCCTTAATGTTTCTCACGCCTTGCGCTGGGAGCGCCCTCAGAGTAGGGCTAAATCAAGATGGCACCCGCAATGGTCTGATCAGAACTCTACTGGTTTTCATTTGTGTTCCATGCGTGATGCATATAAAACCAGATTGGAACGTTGTTCACACATCACATCTAATTATACCTTTGCAGATCTCATCTGGAGTTTTATGGACATGCACTGTGCATATTCCTGCTGTGGACTTAATGTTTCATTAACTGATTGGCATTGAATGTTGTGTTTCTTGTTTCTTCATATTCTGCCATAAAATGTGGACTTAATCACAGTTTAATTCCAATAAAACATGAAAAGGAAAAGATTGATAGATATTCTTCCATGCAAAGAAAAAGTGCCCATGACTAAAACTGGCATCAAAAGGCACCCACATGTTGCATGATCATTATGCATAGATGAACACATAGATGTACGCATCTCCTTTTCAAAGAGTTTTCCAGTTCATAATTCAACTTTCATACACAAATTGCTTACATATGTCAACGAAAACACATCCATGCTATTTATGTTTTCCACTGAGGATTCAAGAAACTCTAAAAAAAAAACAACGGATTTTGACCATACTTTTAAAGAGTTGTGGGTCTAATTAATTACTACAAACAAATAATAAAATAAAACAAGCAGTTTAAATAAACAATTACTTCTTCCAGCACCAGTTAATTTTGACAAGGAAGAAAATGATTCTTATGTTAAGCCCTTGCCCTAGGTACTTTTCAAAATGTATGAAATATAGATACAGAAAATACCTCCTTGAAATTATTGAAACAAAGGTATCAAGAGCAGAAAGACATTTGGATTGATATATTTTATGATTATAATTGAAACCATGATGTCAGTTAATATTTTTGTAGAAATTGGTTAATCTCTGAAACAATCAGCAAAGATGGCAAAATGTAATAAGCCATTTTCATTTCATTTTTATTTTTTTTAACATTAATTCCCACGTGGCCTTCATACATTTGTGGTCCAGGTGGACTTTCAAGCTTGGCATCTGTGACCACTGCTTCTCATACTGATGAAAGGAGTAAAAGTTACCAAAACAGTAAATAGATGGAGATTGGCAACCTTTTATCTCCCTTGTGTAGCAAAAAGGCAAAAAGAAAAGACCAGAATTTTGCAACCGTCGATTTTATCTATATCTACATATAAATAGACATACAGATATAGGGATAGTGATATGTATATGTATATATGTATGTATGCGTACACACACACACACACACACACACACACACACACACACTAGCTGTACCCGGCCATGCGTTGCTGTGGCTGAGTCAGGCAGAATCAAGGGGAGCCCCCTCCTGGCTCAGCCGTTCCTTCTCCGTTGACCATTGTTGGAAACCAACTCTGCCGTTTACCGCACTGCCGGCCCAGCCTGCTGTCCCAGTCGCTGCTGCACAGCCCCAGCCGTTACCTTTTGCGCAGGGACAGGCTCAGCACCCCGCCACCCAGACGCACATCCTGGGGGCACCTTTTCAGTCCATGGCACAGCCCAGCCTGGCATCCCCTGAGGAGGAGGAGGAGGAGGAGGCTGTGGCTCAGGCTGATGATGATGATGCCCCATCGGAGCTGCCTTGGGGAGGCCAGAGGTCGCTCGCTCTGACTGTGGGGGGGAGAGAGTGCGACTGGCCGGGCTGAGGAGACCCTCTGCCTCCTCTGGGGCTGGGCTGGGCTGGGCGGGAGGAGGCCGGCTTAAGGGTGGGGGGAGGCAGTGGAGGGATGGCGCAGGCACCGCCCCACCGCAGGCAGCAAAGGGCCCTGCAGGAGGGGAGAACTTCCAGAGATGTAAGATTTTGAACAAACGGACATATACATACATACATACATACATACATACATACATACATACATACATACATACATACATACATACACTGGTATTGTTGTATTCGGGTGTTTTCCCATGTAAGCATGAAATTGTTTTTGCAACATTTCGGCAAGATCTCACTTGCAATCTTCAGGCTTCGGTCTATCTTGCTGAAACGTTGCAAAAACGATTTCATGCTTACACAGGAAAACACCCGAATACAACAATACCAGCATATCTACGCCCGTGAAAATCTACGAAAGCATATATATATTGATCAGCTCATAAAACTAACACAAACACACACACACACACACACATATCTATCTGTCTGTCTATCTATCTATCTATCTATCTATCTATCTATCTATCTATCTATCTATCTATCTATCTATCTATCTATCTATCTATCTATCTATCTACCTACCTACCTACCTACCTACCTACCTACCTACCTACCTATCCCTACCTTTCTCTATAATACCTTGGATGATGCATGTGACCAGTCCTGCATGATAGGTAGCCAGCCAGTGGGTATTGGTGTATAATTGTTATAATAATTGTTTACTGTATAATAGAGGTTCACAACTGGTTTAGGATGGAGCACATCTTTGGACTATTGAAATCCACAAAATGGTGAATTCAACCGATTAGAAAATGAGCTTTCATTAGAAGCAAATTGGTATGGTGGCTCTTTGTTATGTTCTCATATTCAGGATACTTTCTAATATTTGGGTTTTTCTTTTATTTCCTGAATATATTTCTGCAATCATATACTGTTGGAGTCTAAAACTTGTTTAGCTAATACAATGATTAAAGAGTGAATGTATCCTTGTGGGTCTATATTAGTTCAGAATGTGAAGAGGATCGCATATTGGAATGCTGTTTAGGATCTAAAAATACCTCTTCTATTGGAGAAGATTTGGGAGGAATTTCTGAGATTCTTTTCAAACATTTTGGCTTAGATGGGCTTGATATTCCTTTCTTTAAAACAAAAAAAACCACCCCTGCTATCTTACAGCTGGCAGATTGTTGCTATTGTTTGAGTTGAGGAAACATTCATTGGTTTATAGTGCTTTTGAATAGTCCAAATATAGATCTCTTTTTAAAAAAACAAACTCTATATCCTTTGCCAACTGAACATACAGCATTTGGTTCCCATAAAAATACATGCAAATGCTACATACTTGCTTGGAAAATTACCTTCTGTTGCACTACTTCGTGATATGTAATTTCACTCACTTTGGCAGAATTTTTATTCTTGCATTGCGAAAAGTTTTCACGGCAAACTTGCCTGATAGAAAATGAGATTTGCTAAACTCTGTTTTGCCTTTAAAATCAGATTGTGTTTTCAGTCTTTTGAAAAGAAGCTAATTTTCTCCCTTTAAAATGCATATATGAAATTAGCAGGCATATAGAAATCCCAGGAACAATCCTGGGATGATCCCATCTGGCAAGATGGAAAACAAAACAAAATAGAAGTTGCTTGGGTGTTTATTTGTTGTGTAGTCAGCCTGACTTCCTAGTGGTCTCCCATCTAACAACTAGCCAAATCTTTAATTTTTAGCTGGCTAAATCTGACTAGGTGCTGTGATGTACATGCATTCCTGCCTATGTGCATATATAGATGTAGAGGTGACATGATATTAGTGTTCCAATATCTGAGGCACTGTCACAAAGAAGAAAGGCTCAGTTTATTTTCCAAGCACGAGAAGGCAAGACAAGAAACAATGGATGGAAACTAATCAAAGAGAGAAGCAACCTAAGGAGAAATTTTCTAACAGTGAGAACAATTGACCAATGGAACGGCTGGCCTTCAAAGGTTGTGGGCACTCCATCCCTGGAGGCTTTTAAGAAGAGAGTGGACATCCACTTGTCTGGAATGATACAGGGTCTCCTGCTTGAGCAGGCAGTTGGGTTAGAAGACCTTCAAGGTCCCTTCCAAATCTCTTATTCTTGTATCTGATTCTAACGTATTCTCATTTATAGACAAACACAGGATTACAAGTTTCGAATCCATTTCCCCCTTCCCCTCTGAACAATTGCAAAGACTTGTGAGCAATCAATCAGAAGAGAGCTGGAGGGAACATTGGAGGTCTTCTAGCAATTAGTATAGCCTTTATTGCCATCGTACATCATGTATATAACAAAATTGGTTTTAGCCTCACTGGTGAAATCCATGACAAAAAATACAAACAACATAAATAGTATAAAGAATAAGCCCTATTCAAGTAATTGGGGGGGGGGGAGCCAACCCCCGGCTCAAGCAGGAAACCCTATGCCATTTCACATAGGTAGCTGTCCAGTCTTTTTGTAAAAACCTCCAATGATGAAGCCCCTGCAGCTTCTGAAGGCAAGCTCTTCCACTGGTTAATTGTTAAAGACGTTTCCCCTTATTTCCAGATTGTTTCTTGGCTTCTAGTGCTTTGGAAAATAAGTTGAGTCCCTCTTCTTTGTGGCAGCCCACAAATACCGGAATACTGCTAGCATTCACTCCTAGTCCTTTTCTCTAGACTAGCCCTACCCAATTCCTGCCCCATGTTTTTGTTTCCAGACCTTTATTCATCTTAGTTGCTCTTCTTTGTACTTTTTCCAAAGTCTCAGCATCTTTTTTGTAATGAGGGACCAAACTTTGATGCAATATTCCAGGTATGGCCTTACTAAGGCTTTATAAAGCCGTACTAATACTTCATGTGCTTTTTATTATATGCCTCTGCTTAGACAACCAAGGATCATATTAGCTTTTTTGGCGGCGGCTGCACACGGCTGACTCATGTTTAAGTGATAGTCTACTAGGAATTCCAGGTCCCTCTCAAAGTTACTGTTCTTGAGCCAGGTTTGGCCTAATCTGGACTTGTGCCTTTGGTTTTTCCCTGCCTAGGTATAAAACCTTGCTTTTCTCCACATTACATTTCATGTTGTTGGACAGGGCCAGGGGTGAAATTCAGCAGGTTCTGACAGGTTCTGGAAAACTGGTAGCAGAAATTTTGAGTAGTTCGGAGAACTGGCAAATACCACCTCTGGCTGGCCCCAGAGTGGGGAGGGAATGGGGATTTTGCAGTATCCTTCCCCTGTCAGGCCCACCAAGCCATGCCCACAGAACCAGTAGTAAAAATATTTGATTTTCACCACTGAATAGGGCCCATTGTTCAAGTCTGTCAAGATCCTTTTGGATCATGAGCTTGTCTTCTGGGGTGTTTGATACTCCTGCCAGCTTAGTGTCATCTGCAAATTTGATGAGTTCCCCTTCTATTCCCTCTTCTAAGTCATTGATGAAGATATTGGCGAGTACTGGCCCTAAGACAGAACCTTGTGGTACCACACTCTATGTAGACATGGTGCCATTAAGGGCTATTCATTGAATACAGTTTGTCAGCCAGTTACAAATCCATCTGGTGGTGATGCTGTTTATTCCACATTTTTCTAGTTTGCCAAGAAGAGGATTGTGGCCTACTTTCTTGAATGCCTTGCTCATAGTATACTATGTCTGATCTAATAATTTAGTCATTTGATCAAAGAATGAAATAAGATTGGTTTGGCGTGATCTTTTTTTTAACAAACTTATGCCGGCTACTAGTTATAACCTTATTTGCTTCTAGATGTTCACAGATCTGTATTCTGACTACCTTTTCCATTATCTTCCCAGTTATTGATATTAGGCTGATTGGTGTGTAGTTTCCTGGGTCTGTTTTTTCCCCTTTTTTGAAGATGGGAACCACATCAGCTCCTTTCCAATCTTCTGGTAATTCTCCAGTGCTCCAAGGTTTTTTTAAAGATATGGTACAATGGTTCTGCGATAACATCTGCCAGTAGGGCACGTCAAATTTCTCAGCTTTCAATTTCTAAACATTAGGGGTGCTCAAACATTGTGACATGCCTTGGGGATTGTAAAGATATTTTGGTTACTGTGATATAATTTAGATGTGCTTGGTAAATAACTACATAAACATCGTAACTTTTTAACATTTTGTTTGTTTCATTTCACAGGTTCAACTGTCTTTGTCTTTTTGTTAAATGTTATTTTGTGTGAGAGTATTAATCCTGCTGGCCTTGTTTCCTGTGAGTGTGATAGCTGACCTCTAGTGGCTTCTAAAAAAAGAACAAGACTGGGGACATTCGTTCATATGAACAACCTCATGGGGACTGGCAGAGGCTTGTTGCTGTCTGGACTCCCAAGACTATGAGACATTCTCAGATATGGCCCACTCTTAAGAGAACCAAGTAGTGATGATGCTAGAAACTTCCCAGAAGCCAATCTTGGAAGAGACATAAATCCAAAAGTGCTTGAAAAGTGGAAATGAGGAAACAGTTATTTTGTGACTCCTGTTGTAAATTCACAAGTGACAATCTTGAACAAGATCCAAGAGAGCTAGGAACAAGCCCAAAATGTATCTCTTAATAGAGAAAAACTAGATGTCAAAGTGACTTTCACTATGAAATGTGACAAATTGTTTCACATCCTCAACTGCAAGTTTCAATTGTTTTGTGTGCTGAATATGGCTACCTTGCTGGCTGCAGAAAAGAAGCTCACATTAATTGTACCTGCCCTAAGGAGTTGAAGATACCATTGAAGGAACTTGCTTTTGTTAAAGGTCAGAGAGACAAGATTGGGTTTTTGGATCGCACCAGATTGGCTTGCCAGATGTGTCTGAGCAGAAACAACTAGGCAAAAGCGGCAAAATGCTGAGAGACAAAGGCTCGCTAAATATAAGCAGAGAAATACTCCAGACGTTTTGATACTGACCAATGAAGTAATTATCTCTTATGATGAAAATGAAGGACAGATTATGAGGATGAAGAGAAATGTGATGGCAGTTATGAAGAGGCCTTAGACCAAACACACGTACCCTCTACTTCAACCGAAAAGGCAAAATACAATAAATTAAAAATAGCAATTGTCACTATGCAGAGCATAAGATATGGTATTGGCCTATGTACCTCTGTTGCCATTACCACAGCCACTATCATAAATGCTGGCTTGATTACCAAAGAGGACAAGAGACTTGTAGTTGACCACAATAAAATTAAAAGAGCCCAGAAAAAAATTCTGAAGTCCCTAGATCAATAATTTGATGAGCTCTGTAATAAGTGAAAAACAAGATCTCTTTATCATTTCACTCCAGAGAATGGCTCAAAAACAGGAAATCCTGCTCAAGGATTATTGCAGATAATCTGGTGTAGTTCATGAAGAAGAAAGGCATTGACAAAAGCTTGAAGGCCATTGGAGGAGATTCTACAAAGGTTAATACTGGCTGTTAAGGGAGTGCCATGCACTGGGTAGCGGTCAAACTTGACCAGAGTTGATCTGGTTGGTGTGTATACTCCACATGAACGATTTACCCCTGTTACACTTAATAAAAAAAATTTGGATGGGAAGACCTTGTCTAACAACAAATGGGCAGGTAAAATTGGCAATGTGCTCTTAGACACTGTAACAGAATTTGACATTGACCCTTCATTCACCAGAGTTTCAATTAGCGAGCCCCTCATTTCACTGAGCCACAGACTTTTGTGATGTATATGATCAGACATGGATATGATCAGACTTGGTTACTATACCAAGTAAAATATTGTGCAGTTGCAAAAATAACAGCATATTTGAAATCTTGGTGTAAAAGCACATATTTTTAGAACCCCTCACTGAAAAAAATTGCAAAAATGAATTTTCACTCCATTAAATGGCACACCATAATCTGCCAGCTCCCTCAGAACTCTGGGATGTGATCCATCAGGTCCCAGTGATACATATTAATCAAGGTCAGACAGGTGTTCTCTTACCATTTGCTTGCTTATTTTAATGTTTATTTCTAGTCTTTTCTTTTACAGTTATGTTTTTGGGTAGCTTGGGTATAGTTTCTTTTTGCATGAAGACTGATGCAAAGCATGAGTTAAGTGGCTCTGTTTTCTTTCTATTGCCTGTTAATCAAAAGCTTCCTTGACTTTTTTTAAAAAAAAATTATATGTTGAAAGAAACTTTTTAAAAATTATCTTTGACTTTTGTTGCAAGTCTTTGTTTGAGCTTTTGTTTTTCTGACTTCATCTTTGAAGATTCAGGGTATCTGCTCATATTCTGTTACGTGTCCCTCTTTCCATTGTAATTGCCCTTTTTGTCTTTCAGTTTATCAGAGAGATCTTTGTAACCATGCTGGTTTCTTGTTTTTCGTTTTCAGGGGTATTGTGTTGGACTGGACTTTTTTGATCATATATTTCAGTGATTCCTGCATTTTTATCCATGAAATTTTGCTTAGGGCCTCTCTGAGTTTGTTAAAATCAGCTCTTTAATAGTTTAAGATACTGGTTGGATTATATTCTATTGCTTGTGTTTGCATTATATTGAATTCCAATATGATGTCACCCTCGGCCAAAATTCCAGCAACTTCAACTCCCTCTATCACTTCTCTATTAGTAAGAATTATATCCAGCCAGCTTTTCCTCTAATTCCCTCCCAAATCTGGTTTAGACTGTAAAAGGTTGATGAAATAAAAGTATTGTGTTTTGTTCCCTTCTGAAGTCTTTGGAGAGCCATGCTTTCCTTCCAACAGCTTCAGTGGACTTAAGTTCAGTTCACTTTACCTGGAGAGGGAAGCTTATAAAATCTCCATGAAACCAAATGCTGAAGTCTTGAGCAATCTAATCCTATTTGGGTTGAATTATTTTTTTAAAAAAATCTTCTTGCATATCAAACATTTTAAGATTGAAATTAATAAATTCAGCTTTTTTGTTTGTTTTAAATTTGTGGAAGTGGGGATCATAGGTGGCTTCCAAAAACTGAGATTTCCTTTCAGCATCTTTGTTGTTCATTTTAACAATAGTTGTTTTTAACTTCGCTTCTGGAGTGAGCATCACAAACAGAAATCTTATTCTATAAACAGTGAAAATATGTCATTATAAGAGAGTTAGAAAGGCATTATTAAAAGGGCAGAATATTTCCCCCTAAAGGGGAGGCAGAAAGTCATCCCCCCACCTTTGTCAATGGACCATTAAGGCCTGAGCCAGCCTATTCTACATAACAAAGATCTACCCCATTTCATTGTACCACCCACCATGTTTTAACCAAACTAACACACAACCTACAAAACTAGCTATGACCTCTGACAGCAACCAATCAGGATACTCTTCCTGTCCCCTGCGACATTCAAAGCCCATGAGAGGGCATAAAACCCAGGGACTCTCAGCATCTCTCTCCTTTTCAGCCAGGAGCTCCAAGACATGGGATCCTGTCCACCCTTAAGCCATCTTTCCAAGCAGCCTCCATGTTTCCCGTGTCTTTTCCCACACTTGGAACTGAACCCAGATGGACGTTTCTTCCAACACCAGTTCATAGAGTTTGTTTATAGGGTTTGTTTTAAAGTTGCATGGAGAAGAAGCAGACATTTATGGATTGCTGAGAGGGGTTAGGAAAGGAGAGAAACCGGGTTCTTTCCTTTCATGTATTAGAGTAACTCATACATTAGTTGGCTAGGAATGCAACAATCATTCCTTTGAGTCTTATTATGTGAGAATTTAAGAAAAGGAGACATTGGAAACATTTGACTTTACTTTCATTTCCTGAAGCTGAGGAACTCATTACTGCCCCAGTTAGCATTGAAATCTGTCACATTCTCCCTCTGAAAGTATTTTCTGCATTTTCAGAAAATGAAAGAATGTGACTGTGAGTATAGCTATTATTATTTAGATTAAGCTGTATGCTTATTGTTTACGTCCCTCTTTTGACTTAAATCTAGGATTAAATGGATGATGACAAAGAAATTAATGTTGCAGGCTTTAATTTCCTTTGTGGTTCTTCATGACTTTGGAAATGCAACAAATCCCTGAAGAGTTGTTTAGCCAGAAGTCTCTCTCTCTCTCTCTCTCACACACACACACATTTACTTTTTACCCTTTCAATGTTTTATAGTAACTATAACCCAACTCACATCACCTTTGCTCAGATAGCCAAACATATTAATAAATTTCCTGATGATGCACTTTCATTATTCATTCTTGGAAGGAGATCAATGAAGGATCATTTGGGGCCTCTGTAAGTTCTCAGCCAGGAGAGAAACGGAAGCATGAATGATACATGTTCCCTGCAAAGAAAATTCATATAGTGGAGCTGCAGCCTGAAGAGAGATGCTGCTAGCAAAGGTCCTCCAGCTGCACAGATGAACAATTTTCAGTGATCTGACTGTGTGTCAAGAACATTGAAGCAACGATACACATCCAGAGATGCACTGGATATGAGTGTGGAGATTTGCTATTCCGCCTGGCTTCCCAACTGCCTTTGCAGACACAAGGGAGAAAGCTAGGAAAAAGTCCTGTTTGCACACAGGATTAATCCAGTATTTAAGGATCTGCAGATGCTTTACAGGAAGAGACATTTCTCCTCTCTGAAAATCACAAAAATAAACCAAAACATACCTCTAAAGTCAGATCAACCCATGGAACGTACAAGAACATAGTACAAGAGGCACAAAAGTAAGGCTCTACATTTAGGCAAGGAAAACAAAATGCACCGGTACAGTGTAGGTGGTACCTTGCTCAATAGTAGCAACTGTGAGAGGGATCTAGGAGTCCTAGTGGACAACCATTTAAATAGGAGGCAGCCATGTGCACCAGCTTGCAAAAAAGCCAACACAATTCTAGGCTACATAAACAGAGGGATAGAATCAAGATCACAAGTAGTGTTAATGCCACTTTATAAGGCCTTGGGAAGGCCACACTTGGAATACGGCATTCAGTTTTGGTCGCCACGATTTAAAAAAGATGTGGAGACTCTGGAAAGAGAGCAGAGAAGAACAACCAAGACGATTAGGGGACTGGAGACTAAAACATATGAAGAACGGTTGCAGGAACTGGGCATGTCTAGTTTGATGAAGAGAAGGACCAGGGGAGACAGGATAGCAGTGTTCCAATCTCTCAAGGATTGCCGCAAAGAAGAGGGAGTCAAACTATTCTCCAAGGCACCTGAGGGCAGAAGAAGAAGCAATGGGTGGAAACTAATCAAGGAGAGAAGCAACTTAGAACTGAGGAGAAATTTCCTGACAGTTAGAACAATTAAACAGTGGAACAGAAGTTGCCTCCAAAAGTTGTGAATGCCCCAACACTGGAAGTCTTTAAGAAGATGTTGAATAACCATTTGTTTGAAATGGGATAGGGCTCCTGGCTGGGCAGGGGGTTGGACTAGAAGACCTCCAAGGTCCCTTCCAACTCTGCTAATGCTTTGTATTGTATTGTATTGTATTGTATTGTATTGTATTGTATTGTATTGTATTGTATTGTATTGTATTGTATTGTATTGTATTGTATTGCATTGTATTGTATTGTATTGTATTGTATTTTAAAGAGACATGTTTTCCTGGGGAGGCAGCTGAAAAGAATAGAGTGCTGCATATTGTCATGGGTAAGGTGACCAGACGTCCCACTTCTGGCGGGACAGTCCCGGTTCACCAGCAGATGTCCCGCGCCCCGCCGCCTCTTCAAAATGTCCCGCTTTTTGCGGGCAGGTGGTGGGCGCGGATAGCTGAGAGCGCCGGCTCAGGCGGGAAGGGGGAAGGCGGCCCAAGGAGAGGGGGGGCGCATGCTCCGGCATGACATGAGCCTGTGTAGAGGGCGTCGGGGCCGAGGAGATGGGGGCTCGCTCCGGCATGGCAGGCGCCTGTGCAGAGGGCATCGGGGCAGGGGTGCGCTCCCACCCGCCCCCGCGGGGCGCTCTTTAAAGGCAGCGGTGGTGGCCCGGCTCGGCAGTGCTGAGAGCCGCTGGCTCGGGCGGGAAGGGGGAAGGCAGCCCGAGGCGGCTGCTTTCAGCTTGGCCCATCACGTCGGCATGATGGGCTGACAGCGGCCGGCTCGGGCTGCCTTCTTTCTCCCTGCCCCAGCCGGCGGCTCTCAGTGCCACCGGGCCGGGCCGCCACTGCTGCCTTTAAAGAGGGCCCCGCGGGGGTGGGTGGGAGCACCCCCCCTGCCCCAACGCCCTCTGCACAGGTGCGTGCCGCATCGGAGCATGCGCCCCCCCCGTCGACGGTGTCTCTCTTTGGGACTTTGAAAAATCTGGTCATCTTAGTCATGGGGGAAAAATCAGTTTTCTTGCTGTTTTCCCCAAAGTTGCTGTATTTACTACAAATAATATCTTTGGGAGAGGACAAGAAATGAGTGAGCAATTTTCATCACGAAAGTGGTACAGTAAAGGAAGGATTAGATCCCTGTGTTGGATGCTGTGGTTCTGAATTGGATCAGAGCTTCTCAATGCAGCTAGTTCTACTCAATGCAGCTGGATTTTTCTTTTCTTTTCTGAAAAGAACCAACTTAAGCACTTCTTTAAAAATGCTTGCCAGACATTTATAGTCTTATGTTGCAAGATGACAACTTTTAGTTCTTTTATGTTCTGACTTACAATAGTGGCATTTTTAGAACTGAACATCCAGCAGCTCTTTGTCAAATTTCTACTTATAGCTTGAGATTACAGAATCCAGGATTTAGTGCAAGGAATTGACAGGTTCAAAAGTCAGTCTTGAAGCTGCATGAAAAATTGATGCAGACTCTATCCCTAGCCCTGAGAATGAATATTTTCTTTATTACAATCTTATTTAAAGCTTATTAATTTTTCATGAACCTTCAGATTTTGCTTCTTTGATTGTCTGGAAATTTGCAAACTCACCATGCCAGTAAAGATTGCCGGACTATTTTGCTCAAACACATCAAAACCTTCCAATCCGTGAGGCCTATATTGCTTATATCCCACTAACAACATTTCACCATAAAGAGCCAATGCAGCCGCAGCCAAGCAAGGGTTCACGTCTTTTCTTTTTCAGGAAAAGCCTGGAAGATACGATGATTTCTATCTGAATCTGTCATTGTTGTGTAATATAGAATTATATTTTAGTTTAATCTCTAAAGTTCTAAAGTTGCTTAAGAAACTAGTTATCTGAAGAATCATCTTTCCCCTTATAAATTTAGCACAGGAAAAGCTCTTCTGTAAAGGCTCCCATTTCAGAATCTTATTTGGCAGCCATATAGAAAAGGGTCTTTGGTTGAATTGTTCCCAAATTGTAGGACACAATTCCTTGGAACTGCATAACCTCTTCCATCTTCATAAAGAGAATTTAGATACCTCTTCAGTCTTAGTTTTCCATTAAAATGTATAGTGGTTTTTGCCTTACTATTTTCAGCAAACTACCACTTCCATCGTGATTGGGTAGGAAATACAAATAGAACTAAAGACTAATAGAAATAGAAATAAATAAAAGGAAAGAGGGGAAAGGGGAAAAAAAGAAAAGAAAAAGCAGCAACTTTCAACTTCTTTCGGTGAAAAATAATAGTTATAATACCACGTTTTTGCTTATCTAAATTGATAAATATTAGCCATGTCTATCAGGTGTGGGTTTCTGCCGGTTTTATTACTGGTTCACAACCTGTGCATTTGCGCTGTTGAATGTAAATTGTTCTTTGCGCAGTGCAGAACAATTGACAGTGAATTGCACACGCACAGTCACTAAACACCAAAATGGCGGCAGCCCAGTGGCGGTGAGGGAACCGGTTCCTGGGCATGGCAGGCCTGGGTCACTGCTGGTTCTGCGTCCCAGGCCTGAATTTCACTACCGGTTCGACCAAACCTGGAGCAACCCACTTCTGAGTTCTATAATCATAATCTACTTAGTTGTCAAAACCCAAAACAAGAGGGGGAAAGTGGCATGTAAATCTTTCTGATTCCAAATCTTTTGATTTAAGGGTGGATTTACCTTGAATAAAGATGATTTCAGCAGTCATCTAACATTTCCACCTCACAATCATTTCCTTTCCAAAGAAATCCTCCTGGGGTGACACCCAAATGGCTATTTTAAGAAAAAATTCTTTATATTTATTCCAGACCCCATAAGTGAAATTTATTCCAACCAACTTTTATTACAAACTTTAATAAGCTGAAGAGAAAATGTGTGTGTGTTTCATCTAGAATATATACTGCATTGTCAAATGGTAGTTATATAGAAGTTGAAAAAAACACCTCTTTCAGCTATGGATTTAGGCTTACATATCATTTGGCTAAAGAGATGTCACTCTGATGCCACAGACACATGTCACACAGCTATGATGTTGCACGTGGCTAAAATTACAGGGGCTGCAGGGGTTACGTTCTTGTGAAAACTAATTTCCTTGAAGACAGATGTTGTTTGAGGATGGGTTTTATCTCCTGCATGCTCTAGTTCCTCTCTGCGTGGGAGACATTCAGAAGGGAACCTCTCACTTCTTGTGGTGCAATCTATTTAGCATCTCAAAATTGTGTTTTAGAATATCTTGAACTGAAGTCAGAGAAAGACAGATGTTGAAATGCTGGATGGAAAGAGATGAAGGATGAGCTTTAAACTGAGCAAATATGACAGTTCAGATGTACAATACGTAGAAGATTATAACATCTTTATTGACCACAATTACAAATCAATTTGTGGTAAATGTAATTTCTTTGTTCTCAAATAGCTGGATTTATTTTATACACAAATGCACACGCTGATTGGGCTCTTGGGTATGAAAGATGTGCAACACATTTTCCAAAGTTGTGTTCAGAAACTGAGCCAATAGTTTATCTTTAAGTTCCACCACTTTCATCAAATGTGGAATATCTTGTACATTAAGCCTACTTTATAAAACCTTGTAAACATACTGTAAATTCTTCACCTTTCTTTATCAACCACTCTTCAATGTCAGGGTTCTAAGCTTAAGATAAAAAATAATCAGGCAAAGAGATATATTTAATGTTTTTATTTAAGATATACAGACTTACCAAAACCTTAAACAATATGAAATGTGTAATTCTATAAATATGCTTCATGTGCTTTTATTTGTTCATGTCCCTAGTCATTCCAAAACCCCATTAACCTTTCTCATGTCTCCATGAAGAAGAAATAGTTTGGTTTTGCTGAAAAAGTTGTCTTCAGTAAATAATAATCTTGGTTACATTGTCCTAATGAGATTATAATTCATTATATTATTGTGTGAATTATTTTAGTAACATTTACATCTCAAGACTAAAATATTTCTCCATCAAAAGTATTTTTTTCTTCTGTTCTATGTGTCTGATTTTTGGAGACTGTCTCTTTCCTAGAGCTGAGAGAAAATGACTGGCCCAGTCATTTTCAGGTTACCCAGCTGGCTTTGTGCCTAAAACAGAATTAGAACTCACAGTATCATGGTGTCTATCCAGATGCTTTGACACTACACCAAACTGGTTCTTATAAAAAGTATAAAGACTCAGTAGGAAGTGGAAAATTACCGCATGATAGAAAATAAAAATTTGAACATTGCATTTACCACTTTTTAGAACTTTTCCTCACTGGATAAAATGCTGGATTGCAGCTTTGAACTGAATACTATTTTATATCATTCATAAATAAAAGATGCGTTTATGAAAAACAAACTTGCATCCAAAACATAGCAATCTAAAATGCAGATTAGCATCTCAGAGAAGACTACTTGAAAGTGGCAGAGAGATCATCACATAACACAACTACAATTCCCTTCCAAGATATGTTTATACAAATAATGGTAAGGCTACTCTTACACTCGGGAGTAAAAGTGATTAAAAGCAACTGGGGATATTTATAAATAGGCTGAGAAACCTTCACATTGATTCTGTTCCCACATTTAATCGAGTTACAGGCTAATTTCACAGGAGTGCAATCTCCTTATCAGTTGTTAATCAGCACTCAAACATTGTTTAGGGACACAAGTCTATCAAGTTACTATTAGGACAAGCAAAATGTCAAGACATCCTTATCTCTTTTCTTTTTGACTGTCCAGGCAACAGTTGCCATTGTGACCAGTCAGAATTTAAGATAAGTTTTTGGTGCCCCCAAATTTAGACAATTAATTTGTAATGAATAAGCTTGCTTTTTTCAACGGTTCGGTTTATACAGTTAAGCCCCTGGCTTGAGTTTTCCTACAATACAGCAGGCTTGATGGATTGGGTTCACTTTGGGCAGAACTATTCCTAATGGTTAATTGATTGAGTCAGTTGATCTCTTTCTGATCATCTTTCTACACATTCCTCCACTTGCGGTCCCAGTTAGTTAAAATATTTGGGGACCTTTTGAAGTGAATCAACAAAATTACTTATTAAAATGAATCCTGCCTATTAGTTACATTCAAAGGTGATAGTGGTGGTGGTGACAATGGAAGCTGAATGTGTAGATTCATTGCTGATCACCTGATGTGAATCAAAACATCTAGAATAGGGAAAGTACCTGTAAATTTATTCTAATGTTGTACAGTTTAATTGTTACCTTAATTGTATTATGAATAAACTTTGAAAAAAATCAAAGAAGTAGGTTATGCAGAACTGTTCCTATATAACCCAATGTATGCTGCTGATGTCAATAAAACAATATATTATGAGAGTTCTTAACTATTTGGTATGTGGCTTCATTTACTTTCCCCAACAAGACTATGGTGAGCTTTGTAATATAGCTAACTCAATGATAATATTGAGGTTTAGATTCCATTTCAGATAAGAAAGTAGATAAAATGCTGCTTTTATGCACAGCCATTTTACTTCTTTCACTGAACATCAATGCATCACAACAGATGCTATATTACCGATCCCTTTGAACCTCTACTTTCACACTTTAAACATTCTCTTTCAATTTTTTATCTTTCTTAGTTGATATCTATACAATACAATAGCAGAGTTGGAAGGGACCTTGGAGGTCTTCTAGTCCAACCCCCTCCCTAGGCAGGACACCCTATACCGGTTCAGACCAATGGCTATCCAACGTCTTCTTAAAGACTTCCAGTGCTGGGGCATTCACAACTTCTGGAGGCAACTTCTGTTCCACTGATAACTGTCTACCAATGTGTACAAATTTATTTCCTTGTAATTTTTAGCCACTTAGATCTAATTTGCAAATATTCACTATTTATTTCTGTTAAACACCATTCACATTCATTCTTGAAATTCTAAACAGGTTAGTCAGTCAACTTCTCTGTGTTTTATTGCTTGGTGCACACTCATCTATTCATGTCAATAGATAATAATTCTATGTGAAATAGGCTATTGCAAGCCAACATATCTTTGCTTAGAGCACATCAACTAAGAAAAACCATGACTACTTTCAGGAGGATTACTAATTGGGGGGGGAATCTATGGAGAGGGGGGGGAAGACAGATTTCTCCTCCCCCCAATTAGAAATGAGGCGGCTGTGGAAGACAAGGGAAGGCACCTTCTGCTGTTTGAACAAGCCACATGGGGCATGTTCCCTTGTCTTTCACAGCCGCCTCATTTCCAATTGGAGGGGGATCCATGGAGAGGGAGGGAAAAGATGAATTTCTTCCCCCCCCAATTCGAAACAAAGCAGCTGTCAAAGTCAAACAGCAGAAGGAGGGGAGGATTCGTTGGACAAGACCACAGGCACATGTGGAAGCTTTACGTTTCATCGTTGCATCTGGGATGGATCGGACCCTCAGACTGGGTTTACTCTGACTACAGAAATGGGACCCACGTGTGCACTGGAGGAAAGGGTGGTTGCGCATTCATTCCACTAAGCCCCCAGAGGGCAAGGGGAGGGTCTCCCACATAACCAACACTGAACCTAACCTGGCAGCTGCGGTGCAAGAAAAAATTGAGTGGAAAGAGAAAATCCCTAAGGAATATTGGGACCTTAAGAACGTTTTCAGTGAAAAGTCTTCCAATAAATTGCCCCCACCACCACCACGCTACTGATTGCAGCGTTGAGATCCTCCCGGGAGTAAAACTCCCCAAACCCCAGATTTATTTGATGACCCCACGTGAAATGGAGGAATTACAGAAGTTTATTGACAAAAATTTAAGAAGGGGGTTTATAGAACCTGCTGAGTCATGGGTGGCCACGCCTTTATTGTTTAGAGAAAAGAAAGATGACTCTTTTCGTTTATGTGTGAACTACAAAAACCTCAACAGTGTTTGCATGGAAAATGTATATCCCCTCCCACTCATGAAAGACACCTTAGCCCAATTGGGTAAAGGGAAATTTTTCACAAAGTTGGACCTAAGGGAGGTTTACTGCAGAGTCAGAATCAAAGGAGGAGATGAGTGGAAAACTGCTCTCAATTGCCCTTTGGGATGTTTTCAGTTCAGAGTACTCCCTTTTGTCTGCAGGGGGCGCCAGCAGTTTTCATGCAATTAATAAATAAAGTTTTGCATGAACACCTGCGTGATGGTCTACCTTGACAACATCCTTATCTACATGGAAACACGTGATGAACACGTGATTTTAGTGCGATCAGTTCTCAAGAAAATCCGGGCCGCCGAACTTCATGCCAAATTGTCTAAATGTGAATTTCATCAGGAGAAAATAGATTACATTGGCTGCCGCATCTCCCACAATGGCACCGAGATGGACTTGGTGAAAGTTCAGGCTGTCATTGAGTGGGCACCTCCTCGCACCCGCATGCAATTGCAAAGTTTTTTGGGATTTGCAAATTTTTTTATCATCAATTTATTTCCTCATTCGCCAGCATTGCTGTGCCCATCACAAATCTCCTAAAATCAAAAGGAGACACCAAACCTAGACCAGATAAGCCTTTGAATTGGACTATGGAGTATGGATATAATATATTGTATATATTGTGGATATAATATGGATATTTTATTTATTTATTTATTTATTTATTTATTTATTTGTTTGTTTGTTTGTTTGTTTGTTTGTTTGTTTGTTTGATTGATTGATTTATAAACCGCCCTATCTCCCCGAAGGGACTCAGGGTGGTGCACAGGAAACAATAAAACCACATTCAATAAATACAATATAAGATAATTAAAATGAATTAAATATACCTGTGCTAAAATAAATTTAATACCCTAGTAAAAACCATTCTAAAACTATATATAATATATTGTATATCTTTTAGTTGTTATAGATGAATAAATATGTGTAAAAAAGGTCTCCATGGGGTGGGGGTCAGAGGTGGGTTCCTACCGGTTCGGACTGGTTCAGCCAAACACATAGTAAAAATTGTGACTGGCTCTCTGAACTGGTAGTTTCATTTCTGCACATTGTAATATTTTCTTTATTTATTTTCATTATCTTTGTTTTTCCACTGTTGTGCAAACACAATTCCAGCAGCTATTAACATGTGTACAAATAAATATTTATTGTATTCCCTTTGAAATACCCAACAAAATATTTCTGGTTTTAAATCCATATCTTGCTTTACCATTGCTTCTAACCATGACACCACTAACTCTTGAATAGCTACTTGGACTGACCTAAGTACTGAATCTAATTCACATATTCCTGTTGTTTGAACTGAGGAATAAATTTCAGAAAAAGAAATCTGAATTGCTCCGTGAATCTACCTGTGACATTTATTCTTCTTTATCTAACTTCTTAGCTGAAAAACTATATCTTTTCTGTTTGTTGGGGGACACCCTTCCTGACATTGTTGGGTGAAAACAGAGGTCCCTTCTGTTACCTGTAGTCCTCAGCTTACAACTACAATCGACTCCAAAGCACAATATTGTTTTATTTCTTTTGCAGTTAGTATTATTTAACAGGACGATGACCCCTTTCTTCACCAAGAAACCAAGACAGGAACAATCAGCTGATCCAAAACAGTCACCTTCACCATCAGCACCACAAGCACCAGTGCCTCAAGCACCACCACTGCCACCACTTGAAGACGGAGAAAGCAGCAAGTCCATCTCAACTGAAAGTCTTCCAAAACTTCCTGACTGCTGGAGTTTGCAGCAACACAGAAACTTCCAGAAGTATGATGGGCTGACAGTATCAGACAAAAAGTTAGGCTGTGAGTACTGTGCAAAACACAGGTTCTCATTAGAGAAAGGTGTTCATGTTTCCAGAGAAAATTTCCAGGTTGAGGCAGCAGGGACAAATAAGGAGGTGCAACAAGCATCTCTCAGGAAAAAATGAAGGAACATTTTCAACCAAAATCACACATCATTTTCAAATATAAAATTTGTTCAAAATCAACTATTTGTTGCACGTTTCATGAAAATCTTTTGGAAAGCATCACCACCAATTTGGAGAAAAGGCTGATGGATTGTGAACATCTAAAAACAGGTAGCCAATTGCCAGACACAAACAAATTACAATTTCTCACACATTTGGCACTGGACTTATTTTATTTATTTTGTTTTATGTGTCAATAAGTACAAGGAAACAAGTATGAAAAACATATGAAAAAGTGGATAAAATAAGCAAAACACAGCCATAAACACATAAAAGGAGTACATGTAAATGGGGACAGTAGGACAGGGAGGGTAGGGACGCTGCTTTGCTTATGCATGCCCCCTTAGGGACCTCTTAAGAAACGCATAAGGTCCGTGGTAGACAGTTTAAGGTATAAAGTATCGGGGTTAGAGGAACTAACAACAGGATCGGGTAGGGTGTTTACTATTCTATTGCTGAAATAGTTTTTCTGTAATCAAGATTAGAACGGATCACATTTAGTTTGTATCTGTTGCTAGCCCTTGTTTTATTGCAGTTGAAGTGAAAGTAGCCATAAACAGGTAGGACGTTGTGGCAGACTATCTTGTGCCCGAAGTTCAGGTCGGAATGTAAACGGTGTAGTTCAAGGTTATCCAGGCTTACAATTTCAAGCCTGGTGGTATACAGAATTTCATTACGAGCAGAGGAGTTGAGTCCTCTTCTTGTAAAATACCTCTGGACCCTCTCGAATGTTTTGGTGTCTGAAATGCAATGTGGATTCCAGGCAGGTGAGCAATATTCAAGGATAGGTCTGGCAAAGGTTTTGTATGGAATTGTGGTATTTAGTCACAGGTCACATATAATGGTCTCAGGAAGAACAAGCTCTTGAATATTTTTCAGATCTAGGGATTTTTTGTAGAAGTTAGGAACACCACCTCCTCTTTGGATTTCACGGTCAGACCGGTGGACATGGTAGTCACTTGTAGTGGTAATGGAGTCATTATTCATATACATTCTTGCTGCAATTCCATATACAAAACCAATCTATCATTTGGGGTTTTTAAAAATTTATTGTCCATAAATCCCAATAAAGATTTCTGATTTCTTTGCAATATCTTGTTCTGCTTTGTTTAATTAAAAGGAAAATAAATTAAAAACATATTTACTATCAGGTGCATTACTGTGGCTTTAAGAAATGAGCTGACATCACTTCCTTGATGCTTCAGGTCAGAGATGTCAACCTCTGATGTATATCAAGTGACATCAAGTGATGTATAAGGACTTTTTCCCCCTTCACTAAACTGGGCATGGCCAGTGTGTGATGCATCTAGCCCACAGCCCTGTTTTAGGTGGACATACTCAAGAATTAAGTATAGAGGTGGGTCTGCAGTCTGTGCTCACATGTGGGGCTTGGGTCACATTGTCATAGCTGCAATTAGACTTCTATTTAACCACACCATTTGGCTGTCTTTGATTAAACAGCTTCAAAAGTCAGTTTTTTTATTGCAGCTGTGCTCAGCACATCCTCAAGAGGTTACCTGCCTGAGTCTGAGGGGAGCTTCCTTCTTAAAGCGTGAGAGTGAGAACATTGAGTGAGATATTCATCTAAGATGAGAAGACAGGGTTTCTGAGAAACCTCTCCAAAAGTGTTGTTCTCTACATAGACCAAACATTTTCAGTGATGGAAGAAGATTTTCCTTGAGGAATCCTAACACGCTTCTAGGAGCTCTAAACCGCCCCTAAACCAGCTTCCAGGCATCTTTCCTTGCATTTCATCTTTGTAGGTTCTGCCTGCTGTAATTGCAAGCAAACTACGTAACAAATATCTATTTTTAGTGTGCCTTGAAAGCAGCCAATTCAGATAAAAATAACTCTTTGGGAAGTTTAAGTAGCAGCTTTCAGTAGCTAAACACAGAGATGTATTTTGAGCGCTTATGTAAAGGAAGAGAAAAGCATTTGGGGAAAAAATATGAGAAAAATCATGCTTCAAAGAAGCGAGGTTTATTTTCCTAAATCTAAGGCTTTGAGGAGACAAAGGCACAATCAAAATCAAAGACACAAAAGGAAAAAAATAGCCCAACCTATCAAAATAGTATTGTAAAGGATAGATTAGGAAATCAAATCAAAATAGGCAAAAAAAAAGTGGTAGGAAAAAACTCTATCCATTCTAGGCAAGTTCAAACCACCTGGATTACATCTCAGAGTTTGAGAGAACTGGCAGATGTGATCTCAGAACCCCTGAACTATATCTTTTAAAGATCCTGGTGCATCAGGGAACTACCAGAGGACTGAAAAAAATGATCCCCATTTTCAAAAAAGAGGCAAAATGGATCCAGGAAACTACAGACCAATCAAGCCTGACATCACCAGGACCTGACAGATTACCTCCCAGAGTTCTGAAGGGGCTGGTAGATGTTTTTGCAGAACCACTGTACCTGATCTTTCAAAAGTCCTGGAGCACACGGGAAATACTTGAGGATTGGAAAGGGGCTGAAGTGGTTCCCATCTTCAAGAAAGGGGTGAGGGGGAACAGACCCAGGAAACTACAGGTCAATCAGCCTAACATCAAAACCTGGGAAGATCCTGGAAAAAAATAATCAAAAAACATATCTGCATACAACTAGAAGCAAATAAAGTTATAACTAATAGCCACCACACATTTGTTAAAAACAGATCATGCCAAACCAATCTTAATTCATTCTTTGATAAAGTCAGTTAATTAGAGACCAGTGAAATGATGTTGATATAGTATAGTTAGATTTCAGTAAGGCATTTGACAAAGTAGACCTCAACCTACCTCTTGGTAAGCTAGAAAATTGTGGAATAGACAACATCACTACCAAATGGATGACAAACCTTACTGGATGAACCTTACTCAATAAGTAATCATTAATGGTACTACATCCAAATGGAAAGCAGTAAACAGTGGGGTACCACAAGGCTCCATCTTACACCCCATACTCTTCAATATCTTTATCAATTACTTAGATGAGGGAAATAAATTAGTTAGAAGGAGAACTCATCGAATTTGCAGATAATACTAAACTGGCAGGAATAGTTAACAACCCAGAAAACAAACTCAGGATCCAAAAAGATCTTGACAAACTTGAAAAAGGGCCCTACCCAACAAAATGAATTTTTTTTATTTATTTATTTATTTATTTATTTATTTATTTATTTATTTATTTATTTATTTATTTATTTATTTATTTATTTATTTATTTATTTATTTATTTATTTATTTATTTATTTATTTATTTATTTATTGGTTGGATTTATATAACTGCACCCTCTCCCCAAAAGGACCCGGGGCGGTGCACAGGAAATTAAAAACCACATAGTATCACGAATATAAATAATTAAAACCGAATTAAATAAATTATCCCTGTGCTAAAAATTTAAAAGTATTAAAACATTAACCCCATCTAAAACCCAATTAAAACAATTTAAGGTACAGACTGTAGGCTAGGTAAATAGCTTAGGCCAAACCGGCCTGATGAAACAAGAGAGTCTTTAATTTCTGGCGGAAGGCGCGGAGGTCCGTGGTTGTTCTAATTTTCGGGGGAAGGTCGTTCCAGAGGGTTGGGCCCACCACAGAGAAGGCCCTTCCCCTGGGCGTTGCCCGCTAGCATTGCCTGGTGGACGGCACCTGGAGAAGTCCCTCTCTTTTAATGTGGAGAAAAGCAAAACTTTACTTTTAGGCAAATCCATCTGGTGGTGATGCTGCCTATCGCTCATTTTTCTAGCTTACCAAGAAGTAAATTGCGCTCTACTTTGTCAAATGCTTTGCTAAAGCCTAAGTATACTATGCCCACAGCATTTCACCACTTAGTCACTGTGTCAAAGAATGAAATAAGCTTTGTATGGCATGATCTGTTTTTAACAAACCCATGCTGGCTTTTAATTATAACTTTATTTCTTTCTTAGATGTTCACAAATCTGTATTTTGACTACCTTTTCCAGTATCTTCCAGGTACCGAAGTTAGACTGGTCTGTAGTTTCCTGGGTCTGTTCCCACTCCACTCCCCACTTTTTTTGAAGATGGAAACTACTCAGCTCTTTTCCAATTCTCAGGTAATTCCCTGATGTTCAAGTATTTTTGAAAATTATAGTTCTGAGATAACATCTGCTTCTTCAGAACTCTGGCATGCAATCCATCAGGTCCCAGTGATTTATATTTGTCAAGATAAGATAGGTGTTCTCTTTACAGTTAGGTTTTTTGGTAGGTACGGGTATATTTTCTTTTAGTGTGAAGACTGATGGAAATAATAGGTTAAGCAATTCTGCTTTCTCTCTTCTGCCTGTTACTTCCTTGCCATCTTCTTAGGCATTAGGCCACCAGGTTCTCTTCCTGATCAGCTGAGACAGGAGGATAAGTATATACTTGTGTCACAACACCCTGTTAAGCCCCAATTAAGGGAGGAATACTACTCTCCTTTTCTGCCTTTCGGCTCATCACCAGAGACCATCTAGAGGAGAAAGCTAGCTGTCAGGCCTGCTTCTTCGTTGACTTAGGAAAGACCACGCTTAGACATTATTTTGAAATGAATAAGGCTCCTTTTACTAAGTAACAAAAGTGTACAGACCAAGTAAAGCTGAGAATGAATAGTTTAGGCGCGAACAGAAAGTATTAAGCTTAAGCCCATCCCAATCCCCAAACCCCCCCTTTGCACTGTCCAATATGCTTCCATCTCCAACATCAGGTGGGCAGGTCTTCACCATCCTGGAATGCAGGTCCGTTAACCAAGAGATAACACGAACCATCAACATTGTCCACCAGCAGAACACACTCATCCCAACGCCCCCCACCCTCCCCGTTTCCATGGCAGCGAAGCAGGAACTAGCGAGACTGACATCCGGACCTCCTCCAGGAACAGCGGGAAATCCGGGGCAGCAATCGGAACACGATAGGCTACACCTGAAAGACAAGGAAGGACAGACAAACAACAGATAGGAGAAGGGAAAAAAGTCAAGGTTTGTGTGGATATTTGGCATAAAACTGGCGTACCAGTTTAGGAGCTTTGAGATGCTCTTTATCCACCCATTCGTTGTGAGAAGGGGGAAAATCTTTCCACATGACCAGGAACTGAGTCTTATTCCTGCGGATTCTGGAGTCCAAAATATCGCGGACCTCATAATGCTGGTGACCATCCACCATGGTAGGCGCAGGTGTATCAGGCAACTGTTTGCGGAGATGGGAGGTACGAGCAGGTTTCAGCAAGTGAACATGGAACACAGGGTATAGTCGCCGGTAGGTCTTTGGGAGATCCAAACGGACCGACACAGAGCTGATAAACTTGGTTATTTTGAAAGGACCAACAAATTTGGGACCCAACTTCTTGCATTTCTGGGGGCTATCTAAATTTTTGGTAGATACATAAACTTGATCGCCAACTTTGTAGGAGGGAGGGACTGCCCGTTTCCTGTCAGCGTACAATTTGTGCGAATCATGGGCATCGTTCAAAGTTTTCCGGAGAACTGGCCAAACAGAAGACAGTCTAGAGGTCCATTCAGTTAATGAGGGAACTGTCGGCGAGTCATGAGGCAGTTCGGGGATGGGTACAAAGTCCTGCCCGTAGATGATTTTAAAGGGGGTCATATTTGTACTGGAGTGAACAGAGTTATTGTATGCCACTTCGGCATGTATGAGAAGATCAGCCCAATCATCCTGTTGAAAATTAATAAAGCAACGTAAGTACTGTTCTAGAACGGAATTAACCCTTTCACAAGATCCATTCGTCTGAGGGTGGTAGGCGGAGCTTAAGCTCTGGGCGGAGCCAATCAGTCTGAAAAATTCCTTCCAAAAAAGGGAAGTAAACTGGGTCCCCCTATCGGAGATGATGCGTTGCGGGACGCCATGAAAACGATAGATATGAGAAACGAATAGTCGAGCCAGAGATTTGGAAGAAGGAATTTTAGCACAGGGGACAAAATGAACTTGTTTAGAAAAAAGATCGGTAACTACCCAGATAACGGTATAGCCCTGACTGGGCGGAAGATCAACTATAAAGTCCATTGAAATTTCCTTCCAAGGTCTCTCCGGCGTAGCTACAGACTGGAGAAGACCCTGTGGCTTACCCGGCGCACGTTTGGAAGCCGCACATACGGGGCAACTGGCAATATACGATTCAACATCTTTCTTCAAGGAGGGCCACCAGAACTGTCGTTTGACAAGGTGCACAGTTTTAACGAAGCCGAAATGACCAGCTAAACGTGAGTCGTGTGCGCGTTGCAAGACAAAAGGACGTAATGTAGCAGGAACATAGATCTTCGAGCCAATCCAGGGAAGATCGTCTCTGGTAGTGCAATCACCAGAATGTGCTGAATACCAATCATCAGTAAGTAGTTCGTCCTTAATACGAGCAATCAGGTCAGTAGGTGGAGTAATTTGGACAGTTGCATGGCCCTTAGTAGATACTGGAGAAGCTGGCAAAGTGAGGGGCATGATGGGTTGTACTATAGTGAGTTTGGAAACATCATACTGTGGCAATCTGGAAAGCGCATCAGCCATGAAATTTTTGCCTCCTGGAATATATTTAAGGTGGAAATTGAAACGATGGAAATAGTGAGCCCAACGAAGTTGCCTTGGGGACAATTTCCAAGAGGAGGTAAGAGCTTCCAAATTTTTATGGTCCGTCCAAACTTCGAAAGGATGGGGGGCACCTTCAAGGAAATGACGCCAAGTCATGAGAGCCCACCGAACAGCAAAAGCCTCTTTCTCCCAAATCGCCCAACCACGTTCGGACGTAGTGAGTTTCCGAGAGGTGTAGGCACAGGGTTGCAATTGGCCACGTTGATTGAGTTGTAACAAGACCGCTCCCACAGCGACATCACTGGCATCCGCCTGAATTACAAACGGGGAATTTACATCGGGGTGTTTAAGAATAGGTTCAGCCGCAAACAAACGTTTAAGCTTCTCGAAAGCGGCTTGACATTCCATGGTCCATTTAAGTGGGGACCCTGGACGAGGCTTTCCTTCTCCTTTTGTTTTTAGAAGGTTTGTAATGGGTAAGGCAATATCAGCGAATGACGGAATAAATTGGCGGTAAAAATTTGCAAATCCCAAAAAACTCTGTAGTTGTTTACGAGTACGGGTAGGGGCCCACTCCGTCACTGCCTTGACTTTAGCAGGATCCATTTCAACTCCCTCAGAAGAGATACGGTAGCCCAAATAGTCAATTTGTTCCTGGTGAAACTCACACTTAGAGAGCTTGGCATAAAGTTCTGCGGAACGCAGTTTGTTTAACACAGAGCGTACCAGTTTAACGTGCTCGTCGTGTGTTTGTGAGTAAACCATTATGTCATCAATGTAAACAATAACTCCCTTGTAAAGGTGCTCGTGGAGAACCTCATTTATCAGTTGCATAAATACTGAAGGGGCACCTTGAAGACCGAACGGGAGGACTTTAAATTGAAAACATCCTAGCGGGCAGTTAAAAGCTGTTTTCCATTCGTCCCCCTCCTTGATTCTGACCCTGTAATAGGCTTCACGTAAGTCCAATTTCGTAAAAATCTTACCGGTAGCCAGGTGAGCAAGCATGTCCTTCATGAGTGGAAGGGGGTAGATATTGTGTTCACAAATGGTGTTGAGATAGGAGTAGTCTTGTATTAATCTTAGAGTACCATCTTTTTTCTCCCTAAACATAACTGGTGCAGCTACACGCGGCCTAGCTGGTTCAATAAAACCCCGTTGAAGATTTTTATCGATGAATTTACGTAATTCCTCCATCTCCCGTGGGGTCATGGAGTACATGCGAGGTTTGGGCAATTGAACCCCAGGGAGGAAATCAATTGAACAGTCAGTAGCTCTATGAGGAGGGAGGGAATCACAAGATCTTTCACTGAAAGCATCCTTTAGGTCCCAATATTCCCTGGGAATTTTCTCTTCGCCTGGTATGACTTCAGGTGATGGAAAATCCAATAAAGGTGCAGCAGATTCAATAAGGGGAGGTGGGTGATTTTGCGGGGGTTGATCATTCTCTGACGGAAGAGAGGTATGTTCCGGGAGAGATAAAGGTATGCGTACCCAACCTTCCTTCCAGTTTATCAGAGGATTCCATTTACGAAGCCAATTGACCCCCAAAATTACAGCATTATCGGCAATGGCAGTTACAATAAAGTTGATGGTCTCAGTATGGCCTGTGCCTATAGAAACACGAATTGGTTCGGTGATAAAAGATGCTGGGGTTCCCCCAGCTACAGAACCATCCATTTGGCAAAAGGCTATGGGAGTTTTCAGGGTCTTAAGGTGAAAACCCATCGAAGACACGATGTCTTGGCTTATGAGACATTTTGAGCAACCAGAGTCAATGAGAGCCTGCACATCGCATGTACGGCCAGTAGATGGAGCTAAAAGCTTTAAATTAATATAAAGGGGCCCGGAGCGATGACTCACCAGATTGTCGTCAGAAGAGTCTGAAGACGCCTCCCAATCATCAGGGCCAGCGGTGGGCTGGTCAGCAGAGAGGTTGATGGGCTCCACCCCACTCATAGCTGGTTTGGTGCGCGCGATTGGCGTCTTAGGATGTTTCCGGTCCGAGGAAGAAAGAGGGCGTGGAGGTGGTCTTGATCGGCATTTGTCTGCCCAGTGCCCCTCCTTTCCACAGCGATAACAGCTGCCTGAGCGAGGCTGGGTTGTTCTCCCCTCCCCCCTTTGCATGCGTACATCTTTCGCAGGGGGGTGAGATTTGGGGCTATCTTCCTGTGGTTTTTTCTCCAAACGGACTGGATCCTGTAAGTGGGCTTGATCCAATTCAACATCTGAAGCTAGATCTATCCATTCATTCAAAGTCTCGGGGCGAAATCTGTTCACACATGTTTGATAAATGTCTTTATTCAGCCCTTCAACATAAATGTCCATTAGGGCCTGTTCACTATACCCAACCATAAACACTGATAACTCCTGAAAAATTTGCGTGTAAGCCTGAACAGACATGCCCCCCTGCTGTAAGGTTTTTAGTTTCATCTTTGCTTTCCTTTCAACACGGGGGTCTTCAAAACGCCTTCTAAGAGCATTCATGAAACGATCGAAATCGCGCAGCGCAGGTGAGCGGCAATTATGCAATGAAACCAGCCACTTAGAAGCTTGATCTTCTAAGGTCATAGAAACAATTCTGATTTTGATTTCATCGTCCAAGTCAGCTGCGTAAAACTGCATGAAATTATCGACGTGAATTAGAAAAAACGCCAGTTTGTCGGCACTTCCGTCGTATTTTACACCCAAAGGAGGCAGTTTTGCAAGTCGGCGGGGGTTAATGGGATTGGCTTCTCTTCCGGCCTGAGGGGGGGGGGAGGGTGTTGAACTCCTGCTTTGCCTGGCAGAAGCTGCCTCTCTCCGCAATTCCCTGCCGGCCTGAGGAGGGGGGGATGGTGTTGAAGCCCTGCTTTTTGGCTGTTTGCGTTCCGCCTCCCTCCCCCAGATTTTTTCCAGGGCCATTCTTTTCTCATCTGCCTGGCGGAGTAAATCCTGAGCCATTTCTTTTAATTCCCTTTCTTCTCTTAAGAGCTCCGGAATGACCTTCTTTGGGGAAAGTCGACGCCTGGAGACGTTTACCCCACTCATTCCTACCCCTTCGGACCAACGTTTTGGTTTGACTGATTCTTCAGCTGGCAGATTTAGATCTAGGCCAGCCAAGCAGTCCATCACTGACCTGGTCTCTTCAGATTGAACAGGAGGATGCGATGCTTCAGCTCCCAAAATTGGTTCAGGCAGGACCTCCACCAACGGAGGCTCCTCTTGTGAAGGTTCCGACATCAGGTCAGGGTTTTTTGTGATTCTCAGCTTAGTGTCAGGCCTGCTTCTTCGTTGACTTAGGAAAGACCACGCTTAGACATTATTTTGAAATGAATAAGGCTCCTTTTACTAAGTAACAAAAGTGTACAGACCAAGTAAAGCTGAGAATGAATAGTTTAGGCGCGAACAGAAAGTATTAAGCTTAAGCCCATCCCAATCCCCAAACCCCCCCTTTGCACTGTCCAATATGCTTCCATCTCCAACATCAGGTGGGCAGGTCTTCACCATCCTGGAATGCAGGTCCGTTAACCAAGAGATAACACGAACCATCAACATTGTCCACCAGCAGAACACACTCATCCCAACGCCCCCCACCCTCCCCGTTTCCATGGCAGCGAAGCAGGAACTAGCGAGACTGACACTAGCTGTTTCAGTTGATCAGGAAGAGAACCTGGTGGCCCAATGGCTAAGGCTCCTGCCTAGCATGTAATACAGCCCCGGTTCAAATCCCAGTAAGGGTATGGCTAGCTGATGAGAGCTAAAAAACTCGAAATAGATCTAGTCTCCCTGACTTATTTATTGATCAGCTCAAAAATGTAACATTCATATAAAACAAAACAACGGAACTCATAGCTTTCTGTCTAGATGGTCTCTGGTGATGAGCCGAAAGGCAGAAAAGGAAAGCAGTATGCTTCCTCCATTAATTGGGGCTTAACAGGGTGTTGTGACACAAGTATATATATATATATATATGGTTCTCATATCTCCTACTTCGTAATTGGGTTTTTCTCTTCTGCTCTCCATACACCATATTTGTCCTTATCCATCACGTTCTTCTCCCTCTCTCTCCTCCCCCTCCCGACCTCCTTTCCTCCCTACTCTACTTCCCCTTCCTCTCTTCTCCTCCTCTCACCCCTTTCCTCTCATTTCTCTCCTCTTTTCCCCTCCTTACCCTCTCTCCTATTCCTCTCCTCTTCCCTTACCTCTCTCTTTCTTCCCACTCTTCATCTCATTTATCTGGTGTATTTCAGCTCCTGAGCAAGCTCCATTTTATGTTGATGGTATTTATAGTTCCTTTCCAATATACGTATTTAATTTTAACATATATTCTCCTCCTTTCTTATACAAAAAATAGAACCAAAAAGTATACATATATAGTCATTGTACTTTTTTTTAAAAAACCTTCCAGCCTAATTTTGGTTGAGATGCAGACCTGGTTACAGTTCCCAGCTATTCTCATCATTATCTTTATATAATTACCATATTTTTTTTATTTTATTTTATTATTTTTATTATAATTTTCCACAAATTATACATCTACACATAAAATTTACTTTTTTAAAAAACAATAATCAATAATCCACCCGGTGCTATACAAAACGAAAGGAAGAGTTGGTTCTTTGGATATCTTCAATTGTCTTTAAGATCTCCAAAATCCGCGTTCCCTGGGTACAGGTGTCGAGGCATCCAAAGTTCCAAGTGCATAGTCCACAAATGGGTTCCAAGTCTTCCAGAAAATGTCTTTTTTATAGACCCCCTCTCTGAATTTAATATCACAAGTCATTTTATCATTTAAGGCTAATTTCCACATTTCACAATACCATTCTTCTATTTTAATATTTACCTCTATTTTCCAGTATCTTGCTATTATAATTCTACCCATTATAATCATAATTCTAATCAGTTCTTTCTCATATTTTGTTAATTCTAATTCCTTAATTATCAGTAATAATACCATATTATTATTACCATATTTTTCAGAGTATAAGATGCACCCTTTTCCCTCTAAAAAGACACTGAAAATCTGGGTGCGTCTTATACACCAAATGCAGCATTTTTGTCTCCTGAAGCCCCACCCCTTCACCAAAATGGCTGTGCATAGCCTTATGGAGGCTTTCAGACAGCTCCTGGGGGCTAGGGAGGGCAGAAATGAGCAAAAAAAAGGGCTGTTTTTTGCCTCCCCCAGCCCTCGGCTGGTTTTTGAAAAAAATGGACTGTTTTTTGCTTGTTTTGGGGGGGGGCAACCCCCAGGAGCACTCTGCAAGGCCCCCCCTCCAGATATTCATGCCTTTTTGGGGGAAAAATGGGCCCGTTCCCTTTACCTACCTACCTACCTACCTACCTACCTACCTACCTACTCTCTCTCTCTCTCTCTCTCTCTCTCCCCCCCCCTACCTACCTACTGTATTTCTCTCTCTTTCTCTCCCTCTCTATCCCTCTATCTACCTACCTACTTTTAAAAAAACAATTGCCTCTTCGAAACCTGGGTGTGCCTTATACTCTGAAAAATAGGATATACATCCTTACATGCCACCCCCACCTCGGCAATTTGTGGTTCTGTCTTTAAATCTCAGTAATTTCCCATTGTAGATATATTTTGTGTTCCCTCTCCATTTTTCCATATCTTGGACTAGATTCATTGTCTATAAATGACAAACGTCACTGTTTAATGTTCATTACAATTCCCCCAGTCTATTATGCAGAATGACAGGCAGTAAACATCTCACTTTATTCATCATTTTAAAGGTTCTATATATATATCCATGTTTCATATATTTTAACCCATGTTTAGTTATCTTTCTATTGTCATTTTCAGTCAAGTTGTGACTCAATTTAATCAATTTAAGGAAGACACTAGAGAGAAGGAGGGAGGCAATTGTTACTTCTTCCCCCCTCCAGAAGATGTGAGTGAAAGTGAAAGTTTTGAGTGGATTACACACCCACTGGAAATGAAAGTGAAGTAATGAAATAACTATTTTCAACCGGAAGAGAAAGACTGGACTGAGCACCTTAATAAGATAAGTACAATTTAAGATATAGACATTTCCCATGCATTAGACTAATAGAAGAGGGAGACTCCTGGGGGTCTTCTGGCATGAGGACAAAGTTTACCCCATTGACCACCTTGAAGGGAATAAGCCCAGTGCTGCTGAGTGCTGCATTATTCTATGCCGTTTCAGCAAAAGGCAGCAGTTCTGCCCAATTAATCTGGTCGTAGTTGACACAACATCTTAGCTACTGCTCCACCATGGTGTTAGGCCTCAAACGAATCCCCTGGGAAGACCCAAAGGACTTTAAAGACTCCCTCCAGAACTTACCTGTGAATTGGACCCCCAAATCTGAAATAATCCTCGTGCAATCAGTAGATATGCCTCAGGAAAATTTTTGCCAGTTTGTGGGTGGAGAGTAATCCAGAGCAGACGATGAAATGAGCCTGCTTGTAAAATAGGTTGACCACTGTCCAAATCACAGCATTTCCTCCACTTTGTGGCAGCTCAACTATGAAGTCCATCACAATCTGTTCCCAGGGCCAGGTGGGCTCAGCTACTTGCTGCAGAAATCCAGGGGGTTTTCCCAGTCTTTTCTTCATCGTTGCACAAGTTGCACAACTCTTTCCATAGCTCTCAAGGTCCTTTTTAATCCCCGGCCACCAGAACTGTCTCCTAAGCAGGTGCAGGGTTTTCAGGAATCCAAAGTGCGCCACCTTCCTGGCATTATGGCTCCTTCATAGGGCTTGCATCTGCAGGCTGTTAGGGATGTATAGTTTAGTCCCCTTCCAGGCCAGGTTATCCCTAATGGCCAAGAGCTGCGAGCAGTCCTGGAACCAGGGGTCATATTGCAACTTGGTTTTGAGTTTCTGGATCAGTTCCTCCCTGGTGTGGTCAGTTGTCACACGGCTCATCATCATGTGGTCACATTCTGGCATAGAGGAATAACTGCATTAACCACCTCCTCCCGAGAGCTCTTGTACTGGGGCATCCTTGAGGGGGCATCAGTCAGAATGTCTTTTTTTTTCATATAGGGAGGTATTTCAAGGTGAAGTTAAACTAGTTAAAGCCGTGTGGTTATTGAACCTGCTTCAGTGAGAGTTTGGGAGGCGTTCTAAGTGCCTCCACTCACTTGACTCATTCCAGACTACCACTCTCCTTTCACACCACTGCAAGGGTTGGGTGCCACCATGGGGAGCTCAACTTGCCCCTCCTTCAGCAGAATTCATTTGTGAGGAAGGGGCTTCCCCTGATTGCTGCTTCCTCCTGTCTCTGTCAGGTTGGGTTTTCCCGGCTGTACTTTTGGCAATCCCAGTGGGATAGCGTTGCTTACTTGGGTTCCTGCTGGCATTGACACTGGCTCCTCCAATGGCTTACCGGTGGCCTCTTTCCCTTTCTTCCCAGCCATTTCCCCCTGAACTGATCGGGGTGGAGGCTCATGAGTCCTGAAGGTTTGGTGAATTTTAGATGGGTTGGTTTAATGTTATGGTCCTGAGTAATGCTCCCAACCAATTCAAGACTCTGAGGTCTTGGCTTCCTCAAATATCTGGTTTATTGGTACATCATATTGGCACAGACAGCAGTGAAATCAACATTGAATAATTCCCATATTTTTGGTATAATTAAAGAATAGATGCCGTCCACCCCCCTTATGCCACAGGTCACATTAGCCAACCAAGGAGGTGATGAGCTTCTCAGCAGTCCTTCCTGCCATTGCTAGGGCATGTTGGTCTGGCCTTGGAGGTTGCCAAGAGTAAAACACCAAAACCAAACAATGGACACACAGTGACAAGTGTAGGGAGTTGCTGTCTCTTGTAATTTTGAGCTGATCAAAATTTTTAAGGATTTCTTCTCCAGAGTTTTGCATCATTTGTGGATAGAACCCTGCATCTCTGAGTTTTTCCTTTCCATGGTTTTTCAATTCTGCATATTTTTAACAGATAAAACATCTCTTTTCCTACCTATATTGTTTTAATTTACCACTGCTACAAAACGAACAATGCATCTCCACCGTAACTGTAATTATTCACAATGCAAAATGAATAAAATACAATTCAGTAACTGATTGCTGTCCAAAACTGATGAATCTTTATGGATTAGAAATTTCTGTTTCCAACTTTAATTATAGGATATGCTTCAAAGTTCTGGAAATTATTGAGCTATGTGTGCAGAAATAACATTAAAGCAATAGCAGTTACTTATTGTTACATAGAATATTAGCTGGTTTGATGGGTGTAATATGAGATGTGTGTGTTTATGCGTGCGTAGCTGAATAAGGGCAGGAGAATATTAAAAATGAAGAGATATTAAAACTGTGGTTATTACTCCCTCTAGTGCCAATCTCATTGAATGATATTTTTGAATTTCAGTTGTGTTAACAATCGAGTATTAACTGTAGGCTAAACAGATTCATTCCGGAGATCTTGCTTCAATAGAGAATATTTGCAAAAATGCAAAAATGGATTTAGAGAGAATCAGGGTTTTCCATTTTTACCGGCCCTTGCATATGGCTGAAATAAGGAGAAAGGAAATGTTCTCTGGGAATTATGACACATTGTGAACATATAAGACAGCTAATCATCTTCAATGTGTAAATGAAGACTCAATCACCCAGGCCAAAACTATTTAAAAAAATTACATCATGGCAACTGCACTGAAATTTATTAAAACGGAGATGTTTTGTTATTCATCCAAGTAACTTCTTCAATCTAAATGAATTTTTGAGGTAGGCATAATAAAAAAATCATTGGAATGTACTAACTTGCCATACCGACTTCAGGGGTTTCTTCAGGGGTGAGATTCATATAATTTAACTGGTTCTCTGCCCTAATGACTGGCTGGGTAGGTGTGGCTGGGTGGTCATGTGACTGGATGGGTGTGGCCAACCCAACATCACTCAGGTTGAGGGGCACCTCTCCTCGTTCCCCCTCCAGCCACTCCTCCCCTCCAGCCACTCCTCCCCTCGCCTGACTTCTCCTCACAGAGTTGCTCACCTGGCCTTCGAAATAAGCACAACAGGCACTATTTGACACCATTTGGGCTCTTTTCCCCTTACCCTTAATCAGGGCTGAAAATGGCTAGAGTCATGATTGGGCTCCTGGCAGCAATGCTCCCCCCCCCCCCCCCCCGCTCAGACAAATGGAGCCTGGGCACCTTCCTCCTCGCTTCCCCTGGCAGCCTCGCCTAAGAGAAAGGCCGGGGCTGAAGGCCAGGAAAACTAGGAGGTGCTTTGCTCCCTTAGCAGGCTGCTGCAGATGAAAGATGGCTCTGAGCAGCTGCTTTTCATTTTGGAGGCACCCTGGTGAGGGGAACATGCCACATGCAGGCCTGGCTGCATCCTCCGAGCAGCAATTTCAGCCCCGGGTGCCACCACCTAACAAGCCAGCCAGCCTAGCCCGAGCCCACCAGGTGCTCCTAGCCACTGGCGGGGACCTTCTGCCACCTCCCGCCGCTTTCTGCATTTAACTTTGGGGCCACTTGGGCGAAGGCCGCCTGCCACATCCAGGTCCGGCTGTATCCCCTGACCAACGATCAGAGTCCTGGGCATTGCCAATGCTACCTTGCAAGCCAGACAGCCTAGCCTGAGCCCACTGGGTGCTCCTGACCAGTTCCCCAGGAACTGTGCATGAAGAGACAATTGCCCCAAGACCAGAAAATAAAATTAAATAAATAAATCCAACAAAGAGGCCAGGGGAGGGGCTTCCTCCCCTCCCTCTTTTGTGCATATTTACAAAGAAAGGGCTGGGAACTTCAAGCCAGGTGTGCCCTCCAGCCCCCGCCTCACCCACCCCTGCCGGCAGTTCTGGGCTGTGCAGAGGTTCAGATTTCCTGGCTGGCCACAACCATCCTCACCTGCCTTTCCCTTATTCCCATGGCTGGTGGCAGAGAGTAAAGCAAGCCCGGGCCAAGCTGCCACCTTTCAGCCTTCTCCACCAGTCCACATCTTGCCCCCCCCTCACCTGGACTCTCTGCAGCTGCCTGTGGGGAGGGCTCGGCCAGGGACTGTGAGGCTGCACCACCTGCATCACCCTTCCGCCAGTTGGTCTTCCCCCACCCGTCTGCCCATTTAGGGTGGATTGTGGGAGTGTCTGGCCTCTTAGCTGCCTACTCACCTGGGGAGGAGGCGCCTTGTTCCGGATTCATAGTAAGCAACCACAGAGGGGTTGAATGTAAACACTAGACCATGCCGAGAGAGCGTTGGCACTTGGCTGCTCTGCATAGGCTACTCGGAGCTGCCTTTTGTGCACAGATGGGGTGACAAAGTGCCTCCTAGATTTTCTAGGCTTCGCCCCCAGACTTTTTCTTATGAGAGACGGCCAGTGGAAGTGAGGAAGAAGATGCCTGGGCTCCTTTCACCCCAGAGGAGCGGGTGTTGCTGCTGGGAGTCCAGTCGTGGCTCTAGCCATCCTCAGCCATGGGGAAAGAGCCCAAAGAGTGGCAAAGAGCCTGCTGTGCTTATTTTGAAGGCCAGGTGAGCTGCCCTGTGAGGAGAGGCTGAGGGAGGGGGGAGGGACAAGTCACGCTATCCAGTCTGTTTGCCAAACTACACAGAAAGTTAGCTCCTGGTTGTGGCAAACTGGTGTGAACCAGCCGAGTCCCACCACTGAATTTCTTCCCAAAATGAAATGCAGCATGTAAATGAAGACACAATTCATCCAGGCCAAGCCCTAAAATGGTTTCAGATATGTCAGTAATAACTCCTTAGAAGTCTCTTATCTTTGTGCCCATGGATAAGATTGGATCACCAGATATGGTAATATAGCATTATGATGTTATCCTGCTTAGTGGGTGATCCAGCAATCCTCATGTTGATGATCTAGGAAGAAGAGAGTACAGCTGAGCAGGAAAAGAATGGCCTTGCTGCACTGAGAGAGCCAGGTGGGTTTAGTGACTAAGGCACCGAGTTAGAAAGCAGGAGATTGTGAGTCAACCTTAAAAGCCAATTGGGTAACTTTGGGCTAGTCTTAGCCTACATTTCACAGGTTTATTGTTGTGGGGAAAATAAAAGAAGGAGTATTATGTATGTCCGCCATCTTGAGTTATTTATAAAAATAATTAAGGCAGGATACAAATAAATATAAATAAATAAACAGGCAAAGAATAGTAATACCTTATTATAAAAAAACAAGCATTTCTCAATGTTCAAGAAACATGAACATGATTTTGATTTAAAAATCAAATCAGGGAGCAGCAATTAAAATCAGAAATATTTTCATACTTTCTTATTTGTAGTACTTCCAACTAAAAGTTGCATATAAAATCACACTCAGTGGCAATCTTCACATTTTGACTTGACTCATCTAGAAATCCACTTCTCTTCGCTGACCCTGTTCCCTTGTCTTTAAGTATCGTGGATACAGCAATTCCATAATAAATAAGTGCAGCTTTTCAGAAGAATGCTAACTCGAAACTGTCATGTCCATGAAATCTTCCTTTGAAAAAGAATATATATTATTTACAGTATTTGCATGTAACCATTTAATGCATTTTATTACAATTGCAGTCATGACTAAGGAAGTAGTTGGCATTTTTTGACCAACAGATAATTTTAATCTACATCTAAGGCATGATAATTACTTTTATATAAGAAAGTCAGAGGCAATAATGTTACCAAGAGGGGGGAAAAAAGGTTCAATCTGAACTGGGACTTAAAGAATGCAGAAAGTAGGCAGTCACTTGAAGCCGAGGAATTTATTTTTGAGAGCTATAATTCAGGCAAAAATGCCAGATAAGCTGCTGAAGATAGCCACAAATCAATTTCCCAAGCAGTTTCTTTTATAGGAAAGTCCTTTTATTATTCCTTGAAAACATGCAAACAGAGCCTACCCTCTAGGAATTACTGGAAACTGTAATTAGCTAGACAACCAAAAGGGGGCATCCTGTGGTTGGGCATCCTACCATGCTTGTGGCTCCTCCCCCACTTTTAATCATTTCAACTGGCTTCCTAATGGTACCAATAAAAGTGGCAATCACAAAGAAGAAAGAAACTTTCCTTTCTTAAAAGGGGAAATACCTGGGATTCTGAAAGGGATGTATACCTGAATGGGCTGACAGCTTTGGCCAATCTCTCCCTCAAGTTTGTTATTTCTTTTTTCAGTGTGATTTCTCATCTTTTGCCCTGGAAATAACTGTGAGGAACAAGAGAAGGCTGAATGGCAGGGAAGGGATTTTCTCCTCGCAATATAAAATTCAGAGATTTTATATAACAGCTTCTAAACTCCTGTGATACATTTCTTAACACAATAGGCATCCAGATATTTGACTTAGAAATACAGGCCCCACCCCAAATCTAGGTGAGCAGAAAATAAGTAGGGATCCACTGCAAATATCTAGGACCATAACATTCATCCTTTCATTCTATGCCCCCAAGCCAGCATTGCTCTTAACTATCCTATATGGCATCTGGATAACTTTTCCAAAGCTTTGGTTGCTTTCCTAACAAGTGCTAATTTGCTGTGTAAATGTCTATGGAGATTTTCAATCATCCAGGCCGTGTTTCCCTCAGAGGCACTTTTTCCAGAAGTTCTAACTTAAGAAGCTTCTTGGATAAGAAGTGAAACTTTTTCAAATAAGAAATCCCGCAAGAAAGTTCAGTTGCCTTTTGCAAAAAGTATCTTTGGGACAATCTGTGGTGTAGGAAGCCCATCCTCAACGGCAGACATTGTCTGTCTCTGGGAATTGTCTTAACTATCATTTCTAAACAGCTGAACTGTTTAGAATTTTTTTAAAGAAAATTAAAAAGTATTGGGAGCAGCTATGAATTGACTTCATTTGGAAGAACGTTGGCTTTAGTTCATAAAGGAAATTTCTAGGCTCAAATGGGACTTAGGCTGTTGGATTTGGAGTTGGGTAAGTGAAAAGCGTACACGTTTTTCTTGGGCTTCTCTGCTCACTTCTAAGCAACGGAAGTGTATGAAATCAACCCTCTTAGAACTTCTCTTCTGACTATGTTTGGAAAATTAAGAGCAGTTAAATTCTACTGTTGAGGGATGGTAATTGATATTGGATTTTATTGGGTAAATACATGGATGGGTACTTGCTGATGCTCTTTTCCCTTATGCATACTCAGAATAAGCATACTTAACAACAAGCAGACTTCCACCGTTGCCTCCTTTTATCCATTAACTGAATGTGTCTCCATATTTGTGGAAAATGGTATCTGTTCACAAATTTTCCCCTTTGTTTTCATGAAGTGGAAAACGGAGGGAAAGGAACATTGTTAGCTTCCTGCTAAATTTTTTCTTGTATTCCCCTGAGGAACTGTGTGCTTATACGAGTCTTCCTTTATTTCTTTGTCAATAAATATAAATTTAACAGCTGAGGGCTTGGTTTCCCATCAACTTGTCTTTCTCAAAATTCGCTTTTAAATTCTAATCTTTTTTGGTGGAAGTATTCTTCTGGTTTTCTCACCACTTCCCCTTTTAGCCAGACCTCAAAGCCATCTCCATCTGTAAAAGCTGTAATATTACAACATTGGTCCATACTTCACTCAGTTAGTACATGGAAGTTGTGTGAACACGTAAAACAGTAGCTGTAAAGGGTATCTGAGGAGTAAAACAGAATACTGAACTGAAGAAAAATAACACCAAAATAGGACACAGATGTTCCAGTGGTTTGATAAAATGTTTTTGTCTAGTCTGAAAAATAACTGTAACAAACACTTAATGCGTTAAAAGTTGAGAAACTGAAAAATTATACAAGTTGGTCCTTCCAAATTGGCTAGTAAATTAATGCAAAATTCTGAGAATGAATGCTCTGGTATGTAAATGTGTATCTACAATAACAATCCACTGTAATGGAGAAAACATCGCCGATATCATTCAAAAGTTGTTTGGTTTACCCTAATTAGATCTGAGCTATTACTTCAGGCACCTGAAATGGCAGTTAGATAGTAAAGCCCCCATTAAGAGTCTCATCTTGTGGACCAGAAAGACCAAAAGACTATTTGGACTCTTTTCACTTTTGTTGGTGTCATTTTGGTCTGAATCAAATGGAATGGGCCAGTTGTAGGGCTTCTACAAGGTCAGCTAGATAATGAGGTTCAGGATGAGTTCAGATCATTGTTTCTTAAATAAGTCAACTTTAAATTTGTGGACTTCAGCTTCCAGAAATCTCCAGCCATCACTGGAAATTGATGTTTGCACATGTTAAAATGTGGGGTGTGGGGGACTTTAAAAAGGTTTGAAAACAATACTTTAGAACATTCTCCTCAGATGAAACCTATTTTGATGTACTTTTTAAAAATCTGACAATAATTGTACCCTCCAATATCATAATAAACAAAAGGAGATAGACTAGCAATGCATAAAGCTGAAAAGGTTCCAGTTGGCAATGCAAAACAGATGTTTACATTTTAAAAGTGTCATGCTTTCAAATCAGTAAGTGTGTTAAAATACAATTATCCTTCAAAATGTGCACTTCTTTTATTAAATTTGTATATGGAGGCTGGATCCATGAAAGAAAAGTTTCTTGTGTATCTTCTATGAGAAAGTATTTTGGCTTATACACTTCTCCTTCTGACCTTGGTGTAGCTGTACCACTGACACACACACACACACACATACCCATCTTATGCTAATTCATGAGACTGACAGTATGCCTTCACTTCCAAATGCTAGGAAAAATATGATGAAACTAATAAATTATTTAGAGACTCCTCCTAGGCCTGTACTGTGAGAGAGATATCTAGAGAAATGAGTCTTCCTATGGAGACAGAACTATCTTACAAGTAATAAATGTTAATTATTTTGTTTTATTGCTTTAAGTAATCACATACAAAACATTTATAGTAATGTTAAAGCAGATGACAACTGAGGAATGCTCAAAACAAGGAAAGTAGGTTAAAGGGATCTCTAGAAAAAACAGGTAAAGGAATACGGGAGGTTCTGAGTGGATTAAAAAACCCTATTTTTATTTCCTTGATATATTTACTAAGTAAATAAAGTCACTCTGGGCAGTATACAACCATTAAAATAAAACAAATATATAAAAGCAACTATTAAAAAACAGAAATAATTGAAAAAATACAACAATTCAATAGAGGACAGAGTAGATTAAACATAGTACTTGAGCCATCTAAGATATTCCTGACCCTTTTGACTCCTAGGCCTGATAAGGAAGTCAAATCTTGAGGGACTTGCAGAACATTAAAAGGGATGGCACTAACTTTATTTGGGAGGAGGAAGACTGTTCCACAAAGCAGGGGCCATGGCAGAGAAGGCCTGCCTCTTGGGACCCAGCAAGTGTTAGTTCATATCAGATGGTACCAACTGTCTATGCCAGATCTAATGGGATGGGCAGATATAATTGGGAAAAGACAGCTTTTCAGATAACCTGGCCCCATGACATGAAGAGCTTTAAAGGTTATGTGAGAAGTTTTATACCAAAATATATTTTATTCTTTATACTGTTTCCATTTTTCCTTAAAACATTAAGAGAATCCACAGTGGACTAAGAATCAGTGTCTCCACTAGATATATGACAGTCAAGCTGAAACTAAATTTATCAAGTAAAAATGATTTACTTGATGGGCGAAGCGCAAACTCAGGGGGGTTTTATCCAAATTTTTAATCCGGATTTTAGGGGGTCCCAGGGTGGGTGGGGGGTCTTTGCAGTCAGATGTGGGTCAGGGTACAGGGCCAGCCGGCAGAATTAGGAAAAAGGTTAGGTCCATCAAGGAGGAGGGAGGGGGGGGGTCGTTCCTACGGAGGGCTTTTCCATCCGATTGGTCCTGGGGAGGGGCAGGGGCGGTGGGAGACAGGGAGCCCACCATTTGTTGGGGAAACGTGGCCGCTGGTTGCAAGCAGTCACTTGCCCCAACCCCCTGTGCTCCCTTCGGAGGCTAGGAGGTCAAGGATTACAGAGCCCTAGGCTGATGTTCTGCAACGCCAGGTCCATGGTGAACAAAGCCCCCCTCATAAATGACTTAATTAATAATAATGATAATTTATTACATTTATAAACCGCCCACTCTCTCCCCGAAGGGACTCGGGGCAGTGTACAGGAAAATTAAAAACCATCTAAAAACATACAAAACATACAAAGTTAAAAACGAATTAAATTATCCTGTACTAGAATTTAAGAACATTAAAATTGTAACCCATTAAAACCAAATAGACAATTTGCAAAAATAGACTGGGGCAAGAAGCGTCAATTAGGCCAAACCAGCCTGATGGAACAAATAAGTTTTTACTTTTTGGCGGAAGGTGCGGAGGTCCGTGGTCGTTCTAATATCCGGGGGTAGGTCGTTCCAGAGGGTCGGGCCCATCACAGAGAAGGCCCTTCCCCTTCGCCCGCTGGCATTGCCTGGTGGACGGCACCCGGAGAAGTCCCTCTCTGTGTGAGCGAATCGGCCAAAGGAATGTATGGGGCAGGATACGATGCCGCAAATAACTAGGTCCTGTGCCATGGAGCACTTTAAAGATGATAATTGACACCTTGAAATGCACCCGAAAGGCCACAGGCAGCCAGCGAAACATCCGAGGCAGCTCGGGAGTTCATGGCTTCCATGACAGCCATGGACCTGACCCAATTAGTTCAGGGCCCCACTCACAATAGAGGACACACGCTGGATCTCATCTTTGTCTCTGGCCAGTGGAGAAGTGATCTTGGAACCGGGGATTTAGTCATCTCACCCTTGTCATGGACAGATCATTCTCTCCTTCGCCTGGACTTTCCAATCGCCTCACCCCACCGTGGGGAGGCGGAACCTGAGATTTCCAGATGGTTCCGCCCCAGGTGCCTGATGGATCCCGAAAGGTTCCAGATGGAGCTTGGGCCAGTACCTGTATCCTTGACCCGCGACTCGACTGAGGACTTAGTGGCTGCATGGTATAATGCGGCCATGGGGCCTTGGACCGGGTCGTGCCCTTGCAGCCTCTCACATGGCGTCGACTCATCCAGGCTCCTTGGTTTTCCGAGGAGCTGAGGGAGATGAAATGCCACAAGAGATGCCTAGAGAGTAGGTGGAGATCCTCTCGGTCCGAATCTGACTGAGCACTAGTAAGAGCCCACTTGAGGACTTACCTAGTGGCGATAAGGGTGGCCAAACGTGAGTACTGTGCCTCCCTTATCGCATCCACAGATAACCGCCCTGCGGCCCTGTTTGGGGTGACCCACTCCCTCCTTCATCAGAGGCCGCAGGAAGCCCCTTTACAGGGCAGAGCAGAGGAATTTGGAGAGAATCTGCTGGATAAAATCACTCAGATTCGAAGTGAGTTGCCCTCCACAGATAGTAGTCTAGAGAAATTATCCGATGCTGGTCTTGAGACAATTTTATGGGAGGATTTTGACTTTGTTACTGCCGATGATATGGACAGGTTGGCGAGGAGACTAAAGGCCACCACATGTTTATTGGACCCGTGTCCCTCCTAGCTTGTACTGGCATCCTGGGAGGTTACATGAGGCTGGCTCCAGGATATAGTGAACGCTTCTTTGAGTGAGGAGTTCCTGCCTACCGCCCTGAAAGAGGCAGTGGTGAGATCCCTCCTCAAGAAGCCTTCCCTGGACCCAGCATTATTGGTAAATTACCGTCCAGTCTCCAACCTCCACTTTTTAGCAAAGGTTGTAGAGAGTGTGGTGGCACAGCAGTTTCCCCACCACCTGGAGGAAATTGATTATCTAGACCCGCGCCAGTCCGGCTTTCGACCCAGGCATAGCATCGAGATAGCATTGGTCGCGTTGGTGGATGATCTCTGGAGGGCGCAGGATAGAGGTTGTTCCTCTATCCTGGTCCTGTTAGATCTCTCAGCGGCTTTTGATACCATCGACCATGGTATCCTATTGCACCGACTAGGGGGGTTGGGGGTGGGAGGCACCGTTTTACGGTGGTTCTCCTCCTACCTCTCCAGTCGGTCGCAATTTGTGTTGACAGGAGGGCAGAGGTCGACTTCAAGGCCCCTCACGTGTGGGGTGCCACAGGGGTCGGTCCTATCGCCACTCCTGTTCAACATGTATATGAAGCCGCTGGGCGAGATCATCCGTGGTTTTGGGGTAGAGTACCATCTGTACGCTGATGACACACAGCTGTACATCTCTACCCCAAACCACCCCAACGATGACGTTGGCTGCATGCTTGGCTGCCATGGAAATGGGGAGCGTGGGGGTTGTGTTCACTATGTGTGCTGGAGGAAGATGGAGCTAGGTGGTGATATCGCTAGACCCAACGGTGTCACATTCCATTCTGATGACTGCTCTGGACGTGCTGCCCACCTGACATCTTGGAGGATATTGCGTTGGACACTATTGTGGGGGTCATGAGTTATTGGGGTTGGCTTATGCTTTGATATGCACACTTTGCGCCTAAACTAGTCACTCCCTGCTTGACCTTCGTTTGCTGTTCTTTCGTATTCAGTAAAAGTAACCTTAATCATTTGAAATATGCTTAAGTGTGGTCTTTCTTGAATAATGGAAAAAGCAAGCCTGACAGCCAGTTGCGCCCCTTACTTGACCGGGACGCCCTTCGCACAGTCACTCCAGCACTCGTGACTTCCCGTCTGGACTACTGCAATGCTCTCTGGGGTTCCCTTGAAATGCACTCGAAGGTTACAGTTAGTTCAGAACGCGGCCGCGCGGGTGATTATGGGAGCCTCAAGGCAATCCCATATAAAACCTCTCCTGCGCAAGCTGCACTGGCTACCTGTAACCTTTCAGGTGCGTTACAAGGTTTTGATGACCATCTTCAAAGTGCTCCATGGCACGGGGCCTAGTTACCTTCGAGACCGTCTGCTGCCCCATACGTCCCTACGACCGATTCGCTCCCACAGAGAGGGTCTTCTCCGGGAGCCGTCGGCCGGTCAATGCCGGTTGTATTGTATTTTGTATTTTTGTATATTGTATATGTGTATTTTTAATCTTCCTGTGCGCCACCCCTGGTTCCTTGGTGTGAGATGGGTGCGGGATATAAATATGAAAAATAATAAATAAATAAATAAAAATAGCAAATGGGGAGGGAGGGATCTTTGACCCAAACTTTCTCAAACTCCTAATAGGTTGCTGAGAGCTAATCCACATATCAAAGGAAAAATAGGGTTAATTAAATTAGGTCTCCCAATGGAAGTGCATGTTTATAAGATTGTATACATACATACACACATGCCCCTCAAGTGTTATCATGGAATCAGCACCAAGACACTTCCACACCCCAGACTGTCAGCCCTGGATCCATCTTTGGCCAGACTTTACAGGGCTGCCCCAGTGGGAACAGGAGAGTAGTGAAGGGAGTAACTCATAACAATATTCCTTCAGATGAGATCAAGGTGCTGCTGGCACCTGGAGGGGCGTGAATGAAGTTTGGCAGCAACTGAGACAGGGGATCGGTTGGGCCATGTCATGTGAATGTCACTGGATAAAGCAGGATGTGTTTTAGTGTGGGTGGGGGAAAACACAGGATTTCAGATTTGGGTTTTCCTCAGATGTGCCAATATGACTTCTCTAATAAAATCTTCCTTTGATGGACTTTGGGTCAGAGTTCTGAGTTGCAATGAGGAGTTAGTTGGAATGCTGACACAGATAAGCACCCCCAAGCTTTGCCATTATAACCCATTTCCCTGCAGCTGCATCAGAGGTGGTATTCAGTCGGTTGAGATCGGTTTGGTAGCAGAAAGTTTGAGTAGTTTGGCGAACTGAAAAATACCATCTCTCACTGGCCCCGGCCCTGCCCGGTTGTCCGCTCGCCACTTACCCCATCTTCCCCCTCTCTGCTTGCTCCACCCACCTGTTTGCCCTGCCCCATCTGGCCACTCCTCATCTCCCCAGCATAGTACACTGTGTGGCTCCTTGCGTTGACCACACAGTCTCTGCTCTGCAGCTTTCCCGCCTCCCAACACAGTGTCATTGGCCCACCGAGCAGTCCTAACCTGCCTGCGTGGCTAAGTAAGCCTGTGAGTTGCACTATCCCCCTCTTCCCTGGCCTCTGGGTTGCCTGCCTTGCTTTGCTGCCTCATATCCATGCGGGCTGCAGCGCTCACGGCCTAGCAAGCTTCCCCCCCCCTCAGCACCGTCCATGGCCACAAGCTTGCTTGCCTTGCTTTACCACGATAGCTGCATCCCATGTGGCACCAGGAAGCTGCATGGCTGTGCTTGCTGGGAGAACAAATTCCCCAAGAATTTTTTTTACCTATTTGATTTCCAGCTCCTTTGCATTTCTTGCCATCGTGTGCAGGGAAATGAAAGTTTGTGGGGCTAAAAAAAAGTCAATCAATTCCAACTTCTAGTGAAAGACAAAGATCTCAAAAAAATTGCAAGTGGCGAGTCCCTCTGGCGCCATGAGATGTGTGCCTGTTTGCTCTATGTGTATGAGACCGAGAAGGAGGAGAGAAGCCGCCAGGTTGAATGCTGTGGCCGAGAGAATCTCCAAGTGTTAAGGAAGAGGCGATTAGACACGTGGAGAAGATTAAAGACTGGACATTAAGAGTCAAAAGAAATGAACAAAGGAAGCTTCAAAATATAGGAAACCTGGAAAAAAGCTTAAACAATCTGAAAGGTGATTTTTGAGAGAAACTGTCTTTCTTACTTGTATCTTTAAACCTCCTGGACTTATCGGATAATCAGCTGTTTTTGACCTACTGTTTAATGTTGGAACTTGGAGCAGGAGAGCTCCAAGGAATGAGTTAAGCAGTTCTGCTTTCTCCGTACTGCCTGTTGCTTCCTTGCCATCTTCTCTTTAGTGGACCTGCTGGTTCCTTGATTTTTTTCTTGTTATTGATATATTGAAAGAAACTTTTTTTATTATCTTTGACTTTTGTTTGTCGTTCATTCTGAGCCTTTGCTTTCCTGACTTCATCTTTGCACGTTCTGGCTATCTGCTGATGTTTAATGTTTAATGTTTATTGAATTTGTATACCGCCCTTCTCCCTTGCAGGACTCAGGGTGGTGAACAGGCATAATAAATTTAAATTCAAATTCAAATTTATTCGATTTATAAACCGCCCCCTCTCCCCAAAGGGACTCGGGGCGGTGTACAGGAAAAATTAAAAAACCATATAAAACATACAATATATACAAAGTTAAAAATGAATTAAATTAAACCTGTACTAAAATTTAAAAACATTTAAAATACAACCCACCTATGCTAAAATTCCCTAAAGTCTAATATCCATATACGTATTTGGCAGATGTTATATTGAGAGAGTCAGAACTGTTACACAAGACCAGCTTGCTGAAAGAGATAGCTTTTAAGTGAACGGTGAAAGAGGGGAAGATCCGTGATAGTGCGAAGTTCGGGGGATATGTCGTTCCAGAGGGCCGGCCCTGCCACAGAGAAGGCCCTACCCCTGGGCACCACAAGCCGGCACTGACTGGCGGTTGGTACCCTCAGTAGGCCCTCTCTGTGGGAGCGTATTGGACGCAGGGAGGTGTGTGGCAGGAGACGGTCCCGCAAGTAGCTAGGCCCCGAGCCATGGAGTGATTTGAAGATGGTAACAAGCACCTTGAAGCGCACCCGGAAGGCCACCGATAGCCAGTGCATCTCGCGTAGGAGAGGTGTTATGTGGGAGTAACGAGACGCTCCCAGAATGCCCCGCGCGGCCGCATTCTGAACCAACTGGAGCCTCCAGGTGCACCTCAAGGGGAGCCCCATGTAGAGAGCATTACAATAGTCTAAGCGAGACGTCATGAGTGCCTGAATGACAGTGCGGAGGGCATCTCGGTCCAGAAAGGGACGCAACTGGCATATCAGGTGGACCTGGTAGAATGCCCCCCTGGTCACGGCCGTCACATGGTCGTCTAGGGACAGCCGGGAATCCAGGAGGACGCCCAAGTTGCGAGCCCTTTCCGCAGGAGCCAATGACTCGCCCCCGATAACCAGCGATGGAGTAAGCTGGCTATGCCGAGATGCCGGAAACCACAGCCACTCGGTCTTGGACGGGTTGAGCCGAAGTTTGTTACTTCCCATCCAGAGCCGCACGGCTTCTAAACACCGGGACATCACTTCGACGGCAACAAAGTAATAAAAACAACAAAGACATGAATATATAAAATACTTTAAAATGTCAATTAAAATGTCAATTAAATTAGGGGCCTGTTCTAAAACCAAATAAAATTACTAAATAAAATCAATTAAAATCGATTAAAAACTACACCAGGCCGGCCGGACGGAATAAATGTGTTTTCAAGACCCGGCGGAAGAGGCGTAGGTCAGTGATCGTACGTAGGTCGGGGGTAGGTCGTTCCAGAGGGCAGGGGCTGCCACAGAGAAGGCTCTCCCCCTGGGGGTCGCCAGCTGACATTGTTTGGCCGACGGTACCCTGAGGAGGCCCTCTTTGTGGGAGCGAACTGGTCGGTGGGAGATATTTGGTAGCAGGATGCGGTCTTGCAAGTAGCCAGGTCCCGTGCCATGGAGTGCTTTAAAGGTGGTTACCAGCACCTTGAAGCGCACCCGGAAAGCCACAGGCAGCCAGTGCAGCTCGCGCAGGAGAGGTGTCACGTGGGAGCATCTTGAGGCTCCCAGAATCCCCCACGCGGCCGCATTCTGCACTAACTGGAGCCTCCGGGTACACCTCAAGGGCAGCCTCATGTAGAGAGCATTGCAATAGTCCAGGCAGGAGATGACAAGGGCTTGAGTGACCGTGCGTAGAGCGTCACGTTCCAGAAAGGGGCGCAACTGGTGAATCAAGCAAGCCTGATAAAAAGCCCCCCTGGCCACAGCCATCATATGATCATCTAATGACAGCTGAGAGTCCAGGAGGACACCCAAGTTGCGAGCCCTCTCTGTGGGGGCCAATGATTCACCCCCAATAGCCAGAGATGGTACCAGCTGGCTGTATCGTGACGCTGGAAGCCACAGCCACTTGGTCTTGGACGGGTTGAGTCGAAACCTGTTTCTCCCCATCCAGACTCGCACGGCCTCCAGACACCTGGACATCACTTCGATGGCATCGTTGGGGTGGTCTGGGGTAGAAATGTACAGCTGGGTGTCATCTGCGTACTGATGGAATTCCACCCCAAAACCACGGATGATCTCACCCAGCAGCTTCATATAAATGTTAAACAGGAGGGGCGAGAGGACCGACCCCTGCGGCACCCCACACGTGAGGTACCTCGACGTCGACCTCTGCCCTCCTGCCAACACGAATTGTGACCGGTCGGAGTGATAGGAGGAGAACCAGCCTTAGTTATGTGTTCCTCTTTCCATTTTTTGTACTTGTCCTTTTTGTCTTTAATCTGTCAGAGCGATCTTTGTACAACCATGATAGTTTCTTCCTGGATTTCTTATTTTTCTTTTTCAGTGGTATTGTGCTGGACTTAGCTTTTATGATAGCATTTTCAGAGTTTCCATGTTTCTTGAGTTGCTTTTCCCTTTAGGATTTTCATCCATGGAATCTTTGGATTATTTTCTATTGCTTGTGTCTGCATTATATTGAATTCTTGAATTATGTGGTCATTTTTAGGTTCTAGCAACTTCCATTTCCTCTTTATTTTATTTTATTAAATTTATACCCTGCCTTTCTCCAAACGGTCCTCTATCACTTCTTCTCTATTAGTAAAAATTAGGTCCAGTATACCATAGTTCCTCCTCTACCTTTTGGGTGACAAAGTTGTCACCTTGGTTGGTTAGGAATTTGTTTGATCTCCCACTTGCTGCAGAGTTTGTCTCCCAATTGATAGTTAAAGTCTCCATTACTACTTTGGTATGCTTCCTACATATATTTGTTAACTGGTTGGCAAAGAGTTCGTCTATTGCCTCTGATTGGTTGGGTGGCCTGTAATATACACCTATGACAATGGTCATTTCCCCCCCTCTTATGTTGACCCGTATACATTCTGGAGGGGGTTTATCTTTGATGATGTGCATTTCTGTTGATACGTAGTGATCTCTTACACATAGTGCAACTCCACCTCCTCTTTTTGTGGATCTGTTTGTTTCGAACAATTTGTAATTTATATTTGTAATTAATACATTTTATTATGTCACCATATGATAATGATTTTATTAACATGTTCTGAAAATATTAAACAGCTAGAAAACACTAATTAAGTTTTATAAGTTTAATTATAACTAATTAAGGCTGGTGTTAACATTTTTAGCTCTTAATCTAGCTAATCTTAATTTCTCCTCTAAAACCCAGCAAATAAACAGAGTGTCATTGAAATTCCAAAGGCTTTTCATCTCCCCCTTTCTCCCCTCCCTTTGCCCAGGAAGAAATAAGATATTTAATAAAAAGTTAATAAGAAATTATGTTAAATGTACCTTCTGAAATCAGTATGCACTCCAGATACCATATTTTTTGGAGTGTAAGACACATTCCCCCCCCCTAAAAGAGGCTGAAAATTTGGGTGCTTGCTTTTCTGGTGTTATGGGAATAAAAATGAATATCTGGAAAGCAGATTCTCCCCCCCCCCTTATTTTCCTCCCCAAAACTAAGGTGTGTCTTATACTCTGGTGCATCTTATATTCAGAAAAATATGGAACCTTGACCAAATCATAGCATTTATCAGTTAAAATATGGATAATGTTGAGGCTGAATAAATAAAGGCTTTTTATTTTTGGATTGAAGGCCAAAAATATTCCTGAAAAAAATCAGAGTAATATAGAATAAATAGAATAGAGTGTATTTAGGCTCATCTGCTCTACTCAAGGGGGATCTGCGTTTTAGATGGATCTAATCAGAGGTGGGTTCCTACTGGTTGGGTCTGGCTCAGCCGAATAGATAGTGGAAATTGGCTGTACCTTTCCAAACCAGTAGCAATGGCAGCCTGGCCATGCCCCTGTACTGGTACGGTCCCTTGGCCTGTACCCATTCACTCCCCTCCACACACCCAGTCACTGCTTGCTCATTTTCTTGCCCCCCCATCAGCACCATGCTTGCCCCACCTGCCTACCTGCCCACCACTCACTGACTCACTGGCTCACCGATCGCCCCACTCTCTCTCTATACCATGGTCACCATATGGCCCACTACCTTTACTGGCCTGGCTTTCGTGTCATCACTTGACTTCCTGATCTTCACTGAGTTCTTGATACTAACTGACTTCCCAGCCTGCCTACCCTGCTGTGTTACTGCTGCTTCCTCCTGGGGCTGCCTAAAGGTAAGTACAGATGAAACTCAAAAAATTAGAATATCATGTAAAAGTTCATTTATTTCAGTAACGCAACTTAAAAGGTGAAACTAATGTATGAGATAAGATTCATTACATGCAAAGCAAAATAGTTCAAGCCATGATTTGTCTTAATTGTGATGATTATGGCGTACAGCTCATGAAAACCCCAAATCCACAATCTCAGAAAATTAGAATATTACATGCAATCTATAAAACAAGGATTGTACATAGAACAATATCGAACCTCTGAAAAGTATAAGCATGCATATGTACTCAGTACTTGGTTTGGGCCCCTTTTGCAGCAATGACTGCCTCAATGTGGCGTGGCATGGAAGCTATCAACCTGTGGCACTGCTGGGGTGTTATGGAAGACCAGGATGCTTCAATAGCGGCCGTCAGCTCTTCTGCATTGTTCGGTCTCATGTCTCTCATCTTCCTCTTGACAATGCCCCATAAATTCTCTATGGGGTTCAGGTCAGGCGAGTTTGCTGGCCAATCAAGCATAATAATACCACAGTCATTGAACCAGGTTTTGGTGTTTTTGGCAGTGTGGGCAAGTGCCAAGTCCTGCTGGAAAAGGAAGACAGCATCCCCATAAAGCTCATCTGCAGAAGGAAGCATGAAGTGCTCCAAAATTTCCTGGTAGACAGCTGCGTTGACCCTGGACTTAATGAAGCACAGTGGTCCAAAGTCCTCTTTTTTAAAAAAAATCTTTATTAATATAAATATAAAATCAAACACTTAACAAATATAGGATAGGGGTAATGGGAAGGACATACATAGATAAAGGGGGGGGGGAAAGGAAAAAGAAGAGAAGAAAGAAAAGGGGAAGAGGGGAAGAGGACATACCGGGGGTATAACTACTCCCCTAATTTAAGAGTTATGTTTGTCCCAGCCTAACATCAGTTATTATTTACAGTTGTGCATAGATGTCTACATATATATCTATGAAATTGTCTCAAGTTCACTGTCACCTTGTTTATTCCTCATACATATTTCACAATTACTTTATCTGATTAATTTCTTTGGTATCCATTATTCTCTTATTATACCATGTATACCATTTTTCCCAGGATTGAGTTTGGCTTGTCTTTTAGGATATATGTTAGCTTATCCGATTCTGCGCAATTAAATTTTTTTGATATAATTAGATGCTCTGTTGGTGGGTTGATATCTTTCCAATGTTGCGCAATGGCCATCCTAGTCGCTGTTATAATATGTATGAAAAGATACCAGTCTTGATTTTGAATTACCATGCCTCAATTTTAATTTGGGTCAAGGATTGGGTCACCCTAATAAAAGGACGGATATTAACAATTGAAGGCTATGATCTGCTTCAGGGTTGGCACTCATCCCTTTGGCCCAAAAATAATAGACAATCTAAAAGTTTCATTATTCACCACACTAGGGCGACCCTCTTCATGACATGGCGGAAAATTAAACAGCAACTATATGCCCAAATTCCAAGATGGTTAGCTTCAATTGAAGCAGTAACCTACCCAACTGTCCATAACTCAAAGAGAAACTTAACATATGGAGATTCGATAGACGAAGGGGGCAACATTAGAACACAGACAGACTTACAGCTAAGGGGTTGGAAGATAGACTGATGGTCATATACTCAGGCAGTATCTAAATTCAATAAAGATAAACAAGAATTCAGAATATATTCAACAAATCAAGATATCGATAAGATCGACTTCCGGTTCCGGCTCCTGCGGCGACGGGCGAGCCTAGCGCTCGCTCGCCGCTTTGTTTCTTCTTCTGCCCCCCAACGGGGGCGAGACTCCTCTTGTTTGAGGGTCTCCCGTAGGGCCGGCTCGTCAGGGGGCGCGCCCCCCACGGCGGTGGAGGAAGCGGCTCCCGGCGCGGCTCAGGTGAGGGAGAACATGCTAGCGGGGGGTTTTCTCTTCGCCCAAGGAAGACGGCGCCATTCACAATTTTGAGGAGGGCTGATCGGCTCAGTCAGAAGGACTCCCGAGGCTTCAGCTGCGAGGAGAGAGTGAGTCTTTAAAAAACTTTTTTTTTCCTGCTGCCAGCCAGACTGAACGGACTGGGAGGGGGGTGTTTATTTTTAAAAAAAAAACCCTCGGATTTAAGCGGCACGTTAAAATGGCTTCTCTGCAAAGGGAAAGCGGAAACTTTCACTCCGGACGGTCTCTAACAAGGGAAAGTGGAATGTGACTTTTTGCAACATTGTTTCTAGGTCTGGCTGAGTTTAAAAAAATTCTTTTTTTGCTACTCTCTCCCTCTGGCTGAGATGGGCGGTGGAAGTGGCTTCTCTTTGTCCCTGCCTGATTATTTCAACTAAGGAAAATTTCCAGCGTCTCTTTGAAAGCAGGACTCTCTCTGGATTTTTGGAAAAAAAATTTTCTTGATGGATTTGTGATTTCTTCTTTGGAATACCTTCGTTATTACTATTTGCTGACTTGGGAAATTGTGTCTCTTTTGGTTTCTGAATTGTTTGCAACTTCACGGCCCTGAACTGAACTGAGCTCCTGATCTGCCCCACCAGCCCCACCCGGAAAACGCCATCTTGGTGGCAGTGACTCTAACTTTTAACCATGGCACAAGAAGCAGCACTTGTAAATTTGGAACAAAGAATGGCTTCTCTTGAAACCTCTATGCAGACTTTGATATCAGAAATAAAGGCCCAGAGGGCTGAAAATAGTACTTTCAAAAAGGAACTATTGGATACCCGGAAGCAAGTGTTGGAGAATACACAGAAGAATGAAGAATTGGAAGGAGGGTTGGAGGGGGCTAAGGGAGAGATTAAAAATGTTTCTAATGAGGTGGGGGAAATAAATGGGCGTGTGTCTAGGATAGATATGGAAAGAATGACATATTTTTTGAGATTTCAGAATGTTCTTGAGGATTCTGGTGAATGCCTGCCTGATCTTATGAGTACAATTTTAGCAGACTATTTACAAAAACCTAAGGATGAGATCAGGGGGGACATTGACCTAGCCTATAGAATTAACTCTGCATATGCCAGGATGAATGAAGTGCCTAGAGAGATACATGTGAAATTTGTTAGAAGGTCAACCAGAGAGGAAATCCTGAAAGCGCAGAGAGAGAAACCTTTAACTTATCATCGAGAAACGGTCACTATCTTGAAGCAGATCCCTAGAAAAATTAGAGATTCAAGAAGGAAATTTTCCTTCTTGTCTAAAACCTTGTTTGATCACGGGATTTGGTTCAAGTGGATGACACCTGAAGGGATGCTGGTGTTCTGGGAAGGAGGAAGAGTGAGGATTAAAACAGTTGCTGAGGCGGAAGCCTTTCTTAAAAAACATTCCTCTGCCCTGGGGGAAGATCCAGGGGGGGCGGAGGGGGCCACGGCTCCGCCTGCGGGGGGCCAGGGAGGAGAGAAAGAAGATACAATAGCCAAAAGACTTAGATCAAAAAAATAACTTTGCCTTGATTTTTTCCTGAACAATTTTGCATAATATTTCTATCCGGACTTTTTGTAAATGTCTGACAGCATGGAAGGGAGAATTTAGGTAAATGTACTTGCTTTCAACTTGTAGTGGTATGGAAAATGTTTTCTATGTTAACTTTTTTAATGTGTATTTTGAGGTCTCGGAAGGTCCGATGACTCTGACGTGAATGCTCTCAAAATTTCTTTGTAACCATTACCTTATCCTGTTAAAAAATGTAAAACCAATAAAACTTTTTCAATATAAAAAAAAAAGATATCGATAAGATCCTGTGGGACACACCAACAAAATCTATTTCTAAGGTATATAAATTGTTACTGCAAAGACATATTGGAGAAGAAATAATTAAAGATGCCATGATTGCCTGGGGGAGGAATATAGGGAGGAATATTAAATTAGAAGAATGGCAAACAATTTGGGGCAAAACTATGAAAATGACCCTGGCCTCCTCATTTAAGGAAAACTCATACAAAATGCTTACAGGTGGTACTTACCACCGGCCCAAATTGCAAACATGTTCCCAAATTCCTCAGACAGATGCTGGAAATGCAAAACGGCCAGGGGTACGTTCTTTCACCAATGGTGGACCTGTCCAATAATTACTCAAATTTGGAAAAAAATACAAGTCTGGCTCCTGGAAATAATAGGTATCAACTTTCCCCTCAAACCTGATTTATATCTCCTGGGCATTAAGCCAAAGTCCTCTTTTCTGATGAGAGCAACTTTTGCAACTCATTTGAAAACCAAAGACCCAGAGTATGGAGGAAGAATGGAGAGGCACACACTGCAAGATGCTTGAAGTTCCCACAGTCTGTGTTGATTTGGAGAGCCATGTCATCTGCTGCTGTAATGAAGTCCACTGTGCTTCATTAAGTCCAGGGTCAACACAGCCATCTACCAGGAGATTTTGGAGCACTTCATGCTTCCTTCCACAGATGAGCTTTATGGGGATGCTGACTTCATTTTCCAGCAGGACTTGACACCTGCCCACACTGCCAAAAGCACCAAAACCTGATTCAATGACCGTGGGATTACTGTGCTTGATTACTGTGCAAAATCTGGCAAAGCTGCCTTGCACTAAACTGCACATATAAAAGCAGCCATTTTGAGCCAACTCTAGCACCACCAGCACCAGCACTGCAAGCACCACCACTTCCACCACTTGAAGTCGGAGAAAGCAGCAAGTCCATCTCCTCAACTGAAAGTCTTCCAAAACTTCCTGACTCCTGGAATTTGCAGCAATACAGAAACTTCCAGGAGACGTATGATGGAATGGCAGTGTCTGAAAAAAAGTTAGGCTGGGAGTACTCTGCAAAACAAGGGTTCTCAGGAGAGAAAGATGTTTGTGTTTCCAGAGAATGGAAAAATTTCCAGGTTGAGGCAGCAGGGACAAATAAGGAGGTGCAACAAGCATCTCTCAGGAAAAAATGAAGGAACATTTTCAATCAAAATCACACATCATTTTCAGAGAGAACATTAAACAATGGGAACAGGATGTTTTAACAAAATCCGTAGATAAGTCAATACTAGCACAATATTTTTTTTACAGTTTACAATCTGGGACAAAGATGTAAACCATTCTCATAGACTGAAGGGCAGGTAGATTTGCTAACTACAGTTGGAGTAGATCTGGGAGTAGGCTTGCATTCATGGAGATCCACCACGAAAATAGTTGAATTCATTCAAACGAAATTAAAACCAATATGTTTTCCAGATTATTGCAAAGAATCTGAAAGTGTGTTTGAACATTGATGAAGCCTCAATGCTATCAATGAAAGCAGTTGTGTTAGGATATTCAGCCTTATATTGGGTTGACAATATATATGAGCCTATGTTCTTAAGGAGTTATGTAGTTTTAAGAACGAAGTATAATAAGTATAATAGTATAGCTCTACTATAAAGGAAGCTCAGGAACACAAGCTCATTCTCTGTTCAATCCCTGTTCGATTCCTTGTGATTTCCTGTGTTGTTCCTGATTGCCGTTTGAGAAGTTGAAGAAGGAGGAGGTTTTGTTTACATCACTGTGAGATAAACTTTGTTTGGTGTAGGACTGTTATCATTGTTTGAGAGTTAGTCGGAAGAAGCATTTTAATTGCTACAAAGTAAAGACTATTTATGTTCTTACTATCACTGTTTTAGAGTTTGTTTGTGGTTTACAGCAACGTATCTCCTTACTGTCCGGTGAATTACACTATTCCACATTTATTTGCTAACCCTGGTTATGGGACCAGAATTGTGACACTGGTTCTGAACCCAGAGTTGCTAACATTGGTTATGGGCCCAGACTGCACAGTGTAAATACCGGTTTATAGTTATAGAGGAGTTGCTAAAACACAACAAACTACTCTGGTGAAGATGGCACAAGTCCAGGGTCCAGATTTGTCAGTTATTAGACGGCTGGATGGCACCAACTACGTTTCCTGGTCCACCAAGTGCAGTTTGCTGTTGCGCAGAGGGGCTATGGGAGGTTGTGGCGAATCCACCAGACGTGACTGCCTGGAGCGAGGATAATGCCGAAGATGCCAGAAAACTTGCAGAGTTTAAGCAAAACAACAAAAGGGCACTTTGCACCATAGGCTTAACGCTTGATGATTCCCAGCTAGTGAATATTCGGGGTGAAGTTTCTGCTGCAAAATGCTGGGAGAATTTAAAGAGACTGTATGTTCGTGACACTGTAGGAGCACACATATATTTAACCAGAAGACTGTTTAAGACAAAGCTCAGCCAGGAAGGAGACATGTTAGTTCATATTAACTGCATGAAGGACATGTTTCTAGAGTTGCAAGAAAAGGGACTGACTTTTACAGACCAGCACCAGGTGTACATACTGCTATCATCACTGGATGGAAGCTGCGCCACTGTGGTAACATCATTTGAAGTACTGCCACAACAAGAACTTACATTAGTCAACATTTCTTCGCCTCTGTTAGAAGAGTCAAGACGGCGAGTGGAAAGGCAACAACTTAGAGCTGAGCCAGAAACTGTTGATGTAAATAACCATGTATATACTGTAAAATGTTTTAATTGTGGGGGAAAGGGCCATATAGCTAAGTATTGTACAAGAGCTAAACCACAAAACATGGTTAGAAGGAAAAAACATAACTGTAATGTAACTACCTCTAGTAAGGCATCAGTGAACCATGATTTGTGGGTTATTGACAGTGGAGCTTCACGATGCATCACGAGAGATAGAGGGAATTTTAGAAAAATGTATCCTTCAAGTAACAAGGTTTCATTAGCCAATGGATGGAAGTTAAAAGCAGTTGGGGAAGGAATGGCTAAATGTAAATATGTTCAGGAAGAATTGCATATGCTGTATGTTCCTAAGCTAAAATTTAATTTACTATCTGTTAGAGTTTTAGTTAAGCTAGGTTATAGAGTTGCATTCAAGGAGAATGAATGTTTGTTAGAGAAGGGTGGAACTAAGGTTACTGGAACATTGAAAGATGGCTTGTATGTATTAACTGAAAACCATATAGCTAATACTGTATGCTCAAATGTAAGGCCACATGATGAGTGCATTCACCTTCTACACCGACATTTAGGGCACATTAATTTTCAGAAGCTTAAACAAACTGCTAAATTGGTGAATGGGTTAAGGTTGAAACCATGTGACAAATATCTGAGCTGTAACGTGTGCAACAAAGGAAAGAGCAAACAAACCCCAGCAAACAAGTTAGATGGGTTCAAGACGAAGAAACCACTGGAAGTCGTGTTTGCTGATATTATAGGCCCGATGAAGGCTAGTTTAGGGGGAGCCTGCTATGTACTAAGTATTCAGGATCATTATTCCAGGTATGGGTTTTGCTATCTACTCAAGAACAAGGCTGAAATATTCGAAAAGTTAAGGAACTGGATAAGATTTGCCGAGAGAAAAGCAAACAGAAAGATTGTAACCATAGTCACTGATAGTAAAAAAGAATTTATGAATAACAAGGTTAAAACCATGTTAGGTAAACTGGGGATAAAACACAAGTGTTCTGCTCCACAACACAAAGCACACATTGGAGAAAGGGGTCAAACTTTGCAAACCATGGTAATAGCCATGCTGAATGATGCAGGTTTACCGATAGCTTTGTGGGGGGAGGCAATGTCATGTGCAAATAATATTTTGAACAACGTAGTGAATTCAACTACAGGTAAAATCCCATATACATTGTGGCATGGTAGGAAGCCTGATCTGAGTTATATTCACATGTTTGGGTCACCTGCATGGGTAAGACAAAAGGGGCAAAGTAGAGCTCAGAAATTAATCTTTGTGGGTTACAACGCTAACCATAGGTCATACAGGTTCTGGAAGAAAGGCACGACTAGGATGATTCACAGTAACGATGTAAGGTTCCTGGAATATATAAACTGGGATAAACTGCAGAATACAAAGGAAATATTTGAGTCAAAACCTAGAAATACTCAAGTAGAAAAAGCAGTAGAGACTACTCAGGAGGAGGTAGGAGAGGAGAAAGCAGTAGAGATTCCTCAGGAGGAGAGAAGAGAGCAAGAACATATAAAAGTGGAGAGTCCATCCACAAGCTCTGAATTGCCGAGGAGGTCAAAACGAAACACCAGGCCACCTGATCGTTATTAGGCAAGTCTGGTCTATAGGAAAAATACATTTCTCGGCAAAATACACTGAGATAGCAACATACCGAGATTACGATCAGACGATGTGGAAAGCTGCGATGGATAAGGAGGTGAAACAATTAAAGAATCTGGAAATTTAACAGTAAGTTACAAAACCCACAGGGGATAAATATAAATAGATTCCAGGTGGAAGACAGGGAAATCAAAAGAGATTACATATAAAATATGATAGATGGAACAGGAAGTAATCAGTCTGTAACTGGTTATAAGGAAGAGTATGCAACAAGGCAAATACTCTCAGGGCAGGATAATGTGTGTAATCAATCACCTGTAAATGGAGACGACGTATCTGCATGCACTGTGAGAGCATATGATATAAATGCAGAGGTTACTGGGTAATGAAGGCTAAACAACATCACTGTTAGTTGCTAAGGAACAGTCAATAAGGTTTTAGACAATCTGGGTTTTTGAAGTGTATCAATTATTAGGAGATTGAGGTATTGTAGTAAGGTGTCCAAGTACTGTATGTGAGGACAATCAAGCAACTCTACTAATGGATACAAATATAGCTGTAAAGGCAAGATCGAACACACTGATCTTAGGTATGTAAATATGAGGGAGTGTATAAAGGATGAAATGGTATAGCTTGTTTACTGTATGTCAGAGATGAAAGTGGCTGACCATTTTAAGAAGGCTCAAGGAGCAATATAGCACAAGGAGTGTTGTTGTGTTTATATATATTGTTCAACCCAAGGGGGAGTATGTTAGGATATTCAGCCTTATATTGGGTTGACAATATATATGAGCCTATGTTCTTAAGGAGTTATGTAGCTTTAAGAACTACGTATAATTTGATTGACTGTAATTATACAGCTCTACTATAAAGGAAGCTCAGGAACACAAGCTCATTCTCTGTTCAATCCCTGTTCGATTCAATTCAATTCAATTCAATTCAATTCAATTCAATTCAATTCAATACAATACAATACAATACAATACAATACAATACAATAGCAGAGTTGGAAGGGACCTTGTAGGTCTTCTAGTCCAACCCCCTGCATGGGCAGGAACCTTATACCATTTCAGACAAATGACTATCTAACATCTTCTTAAAGACTTCCAGGGTTGGGGCATTCACAACTTCTGGAGGCAAGCTGTTCCAGAGGTTAATTGTTCTAACTGTCAGGAAATTTCTCCTTAGTTCTAAGTTGCTTCTCTCCTTGATTAGTTTCCACCCATTGCTTCTTGTCCTGCCCCCAGGTGCCTTGGAGAATAGTTTGACTCCCTCTTCTTTGTGGCAGCCTCTGAGATATTGGAACACTGCTATCATGTCTCCCCTGGTCCTTCTCTTCATCAAACTAGACATACCCAGCTCCTGCAGCCGTTCTTCATATATTTTAGTCTCCAGTTCCCTAATCATCTTGGTTGCTCTTCTCTGCACTCTTTCCAGAGTCTCCACATCTTTTCTACATCGTGGCGACCAAAACTGTAAGCAGTATTCCAAGTGTGGCCTTACCAAGGCACTATACAGTGGCATTACCACTTCACGTGATCTAGATTCTATCCCTCTGTTTATGCAGCCTAGAACTGTGTTGGCTTTTTTGGCAGCTGCTGCACACTGCTGGCTCATATTTAAATGGTTGTCCACGAAGATTCCTAGATCCCTCTCACAGTTGCTACTATTGAGCAAGGTACCACCTATACTGTACTTGTGCATTTTGTTTTTCTTGCCTAAATGTAGAACCTTACTTTTTTCACAATTGAATTTCATTTTATTAGATAGTGCCCAATGTTCAAGTTTGTCTAGATCCTTCTGTATCTTAAGCCTATCTTCTGGAGTGTTGGCTATTCCTGCCAGCTTGGTGTCGTCAGCAAATTTGATGAGTTCCCCATTTATCCCCTCATCCAAATCATAGATGAAGATGTTAAAGAGTACTGGGCCTAAAACAGAGCCTTGGGGGACTCCACTGCATACTTCCTTCCATGTAGATGCAGTTCCATTGAGGACTACACGTTGAGTGCGGTTGGTCAGCCAGTTGCGAATCCATTTGGTGGTGGTGCTGTCTAACCCACAATTTTCTACTTTATCTAATAGTAGGTTATGGTCTACTTTATCAAATGCCTTACTGAAGTCCAAGTAAATTATATCGACAGCATTCCTCTGGTCCACTAATTTTGTCACTTTGTCAAAGAATGCAATTAGATTAGTTTGGCATGATCTGTTTTTGACAAACCCATGTTGGCTTTTGGCTATTACTTTGTTTGCTTCTAGGTGTTCACTTATTTGTTGTTTAATTATCTTTTCCAGAATCTTTCCTGGTATTGAGGTCAGGCTGATGGGTCTATAGTTTCTTGGATCTGTTTTTTCCCCTTTTTTTGAAGATGGGAACCACATCAGCTCTTTTCCAGTCTTCTGGCAGTTCCCCGGTGCTCCAGGATCTCTGAAAGATATAGTTCATTCCTTGTGATTTCCTGTGTTGTTCCTGATTGCCGTTTGAGAAGTTGAAGAAGAAGGAGGTTTTGTTTACATCACTGTGAGATAAACTTTGTTTGGTGTAGGACTGTTATCATTGTTTGAGAGTTAGTCAGAAGAAGCATTTTAGTTGCTACAAAGTAAAGACTATTTATGTTATTACTATCACTGTTTTAGAGTTTGTTTGTGGTTTACAGCAATGTATCTCCTTACTGTCCGGTGAATTACACTATTCCGCATTTATTTGCTAACCCTGGTTATGGGACCAGAGTTGTGACACCGGTTCTGAACCCAGAGTTGTTGTGATAATTTTTATTAAAGTTGAGGATTCAGAATACCCAGCAACCATTTTTGTTGAGCTGGTGGAATTGGAGAAACAAGATACAGAGACCATACGTTCTGCAGTGATGGGAAGCTTACATAAAGTTGTTTTAACCATGGAATATCTGCAGAAGCATTTAATAGCATTCTGCTCCGATGGTGCCAGTGTTATGCTTGGGAGAAAATCTGGAGTCCGCACCAGAATAGCTAAAGAGTTCCCAAACATTGTAATCTGGCACTGCTTAAACCACGACCTCCAATTTGTGCTGGATGACTCCATAAAAGACATCAAACAACTGAATCACTTCAAAATATTCATTGACAAGATACACACCACTTTCCATAGTTCCTGCAAGAGCCAGGTGGAACTTTTCCAAATGTCTGAACAACTGGGCATTGAAATCGTGAAGATTGGCAGAGTTTTGGGACCAAGGTCAGCTGCCTGTAGTTTAAGGTCACTTGTGTGGCATGCTTATTATTTTTATTTATTATTATTATTTTATTAGATTTCTAGACTGCCCCCTCTCCCCGAGGGGACTCGGGGCGGTGTACAGGTAAAAAGTAAAACTACTAAAACCATAACAATGCATACAAAGTTAAAATCAAATTAAATAATCTTCTGTACAAATTTATAAAAGTTAAAACTAGACCCATAAAACCGAATAAAATAATTTAAATTACAGACTGGGGCGAGAAGCATGAAGTTAGGCCAAGCCGGCTAGATGAAACAGGTGAGTTTTGAGTTTCTGGCGGAAGGAGCGGAGGTCCGTGGTAGTTCTGATATCAGGGGGAAGGTCGTTCCAAAGGGTCGGGCCCATCACAGAGAAGGCCCTTCCCCTGGGCGTCACCCGCTGGCATTGCCTAGTGAACGGCACCCGGAGAAGTCCCTCTCTGTGGGAGCGAATCGGCTGAAGGGATGTATGGGGCAGGATACATAATTGCGCGAGCAATTATGGGCACCTCTAGGTTTGCCCACGTAACACCGCTCTTGCGCGAGCTGCACTGGCTACCTGTCGTCTTCCGGGTGCGCTTCAAGGTGTTAATTACCATCTTCAAAGCGCTCCATGGCTCGGGACCTAGCTACCTGCGGGATCGGATCCTGCCCCATACATCCTCACGGCCGATTCGCTCCCACAGAGAGGGACTTCTCCGGGTGCCGTCCACTAGACTTTGTCAGCGGGCGACGCCCAGGGGAAGGGCCTTCTCTGTGGCGGGCCCAGCCCTCTGGAACGACCTTCCCCCCGATATCAGGACAACCACGGACCTCCGCTCCTTCCGCTTAAAATTAAAGACACACTTTTTTCGCCTGGCCGGCCTTGGGTAGTCTCTTTTTAGGTTAGGGGTTTTAGGGGTAATTTTTAGTTTAGTTTATGGGTTTTAGCGCAGGATCAATTTAATCCATTTTTAATTTTGTATTTTGTATTTTGTCTGTGGTCTTATTTGTATTTTTAATTGCCTGTGCCCCGCCTCGAGTCCCCTTGGGGAGAGAGAGCGGGATATAAAATTAAATTATTATTATTATTATTATTATTATTATATGATGCAGCAAATAACTAGGTCCTGTGCCATGGAGCGCTTTAAAGATGATGACCAACACCTTGAAACGCACCCGAAAGGCCACAGGCAGCCGGTGTAGCCTGTGCAGGAGTGGTGTTACGTGGGACTATCTGGTAACTTCCAGAACTGCCCACGCAGCCGCATTTTGGACCAGCTGCAGCCTTCGGGTGCATCTCAATGGGAGCCCCATGTAGAGAGCGTTACAGTAGTCTAGACAGGACATCACAAGTGCATGAGTGACTGTGCGAAGGGCGTCCCGGTCCAATAAGGGACACAACTGGCGCACCAGGTGAACCTGGTGGAACGCCCCCCTGGCCACGGCTGTCACATGGTCCTCCATTGACAGCTGGGCATCTAGGAGGATGCCCAAGTTGCGTGCCCGATCCACGGGGGCCAGATGTTTGCCCCCAATGGCCAGTGATGGAGTCAACTGGTTGAACCGGGGCGCTGGTAGCCATAGCCACTCAGTCTTGGACGGGTTGAGCTTGAGTCTGTTCCTTCCCATCCAGATCCGTACGGCTTCCAAACACCAGGACATCACTTCGACGGCATTGTTGGGGTGGTTTGTGGTAGAGATGTATAGCTGAGTATCATCAGCGTACAGATGGTAATCTACCCCAAAACCACAGATGATCTCGCCCAGCGGCTTCATATATGTATTGAACAGGAGAGGCGAGAGGACCGACCCCTGAGGCACCCCACAAGTGAGAGGCCTCGAGGTCGACCTCTGCCCCCCTGCCAATACAAATTGCAATCGACCGGAGAGGTAGGAGGAGAACCACCGTAACACGGTGCCCCTCACCCCCAACCCCTCCAGTCGATGCAATAGGATACCATGGTCGATGGTATCAAAAGCCACCGAGAGGTCTAATAGGACCAGGATGGAGGAACAACCCCCATCTCTGGCCCTCCAGAGATCATCCACCAACGCGACCAATGCCGTCTCCATGCTGTGACTGGGCCGGAAGCCGGACTGGCGTGGGTCCAGATAATCAATTTCCTCCAGGTGACGTGGAAACTGTTGTGCCACCACACTCTCTACAACCTTCGCCAGAAAGTGAAGGTTGCAGACCGGACAATAATTTACTAACAATGCTGGGTCCAGGGAAGGCTTCTTGAGGAGAGGCCTCACCACCGCCTCTTTCAAGATGGTAGGCAAGAACCCCTCACTCAAAGAAGCGTTCACTATTTCCTGGAGCCAGCCTCGTGAAACCTCCCAGGATGCCAGTACAAGCCAGGAGGGTCACGGGTTCAATAAACATGTGGTGGCTCTCAGTCGCCTACGCAACCTGTCCATATCATCGGAAGTAACAGAGTCAAACTCCTCCCAGAATGGTATCTCAAGACCCGCCTCCGACATCCCCTACAGATCACTTCCAGTGGAGACTAACTCGCTCCGAATCTGAGCGATTTTGTTCTGCAGATACTCCCCAAATTCCTCTGCTGTGCCCTGCAGAGGGGCTTCCCCCGGCCTCTTGAATGAGGGAGTGGGTCACCCCAAACAGGGCGGCAGGGCAGTTATCTGTGGATGCTTGGCCACTCTTAATGCCACAAGGTAAGTCCTCAAATGTGCTCTCACCTGTGTTCGGTCCGATTGAGAGCGTGTGGATCTCCACCTCCTCTCTAGGCGTCTCTTGTGGCGTTTCATCACCCTCAACTCCTTGGAAAACCAAGGAGCCTGGGTGGTTCACTGCTGCAAGAGAGGCCGCAAAGGCGCAACCCGGTCCAAGGCCCCAGTGGCCACACTATTCCATGCAGCCACTAGGTCCTCCATCCGGGCGCGGGTCAGGGCTACAGGTAGTGGCCCAAGCTCCGTTTGGAACCTTTCAGGTTCCATCAGGTGCTTGGGGTGGAACCATCTTGGAAATTCCGGTTCTGCCTCCCCGCAGTGGGGTGTAGCGGTGGGAAAGTCGAGCCGGAGAAGTGAGTGATCTGACCATGACAGGGGTACGATGGCTAAATCCCCTACTCCCAGATACACTCCTCCACTGGTCAGAGACAAAAATAAGATCCAGTGTGTGTCCTCCTTCGTGTGTGGGGCCCTGAGTTACTTGGGTCAGGTCTATGGCCGTCATGGAGGCCATGAACTCCCGAGCTGCCTCGGATGTCTTGCCTACCGATGGCAGGTTAAAGTCCCCCATAACTAACAGTCTCGGGGTCTCAACCGCCATCTTGGCGATCACCTCGAGGAGCTTGGGCAGGGCTGCTGATACATAGCGGGGAGCCAGGTACACAATCAGCACGCCCAGCTGCCTCCCTGGGCCCCACTTCACGCAAAGGGACTCACAACCGGTTATCTGTGGCACAGTGGTCTCTCTCGGCTCAATACCTTACCTCACAATGACCGCCACACCTCCACCCCTACCTAGGGCCCGTAACTGATGAAACGCGCGGTAACCTGGCGGGCACATTTCCACGAGAGGAAGTCCTCCCTCGTGGCCCAACCAGGTCTCCGTAATTCCTGCCAGGTCCGGCTCCCCCTCCGACACAAGGTCGTTAATGAGGGGGGCTTTGTTGACAACGGACCTGGCATTACATAACATCAGTCTAAGGCCCTGGCTCTGTGAACCCTGACCACCTAGATTGCGGGGGTTGGGACATGTGACCGCCCGTACCCATCGGCCATGTTCTCCCAACCGGTGATGAGATCTCTGTCTACCATCGCACCTGCCCCTCCCCACGACCGTTTGAATGGAAAGACCCTTTTCTGGAACCAGCGCTACATCAGTTTTTTCTGGGCAATGAAAAATTCCGAAGCATGGTTGCCCATCTTGAAAATTTAATTTTTTTTGACTGATTTGGCCCTCATGATTGATATTCTAAATGAGATTTCTCTTCTGTCAAATGCCCTGCAAGGGAGAAACACAGACATCATCAAGGGCAAAAAATTGATATTGCAATCAATTAAAACATTTGAAATGCTTAGATGGGGAAAGGGCCTATATGAAAAAAAGGTTGACAGAAGGATAGTTTCAGAGGCATTCCAAAATATAAAATTAGTTCAAAATGAACGATTTGTTCCACTTCCTCGTGACAATCTTTTGGAAATCATCATCACCAATTTGAAGAAAAGGCTGATGGATTGTGAACATCTAAAAACAGGTAGCCAATTGCCAGACGCAAACAAACCACAACTTCTCACATATTTGGAGCTGGATGCACAAGAACATTGAAGATGTAGTCATTCCATGGGCAGAAGCAGAGGAAGGGTTGATTGAATTTGGTGAAATGTTTAATTGTGAAATTGATTTGAATGAGTACAGAGATTTTTTGGAAAAGTTACTCAAAGATCCAAAGAACCACACAATTCTTGGCAGTATATAAAAAAGCTAGAGATATTGTCAGGACAATTGCTGTTAGTTCAGCAGAGGCAGAAAGGGGCTTCTCAACAATGAATCTCATATGTTCAGAACAAAGAACCTGCCTATCTGTTCCAAACATTAGCAATTTGATGACAATAAGCGTTATTGGCATGCTTGTAAAAAGATGGGACCCAATTCCTTCAGTCAAAAAGTGACCCAGAGCACACCATCACACGGCTGATGATCCACAAGTGAAGAACAAAAGAAGCGCAACTGAGGACGCTGGAAACAAAAGAATGATGTGGAAATATCGTCAACCACAAAACCAATAACATAAGTAAGTATTTGAATGTATCTCTTTCATTTTGTTATTCTTATGCAAGGTGTAAGTGCATGCAATTAAAGTCTTCCTTTCTGTGTCTCTTCGTGTCTCATTCATTGGAGCAAGGTGGTCAGTTGGTGATTTTTTTTTTAATTATGAAAAAAGTTTTATTGGGTTTTATAAATTTTTTACAAATAAGGTAAAGGGTAAGTTGAGTAAAGACATTTTGAGAACTTTTTCATCGAGGTCGTTGACTCCCTCCGAGCCTTCATACATAAAATAGATGGTTCATTTAACATACGTTTGTATTACAAAGTGGAAAGAAATGCAAATATATCAATATAATAAAAGAAAAAAAACTATGCTAGCAAACGTGTTTAAACATCCAAAAAAGTTATAATATATAATATATAATATATAATATAATATAATATAATATCGGATCCTGCCCCATACATCCTCACGGCCGATTCGCTCCCACAGAGAGGGACTTCTCCGGGTGCCGTCCACTAGACTTTGTCAGCGGGCGACGCCCAGGGGAAGGGCCTTCTCTGTGGCGGGCCCAGCCCTCTGGAATGACCTTCCCCCCGATATCAGGACAACCACGGACCTCCGCTCCTTCCGCTTAAAATTAAAGACGCACTTTTTTCGTCTGGCCGGCCTTGGGTAGTCTCTTTTTAGGTTAGGGTTTTTTAGGAGTAATTTTTAGTTTAGTTTATGGGTTTTAGCGCAGGATCTATTTAATCTATTTTTAACTCTGTATTTTGTATTTGCTTGTGCTTTATTTGTATTTTTAATTGCCTGTGCCCCGCCTCGAGTCCCCTTGGGGAGAGAGAGCGGGATATAAATTAAAATTATTATTATTATTATTATTATTATTATTATTATTATTATAATCAAAAAAAGTCATTTTTGAGATCTAAGTCTTTTGGCAATTGTATCTTTTTTTCCCTGGCCCCCAGTGGGCGGGGCCGCGGCCGCCTCTGCTCAGTTGGTGATGTTGAAGACCGGCAGGACAGTCATCTTTCCTCTGTAAATAGCTGTTTTATTGTTTTGTGGGCTGGTTTCATCCTTAATGCAATTGAAGAGTTCATTTCTGTGTGTCTTCTTTGTGCAGGCCATTCATTGGAGCAAGGTGGTCAATTGATGGTGTTTAAGACTGGCAGGACAAACATATTTCCTCTGTAAATAGGTGTTTTATTGTTTTGTGTGCTGGTTTCATCCTTAATGTAGTAGTGCATGCAATTAATGTCTTCCTTTCTGTGTCTCTTCTTTGTGTCTCATTCATTGGAGCAAGGGGTTCAGCCGGTGATGTTGAAGACACACAAAAAGACAGTCATCTTCCTTCTCTATTGTTTTGTGTGCTGGTTTCATCCTTATGCAGTGCATGCAATTGAAGAGTTCATTTCTGTGTCTCTTCTTTGTGCAGGCCATTCATTGGAGCAAGGTGGTCAGTGATATTGAAGACCAGCAAGGACAGTCATCTTCCTTCTGTAAGTAGCTCTTTTATTGTTTTGTGTACTTATTTTAATCTTATTTAAGTAGTAAGTGCACAAAATAATAATTTACTTTTTATATATCTTCTTTTTGTAGGTCATTTATTGGGGCAAAGAATTCAGTGAGATCGATTTGGCCATTCCTACCCAGTCACATGACTGCCAAGCGACTCTCAGCCAGTCACATGATCACCAAGCAACTCCCATCCGGTCACATGACTGCCAAGCCATGTCTGCAAAATAGACCACACCCATAGAAAGGTAGTAGAAAAATTTGAAACCCACCCCTGGATCTAATACCCATCCAAGAAAATGCTTCTATCAGTAGGATGTCATAGGAGGCAGGGCAGTCCTCCTTGGTACAAGGCCAAGCAGAATCTATAAGCCTCTCAAATTAGAACCCACAGGCCCTTTTAGAGTAATGAGTATATCCTTATGCAATGAAACAGGGAGCCTAGAGCTTTTTATATGAAATATAAAAATAAAAAGGAAGATGAAAAAGTACTAATCTTAGCCAAAATTGATTGGTTTCTATAAATACTTTATTGCTTTTGCTTCTTACAGCTTTGTTTGATTTAAAACACTTTGAGGTTTGTTTCTATCATTCAAATTCTGCTAATCTTTTCTGTTTCACTGGTTAAAGCATTTGGCCAAATAAGTATAATAAATTAAATAAAAACATGAAAATATATGTATAGGAAAGCATGCTGATTGAAAGACAATTTGGAAAGCTTTCCTTTGTATGCCATTATTGTAGTCTTTAAATACAAAATAAAAAGAAATATAAGAATTTGAAAAATGTAAGCTCAATGGATTAAATGAGGATAGGGAGCAGGAAAAATAATGTGGAAAAGTTTGATTGAAGGGGCAAAATCACATTGTAAATAAAATTTCTTTTTATTTGCTCATTTAAGGACTCTTTTCCTTATTTTAAATATTATATTAGAATTTCCAAAGGAGATATTAGTGACTACAAAAATATGTAAGAAAAAAGATTACCACAGGTATAAAATCTTGCAAATGCATCATACTATGTAGAAGACCCTTTTTAGCATTGACAATGCTGAAGAGTTGGGTTTTTTATTATTTTTTATTAATATAAATAGAAAGAGCAATATGTTCAAAATCCATATAAACAGGATGTTGTCTGGTTACCATTCTTTTGAGTAATGTTCATCATCGAAATAATAATAGTATTCTCTAATAGTAATGCCATAATGACAGTGCTTTCCCCTCACAATATTAATACATATTTATTGTTAATATTAATCAAAATTAATAAAAATTAATAACAGTGATCAAGTCTAATAATAAAATTAATCTTTCTCTTGTAATTTTAGAAGTTCTAACTCCTGTTCCTCTTATTTAATCATTGATAAAACAGATCCCCCATACCCCAAAATATTCAGTGTCTTCCTTTTCTAGAATTTCAAATGTTAGTTTATTCATTTCTGTACATTCTAAAATTTTTGTTATTATCTTTTATTTTATTATTTATTTTATTCAATTTATATCCCGCCCTTCTCCGAGAGGACCCAGTGGGTCCTCTGTGGGGATATCCTCTGTGGGGATATCCTCTGTGGGGATATCCTCGCCCTTCCAATGTTGTGCAAACACAATTCTGTCTACTGTTAACACATGTATTATTAAATATACATTCCTTTTACTGTATTTCTCTGCTATGATGCCTAACAGAAATATTTCTGGTTTTAAATCTATATGTTCCTTTATCATTTTTTTCTAGCAAGGTGTGTATTTTGGTCCAGTATTTTTTTTACTTTCGGACATGTCCACCACATGTGGTAATACAAGCCCGGGGTTTGGTTGCACTTCCAACACTTGGCAGATATTCTTAAACTTTCTAGCTAATCTTGCTGGGGGGTAGTGTCATCTATAAACCATTTTACATACATTTTCTTTATATCTTTATACCATTTTCTTATATAGTCTCTTTTTAGGTTAGGGGTTTTTAGGGGTAATTTTTAGTATATGGGTTTTAGCGCAGGAATAATTTAATTTACTTTTAATTTTGTAGTTTGTATTCTGTACTTTGTTCTTTGTATTTTTAATTGCCTGTGCCCCGCCTCGAGTCCCCTTGGGGAGAGAGAGCGGGTTATAAAATTAAATTATTATTATTATTATTATTATTATATGGAGTGGATATTGTCAATTTATAGTTTCTGTCCCATAACTTTTTTCATTTGTCCAATTCTATCGAACACCCAAAATTAGCCCATACTATCATGGTTTCTTTTACTTGCTCCTCTTTCATTCTAATAGTTACAAAACCCATATGTTTTATTATCTTTATAAAGTGTCTACATTGTATCTGTACATGTGGCCACCATGCTAAATTTATCCCTTGGCTGTTCAATTCCTGTTTGATTTTCAATTTCCCCTCCTCATTTAAAATATCTTTGTATCTTACAAATCTTCCCATATCCATCACGTTTGGGTGTATTAGTGCCTCCATTTAAATTGTGTTTTTCTTTGATTTTTGTCCATATTGAGAGCAGCGCATTTCTAATGTAGTGTCCCTTAAAGCAGGGGTCCCCAACCTTTTTTTCACCAGGGACCGGTTTCATTTTAAAGAAAATTCTGCGGACCGGCTGAGGGGCTCAGCAGTCATGTGACTGGGTGGGCGTGGCCAACTTTGAAAATGTGAAACTCACTTAACAATGATCTTGGTTAGGAACCAAACTTTTGGCCTCAACTGTGGTCATAAGTTCTTTCTTTCTCTCTCTCTCTCTCTTTCTTTCTCTTACTTTGTCTCTGTCTCTCTTTTTTCTCTCGCTATTTCTTTCTTTCTCTCTTTCCCTTTCTCTCTATTTCTTTCTCTTTCTCTTTCCCTCTTTCTGTATCTTTTCCTGTCTCTTTCTTTCCTTTCTGTCTCTTTCTCTCTGTCTGTCTTTCTCTCTCCCACTTTTTTCTTTCTTTCTCTTTGTGTCTCTCCTTCATCCGCCCATTTCTGTCACTCTGTGTGTGTGTGTGTGTGCGTGTGTCTGTCTGTCTTGCATTCATTCAATCACTCCTTCTGTGTCTCTGTCTATCTTTCTCTCCCTCCCTCCCTCTGTCTCTCTATGTGTGTCTGTCGTCGTCATCGTCGTCCCGTCCCCCCGCCCCCAGCCTCCTCATCCCGCCTGCCAGGCTTGGTCGCTCGTTCGCTCGGTCAGGCTCCGTGGCTGGATAGGAGCCGGGCTGGAGAGGAGGAGGAGGGAGGGGGGCAGCCCATTGGACAGAGCGCGCGGGAGAACGCAGGAGGATGGTGGGGGCTCTTCCTCCACCCTCGTCGACGGAGGGACTCCTGTGCGCCGCCGGAGCAACCCGCCAGTTCCCTCCCCAGCCCGCAGAGCCTCCGCAGTCCCTGGAAGAAAATGAGTGGCCGGCATGCCAGCAGGGGAGGGAATCGGTGGCCGGTCCGGCGGCGTCCAGGAGTCCCTCCGTCGACGAGGGTGGAGAAAGAGGCACACTCCAACGGCGCGAACAGCCGCGCCTGCGTTCTCCCGCGCGCTGTGCTCAGGGGGCTGCCTCCTCCTCCCTCCTCCTCCTCTCTAGCCCTGCGGCCCGGCTCCCATCCAGCCACGGACCGGCACCGGTCCGCGGCCCGGGGGTTGGGGACCCCTGCCTTAAAGCATTTGTGTGTTTTGTGTTTCTCGTACCATAGAAAGGCATGCCACTCCAGTTGTAAATCGTGTCTCTCCGGTACAAGTAATTGTCTATGTCTCAGTGTTATCCATTCCTTTAGCCAAGTAAGGACAGATGCTTGATAATATAGTTCCCAATTTGGCAGCTCAAAACCTCTGCTATTGGTACAGTCTTGCATTAAGTTTATCCTAATTCTTGCCTTTCTACCTTGCCATATAAATTTGGTTACCATTCTATTTACTTCCTCGAAATATTTCTTTTCTAACTTTATTGGTATTGTTTGGCATAGGTGTAACAGTCTTGGTAAGATATTCATTTTGATGGTGGCTATTCTTCCTAACATTGATAAATGCATGTTTTTCCATTTTTCCAGATTCAGTTTGATTTGCTGTGTTAATTTTAAGTAATTGTCTTCTTTTATGGTAACACATCTCACTAATAGGCAGATTCCCAAGTATTTTACTTTTTTTACTGTCTGAATGTCTGTCTTTTCCGTTAAATGTTTTTTATGTTCCTTTGTAAGATTCTTAACTAAGATTTTAGTTTTCTCTTTGTTTATTTTCAATCCTGCAATGTCACTGTAGTCTTCTATTTTCTTTATTACTTTGGGTCCCGTTTCTTGTGGTTCTTCTGTGATGAAAACCAAATCATCTGCAAAGGCTTGCATTTTGTATTTTTCTTTTTATCTCTGTGTCTTTTATTTCTATATCTTGACTGATATTTCTATTTAAGACTTCCAGAGTCAAAATAAATAATAAGAGAGACTGTGCACCCTTGTCTTGTGCTTCTTTTAATATTAATATTCTCTATTATGTCCCCATTCACAAATACTTTTGCAGTTTGCTTAGTGTATATTACCTTGATCATATTAATAATTTCCCCCAAATTCCATATATTTTAGTTGCAGTATCATGAATCACCAGTTTACATTGTCAAATGCTTCCTGGGAATCTAGAAATATCAGTGTCATTTATTTTTCTGGGTGTGCTTCATAATATTCCAATGTATTCAAAATTATTCTCGTGTTGTTTTTAATTTATCTATACAGCAGGAAACCATTCTGGTCTAAGTGTATAAACTAATTCAGAATCTCTTCAATCTTTCAGCTATTATTGATGTATAGATTTTATAGTCCACGTTTAGAAATGAGATAGGTCCATAGTTTTTGATCTGTGATACGTCTGCATCTTCTTTTGGTATGAGGGTGATATTTGCTTCCATCCAGGATTTTGGTATTTTAGCTTCTAACAAGACTTTATTGGAAGCTTCCAGCAGTAACAGTCCCAAGGAATCTTGTAGTTGTTTATAGAATTCTGCTGATAGGCCATCTGGTCCTGATGCTTTATTATTCTTCTGTCTCTTAATTGCCTTAGGTAATTCAAACATTGTTATCCTTTCATTTAATGTAGCTTTTATTTCTTTAGGGACTTTAGGCAATCTGGCCTCTTCTAGGTATCGTTTTATTTTTTCCTCCGATAGTTCCTCTTGGTCGTACAGATTTCTATAATAGTTTTGATATTGTAATGTACCTTTCTCGCCTATCAAGCTTTGTATCTGTTTTTTTTTTCTTTTTCCCTTTTTAGTTTGTATGCCAGTCATCTTCCTGGTTTACTAGCATTTTTGAAGAAATTTTGTTTTTTACAGTTAATTTTACATACTAGTTCTCCTTTTTCAAGTAGGCTCAGTTTGTGTTTTATTATTTCCACTTGATTTCTGAGCTTCTTTTCTTGTGACTTTTTCTGCCATTCCAGTTCTAATCTTTCGTACTCTCCCTCCAGTGCTTATTGGTGTTGCTTCTTTTCTTTATTTTTCCTTCCTATGTGGGAAACAGCTAATCCTCAGAGATATATCTTTAGTGTGTCCCATACATTTTGTAATGAGGTATCTTCCTTTCTATTTTCTTTGAGGAAAAATGTCATTTCTTTTTCTATTGTTTATATGAATTCCTTGTCTTTAATTTGTATTGATTCAACATCCATCTCACTTTTTTCTTATAACCTTTCTATTTAATGCTGACTGAGTTGTGGTCTGCCCACATATTTAGTTCTATTTTTATTTCTTGTATATTAGTACTTAGTTCTGGTGTCATCCATATCATGTCTACTCTTGATCAGGATTGATGGCAATTTGAGTAGTATGTATGTTGGTTTTACTCTGGATTTCTTTGTTGCCATATATCTTGAATATACATTTATTCCACCATTTTAAAGAAAGACTTTATTAGGGTTTTCTTGTTTTTTTATTTATTTTACTGCTTCTGTAATCTAGCTTTAAATCTGGAAGTGCATTAAAGTCTCCTCTTAGACAAATGTTTTCATAGTGCAGTTCTACAATTTTTCCCTGGAGTTTCCCATAAAAATCTTCTTGCTTGTTGTTTGCTGCATATATTACTGTACCTGTTTGTGGTTTATTGTTACTTCTGCCATTAATATTCTCCCTTCTTCATCTGGTTTGGCTTTTATTGTTTCTTTGATGTATAAAGCCACCCCATTTTCTTTTGTTGTGCCAACAAAAAATATACCGTAGTTTCCCAATTTTGGGATACTCTAAGAGTTTATTGCACTGTCTTTTGATGTGTACTTCTTGTAAGCAAATTATGTCTAAGTCCATATTTTGCAATTCTGTAAAGAATTTTCTCCTCTTCATGGGAAAATTTAATCCATTTATGTTAATTGATAGTAAGTTTGTTTCCTCTTTCATTGTGTCACTTGTAAGTGGGTTTTGCCTTTCTGCTTGCTCTTCTTTCTCTCTGTGCAACTTCACTTTCTTCTTGTTGCTTAATTTCATCTGTAATAATCCCTCTTGTCTTCTATTTTGTACTTCATTGCTTCTTGTTTGTTGCTCCTGTGGTTTAAAGTAATAGTCGTAGAATTCATATGCACTATTTAGAGAGTCCAGTCTATGTCTTCTATCATTCCAAGTAACCAAAATTCCCTCTGGTATCAGCCATCTAAAGTTTACTTGGTGTTCGATCAGCTGTCCTGTCAGAAATTGATATTGCTTCTCTCTTGGTCTCTCTCCTGGGTACTTGCTTTAGAGTACTTAGAGTACTACAGGTCTCTAACTCTTCTGGCTGCTTGCTTTGTGCTTTAGAACCACAATCTCTTTTACTATATTTTTTAGGCTTTCCCCTTTAATTTTAAAAGAATTTCTGTTCTTATTGTTTCCCTCCCCCCCCCTCCCATAAATCTTACATATACCTCCCTTGGGAGTTTATTCTTTTTAGCATAGCTAGTATGAATTCTGAACACTTCTTTTATCTCTATCCTAAACTCATGTGTTGTTATCTGTAATGTTTGAGCCAGTAGATTTACCATCAACTCAGCTATATTTTCTTCTTTCCCTTCCTCGATATTCTGAAACCCCAGGAAGTGTTCAGCCTTTTCCATTTGTGACTGGATTACAGTCCCTTTGAGCTCTTTATTGGCCTGTGTTAGTCTCTGATTTATTTTCTCTGGGTTTTTTCTTCAATTATTTTAATCTTTTCTTTGTTTTTGGTTAGCATTTGTTGAAAAGTCCTGTTTTTCATCCATACTTTGCCTTTTCCCTTTGATCTCTCCCATATCAGTCCTCATCTCACCTATCTCAGTCTTTATTTCATTATGGTTTTTGGATATGGCCTCTTATAGCGATTGGAACAATGTTTGTATAACTTTTTGAATTGTATTCATTTTTCCTTATGGATTAAACTTTCTATTGACCTTTGGCTTGAAGGGTTTGATGTTGCTGATGATGGGGCAGATGATGGTGCTGATCCAGTTTCTTCCCCTAATATAGATAGGTTTGAATTTGACATTTTGAACTTTATCATGTATCAGCAACTTTAGATGAGGTGCGCCACCACCCTTCAAATTTCTCCCAAATTCTCCACTCCCTCTTTGTACCATTTTTTTTTTTATTATTGAAAAAGTTTTATTGAGTTTACATTTTTTGTGGGGTAGGGTAAGGGTTACATAGAAATTTTGAGAGTGGTCACGTCAAAGTCGTCGGCTCCTCCGGAACCTCAAATTACATTATTAAAAAGAAAGAAAAGAAACATTTCACATAACACTACAAGCTGGGAGCAAGTACATATTCCTAAATTTTTCAGTTATATACTGTCAGTCAATTGCAAAAATCCAGATTACAAATATCATACAATATTACTCAAAAGAAAAACCAGGGCAAAGTTATTTTTTAGATCTAAGTCTCTTGGCAATTGTATCTTCCCCCTTCTCCCCCGGGCCCCCAGCGGGCGGGGCCATGGCTCCCCCTGCCCCCCCTGGATCTTCTCCCAGGACAGAGGAATGTTTTTTAAGAAAGGCTTCCGCCTCAGCAACTGTTTTAATCTTTACTCTACCTCCTTCCCAGAACACCAGCATCCCTTCGGGTATCACCCACTTGAACCAGATCCCATGATCAAACAATGTTTTAGACAAGAAGGAAAATTTCCTTCTGGCTTCTCTAATTTTTCTTGGAATCTGCTTCAAGATGGTAATCTCCTTTTGTTGGTAAATCATAGGACTCCCTCTTTGCGCCTTCAAGATTTCCTCTCTGGTTGACCTTCTAACAAATTTTACATGTATCTCTCTGGGTACTTCATTCATCCTAGCATATGCAGAATTTATTCTGTAGACTAGGTCAATGTCCCCTCTGATCTCTTCTTTAGGTTTATGTAAATAGTCTGCAATAATTGTACTCATAAGATCAGGGAGACATTCACCATCCATCTCAGAAACATTCTGGAATCTCAAAAAATATGTCATCCTTTCCAAATCAATCCTAGTCACATGCGCATTTATTTCCACAACCTCATTAGAAACATTTTTAATCTCTCCCTTAGCCCCCTCCAGCCCCCCTTTCAATTCTTCATTCTTCTGTGTATTCTCAAGCACTTGTTTTCGAGTGTCCAATAGTTCCTTTTTAAAGTTGACATTTTCTGCCCTCTGGGCCTTAATTTCTGATACCAAATTTTGTATAACAGTTTCAAGGGCAGTCATTCTTTGTTCAAGGCTTGCGAGCGTTGCTTCTTGTGCCATGTTTAGCTATTAAAATCCGTGCCAGTAAAATGGCGTTTTTAGGGTGGGGCTGGTAAGGCAGATCAGGAGTCCAGAGTTCTCAAAGTTGTACAGCTGCAAAATTCAGAAACCAACAGAGAAACGCTTTTCCAACTCCATAGGTATAATAACGAAGGCAATCCAGAAAGGAAAACACAAATCCAAAAAAAGAAAATTCTTCATCAATAATTAGAGGAAGTCCAAGTTGCAAAGAGACACTGGTAATTTTCCATAGGTCATAGTCAGTCGGGGACAAAGAGAAGCCATTTTCCGCCCAAACTCAGAGCCCGAGGGAGAAAGCGGTTAAAAAGCAAAAAAGAAACTGTTTCAGCCAGACCTCGAGACATAATTGCAAACAAGCCACAAAGTACTTTCCCTTGTTAAAGACCATCCAGATTAAAAGTTTCCGATTCCTCACAACGAGGCATTTCCGAGTGCCGCTTTTAGTCCAAGGTTTTTTTTTTTAAACAAACCCCCCCCTCCAGTCCCTTTCAGCCCGGCTGACAGTACACAAAAAAAAAGTTTTAAACGCTCACTCTCCGCTCGCAGCTGAGGTCCCGAAAAGCCTCCCGACTCTTCCGATCTTCTCTCTTCATGGAGTTAAATGGTGCCGCCAACCTTTGGCGAAGGGAAGACCCCCCGCAGCATGTCCTCTTCCGCCTAAGCCGAGGAGCAGGGTCGCTCTCCCCACTGCCGTGGGGGGGGGGCTTCCCTGTCGAGCCGGCTTTACGGGAGAAGCCCCAAACAAGGGGCTTCTCGCCCCCGTGGGGGGGCAGGAAAAGGATCAAAGCGGCGAGCGAACCCTAAGTTCGCCCGTCGCCGCCGGAGCCGGAACCGGAAGCCTTCCTCTTTGTACCATTTTTAATATTAACTGATAATGCTCTTTCCCCCACAATATTTTTCCTCCCTTTCAATCCTCAACTAATTTTACTACCTTTCAACTTTAATTTTAACTCTAAATTCTATACAGAGTAACTAAAATGCCCAAGTAGTCTCTTCAAAATCCCTCTTAATTGACTTATTCTTCTTATAGGAAATGATATTTGTAATCCTCAAGGCCCACAAAAATCTCAATAGTTGCATGTCACTTCTATTCAGCAGTTCAAAAAAATCTTCACTTAACTTCAAGTTAAATCCAAATTTCAGACTGTCTAATGTATTTGTAATCCACAAAGAGTTAAATGCTCTCAAGGACAAATCTCTATGTCTTCCCCATCTGTTTCTAAGTATCCAGTGTAAGCCGTTTGCAAGTGTTAATTTCACAGGACAGCCCCCAATTAAGTTTATCAGCTCAGTTCAGTTCCAAGGAGCCCAAGTCTTTTTTTTTTTTTGTATCAGACTATTCAATTGTTCAAGGTCTTCTCCCTTTGCTTGACAGGTTCTGCCAGCAGGTGATGTTCTTACTCTATTTCTCCACTTTCACCCAAATCCACTTCAAACTTTCACTTCCACAAAGTTTGCTTTCTAGGATTACAATGTATACTATGTCAAGTACCCTAACGATGCCTGCTTCATAATAAATGACCCAATATTAGCTTACAAAAAGCAGTGATTTATTAACAGCTTCATTAGTTATAGTTATAGTTATAGTTTATTAAATTTGTATACCGCCCTTCTCCCTTGCGGGACTCAGGGCGGTGAACAGGCATCAATAAAAACAACAAAACATCAATATATAAAAATACTTTAAAATGGCATTAAATTGGGGGCCTGTTCTAAAATCCAAATAAAACTCCTAACTAAAATCAATTAAAATCAATTAAAAACTACACCAGGCATTCCTTATTAGGCTTTTCTTGTTCGCAGCCATCTTTTTTGCTTTCTTTATCTGCTTCTTTATCTGCTTCTGAACTTTGCCCGCATTACTGTCCTCCCTTCAGCCTTCATCATAAATCACAGCCAATGAGAGATGGTAGTTTAGACATGTGCATTCACTAGCCATTCCTTTTTGACCACAGGTATGTTTGGAATTCCCCTCTCTCTATGGCAGTTTGATGGTATTCATAGAGATGCTTCACAAACTGACTATATATCAAAGTGTATCTTAAATATCAATGAAGCTGCCAAAATATCCACAAGCACACCACCTGGAACTCCAACCCATTAAAGGTCTATTTTTTACCAAGCACTCTCTTCTCCTTCACTTGGGACTGTCACCAGCTCATGTATTTGGCTATTGGGGGCGAGTCATTGGCCCCTACAGAGAGGGCTCGCAACTTGGGTGTCCTCCTGGACTCTCGGCTGTCTCTAGAAGATCATATGACAGCCGTGGCCAGGGGGGCTTTCTATCAGGTTCACCTGATATGCCAGTTGTGCCCCTTTCTGGATCGTGATGCTTTACGCACGGTCACTCAAGCCCTCATCATCTCCCGTCTGGACCACTGCAATGCTCTCTACATGGGGCTTCCCTTGAGGTGCACCCGGAGGCTCCAGTTGGTTCAGAATGCGGCCGCGCGGGGGACTCTGGGAGCGTCTAGATGCTCCCATGTGACAGCTCTCCTGCGCGAGCTGCACTGGCTACCTGTGGCTTTCCGGGTGCGCTTCAAGGTATTAGTAACCACCTTTAAAGCGCTCCATGGCAAGGGACCAGGTTATTTGCAAGACCGCCTCCTGCTACCAAATACCTCCCACCGTCCAGTTCTCTCCCACAGAGAGGGACTCCTCAGGGTGCCGTCGGCCATGCAATGTTGGCTGGTGACCCCTAGGGAGAGAGCCTTCTCTGTGGCAGCCTTTGCCCTCTGGAATGACCTACCCCCTGACCTATGGACAATCACGGACCTGCGCCTTTTCCGTCGGGCCTTGAAGGCTTATTTATTTCATGCGGCCGGCCTGGCATTGTTTTTAACTGGCATAGTTTTAAATGGTATAGTTTTGAATGGTTTTTAGCAGGGATTTTAACAAGGTTTAAGACAGGCTATTTATCATTTAATGTATTTTTAAATATTTCTATGTTTTTTACTTGTGATTTTATTGTTGCCTGTACACCGCCCTGAGTCCCGGAACGGAGAAGGGTGGTATAAAAATTTAAACAATAATATTAATATTGATATTGATATTGATATTGATATCGATATCGATATCGATATCGATATCACTATCACTATCACTATCAATATCAATATCAATATCAATATCGATATCAATTAGTTGCTGCCATTCTAGAGAGGTGAACAAAGACCACCTTGTCTCTTTTAGTGTCTCATTTTCAGAAAGAAGTTGATTTCTGGGGTAAATTCCTCAACAGGAGTTGGAAATTAAGAATAGCTCACTCAGATCACACATGCTGTTTACCGCTCATCTCCTTTATTTCCCTTTCTTTCTGTTAACAATTTTTTATTTATTTTTAAACAAGCACAAACAAACATAACCAAAAAACAATTAAAAAAAAACATCTTCCATTACAAATTACAGAAGGTGTGTCGGTTGGTTACAAAATTTCTATGCATCTCTTCCATAGTCATCACTTGCTTTTCATATCAAATCACATATTTTTAATTCAAATATATTTATATATATTGCAATTATTATATCTCAATCTTAATTTGACTATAATTGTTTTACATCCTTTTATATGTAATATTCAAAATGGCGTTCTATTAGATCTTCCTAAAATCATCCAATAATAATACATCTTTATAACATGTTCTAGATAGAGAAAAAAAATAAAAATTGCTTATATTTAATAACCAAGCTTTTAAACCTCCTCTCATAATCTCCATTTGTAGTTTATATACTTTGTAGTTTAGAAATATGCCTTTCCAAAATCCATGTGATTCTTGTGTGAAGCTCCCAAGAGAAAACCCCAATTAATTCACGGCCTCAAGATAAAGTTAAAAAAAAACATCCATTTATTCGGATTAACATCTTGACTGGACTTCTGGTGTAGCCATGATTGAAAGTTATTTGATGGCTTCTATGCCCCCTCCCCTCTGCCTGTCATAAATCACATTCCCCAATTAGCATCAAAAGTAAATCTATGCATGCGCAGTCACAGGTCATCCTGAGATTCCTTTTCTGACCACAGGAATGTCAAGAATTTTCATTTTGTTAGGGCAGCCTGATAATCATCATGGCAACGCTGGAACGTTGACATCTTGCTTCTTTGGCTGGCTCAGAGAGAAGATCTGAAACAGGATAGAGACACTGACATTCCCCGCTCCATTCCCCCCTCTCCCCCCCTCCCAAATTCCTCAAGTATGACCCCAAGAGAAAGATGGCAGTAGCTCAGAAAGCTGGCAACTGCTCCATTTATTTACCATCTTGTCATGTGGCCCACTGTGTGCTTCCCAATGCACACATACACATAGATGTACACAGAAGCAAATGTCTGTGTCATAAATCATATCTACCAATGAGGTGCTGTGGCAGGCTGTGAACTTGTGCACCTCACACACCAGTGCAGAAATATGAGATCTAATTCTTGCCAAAGATATGCATGGAATTCTTCTCCCTTTTCTATATCAGCTTGATAATAGTCATGGAAACACTTTACAAGGTTTACAAGCTGACAGCTCCTGTAGTTGAAGAAATGCCCAATTAGTTCCAACCTCATAAATGAATTATTTTAAATATTATTGAGCTTGAATGTATTACGCATAAGTATTCCTTTAATATGTGTTTTAGGTAGGATTCTTATGAAAAAAATATAAATGTTATTTTCAAGGAAAGTACATGTTTAAAAAGAATTCTAATGTTCTCTGTTGCTATGGCAATGTCTAGTGAAGTGGTTTTTTTTTTAATTAGAATACATAATATTGAAACCTTTCTCTTAAACTGCAGAATTAATGAGCTGCTAGTCCATATATTTCATGTGACAAAAATAATCTGTCCACATAAAGACAGCGCCAATGGGATGGATGAAAATGGAATGAACACAGCTTTGCTCACATGTGTGAGTCATATTAAGGAAGATCTTGTGTAGAAATGAGCAGTGAAACTATGCTTCAGAAAAGCCTCCAACCCTACTAAAAATGCATGCATTAGATGTTGATTTTCTATGTATTTTAGAATCTAATCCTACAATATTTGAAAGCTTACATGCATGGGATAAATATCCATTAGCTTCCCTTTTTAGATACTCATATCAAATGCATGAAGTTACAGTTACTTCTATAGATGATAGCTTGTTTTACAGTTCAGTTGAAAAATGTGAGCTATATCAAGTACTATTTGATAAGACAGCTCCAGATGATGTACTTCCTGCAGGCAGTAGAATACTTCCAAGACTAATGGGATGAAGAAACTAGGACAGCGTTAGCAAACCTTTTTGACACCAAGTGCCAAAATGGGAGTATGTGCATGCAGGGGGAGGAGGGGTGTGCCATAAACTGGAAGAGCAGCTCCCGATGCGCCTGCGTGGGAGTGCCAGAAACCAGAAGAGCACACTGGTCACCTGGTCTTCTGGTTTCTGGCGTGTAAAGACCAGCTGGCCAGCACACATCTGCATGCCAGAAACCAGAAGACCAGCTTCCTGGCACGCACATCCATGCCAGGGGGCTGCTGTTCTGTTTCCAGTGCTCCTGTGCACACAAAAAACTATTGGCTAGGCAAAAATTGAAAAATATTTTGGGAGAAGTCAGTGACAAATCACTACAGTGGAATTGCCCTTGAAATAATCTGGATATATCCATTAAGTCACTACAAACTAAACATGCCCTTGAAGTAAGCTTTGCTGTACATTATAGGTGTGAGAGAACTGATACTACATCCCACCCCCACCCCCAATCCTTCACGGGGATAATGTTCAAGTCAGATACCATTGTGGCCTTCATTTCCTTGTTAATGGTGGACAATATGAGAACAATGTCAAAAAATGCAGGAAAGAACCCTATTGGCATGGTGCTAAACATGCCTAAATTATATAAAAAGAAAAGAAAGAACTTGATTGTACAGAACCTTGCATTTCCATTTCCTAAGAGGAAATAATCAAAACATGCTAACATTATGCCACTATTTTGCTTTCATGAGTAAGTTTTGGTTGACTGGTGAGCAGAACATAAACATATTTTCCCCAACATTTAATAATTTAGGATCACAAGATAAAGACTAATTATAGATACCAAAGTAAACAGATAGGAATAGATCTTAGCTGTGAAAAGTTATGCAGTCCAGGAATACCTTGCATTATTTTGGCTTACAGTTTTTCTGATGGGATCAGAGACCAATTAAACTCTGTTCATGCAGTTAATTTTAAAGTGTTTCAGTTTCTCCCCCCCAAAAAATAATCTGAAATGTTTCCATGGAGATTAGCAAGAGATAGTCAAATGACGAACTTCTTGCCTGTATATTTGCTTTGGTTTCTATGGTTTCCAGATGGCAGAAAAAATGAAGTTACAGATTTGTAAAATGTAAAAGGTTCAAAGGGGAACAGAAATAACCTTCTGTTCCATCAACAAGGGAACTCAGTAACTTCTTGGAAATAGTGCGATGATACTGTTCAACTTCATGCTTTTGTAACCCACCCCAGCAGGGGTAACATATCTGTTCAGCAGGCATATTATTTTGTATCAATGATGGATGCAATATTCTGAGTGGGCAAAATGCTGCACAATCATCTTAGCCATTTGTTGAATTGTGCAATTAGTGTTATCTTAGTTTTAATGATGGACTATCCAAAACAAAGCAGTCCAAAAATCCTGACTACTCAAGCAGTCAAACAGAATGACATGTAATAAAACACACAGGACAGCTGTCAAAAATAGCAGCTTATGCCGCATACTTTCCATAACATATATTAATTCTTACCCAATGGGCTATTCTTATGTTTTTCCACGCTTAGGTCAAACTGTATTTTCAGGTGTCACAAAGAAAAGATGCCACACTATATAATATTTGTCCCCAAATATTTGTCCCCAAATATTGATGCTTAAGCTTTTTCCCTGTGCACCGCTCCGAGTATATGGGGAGAGGACGCGGTATAGAAAAATAAATCTATCTATCTATCTATCTATGGATCTTCAAGGCCAGAGTTGATCTCAGGCAGATTGATGCAATCTGATTTATTATCCTTAGTCTGTTCAGACTGAATGATGTTGATGCAGTATCAATCTGTTTAATCTGTATGTGTTTGTGGGTGAATCAAATCAGCTAGATAAAATTGGAAAGTTCTTCCTAAATTTTAAATTTGCAGCAGTACCAGAAAGAAAGAAATTTGTAGGGATATTGTTCTGTATTTGGCAGTCCTTCCAAAGGATATTGTTCTGTATTTGGCAGTCCTTCCATACTAACCCAATTTAATCAGTTGATAATTTAAATATTCATTTATTTCTAAGCTCCATTTCTGGTTTCATTTTCTTAGAAAAAATAGTTTTTGTTCTTTAACCAAGGCACTATAATTAAATGCATCACTTAACTCTCTATTTTGTTCTTGATCCCATTGATGAGCCTTCAGAAATGTATCTAATTAATTTCATGTAGCTTTTAGATTGCTCAAATTAAGTTGATATGATTAAGTAGATTAAAAGTGCAATCAAAACAAAGTATGTTCCAAAACATATCAAAATTTTGTGTGAGGGAGAGAGAAAAGAAAGGAGAGAGGAAGAGGAAGAGGAAGAGGAAAAGGAAAAGGAAGAAAGAAAGAAAAGAGAAGAAAGGGAAGAAAGAAAGAAAGAAAGAAAGAAAGAAAGAGGAAGGGAGAGAGAAAGGAGAGGAAAGAAGGACCACTAATGTGGCCTCAGAAGACTCTTTGAAACATCATAGCAATCTAGGGCTGGAAGGGATCTCGGAGGTCATCTAGTTAAACCCCCTGCCACAGCAGGAAACCTTATATCATCTGGATTATTTTGGTGCCTCTAACAGAGGAAAATTGCCAGAAAGGAGAAGGAGTTTTCTAGGACAAGGCTGCCATACAAAGGAAGGCAGAGATAGTCCTTGAATATGACCACAATTAAGCCTAAAATTTTGGTTGCTAAGCAAGAGTATTGTTAAGTAAGTTTCACCACATTTTCACCACATAACAGTCATGTGCAAGCTAGGGAATAAAATCTGAAGGTGTGTGTAATGTTTTAATGTACAGAGGTTATAGTTAAATGTGTTGCAGAAAGTGGATTCTGGATGTTTTTCCAAATGCAGTAAGTGAGGTTGAATGTGCAGAGAAATTGTATTTCATTGAGGCCTTTGAGGTGAGGAGAGGCCAAGCAAGGTGGCCCTTGACGTGAGTGACATCAAGTTGGCCATGCCCACCCAGTCACATGACCAACCAGCTAGGCCCTCCCAGGCACATGACTAACCAGTCACATGACTAACCAGTTACATGACCATGGAGCCATGCCCTTCCAGTCACATGACCATCAAGCCACACCCACAAAACAAGTCACACTCTCAGAATCAGTAGTAAAAAGTTTTTAAAACCCACCCTTGGCTGGAATGTAGGGAAAAAATTATCCTATCACTGTACATTCCTAAACTGAAAAGATAATTTACAGAAGGATATCTGGAGATGAACTCCTGATAAGAAAAAGTTTCTTAGTGTCAACTGGAGTCTGGTTATCTAACTTCGAACAAGCTTTGTAGTTTCCTGTGCAAGGAAAGGTTACTATTATCTTGACCAACCAACTTTCCTTTTGCATTTTCTTTGTTGTGTTAACTATAAAAAGGGATGTAAGATAGTTCTCAAGGTTCTTCTTTTCATAGGTAGATCCTACTTTATCAGGGTACCCTAATAAACTGCTTTTAAATTATCTTCAAACTCAGTTGCTTATTGGGAAGATAAACTGAGGCAGAACCTAGGGCTAGATTTGGCTATCAGGACTGAATGACCAATGATCTCAATTCAGTTCAGTTATGAGATCTTAATTCAGTTGATTCGTTTCTGTACAATTCTTCTTCCATTTGTGTTTGAGGCATCATTGTTTTTATATCATTGTTTGTAAAGTTTTATGAAAGAGGAGATGACTCTTAAACATAATGATGCCAACTCTGACATTAGCAATAGCACTTAGACTTATATACAGCTTCACAGTGCTTTTACAGCGCTCTCTAAGTGGTTTGCAGAGTCAGCGTATTGCCTCCAACTATCTAGCTCTTCATTTTACCAACCTCAGAAGGATGGAAGGCTGAGTCAACCTTGAGCCTGGTGATATTCGATCTGCCAAATTTTAGGCAGCTGGAAGTCAGCAGAAGTACCCCTGCAGTACTGCATTTCAACCACTTTGCCACTGCGGCTCAGTACTAAACTACTTATTCCTGGTTTGGACTGTAACAGCAGTTCCTAATTTGTGGACACATTTGGAATTTTGAGAATCTGTTCCAGAGATGTGGTACTTCATAAATATAGGAAGCACTGAGCTGCAGCCACTCACTTGTTGGTTTGCACCTTCATTTGAATGCCCGGCTTCCAGGAATTATTTGGCTTTTGTACTATTTGTATGGTCACTAATTTCTGTGTTATGCCACTTGAATGTATGTTTTATTCTGAGAGTATGTGGGTGGCTAGTAGATACTTCTGTCTTAGTTCTTTGTTACAGATATATGTTCTCTGATCCTTTGATATAGTTGACTATCTGTCTTATTAAATGTAGCTACAACTTAGGCAATTTCTCCTATAACTAATGCTGATTCTTCTTTCTTGGTGGTTGGTTGGTAGTTGAAAATGATACACAACTATATTCCCATTTGTCAATCTTGAAAAGCTGAGAACAAGAAACTAAAATCACAGACCTACGCTGAACTGTCACAGATCCTGAAATAACATCAACAATCTCACTCCAAATTCATGGAAAATAAAACATGGAAAAAGAAGACAAAATGCTTGCACTACCCACCCCAGCCTCCTCACTTCTAATTGTGTGCATTTGTGTGGTTGAATGCAAAACCATTTCAGCAGTTCCTATGTGGGAGAGCTGAAAATGGACCACCTGCAGAGCACAGTATCCCCCTCCTCCAACAATTCTTTTAAAACACAATGCATCTGAAGCAGAAATAAATCAGCTCAGGTCTCAAACATAGTCCAAATCATGAGATTAAAGCCCAGAGCTGCTTTAAAATTGGCTTAAAGTCATACCACAATGTATTATTTAGAGCAACATGTTTGTACTGGGTATAGCTAGATAGTGTTGTGGTCCAACAGCAACCTGCAGAGCTGGCAGCCGAGTCGGACAGTGAGGAGGTTGGGGAGGAACCTGGGCCAGTCCTGGAGTCTGGGGAAGGCTCAGACAAGGGCTCTGCATCAGAGGCAGAGAGGGGGCCATCTGGGAGTTATGTGCTGCCTCCAGAGTCGGACATCAACAAGGCAGAGGAGCAGGCTCCCCCTGTTCCCAGTGTGCATGCACAGAGCTGCCAGAAGGCAAGAACAGTTAAGACATAAGGGACGATTCGGGAGTAAGGCTTGGAGGTGATTGGTCCCTCCCATAGGACATAAAGGAGGAGCAAAGGCATGTGAGCCTTTGCAGGAAGCAACTTGGTTCATGCTGGCCAGTTTACCTTCTGAAGCTCCGTTTGGACTCTTTGCTCCATGTGGCCTTGCCAAGCTAATTGCCCATTAAGTCTTCGGCAGTGTTTCAAAGAAGATAAAGGTGGGTGCTTATCAGCCTTATCCCGAAGGACTTTGGCAGCCTGCTGTAAGACTCTTTACAATTATTAATCATTATGGGCTGCGAATGAACATAATTCACAGCCTTTGAAATAAAAAGAGGGTTTTTGGGACTAAGCGTCTGCTTTTTACTGTCTCAGGAAGCCTAGGTCAGAACAGGTAGGCATGCAAGTACATAGATACATTGGTACATAAAGAACTGACTTTGTTCAATGTACATGACTTGCCTGTTTGATCGTAACTCAAAAAGAAGGGCAGCTGCATCTATCTAATCATCTCTGAAATCAAAAGAGTTAAGATGGTGGACCTTATGATTAAAGGGACCAGTCTAATTTTTCTTACTCTCTCTTCACTGATGTCCTTGTCCCTTCTCCTGCACCTATCAATGTTCACACCATTGTTTTGTTCTTTTATTCCACACTCAGTTGGCTGTATACGCATACTGATATGCTGTATTAGATCATGTCAAATTTTTCAACTTTCAATTTTCAAACATTAGGGGTGCTCAAAAGTTGTGCCTTGGGAATTGTAAAGATATTTTGGCTTCTTTAATATAATTTAGATGTGCTTGGTAAGTAACTACATAAATATCATCACTTTTCAGGCCAGCAATTCCCCAGCAAACAATTCAGATCAGCAATTCTCCAGTACCATCAAAGAAAAACATTATTCTGTGTGCAGGATGGAAGGTATCTTCATCATTTCACTCCCGAGAAAGGCTCAAAAACAGGAAAACCTGTTCAAGTGATTGCAGATAACCTGATGTATTTCATGAAGTAAAAAGGCTTTGACAAAAACTGGAAGCCATTGGAGGAGATTAATACTGGCTGTAAAGGTGATGCCATGGTTAGGAATCAAGCCAGAGCATTCACTCTGCTGGAGCTGATTGACTGATCTTGTAGCGGCAAACTGAGCCCACTACCGTTACACATCAGGAGAAGAGACATGAGACCGCAAAGGTAAAAGAGAGACAGGTTTCTTTATTGATGCATCAGAGTTCAGAGTGCTCTCACACTAAAGACTGAACTCCCGGGCAACGACCAAAGGAGCCAGTTATACCCCCTGCCCGAACTGGGCAGTTGGGGGTGTTTCCTTATCTCAAACTTACAGGAATTACATGGCATTTGAAGAAAGAGGAAGTTCATGAACAATGCACAATAACGCCTACTAAATGCAGAAGTTAATACATTCACATAATATCCATATATGGGCATATCATAGGCTTAGCATGGATTCAAAGTTCACGATCAACGTTATCTTACACCCACATGTTTTCCTGTTCCCTTCTTGTATATTCCTATGTAGCAATGTTCCAGTAATATGTGCAATTATGAAGCCACTGTTTGTACCTTTAAACTAAGTTTGAGGTGACTAAGTAAAAAGGCAAGAACAGGGGGAAAACTGAGGGTAGCCCCCCAACCGAGCTGCCTCAATCTGAAAGTGTATATGAGCCACCTTTGACATACAAACTAACTACAGTGGAAATAAAGAAGTTCATTGACGAACCAATGTAAGTGTCAGCCTCTGTCTTGCTTGCTTGCTTGCTATCGGAGGCCATAGTAATGGGGGAGGGGAGGCTTAGATATTTGGGAGGGGAAACATGCTGGTGGAGATGTCTCAGAACAATGAGGGAGGATTGCTCCCATCACCTACTGTCCACCTGAATGGACCTATTTATGCCCAGTCAAGATCAACCATCTCTGCATACCAGATGGATGAAGCCACCTGAAGATGCACCCCACAAAAAAGAACTTTCACTCTTACTTCTCTTACTGCGGTGAGGTGGGAAAATGGCTTCTCTTTGTTCCCAGCTGGAAAACTTTTCCTGACCACCGGAGCATTCCTCTAGAGTTTTAAGATCACAGGACAATAAATTAATATTTGAAGCCTCTCCCAAAAAGCCCTCGGTGCCTCTGCTGATACATGGATCCTTTTTTTTTCTTTTTTCCTCTTGGTTTGGACATTAAAATTAATTCTGGACTTTGATGGAACTTTGATTTGGCTTCTCCCTCTCCCAGATATCTTGGACTTTTCTGACTGTTTGCTTCTCTGGCGCCATTTTCTACTGCAAAAACTTAAATTTACAACAATGGCTTCAAAAAAGCCGCCATCCGGAAAGTCCTTTTCGGCTCCAGCCTCTACCCGATCCAGCCCAAGCTTACAACAAGGGAAAATTACTACAATGTTACAGAAGGAAACACCTGGGGAAGGTGATCAACGAGCGAAATGCTTCAGAGCATTATGAAGGAAGTGCAGGAAATCCGAAAGGGCATATTAAATTTAAGAATAGAACTGTTGGAGACACAAAGAAACACAACAGATAATAAACAAAAAATTGAGGCGTTAGAAGAAGGATCAGTTGAGATCAAAGAAGAGATGAAGGAAATACGGAAGGAAAATACAGAAATTAATGGGCATATGTCAAAATTTGAATTTGAAAGAATGTCTTTTTTCCTTAGGTGGCCAGAACGTGCCAGAGACGGAGCAAGAAGATTTAAAAGATTTAATGAGTACAATCCTAGTAGATTATACTAAAAGAAATAAAGAGCAGCTCTGGTGGGATATGGACCTAGTTTATAGAATTAATTCAGCATATGCTAGAATAAATAATGTACCAAGAGAAGTTCATATTAAGTTTTTAAGAAGGTCCACGAGGGATGAGATACTGAGGGCGCAATGGGGGGGGGGCTCTGAAATATCAAGATAAAGACATTACCATTTTGAAGCAAATCCCAAAGAAAATTAGAGAGATAAGAAGGAAGTATTTCTTTTTGTCCAAAAAATTGTTTAAAAAAGGGATCTGGTTCAAATGGTTAATGCCGGAAGGAATGTTGGTTTTCTGGGAGGGGGGCAGAGTTAGAGTTAAAACTGTAGAGGAGGCGGAGGCCTTCCTTAAGAAACATTCCCTACTCCTCGAAGACGAAGATGAGGGAACGGGAGGGGCCATGGTCCCGCCCATTGGTGGGAAAGAGAAAGAAGAAACAATAGCAAAGAGACTCAGATCACAGAAATGAATAGACTTTGAAAACATTACTGTAACCTGTGAAAAGGGATGGCAGAAAAAACAAATGATTGAATGTATACATGTTGAAATGTGATATATGTATCTTTAGCCAATTGTTTTCTTTTTTAATATTGAATTCGTATGAAGTATCGGAGGTGACCACCATCCTCCACATGGAAGCCATTAAAATGTTTACTTTTTTACCCTATTTTACCCCTTTCCCCAAAAACATTGTAAAACCCAATAAAATTGTTGTTGTTGTTTAAAAAAAAGAAAGGATGAGAAGAGTTCATGGAGAACAAGGGTATCCATGGCTATCATGATGGACGCCTAAGGACACCCTCCGGGTTGGAGAGATAGGCAGGATATCTCTCAATGCCATTTGCAGGGAATCATAAGCAGGTGAAGACATCTGCTTGGGAAGACCCTGAAGCAAATGGGGAGCCACTGTGGGAGACAGAAGGCTGGACTGGATGGGCTGTGGCCTCTTCCAGCAAGGCTGTTCTTATGTTCTTATGTTCTTATTTTGCGCCTTTAGCATCAGACCTTGCTTTACTTTGGTTGCTATCATTTTTTATCCAGTAAAACTAACTTTTCCCCTAAAACAATGGAGTTGGGGGTTTCCTTTCTTGGATTTTGAAGGAGGCATGTCTGACAGTAAGTACCATAGTGGCCCTGTCATGCACGATCAGTAGAAACAGGCCCCAGAGGCAGCAAGCAGATTGTAGGTGCACATGAGAAACATGAGGGTTAGATCAGAAGTCAAGAAGCAAGTTGGTGACTGATGCCAAAGAACGAATCAAAACAAGACTTAATGAAATTCACTTAAACATTTTTGTAACTCAGATATTTGTTTCTGATGTTAGTTTATGATTGCATGGATTATTTCTTGCTTAATTAGATAAGATTCATGCAGAAAAAATGTTAATTTTTGTAGCACAAAGTATAATTTTGAGAAGATAAAGTTTACAGTATCTGTGGGGTATACAGTATGATCAGACTTGGATTAACCATACTAAGCTAAACACTGTACAATTGCAAAAATAACCATAGATTGAATCTTGGTGTAAAAACACATATTTTTAGAACCCCTCATTGAAAATAAATCACAAAAATTAATTTTCGCCCCATTAAATGACATGCCCTAAATCTGTATTACGAAACTAATAGAGAAAGCAAGTGGTATAATAACACACAGCATTATCATTTACAGCCGATCTCTGAAAATATAGTAAAAATGAGTTTTAAAGATATGGATCTCTCCTAAAGGCCTGAATCACTTCCATGTATCTGATTTCAGTACATGTTACATTTGGCTCAAATTTTCTGCATAATGAGAGTAGGGAAAATGTGACCAAAGTGTATTCTATAATAAAAGATGAACCCTTTCAAATAATGTTCGACAATGGGATAAAGACGGTCACTGGGATGCTGTGACCAAAGTTTTTGCATTCTTGACATGGTCAGAATTTTCCAGGAAAGAAATGCTATCAAACCCTACTGATAGAACATTGGATGTTATATTCTACCATGCTAAAACAAATTTTGTCCAGACTCACATATAGTTTACTTTTGAGATTATAGTGATAGAATCATTCTATCATAATACAACCATTAGTGTGGAAGTATCATGATTTATAATTGCAATATATAATAATGCTGTAGTTGCTTCTCCTCATTCTTGGCTTTATCCTTTGTATGTACAGTAGCTGTCTTAAGATTGTTGGGCTATAATATTTAGGTTTTTCAATGGCCTGGTCTGTTGTCACACCACTATAATCATTCCTCTTGGTTTAGGCAGTAAACAAATTCAATTCCCTTGAAAATGTAAATTATTAAAATTGTTGTAACGAATGCAAACAGTTACTACAGTAATCCATTTATTTTTTTTCACCCAAAATACACCTCAAAACAACTAACTATGAGAATGTTTAAACTGTAAGCAGTGACTATGTAGTCCTAACCCTCCCAGAAATAAGAAGTTACTGGCAATTTTATTCCATTACCTAAAATAGGTGTTGCAAGGAAAGCAACCAGAGCCTGTTAACATAAAGGAATATTTACATCTACCATCCATAGATACATTTAAACAGCAATCTATTTCTCAATATTTGGGTGATGTGAATGGTAGGTTATTTGTAGTAATGAGCTTTGCTTAATTATTTAACATGTAATTAAGTTGCTCAAAGCTTTCTTACATTTTTTGAATTTTTTCAGATATATAGCTATTTAAAAAGAAGTCCACAAAATATCTCAAGCTAAGCTTAAGTTTATGTGAGAAAAAGTGAAATCTTTGCTATTGCAAGCTTCATCCACTTCCAATACTCAGGTGTGCCATTTGATAAAGCTGGATTGAATTGTTGCTCACATTATTTTCCAGTTGTTGTAACAAAGACTGAGCATAGTGCTACAGATATGCACCATTGCTTTCACTATAATTTTCATTGGTATGAAATCTGATGCTGTGTTGAACACAGAAAAGGATGGCTTTCTGGATTGCATACAGCTTAATTGTATAAAATATAGCAAACTCTCCTTGAACTGGATTCCTGCTTTTCATTTTCTTTTTGACAATAGTATGAAAATGATTTTCATCCGCCTGATTTCAGAAAGGTTTTTTTCAATTTCCCAATCTAACCCAGAGACATTTATTTCCTGATGCATTACATGTAAGAACTATCAAAGTCCAACCAACTTAACTTTTTTAAAACTTTGCCAATAAAGGAGAATATTTGTAGCTCAGGACTGAAATGAGGGGTTATCCTATTTTAAATAGAATCCAATCATGCTGAATATGCAAAATAATCCAGATATTTTGGGTTATCTTCTTCACTGTAATCCATTACTTTTTTTAAAAAAATTGTTTTGAATAATTTTTTTAAATATAATTTTTATTATAAATTAAGAACAAGAAAAGGAAAACAGAAAAAGGACGTTAACAAGACAAAACTACATAAATACATAAATAGATTGGGAGTGACTCAACCCCTATATGTATACAGTTACAAAGTAACATCATATATCATCTTACTACATTTCCAGTTATTCTGTCTATTTATATCTCACATTTGTTAATCCTTATTTCTTTGTAGTTGTTACTCCTTCATATATTTATTTTATTTACTATTTTCATATCTGTAAATATGCACAGAACAATCTGGGGCTGCTATTAAAATGTCATCGAAGTATGGTATCACTCCAGCCATTCCAGCTTGCTCTGGAATAAACAAGGGGCCACACTGACTCCAAACTGGAGGGGACGACATGGAAAGGGCCCTCGATGGGTAATGATCGTGTGAAAATAAAAGTTTCAGCAGAGAAGGGCAGTATAAAAATCTAATAAATAATAATAATAACAACAACAACAACAACTTGGTTGATACCTAGGATGCTGGCAGCAAACTGTATCAACAATTAGCACCAGTCAATAGTATTTGTAATATGCATTTTTAAATGTTCAGTTGGCTGAGTTTCATGTTTTATGAATAAAGTAAATAATAATAATATTTTGAAAATGGAAAATAAAACAAAAATATAAAGAAAATTGTGTTAGTACACAAAAGTTTGATGATACCACTGTTTTGGATTAGAATGGGGCTTGCTTGTGAGTTAGCAGAGGGGGGCCATTTGATCCCGGCAAGACAACTGAACAACCAGTTGTGGGTGAGAGAGTTAATTCTACCAGGAAGAAGAAGGGAGGGGAATGAGCATTGCTATGATCAGCTTGGCCTATCAGATAAAGTAGAGGTCAAATAAATTGGCTGGCAGTTTTGGTCAGAGGTTTAATTGTCTCTCTTGATTGCACCTTGGGGACAGGCCTTTTCCTCCTTTCTTTGTTGAGTGTTATCCAAGTAACAAGGTCTTATCTGCTGAAACAGGAACTGGAGGCATTGAATCACAAATAATCATGGTGACTAGTGTTACATGCTACCTTTATTTAAATGGATGCTGAGGTGATATCGGACAGTCAATGCCCTTTTAATGTACCTGATTGTAATAATAATAATAATAATAATAATAATAATCTACCAGCAGTTTCTGGGCCAAATTAAGTTAAGCAAATATACGTCCTTTTCCTAAAGAGTGCAGCAAATGCTGCACCACAGGCACATTGGGTGACAAAGTGCGGTTTATTGTGACCTTATAGTTAGCACACAAACATAGAGATCCGTCTGGTTTTATTGGGGTCACTATGGGGGTCTTCCACTTAGAATAATCCACTGGTTCAAGCACCCCCTGAGCAATTAATTTGTCAAGTTCAGCGTGGGCTTTAGCTTGAAGGGCAAAAGGAATGTGCCTGGGCTTGAGGCGTATAGGGGCAACAGCCGGATCCGAATTGAATCACACTGGCTCTCCTGTATACATTCCCGGCTTCCCATCAAACACAGAAGGGAATTCCTGGGCCAGGATGTCTAAGTCTGTATTTTGTAGCATATTCATGCCACTAATAACCCGCTCTAATGAATCAAACCAATCCAGGCCAAGGAGACTGGGCAATCGTCCCCCTACCACCACCAAGGGTAGAGGGCCAGAGAACTCCTTGTATTTAATGCGGAACTGGCCACATCCCACAATTGGAACTTATTGCCCTGGTAATCTCTAACAAATCACAGGGTTGTAATTGCCTCTTTGATAGTCTAAGCCATAATCTTTTCATAGTGCTCCAGGACACAATGGAAGTGGCGGATCCCGTGTCCACCTCCATGTCACAATTAGATCCCCTTATTTGTGCCGTGAGGTGAATTTTCTTATGTAATGTTTGACTGGTGTGCGGAATAAAATTTCTGGACACAGCAGGATGGCGATATACAGCATTACAGACATTTCCCCCTCAAAGGAACTTTGATTGATACCATCTTTGAAATTTAGGTTTTTCTGTTTTTTCCTTCAGCCGGATAAGTTACCCTACAGACTTTGGCTCTGTGCCCTTTTTGGCCACATCTTTTACAGCCAGCACTTTTAAAGTTACAAGCTGTCCTGAGGTGATTCCCCCCCATCCAAAACAAGTCCCTTGGCTAGAACGGAGGTAGCCTTTATTTCTAGCCTCACTTAAGCAATTAATTTCTTCTTCCTCATCAGAAAAGCTTTCAAGGTAGCCTCATTCTAGTGAAGAGCCACACCTGACGGGGGTGGTTTCAGCCTTAGTTGGACAGTGAAGCAGCTGGTTCTGTATAACTGCTACGGATTGAGCTGACATTTCTGCAGCTCTAGCCTCATCCAGCGCTGATTGAAAAGTTACCTCAGTCTTGGTGAGGAGGCGCCCTTGTAGGCAAAGATCACTCACTCCACATACCAGCCTATCTAACAGAACTTCATCAAGATCTTTAAATTCACAGTGCAAGGCTGCAGATCTCAAAGAGGCAATGTAATGACTTATAGACTCACTTATGATAAAACACATGGTATCTGGCAATGTTGGAGGGGGCAGGAGCATAGTGCGTTTTTAATTTAAACATTAAGGTGTCCCAAGGGATTGCATGTATAGAAATTGGTGCTGACAGGGCTCGGGGGATAACAAACATTTCGGTTCCACACACAGTCAGAAAGGTAGTGCACTTTCTTCACTGGAAATATTGGTCAGATCGTTTGCTCTGAGGTAACATTTAAACCTCTCTACAAATGATTCCCAAGTTTCAGTAGCAGGACTGAACGGAGTGAATGGTGTGTGTGAAGCCATCTCCGATCATCGGTGGTGCTGATTTTAAAATTCTCTGAAGTAATTTTATCGTTTTGTCTACCGCGTATACTTCAAAGACTAAAGAATCTGCTGCCTCAGTTTGAGGATCCCACCTTTGTTGCCAGTGTTTAATACTGTGACAAAGGTGTTTAATAAACTGAGGTGAGACAGATGTAACAGCAACCATTTATTTTACAAGAATCACTAACGCGCAACTAGCAATTAGAATACGAACTGCAAGTGCCCGTCTGACAGCTCCTTAAATACCCCGCTGTCAGACGACTGGACCAATCAGAGTTCAGCTCCGTTCCCGCCCAGGGAACAGCCTGCATCAGACGCTGAATGCGTAACATGACACGTCTACTGTATGTCCTTTTCTCAATTCCAAGCACTTCCACTCTACCCACCCACTCCAACGCCTGTCTCAGCCTTGAGGCGTCTCTCCTGGTGATAATCAAGCAGCAAGTCAACATTTTAACTGGGATTAATTTCTGCAGAGTACAAATTTGCTCATTCCTGAGATAATCATGTTTAATGCTCTTCCATCAGAAATGGTTAACAAAAAAGGTTATGCAAATATAAGGTTCTTGTATTCCCTATGGCCATGACTTATTCAGGAGCACTTAGTGTCCATTCTCTGGGGGTTATGATATGTTATAGAAAAAGTTATGGTTACTTTTGAAAGGAAGAGGCAAGAGTCTTCCCACCCTGTGAAACCACGTGGGAGGCTTCGTTAGAGGTCATCACAGCAGGGCCCAAGAAATTTCAATATTGGGCTTTTCTTCCCCCCCCCCCCCCCCCCCCCCCCCCCCCCCCCCGAGTTTACAAGCAGTTTCAGCTGTAACGATTCTGGGCATTTAACGTGAGTTATGAATGCACATTGGAATTCTACATTCCTCTCTGAGTTACAACATGCTCTAGATGGAACTTCGTATCCAGGGAGAAGGCAAAGAAAATTTGACAAGAGCAGCGAGGGAGAAGACGTGAGCAGGGGGTTGAAGGAATCCGCCTGCACAGGGCTCTGACAAGGGAAAGATGAAAATGAGCCCAAAGGCCAGCTTCTGTCCTCCTCAGGCCCAGGGGCCTTTCTAGCCTTTCTAACTGCCGATGCGGCTGGAGAGGAGGCCAAGGAAATAGCGTCCCAGCAGCACCTTCTTCCTCATCCTTGGCCCTTCCCGTTCAAACTTTAGAAGCCTCTTTTTACCAAGGCCCTGTGGCCGTGAGGGCAAACCTATGGTACAGGTGTCACAGGTGGCACGCGAACCATTTCTTAAGGCATGCAAGGTGTTGCCCTGTCAACTCTAGCACACTTGTGTGCGCTGGCCAGTTGATTTTGGCTTTCTTTTGAGGCCATTTTTTGCCTTCTGGAGGCTTCAGGGAAGCTCCCGAAGCCTCTGGAGGTGGGGGGGAGGCTATTTTCACCCTCCCCAGGCTCTTAGAAAGCCTCTGGAGGGCGAAAAAAGCACCCAAAAAACAGGGGGTCATGCACATAGCATTATGGGTGTGACATGCTCACGCACGACCCCCCCTGCGCCGTCCCCCCCTTTTGGCACGCGAGGCAAAAAAGGTTCCCCATCTCTGGCCTTCGGGGTCCCCGGTTCGGATTTCAGCTGGGCAGCTTCCAAGGAAGCGAGCGCGAGCCAGGAGCACAAAGCCCTCCCCCCTCCCCGCATCCAGCGTGGGTTCCAGGCGAAGCTGCTGCTGCTGCTGCTACGTTTGCTGTCCCGTCTCTAAGCGAAACCGAGTGGGAGGAGAAAGGGAGGGAGGGAGGGAGGGAGAGCGACCCTTTCCCCCGGAGAAGCCGCGGCTCCAGCTGCGGCGCTTTTACGCGCACACTAGACTTGGGGGATGTAGTTGGAGTCGTAGCCAGGCAGGGGCGAGGGCGGCCGGGGCTGGGTGGCCGGCCTCGTTTGCACAGCCCAGGGAACGGAGCGGGGGCGTGGGGTGGGGTGGGGGAGAAGGCAAGGAGACAAGGCTCTCCCTCCACACACGCACGCGCCCACATGCACGCGCGTGCGGGGCAGCGGCGGAGGCTGCCCGCGGCTCGGTTGAAGAAGACGGGGGAGCGCAGGGACGGTCCGCGCTAGGACCCAGCAAAGCCCGACGGCGCCTCCGGACCCCTTTTCTGCCCTGCGGAGCTCCGACTGCAGCAGCGCGCGCGCCATTGCCGGGGTGGCAGCAGGCACAAGGCGCGGCGGGAGGGAGGGAGGGAGGGGGGTCTTTTCCCTCCTCCTCCTCGTCTCTTCTGCGGCGCCTCCGCCCCTCCCGGTTCCTGGCACTCCAGTCGGGGGAAGGAGCGCCCGTGCCTGCCGCAGCCGCTGCTGGCCGCTCGCTCGGGGGCGCGGATGCCGACGCGCTCCTCCTCCTCCTCCTCCCCCGCCAAGAGTAGAGCTGCACGCGGACGGACCGCTGCTCCCCTCGCGCTCGGGCTTCCCCTCCTCTGGCGCGCGCCCGCTTTGAATTCCGCTGCTTTCCCTTCGGATCGCTGTGGGGGGGCTGCTGGGGCTGCAGTCGTCTTTGGGCGCCCCCTCCCTCCCCCCGCCCCCCCCTCAAGCCTCCCAAGTTCCCCCCTTTTCTCTCCTGGCCAGATTTCTTCAGCCTCACCAAGTCCTCCTCCTCTTCCTCCTCCTTATTCTTGCCATCATCCTCATCCTCACCACCACCACATCTCTCCCTCCCCCCCCCCTCTCTCTCTGGAAGCTCCTTTGAGCGCCTCCTGGTACTCTCCAAGGTAGGCTTTCCCCCATCGCCCCCATCTCCCCCCATGGAAAAACTCAAGGCTGAGGGGCTTTGTGGGTTGAGCTGCCCCAAAACCGGGGGGGAAGATGTTCGCCTCTCTCTCCGCCGGTCTCGACGCCGTGGATGCGCCTGGGCATAAAAGAGGATCCGCTGAACCTTTCCTCACCTCCCAGCTAAGACCAGCCTCCTGGTTTGAGTAGATCCTTAAAAAAAAAAGATTCCGCAACTTTGTGTCTGGCTGTGGCGGAGGTTATTTATGAAGTGTCTCATCTCTCGTCTTCATGAACGTGACAGGTATTGTCTTCAAACAAGCTGTCAAACAGGTTCAACATTTGGAAGATATAAACTGCATTGGATTATAGGGATGTCTGTAGAATACTCTTCCTCCTGTCCCTTCCCTCCTCCTCTTCTCTGTCTCTCATCTACTTTGGAAAATATATAAAATTAGAGTAAATGTATAAATACCAGTGGTGAAATGATGAATTAATTTACCAGACAGTGAAAAGTCTGGAATGTTTTTATGTTATAGAGAAGGGTGGGAAAAAAACAATATTACTTGGATCTGCCAATATGTCACTTGTAATTATGCACTGCATGTTCAAGCAAAGCATGATCTCAGGGTAGGATGGCCATATAATAAGTTGCTCACTGGGAGCAAAAGTGCTTCTGAGACCCCAAGATTTAAAGTCCTCCTTGAAGGGATGGCAGTTGAGTTGACTGAAAGCATCGATAAGTAGATATAAGCTAAGCATCCTCTCCTTTTCAGCCTTTAGGTTTTGCAAAACAGCTGCGCTCAAGAGGAAGAAAATACCCTACATGATGCAGTGGCTTCTTTTCTTGATATGCTTTTCTGCAAGGTGAGAGAAAATTTGGATTTTCTATCAGCAACATTAAGGAATATATTGTTTTCTAGTGATTGGTGTAAAATGGCATATAAACAGAGACGAGTGATCAAAAATCATATTCCTAACATGAGCTTTCTAATTGTATGCAGAGCAAGTCAAGTAAAGGAATACATTATGGGGATGGTAAAATGCTAGAAAACTTATAGTAGACCAGTGCTAAATGTCAAATGATATTTGTTATGTTTATCGTAAAATAAAACCAAAATTAGTTTAGGAGTTGGTTTTTTTGGTTTTTTTGATGTTTTGCAATGATTTCTGGAGTCATTGTGCTACTATTAATTATCCCAAGCCTGTCCACACAGAGCATAAGATTTTTCTAAAGTCCAGAAACAAGATAAAATAGGAAAGGTAGTGGGGTATTTTGTATATGGACCAGTATTTTTGGTCAAGATAATGGAATTGACTTGTTTAATCTGTGAACCTCTAGGTGGAGATAGTATACAATTTCATAATCCCATAAAATAAAACAATGATATGAATTGTTTCTGGCTGCTGAATAAATGGCAGTTCTAAAATAACAGTATCATAGAGCACAACTTAAAGATGTTCATTAAATTGTCACCTGATCTCATTATGCAATGCATCCAGTTAATAGTAATTTGTCGCTACATTTTTGCTTGGTAGGTTCAAATATGGATTGCACCATCATCCTAGCTAATTTGGATATTTGTTTTCCTCAAATCTTTGAACTTCAAAGTGTATTGTAAAAATTAGATTTGAGGCTAAATAATTGGCTACATATATTTGTAGCCGGATTGAAAATGTGCTTTCAATTTTATCCAACTAGCAAAGATACTGCAGTATGAGTTTGGCCATAGAGGGCCTGATCTTCCTGTCTTTACTCAAGTGAGTAAGTAATATTGTTGTCAAGGAATCAGCATGAATAATAGAAAACGATTCCAGTTTGACCATTTTTCTGCATTAGATTTAATGATAGTTATTTTGTGTACTAATTTGACTATGGAAGAGACCTTCATTGGATACTTCCACAAACATGTTTTACACAATATGCATGCATTAAGAATAGTATTTAGAATATGTCTCAAGTAACCTGTGGCAAATAGTTTTAGATGATTGAATGGAGATGGTAAAGCAATATTAATGTTATTTTAATGTGGTTCTGTTATTTGAAATTTATATGTTTTTGTTATTTGAATTTGTATTTTAAGAGGTGCTTTACTTTTCAGTAGTAGTCTTAGCTAGGCAGCAGAAGCATATTGGATCTATTATTGCTTTTAGTAAAAGGAAAGGAGGGAGCTAAGTGATTTATTGTTGTTATTTTATTTTCCATGCATCTTTAAATTCATTCTGCATATAATGTTTCTTATTTTAGGAAATCAATATATGGCTTTCATTGAAACCTGATTGTTGTTTTCAATTACTGTTGTTGTTGTTGCAAGAATTTTTACAGCAATAATGCCAATCTCAGTGGTTTCTTTTAAAAGCTGGGCAGAACTCTTAGTATTTGCTTTGTCATCCTAGATGTGCCCATTAATTTCAAACATGGAGGCCAATTCAACATAGGAAATTCATCTATGGCTTATGAACCATACTGTCCCTGAGTGCATACAGTAAAGGTTTAGATGGTCCAAAGTAACATAAATAAATAATAGTCAACATCTTTGTACTGATTGTCCTTGAAGACATTCATTTGTACAGCATCAGTTGGGGAGTTCTGTATAACTCTTGTTTTTATAGGTAGCCATAAATCAGCATTGTACAATATTTTGGAGTGCTTTGTGCACAGCATTTTTTATGTGGAAAAATGATTATGTTTCTAGTTCTGCAAAAACTGGGAAATCATGTCAACCTCTTCTTTTAGTGGTTGTTACCTATATATACGTACTGTATTTTTCGGAGTATAAGATGCACCTTTCCCCCCCCCAAAGAGGGTGAAAATCAAGGTGCCTCTTATATATTGAATACATCATTTTTGCCCTCCCGAAACCCCACCTCCTTTGCAAAAATGGATATGCAGAGTGTTTGTGAGGCTTGCAAAGTGCTCCTGAGGGCTGGGGAGGGCACAAAAGGGGCACTTTTTGCTCATTTTATGGCCCCACCAGCCCCCAGGTACACTCTATAAGCCTCCCAAAGCTTTGCATGCCCCCCTTTCCCCCCCAAAAAAATAAGGCGTGCAGAGGGTTTGAGAGGCCTGCAGAGTGCAAAAACCTTTTTTTTAATTGTACCTCTTCAAAATCATGGTGCGTCTTACATTCCAGTGCATCTTATAGTCCGAAAGATACGGTAATTGCTAGCAGTAAAACATGACAACATCTAGCTAGCTTTGGTACATCTTGAAAAAACTAATCAGGGTTGGACCTAGTTAATACTTGGGCAGTAGACTATGAGAAACCCCAGGTCTATAAGTCAGATTGAATTTTGAACAAATCCCAGAAGAAGATTATGGCAAGCCAGTTTTGTGCTGCTGCCACGGAAGCTACATAGATGTGTCCATCTAGTCACAAGAGTCAGCCTTGACTTTGAAGAATTGTTAGGTTTACTTTACATAAATATTGCAGCTATGCATGCCTGAAATGTTATTTGGAAAAAGGGCTTCATACCTCAGTTGAGCATGACACTTCTCTGCTATTTATTTTTTAAAGCAGCAGATCTTTTTAAAGGCTTCTTTGCAAGTCCTAAAAATGCTACTGCAAACTCATGCAGAAGTCTAAAAAAAAGGCTGCTTTAAGGAACAAAACAAAACCCAAACCTCTGCCAACTCTAGATATGGAGCAGTTCTTTTGAATTGTTTCTGAAACTTAAAAAGGTAAAGGTTCCCCTCGCACATAGGTGCTAGTTGTTCCCAACTCTAGGGGGCGCTGCTCATCTCCATTTCAAAGCCAAAGAGCCAGCCCTGTTCAAATACGTCTCCGTGGTCATGTGGCCAGCATGACTAAACAGCCAAGGCGCATGGAACGCTGTTCCCTTCCCACCAAAGGTGGTCCCTGTTTTTCTACTTATATTTTTTTACGTGGTTTTGAACTGCTATGCTGGCAGAAGCTGGGACAGGAAACAGGAGCTCACTCAGTTACGTGGCGCTAGGGATTTGAACCACTGAACTTTTTGATCGACAAGCTCAGCATCTTACCCATTGAGCCACCGCATCCCTTCTTCCCTTCTGAAACTTAGGCAATTCTAATACATATATTCCTTTAAAAAAGTTGATTTTATTCTCAGTGTTTGGATGGTTTGAATACAATGGGCTATTTCAAATGATGGATGAGCTTTTCCAGGCTTGCCATGTAATTAACTTCTTTTGAAGTCTTCTTCATGCAATCTTTTTTGAAAAGGCAATCTACCTGCTGAGTACACATGCAGAGTTTTTAAAGAAGGGTCTAATTAGCCTCCTTTTTGTTTCAATAATTTTTTTTAAAAGGAGGGGGAATGTTTGCTAAGAATGGCAGTGATCCAGGTAATAGCTATGTTTGAGTCTTACTAGGTTTATTATTTATTTATTACATTTATTACAGCCACCCACTCCAAAAGACTCTGAATGACTTTCACATCAAAATATGCAATTGAAACAATTAGAAACGTAATAGCCTAGTCTAAAAAAAGCAACTATTATTAAAATCAAGAAAAATATAACAAGGCTACACAGATAGTACAAGATGACAACATTGAATTGAGAGGAGCTGGAGTATACTAACTTGGCCTAAATATATTAAGAGGGCAGAAACATTTGGAGATAGGCAGTCCTGCAGATAATCAGGCCCTTTTCCTGGTAAGATTTGGCAGGCAGTAATGAACCTTTAATACTCTGCTGCAGATTTAAAGGTCAGCTAAATGTTCCCTAGCTCAGGGGTCTCCAACCTTTGCAACTTTAAGTCTGAAGGACTTCAGCTCCCAGAATTCTCCAGCCAGCTGGAGTCCTTCAGACTTAAAGTTGCAAAGGTTGGAGACCCCTGCCCTAGCTGCTGTTGCTTAGGCAAACCTGAGCCTCGAGGAATGGAATTGCACCACTAGCTATGCTGTCATATTTCACATGCTTGAAATATGCTTCGTTTCATTGGTTCTGCGTTCTATACATAGAAAAGAAACCCCTTCCTGGATTATATCGACTTATGTAAAGTAAAACAAAGCCTCCCTCAAGTTAGAATCGATTCCTGGTGACCTCATGGACATGCTGTGCAGTTTTCTTAACAAAAACATAGAAGTGGCTGTCACTGTTTTCTCCTGGGATAGCATTTTCAAAATTCTTATCTTGGCTACAAGTTGAAGATTTCCTAGTGGTCTTCCATTCAAGTATGACCATATCTAACCCACCTTAGCTTTTTCAACATCGTGCAAGATTATTGTTATAGAGTGGAAAAGGACGCATAATTTGAGTATTTAATATTGAGTAGAATATACTACAGGAAGCAGTAGGAAATTAGAAACAGAAAAGTAACTGCTGTTATTTTATATATATATAAAATATATTATTTAACATCATATATATATATGATGTTAAATAAAAGGTCCCATATCTAAAAAACGATTGATCACTACATATTCAAGCCATAATGAATGTACATGGAGCATACTTAGTTTATTTTTTCCCCAATGTCTGTTAGATCAGCACTGGCTGACCCCAATGAAGATGAAGCAAAAAATAACATTACCATCTTCACAAGAATTCTAGACAGACTTCTGGATGGTTATGATAATCGGCTAAGACCTGGACTGGGAGGTAATGAATAATTTGATTCTGAAACAAACAAAAAGATCCTATAATGTTGCTAGAACTCCAGGGTTTACTAATTCTGTTTACTAACCTTCTCCTAGTAGTAAAATTTCATGTAGGAATTTTTAAGTTGTGGGTGAAATGTTGAGCATAGTTTGAAGAAAGTAGTTTCCAAACCTTTTATGTTTAAAATCACTTTTCAGTACTGACGGTATTTTATTTATTTATTTATTTTTATTAAATTTATATCCCGCCCTTCTCCTACAAAGGACCCAGGGTGGTATGAAGTTCTTGGATGAGTAGCGCTTTCTGTTTTACATTTTGGATTAATTTGGAACTTAATACTATATGTGACGCTAGTTATTTCAGTATATATAAACTGCCCCAAGGGCCTGATGTACTTTAATCCTATCAGGGAAGGAACTTTGACTATTAAACTATCATTGAAATATTGGAAATATTAATGAAAATCAATAGCTTTTCTGTCTATATAACCAGTGTTAGAAGTACTATGTTCGCACAGTTAACATAAATTACTTCTGCTAGAACTATTAAAGAAAGTCTATTTAAATACCCATCTTTCATCCAGAGCTTCCGGGGTCTCTTCCTTTCTGCAGTTCTTTTTGGAGTGAACTAAACTTACCTAACTCTGATCTGCCTTTCCCTGGGGGAGACTTTTGTTGCCAGCCTGGGCAAGGAAATATTCTCTTTATAGCACTACAAAATTTAACAAAGATTTGAAACAGAACTGCACAGTAAGTTGTGGAATACAAGCTGTGAAATCCGTGAGAAAATCTGTTAAAAAGAAAACAATTCCTGGCATCCTGATCAAGAGGCAAAGTTTAGGGATAGAAAATTGGCTGTGTTTTGAATGAACCTTTTCTTTCCTTAGCCTTACGGAATCCCTTGAAGTTTTCATGGACTTCTAGGATTCTATGAAATACAGTTTGAAAATATCCTGATGTAACCTAAATGCTAAAGAAAATATGGTGATTTGATACACACATACTTGTGGTCCTCTCCCAACAACCACAATTGGGACCAAAATCGCGGTTGCTAAGCAAGGTGGTTGTTAAGTGAGTCAATTTTTTTTGTCACAGTTGTTAAATCATTGTAATTATTAAGGAAATCCAGCTTTCTGCATTGACTTTGCTTGTGGAAACTATCGGGCAAGCTCATAAATGGCCATCACGTGGCTCTGGAACATGCCATTTGCCAAGCTCTGAAATTTTGATCATGTCACTATAGGGATGGTGTGATGGTCATAAGTGTGAAGATTGGTCCTAGGTTATTTTTGCCCTAAGTGCTTTTGTAATTATGAACAGTTGCTAAATGAATCGTCGTAAACCAAGGAATACCTGTACTCACTCATGGATAAACCTTCTCAGGTGGCTGAAATATACAGACATAATATAGTACTTTTGCAATATTCTGACTGACAAACCCAATCAAAACAAACACGACCAAGATGATCCAGTGTCCTATAGCAAAACTTTGTTATTGAGTACACCGGAGTAGTCAACCTTTTTATACATAATGCCCCCTTTTGTATCTCTGTTAGTAGTCAAATGTTCTAACCGCCCACCGGTTCCACAGTAAGGGTGATATTATTATTATTATTATTATTATTATTATTATTATTATTATTATTATTATTATTATTATTATTATTATTATTATTATTATTATTATTATTATTATTATTTTGATTTGTATACCGCCCTCTCTCCCATAGGGACTCAGGGCAGTGCACAGGAATAATAAAGGATAAAATACATATAAATACAGTCAATAGATAAATTTAAAATTAAATTAAATAAATTTAACCTGTGTTAAAATGAAATAATAAGAAACCCTATTAAAATGATAGTAAAAACACACTATGCCAGGCCAGCCGCATGAAAAAAGTAAGTCTTTAATGTTCGCCGGAAGAGGTGAAGGTCCATGATGGTACGAAGGTCAGGGGGCAGGTCGTTCCAGAGGGCTGGGCCCGCCACAGAGAAGGCCCTTCCCCTGGGAGCTGCCAGCCGGCATTGTCCAGCGGACAGCACCCTGAAGAGGCCCTTCCCCTGGGAGCGGACAGGTCGGATGGAGGTATGTGGCAGGAGGCGGTTCTGCAAATAACCAGGACCCAAGCCATGGAGCACTTTGAAGATGGTCACCAAAACCTTGAAGTGCACCCGGATAGCCACAGGCAGCCAGTGCAGCTCGCGCAGGAGAGGTGTTATGTGGGAGTGTCTTGGTGCTCCCAAGATCTCCTGCGCGGCCGCATTCTGCACTAACTGGAGTCTCTGGGCGAACCTCAAGGGAAGCCCCATGTAGAGAGCATTGCAGTAGTCTAGGCGGGAAATGACAAGAGCTTGCGTGACTGTGCGCAGGGCGTCACGAACTAGAAAGGGGTGCAACTGGCGTATCAGGTAAACCTGATAAAAGGCCCCCCTGGCTACGGCCGTCACATGGTCATCCAAGGACAGCCGAGAGTCCAGGAGGACGCCCAAGTTGCGAGCCCTTTCTGCGGGGGCTAATGACTCGCCCCTGATAGCCAGGGATGGAACTAACTGGCTATGTCGTGGCGCTGGAAGCCACAGCCACTCGGTCTTGGATGGGTTGAGTCGTAGCCCGTTCCTCCCCATCCAGACTTATAAAGTAGGGAAGCCAATTAAATTAAAAAAAGGAAAGTGCTTCAGTATCGGACAAAACCCCTACCGCCCACCGTGAAAGCTGGAACGCCCACTGGTGGGCAGTAGGGACCAGGTTGACTAGACCAGGTCACACTGTCCAATTGAGTCTCATTGTACTTTTATGGGAAAAAGCATTTGACTTTGGCAAACCCCTGCCGAAGAGGTCTTGGTTCCCATGGCTGCCTTCTTGATGTCTGGAGTCTCCATTCCATCTTTCCATTCCACTCCCATTTGGTTCATTGGCAAGCTGAGAAGCGATAATGGTTGCAACAGCAAAAGCACACTTCAAAACTTGACAACTTTTTTCAAAACCTTTGTTGTCACATACATCAGAAACAGAAGCAGCAAAAAAAGATTTAAATGAAATATGCAGTTTATATTTTAATAGCTAGAACAAGGGAACAGTAATTTAGGAGAAAAAAGAAAAAAATTGCAATCGTTTAGTGCTAAAGAATCAGTAGGTTGGGATTATTTCTGTATATTGTATCAACATTTTTCATTTGAGTCCTGGAAAAAGTCTAAACATTGACCTTGCTGTTCAGGTAACTGTATTGATTTAACAATAAAATAATAGGCTGATACATCTCTACCTCTTTTGATTATTTCTGGCATCACTGTATGAATAAATGATGATTCACAAATCTTTACTATATTAAAAATAACATGCAAAAATATTGTTTGCCAGGAATTGTGTAGCCAGTGGTATACTGTGGACAGAATTTTGTTAGCAAGTGTTCTTTGACTGAACTAAAGACAGTCTCTTGTCTCTTCTTCTGGAGGCCTTCCTGACCACTACTTACTGATTTAAACTTTTTGTTTTCTTATCTTCTGTTGTCTCCATTTGTCTTGCATGGAATTCCAACACAGGAACAGAATAACTCTTTATTTGAGATGTGGCTATGGCAGCTTTTCCTGATCATATGGTAGATTTCTGTAAAATTATTACACGAGCAATCATGTTTTTATACAGTTGTTCAATTCTTAGATGGTTGATTTTGTCAATCATGCAGTGCTTAGATAATTGCTTTTTGCTGAGTTTATAATTTGAACAATATGTAACCATATGGATGAGAACAGTGCAAGAAAAATTAGCTCCAGACTGCAATGGAAAGCTCAGCCTTTCATATTATGGATATGTGAGAGAATAGAAGGGTCCTCCTTTGTTCTCTTACCAAAATATTCTATTTTGAGGGCAGACCAGAATAGCAGGTCAAGAGTTTGCCTGCCTGATTGTAATTTTATATATATATGAAGAATAATTATCACAGCTCCTGTTCAGGGTCCCTTTAAGGGGAGGAGACTCCCCTTAAACACATATCTAAACACATATCTAAAAAATGTCACACAGCAGTAATCTAATTTGGTTCTCTGTCTGGATGACTCTGGGTTGAGTCGAAGGGCAGAGAGGGATGACGTTGAGTCTCCTCCCCTTAAAGGGACCTCTTCACAGAAGCTGTGATAATTAGTCTTCATTTAAGAGTCCTGTAAATTGGCTGATATATCAGGGATACCAGATAGCTCAAGCCATAGAGAGCTTGCCTCAAATGCTGGAAAGCCCTGGTTCAAATCCCAGTAGAAGGAGTATGGCCAGCTGAAGAAGGCTAATAAGCCTGAAATGGATCCATCCTGGTCTCTTTATTTTCAGCCCTTAAAAAATCTAACACACATCTAAAAAATGTCACACAGCAGTAATCTAATTTGGTTCTCTGTCTGGATGACTCTGGGTTGAGTCAAAGGGCAGAGAGGGATGATGTTGAGTCTCCTCCCCTTAAAAGGACCTCTTCACAGAAGCTGTGATAATTAGTCTTCATTTAAGAGTCCTGTAAATTGGCTGATATATCAGGGATACCAGATAGCTCAAGGCATAGAGAGCTTGCCTCAAATGCTGGAAAGCCCTGGTTCAAATCCCAGTAGAAGGAGTATGGCCAGCTGAAGAAGGCTAATAAGCCTGAAATGGATCCATCCTGGTCTCTTTATTTTCAGCCCTTAAAAAATCTAACACACATCTAAAAAATGTCACACAGCAGTAATCTAATTTGGTTCTCTGTCTGGATGACTCTGGGTTGAGTCAAAGGGCAGAGAGGGATGATGTTGAGTCTCCTCCCCTTAAAAGGACCTCTTCACAGAAGCTGTGATAATTAGTCTTCATTTAAGAGTCCTGTAAATTGGCTGATATATCAGGGATACCAGATAGCTCAAGGCATAGAGAGCTTGCCTCAAATGCTGGAAAGCCCTGGTTCAAATCCCAGTAGAAGGAGTATGGCCAGCTGAAGAAGGCTAATAAGCCTGAAATGGATCCATCCTGGTCTCTTTATTTTCAGCCCTTAAAAAATCTAACACACATCTAAAAAATGTCACACAGCAGTAATCTAATTTGCTCCTGGAAGCACCAAGCCCGAAGCACCAGCCTGAAGATGATGAATGAGATTTCATCGAAACGTCGTGAAGATACTTCCAATTCTACGCGGGAGAAAACCTGAACAACCAAAGACCTACATATATATATATATATATATATATATATATATATATATATATATATATATATATATATATATATATATATATATATATATATATATATATATATATATATATATATATATATATATATTTGTTTTCGTAGGTTTTCACGGGTATAGGTATGTAGATTTTGGTTTATTCGGGTCTTTTCCCGTGTAAAATGAAAGGTGTTTTTGCAACGTTTCGATGGGATCACCCCCATCATCATCAGGCTTTGGCTTCTGCCTTTTGCAAATGAACTGCATTTGAAATGGCAGTTTTTCTGTAAGTGGAGGTGGGAGGGGTTGGAATGTTGGCTCTGCTACTTTTAAACCGATTGGTTGGCTGATTTGCCACATCCTGATTGGTAGCTGGAGTTTGTTGAGAGTGATTGATGATGGTGTCAGTGTTTGTGGCCGGGACTTGTTTAGTGGCTGGGACTCGTTTAGTGGCCAGGGTTTGTTTAGTGGCCGGGACTCGTTTAGTGGCCAGAGCTGGTTTCCAGATGTCTGGCAGGCGGGAATTACAAACCCTCACAAAGATATTAATCTCTAATGGTTTCCAAAGAAACACAATCACCAAACTAATCCAAAAGCAGACACCCCCCAAGATCCAAAACACAGAACAAGACAATGGCATCGCTCTCCTCCCCTATATTAAAGGTACCACTGATAAAATCAGCAAAATTCTCCACAAACACAATATAAAGACATCCTTCGACACTAACCAAAAAATTGCCAACATTTTAAGGAACCCCAAAAAATCCAGCTAGAAAACCAAGGAGTCTATGAAATACCATGCAAAGTCTGCTCGTCCACATACATTGGACAAACTAATAGGAGAATTAGTGCACGTATCTCAGAGCATAAGAATTCTGTTAAAAGACAAGTAAATACTTCCTCCCTCTTCCAGCACTTCCAAGCAACAGGTCATCAAATTGACTTTGAAAAAACCAAATTGCTCTCCAGGACTGAACACTCCAACAGGAGAATGATTATGGAAGCTATTGAAATAGAAAAACATCCCCAAAATATGAACAGACGCGATGATGCCTCCCGCCTGCCAGACATCTGGAAACCAGCTCTGGCCACTAAACGAGTCCCGGCCACTAAACAAACCCTGGCCACTAAACGAGTCCCAGCCACTAAACAAGTCCCGGCCACAAACACTGACACCATCATCAATCACTCTCAACAAACTCCAGCTACCAATCAGGATGTGGCAAATCAGCCAACCAATCGGTTTAAAAGTAGCAGAGCCAACATTCCAACCCCTCCCACCTCCACTTACAGAAAAACTGCCATTTCAAATGCAGTTCATTTGCAAAAGGCAGAAGCCAAAGCCTGATGATGATGGGGGTGATCCCATCGAAACGTTGCAAAAACACCTTTCATGTTACACGGGAAAAGATCCGAATAAACCAAAATCTATATATATGTAGGTCTTTGGTTGTTCGGGTTTTCTCCCGCGTAGAATTGGAAGTATCTTCACGACGTTTCGATGAAATCTCATTCATCATCTTCAGGCTGGTGCTTCCGGCTTGGTGCTTCCAGGAGCAATGTGAGATCTCAGCCGGTTCCTCTTTTTAACTGCCAGTGGGGGTGTGACCTGATTAGGTGGGAGTTTGGCTGCATTCTGATTGGGTGGAGGTGTGTTCTGATTGGTAGGGGGTTTGGCTGTGCTCTGATTGGATGGGAGTTTGGCTGTGCTCTGATTGGATGGGGGCGTGTTCTGTTTGGGTGGGGGCCTGGTTGTGCTTGTGTTAGTCTGAGTAGCAGAGGAATTTGACCTGGTGAGCTGCATTGCTTTTGTTTGGCTTCGCGTTTGTGGTCGTACCACATCTCCGTGGTGGGCATCAGTTTGCTTCATGTATGGATTGGAGGGGTTTAAAGTGGCTAATAATGCAGCTTTGGTCTGGCTTCTGGTTTGTGGTCGGGCTTCTGATTTGTGGTCATCATCGGTGTGGGTTTGGGTTTGCTTTTTGCGTGGATGTGTGATAGTGACATCCTGTGTGGTTTTCGTGAGTGGAAACATGGAAACAGAAGCCAATAACCAACTCCCCTTCCTGGATGTCTTAGTCTATAAGAAATCCAATGGATCCCTAGGACACACCATCTACCAGAAGAAAACACACACAAACCGCTATTTGCATGCACTCTCACACCACCACCCAGCACAGATCAACTCTGTAGCCAAGACACTCATCTCCAGAACAAAACGCTTAGCTGACGAACAACACCTAAAAACCGAACTACACACTCTCACCAACGTACTAACATCCAACGGATTCCAAAGAAACAAGATCACTAACCTAATCCAAAAAGAAAACCCCACTAAAGTCCAAGACAGTGAACAAGAAAACGGCAAAGCCCTCCTCCCATACATAAAAGGCACCACAGACAGAATCAGCAAGATCCTCCACAAACACAACATCAAGACAGCATTCTACACAAACCGAAAAATATCCACCATCCTAGGAAACCCCAAAGAGAAAATAGAGTTAGAAAATCAAGGAGTATATGAAATCCCATGCACCACCTGCCCCACCACATACATCGGACAAACCAACAGAAGAATAAAGGCACGCATTGAAGAACACAAAAACTCAGTCAGAAAGGAGGAACCAACTTCTTCCCTGGTCCAACACTTCAAAGCCACAGGACATGATATAGACTTTAAAAAGACCAGAACTATTGCCAAAATTGAACACTATAACAACAGAATAATCAGAGAAGCTATTGAGATAGAAAAGCGGCCACACAGCATGAATAAATGAGATGATACCTCCCGCCTACCAGCCATTTGGAAACCTGCCCTCACTGACAAACGAGTCCCTAACACAAAGAATGATACCAGACCCACACTCACGAAAACCACACAGGATGTCACTATCACACATCCACGCAAAAAGCAAACCCAAACCCACACCGATGATGACCACAAATCAGAAGCCCGACCACAAACCAGAAGCCAGACCAAAGCTGCATTATTAGCCACTTTAAACCCCTCCAATCCATACATGAAGCAAACTGATGCCCACCACGGAGATGTGGTACGACCACAAACGCGAAGCCAAACAACAGCAATGCAGCTCACCAGGTCAAATTCCTCTGCTACTCAGACTAACACAAGCACAACCAGGCCCCCACCCAAACAGAACACGCCCCCATCCAATCAGAGCACAGCCAAACTCCCATCCAATCAGAGCACAGCCAAACCCCCTACCAATCAGAACACACCTCCACCCAATCAGAATGCAGCCAAACTCCCACCCAATCAGGTCACACCCCCACTGGCAGTTAAAAAGAGGAACCGGCTGAGATCTCACATTGCTCCTGGAAGCACCAAGCCGGAAGCACCAGCCTGAAGATGATGAATGAGATTTCATCGAAACGTCGTGAAGATACTTCCAATTCTACGCGGGAGAAAACCCAAACAACCAAAGACCTACATACAAACACCCGCGAAAACCTCAGAAAACATATATATATATATATATATATATATATATATATATATGTGATAATTATATATATAATTATATATATATATATATATATATATAATTATATATATATATATTATACATATTATCACACACACACACACACACACATATATATATATATATATATATATATATATATATATATATATATATATATATATATATATATATATATATATATATGTAATTGTTTCACAACAATTACGCCCCAATTAAAGGGAGGAGACATACTGTTTCCCTTACTGCCCATCGGCTCATCGCTAGAGACCATCCAAACAGCAAGCCAAGAATTACGTTGTATAGTATTTTAGATATGTGTGTTAGTTTTATGAGCTGATCAATAAATTAAATTAGAAGAGACCAGGCTAGATCTATTTCGAGCTTATTAGCTCTCATCAGCTGGCCATACCCCTTACTGGGAAGTAAGGGGTACCAGTAAGGGATATGGCCAGCTGATGAGAGCTAATAAGCTCGAAATAGATCTATCCTGGTCTCTTCTAATTTAATTTATTGATCAGCTCATAAAACTAACACACACACACACACACACACACATATATATGCTGGCATAGCTGGCTTCGGGGATTTTCCCGTGTATAAGGCCTTATACACGGGAAAATCCCCGAAGCCAGCTATGCCAGCATACCTACACCCGTGAAAATCTACGAAAACATATGCTGGAAAACACCGGTTCAAATCCCAGTAGAAGGAGTATGGCCAGCTGAAGAAGGCTAATAAGCCTGAAATGGATCCATCCTGGTCTCTAGGATGGATCCATTTCAGGCTTATTAGCCTTCTTCAGCTGGCCATACTCCTTCTACTGGGATTTGAACCGGTGCTTTCCAGCATATGAGGCAGGCTTCTCTATGCCTTGAGCTATCCGGTATCCCTAATACATCAGCCAATTTACAGGACTCTTAAATGAGAGAATATTAACGTCATCCCTCTCTGCCCTTCGACTCAACCTAGAGATCATCCAGACAGAGAACCAAATTAGTTTGCTGCTGTGTGAAATTTTTTACATACACACACACACACACACACACACACACACACACACACACACACACACATTTTTATTTTCAACATAAAAACAAGTAAAAACATTCAATCATTTTTGGCTTTGTACAACATGTTGTTCGGTCATGAGTTTTTGTGCATCGGTCTTTACAATTACAAACATAATTATTAATTTTCCATCCAGTGTATGTGTATAAGATTAAGATTCCCCCCCCTCATTTCATATCACCTTATCCTCTGCATAGTAACAAATAGTATTTATCAAAAGTCAATCTTTTTCTATAATTATTCAACAAATAAAAAGAAAAAAAAATTCTCCATAGATTTCTGTTTTATAGCATTGTTCTCAATTGTCTTTAGAAAATACATTACTACTATAAAATATATAAACACCCATAAAACCACGAGTTTTTCCAAATTTTCCATTATATACGTATCTCATTAATAATCTAGTTAATATACAAAATATATTTCTAGAATAACATAATCTCAGTTTATTACAATATCTGCCAATCATAATATTTGACTTCTATTTCTAGAAATTATTTTATATATTATGTCTCCTGATTTCTTTTGTCTAACCATTGATAAAACAGATTCCATACTTTGTAAAATTGTTCATCCTCTTGTTCTCTAATTTCAAATGTCAGTTTACTCATTTCTGCACAATCCATAATCTTACGGATAATTTCGTGTTGAGAAGGTAATTTCTCATTTCTCCAATTTTTTGCAAATACAATTCTAGCTGCTGTTAAAACATTCACAATCAAATATTTCAGTTTTTTATCAAATGTTTCTGGTGTGATTCCAAGTAAAAAAAGTTCAGATTTAAGATCTACGTGCTTGTGTGTCATTTTCTCCAGCCATATGTGGATTATAGTCCAATATCTTTTAGCCTCAGGGCAAGTCCACCACATATGGTAATAAAAGCCAGGTGTCTGGTGACATTTCCAGCATTTTTCAGATTTGTTCTTACACATTCTTGCAATTCTTGCTGGTGATAGGTGCCACCTGTAAAACATCTTATACAAGTTCTCTTTATAAGCAGTTGACATTGTCATTTTATAATTTTGCGTCCACAATTTTTGCCACTTATCTAACTCAATCCCATGCCCATAATTTCCCCCCCAGGTTATCATAGTTTCTTTTACTTGTTCTTTCTGAAGCTTGAACTCTAATAAATAAGCATAAAGCTTTTTAATTACTTTTTCATCAACACCTGTTAGAGTTCCGTCATTTTATCATAGACACCTTCCTTTTTTTAATTTTCCTTATGTCTTATTTGCATATAGGTATACCAATTCATTTCTATTCCTTCCTGTTTTAGATCCTGAATAGATTTGAAATCACCCTCTGTATTTAATAACTCAACATATCTAATTGTTTGTTCCTTTTTATATATTATTGCATATGAAAACGCTTCAGTAGTTGATATCCAGACTGGAATTTTAAGGTAGTGTAACCTTTTCACCTTTTCCCAATTTAAAAACAAGGACTCTCTTATATAATGTCTTCTAAAGTAACCATGCTCCTTAGTTCCTTTGTACCACAAAAATGCGTGCCAACCCAACAGCAGGTCATGTTCCTCTAAGTCTAAAAGCCGATTGTTTCTTAATGTTATCCAATCCTTGATCCACATCAGGTTTGTTGCCTGGTAATATAATTCCCAATCAGGTAGTCCCATACTACTTCTCATTTTGGCATCTCGTAAAAGTTTGAGCTTTATTCTTGCTCTTTTCCCCTGCCATATAAATTTTGAAACCATTTTATTCAAATCTTCAAAGTAGTCCTTGCCCAATCTAATTGGGATTGTCTGAAACAAATATTGGCAAAATATTCATTTTTATTGTAGCTATTCTCCCTATCAGTGATAGTTGTAGATTCTCCCATTTCATTGTCTGTTACTATTTGTTGCTTCAATCTAGAATAATTATCCTCTTTAAGTGTACTACATCTGGCTGTCAAATAAATCCCTAAATATTTAACCCTATTCGTGACCTGAATTTTCAAGATTTCCACTAATTCCTCTTTCTGTCTTGATAATATATTCTTTGTCAATATTTTAGTTTTATCTTTATTTATTTTCAAACCTGCTACTTTTCCATAATCCTCAATTCTTTCTATCAATTTAGATGCGGTTTCAAATGGTTCCTCAAGAATAAAAACTAAATCATCTGCAAACGCTTGCAATTTATATTGTTCTGTTTTGATTGTCATTCCCTTTATTTCTTCATCTTCTCTAATCTTTATATTTAGAACTTCTAATGTTAACACAAAAAGTAAAGGTGATAGTGGGCAACTTTGTCTTGTGCTTCTTTTTATTTCAATGTAATCAATACGTTCTCCATTAATCATTATCTTGGCAGTTTGTTTGTGGTATATAAAAAACCACTCCCCTTTTCGTACAATCTGCCTATGAGGTAAAGATTTTCTCAAGTTTTGGTCGGGTTAACAAATGCACATCTTTTCTTCGAATATGTACTTCTTGTTGACAAATTACGTATGATCTTAACTTTTCCAATTTATGAAATATTTTCCTTGTTTTAATTGGGGAATTAAGTCCATTTATATTGACTGTAAACATTGTGTTTTCTTCCATGTTTATGTTTTATATAAAGGGTTTATAGCTCTGGTTGATCTTATTTCTCTCTGTTCTCTAGCTTCTGCCCCTCCTAGGGCCTCTTCTTCTATAACCGTTCCACCTACGGCGCCCTCTAGTGTCTCCTCTAAAAGTGATAGCAGTGGATCTTTGTCGGTCTTCTCCGCTGTCCCTTTGAAGTGGTCTTTATAAAAAGTTTCTGCTTTTTCTAAAGTGTCAATTCTGTATCTCTGTCTTTCCCAAGTAAATATTAAACCTTCCAGTATAAGCCATCTATACTGAACGCCTTTTCTAATCAAAATTGTAGTCAAGAATTGGTATCTTCTTCTCTTCTCTCTCACCTTTCTTGGAATTTGTTTTAAAACCATAATTTCCTTTCCTCTGTATTCAAGTTTTCTATCTCTTATTTTCTGGAGTATTTGAAATCTCAGTACTTTTTCGTTAAACCTTACATATACTTCTCTTGGGAGTGCATTTCAAGTCACATATCTTGTATTTACTCGAAAGGTCTATACCATCTCTCACCAGGTCTTGGGGCATCTCCAAAGTCTCAGCCAAAATTTCAGGTATTATTAAAAGCATATTCTCTCCCTTTTCTTCTATTATATTTTGAAATCTTAGGAAGTATCCAGCTCAATCCATCTCCCATCCTATTCCAGTGCTTTCTTTTTCCACGTCACTCAATCTGGAATCGAAATCTTTGTCTTTCTTATCTCTTTCTTCAAATCTTTCTTTCATCTCACATATGGATTCCTCCTGTTTTTTCATAGATTCCTCCTGTTTAATCATCCACTGCTGCATCGTTTCCATTTTTCCTTCTGTCAAGGCTGTTTTATTTTCTATATTCTTTATTTTTTTCCCCGTGTCTTCAGATTTCTTTACCAGTGTATCTAATTTTCGTTCCGTGCTTTCCTTCCCCATCCGTAGTTCTTGCAGGAGCATCTCAAGTGTTATACCTTTCTCCTTTTCTTGTTTTTCTTGGTGGAGCATCGCCTGTATTGTCCTTTGCCCTCCTGCTGACAAGGGCGTTAAAGTCATTGTTGCTGAGCCTGCCGGTGTTGTCTTCCTACTCATGTTCCAGATTTTATTCTTTCTCTTTTAAGCTGTACTTTAGTCTAATAGAAAATTGGCTATTATAGAGAAGGTAGGGGGAGTAAATATGGACTAAGAAAGAAAGCAATGAAGGAAAGGGAAAGTAAGAAGAGAAGAAGGAAGGGAGAAAAAAAGAAAAGCAAAAGAAAGAGGAGGATTGTCAGGGTTCGCTTCTTCTATTACTCAAGAAAGACCACACTTAAGCATATTTCAGAATGTTTAAGGTTACTTTTACTGAATACAGAAGAACAGCAAACGAAGGTCAAGCAGGGAGTGACTAGTTTAGGTGTGAAGCATGTATATCAAAGCATAAGCCAACCCCAATAACCCATGCCCTCTACAATAGTGTCCAATGCAAATTTCTCCAGGACATCAGGTGGGCATTACGTCCAGAGCAGTCATCAGAATGGAATGTGATACCATTAGGTTTGAGATATCACCAGCTCATACCATCTTCCTCCAGCGCACATAGTTAACCCAAGACCCACCCTCCCCGTTTCCATGGCAGCCAAGCATGCAGCAAAGCGAAGGCTGACATCCGGACCTCCTCCAGAAGGAGGGGATTCAGTCCTGAAAAACAGACGACAAAGACAAAATCACACAACAACATAGAAAATGGGAGAAGAGAGGTTAGGGTTTGTTAGGATATTTGGCATAGGATTGTCTCAGTAGTTTCGGGGCTTTCACATGTTGTTTATCCACCCATTCATTATGGGACGGAGGAAAATCCTTCCAAACTACCAGGTACTGTATTTTATTTCTATGCACTCTGGAATCTAAAATGTCACGGACTTCATAATGTTGTTGTCCATCCACCACTAGGGGTGTGGGAGCATCAGGATGAGGCTTACAAAGATGTGACAAACGTTCAGGTTTCAACAAGTGGACATGGAAGACTGGGTAGAGGCGTCGGTAGGTTTTAGGTAGGTCCAATCTAACGGAAACAGAGCTGATTATCTTAGTAATCGTGAAGGGTCCCACAAACTTAGGACCTAGTTTCTTGCATTTCTGAGGACTGTCCAAATGTCTAGTAGAGACATATACACGATCTCCAACTTTGTATTGTGGCGGAACAGCTCGTTTTTTGTCGGCGTAAAGCTTATGAGATTGATGGGCATCATCCAATGTTTTTCGTATAATGGGCCAAACAAAAGACAGTTTACCACAGGGGTCCCCAACCCCCGGGCCACGGACCGGTGCTGGTCCGTGGCTGGGTGGGAGCCGGGCCGCAGGGCTGGATAGGAGGAGGAGGGAGGAGGGGGCAGCCCCCTGAGCAGAGCACGCGGGAGAACGCAGGCGCGGCTGTTCGCGCCGTTGGAGTGTGGCTCTTCCTCCTCCCTCGTCGACGGAGGGACTCCTGGGCACCGCCGGACCGGCCACCGATTCCCTCTCCTGCTGGCATGCCGGCCACTCGTTTTCTTCCAGGGGCTGCGGAGGCTCCGCGGGCGGGGAAGGGAACTGGCGGCCTTAGCTCCGGCGGCGCACAGGAGTCCGTCCGTCGACGAGGGTGGAGGAAGAGCCCCACCATCCTCCTGCGTTCTCCCGTGTGCTCTGCCCAATGGGCTGCCCCCTCCTCTCTCCTCCTCCTCTCCAGCCCGGCTCCTACCCAGCCACGGAGCCTGACCAAGCGAATGAGCGACCAAGCGCGGTAGGCGGACTGAGGAGGCTGGGGGGGACGATGACGACGACAGACACACATAGAGAGACAGAGAGAGGGAGGGAGGGAGAGAAAGATAGACAGAGACACAGATTGAGTGAATGCAAGACAGACAGACACACACACACACACACAGAGTGACAGAGATGGGCGGATGAAGGAAAGAGACAGAAAGAAAGAAAAAGAAAGTGGGAGAGTGAGAAAGACAGACAGAGAGAAAGAAACAGAAAGGAAAGAAAGAGACAGAAAAAGATACAGAAAGAGAGAAATAGAGAAAGAAAAAGAGAGAAAGAGGGAAAGAGAAAAAGAAAGAAAGAAATAAATAAAGAGAAAGGGAAAGAGAGAGAAAGAAAGAAATAGCGAGAGAAAGAAAGAGAGACAGAGACAAAGAAAGAGAATGAGAGAGAGAGAGAGAGAAAGAAAGAAAGAAAAAGAGAAAGATAGAAAGAACTTATGACCACAGTTGAGGCCAAGATCATTGTTAAGTGAGTTTCACATTTTCCAAGTTGGCCACGCCCACCCAGTCACATGACTGCTGAGCCACTCAACCGGTCTGCAGAATTTTCTTTAAAATGAAACCGGTCCCTGGTGCAAAAAAGGTTGGGGACCCCTGGTTTACCACTCCAATCCACAAGAGAATGAATTGTAGGAGGTTCATGCGGAAGCTCGGGGATTGGTACAAAGTCCTGACCATAAATTACTTTGAACGGGGTCATGCCGGTACTACTATGAACTGAGTTATTATACGCTACCTCAGCATGAATTAGGAGGTCAGCCCAATCATCCTGTTGGAAGTTGATAAAACAGCGCAAGTATTGTTCCAGAACGGAATTAGCCCGTTCACAGGCCCCATTAGTCTGTGGGTGGTGGGAGGAGCTTAAGCCCTGGGCGGAGCCAATCAGTCTCAGAAATTCCTTCCAAAATTGCGATATAAATTGAGTACCCCTATCTAAGATGATACGCTTCGGGACGCCATGCAGGCGATAAATGTGAGTAAGAAAGAGCTTAGCCAAAGATTTAGCGGATGGAATTTTGGAGCATGGTACAAAATGAACTTGCTTGGAGAACAAATCGGTGACCACCCATATGACAGTAGAACCTTGGCTACTTGGAAGATCAACAATAAAGTCCATAGAAATTTCCTTCCAAGGAGCCTCCGGCCGCGCTACAGACTGGAGCAGACCGTGGGGCTTTCCTGGAGAACGTTTGGAGGCAGCACAAACTGGGCAACTGGCAATATAGGATTCAACGTCCTTTTTGAGGGAAGGCCACCAAAATTGGCGTTTCACTAAATGTATAGTCTTTACAAATCCAAAATGTCCGGCAAGTCTGGAGTCATGAGCTTTTTGTAACACAAAAGGCCGCAGAGTAACGGGGACATAAATTTTAGATCCAATCCAGGGTAGATCATCTCTGACGGTACAGTCCCCAGAGTGCGTGGAATACCAATCGTCGGTAAGGAGTTCAGACTTAATCCTAGCAATCAGGTCTGCAGGCGGTCCAGATTGGACTGTGGAGTGACTCCTGGTCACGACTGGGGCCACCATTGCAGTTTGCGGAATTACAGGTTGAACAACCGTGAGTTTAGAATTGTCGTACTGAGGTAGTCTGGATAGAGCATCAGCCATAAAAAAATTTCCCCCAGGGATGTATTTGAGAGTAAAGTTGAAACGATGGAAGTAGTGAGCCCAGCGCACCTGCTTTGGGGACAATTTACGGGACGTCGTTTGTGACTCCAAATTTTTGTGATCAGTCCAGACTTCAAACGGGTGAGGGGCTCCCTCTAGAAAATGACGCCAAGTCATGAGGGCCCAACGAACAGCAAATGCTTCTTTTTCCCAAATCGCCCATCTTCTTTCAGTGTTGGACAACTTACGGGAAGTGTAAGCACAGGGTTGTAGTTGGCCCTGTTGGTTGTACTGTAATAAGACGGCTCCGACAGCCACATCACTAGCGTCCGCTTGAATCACGAACGGGGCATTGACATCTGGATGTTTCAGAACAGGTTCTGCTGCAAATAGGCGTTTCAGCTTCTCAAATGCCGCTTGGCATTCCATAGTCCAGTTCAAAGGCGAACCCGGTCGTGGTTTGGCCTCCCCGTTCATTTTGAGTAGGTCCGTGATAGGCAGAGCAATGCTAGCAAAAGAAGGGATAAATTGGCGGTAAAAGTTGGCAAAACCCAAAAAACTTTGTAATTGCTTACGAGTACGAGGAGGGGCCCATTCCGTGACAGCTTTAACCTTTGCAGGATCCATTTCAATTCCTTCAGACGAGATGCGATAGCCCAGGTAGTCAATTTTCTCTTGGTTAAATTCACATTTAGAAAGTTTAGCATAAAGTTCAGCAGCTCTGAGTTTATGCAAAACAGAACGGACTAGTTTTACGTGTTCATCACGTGTTTTTGTGTATATGACGATGTCATCAAGATAGACGATAACGCCCTTGTACAGGTGCTCATGCAGGACTTCATTGACCAGTTGCATAAAAACAGAAGGCGCCCCTTGGAGGCCGAATGGTAACAACTTAAATTGAAAGCACCCTAAAGGGCAGTTAAACGCCGTTTTCCACTCGTCTCCTTTAATTCTTATTCAGTAATAAGCTTCTCTGAGATCGAGCTTAGTAAATTTTTTGCCTGTAGCTAGATGTGCCAACATGTCCTTCAGGAGTGGTAGTGGGTAGACGTTGTGCTCACAGATAGTATTCAAAAATTTATAATTTTGCACAAGACGAAGAGTGCCATCTTTCTTTTCTCTAAACATTACGGGGGCGGCCACATGAGGTCTAGCAGGTTCAATGAAACCCCTTTCTAAGTTCTTGTCAATAAATTTGCGAAGTTCAACCATTTCGCGGGGTGTCATAGAGTAAATGCGAGGCTTGGGAAGTTGCACCCCTGGGAGGAAATCAATAGAACAGTCTGTAGCCCGGTGGAGGGGAAGAGTGTCACAGGATTTTTCACTAAAAACATCTTTAAGGTCCCAGTACTCCTTAGGGATTTTATCTTCACCTGGTATCACTTCTAGATTGGGAACAGCCAGGCCAGAATTAACAGGTTCTTGGAGAGGAGTTTGCTCAGTCAGAGGCTGCCCATTGGGAGGCAGGGGCAGAGTGACTGGCATATTGTTAGGCAAAGGCAAAGGAATGCGAACCCACCCTTCTTTCCAATCAATTAGAGGGTTCCACTTCCGTAGCCAATTGAGTCCCAGAATGACTGGGTTGTCAGCAATGGGGGCTACAATAAAGTTAATGGTTTCCTGATGGGTGTCACCAATAGACACTTGAATCGGTTCAGTTACATACAGTGCTGGATTACCATCTGCTACAGTACCATCCATTTGGCAGAAAGCTATAGGAACTTTTAAGTTTTTTAGGTGAAATCCCATTTGTTGTACTAATTCCTGGCTGATGAGGCAACGTGAACAGCCAGAATCTAAAAGGGCCGGTATTTTACAGTTGCGGCCACTAGATGGAGCCAAAAGATGCAAAGGAATAGTAAGGGGCCCAGAATGGGGACTCACCCAATTGTCATCAGAGGAGGAGGTTTCCTTCTCCCAGTCATCAGGTTCCTGCTTCTGCTGGTCACCGGTAGACAGATCTAGAGGCTCCGCTCCAAACATCACAGGTTTAGTGCGCATGCTCGGGAGTTTCGCGGGCTTTTTTCCTTCAGTTGAAGATAGCGGGCATGGCTTTTGCTTCATTTTGCAGTCATTGGCCCAATGCCCCTCCTTCCCACAGCGAAAGCAAGCACCAGAACGAGGTTTAGCAGATCTTCGCTCTTTACTTTGTTTTTGGTAGTCCCTCCCGTAAGATTGGGGGGGGGGGGAAATCCCATACTCTCTTTCCTTTTCAAGATCAAACAGGGGTTTTCTTCGAGCTAGATCTATTTCTACATCACCGGAAAGCTGATACCAATCCGCAAGGGAATGGGGCGTGCGCCGGTTGATGCAGCTCTGATATATGGTTGGGTTTAAGCCTTCCGTATAATTATCGATAAGGGCTTCTTCACTCCAACCCCTCATATAAATTGCAAGTTCTCGAAAACATTGCGTGTAAGCTTGAACTGATTTATTTCCCTGGCGCAGATTCTTCATTTCAATCTGTGCCTTTTTATGAAGGAGGGGGTCTTCGAATCGCCTCCTAAGAGCAATCATAAATCTATCAAAATTCACCATTAGTGGGGAATGATCATTGTGTAATGACACTATCCAATCAGAGGCTGTATTTTCCAGCGCCAGAGACACAATTCTTATCTTTGATTCATCATCTCTCAAGTCGTCGGCAAACTGTTTAACATAGTTGCTGACTTGCAGTAAGAAAAATCCTAACTCAGTAGGGTTCCCCCCAAACTTAATCCCCAGGGGGGGAAGTCTTGCCGGCCTGCGAGGCGGAGGAGTTGGCTCTCCCTGTTGGGATTCTCTAAAGGTTCCCGCGGGTGGTTGGGGGCTCCCTCCTCGTTGTTCCTGGGGGGGGGGGTCTCTTGCTGTTGTTTCATTCCTCCCCACTCCGAAGGATGAGGATTCCCCCCCACATTTTCTCTAGAGTTTCCTTTCTTTCGTCCGCTTTTTGGAGTAAATCATTTGCCATCTCTCCCAAGTCCCTCTCTTCCTTTAACAATTCTGCCAGGGGGGGGAGGGGAGTAGGCATGCTGGCGCCTTGTGGTTGTGACCCCGGGGCCGATGTCCTCTTTTACAATTTCCTTCATTCCCACTCCCTCGGACCAACGATGGCGAGTTGATCTTTCTTCGGGATTTGGTTCCATGTTAAGGCCAGCTAATAATTTCATTACTGACCTGGATTCCTCTTTTAGAGCAGTTGGGTGAGAGGCGGCCTCTCCCATCGGTTCTTCTTTCCCGAGCTCCGACATCTGGTTCCGGGGTTTATTGTTTTATTTGTCTCCCTGCTTTATGTCAGGGTTCGTTTCTTCTATTACTCAAGAAAGACCACACTTAAGCATATTTCAGAATGTTTAAGGTTACTTTTACTGAATACAGAAGAACAGCAAACGAAGGTCAAGCAGGGAGTGACTAGTTTAGGCGCGAAGCGTGTATATCAAAGCATAAGCCAACCCCAATAACCCATGCCCTCTACAATAGTGTCCAATGCAAATTTCTCCAGGACATCAGGTGGGCATCACGTCCAGAGCAGTCATCAGAATGGAATGTGATACCGTTAGGTTTGAGATATCACCAGCTCGTACCATCTTCCTCCAGCGCACATAGTTAACCCAAGACCCACCCTCCCCATTTCCTTGGCAGCCAAGCATGCAGCAAAGCAAAGGCTGACAAGGATAGAACATAAAAAAGAAGGAAAAGGGAAAAGGGAAAGAAGAACTTTAAAAAAAATATCTCCACGTAATTCCACAGTGTAAGATCCGAAGAAAAAATAAGATAAAAATTAAAAGGACAAAAAACAACTGTACATATAGTTCAAAGGTTACAATCTTTGGCCTAAAGTGGTAAAGCTGGTAAAAGAAGGAAAAAAGAAACAACAACAAAAAGTAAAACAATAGAAGAATAAAAGTTATCTCCTTTTAAACACGGTAGTCCCAGGCTACAGCCAAATCATATAGTCCAAAAATATCAAAAAAAACCTTCAAAAAAAAACCCTTTCTTTCTACCTTGATGTAAAAGCCTCCCAAGGTCACTCCAGCTCCTGTTTGATAATTCCTCTCATTCACTCTCCTTGCTAAGTAGCCAGAGTCTGGTATTTCCACAAGAGGTGTTTGAATAGGCAACTATGTTTGATAATCCAGCCTTGCGGCCATGAACAGTAAAATTTCCCTAAACAAATCTGGCTGTCAAGGTTTGAAAAATTAAAAGGAGAATTCAAGTTTAAAAAAAAAAAGGACAGTCTAAGAATTAAAAGCAAAATAGCAAAATATTAAAAAGAGATAGTAACTTAAAAAAATCGTCTCTAATAATTAAGTAAATAAATTCATTCCATTCTTTCTGGTCAGAGTAGGAAAAAAAAGGCTCCCAGCCAACAATCCACATTCACTTTTAGCGAAAGTCCAGACTGGCTTCTGGTTTATAAAAAAAAAGGAAACGGAGAAACCAGGACGTTTACAATTAACAATTCCGCCGCTTCAATTCAGGCAACTTCTATTTTAACTTAAATTTCCATCTCAGGGTGATCTCTTACGAAGTAATAAATTTAAATAAAAAGACTCTCTCACCAGACGACATGTTGATTAGTTGCTTTGTTCTCTCAGGGCAGTCAGTGGGTGAATTCCGGCATAGCCTTTGATCCTTTAACACTGGGACGGTCTAAAAATAGACCCAAGTCATCCCGTACAGAAAGGGGAATTCCCAGAGACCCCAGAGATGCTCGCAAAGTCTCTGGAGGTCAGGGAGAAACCCCTGTTTCCCAGCGTTTTAGTGCCACCCAATGATTGTGTGGATCAGCTGTGAGCCGTACGATTGTTGGAAGCTTCCCCCCCCCCACCCACTTTTTAAAGCATTTAATCCAGGAGGATTTCATCCCTAGTTTCACCCCCACAGTATTTTTTTTTCTTCAGAGAGTAAGTCATCTGTGTAGCAAGTTTGGTTGAAATGGCTTGAGGCATTCCAGAGTTATGCTGGGACATATATATGCCCAGCCAGCCAGCCAGCCAGCCAGCCTTTACATATATGTATGTGTTTGTATATGCATGTATATATAGATATAGATATATTAATACCATGAAAACAAATGTTATAAATTTAGATGATTTTTTTTAGTATATGAAAGGAGAGATACTCCTGTTGTTTTGTGAGAAAGCACCAAGTTAGTTGAAAAAAAGACAAGTATTGTTCTTTACCAAAAATGGTTAAAATTTTATTAAAAATATCTGCAAACACATAAAAAGAGAGAAAAGGATATCTTGTAGAGCAGTAGTCTTATGTGAAGATTTAGATTTGTTCATTTAACAATAGTTATGTGCTTTATTTGTAGTGGAAATTAAACCCTATAAACCCTATAAATAATAATAATAATAATAATAATAAATTTATTTATATACCGCCTCCTCTCCCCGAAGGGACTCGGAGCGGTGCACAGGGAATAAAACCAATATATAATACATAAAAAAAATAAATAGTTAAGAAACGAATTAAACAATTGTCCCTGCGCTAAAATCCCTTAAATTATACTAAAACCCCTAAAGCCCTATAAAAATAAAATAAATAAGTTTATGTGCTGAAATTAATTCTTCAAATACAACTTTTGATAGTGAAATACATGCTCACATATATTAAAAAGGCAGGTTCTTTGGGCGAAGTACATTTTGTAGAAGACAGCATGTATTTCCACCCTTATAGAGCCTTTTTTGTCAACTGTAAGAACATGCAATAGCTATTTTCTCCTTCTGTTAGTTTCTAGCTCACAGATGTGCAATTCAGAAGAACAAAGACTTCATCAAGAATATGAGTCTCCAAGAACAATCTTATCCTAATGTTGTTATTTGAACACATAAGAGTGAGCTTAACCCACCACCTAGGAGACTGAGGGATGCAAAGCAATGGCTTTTACAAAAATTAAACTTAGATTAAAATCTTTAAAAAAAATGGCATACAAAAATAGTTTTGCACTGAGGTTTGTGCATCGAAGTCTAGTTCCTTTTCGCCATAGTTATGCAAAAAGCATTTTAATTGTGATGCTACAGAAGATTCTGAAACACTTTCAGTTGACTCATATCTAAATCTAAGTGCTCTTGTACTTTCTAGCATAAGTTATTTATACCCTAGCTTCTGAAATAATAAAAAATTCTATAGTTTGATCCTCTTAGTGGTTCTGAGGAATGTGTAACATATGCTTAAATCTGAAAAATGTAGTCTTTCTTCTCTAACTGGTTAGTTTTTTCAGAAATGAACCACCTTTCTCAAAGTACATTTAGGTAAAAGGTAAAGAGTAAAGGTTTCCTCTGTCCACTTGTGTCCAACTCTAGAGGGTGGTCCTCATCTCTGTTTCTTAGCCAAGGGAACCAGCATTGTCTGAAGAAACCTCCATGCTCATGTAGCTGGCATGGCTATACACTGAGATGCATGTAAGCTGTTACTTCCATTTAGTAAATTAATATGTATCGTCATGTTGTCTCATTGCCTGCAAATATGATTAAGATGCCAGAATACCTGTCAGGTCCGAGATATTTCTACAGGGACACTGGCATTTTGGTGGGAGGAGGAGGGGAGGAATGGAGTGATCCATATATGAAGTTTCTGTTTCTTGCATTACTGTTGATGATCTCTGGAGGGCACGGGATAGAGGTTGTTCCTCTATCCTAGTCCTATTAGACCTCTCAGCGGCTTTTGATACCATCGACCATGGTATCTTATTGCACCGATTGGGGAGGTTGGGGCTGAGAGGTACTGTTCTGCGGTGGTTCTCATCCTACCTCTCTGGTCAGTCGCAATGGATGTTGACAGGAGGGCAGAGGTCGGCCCCGAGGCCCCTCACATGTGGGGTTCCTCAGGGGTTGGTCCTCTCGCCACTTCTGTTCAACACCTACATGAAGCCGCTGGGCGAGATCATCCGTGGTTTTGGGGTGGAATACCATCTGTATGCTGACGACACCCAGCTGTACATATCCACCCCAAACCACCCCAACGATGCCGTCGAGGTGCTGTCCCGGTGCTTGGAGGCCGTACGGGTCTGGATGGGTAGTAACAAACTCAAGCTCAACCCATCCAAGACCGAGTGGCTGTGGTTTCCGGCACCCCGGTTGAGCCAGATAAGTCCAACACTGGCTATTGGGGGCGAACAACTGGCCCCCATGGAGAGGGCGCGCAACTTGGGTGTCCTCCTGGATTCCAACATCACTGGACTTAATACCTCTTCTAGTTGTTTATAAAATTCTACTGGTAACCCATCGGGCCCTGGTGTTTTATTATTATTTTGTTTCTTAATCGCTTCTGTCAATTCCATCATGATCATCAATTCATTCAACATATCTTTAACTGTATCCGGTACCTTAGGAAATTCAGATTGTTCCAAATATTGTTGTATTTTATTTTCCATGATTTCTTCCTTATCATACAATTTCTCATAGTACTCTTTTTTTTTATAGTGAAGGGTCCCTTTCTCTACAATTATCATTTCCCCCCTCTTTTTTCAGTTTGAATGCCAACCATCTTCCAGGCTTATTCGTATTTTCAAAAAAAATTGTTTTGCACTTTTAATTTTTGTGCCAATTCTTCTTTTTCTAATAAGTTCATTTTATGTTTTATTAAGTCTACTTGATTTTTCAATTCCTTATTTGTGATTCTCTCTATAATTCTAATTCCAATCTTTTGTATTCTTCTTCTAATATTTACTTGTTTTGTTTCTTCTTATTTTTCTTTCCCATGTATGTTATAACTAATCCCCAGCTATATGCTTTAACAGTATCCCATACAATTTGCAGGGAGGTCTCTTCCTTCCTGTTCTCTTTGAAGAAAAAAATCCAGTTGTTTTTCCATCTTTTGTATAAATTCTTTTCTTGCAGTATTGCTTGATTTAACGTCCATCTCCATTTTCTTTTTTGTCCTTTCCATACAACTTTCATCGGATTGTGATCTGCCCAAACATTAGATTCTATTTCTATTGTTTGCACATATTTTAATTTCTGATGTCATCCATACAGTATCTATTCTGGACCAGGACACATGCCTGTTGGAATAGATTAGAACAACTATTGATTTTTCTTAGGGTTTTTCTTAACATCTTGCATTCCTATTTCTTCCATCATTTTAAAGAAAAATTTGGGGAGTGTTTTCCTCTCCCACTCTAGCTTCCCTGCTCAATTGCTAGCCTTCTTTAGTTCAGAAGTAGCCATGTGGGAGAGGAGGAGGAGGAGGCTGAGGGAGGAGGGGGTTTCCCCCTGAGGTTTTAAAGTCCTGGGGTTTTTCTTGCTTCACGGTGCAGCTCTGGGCCGGAAGAAAAGGAGGTGGGAGTGGAGGAGGCAGTAACTGGGGGTTGTAAGAGTCCTCTCACTTTGGATTCGTCGTGTGTGTGTGTGTGTGTGTGTGTGTGTGTGTGTGTGTTTTGTAAGGTGAGCATTTTGCTAAGGATCTTTCCCACTCTAGCCTCCCTGCTCAATTGCTAGCCTTCTTTAGTTCAGAAGTGGCCACGTGAGAGAGGAGGAGGAGGAGGCTGGGGGTTTTCTGTTGTTATTTCATTGCCTATGTTCCAGGACCTAAATTGCTTCGCTGTGCAATTACCAGAGTACGCCTGTTTAACTTAATAGCTTTTCTCCAGGTCATGACTGTTTCCATCATAAATCAAGAAAGAACACACTTAATACCTTGTAGACCAAATGGTAGAACTTTAAACTGGAAACAACCTAACGGGCAATTAAAAGCTGTTTTCCATTCATCACCTTCTTTAATCCTAATCCTATAGTAAGCTTCTCTGAGATCCAGTTTTGTAAAAAAAAATTCCTTTCGCTAGATTGGCCAGCATATCTTTCATGAGGGGGAGGGGGTAGACATTTTCAGTGCAGATCGTGTTCAAGTTCCTGTAGTCCACCACTAGGCGGAGTTGGCCGCCTTTCTTCTCCCTGAACATAACAGGGGCCGCCACTTGAGGTCTAGCAGGTTCAATGAACCCTCTTGCTAAGTTTTTGTCAATAAACTTGTGCAATTCCACCATTTCTCCTGGTGTCATGGAGTAAATGCGTGGTTTAGGTAGTTGTACTCCAGGGAGGAAATCAATGGTACAGTCTGTGGAGCGATGGCGTGGTAGTTTATCAGAAGATTTCTCGCTAAAAACTTCTTTCAAATCCCAATATTCTTTAGGTATCTTTTCCTCTCCTGGTATGTGTTCCAAAACGGTTGCCACTTGGTCCGTTGTTACGTTTTCACTGTGATTGATGGGTGTTGGGGTGGGGTCCACAGTCATAAGTGGTGGCGGGGAAATTAGGGGAAGACGTATCCACCCTTCCTTCCAATCTATGATTGGGTTCCACTTTCTTAGCCATGTTAATCCCAAAATAATTGGGTTATCTGCAATTGGGGCAACAATGAAATGAAGGGTTTCTCTATGGTGATCGCCAATGGTCACCTCAATAGGTTCTGTAACAAATTGTGCTGGACCACCCCCCGCGACTGAACCATCCATTTGGCAAAATGCGATAGGGACTTTCAAAGTCTTAAGGCGAATTCCTAGTGTTTGTACTAGATCTTGGCTTATAAGGCAGCGCAAATATCCAGAATCCAAGAGGGCTAATGATTCTGAGAAATGGCTATTAGAGGGAGTTTTAAGTTTAAGGGGAATAGTCATGGGGCCCGACCGGGAAGTCACCGAGTGTTTATCTGTCCCCTCGTCAGATTCGGCCTTCTTCTCCCAGTCATTCGGCTCCTCTCCTGGTGTGTCATAGGTGGCAGTGAGGTCAAGTGGTTCCATTCCCGACATAGCTGGTCTGGTACGGAGGTCAGGTCTTCTGGTGCTTTTGCCCATTTCATTGGCTGGCTTGGGGCGGGGTCTCGATGTCATTCTGCAAGCATTTGCCCAATGCCCCTCCTTTCTGCATTTAAAACAGGTGTACTGTGGGGTTTGTTGTGGGGTCCACCCCACCCTTCTCTTACGCTGTCGGGATGGGGTAGGGGCGCTTTAAAACCTCTATCAGTGGAATGAATATTAGTATGTCTGAGTAAATCAATTTCTACATCAGAAGCCAAGTCGTACCAATCTTCGAGCGTTCGCGGGTTGTGTCTGTTGATACAGCTCTGATATAGATCAGGATGTAAGCCCTCAATGAAAATGTCGATAAGGGCGTCCTCACTCCAACCCCTCATGTAAACAGATAATTGCCGAAAACGCTGGGAATATTCTTGGACTGGTTGATCATTCTGGCGTAATGTCCTTAATTCGTAGCGTGCCTTTCGTTCTATGTGTGGGTCTTTGAATCACCTTCTGAGGGCGAACCTAAATCTGTCGAAATTTCTCATCAGAGGGGAGTTATCGTTATGTAGGGACACGACCCAATCTGCTGCTTTCTTTTCTAAAGCCAGACAAACAACTCTAATCTTTGCTTCATCACTTGGCAAATCAGTTGCAGCTTGTTTCATATAATTGCTGACATGCAGAAGGAAAATTCCTAATTCCTTTGCTTCACCCCCAAATTTAACTCCCAATGGAGGGACAGTGGTCATTCTGGGTGGGCCATTGTGCTATTCAGTGGGTTTTCTGAACTGCTCAAAAAGTTAGCTATTGGTTTGCCAAAACCAGTGCTAAATGGCTGAATCCCACCACTGATAAGCGGTGTCATGATAACAGTATTCCAGTACTTGAGGGGCTGCCACAAAGAAGAGGGGATCAAATTATCCTCCCAAGCACTGGAGGGAAGGACAAGAACCTATGTGTCTTGTAAATGTAGACAGTAATATAATCCTGTGATCCTTATGAACTCTAGTGGATACATATGCTTCATGTTGAAGAACTTAATAAGTTGGAGATTTGCTTGACTGAGAAAGTCACAAATGCTGTTTCATTTGTGTCCTTAGGTTATTCTTTAAAGGCCAATGATCCATGTCAGGATCATGATAATAGATAAGAAGAAAAACATGTTATGGCATGTCTGTTGTTACCAGTTTTTATAGAATAGTTCATTATGAAAAGAAATATAAGAAAGAAAAAATACAAATTATAATTTATTATTTCCCTCTGTCCAAATACCTTTCTCAGACCAAAAAATTATATTGTTTTGCTGGTTTTGATTAATTACTGAATATTTCAGTACATAGATAAATTTTAAAAACTTTGGTGAGAAAGTTGCTAAAGTGCAGTATTACAGGCAAATTCTGCCCACAGTCTGGAGTTCAGTCCTGATGGGGCTCAAAGTTGAATCAGCCTTACGTTCTTCCAAGGTTGTTAAAATTAGGACTCAGATTGTTGTGGGCAATATGCAAATAATGATTATATTGTAAACCACCTAAAGAATGCTGTAAAATATTATGGAGTGGTATATACTGTAAGTCTAAGTCTATTACTATGGTATTTATTCCAGGAAATGTTTCCTAAAGTTCAGTCCTATTAAGTATAGGCTAAAGCAGTAATAGTCAACCTGGTCCCTACCACCCACTAGTGGGCATTCCAGCTTTCATGGTGGGCGGTAAGGGTTTTGTCCGATACTGAAGTACTTTCCTTTTTTAAAATTTAATTGACTTCCCTACTTTATAAATCACCATTACTGTGGAACCGGTGGGCGGTTAGAAAATTTTACTACTAACAGAGATACAGAAGTGGGCGGTAGGTATGACGGCTGTGGCCAGGGGTGCTTTTTATCAGGTTCGCTTGATTCGCCAATTGCACCCCTTTCTGGATCATGATGCTCTACGCACGGTCACTCAAGCCCTCGTCACTTCCCGCCTGGACTATTGCAATGCTCTCTACATGGGGCTCCCCTTGAGGTGCACCCGGAGGCTCCAGTTGGTGCAGAATGTGGCCGCGTGGGGGATTTTGGGAGCCTCAAGATGCTCCCACGTGACACCTCTCCTGCACGAGCTGCACTGGCTGTCTGTGGCTTTCCGGGTGCGCTTCAAGGTATTAGTAACCACCTTTAAAGCGCTCCATGGCAAGGAACCTGGTTACCTGCAAGACTGCCTCCTGCTACCAAATACCTCCCACCGACCAGTTCGCTCCCATAGAGTGTGCCTCCTCAGGGTACCGTCAGCCAAACAATGTTGGCTGGCGACCCCCAGGGGGAGAGCCTTCTCTGTGGCAGCCCCTGCCCTCTGGAACGATCTGCCCCCCGACCTTCGTACGATCACCGAACTGCCTCTTCTGTCGGGCCCTGAAAACGCACCTATTTCGTGCGGCCGGCCTGGTGTAGTTTTCTTTTAATTCGATTGTAATTTTTTAATTGATTTTAGTTGATTTTATTAACTGTTTTTATATGGTTATCTGGTTTTTAGAATGGGCCCTTAAATTTAATTAGTTTTTAATGTATTTTAATGTATTTTTGTATCGGATGTTTTACTGTTTTATTATGCCTGTTCACCACCCTGAGTCCTGCAAGGGAGAAGGGCGGTATACAAATTTAATAAAAATAAAAGTAAAAAGTAAAGGTATAAAAAGGTTGACTATCCCTGGGCTAAAGCTTTCCTGAATTTAGTGGTATTTGTTGGGGTGTGTGTAGGTTATTTATTTCAATTATTTATAACATTTCCCATCTTAAAAATAATCTCAGTAGTAAATGTAAAGTAAATGAATAATGTACAAGACTAAATTTGGAATAATTACTAAATATTCCAATCAGAAATTTGTTTATAAAATCCCCTCACCAAAAAAACTGAAAATGTTTTATACAACAAGATGCTTCATTAATTTCAGGCTTTCCTGGAGGCTTGACCGTTTCTTTTGGTGGTGTGGGTAATATAAAGTAGACCATTTGGTAATGTACCTATGACAAAGATACTTCTGTTAAGCATGTATACTAAAAAAATGATAAGAATTTTATTTCTGAGGATGTACAGTACTTTGTTTACTGGCCTCCCTGTTTCCATTTTATTTTCCTATGATCTTTTGCTTCCTTTTCAATCTTTTGTACTTTTGACTCTAAAAGTACTGTAACTAATTTCTATTACTTCAGATAACAAATGTGCATTGATGCTTTTAAAGCTCAGAAGTTAGGTATTCAGAACTATTGTATAAAATTTTCTGATTTATAAAATATTTTGTTCTCTTTTGGCTTTCTGTAGTTTCAGACTTGGAGTTAAAATGTATAGAATAAAATGTGAGATGGAAATGAATATCTCTTGCTTTTCATCATTAATTTCATCCATTAAAAATGGATTTAACTTTAACTTTCTCCTAACTTAAGAAAGTGAAGACTCTTGAAACAGCCCAAACAAAGAATCCCTAAGACCTCCCCATCCACACAGACAGGCTGTAAGATTTCCTCTCCTAACTTAAGAAAGTGAAGACTCTTGAAACGGAGTATTTCAAAAGGCACCTTTTATTAAGTAGAATGGAAACCGTTAAAGTCAAAGCAACATCTGAATCCCCTTAGGCACTGCTAATGGAATAGAGAGCCCTCCCATTAGTTAGAATGCAGATTTTAGACAATACACAAGTGTGAAGGTGGTTCCTTTATCAATTGCCCTGAGAACCGAATAACCATACACTCCCATGGCTATCTTCTGTTAGACATTAAAGTGAAACGTCCCACATGGCCATCATAAACATTCCCCCAAAAGATGAGGGGGGAATCTCAAGGCATTTTGGCATCAGGAAACCAGTTGTAAAATATCAGTTGTCACAGGCACTGTCAATAAATTGACTCCAAGCCCCCCCCCCCCCATTGAATGGCAGTGTCATTTTTAGGGATCTGATTCAGGCAATACACCAGAATATAAACTGACAGCAAAAAACATTTCTTACTAGCACTACTAGCACTGATGATGTTACCTAGTTAATGAAATGTCTTCAAGAAAACAAGCAAGCTTAGAGAGAACCTAGGAACCCCTCCCCCCACACCCCCCATTGTCAAAGTGTACAGTATGCATTAAAACGTGGACTCTGGGTGTGAGAATATGCTTGAGGTGATAGAATTTTTGGCTTATTGGTATTTGTCAGTCAGTTGCTGATTGCATATTTTTAGGGATCCTTTAACCAAATGCAGATTCAGCCAATCCACAGATGTGAAGATGCCATCCCACCAGCCACCCTGAGAAACAGAATAAACCTACATTCCCATGGCTATCCAAGTGAAACAACCCAAATGGCCATCATTCCTATACATTCCCCAAGAGGGGAGAAGATCCCAGGGGGCTTTGGCACCAGGATAGATGCTATAAAACCCCAGTTGTCACAGGCAATACTAATGAATTGAAACCAAGCCCATCCCTTCCCCCAATTGAATGCCAGTATCACTTTTAGGGATCTGACACCTCCCAAGGAGAAAACAGATATTCTCACATTTTTTTTCTTGTTTTATTCCAGATAGCACAACTGAAGTTTTTACAAACATCTACGTGACCAGTTTTGGACCAGTTTCAGATACTGACATGGTGAGTATGGCAACCGAAATAACCTCTGAGATATATATGATGATAGGGCTGAACTGAAGCAAAAAGCTACCCAGAATCCAGTGCCAGATTTAGGCAAAAGCTAAACAAGCTGTAACTAAGGATCTCACATTCTGCAGAATCTCACAAAATTTCAGATTGGGTGGGGGGAGGGGGAGGGGGATGAGCAACATTTTAAAGTTTTATGCAGCTTCTATGTGTACTTTAGTTTTTCAAATATTGTATAGCAAATTTTATGTACTTTTAAAAATGGTCTCACACACATACACACAAACACACACACACACACACACACACACATACAGGTTTTAGAAAGTTTTAGGTTTTAGATGGATCTCAGCATGTGGATCTGATCCATGTATTAAATCAAAGAAACCACGAAACACAACTGTCCAAAGGACAAATATTTGAAAGTAATATGTACAAGTGTTCAAGAATATATATATGTATGGTTTTACTGAAATACACACACACAGCTGGTAAAGGGGTTTATCTCTGCATGTATTATATGTCTGTTTATAATAATAATAATAATCTTTATTGTCATTGTAAAAATTACAATGAAATTGGTTATATGTATATATAAACCACTGTTAATTGCATAAAGGCTCTTTGTGCTGTAAGTTGTGTTATGCTCCTGGGTATGTATCTGTCATGACTGCTCCCATCATAAATCAAGAAAGAACACACTTAAACTCATTTGGAAAGTTTAAGGCTACTTTTACTGAAAATGATAAGACTGCAGCGAAAGTCAAGCAAGGAATGAAACATTTAGGCGCGCAACCTACGTAACAAAGCATAATCCAACCCTTAGTCTCATTGACCCCAGCATATTGTCCAATGCGAAGTCGGCCACAACATCAGGTGCAGTTCCTTCCCAGGATCATCATCAGAATGGAATGCAGGTCGTTAGCTGAGGTGATAACAACTGTAGCCGTCTATCTCCCTCCTGCCCCCTTAGTAGCTTAGCAACCCCAGCCCTCCCCCCGTTTCAATATGACAGACTATGCAGACAAAAGCAGAGTCTGACATCTGGCCCTCCTCCAGAAAATGCGACGTCAGTCCTGGAATAAAACAGAAGCACACAAAAAACACCAAGAGGGACAGAGAGAAACAGACAATACACACACAAAAACATAACAGTGGTTAAGGCTTGTCAGGATATTTAGCATAAAATTTCTTAAGCACTTTAGGGGCTCGAACGTGGCGTTTATCCATCCATTCGGTGTGGGAGGGAGGGAAATCCCTTCACGACACCAGGTATTGAACTTTATTTCTCCACACTCTAGAATCTAAAACGTCTTTCACTTTGTAATGGGGTTCACCAGCAACGAACAACGGTGGTGGGGGCCTAGATTGTGGTGGCCGAAGATAAGATGTGTGTTCAGGCTTCAACAGATGGACATGGAAAATCGGGTAAAGGCGACGCTAGGTTTTTGGTAAATCCAATTTGACTGACACGGAGCTGATGATTTTAACAATGGGGAAAGGTCCAACATATTTTGGGCCCAGTTTCTTACATTTCTGGGGGCTCTCCAAGAATTTGGTAGAGAGGTAAACACGGTCACCAACTTTATAATCTGGAGGGGCAATTCGTTTCTTATCAGCATACAATTTATGAGATTGGTGAGCATCATCCAGCGTTTTCCATGCCACCGGCCAAAATGACGACATCTTATTACTCCAATCCAAGAGAGAGGGAACAGTAGGAGACTCGTGAGGCAATTCGGGAATAGGCACAAAGTCTTGACCATAGATCAATTTGAAGGGAGTCATACCGGTGCTGCTATGAACGGAATTGTTATATGAAACCTCAGCATGGGTTAACAGGTCGGCCCAATCGTCTTGTTGGTAATTAATGAAACACCGCAAATATTGTTCCAAAACGGAATTAGCTCTCTCACAAGCTCCGTTCGTCTGCGGGTGGTGGGAGGAGCTTAATCCTTGGGAGGACCCAATCATTTTCAAGAATTCCTTCCAAAATCGAGAAGTGAACTGAACTTCTCTATCAGAAATAATACGTTGAGGAACTCTGTGTAGGCGATAAATGTGATTGAGGAAAAGTTTTGCTAGCGCCTTGGTCGATGGGATTCCAGAGCACGGGACAAAATGAACCTGCTTCGAAAACAGATCAGTAACCACCCATATGACAGTGAAAGCACGGCTACTAGGAAGATCCACAATGAAGTCCATAGATATCTCCTTCCAAGGGGACTCCGGACACGCTACAGACTGGAGGAGACCTTGAGGTTTGCCAGGGGAGCGTTTACAAGCAGCACAAACTGGGCAACTAGCAATGTAAGACTCCACATCTTTTTTCATACAAGGCCAGCAGAATTGACGCTTAAGTAAGTGTAGGGTCTTCACGAAACCAAAATGACCGGCGAGACGAGAATCGTGCGCCCTCTGGAGTACCAAGGTACGGAGTTTAGCCGGGACTTAAAGTTTAGAACCCATTCAGGGCAAGTCATCCCGCAAAGTATAGTCTCCACAATGTGCAGCAAACCAGTCATCAGCCTGAAGTTCCTCTTTAATTTTAGAGATTAATTCGGGAGGGGTCTCTGTCTACAGAGTAGAAATACTGCGAGTGGTCACCAGAGCAGCTAAGTCACACACCGGGATGACAGGCTGGATCACCGTAAGCTTAGAGGAATTGTATTGAGGGAGGCGTGATAATGCATCCGCCATAAAGTTTTTTCCTCCAGAAATATATTTCATGGAAAAATTAAACCGACTGAAATATTGAGACCATCGGACTTGTTTAGGAGAAAGTTTGCGAGGAGTTCGGAGAAATTCCAAATTTTTATGATCAGTCCATACCTCGAACGGGTGGGATGCTCCTTCCAAGAAATGCTGCCAAGTCATGAGGGCCCATCGCACTGCAAAAGCCTCTTTTTCCCAAATAGCCCATCTTCTTTCCATATCCGAGAGTTTACGAGAGGTATAAGCACAAGGTTGTAATTCGTCGTTGGAGTTGTATTGGAGTAGAACTGCGCCAACAGCCACATCGCTGGCATCAGCTTGTACGACAAAAGGGGCATTCATGTCTGGGTGTTTCAAAATCGGTTCTGCTGCAAATAAGTGCTTACGTTTTTAGAAGGCTGCTTGGCATTCCATAGACCAGTTGAGGGGTTTATTAGGTCGTGGTTTATCATCACCTTTTGTTTTAAGTAAGTTCGTAATTGGTAGAGCAATACTGGCAAAAGCGGGGATAAATTGGCGGTAAAAGTTTGCAAACCCCAAGAAACTTTGCAATTGTTTATGAGTGCGAGGCGGGGCCCACTCACAGCCTTCACTTTAGCAGGATCCATCTCAATACCTCCTGACGAAATGTGGTATCCGATATAATCGATCTTGCTTTGATGAAATTCACAATTTGAGAGTTTAGCATATAGTTCTGCTGCCCTTAGTTTGTGCAAAACTGAACTGACAAGCTTTACATGTTCTTCACGTGTTTCCGTGTAAATAAGGATATCATTCAGATATACGATAATGCCTTTGTACAGATGCTGATGTAAGACTTTGTTTATCAGTTGCATGAAAACTGCTGGTGCACCTGGGGCCGCCACTCGAGGTCTAGCAGGTTCAATAAACCCCCTTGCTAAGTTTTTGTCAATAAACTTGTGCAATTCCACCATTTCTCCTGGTGTCATGGAGTAAATGCGTGGTTTAGGTAGTTGTACTCCAGGGAGGAAATCAATGGTACAGTCTGTGGAGCGATGGGGTGGCAGTTTATAAGAAGATTACTCGCTAAAAACTTCTTTTAAAACCCAATATTCTTTAGGTATCTTTTCCTCTCCTGGTATGTGTTCTAAAACGGTTGCCACTTGGTCCGTTGTTATGTTTTCACTGTGGTCGATGGGTGTTGGGGTGGGGTCCACAGTCATAGGTGGTGGTGGGGAAATTAGGGGCAGATGTATCCACCCTTCTTTCCAATCTATGATTGGGTTCCACTTTCTTAGCCATGTTAATCCCAAAATAATTGGGTTATCTGCAATAGGGGCAACAATGAAATGAAGGGTTTCTCTATGGTGATCGCCAATGGTCACCTATGGTTCTGTAACAAATTGTGCTGGACCACCCCCCGCGACCGAACCATCCATTTGGCAAAATGCGATAGGGACTTTCAAAGTCTTAAGGCGAATTCCTAGTGTTTGTACTAGATCTTGGCTTATAAGGCAGCGCGAACACCCAGAATCCAAGAGGGCTAATGATTCTGAGAAATGGCTACTAGAGGGAGTTTTCAGTTTAAGGGGAATAGTCATGGGGCCCGACCGGGAACTCACCCAGTGTTTATCCGTCTCCTCGTCAGATCCAGCCTTCTTCTCTCAGTCATTCGGCTCCTCCCCTGGTGTGCCATAGGTGGTAGTGAGGTCCAGTGGCTCCATTCCCGACATAGCTGGTCTGATACGAAGGTCAGGTCTTCTGGTGCTTTTGCCCATTTCATTGGCTGGCTTGGGGCGGGGTCTCGATGTCATTCTGCAAGCATTTGCCCAATGCCCCTCCTTCCCGCATTTAAAACAAGTTGTACTGCGGGGTTTGTTGCGGGGTCCACCCCACCCTTCTCTTACGCTGTCGCAACGAGGTGCGGGGGCTTTAAAACCTCTATCAGTGGAATGGATATTAGTATGTCTGAGTAAATCAAGTTCTACATCAACAGCCAAGTCATACCAATCTTCGAGCGTTCGCGGGTTGTGTCTGTTGATACAGCTCTGATATAGATCAGGATGTAAGCCCTCAATGAAAATGTCGATAAGAGCGTTTTCAGTCTAGCCCCTCATGTAAACAGACAATTCCCGGAAACGCTGGGAATATTCTTGGACTGGCTGATTATTCTGGCGTAATGTCCTTAATTTGTAGCGTGCCTTTCGTTCTATGTGTGGGTCTTTGAATCACCTTCTGAGGGCGAACATAAATCTGTCGAAATTTCTCATCAAAGGTGAGTTATCATTATGTAGGGACACGACCCAATCTGCTGCTTTCTTTTCCAAAGCCAGACAAACAACTCTAATCTTTGCTTCATCAGTTGGCAAATCAGTTGCAGCTTGTCTCATATAATTGCTGACATGCAGAAGGAAAATTCCTAATTCCTTTGCTTCACCCCCAAATTTAACTCCCAATGGAGGAACAGTGGTCATTCTGAGTGGGGGGGGCGGCGGGACTGCTTCCCTTCTAGGACTTTCTTCCCTCCTTCGGCATTGGGGTGGGTGGGGGGAAAACTGCCCTGGTTGTCTCTAGCCGCTGTGTATGCTCATCTTTCTTGGCCAGGTTTCCTCCCGTTCGGGGTTACCCCCAGTGCTTTGCATAATTCCCGAGCTCCCTTCCTTCTGGCACCCCCCCCAAAAACTGGCTTTTTTAGCAAGCTGGCCTGGCCGGAACAAAATAACTTATTAATTTTAATTCCAAATTTATTTTATTTTATATCATGTGTAAATTGTTAATTAATGTATTGCTTATTGCTTATTGGATTCTTTATTTAATCTCTTTAACTTTTTTACTACGTGTTTCTTATGTTGTATGTCACCCTGAGTCCTTTGGAAGAAGGGCGGCATATAAATCCAATAAATCAAATCAATCAAGTCAAATCCTTGTACCAGCTTATCAGGATATTCTCTGGCCAGTTCACATGACATGCCAGGTCTTGGAATTCTTCAGTATACTCTGCCACTGACTGCCACCCCTACTTCACAACTTTAATGCAGTTGTGTGCTTTTGTCAGGTTCACTTCCTCCATTATTCAAGAAAGACCACACTTAAGCATATTTCAGAATGGTTAAGGTTACTTTTACTGAATACAGAAGAACAGCAAACGAAAGTCAAGCAAGGAGTGACTACTTTCGGCGTGAAGCGTACATATCAAAGCATAAGCCAACTCCAATAACCCATGACCCCCACAATAGTGTCCAATGCAATATCCTCCACGATGTCAGGTGGGCAGCACGTCCAGAGCAACCATCAGAATGGAATGTGATACCGTTGGGTCTAGCGATATCACCGACTAGCTCCAACTTCCTCCAGCACACATAGTGAACACAACCCCCACCCTCCCCGTTTCCATGGCAGCCAAGCATGCAGCAAAGCGAAGGCTGACAGCTTTGCAGCCTGCGAGGGGGTCCTCAAAACGTTGCAGGGCCATCATGAAACAGTTGAAGTCCCACAGTTCTGGTGCATGTTGGGTCACCATCCTTCTGGCCGCAGCTCCTTCCAGGGCTAGGGTAACCACTCGCACTCGGGATCCTTGGGTTTGAAAATCATGCCTGTATTCTTGCATGTAGGTGAGCATGTGTGTGTCAGGCCTGCTTCTTCGTTGGCTTAGGAAAGACCACACTTAGACATTGTTTTGAAATGAATAAGGCTCCTTTTACTAAGTAACAATAGCTTACAGACCAAGTAAAGCTGAGAGTGAATAGTTTAGGCGCGAACAGAAAGTATTAAGCTTAAGCCCATCCCAATCCCCAACCCCCCCCCCCTTTGCATTGTCCAATATGCTTTCGTCTCCAACATCAGGTGGGCAGGTCTTCACCAGCCTGGAATGCAGGTCCGTTAACCAAGAGATAACACCAACCATCAACATTGTCCACCAGCAGAACACACTCATCCCAACGCCCCCCACCCTCCCCGTTTCCATGGCAGCTAAGCAGAAAAACTAGCGAGGCTGACATCCGGACCTCCTCCAGGAAGAGCGGGAAATCCGGGACAGCATGCGGAACACGGAAGGCTACACCTGAAAGACAAAGAAGGACAGACAAAACAACAGATAGGAGAGGGGAAAAAAATCAGGGTTTATGCGGATACTTGGCATAAAACTGGCGTACCAGTTTAGGAGCTTTGAGATGCTCTTTATCCACCCATTCGTTGTGAGAAGGGGGAAATTTTTTCCACATGACTAGGAACTGAGTCTTATTTCTGCGGACTGGAGTCCAAAATATCACGGACTTCATAGTGCTGGTGCCCACCCACCATGGTAGGTGCAGGTGTATCAGGCAAAGGTTTGCGGAGATGCGAGGTACGTGCAGGTTTCAGCAGGTGAACATGGAACACAGGGTATAATCGCCGGTAGGTCTTTGGGAGATCCAAATGGACCGACACAGAGCTGATGATCTTGGTTATTGTGAAAGGACCAACAAACTTGGGACCCAGTTTCCTGCATCTCTGGGGGCTATCTAAATTCTTGGTAGATACATAAACTTGATCACCAACTTTGTAGGAGGGGGGAACCGCCCGTTTCCTGTCAGCGTACAATTTGTGCGAGTCATGGGCATCGTTCAAAGTTTTCCGGAGAACTGGCCAGACAGAAGATAGCCTAGAGGACCATTCGGCTAACGAGGGGACTGTCGGCGAGTCATGAGGCAGTTCGGGGATGGGTACAAAGTCTTGTCCATAGATGATTTTAAAAGGGGTCATATTCGTACTGGAGTGAACGGAGTTATTATATGCCACTTCGGCATGTATGAGGAGATCAGCCCAATCATCCTGTTGAAAATTAATAAAGCAACGTAAGTATTGCTCCAAAACGGAATTAAGAATCCCAATTTTTACAGTTTCCCATCAAAATTCATCCCAAGGGAAGGAGTTTTTCTTTCTAATTGCAGGTTTCGGGGTTGGTTGGGAGCGGGGAGGATTTGCTGGGTCCACTGCTGCTGCTGCTGTGCCATCTGCTTGATCAGCAGGACCCAGAGGACGGTAGCCCCCCTTGCATCATCTGCGGCTGCTGCCATTCCCATGCTTCTTTACTGCCATTCTGGCTCCCCCGAGATGTTGAGATTTTCCAACATTTCCATCACCAACTGGGTTACATGTCTCTTCAGACGTTCCTCTCTCAGCGAAGCTTCGTTTAGCCTCCTCTTGTTTAGAGGGGGCTCCTAGCTCCAATTTCCACCCTGGCTTTCAGTTGCCATGGGTGAGGGTGACTCCTCTGGTCCTCCCATCCCAGCTGTCTTTCATCCTGATGCTGATTGACCAGCGGGGCTTTCTGGGGTCCTCCAGGTTCACCTCATCCTCTCCGAGAGTTGAGGGGGGTTGATGTCTCCCTCCAGTATTCAGCTTCCCCTTGCTCACTGTTGTGCTTGGACATGGTTTATTACGGTCCCCTCGGTAGAGCAAAAATTGCTTCTCTGGGCTGACCGTTTTGTATGGATGTTACTTTATGTAAGGGTTCTTCTCCTAATTTAAGAAAGTGAAGACTCTTGAAACGGAGTATTTCAAAAGGAACCTTTTATTAAGACGAATGAAAACCATTAAGGTCAAAGCAACATCTGATTCTCCTTAGGCAATGCAAGTAGAATTTAAGCAGTAGAGACCTCTCCCATTAGTTAGAATCCAGATTTTAGCCAATACACAAGTGTGAAGATGTTTCCTTTATCAAGAACCAAATAAACACATGTAGCAGGGGGGAGGGAATAAATGGAGAGTTTGGGAGGAAGGTGAGAGGACAGGAGGAGTGGGATTTGATAATTTAATTAATTTAATTTAATTTAATTTAATTTAATTTAATTTAATTTAATTTAATTTAATTTAATTAATTTAATTAATTTAATTTAATTTAATTTAATTTAATTTAATTTAATTTAATTTAATTTAATTTAATTTAATTTAATTTAATTATTTAATTTAATTTAATTTCTATATCACCCTTCTCCCTTCTGGGACTCAGGGGGAAGGGGGAACGAGGAACTGGCCTGAGAGAGGAAGCAGGGAGAGAGGAGGTGAGAGGATGGTGAGCCAGGCCTGAAAGAGAAAAAGAGAATAGTATAGCAGAGGCTTCTGTAGGCCAAGCCTGAGGGAAAAGAGTGAATAGTGGGCTATCTGTGGGCCAAACCTGAGGCTTCTGTGGGCCAAGCCTGGGGGGAAAGAGGGAATAGTATAGGAGAGGCTTTTGTGGACCAAATCTGATGTCAACTCGCAAAACATCACCATGACTCTTATCGAGTTGACATAGAGAAATGAGGATTCCAGGCATTCCTGTGGTCAAAGGGGAATTCCAAGCTGGCCTGTAATGCACATGGATAGATTCAATTACGCTGCTAATTGGCTAACATGATTTATTACCAGGCAGAGGGGAGGGGGCACAGTGGGTAAAGTGCAGACACCATTAAATGATTTTCAGTTTTAGCTGCACTGAAGTAACGCCAGGATGTTGATCCTAATAAATGATTGGATTTCTTTTGAACTTTGTCTCGAGCCTCGTAAATGTGTTCGGTTTTCTTCTGGGATCTTCATAGACAGCTAAAACTCAAACTTTTAAACAAAAATAATTTCTGGGTTTCTTGAATGGCTCTCCAAGCACACACCCATGTTTGGGCTGCTTGGAGGGAAAAATCAGGCAACAAGAGATTGATTGCAGCTGAAGGTATGCGGAGATGCCTTTCTCAGACGCAGAAGCAAGAGAAGATAAGTACTGCTGGAAAATCCTTTGCCCTAGCCCCCAGACACAGGGAAGGGTCTCAAGCCAGCTAGCAAGGGTGGACTGGAGGTGGTACTGGATACAAGCCAAGCTTCCAAAACACCAGATGGAATCCCTGGAAAGTGCAATAAACCAACAGAAGGAGGTTTTTAAACGGACCACCTTGGCTGATGAGGGTCCATTATGCTGCCCAAAAGAGAGGGGAGAGATATCTGATCCTGTTGAAGGGAGGAGATGCAGACTGGAGCATCCCCCCCTAATAGAAGGTGAAGGAGTCCGAGACTGCAACCAATGCCTCTCCCACACAACAGGAAAGCTGCCCAGAGCAGGAAAACCCCTCCCTCCCTCCAAACTAGAGGAGAGGAAGAAAGCCAACCCATATCAGGCACAAGCATAAAGAAGCCAACAGGAGGTTGGGGGAGTAGTGCTGAACGAACCACCCCAGTTCAGTGGAAAGTTTGACGGAGACTCAGACCAGCTAGCCCTATTCCTTGATTCAGCTGATATCCACCTAGAATGCTATGGGCACCTCTACCCATCCCCCAGAGCCATAGTGAATACCATTGCAGAAGGTCTAGAGCAGGCATGTCCAAAGTCCGGCCCGAGGGCCATTTGCGGCCCGGGGGTCGGTTTAATACGTCCCCCCAACAGCCCTCCCTGCTCTGTGTAAATGTGGCCCTCCCTTCCTCCCTCTGTCTCTAGGGCTGTGTGGCTGGGAGGGAGGTGGACGCGCGGCCCCAGAAAGTGCGCTTGGTGCCTGCCGGAGGGAGCCGCGATGGAGACGCGACCGGCTTCCCTGCCTGACGCCCCTGCCGGGCGACCTGCCGGGCGACAGCCTCGGTGGTGCTTAAGATGACGGTAGCCTTGGGTGCTCGCACAAGGTCGCCCGGCAGGGGCGTCAGGCAGGGAAGCCGGTCGCGTCTCCATCGCGGCTCCCTCTGGCGGGCACCACGGCTTACGTTCAGGGAAGCCGGACGCGCGGCCTCAGAACGTAAGCCGTGGTGCCTGCCGGAGGGAGCCGCGATGGAGACGCGACCAGCTTCCCTGCCTGACGCCCCTGCCGGGCGACAACCTCGGTGGTGCTTAAGATGACGGTAGCCTTGGGTGCTGCGGGAGGAGGCGTCCGTAACCTCCGGCATACCGGTCCTTCTACTACTTCCCGGGGTGGGGGAGGGGAGGAGAGGGGAGAGAGGGAGTGACTGACAGACACAGAGAGAGACAGAAGGGGAGGGAGGGAAAGACAGAGAGACAGACAGAGACAGAGAGAAAGAGGGAGGGAGAGAGACGGAGAGAGACACAGATAGAGAATGACACAGGGAGGGATTGAATCGGAGACAGACGGGGAAAGAGGGAGAGACAGACATACAGAGAGAGGGAGGGAGGGAGAGAATCAGAGAGAGTGACACACACAGAGACGGAGAGACAGAGAGAGGGAGGGAGAGACAGATAGATAGAGACTGATTAAGTGAGTGAGAGACAGACAGACAGACACACACACACACAGAGTGACAGCGAGAAAGAGAGAAAGAGAAAGAGAAAGAAAGAGAAAGAGAAAGAAAGAAAGAAAGCGAGAGAGAAAGAAAGAGACAGAAACAGAGACAGAAAGAAAGAGAAAAAGAGGGAGAGAAAGGAAGAGAAAGAGAGAAAAAGGGAAAGAAAGAAAGAGTGAAAGAGAGAGAGAGAGAGAGAAAGAAAGAGAGACAGAAAGAAAAAGAGAGAGAGAGAGAGAGAGAGAGAGAGAAAGAGAGAGAAATGGAGAGAGAGAGAGGAAGAAAGAGAGAAAGAGAGAGAGAGAGTGAGAGAGAAAGGGAGACAGAAAGAAAGAGAAAAAGAGAGAGAAAGAAAGAGAGAGAGAGAAATGGAGAGAGAGAGGAAGAAAGAGAGAGAGAGAAAGAGAGACAGAAAGAAAGAGAAAAAGAGAGAGAGAAAGAAAGAGAGAAAGAGCGAGAGAAATGGAGAGAGAGAGAGGAAGAAAGAGAGAAAGAGAGAAAGAGGTAGGTAAGTTTTTTTTAAATTTATTTTCAATACATTGTGAAAACTCAACTGTCAGTTGATCTTAATGTTATGAAATGAGAAGTATGTCATTTGCAATTAACTTGGCATAAAATAATTTATTTGCATTTAATTGTAATGGTTCAAAGAATGTTCGGAAAAATGTTCGGCCCTCCACCATGTTCACTTCATCCAATCTGGCCCTCTTTGAAAAAAGTTTGGACACCACTGGTCTAGAGGGAGAAGCAAGAGAATGGCTAGCAGCCCTCCATAGGAGGAGAGCCCCCCAACTGCAAGACATAGGTGACTTCCTGCAACTACTAGAGGCCAGGTTTGAGGAGGGGGAGGAGGAGGACCCATATGTGGAAGAGGAATTCAGCAACTTAAAGCCGCCCCACCAAAGAGCACATGCGTGAATTTAGGAGGGTCATAGGAAAGTTATCCCATTTACCAGACCGGCTGCTCATGCACTTTTTCAGAACAAGCCTGGACAAATAAATTGCCCAGGTAACTGCATACTGCAACATCCCAAATCAACTCTCTGAATGGTTCCGAGTAGCAACAAGAGTTGACAGCGGGCTGAGCACCAACAGCATGAGAAAGCAACCAGGGACAAAAGAGAGAGGTCAACCTTACCTGAAACCACCCAGCCGGCAGGGAACCATAGCACCATAGCAGGCCCTGAGACCAGCCCTCCCTCAAGATCCACTGAAATGCTACAGATGCGGGGGAATGAGCCATATGGCAGCTGCATGCCCAACCCCAGCCCTAAAATCAAGGCCAGACCCACCGCCCAGGGCACAATCAGAACGAGGCCCTAAACAGACCACCGACACGTCCAGGAAAGCCCTCCAAGCTGCAGAGCCCTTCCTCCTCAGACAAAAGTGGTGGAACCTCAAGCAACAACAACCAGTCACCCAAATTATATGACAGTGAGGATGGGAGAAAATGACCCAATGGTAAGTGAATCAATTCACTCTTTTCTTTTTCCAATACGCCTCACAGCCCCAAAAACAGGAAACCAGGGGGAGTTTCAAGCACTAATAGACTCAGGCTGCACAAGGTGCTTGATCAACCTAACCACAGTCCTGAAACTGGGGATCAGAGCAAAAATCCCGCCTGATCAGGTTCGAGCAGGTTGTTTTTTTTGTATCAATAATTTTATTGGTTTTACAAATTTTTAAAGGGAAAAAGGGTATATAGGATATGAATGGAAATATTTTAGGGCTTCCATGTCAGAGGTGATGGCCGCCTCCAAGACTTCATACAAAATTCTTTCAATATAAGGTGGAAAGAGGTACATACATATCATATCATAAATTCCATGCAATCAATCATTTGTTTCTATTAGCATCCGTTAGGAATAACAATGTATAAAAGAAAAAATCATTTTTGTGATCTGAGTCTTTTTGCTATTGTGTCTTCTTCTTCCTTCCCGCCAGTGGGCGGAGCCATGGCCCCTCCCGTTCCCCCATTTTCGTCCTCCAGGATTGAGGAGTGTTTTTTAAGAAAGGCTTCCGCCTCTTCGACTGTTTTGATTCTTACTCTTCCCCCCTCCCAGAACACCAACATTCCTTTAGGCATTGACCATTTGAACCACACCCCTTTTTATACAGCTTTTTGGATAAGAAGGAATATTTCCTTCTTATCTCTTGAATCTTTTTCGGGATCTGCTTCGCCACCTGGAGGAAACTGATTATCTAGACCCGCGCCAGTCTGGCTTTCGGCCCGGTCATAGCACCGAGACGGCATTGGTCGCGTTGGTAGATGATCTCTGGAGGGCCCGGGATAGGGGTTGTTCCTCTATCCTAGTCTTGTTAGATCTCTCAGCGGCTTTTGATACCATCGACCATGGTATCCTTTTGTACCGACTAGAGGGGTTTGGGGTGGGTGGCACCATTTTGCGGTGGTTCTCCTCCTTCCTCTCTGATCGGTCGCAATACGTGTTGACGGGGGGACAGAGGTCGACTTCTAGGCCCCTCTCATATGGGGTACCGCAGGGGTCGGTCCTCTCGCCACTCCTATTCAACACGTATATGAAGCCGCTGGGTGAGATCATCCGTGGTTTTGGGGTAGAATACCATCTGTACGCTGATGATACCCAGTTGTACATCTCTACCCCAGGCCACCCCAACGATGCCGTTGAGGTGATGTCCCGGTGTTTAGAGGCCGTACGGATCTGGATGGGCAGTAACAAACTCAAACTCAACCCGTCCAAGACCGAGTGGCTGTGGTTCCCGGCTTCCCGGTTTAGCCAGTTGACACCATCGCTGGCCATGGGGGGTGGTGGTGAAAATTTGGCCTCCGTGGATAGAGTGCGCAATTTAGGAGTCCTCCTGGATTCCCGGTTGTCCCTGGAGGATCAGGTGGCGGCCGTGGCCAGGGGGGCATTTTACCAGGTTTGCCTGGTCCGCCAATTGCACCCCTTACTGGACCGGGAGGCCCTTCGCACAGTCACTCAAGCACTCGTGACTTCTCGTCTGGACTACTGTAACGCTCTTTACATGGGGCTCCCCTTGAGATGCACTTGGAGGTTGCAGTTGGTCCAGAATGCGGCCGCGCGGGTGATCATGGGAAGCTCAAGACATTCCCACATAACACCACTCCTGCGTGAGCTGCACTGGCTACCTGTGACCTACCGGGTGCGTTACAAGGTTTTGATGACCATATTCAAGGTGCTCCATGGCACGGGGCCTAGCTACCTTCGAGACCGTCTACTACCCCATACATCCCTCCGACCGACTCGCTCCCAGGGAGAGGGTCTTCTCTGGGTGCCGTCGACCGGACAATGCCGGTTGGCGGCTCCCAGGGGAAGGGCCTTCTCTGTAGTGGGCCCTACCCTCTGGAATGGCCTACCTCCCGATCTCCGTTCCATCACAGACCTCCGCTTGTTTCGCCGGCACTTAAAAACTTATTATTTTCATCTGGCCGGCCCAGCATGATCTACTCCATACCCATTGTTTTTATAACAAATCAAAATTTTAATTTATAGGTTTAAATTTAAACTTATTTTAAGCAGGGTATTGATTTAATTTAGTTATTATTTAATAATATTTTGTATTTATGTATATTTATTTTAAACCTCTGTTCGCCACCCCGAGTCCCTTTGTGGTGAGATGGGTGCAGGTTACAAATGTGAATAATAAATAAATAAATAAATAATAAAATAGCAATTTCTTTCTGCTGGTATATCAATGGGCCATCTCTCTGTGCTCTCAGAATCTCATCCCTTGTTGACCTTCTTACAAATTTAATATGTATCTCTCTGGGTACATCATTTATTCTGGCATATGCTGAATTAATTCTATAAATCAGGTCAATGTCCCCCCAGATATATTCTTTGTTCTTTTTAGTGTAGTCTGCTAAAATCTTAGACATTAAATCTTTTAAATTTTCTGAATCTGACTCGGGAACATTTTGAAACCTTAAAAAGTAAGACATTCTTTCAAAATCCATTCTAGACATATAACCAGTAAGATCCACAATTTCTTTTTGTGCTTCCCTCACCTCCTTCCTCACCTCGGCTGCCCCCCCTCCAGCCCATCAATTTTTTGTTTATTTTCCGCTAATGCTCTCTGTGTTTCCAGAAGCTCCAATCTTGAACTTATCATGTCTCTGCGTATTTCTTTTATTTCTTTCATTATATTTTGAAGAGTTTCCTCAATTGATGATTGTTGAGTGTCCTCTCCCACCGCTTCTTTTTGTAGCATTGTAGTGATTTTTGATTGTTGTGGAGTCAGACTAGCTTGTGGAGTCAGACGAGCTCCTGGAGGTGATCGCTACGGTGGCAGTTGAGACCCCCAGATTTTTAGTCATGGGGGGCTTTAATCTGCCATCTTTGGGCGAATCATCCGAGGTAGCTCGGGAGTTCATGGCTTCCATGACGGCCATGGACCTGACCCAACTAATTCAAGGCCCCACTCACGAGGGTGGACATACACCGGACCTCATCTTTGTCTCAGGCCAATGGAAGAGTGATCTGGGTATAGGGGATATAGTCATCACGCCCTTGTCATGGTCAGACCACTCACTTCTCCGGCTCGACTTTCCGACCGCTGCTCCCCTCCGCGGGGAGGCGGAACCTGAGTTACCAATCTGGTTCCGCCCCAGGCGCCTGATGGACCCTGATGGGTTCCAGATGGCGCTTGGGCCACTTCCTGTACCCCTGACCCGCGCCCCGATGGAGGACCTCGTGGCCGCATGGAATATTGCGGCCAACGGAGCCTTGGATCGGGTCGCGCCCTTGCGGCCTCTCTTGCGGCAGCGAACCACCCTGGCTCCTTGGTTTACCGAGGAGCTGAGGGTGATGAAACGCCGCAAGAGATGCCTAGAGAGAAGATGGAGGTCTACCCGATCTGAATTTGACCGGACACAGGTAAGAGCCCATTTACGGACTTACATTGTGGCGCTGAGAGTGGCCAAACGTCATCATTGTGCTACTCTCATAGCATCCGCAGACAACCGCCCTGCCGCCCTGTTTAGGGTGACCCGCTCCCTCCTTCAACAGAGGGTGCGGGAAGCCCCGTTACAGGGTAGAGCAGAGGAATTTGGGATTTATCTGCAGGAGAAAATCGCTCAGATACAGAACGAGCTAGCCCCCATTGATGGCCCAGTGGGATGCCACGAGACAGATCTTGTTTGGGAGGAGTTTGACTCCGTTACTTCCGAGGATATGGACAGGTTACGTGGGCGACTGCGAGCCACCACATGTTTATTGGACCCGTGCTCCTCCTGGCTTGTACTGGCATCCTGGGAGGTGACACGAGGCTGGCTCCAAGAGGTTGTCAACGCATCCTTAAGTGAGGGTTCCTTGCCTGCTTCCCTAAAAGAGGCTATGGTGAGGCCCCTCCTTAAGAAGCCCTCTTTGGATCCAGCTTTATTAAACAACTATCGTCCAGTCTCCAACCTTCCCTTTTTGGCGAAGGTTGTTGAGAGTGTGGTGGCACAACAGTTTCCCCGTCACCTGGAGGAAGTTGATTATCTAGACCCGCGCCAGTCCGACTTTCGGCCCGGGCATAGCACCGAGACGGCATTGGTCGCGTTGGTCGATGATCTCTGGAGGGCCAGAGATGGGGGTTGTTCCTCCATCCTGGTCCTATTAGACCTCTCGGCGGCTTTCGATACCATCGACCATGGTATCCTATTGCATCGGCTGGGGGAGTTAATAATAATAATAATAATAATTTATTAAATTTGTTGACAGCTCCCTCTCGAAGGGACTCGGGGGTTGGGGGTGGGAGGCTCCTCCTACCTCTCTGGCCGATCGCAATTTGTGTTGACAGGAGAGCAGAGGTCAACCTCGAGACCCCTCACATGTGGGGTGCCTCAGGGGTCGGTCCTCTCGCCTCTCCTGTTCAACACATACATGAAGCCGCTGGGTGAGATCATCCGTGGTTTTGGAGTAGAGTACCATCTCTACGCTGATGACACTCAGCTGTATATATCTACCCCAAACCACCCCAAAGATGCCGTAGCGGTGATGTGCCAGTGCCTGGAAGCCGTGCGGATCTGGATGGGAAGTAACGGACTCAGGCTCAACCCGACCAAGACCGAGTGGCTGTGGTTTCCGGCTGCCCGATTCAACCAGCTCACTCCATCGCTGGCCATAGGGGGCGAACATCTTGCCCCTTTGGATGGGGCGCGCAATTTGGGTGTCCTCCTGGATGCCCGGCTGTCCATGGAAGATCAAGTGACAGCCGTGGCCAGGAGGGTGTTTTACCAGGTTCGCCTGGTCCGCCAATTGCGCCCCCTATTGGATCGGGATGCCCTTCGCACAGTCACTCATGCGCTCGTGACATCCCGACTGGACTATTGTAACTCTCTCTACATGGGGCTCCCCTTGAGGTGCACCCGGAGACTTCAACTAGTCCAGAATGCAGCCGCGCGAGCAATTATGGGAACCTCAAGGTTTACCCATGTAACACCGCTCTTGCGCGAGCTGCACTGGCTGCCTGTCGTCTTCCAGGTGCGCTTCAAGGTGTTAGTCATCATCTTTAAAGCGCTCCATGGCTCGGGACCTAGCTATCTGCGGGATCGGATCCTGCCTCATACATCCTCACGGCCGATTCGCTCCCACAGAGAGGGACTTCTCCGGGTGCCGTCCACCAGACTTTGTCAGCGGGCGACGCCCAGGGGAAGGGCTCTTTCTGTGGCGGGCCCAGCCCTCTGGAACGATCTTCCCCCCGACATTAGAACGACCACGGACCTCCGCTCCTTCCGTCTAAAATTAAAAACATATCTTTTCTGTCTGGCCGGCCTAGGATAGTCTCTCTGTCTATGGGGTATTATATTTAATTGGGAATGTTATTTTAGTTTAACTTAGTTTTAATGGGGATTTTTAGCACAGGTATAGGTTTAATTTGTTTTTAAATGTTTGTATATTTGCTGTTTTTTATTCTTCCTGTGCACCGCCCCGAGTCCCTATGGGGAGAGGGAGCGGTCTACAAGTATTAAATATTATTATTATTTATTATTATTTTGTAGAAGCTGGCGCAGACCAAGATTTGCCAGATGGAGGCTTTCTTGCTGCCATAGTAAAAGTTTTAAGTTTTTGTATATAAGATGGCATCTGGTGGGTGGGTAGTCCGTGAGGTCAGGGAAAAGGGAAAGTCTATGTCCAAATTTAAAGTATAACTTGTATAAAGTCCAGAGAGAAAATTTCTACAATGCAAACCAATAAAAAAGAAGGCACACAATGGGAGAAATCCCGAGGGTCACTTGAGTTGGCTTGCGTATAAATTTTAGAGTCCTATTAAATTGAAGGAATGTTCACATTTCCAAAAAAAAAGTTTCTTGCTGAGAACAAAGAAGCGCCATTTTTCCGCCTCTTTGACGGTCATGAAGAATTAGTAAGAATCCATTTCTGCTGTTACAAGATTCAGATACAATGTTTCCACCGCAATTCCATATATGGTAATACTTTCGTTTTCAAATAGTTAAAAGTCGGATGTTACTTTCTCTCTCTCCCCGCCCGGGGCACATTTTAGAGCGCCGCTTATTTCCGAGGGGGGATTTTTGCAAATTCCCCCCTCTATTCTTCCTTTTAAAAAGTTGAAAGCATCTAAGTAAAATAAACTCACAAGCCACTCAGTCGTTGCGGAGCCTCAGTACGTTCCTCCAGCTCCAGCTTTTCAGCCCGCTGTTCAAATTGCTACTGTTCCGGCACTCCTTCGGCGAGAGGACTCTTCCCTCTGCATTCTGTCCTCCGGCTCCTGGGGCGAAGCGGGAACGGCCCCCTGACCACCGTCGAGGTGGGGGTTTCACCACCGGCTGCCCATACAGTAGGGGTTCCCTACAAGAGCCCCCCTGCCTCCAAAGGCGCCCACTGGAGAAAACAAGTGGCGGACATGTCCAAAACACGTCCGTCGTGTCCGGAAGCCAGAAACAGTCTCCAGGTTCGAGCAGGCCGACGGATCGCTAATGGGAGGAGCCTATGCCACTCACCTAATTGAACCAGTGAGACTAGAATTAGCGGATCACTGGGAAGTGATTTGATTCATAATAGCCCCCAAAGTGACAGATGCAGTCATACTGGGACTTTCCTGGCTAGACAAGTGAGGACCGGCCATCTGGTGGCAAGGGGGTACCCGCAGATTGAGGATATCAAGGGCCCCTCAACCCCTCCCCCACCAGCAACCAGAAACGCCACCCACTCTGGAAACCTCCCAAGAGAGCCCATGAGAACAACGGGCAACCACATCTGACAAAACCCCAGTGACTTAACTGATTCCGATGGAATATCAGGACCTCACAGAAGTATTCAGCGAGGCCAAGTGCAATGTTCTGCCTCCCCACCGGGAGACGGACTATGCCATCGAAATCATCCCCGGGGGGAAATTACCCAAGCCCAAATCTAGCAATGGGGTTCATGACGCCCGGAGAAATGCAAGATAAATAAAAGATTAAACCAATAAAAGATTAAAACCAATAAATATTAAAATTTAAAATTATACCCTTAGGCTATGTCAGGCCGGCTAGATGGAAAAAATGTGCTTTTAACATCCGACGGAAGAGGCGTAGGTCCGTGATAGTACGGATATCGGGGGCAGGTCATTCCAGAGGGCCGGGTCCACCACAGAGAAGGCCCTTCCCCTGGGTGTCGGCACCCTGAGGAGGCCCACTTTGTGGGAGTGGACAGGTCGAAGGGAGGTATGTGGCAGGAGGCGGTCTCTCAAGTAACCAGGACCAGTGCCATGGAGCACTTTAAAGATGGTTACTAACACTTTGAAGCGCACCCGGAAGACCACAGGTAGCCAGTGCAGCTCGCGCAGGAGAGGTGTTACATGGGAGTACCGAGAGACTCCCAAAATCCCCCGCATTCTGCACTAGCTGGAGTCTCTGAGTGCACCTCAAGGGGAGCCCCATGTAGAGAGCATTAGAGTAGTCCAGGCGGGAAATAACGAGGGCTTGAGTGACCGTGTGTAGGGGCATCCCGATCTAGAAAGGGGCGCAACTGGCGTATCAGGTGAACCTGATAAAAAGCCCCCCTGGCCACGGCCAGTTCAATTTAGAATAGAATATGAGTCCAGATACTAAAGTAGCACTTACTTATTTACTTCCAGCTATAATTATTATTTCAAGCTCTGTGAGCGAAATTCAATACTGACCCACTGACCCGATTTACACCAAACTTTCACACAATGTAGCCAAGGACTTACGATAATAGAATAGCTACTCATTTTGTGCCTAGCACACGTGTGTCGTGTGCAAGTTACACACAAATAAAAGGTACGCACTGAAATGTGTTTTCACTTCCCTGTAGCCACGCCCATTAAACTGCTTTTCTAACTAAGGTGTTAGTCACCATCTTTAAAGCGCTCCATGGCTCGGGACCTAGTTATCTGCGGGATCGGATCCTGCCCCATACATCCCTGCGGCCGATTCACTCCCACAGAGAGGGGCTTCTCCGGGTGCCGTCCACTAGGCTATGCCAGTGGGCGACGCCCAGGGGAAGGGCCTTCTCTGTGGCGGGCCCAGCCCTCTGGAACGACCTTCCCCCCGAAATTAGAACAACTACGGACCTCCGCTCCTTCCGTCAAAAATTGAAAATACACTTTTTCTGCTTGGCCGGCCTAGGTTAGTCCTCCGTCTTTTGATAGGGTTTTAGGTTTTTTTTTAGTGTAAAGTAATTTAGGGGATTTTAGCGCAGGGACAATTGTTTAATTCGTATTTTAATTATTTATTTTGTATGTATTTTATATTGGCTTTTATTCCCTGTGCACCGCTCCGAGTCCCTTTGGGGAGAGGAGGCGGTATACAAATAAAATTATTATTATTATTGTTGTTGTTGTTGTTGTTGTTATTGTTATTGTTATTCTTGTTCTTCTTATTCTTATTCTTATTCTTATTATTATTCTTATTATTATTATTATTATTATTATTATTATTATTATTATTATTATTATTATTATTTTCAACTGTCATATGGCGGCCTCTTAGGGCCAAAAAGGCACAGAGGATAGCAAACTCCCAGGTGGCCCATAGAGAGGAGGGGGAGAGAAATACTGCTCAAGACTGTTCTCTGAAGTAAAAACACGGAGGCAGGCAGCTGCTTTAAACTGTTTAATACGAACTGAACCAAACTGTAACAAAGAACCACCCATCTGACAGCAAATACAGTTTAATAAAAGAGGGACTAGGGGAGACATGATAGCAGCCTTCCAATATCTCAGGGTTTGCCCCAAAGAAGAGGGAGTCAAGCTATTCACCAAGGCACCTGAGGGCAGAACAAGAAGCAATGGGTGGAAACTAATCAAGGAGAGAAGCAACCTAGAACTGAGGGGAAATTTCCTGGCAGTGAGAACTTTTAACCAGTGGAACAGCTTGCCACCAGAAGTTATGGATGCCCCAACACTGGATGTGGTTTTAAGAAGAGACTGGAAAACCATTTGTCTGACACGGTATAGGCTCTCCTGCTTGAGCAGCGGGGTTGGATTAGATGACCTCCAAGGTCCCTTCCACCTCTGCTATTGTATTATTGTATTACAGTAGGTAGGTAGATAGGGGAATAGAGAGACAGGGAGAAATACAGTTTAATAAAAGAGGGACGGGGAGACAGGATAACAGCCTTCCAATATCTCAGAGGTTGCCACAAAGAAGAGGGAGTCAAGCTATTCGCCAAAGCACCTGAGGGCAGAACAAGAAGCAATGGATGGAAACTAATCAAGGAGAGAAGCAACTTAGAACTGAGGAGAAATTTCCTGACAGTTAGAACAATTAATCAATGGAACAGCTTGCCTCCAGAAGTTGTGAATGCCCCAACACTGGAAGTCTTCAAGAAGATGTTGGATAGCCATTTGTCTGAAATGATATAGGGCAGTGATGGCTAACCTTTTTTGGCTTGCGTGCCAAAAGCAGGGGGAGTGCAGGGGTGATGTGCAAAGGTGTGCCACATCCATAATGCTATGTGCATGACCCCCTACATTTGGCATGCTTTTTACGTCATCCCCAGGCTCCAGAGGCTTTATAGGAGCCTGGGGAGGGTGAAAACAGCCTTCCCCCACCTCCAGAGGGCAAAAAACAGCCTCAAAAGAAGGCCTAAATCAGCTGGCCAGGGCACACATACACACTGAAGCTGACAGGGCAATGCCTCGCGTGGCCTAAGAAATGGTTCCATGTGCCACCTGTGGCACCCGTGCCATAGGTTCGCCATCATGGGTATAGGGCTTCCTGCCTAGGCAGGGAGTTGGACTAGATGACCCCCAAGGGATAGATAGAGAGGGAGAAATGAGATAGGTAGGTAGGTAGGTAGGTGGATAGATAAGATAGATAGATAGATAGATAGATAGATAGATAGATAGATAGATAGATAGATAGATAGATAGATGATAGATAGATAGATAGATAGATAGATAGATAGATAGATAGATAGATAGATGATAGATAGATAGATGCAAAGGAAGGAAGGAAGGAAGGAAGGAAGGAAGGAAGGAAGGAAGGAAGGAAGGAAGGAAGGAAGGAAGGAAGAAAGACGGTGGGTAGGTAGGTAGGTAGGTAGGTAGGTAGGTAGGTAGGTAGAGGGAGAAAGGAAGAAATATAGTAGGTAGGTAGGTGGATAGATAGGGAGAAATGCGGTAGGTAGGTAGGTACGTAGGTAGGGGGATGGATAGATAGGGAGAAATACAGTAGATAGGTAGAGGGATAGACAGAGAGGGAGAAATACTGTAGGTAGGTAGGTAGATAGAGGGAGAAAGAAAGAAATACAGTAGGTATGTAGGTAGAGGGATAGATAGATAGAGAGGGAGAAATACAGTAGGTAGGTAGGTTGGGGCTTATATGGTGGTTGTGCGTATGTGTGCAGGTGTAGATCTACACACAGATTGGTTGGCCATTTAACCAGACTGGGCCACAGCAACGCGTGGCCAGGTATAGCTAGTTTAGAATAGAATATGAGTCCAGATACTAAAGTAGCACTTACTTATTTACTTTCAGCTATAATTATTATTTCAAGCTCTGTGAGCAAAATTCAATACTGACCCACTATCAGACTCACCAGATCCAATTACTGTGGCGTGATCTGACAGGCACATCTGAAAACACAGCAGGCAGTTTGGGGGTTACCTTTTAAATAATTAGCAGCTGACAGCTTGAAATGGTTGGCATCTCAATTCCACAAGAATAATGTTCCTCCCATGGAAGCCACATGCAAACTCAAGTTGGCTCAAATAATTAATTGAGATGCAAATAAATAGAGAAATGGACAGCAGATGAACAGTTGAATAAGCTGTTCCTGACACAGTGTAGAGTAATAATGTGTCTTAGTGAATGACTTTGATTGGACTAATTTGGTTAATTAATAGTTGAGCTAAAATGAGAACTTTACTAAGAAAGCATGATACAGAACAAATTGATAGATTGGTTCTATGGCAAAGTAATTGCTGCCCTGACACCATCTCAAAAATCTGTTGATAGTGCAGGAGGAAGCTCTTATCACCTAATGAACAAAATCTCAGATAAACTCAACCTTTACTGGGTTTTGAATATGGCTTGATCTCCTGCTTCTTTTTGAGCAGAGTACAATTTGAGGAATGCAATTTCTACGCTATCAATAGGCTGATTGATCTTACATTTGAAGGTTGTCTTTATTCTAACTGCAATTTTTAGTTTTTCCTTTTCAGTTTATCAAGGTTCTTTTGAACATCATGTAAAAAACCACTGCATCCATGAAAAACACTTTTTAAAACTTATTTTCCCCCTCTGTCATTTATCTTCCTTCTGAGAGGTTTTCAGAGAGTTCTTCCTCTTTTCTTCTTTTCTTGCTTTATTTAAACTAGCTGTACCCGGACATGCGTTGCTGTGGCTCAGTCTGATTAAATGGCCAACCAATCTGTGTGTAGATATACACCTGCACATACAAACACATACACACAACCACCGTATAACCCCCAACCTACCTACCTACTGTATTTCTTCCTCTCTCCACCTAACTACCTACCTACCTACCTACCTACCTACCTACCTACCCTCCCTCTCTCTATCCCTCTACCTACCTACTTACATACTGTATTTCTCCCTCTCTCTCTTTATCCCTTTACCTACCTGCTGTATTTTCCCTCTCTCTATCTTTATCCCTCTACCTACCTACCTACCTACCTACCCCACCCACCTACTGTATTTTCCCTCTCTCTCTATCCGTCTACCTATCTACCTACCTACTGTATTTTCCCTATCTCTCTCTATCCCTCTACTTACCTACCTACCATATTTTTCCCTCTCTCTTTCTCTCTCTCTCTCTCTCTCTCTCTCTCTCTCTCTCTCTCCCCCTCTACCTATCTACCATGCAGCCTCTTGGGACCAGAAATGGGACACATTGGAGTGTGCCACCCCCATGCCTAGTTTTGGGCCTAGTAGGCATCCATACAGCCTCCATGCAGTGTGGGAACGTTGGAGGCTTATTCGGTTGCTGAGGAAATGACCATTGGAAATGTGAGGGGCGTGTGCGTGACGCATCATAAGAAGCAGCTGGATGGGAGGAGCTACAGGGAGGTGAAAACCTGAGAAGTGCATACCTTTTATGTTTGTGCTGCTTGCATATGACACATGTGTGCCAGCCATACAAAATGTACATATGATTGCATCAGAAGTCCTTGGGAACATTTTGTGAAAATTTGGTGCCGATTGGTACAGTACTTTCTGAGATTAGCGGCTTTGCACAAACTTATTTTACATTTTTATTTATATAAAAATAAATACCGTCTTGAAAGAGGCGGTGGTGAGGCCCCTCCTCAAGAAGCCGTCCCTGGATCCGGCATTATTAGAAAACTATCGTCCCGTCTCCAACCTCCACTTTCTAGTGAAGGTTGTTGAGAGTGTGGTGGCCCAACAGTTTCCACGACACTTGGATGAAGTTGACTATCTAGATTCGCGCCAGTCCGGCTTCCGACCCGGGCACAGTACCGAGACGGCATTGGTCGCATTGGTCGATGATCTCTGGAGGGCACAAGATAGAGGATTTTCCTCTATCCTAGTCCTATTAGACCTCTCAGCGGCTTTTGATACCATCGACCATGGTATCCTATTACGCCGACTGGGGGGGTTGGGGCTGAGAGGCACCGTTTTACAGTGGTTCTCGTCCTACCTCTCTGGTCGGTCACAATATGTGTTGACGGGGGGGAAGAGGTCGACTTCTAGATCCCTCTTATGTGGGGTCCCTCAGGGGTCGGTCCTCTCGCCCCTGCTGTTCAACATATATATGAAGCCGCTGGGTGAGATCATCTGTGGTTTCGGGGTGAGATATCATCTGTATGCTGATGATACCCAGCTGTACATATCCACCCCGGACCACCCCAATGATGCCGTCGAGGTTATGTCCCGCTGCTTGGAGGCTGTACGGATCTGGATGGGTAGTAACAAACTCAGGCTCAACCCATCCAAGACTGAGTGGCTGTGGCTTCTGGCACCCCGTTTCAGCCAGATTATTCCAACTCTGGCCATTGGGGGCGAAATACCAGCCCCTGTGGAGAAGGCATGCAATCTAGGTGTCCTCCTGGACTCCCGGCTGACTATGGAAGACCAGGTGGCGGCCGTGGCCAGGGAGGCATTCCATCAGGTACGCCTGATGCGCCAATTGCGTCCCTTACTGGATCAGGGAGCCTTACGCACAGTCACTCAAGCACTCGTCACATCTCGACTTGACTATTGCAATGCTCTCTACATGGGGCTTCCCTTGAAGTGCACCCGAGGACTACAGTTAGTCCAGAACGTGGCCGCACGGATAATTATGGGAGCGCCTAAACACTCCCATATAACACCTGTCCTACGCGAGCTCCACTGGCTTCCTGTGGTCTTTCGGGTGCGCTTCAAGGTCCTAACGACCATCTTCAAAACGCTCCATGGCTCGGGACCTAGCTATCTGCAAGACCGTCTCCTGCCCCATACATCCCTGGGACCGACACGCTCCCACAGAGAGGGCCTCCTCAGGGTGCCGTCGGTCGGGCAATGTCGACTGGCGGCGCCCAGGGGGAGGGCCTTCTCTGTGGCAGGGCCGGCCCTTTGGAACGACCTGCCCCCTGAAATCCGCACCATTCCTGACCTCCGCCTCTTCCGCAAATGTCTTAAGACTCACTTCTTTCAACTAGCCGGCCTTGCGTAACCCCAGCACCGCCAATTATAAACGAGGGTTTTAAAAATGGTTACAACACAGGCATCTAATATCTATGTATTTGTATTTTGTATTTATTGATTTAATTCTATGTTCGCCGCCCCGAGTCCCTTGTTGTGAGATGTGAGCGGGTTATAAATATGAAAAATAAATAAATAAATAAAATAAATAAATATAGATTCTGTAATGACAAGAGGTGAATGCTTAGATGGGAGAAGGTCTCTGCCTTCGTATTTTGTTGGCCTCTTTGTTATATTGCAAAAGTTTTATTGGTTTTTACAAGTTTTTTAAGGTAGGGTAGGGTAGGGTGAAATACAAAAATATTTTGAGAACTTTCACGTCGAGATCGTTGGCCCCTCCAGGGCTTCTTAGTAAGACATTGGTAATACATTTTTCAATAATACTACAAGGTGAAAATAAATGCATACATCATATAAATTCTAAATTCTATGCTGGCAGTCGTGTACAAACATCCAGATAAAAGTTATACTGTATTAATAAAAAGAAAAGTCATTTTTTAGATCTAAGTCTCTTGGCAATTGTGTCTTCTTGTTCTCCTCCCTGGCCCCCAGTGGGCGGGGCCGTGGCCCCCTCTGCCCCTCCTGGATCTTCCCCCAGGATAGAGGAATGTTTTTTAAGAAAGGCTTCCACCTCAGCAACTGTTTTAATCCTTTCTCTTCCTCCTTCCCAAAACACCAACATCCCTTCTGGCATCACCCACTTGAACCAAATCCCCTGGTTAAACAATTTTTTAGATAAGAAGGAATACTTCCTCCTCACCTCTCTAATCTTTTTCGGGATCTGCTTCAAGATGGCGACTTCCTTCTGTTGATACATTAACGGACCCTCTCTCTGCGCCCTCAAGATTCCCTCCCTAGTAGACCTTCTAACAAATTTAATATGTATCTCTCTGGGTAGTTCATTTATCCTGGCATATGTTGAATTTAATCTATAAACCAGGTCAATATCCCCCCTGATCTCTTCCTTGGGTTTATGTAAATAGTCTGCTAAATTTGTACTCATGAGATCAGGAAGGCATTCACCTGTTTCTTCCGAAATATTCTGAAATCTTAAAAAATATGACATCCTTTCAAAATCCATCCTAGACATATGACCAGTTAAATCTCCAATTTCAGTATTAATATTTTTAAGTTCTCCCTTTGCCCCAGCCAGCCCCACTTCCAACTCCCCAGTCTTCTGTGTATTCTGCATCAATTTTTTTCTGTGTCTCCAAAAGCTCACGTTTAGAGCTGCAGTGGTCTTTTCTAAGTTCTTTAATTTCCAGCACCAAGGAGTGTAACACTGTTTCCATAGCTGTCATTCTTTCTTCCAATCCTGGATTTTCTGGTTGTTTTTTTGAAGCCATGGTGAGCTGTTTAAGTCAGTGCCACTAAGATGGCGTTTTTTGGGTGCAGCCGCTGGAGCAAGTCCAGAGAAAAAAGTTCAGATCAAAGTTGTGAGTTATATAATCCAGAGAGAAAAGCAATTTTCACAATCAATTATTAAGACAAAGAAGGCACTCCAGGGAAGGAATCAATTAATCCAAAAAATCCTCTGTTGGTAGAGAGAGACAGTCCAGGTCACAAAGAGATGTTGGTAATTTTCCATAAAGAATAGTCATTTAGGAACAAAGGGCAGCCATCTTCCACCGCCCAGTCTGGCAGCCAGCAGGAGAAAGTAACAAAGAAAATTGTTCCAATAAAGCCGGACTTAGATACATTGTATAGAAACAAGCCGCGAAGAACTTTCACTTGTTCCGCAAAAGTCCGGATGAGAAATATCCGCTTCTTCGCATGCAAGGAGCCATTTCTGAACGCCGCTGTTGTAAATCTGAGGGGGGGTTTAACAAACACCCCCCTCCTCGTTTCTCTCAATCAAAGCTGCCAGCAAAAAAGTTAAAGTAACTTACTCTCCACCTCGCCGCCAAAGCCCCGGCAAAGCCATCCGGCCCGAACGTTCCCGTTCTCTCCAAATCAGTTATTTGTTGCCGTCCTCCGTTGGCAAAGGGAACCAAGCCCCCTGCAGCATGTCTTCTCTCTCCTAGACCGAAGACAAGGACATTTCCCCGGCCGCCGCCAGGCTGGAAAGGTCCAGGCAAGCCGATCCTATGGGGGGTCCCCCCCAAAAAGGGGCACCCCACCCCGTTTGGGGCCGAAAAAAGAGCAAAACGGCAGACGAGTCCCAGGACTCGTCCGTCGCCGCCAGAAGCCGGAACAGGAAGTCCTGTTGGCCTCTTTGTTGATTATACATTCTGGCCGTGGCTTTCTGGCTTCTTGTATGTCTTTGGTAGTTACTGCTGCTACCATTTATTTCCAGAGGAATGCCTTTACCTGTCACCCTGCACCTCAAACCTGTTAAATGAAGCATGAGGGGGCCTCACAGCCACATGGACCCATCAGCTAATACTGAAGAAAGAAAAAGAGAATAACCAAAGTGAAATAAATTTCCTAGTGCCATCTCTCTGGCCTTTGGATGCATGTGCCTAAGAAAATTAACTCTGCTACTTATCCCAAGGTATATATAATCAGGCTTAAGCAGGAAAAAAGGAACGTGAAATAATTATTGTTAAGGTTAGGTAGACATAGAATCTGCAAAAAGAATCACGTAAAATCTCAAACAGTGCCTGAAAGGAATGTCCCATAAAAGATTCTAAAGAAGATATGAGGTATGATAAATCTGCTCCACAGAAATCCCAAGACATATTAAACATTAAACAATAAGTGGGTTTGCTGTATTGGTGAAAATGGAGGTTATATCCAGTTCTTTTTTCAACCAGAATTGGAACTGGCAACTCAGTTGTTAAGCAAAACAGCCATTAAGTGAATTCACAATTTTAGTTACTTCAGCTTTCCTTTACAGACTTGCAAAGCTTGAGCTGATATTTCTCTTGCACGGAGAACATATTTCTCTGTGCTTGCACAGAAGCGGCATGTGCAAACACGCACATGAGCAAACCAGTAGTAAAAAAGATGGAAACCCACCACAGTTTGAGTCCGTGAACAAGGATTTTATTTATTTATTTATTTATTTTTATCGAATTTATACCCCGCCCTTCTCCTTGTTAGGACCCAGGGCGGCGCACAGGCATTATTAAAACCACAATAAAACAATATACATCGTTAAAAACATATTAAATTATTAAACCCGTTTTAATTTACTTTATAATGCTAAGTATTATAAACTATATAATGAAAGACCTCATTATATCAAAAATCAAGTAATATATATAAAACAAATAATAGCAGATTAACAATAAGCAACATCAATCAGAAGCAAATTAAAATAAAATATTCATAAAAGATGTTCAATTCCTTCTATCCAGAACACGGACTATAAGCAATGCTTGACCAGGACATGGACACATCCTCTCCATGACTGGTTTTCCTGGTTACCTTCTGGGAGGAGGCTTGGGGATAATTGAAGCAGAAGAACTAGATTCTGTAACATAAAGTCCCAACCTTGTCAACTCTCAAGACTCTTTTTTCTGCTATGTATTCAAAATGGACTGGATGGATACCAAATGAGTGTGTGTGTGTGTATGCACAAGCGCATGTGTTCTTTTGAGACCGGGCATCAGAATTTCATTTTCAATGTGTGCGACGTGTATACCAGAAAAGTTATATTTATAAAGGCCTGAAAACAGATGCTTAGCATGCTATATTTTCTGGGCAGTTTCAAAGTTGATGATCCATAATTTAAAAGCTCCTACTACTAGTGTTTGCTAAACTCAACTGATGTCAAGAGTGTGGGGAGAGTATTAAGACAAGTTATATGGATATAAAAATGGATCAGAAGTGGGTTTCTACTGGTTTGGACTGGTTCGGTCGAACAGGTGGTAACTTGGTGGCCTGGGTCGCTGGAACTGGTAGCAACCCAGGCCTTATGTCCTTGAACCGGTTTTCCCGGCAGTTCTCTAGGCACCACCATCTTGGATTTTTCTTCTGCACATGCGCAGAGCAATTTTTATTGCACTGGCTGGCCCTCCTGCCTGCTCCGACACTTGCCCTGCTTCGCCTTCACCATGTGGCTCCACAGAACTTCCTCCTCCCTCAGAGACCCGCGGAAGCAGAGAAAGAGAGGTGAAATGGGAGGCGCCCAACCAGCAGAGGCTCAGCGTGGAAGGCAAGGGCACAGCAGCTGGGAGCGTTCTTAGGTCGGTGGGGTGGCAGAGAGGTTGCGCAAGGCTGGAAGCAGTGGGGAGGCAGGGGTCAAGCAGGGGTCAAGCAGTGGGGAGGCAGGGTGCCTTGAACAGGACGTGGCAGCTCCCAGGGGTGGGAGGTAGTTGGAGGCCCCCTGCCCATCCTGTAGCCAGTTAGATCCCCTCTTGAAGGGATCCCTGCTTGAAGGAGGCTGAGCTGCGATGCTCCCGAAAAGGCTGCCCAGTGGGTGAGCTGAGCCTCTTGTGGGAGCAGTGGGTCAGGTTTCCTAGCGGGGAAGCCTCCATGCAGCTCTGGGATGGCTCAGCAAAGCCTCCCGAGACCCTTCCCAGGAAAGCAGCCGGCAATGGCGAGCAGTAAGGGAAGCAATGCTGCCTCCTTCCTCTAAGAGCCAGGCACCTGGGCCGAACAGCTGCCACCTATCCAGCTCCCAAGCCATTGGGGGGGGGGGGCTTGATAGCTTCAGGGTTAAACTTCCCACCGGAGAAGTCGGAGCCTCTGCGGACTTGGGCAACACTTCTTCTTTCCCACTGAGAGAAGCCGGACTGCCTCATCCGCCTTTCCCCAAACTTGGACAGTACAACTCCAGTCTCCCCAGTGTCCGAGCTGCAGCAAGCAAAGCACCACTTCAGTGGCAGTCTCCAGATTGCAAAGCACAGGGAGCAGAGAGCAGCCATCACTGCTGCTACCTCGCTGTTGCTGCTGGTGGTGATAGTAATAGTAGACATGGATGCATCCTTGCTGTAGGTCCCACTGCACCCAGTCTCATGTGAGGCAAAATGAGAGGCATCTGGCTGGCAGAGGGAAGGGCACAGCTGTGGAAGAGGTTGGCCATCCCAGAAGCCAGCTCTTGGAGGAAGGAGGCAGAATGCTGCCCGGGGCTCACTTTCCTGCCTCCTTCCTCCAAGAGCTGCAGTCAGCAGGGAAAGGGAGGTTTCTTTGCCAGCCTCCCAGTTGACAAAACAGAAATTTTCGCAGCCCTGTGGGCTAGATGAGGGGCATGTGACTGAGTGGATGTGTGTGTGAGTGAGTGATGTCAAGTTGGCCACGCCCACTCAGTCACATGCCCCCTACCTAAGCACACCCACAAAACCGGCAGTAAAAAGTTTGAAACTCACCCCTGAAGTGGAACTGTCAAGAATCATAGTAGGGGAGCAGTTGATTATGGCAAGTATCTGCAGTCAGTGCTTACTCCATTTGACAAGCAGCAGGTCTTGTGAGAATTACAGAAGAAGAAAAAACCATCACTTGTTTTAGGTGGGAGAAAAAATGGAAGGAAAACTTGAATAACTCTAGAGAAAGGTATCATCATATAAATGTTGAATGGAAATGTGAGTGTTGGAGAAACCAACCCATAAGTAATCTAGATTCTAATATGTAATACTACTGAGAAAATCTCTATAATGTAGACCAGAATCTTTTCAAAGGACTGTAAATTCAATCCCCTATAAATTTGTTGTAATCTCCTGAATTATTTATTTATCAGTGGATTTTATTTTTTAAAAGAATTGTTTATCAAGGATTGCCTACCTGCCTTGTTGTTTTTAGTTGATTTGTCATGTTGAAACATTTTTTCTACTACAGGAGTACACAATAGATGTTTTCTTCCGCCAAAAATGGAAAGACGAAAGGCTAAAATTCAAGGGTCCTATGAACATTCTCCGACTGAATAATTTAATGGCCAGCAAAATCTGGACTCCAGATACATTCTTTCATAATGGAAAGAAGTCAGTAGCTCATAATATGACTATGCCAAACAAGCTATTACGAATCCAAGATGATGGTACCCTTTTGTATACTATGAGGTATGAGCTTTTCTTTTCATTTCCTTTCCTCTTTGTATTTCCTATATAGGCCATCCACAGGTTATGAGCATTCCTTTAGTGAACGTTTGAAGTTACACGATAAGCACACCCTCGTGTTTATGAATAAGTCCTGAAATTATGTAGACTGCAGCATCATGGCAGTTGTTTGCTCTTATGAATGACTGCAGAGTTTCTGCAACATTTGCCTTGCCTATCCCCTCCCCTCAGCCAGGTCTTCACAGGCACTTTGCCCGTGGAGACTTTATTTGTTTGTTTGTTTGTTTGTTTGTTTGTTTGTTTTATATACCGCCCTTTCTCCCGAGTATGGGACTCAGGGCGGTGCACAGGAATTATAAAATATAAAATACAACAATCCAAAAAATTAAAACTAGTATTAAATAGGTAAGCCCGTGCTAAAAACATGGTTTAAAACCCAGTTAAGATAATATCATAGCTACATCAGCTATTCCAGGCTGGCCGCACGAAAGAAATATGTTTTTAATGCCCGATGGAAGAGGCGAAGGTCTGTGATTGTACGGAGGTCGGGAGGCAGGTCGTTCCAGAGGGCGGGGCCTGCCACAGAGAAGGCTCTCCCTCTGGGGGTCGCCAGCCGGCATTGCCCGGCAGATGGCACCCTAAGGAGGCCCTCCCTGTGGGAGCGGACTGATCGGGTGGAGTTATGTGGCAGGAGGCGGTTCTGTAAGTAACCAGGTCCCATGCCATGGAGCGCTTTGAAGATGGTCACTAAGACCTTGAAAAGCACCCGGAAGGCCACAGGCAGCCAGTGCAGCTCGCGCAGGAGAGGTGTTACATGGGAGTGTCTTGAAACTTCCAGAATCCCCCGCACGGCCGCATTCTGGACTAACTGGAGCCTCCGGGTGCACCTCAAGGGAAGCCCCATGTAGAGAGCGTTACAGTAGTCCAGGCGGGACATGACCAGAGCTTGAGTGACCGTGCATAGGGCACCACAATCCAGAAAGGGGCGCAACTGGCATATCAGATAAACCTGATAGAAGGCCCCCCTGGCTACGGCTGTCAGATGGTCATCCAAGGACAGGCGAGAATCCAGGAGGACTCCCAAGTTGTGAGCCCTTTCTGCGGGGGCTAATGACTCGCCCCCGATAGCCAGAGATGGAGTCAACTGGCTATGTCGTGGCATCGGAAACCCCAGCTACTCAGTCTTGGACGGGTTGAGTCGGAGCCCGTTCCTCCCCATCCAGACTCGCAAGGCCTCCAAACACCGGGACATCACTTCGGTGGCATCGTTGGGGTGGTTAGGGGTAGAGATGTACAGCTGAGTGTCATCAGCGTATAGATGGAACTCTACCCCAAAACCATGGATGATCTCACCCAGCGGCTTCATGTAGATGTTGAACAGGAGGGGCGAGAGGACCGACCCCTGAGGCACCCCACATGTAAGGGGCCTCGGCATCGACCTCTGCCCTCCTGCCAACACCGATTGTGACTGGTCAGAGAGGAAGGAGGAGGACCACCGTAAAACGGTGCCTCCCAATCCCAACCCCCCCAGCCGGTGCAATAGGATACCATGGTCGATGGTATCGAAAGCTGCTGAGAAGTCTAACAGGACCAGGATAGAAGAACAACCCCTATCCCGGGCCCTCCAGAGATCATCTACCAATGCGACCAATGCTGTCTCTGTGCTGGACCCAGGTCAGAAGCCGGACTGGCGCGAGTCTAGATAGGCAGTTTCCTCCAGGTGCTAGGGGAACTGTTGTGCCACCACACTCTCAACAACCTTCGCCAGAAAGGGAAGGTTGGAGACTGGACGATAATTCGATAACGAAGCTGGATCCAGGGAGGGCTTCTTGAGGAGGGGCCTCACCACCGCCTCTTTCAAGACGGTTGGCAAGAGCCCCTCACCCAAAGATGCGTTAACGATTCCCTGGAGCCAGCCTCGTGTCACCTCCTGGGAGGCCAGTACAAGCCAGGAGGGACACGGGTCCAATAAACATGTGGTGGCATTCAACTGCCCCAGTATCCTGTCCATGCCGTTGGGAGTCACAGGGTCAAACTCATCCCAAATAACGGTCTCAAGACCTGTCTCTGTCGTCCCGTCCTGAGTAACCCAATTGGAGGTTAACTCGCCCCAGATCTGTGCGATTTTATCCTGCAGATAACATCCAAATTCCTCTGCACGGCCCTGCAAAGGAGTTTCCCGTGGCCTCTGGTGAAGGAGGGAGCGGGTCACTCTAAACAGGGCGGCAGGGCGGTTATCTGCTGATGTGATGAGGGTGGCGAGATAATCCCGCTTTGCTGTTTTCATCGCCACAAGGTAGGTCCGCAAATGCGACCTTGCCCTTGTTCGGTCAGATTCGGCTCGAGTGGACCTCCAAATGCTCTCTAGGTGTCTCTTCCAGCGTTTCATTCCCCTCAGCTCCTCGGAAAACCAAGGAGCCAAGGTAGAACGACGTTGAGTGAGAGGCCGCAAAGGCACGACTCGGTCCAGGGCCCCTGCGGCTGCTCTGTTCCAGGCGGTCGCTAGGTCCTCATTCGAGTCGTGGGCCAGGGATTCAGAAATTGGCCCAAGCTCCGTCTGGAACCTCTCTGGGTCCATCAGGCACCTGGGGCGGAACCATCTTGGTACTTCTGGTTCCGCCCCAATTACTTTGAGAAGATCTCCTCTCTCATGTTTCTTTGCCTGCTTCGTTGCTTCAGGTTTTTGGTGTATTTGCAGAGAACAGGCCTAACATACTACGAGATCAGTAGCATGAGATCGCTCTGCAAATTGAGGCCAGATGTTTGCAAATGAAGGAACCAAGAAACAGACTCCTTGTTCCAAAAAAAACCTCTTTATTTAGCTCCTGTGAATTACTGGCATTCACACACTGAAAAGTCGAGGCAATAATCCTTCAAAGGGTTCCTTGTGATACCTGACAGGCCACGAGCTTTCAGTTGCAAAACATTACTGTATTTCTCAGAGTACAAGATGCTCTGGAGTATAAGACACCTTAGTTTTTGAGGAAGGAAATAATAAGAAAATTTTTGCCTCTGCCTACCAGCATCCATGATACTCAGCTGGCGCATGGTAAAAAGGTCAGCCAATGAATAGGCATAGCAACTAAGTTAGCCAATGAGGGCTATTTGTACTCTCAAATTTGCTGTGTGAGCAAGAAGGAAACAGGAAAGAGCCAAGCTTAGCCAAGAACTGAAAGTGAACCTGCTTGTGTCTTGCTTGTATTTATTGCTACCTTGGAAAAACCTACTTTTGGTAATGTATTGTATATTATTATTATTTTGAATTCTGTTGAATCAGTTACTTGTGTGTGCTTTCTGAAAGTGATTGCTGCTGCAAACTCTGACCAGACAGGTCAGCTTTGGTACTTATTGCAGCCTGATCCAGCAAAGCTGATTGGCGGGTGGATTGGACTGCCAGAATACCCCCAATCAGCTGTTCCAGGCTGCAGGGATTGCCACAGACCATTGCTTCCCCCGTGCCTCGCGTTTTTGGTCTCTGGTGGAGATGAGTGGGGCTACATTCAATGTATAAGACATACCCAATTTTCACCCTCTTTTTGGGGGGGGAAAGGTGCGTCTTATACTCCAAAAATATGGTATGTTCTGGCAAGCAGTTTCTGAGGCACGAACTATGATAAGCAAATCTTCGGAAAGAAGTCTGAATGGTTGTCTTCTGCAACCACACCTCCCCTTTCCTTCTATTTATTCTCCAGCCAGGGAGGGTCCATTGTGTGCCTTTCTTCCTGAGTCGGCTCCTTGTCCTCAGTTGTTCTCCTCTCCTAACAGCTCTGTGCATCCGTGCATCTGGAACAGGCCCCAGCTGTTCTTCTTCCCCACTTATCTTTAAGTCCGAAGGCAGCTGGGAAATACTGGATGGCCCTGGCTTCAGGCCTTTCCTCTGTTTATCATTTCCTTGCCAACGCATACAGAGAGATTTGGCAGTCCTTTGAAAAAAGCCTTTGTCAGCAACAGCGGAGCTTGTGAGGGGTGGGAGCATCCTTCCAAAGCTATGTCCCTACCTGCAAGGCCTACCTGGAAAGGGCTGCTGAAGCATAATCACTTTGCCAGTGAGAAAGGAGGCCCAGAGGGCTGTGTGCAGCCTTCTGGGCCTTCTTGCTCACTGGGGATCCATTTGATGAGCAATGAAAAAAGAGGTCTGGATGGCCACGCACAGCCTTTAGGGCAGGGGTGAAAATCAGCAGGTTTTGACAGGTTCTGGAGAACCGGTATCAGAAATTTTGAGTAGTTCGGAGAACCAGCAAATACCACCTCTGGCTGGTCCCAGAGATTATGCAACATCCTTCCCCCAGGAGTGGAGAGGGGATGGGGATTTTGCAGTATCCTTCCCCTGTGACACCCACAAAGCCATGACCACAGAAACGCTAGTAAAAAAATTTGAATTTCACCACTGCTTTAGGGCTTCCTTTCTTGTTGTAGATCCACTTGATGAGACTTTCTGTGATGAAAAAAGGCATGGCCCTCCAGATCCTCTTTTTCATTGCCACAGTCTTCATTGTGTGGATCTCTGGCAAGAAAGGAGGCCAGGCCTCCTTTTTCATTGCTCATCAAATGGTCTCATCAACCCTTTGCTGATGAGAAAGGAGGAAGCAGGCAAAGAAATAGGCTGGAGAGGAGACAGATCTTCATAAGTTAAATCATCCAGTGCAGCAGGATGGGTGGGGTGAAGCAATTGTGGGGACTCCAAGGAAGGGAGAATGAGGTAGCTATGGATTGGGGGAGGCCTGCTCCATCACTACCCTTCCCCCATGGCCTTTCCCACCCCAAGATACCTCATGTGCACTTAATGAGTTGCACATTCAATTATCAAATGCATGGGCGAAAACAGGGAGTGATCTCGTTCAAGGTATGAGATTCACTCTCACAAGGGTGAGAGTTACAAATGGAATGGACAGTCTCCATTATATTCATAACTGGAGGATTACCTGTATTAGCTGTATGTCATGAGTGGCTGTGGTTTCCGGCTCCCCGGTTCAGCCAGATAAGTCCAACACTGGCCATTGGGGGCGAACAACTAGCCCCCGTGGAGAGGGCGCGCAACTTGGGCGTCCTCCTGGATTCCCGGCTGTCCATGGAGGACCATGTGGCGGCCGTGGCCAGGAGGGCGTTTTATCAGGTTTGCCTGATACGCCAGTTGCGCCCCTTACTGGACCGGGGGGACATTCGCACAGTCACTCAAGCGCTTGTGACTTCTCGGCTGGATTACTGTAACGCTCTCTACATGGGGCTCCCCTTGAGGTGCACTCGAAAGCTACAGCTAGTCCAGAACGTGGCCGCACGGGTGATTATGGGTGCCCCAAGGCATGCCCACATAACACCTCTCCTGCGCGAGCTGCACTGGCTGCCTGTGGCCTTTCGAGTGCGCTTCAAGGTGTTGACGACCATCTTCAAATTGCTCCATGGCTCGGGGCCTAGCTATATACGAGACCGCCTTCTGCCCCATACATCCCTTCGTCCGATCTGCTCCCACAGAGAGGGCCTTCTCAGGGTGCCGTCGGCCGGGCAATGCCGGTTGGCGACACCCAGGGGAAGGACCTTCTCTGTGGCGGGCCCAGCCCTCTGGAACGACCTACCCCTATCTCGGACCTCCGCCTCTTCCGCCAACACCTTAAGACGTACCTATTCCAACAAGCCGGCCTAGCGTAGCCCCCCGTTTCTGACTATATTTATAAATTTTAATTTTTTAGAGTTTTAAAGGGTTTTAGCACGGGTTTTAGGTTAATTTAATATGCTTTTAAGAGTTTGTATGGTTTTGTAATGGTTTTTAATAAAGCCTGTGCGCCGCCCTGGGTCCTAACAAGGAGAAGGGCGGGGTATAAATTCGAAAAATAAAATAAATAAAATAAATAATGTACAGTAAATCTATACTGTATATTGACATATGATATTTGGTCTAGTGATTAAGGCACCAAGCTATAAACCAGGGGGTTCTACTCCTGTCTTAAGTATGAAAATTGTCTGGCTGACTAGGTCAGTCGTTCTCTCTCACCCAACTCACCTCACAGGGTTGCTGTTATGAAGAAAACAAGACGAGGAAGGAATATTAGATATGTTCAACATATTTATAAAAATAATAAAAGTGAGATAAAAAAATAGAAGAAAAATCACAACCTTCTTGCAGTAATTCAAAGATTGGGTTATGTTATGTAAAAGATGGCTTCCATGTCTGACAGTTATATTTGAATGGCGCAACCTAACTCTTTATACTGTATTAAATGCTTCAAATAATGACATAAAAATGAGACAGCTATCCTAATTATAGTTTATCCTGTCGTATGTTTATCTCCATTTTTATCATGTAATTATTTGCTTGCTTTGGTTGAAATGGTAGAAATTAAATTACCCCATTAGTTTCCTCTGACTATGAAAGATTTGCCTGGACTATGTATTCTTTATCCATGTGGTATAGACTACTAATTGTTATTAGACAAGCTATGATTCTATAATTTATGTTAATTCAGTTGGTCTTTCCTAATAATTGTGAATAAAGTATATCTAATGTTTTGACACGATAAAACAGTGTCCATTGAAGGAGCCTATAATATAAACCAGCAAATTGCATTAAATTGATATTTAGTTTAATATAAATTATCTTTGTGTTGATTCAATTAATTTTTGAGAAATTGATTTTCATGATCTCTTAGCAGAAGATAACCATAAATTGGCATTTTCCCTTCTAGGCTTACAGTCCAGGCTGAATGTCCAATGCACTTAGAAGATTTTCCTATGGATGCTCATTCATGCCCATTGAAATTTGGCAGCTGTAAGTAAGATTACTAATTCAGCCCCTATATGATAAATATATGATATTTTTTCACATAGACTTGTGAAGAATTAAAGTGTGGTAGATTCTGAATGAGAGCCTATTAAGATTAGGAGTGATTATTGGGAAATAATAAACATGGAAGAAAAAGAAATAAATAAAAGTATGCAAAATGAAAATAAAGCAATTACAAGAAAGGAAAGTAAAAATCATATTTGAAAATAATCTAATTTTGTAATACAATTAATGTAAAGTTTAAGAAAATATGGTTTTAATGCTGCTAATAGTAGAATGAAAATATTTTTGTTATAATGGCACAAATATGTGTGACATTTCCTAGTGGAAAAGCTTGGTGGAATGATGACATGAAGGAGGCTGTGGATGAGAACAATGCTGCAAAAATGAGGATGTGGAGTGAATCAGAATATTGCTAATAATCCACAAACATTTTCTGGCTTGAGGCCAGCTAAGCAAACATTTGTTAGTTTGGCCAATGGACAATGATCTGCTGTTAAAGGTAAAGGTAAAGACTATGTACCAGAGATAGGAAAAACATTAGACAATGCCTTATATGTTCCTCAATTGGATCATAGTTTGAATATTTCCAGGTTAGATAGTCAAGAGTATGAAATACTGTTTGCTGGAGGACAATAATTCAGAAGGAAGGATGGAAGAATTAGTGCACGAGGAGTTAAGCAGGATGGTCTGTACATTCTAGGAAGGCAGGAGAATGGTTGTGCACAAACAATCATGAACACTCACACACATGACAACTATACATTTATGGCACAGTAGATTGGGGCACGCAAGTTGCAGAGTACTGCAGAAGATGCCAGCCCTAGCGGAGGGGCATCAGCAAAAGCTAAACCCAAAGCAGTGCAAGATTTACTTAGTGTGTGATGTTTGTAAGAAGGCAAAATCTAGCGTGTATCTTGTGAGTAGGAAAAACTCAAGGCAAACGAAGTTATACCTAGGAGACCTGAAAGATGTAATAAAGGTATACTTCCTGAGTGGTTCACTGCAAATGGAGTTAGAGAAGGTAGCATTCGTAATGAACTGGTAAGTACAGTATACCCTCGTTTTCCGCGGCTTCATTTTCCGCGGCTTCAGTGCTTCGCGGGTTTTTCAATAGCAAAAAAATGCATTGGTAGGAGGCAAGCGCCCCCTAGTACTTGCTTTCCACCAACTCAAGTTTCCAGTATAGATATACAGAATCCTACTTCGCGGTTTTCAGTTTCTGCGGAAGGGTACGGTCCCGATTAACCGCGGAAAACGAGGAATTACTGTACCAAGAAATATGGTCATGGTCATTGCCTAAGGAAAAGCAAGATAAATGGACGAAGTTAAAGAGAATGTCAAGTAGACAGAGAAACCAGGCTGACCTGGATGGAGAAAGGAAAGGTATCCAACCAAGAGATGGTAAGCAATATGTAATGAAAAATAATGAGACAGTCAGATCCCTATCATAAAAGTGCTATTTGTGTGGGTAGGGGGCCCTGGATCATTTCTTCACATTACCCTCTTCCTGTTTTCTACATATCCTGTAATCCCTTAGTTTATAACTTTAGCTCTGACACCTCTCTGCCCTGCGCTTTGATTTACCTTTGGGGAGCATGTTAGGTAAAGGGTCATCTGGTTTGTGTCAGTTCTGAAGCCTCTGAAAGAATCGTCTGGGAACAGTCCCTTATCTGCTTCCCAGGATGACCCTCTTCACAACATCTTCACACCTGTGGATTGACTCATTCCACATAGGACGGAGGGGCTTCTAATTCTTTTATCCCAACAGAATTGCCTAAGGGGACCTTAGAGCCTGCCTTGCTTTTGTCTCGCAATCACTCCCTTTCAATAAAAGGCTCCTTTTGAAATGCTGCTGTCTCAAGAGTCAGTTCTTTCTTGATTGGGGAGTAGAGGCAGGACCTTACATAAAGCAGGGTCTGCAAAAGTGGTCAACTCAGAGAAGCAAACTTGCTGTACTGAGAGGACCCTGCACACAACGTCTGAGCAAAGCGGCGAGCAAGAAGAGGAAGAATGCTGGGATGAAACCTCCACCACCATGCAACCAGAAGCCAGCTCCTTCTGCCCCATCAAAGACATTGAAGCCGACTTGGAGACCCAAGTCACTCCCTTTCAATAAAAGGCTCCTTTTGAAATGCTGCTGTCTTAAGAGTCAGAACTTTCTTGCTTGGGGAGTAGAGGCAGGACCGCTACTCCCCAATGCATAATATGTGCAGGCAGGTTGCCAAGTGCCTGAATTTTGATCATATGAATATGAGGGCATTATTACAGCCATAACTTCAGGGACTGGGTATCAGAACTATTCACTTAATGCAGCTATAATTTTGAACAGTCATTGAAGAAATGGTTTTAACTTGTATAATATTCAGTGTTAATATTTGAACATATTATATTGTCTTGCATCACAGAACAGATTATGGTCATCACAAACTGCCTAGCAAGTTTCTTTCCTCTAGGCACTGTATTTAATTGATAGCTTTAAATTGTTATTGATACGTTGCGAGTTTGACAGAGTTTCTTACCAATATTAAGATAAGTATAACTATCCATCTGTTTAACATGGAACAGAATGTTCTAAAATATTGAAAATATTGGCTGATATATCAGGGATACCAGATAGCTCAAGGCATAGAGAGCTTGCCTCAAATGCTGGAAAGCCCTGGTTCAAATCCCAGTAGAAGGAGTATGGCCAGCTGAAGAAGGCTAATAAGCCTGAAATGGATCCATCCTGGTCTCTTTATTTTCAGCCCTTAAAAAATCATATATATATATATATAGCTGGCTTCGGGGATTTTCCCGTGTATAATGCATAGAAATGTTATTGCAACGTTTTGACAAGATCTCACTTGTCATCATCAGGCAGGCTTCTGATGATGATCAGAAGCCTGCCTGATGATGACAAGTGAGATCTTGTCGAAACGTTGCAATAACATTTCTATGCCTTATACACGGGAAAATCCCCGAAGCCAGCTATGCCAGCATATATATATATATATATATATACATACATACATTTAAACAAATTTTAATTTCTTTTCATATTAAAATTAAATTTCTTAATTGGTATAATCAATGAATAGATTTGCAAGTAAAAACCTGTATAAAATAAGTGTACAAGTGTACAGTTGTAAAATAATTAAATACAGCTGCAAGAGTACATCAAATCTGAGACCTAGAAGGTTACTTCCTGGGAGCATGGCTAACTGAACACACACCCAGGGAGAGATCTATGAAGAATTTTTCTTTGGGGTATAGCTCTTTTGTTTCCTAACTGAAGGGGCTGGTATCCCATTAATCTGTATGACCTACTTGGTCAGGCTATGTCAAAGAACGTCCCCTTGGAATCCTTCAATACAGCTGCAAGCGGCAAATGGCTTCTGGAGTTGAACTCCAAAGCTATCTGCATGCCAAAAGCTGAGAGGGGAGGGGCTGCAATGTGTTTGGGGTTGAATTCACCTTTCAAGTGGACAGTAAGCTACGCCTTTCTCTTCTTAATCACCTTCAATGACTATTCATCTCTTTTTTTTTTAAAGTCAAGAGGCTCTTTCTAGCTACAGCTTGCTACACCTTTTTGAAGACTTGCACCATTTTAGGGATCTCTTTTTCTCTCAAAGAACAAAGAAGAAGGTTGTTAAGGCAAGCCAAATAAGGAAGTGTGGTGAGAAAAAACTGATTGAAAGATGTGGTTTTAGTTTACTATTGTAATAACTAGCTGTGGATGGCTAAAATCTCCTGGTTCTGATTAAAAGAGGAAACCAAGATGGTGGAGCAAAGTATTAGAGATATATTTGAATGGTCTCTAAATAAAATATGCTAATTTGTTGACCAGCTGTTCTCTGATGATAAAAAAAAATCCTCTCACATTACTTCTGAGATGGAAACATGTGAGGAATGTTACCAAACTTCCGAGGCAACTTCACAAATAGCTGAAAATGCAGAGGAGTTTATCGCAGTTTTGGAAGAACCTGATATTAACTTTCACTACGATGGTAGTGTAAAGCTCTCAACACAACTGAAAGAAAAGCATTGGGGAAAAAGACACATTTGGGATTTTTTCTTTAATTTTTTATTTTATTTTATTTTATTAAATTTATACCGCGCCCTTCTCCTTGTTAGGACCCAGGGGGCGCACAGGCATTATATAAAACCACAGAATACAATATCAATTAAAATATATTAAATTAATTAAACCCGTGCTAAAACCCATGTTAAAACCTTGCCAAATTATAATTTGTTTTTAAAAAATCAGAAACGGGGGGCTATCCTAGGCCGGCTTGTTGGAATAAATACGTCTTAAGATGTTGGCGGAAGAGGCGGAGGTCCAAGATAGTGCGAAGGTCGGGGGGTAGGTCGTTTCAGAGGGCCGGGCCCGCCACAGAGAAGGCCCTTCCCCTGGGTGTCGCCAACCGGCATTGCCCCGCCGACGGCACCCGGAGAAGACCCTCTCTGTGGGAGCGGATCGGACGAAGGGATGTATGGGGCAGGAGGATGTTTAAGGACATTAACAAGTTTGAGGATTTCATGATTAAAAGAAAGGACTACAAGTTTTTGATACTTCCAGAGAAGAAAAGATTTTACTGAAGATAAACTGGAAGGAGTGACTTAAACTTATTATATTATATTTATTCAATTTATACCCCGCCCTTCTCCAAACGGACCCAGGGCGGCGCACAGGAAAATTAAAATACATACAAAACATCATATAAAATTTAAAAAAAAAACTAATTCAATAGAACCTGTGCTAAAACCAGATTAAAATCCCCAAATTTAAAAACTATCTAAAAGTCAGTATTATTGAGTTAACTGGAATCAGGATGCATTTTTCTCTGCTCGATATATGCAACTGAAAGAAAGGTTTAACCCAAAATTTGAAAATCTATTTTTTTACATATATATAATGCTTAAGTAATTTTTAAAGTAGGCAAAAGCTATTGAAAATGTATTTGAGAGTACCTGTATTTTATTCAAAGAGGAAAACATGTTCTTATTTGGATATCACTTCTGGATTTTGTGCTTTGATCTTGGTTTTGTTGATCAGAAAGATTTGGTGTTATAGGAATGGTTAGTTATATATCAACGTGTAAAAGCAAAAAGTTGAGGTTGGTGTGTGTTTATCTTGTAGTGTGCTAAGAGTTGAAAGTCAAAGCCCTTTTCTTTTTCTTTCCTCTTTCCTTTTTCCTCTTGTATTTCACACCCCCTTTTTCCTTTCCCTTTTTCCTTTCTCTCTCTCTCTCTCTCTCTCTCTCTTTCCTTCCCTTAATTTCCTATTTTTTCTCTTCTTTGTATTTTATATAATAAAATAAAAATAATAAATGGTAAAAATCTGAGGCCTAGAAGGTAACAAAATGTCCTGAAATGCAATTCTGTTTTATGTTAATCTGAAAAATAAGACTCATTTAATGTGATTGTCCATTCTTCTAAACAATCTTGTTGATGATTGTACTGTCAATTGATAGTTTTGCTGATTTTAGAGTTCACATGGATGGGCCAAATATATTGGCATACTGTATATTTCTCTAGCTTTTTGTCCCATACAAGGAAAACTTAAAACTACATATTTGTACCTTGAAAAAGGATTATCATCTTTTTTCAAGGTACAAATTTGTAATTTTTATGTTTGTGACTCGCTGTTACCGAAATAGATTTTAGGCAGCTAACAATAGATGAGAACCAAAATGCAGGATACAAAAATTAACTGCAAGAGGTAAAATAATGCATTTTTAATTTTTCAATTGCATAAGAGTAACCAATTCATTGGGTAACATGAGCATATGCTGATAAACAGAGGTTTTGGAAATAAAGCACTTCATTTGCCACAAAAGAAACATACATATTTTACAGGCAGTAACAAGTAGATATGTTCAATTATCTAATTTGTTCTGATACCTACATTGTGAAAATACACAGGTGAAGATTTAAACTTGAAAGTATATGAAGAGAGATTTAAAAATGTAGCTGTTGATGAATCATTATTTTATTGCAGATAGAAAAGCCAGTAAAACATCTACTGCAAATTGTAATATTCAGCCCACATATTTATAACAGATTGAACATTCAAATGAGATATTTGATTTTTCCCAATTATGCATTGTAACAGATTGATAAATCTTGTTTTTTGGTGGGAAAAGCAAGCAGCATCTCTGTGTGGTTATTGTAACTAGCCAATCTAGTCTTACCAACTTTTCTTCTGACCTTGTCAATTTCTAGCTCTCATTTCAGCTGAGGAAGTGTGGTCGATCAGTAAATGAGAAGATATTTTCAAAGTAGTTGTGCATTCCAAATTGTAGCTTGAAAAATCATCTTGGTATACTTTTCTTCTTCTTCTTGGTGCTCTGAAGCTTTGCCCTCTTAGGCAGCAGCATCTGGAAGAAACTGCAATGACATCAAAATGATGAGAAAATGCATGCAGTTACACAATTATTTAGATGAATGTCACAGCATTTGCATCATGATGTAATGGCAGACATTTCATCATTTGTTCTTCCTTATCTCCCTTCCTCTCCCTTGCATGAACACCAATGTTTTCTCGAGTATTTTAAAGTTACCACACATCTCAGCAAGAAAACAAAATTTGTGCCAGCAAACAACTGTCTGTGTTTTCTGGCTTTAATGGGCTTGCTTGAGGGAGCTCCTGAAGAGGCAATGAAGATGCCAGATATTCTTAAAACAAAATGTCTAATGGCAAAAAAAATACCAAAGTTGAATAAAAGAATTGAATGCTTTTGCTGAGTGAATGAGGTTTGTCCATCGTGATCAAAGACCTTGACATCTAACAGATTGTGGGCTGTCCACAATGTGTCTGCAGGTGGCTGGCAAGGCCTATGCAGGCATGAAATGTTCTGCCACATGTCAGGCAGACTTGTGGGCACCATTGTTGCAGCATTTGCAGCTCTGCTTTGCAGAGTGCTCGCTTCTCTTCTGCTATGGTTGTACTTCTGTCCTCAGATGTCTAGCAGCCTTGGTGGATCAGCATGCACCATGTTGAACAATCTTGTGCCAGGTGGTGGTGTCAATTTCCAGGGACTTGAAGGAGGCTTTGAGCGTGTCCTTGTATCACTTCCTTTGTCCCCTGTGCGATCGCTTTCCTTGAGGCAGCTCAGCATAGAGGAGCTGTTTGGGGATGGGATGGTCTGGCATCCTTGCAACATGGACTTCCCCAGCGTGTCTGGGCTTTCATCAGCAGGGTGTGAACTGATGGCAGGCCTGCTCTGGAGAGGGCTTCAGTGTCAGGCACCTTGTCCTGCCAGACGATCCTCAGAATGCTACGGAGTCAGGTCATATGGAAGTGGTTCCATTGCCTAGCGTGCCTCCTGTATACAGTCCAAGTCCCACTGGCATACATCAGGGTAGTTAGCACTACTGCTCGTTAAACTTATAGCAAAGCTTATTCCACAGTGATCCCACACATTGGTCAGTAATCTGCCAAATGCAGAGCTTGCCTTGTTGATTCTGCAGTTGACCTCAATGTCAATTGTCACTGCATGGGAGAGGTTGCGGCCAAGGTATGTAAATTGATCTACTGCTTGCAGCTTTTGTCCCTTTACTGTGATGGTTGGCTTTTGGTGTTGGGCTTTTGGAGCTGCCTGATGCATCACTTCATTTTAATTTTAATTTTTAATTTAATTTAATTTATAGACCGCTCCTCTCCCCGTAGGGACTCTGAGCGGTGCACAGGGAAAACTAAAACCACAATACAATAAATATACAAATACAATTAAAAACAAATTAAATCTGGGCCTGTGCTAAAATCCCCTTAGCCTGCTAAAATACCCAATTAAAACAGCTAGACCCTGTAGAGAGAGGCTACCCAAGGCCGGCCAAACGGAAAAGATGAGTTTTTAGTTTCAGACGGAAGGAGCGGAAGTCCGTGGTTGTTCTGATGTCGGGGGGAAGGTCGTTCCAGAGGGCTGGGCCCGCCACAGAGAGAGCCCTTCCCCTGGGCGTCGCCCGCTGACAGAGTCTAGTGGACGGCACCCGGAGAAGTCCCTCTCTGTGGGAGCGAATCGGCCGTGAGGATGTATGAGGCAGGATCCGATCCCGCAGATAGCTAGGTTCAGTCTTTTTTATGTTGATAAGGAGGCCAAAGTTGTCACATGCTGCTGCAAATTTGTCCACATCAGAAGTATGTATAACCACTTCCTGTTTCTTTGAGCTGACCTTCGTTGGCTAGATGAGTTTCACACAGGGCCACAATATCGATGTTAAATCTTGCAAGCTGTCTGGAGACCAGGGCTGTTCTTCTTTCTGGTCGATTTGCTAAGGGGTTTTCTTGAAGCATACATACATTTCATGTGCCAAAGGTGAGTGGTGTCACCTTATGTTTTCTTTAAAGTTTTGTTATTCGACCACCTGAAATGGGATCCCCTCCAGCAGCAATAAGCTAGACAGCTTTGATGCAACCATGTTTAAGGCACCTTTTCTAGCCCCTTCCTCTTACTACAAAGGTGAGCAGTGTGGTCCTGAAGAGGGCAGCTCAGTCACTCAGATAGGCACTGAATTCAGCTGTTCTTTGGTCAGCAAGAAGACAACCATTAGACCTGAGTCACCTGTGTGCAGGTCTGCAGTTATGGCTCCCAGTGTATCCACACCTGTGCTTCATCGCTCGCCCACCTCCACAGGATTTTGAAGGTTCATGGGAATTGGGGGGGATGTCAAGACTTGCTTTTGAATTGGATTAAAGTGAGGGAGAGGTTCGCATAGTCAGCCTCACTCTCTCTTCCCAGATTCCATCTTGCTCCAATAGCAAGACAAGAGTCAAGACCTTTGGAGATGGGCTGGGTGAGTGGTTGACCAGGGCATCTTTATGTCTTGCCATGCTCTTAGCATACCACGTAGCCTGCAGAGACCGCCTTCATGACCGTCGTCCTATTCTAGTAGGTTTCCTCTGCTCAATCTGCCAGAATCTGTCTTCACATGCTCAGGATAAACAAGGCCCTGTCTCACCAAAGGTCAATGATTCAATGCTTATTCTCAACCTGGTTTGGCCGGCCTGTCAAAGCTATTGCCCAGGGTGTTACCGCTGCACACGCTACAACTACTAGGAGCCACTGGTGAGAGCTGAATGACAGGTGGGGGCCAAAGGTGGATGAGCTGCCCTAAAAGCTGCCCTGAAACAAGCTGCCCTAAAGGGACACAACATGCCCCTACACCAGAGGTGCTACCCCTCCCTGGACACCCCAACTCCCCTGCTGAGTGAATAAAGCTATGGTCAATGCCCCCAAAATGAGTATCATCAGAAGTTCAAAGGAATTTGTGGAAAATTATGCTGATATTATGTCAGAGTTTGTTGCAAAAATCAAATCCAGAAAGCACACACAGATAACTGATTCAGCAGGATTCATTAACTTCTTTATATACATAATAACACATGAATAAATATACAATACCAACAGCTGGTTCACAGGCAGAGGAGCGAACATGGTATTCAGTTTCAGTTCAGATCAGCAGACAAGTGCAGACTGGTTTCGTTTCTCAGCACAGACTCAGAGCTATAGTCAACCCAGACTCCCTGCTGCCTCCGGCAAATACTGCTTCAGGTTCTAAACAGTCTCCATTGGCTGACTTTGTTGCTATGCCGATTAAAGGCTGACCTTGCTACCATGTCTCCATTCCAGTTCCTGAATATTCTGACACTCCTCCCTTCGTGGCTGAAATAGAAAGAATAACCTAATATTCTTCTCAGACCAGTATTTGAAGACCCAAATTCACAATTCCCTTTCAATGCTTGAGAATCCTTTTTACTGTGATACATCCTTTGCAATGAAACAAAGAACATCCACAAATGCTAATAATTGGCAATCCCCACTTTTTAACTTTCCAGTGTATATGCAACAATCAGCCTTGCAACTCTTGAACCCAAGACCCTTCAATACCTTATCTAGGTAGATACTACAGTTTCTGACCTGCGTGGCACTGACTGCTCCTGTGTTTCAAACCTCTCTTGCTTCATATCTTTTTCAGCTTCTCCTCCCTGAACGCTGACACAATGACTAATTGAGTTACTGTTACTAAGTGAGTTACTGTCACTAAGTGGATTACCATCACCAAGTGGATCATTCCAAAATTTGCATCAATTCGGTTCCAATTTTGCTCTGCAAAACTAGCAGACCTGGAAATCACTCTTTGAGCCTGGCTCATAGTCAATGGCCCTGAGCTTTCTAGCCTTTACTTATCCTCTTCTTCTAACTGTTTTGGAATCTGTGCCCACACATTGCTTCCAAAAACCCTTAAATGTGCCAGAGATGGTTTTCTCCCATATAGCACTGCATATGGAGTATCATTAATGGATGAACTCCACAGCCTATTGCTTAAATAATTAGCAGTCAACATGGCTTCATCCCAATATGACCTGTTCAGACCAGAACCCTTCACCAGTGAGTCCTTCATGGTTTGTAAGTGTCAGGTACTGAGGATATAACAGATGCCAGTTGATACAGGATTAAACTGTAAACTGTAAGCTGATGTAAAGTTGTAAACTGTAAGCCAGAAGCTGATGCAATTTGAATGATTCGGTAATAGTATGTCTATAAATATAGGTGGACAGTAGAGGGCATCTCTCTCTCTCATAGTTCTCCCATCGCATATTGCATTTTTTCCTTTGTCCATAGTGGTAAGGGCTCAAGGTGTTAGTTACTATCTTTAAAGCGCTCCATGGCACGGGACCTAGTTATCTGCGGGATCGGATCCTGCCCCATACATCCCTGCGGCCGATTCGCTCCCACAGAGAGGGACTTCTCCGGGTGCCGTCCACTAGGCTATGCCAGCGAGCGACGCCCAGGGGAAGGGCCTTCTCTGTGGCGGGCCCAGCCCTCTGGAACGACCTTCCCCCCCGAAATTAGAACAACCACGGACCTCTGCTCCTTCCGTCAAAAATTGAAAACACACTTCTTCTGCTTGGCCGGCCTAGGTTAGTCTTCCATCTTTTAATTGGGTTTTAGGGGATTTTAGCGTAATTTTAATATAGGGATTTTAGCGCAGGGATAATTCTGTTTAATTCGTATTTTATCTATTTATCTATTTATGTATTCTATATCAGCATTTTTAATTTCCCTGTGCACCGCTCCGAGTCCCTCTGGGGAGAGGAGGCGGTTTATAAATAAAATATTACTTACTTACTTACTTATCTCCACGTATATGAATGTCTGTATATAGATTTGTATATATAAACCACTTGTTAATTATACAAAGGCTCTGTGTGCTGTGTTTTGCTCCTGGGGTTCATCTCATAATACTAGTCATGCTGCCAAAACTCTCATAGGTTATGGGCCCAGTCCAGAGAGAGGGCCATAGTTGTAAAGTTTCCTAACGATGCATGATTCATAATAAGTGACCCAATATTGTAATACAAAAACCAGTGATTTATTAACAGCTTCATTATGCATTCTTCATTAGGCAATTCTTATTTGCAGCCATCTTTTTGCTTTCTTTATCTGCTTCTGAACTTTCTGCTTTCCTCCCTTCAGTCTGTATCATAAATCACATTACCCAATAGTTACATCCATCTCAACACAGCTATTGTAATCTGAGATCCAGCTCCGCCAAGGGTATGCATGGAATGTCATCATAGAGCGTTGACAATAGTGACTAAAGAGCTTAGAGAGAAGAGTAACCCAGTATGAGCTTGCACCAAAGTAAGTGGTTTAAATTGTGGTTAGCAGTCACCACAGCATAATGGGAGGAGATTTTCTGGTGTCTCTGTTGAATGAGACTACCTCTCCTGGAGTATGAAGATGGAGATGTACCTATGAAAGGAATAGTTGTAGATGATTGTTGTTAATCCACCAGTGGTCCTGGATGATAGTGACCAGAGGAGAAATGAAAAAGCATTAGCCAGCATAATTCTTGCTTTAGAAGACAGTCAGCTGCTATACGTAAGAAGTCTCCAGTCTGTGAAAGATTCACAGTCTGGGAGGCATTGCGCAGTGTATATGTGTGAGAAACTGCAGGTAGTAAGGTGTTTGCTGACCAGGAAACTGTATAAGGCACAGCTGAAGCCAGGACAGGGTATGTCCACACATTTGCAGAGAAGGATCTATGAGAAGAAAATTCCTTGAGTTGGAAAAAAGGGGAATGACATTCACTGAAGCACACAAGGTGTATGCGCTGCTTAGGACAGTCCAGGGGACATTCTTGTGGCTAGTCTAGTGCCTGCAGCCATCTTCCTTTTGGATCTTTGGCCTGCCACACTTCTTTCGACTAGGCTGTTTCTATGGTGGGGAAATGGGAGGGGGATAGTAAGGAGTAGGATGTTATGTGCCCAAAATAAAATTCCTTTTCAGATTGCCAAGGTCATCCTTTGTCTCGGAACCTCTGCACCTGACCGGAACTGGATGGGTGGAATTGCCAGCATGGCAGTGGGAGATGGGACCATGGGATGGACGTGTGGGTGGTGGGCAAGATCATGAACTTTAATTTGGGGGAGAAACAGAAGAAGGTTCGGATTCAGGTCTTCCCCCAGATGTGTCAGCATGGCTCTCTTAATAAATTGGAACTTTGAGAAGCCCATTGCCTTGGACTCTAATTTAATTTTGGATGCTATCTGGAATGATGAGATTTAGAGTCCATGCATGAACAAGACTTAACCATGGCATATTTGACTGGTCGTTTGTTGGAGGAGGAGCATTAATGGCTGGAGAGGAGACCAGGAAAGGGAGGAGAAAGCATTTAGCACAGACCAGCATCTGCAGAAGTCCAGGATACATGTGTGGTTCTACTGAGTATCTCCAGAGATGCTGTCCTGAAAGGAGAAACAGAGGAGAAGCGAGACAATGTTGTGGATCTAAGCAGCGAATGTGAAGTGGTTCTCCAGCATCGTTTTCTCTGGCAGCATCAAGAACTGCCAGAGAAAATCTGGCAGTTCTTGACATCACAACAGGAATACATGGTTGTTGGACAGTGGGGTGAGCCAGCATATTGTTAACAATCCACATGTATTTTCTGGTTTGAAACCAGCAAGGCAAACATGGTTTAGCCTGGCTGATGAACAGAGAGATGCTGTAAAAGGGGAAGGTAATGTGTATGTACCAGAAATAGATGCTACATTGTACAATGTGTTATATGTACCTGCTTTAGAGCACAATTTGTTGAGTATATCCATGTTAGGCATGCAGGGTTATGAAAACGAACAATGTGCACAAGGGGTTAAAAAGGATGGTTTGTACGTTCTGGGAATGCAAGAAAATAGTTGTGCACTTAGAGTTAAGAATGCTCCTACACCAGTGGTAGGTTCCTACCAGCCTGTACTAGTATGCACAGAGTGGTAGCGGAAATCGGGTGTACATTTGCGGACCGTTAGAGCCAGAGGCCCCGTACCAGTACGGTCCCTTCCCTGGCCTGTCCTTGGAGGTCTTCTAGTCCAACTCCCTGCTCAAAGCAGGGGACCCTACACCATTTCAGACAAGAGTTTGTCCAGTCTTTTCTTAAAAGCTTCCAGTGATGGAGCACCCACAATTTCTGAAGGCAAGCTATTCCACTTTTTAATTGTTCTCACTTTTATGAAGTTTCTCCTTAGTTCTAGGTTGCTTCTTTGCTTGCTTCTTAGTTGCTTCTTAGTTTTCATCCATTGTTTCTTGTCTTTCCTTCTGGTGCTCTGAAAAATAGGTTGATCCCCTCTTCTTTGTGGCAGCTCTTCAAATATTGGAACACTGCTATCATGTCAACCCTAGTGTTTGCATTATACTGAATTCCAATATGATATGGTCACTCTCCTCCAAGGTTTTGGCATCAACCCTCTCTAACATTTCCTCTGGACTAAGAATTAGGTCCCATACAGCTTTCCCTCTACTTCCGCCCTCTACCTTTTGGATGACAAAGTTGTCAGCTAGGTTGGTTAGGGATCTGCCCTAGCTCCCATTTGATGCAGACTTTGTATCCCAGTTGATATCAGAGTAGTTAAAGTCCCCCATTACTACTGTGGTATATTTCCTTTGCAACTTCAAAAAAAAGTTTTATGTTTTTACAAATGGACATCCCATCTCTTCTTAAACAGTGTGTCATCTGGGTACAAATATCTCTGTGCAATAACCATCAAAATTTACAACATCATTCACATTTATTCTCTAATCTTAGAATTATAGTAAATTAAGCAATTGATCATAGTAAACCTGTTCCTTTTTTCCCTTTTACCTTCTAATAAAAATGTAATAATAACATTAAACATAATATGTTTAGTCATCATTCTAATACTAACAGTTATCATATTGTTTACATCTCTATCTTAACTTATTTTCTACTCTTCTTTAATCTTCTTTTATTTCCAGCTTCCATTTTTATTCTCTAACCATTGATAAAATAATTCCCGTATCACATAATTTTCAGTTTCTTCCTTCTCCTTTATTGCTAATGTTAATCTGTTCATTTTTGCACATTCTAATATTTTCCTAATCAACTTCTCATCAGTAGGAGTCTCTTCATTTTTCCAATGTTATGCAAATACAGTGGTACCTCGGTTCACGAACGCTTCTGTTCACAAACAACTCGGTTCACGAACAGAAAAGTTCATCAAAATATGCTCTGGTTCACAAACTCCGCTTCGGTTCACAAACAGGAGCCGTGGCCATTTTAATGCTATTTCCTGGCTGTCACATGGTTGTGACTTTCTGTAGGAAGATCGTGGAGACAAGGAGACACAGAAAAAAGTACACTGTGAGTACTTTCAGTGACTTTTTTGGTTTTTTGTTATGCTTTTAGCACATACTGTACTGTACAATACTTTACAGTACAGTACTTCTGTACAATACTGTACTTACTGTATTGTACAGTTCACCCGTTTGAGTGCTTATTGTACTGGACTCCCAATATGGCTCCCAAGAAGCATGGTGGAAAGAAGAAAGTGTGGAGCAGCAATGAAGGTGACAAGAACAGCAATGCAGGTGACAATGTGCAAACTGGAGATGCAAGTGACAATGTGGCAAGTGGAAATGCAAGTGACATGAATATGCAGCGCAAGCATGGTGGCAAAAAGAAAGTGCAGAGCAGTAGTAAAGGTGACAGCAAGGGTGTGAAGAAAATAACCATTGAGCTGAAGAAGGAAATTGTAGAAAAGCATGACCGTGGTATTCGTGTGACTGATCTGGCCTCGGAGTACAAGATGGCAAAGTCAACAATCTCGACTATTTTGAAAAACAAAGCCGCCATCAAAGGAGCTGATGTTGCAAAAGGAGTAACAAGGTTAACCAAGCAGAGGACGCAAGTGCTGGAAGAGGTGGAAAAACTTTTGTTGGTGTGGTTGAATGAGAAACAGCTGGCAGGCGATAGCGTTAGTGAAGCTATAATCTGTGAGAAAGCCAGGAGATTGCACAGTGATTTACTGCAAAGAAGCCCCTCTACAAGTGCCACAAGTGACGAATTTAAAGCCAGTAGGGGGTGGTTTGAAAAATTCCGCAGGAGAAGTGGCATCCACAGTGTGATTAGACATGGTGAGGCTTCCAGCTCTGACAAGGCCGCAGCAGAAGCCTACAAGTTAGAATTTGCAGAATTCATGAAGACAGAAGGATACGTCGCTCAACAAGTGTTCACCTGTGATGAAACAGGGCTCTTCTGGAAAAAAATGCCAAACAGAACCTATATCACGCAGGAGGAAAAGGCACTACCAGGGCACAAGCCCATGAAGGACAGATTGACCCTTTTGCTGTGTGCCAACGCAAACGGCGATCTGAAAATTAAACCACTACTGGTGTACCATTCACAGACCCCTCGTGCATTTAGGGAACAAAATGTGAACAAGGCCAGACTGCCCGTCATGTGGAGATCCAATGCCAAAGCTTGGGTGACAAGGCAATTGTTTATGGAATGGCTGCACGAGGTGTTCGCACCCACCGTCAGAAAGTATCTTTCTGATAACCAGCTGCCTGAAAGGTGCCTTCTTCTAATGGACAATGCCCCAGCACACCCTCCAGTCTTGGTGGATGATATGGATGCTGAGTATGACTTCATCAGGGTCAAGTTCCTCCCCCCCAACACAACACCACTTCTGCAACCCATGGACCAGCAAGTCATCTGCAACTTCAAGAAGCTGTACACAAAGGCGCTCTTCACTAGGTGCTATAATGTCACTGAGGAGACGTCCTTGACTTTAAAAGAGTTCTGGAAGAAACATTTCAATGTTGTCCACTGCATTAACCTCATTGACAAAGCCTGGCAAGAGGTCACTCCCCGAAACCTAAATTCAGCCTGGAGGAAACTGTGGCCAGAATGTGTCATTGAACATGAACATGATTTAGAAGGGTCTGATGCAGAGGTAGTGGAGGAAATTGTGTCCATGGCCAAGAGTATGGGTCTGGATGTTGATGGTGCTGATGTGGAAGAGCTTGTTGAGGAACATAGGGAGGAGCTGACCACTGAAGAACTTTCTGAACTCCACAGTGAGCAGCAAAAGGCACTTCTTGAGGAGCATTCAACAGAGGAAGAGGAAGAAAGGGAGGAGGTTAGCAGTGATGCCATAAAATCCATTATGCAAAAATGGCATGAGTGCCATGATTTTTTTGAAAAGCACCACCCCAACATAACTGTCACGAACAGAGTGTTAAATCTCATGGATGATAATGTGGTCTCTCATTTCCGGAGGGTTTTGCAGCGCAGGAAAAGACAAGTGACATTGGACAGATTTTTCAGCAAAACTGACCCTACAGCTAGGAGACAAAGGAGAGAGGAAAGCCCTGAAGAAGATCCCCCTGATGTCCTTATGGAGAGGGACTCTCCCTACAAACAATAACCGCCTCCCACCTGCCTTCATCCATGCCAGAAGTCATCTCAAGCAAGGTTAGTGTTCTCTCTTTATACATTACTATACTGTACTAATGTGTATTGTAATTTGTTTCATATTTTTTGTGCTTCAAAAACCAAAAAAAAATCATGAACAGATTAACCGGATTTACATTAAACCCTATGGGAAACTGTGCCTCGGTTCACGACCAATTTGGTTCGCGACCAGAGTCAGTTCACGAATTAAGTTCGTGAACCGAGGTACCACTGTACAACTCTAGCTGCGGTTAATATGTGAATAATATGTGTTCTCTTTGCCATAAGTTTCAGGTAAGTTCTCCAACAGAAATATTTTTGGTTTTAAATCAATGTGCTGTTTTATCATCTTTTCCAACCATGCGTGTATTTTTGTCAATATTTTTTTGCTTTTACACATGTCCACCACATATGGTAATAGGACCTAGGTATCTGGTGGCACTTCCAACATTTAGCTGACTTATCTTTAAACATCTTTGCCAACCTCGCTGGTGCAAAGTGCCATCTATAAAAAAATCTTATTCTAATTTTCTTTATATGCAGTTGACATCATTAATATGTAATTCCTATCCCATAGTTTCTGCCATTTGTCTAATTCTATTGTGCGACCAAAAACTTTTGCCCATGCTATCATTGTCTCCTTTACTTGCTTAGCTTCCAATTTTATGCCCAATAGGTAGCTATACAATTTCTTTATCAATCTTTCTTCTGTTCCTGTTAGTGTTTTACCCAATTCTGTTAATTCTTTATAAAAAGCATATAATTTAACATCTAGACTGTATCTGCACTTGTGAATACCATGCCATATTGATCCCTTGATCATTCAATTCTTTTTCATTTTTGAGTTCCCTCTTTTCATTCAAAATATCTTTATATCTACCATATTTTTTCAGAGTATAAGACACACGTTCTCCCCCCAAGAAGAGAATGAAAATCTGGGTGCGTCTTATAAACTGAATACAGCATTTTTGACCTCCCGAAATCCCACTCGCAGATACCTTTTTTTTTTTCAAAAATGGACACACAGAGGGTTTGGGAGGCCTGCTAAGTGCTCCTGGGGGCTTGGGAGGGAAAAAACTGCCCCGTTTTTGTGAAAAGTGCCCCCAGGAGCACTTGGCGGGCCTTCCAAACTCTCTGCACACCCCGTTTTTTGAAATAAATGGGCCCATTTTCATGAAAAATGGACTGGTTTTTGCCCTCCCCAGCCCCCAGGAGCACTCTGCAGGCCTCCCACACCTTCCTCGCACCCCTTTTTTGGGGGGAAAAACAGGCCCATTTTCACAAAAATGGGGCATTTTTTGCTTTTTGCCCTCCCCTGCCCCTAGGAACACTTTGCAGGCCTCTCAAACTCTCTGTATGCCCCTTTCCCACAAGAAACAGGGTGTGCAGAGGGTTTTGGAGGCCCGTAGAGAGCTCCTGGGGCCGGGCAGAGCAAAAACTTTTTTTTGAATTTACCTTTTCAAAATCTTGGTGTGACTTATACTCTGGTTCATCTTATAGTCCGAAAAATATGGTAATAATATTTCCCATGTTAATAACATTTGAATGAACCAGTGCTTCCATTGTTGAAAGCTAAACTGGTATCCTCAAATAGTGTTGCTCTTTAATTTTCTGCAATACTAAAATTAATGCATTTCTTATATAATGTCTTCAAAAGTAACCATGTATCTTATTTTTCCCATACCACAAGAAAGCATGCCAACCCAGTTGCAAGTCATGTCCTTCTAAAGTCAGTAATTGTATGCCTCCATACAATCCATTTTTTCACTCATGTTAATATAGCGGTAGTACAATTCCCAATTTGGTAACCCAAAACCTCTTCTACTTCTTGAATCTTGCAACATTTTCAAGCTAATTCTTGCTTTTTTCCCTTGCCAAATATATTTATGTATTATCAGAATTGTTTGAAATAAGAACAATAATCTCGGCAATATGTTCATTTTAATTGTGGCTATTCTTCCTATCAACGATAATTGCAGATTTTTCAATTTTTTCAGATCTATTTGAATTTGTTGCAACAATTTATGATAGTTATCTTCCTTAATCATTACAAATCTTGCTGTCAACTGGATCCTTAAGTATTTTACTTTCTTTGTAATCTGAATATCTATTCTCTTCATTGTTCTGCTTATCTGTAAAACTTTTCACTAATATCTTAGTTTTCTCTTTATTTTCAGACCTGCCACTTCTCCACATTATTCTTTTTTTAATTATTAATTTAGGCTCCATTTCTTGTGGATCTTCCAAGATAAAAGCGAAATCACTTGCAAAAGTCTGTAGTTTATACTTTTCTTTCATTTCCATGCCTTTTATCTCTATATCTTGTTTAATGTTTCTATTTAATACTTCCAATGTCAGTGCAAATAATAGTGGAGTCAAGGGGCATCTTTGTCTTGTGTCTTTCTTAATGCTAACCTTCTCAGTTCATATCTCCATTTGCCATCACATTTGCAGTTTGTTTATAATATATCACCTTAATCATGTTAATAAATCTCTCCCCAAGTCCATCTCTTTTGATTGTGCTAACATAAATTCCCAGTTCTTGTTATCAAATGCTTTCTGTGCATCTAAGAAGATCAACGCCATTTGCTTCTCTGGATAAGCTTCACAGTACTCCAATGTATTTAAAATTATTCTCACATTGTCTTTAATTTGTATCTTATGTAAAAAAAATATTTTGATCTGGATGTATAAATTGATTTAAAAATCTTTTTAGCCTTTCTGCAATAATTGAAGCAAATGGTTTCTAATCATATCGGTCTATAATTTTTTATCCGTTGTAAGTCTGCATCTTCTTTTGGTATGAGAGTAATATATCCTTCCATCCATGAATTTGGTACTTTTGCTTATAACAAAAGTTTGTTGAATACTTCCAACATTGGGATACTTAAAGTACCTTGTAAATCTTTATGTAATTATGTTGTCAATTAATCCGGACTTGGTGTTTTCCCATTCTTTTGCCTCTTAATTGTTTCTGTTAATTCCATCATTGATATGCGTTCATCTAATATTACTTCCACTGTTTCAGGTATTTTAGGTAATTCTGCTTTTTCTAAATATTGTTTTATTTTATCTTCTGAAATTAACTCTTGAGTCCTAACAAGGAGAAGTATAAATTCGAAAAATAAATAAAAAATAAATATAGTGTAGTTTCCCATAGAAGTTTTGAATTACTTTTTTTAATCATCATTTTGATGGTGAATATTTCCTTCATAATCCACTAGTTGGTGTATCAATTCCTTTTCTTTCTTCTTTTTCAATTTATATGCCAGCCACCTTCCTAGTTTACTTGTGTTATCAAAGAAATTTTGTTTCACACTTTTAATTTTTTGTGCTAATTCTTCTTTATCTATTAAATTCAAGTTATATTTCATTAAGTCCATTTGGTTCTTTATATTCTTTTTTTGTGGATCTTTTGTAGCTCTCTCTCTAGTCTCTTGTATTCTTTTTCTAGTACCATTTGATTTTTTCTCTCTTCGTTTTATTCTTTCTTTCTCTGTATGTTATGGTTAATCCTCTAATATATGCCTTAGCTGTATCCCATACATTTTGTAGTGAGGCTTCTTCTGCCCTGTTCTCTTTATAAAAAAGTCTAGTTCTTTTTCTATAAATTGAGTAAATTCCTTTTCCTTTAATGTTTCTTGGTTCAGCGTCCATCTTAATTTCATTTTTGTCCCTTTCATATAACTTTTGTCAGGTTATGATCTGCCCAGTTGCTTGTTTCTATACTTATTTCTCATACATTAGCTTTTAATTCCCCTGACATCCATATCATATATTCTTGACCAAGGCATATGCCTATTTGAGTAAAATGAATATTGATTTTCCTTGAGATGGATCTCCTGCCATGTGCCTTGGTAATTAGTTCTTCCAACATTTTAAAGAAAGCCTTAGGAAGTGTCTTCCTTGGTTTTTTTATTTACCTTTCTAGTTTTATAGTCCAATTCCACATCCACAATTGCATTAAAATCTCTTAATATACATATTTTTTAATACTCCAATTCTGTTATTTTCTTGAAAAGTTTACCATAAAAGTCCTCTTGATTGGTACAGTGGTACCTCGGTTCACGAACTTAATTCGTAAACTGACTCTGGTCACGAACCGAATTGTTCGTGAACCGAGGCACAGTTTTCCATATGCTAAAAGCATACCAAAAATAAAAAAAAGTCACTGAAAGTACTCACAGTGTGCGTGCTGGGGCTTTTTTCTGTGTCTTCTTCTCTCTACGATCTTCCTACAGGAAGTCACAACCTACAGGAACCTACAGGAAGTCAAACCAGGAATACATTAAAAATGGCCGTGGTTCCTGTTTGTGAACCGAAGCAGAGTTCGTGAACCGGAGCACATTTTGAGGAACTTTTCTGTTCGTGAACCGAGTTGGTCGTGAACAGAGGCGTTCGTGAACCGAGGTACCACTGTATTTGGTGCATATATTGCTACTAGGACTATCTGTCTGTTGTTCATTGCTTTCTCCACCATCAAAATCTCCTTTTCTCCATAAAGATTTATTTAGCATTTATTGTCTTTTTTATGTAAAGGGCTTTTCCCCCTCCTCTTTTATTGTGGTAAAGAAGTCTATAACTTCCCAATTTTGAGATATTCCAATATTTTATTATGTGGTTCTTCAAAATGGAAAAATATAATTTAATATAATTCAAGCAAGTTATGTCTCATTTTAATTTTTCTACTTTATTAAAACTCCTTTTTCTTTTCAAATTCAGTCTATTTATATTAATTCACATTAATTTGATTTCTTCTTCCATAGTATATTATAGATGGGTTTTGTCATTCTAGTCACTCTTATCTCTCTCGGTTCTTTTGTCTTTGCCTCATCTCTCTTTGCTATTTCCTCCGAGTCTCCTTCATCTTCTTTTTGTTGTATATTTCTCTCTCCTGTAGCTTCCTCTCATTGCTACACCTCTTCTTTTTGACTTATTCTCATTTCCTCTTGGGATCCAAAATATTTCTCATAGAATTTTTCTGTTTTTTCTATGGAGTCCAATCTATGTTTTTGCTTCATCTAAGTCACCAATATTCCTCTGCTATCAGCCATCTAAAATTCACTCCATTTTTAATTAGTTGCTTTGTCAGAATTGTTTTCATTCCTTATATCTCTAACTCTCCTAAGGATCTACTTTAAGACTACTATTTCCTTCCCTTTGTATTTTAATGTATCATCTCTTGCTCTTTGTAAAATCTCTGCTTTCGTTGCTTTTTTTTTGAGATTATTTTTTATTTTTTATTTTTATTTATTCAATTTATATCCCGCCCTTCTCCGAATGGACCCAGGGCGGCGCACAGGAAAGTTAAAACAATATACAACAATACAAAAATACCAAAATACAAAATTTAAAAATCTATTAAATATGGAATCCTGCGCTAAAACCAATTAAACCCCCCCTTTTAAAAACTATCTATACTAGTCCACAGTGGAGGCTATGAAAGGCCGGCTTGGTGAAATAAATGTGTTTTCAAACACTGGCAGAAGAGGCGGAGGTCAGTAATGGTACGAAGTTCAGGGGGTAGGTCGTTCCACAGGGCAGGGCCCGCCACAGAGAAGGCCCTTCCCCTGGGTGTCGCCAGTCGGCATTGTCCGGCCGACGGCACCCTGAGAAGGCCCTCTCTGTGGGAGCGTATCGGTCTGAGGGATGTATGGGGCAGGAGACAGTCTCGCATGTAACTAGGTCCCGAGCCATGGAGCGCTTTGAAGATGGTCGTCAAAACCTTGAAGCGCACCCGAAAGGCCACAGGAAGCCAGTGCAGCTCGCGCAGGATCGGTGTTATATGGGAGCATCTAGAAGCCCCCATAATCACCCGCGCGGCTGCATTCTGCACTAACTGTAGCTTTCGGGTGCACCTCAAGGGAAGCCCCATGTAGAGAGCATTACAGTAGTCGAGTCGGGATGTCACGAGGGCCTGAGTGACTGTGCGAAGGGCAGCCCGGTCCAGTAAGGGGCGCAATTGGCGCATCAGGCGAACCTGATGAAATGCCCCCCATGGCCACGGCCGCCACATGGTCTTCCATGGACAGCCGGGAATCCAGGAGGACACCCAAATTGCGCGCCCTCTCCACGGGGGCTGGTATTTCGCCCCCAATGGCCAGAGTTGGAGTAATCTGGCTGAACCGGGGTGCCGGAAACCACAGCCACTCAGTCTTGGACGGGTTGAGCTTGAGTTTGTTACTGCCACATTATCATGTGGTCCTCTCTAGGAAGCCTGTGTTTCACTGCATATCTAGTATTAACTCTAAATATTTCATCAATATCTGCAAAAATAATTTATTTGCCCACCTCTAAGGCCTCTGCCAACAGCTCTGCCATTATCTCTGCTAAATTTTCCCCCTTCCTCAATATTCTGGAACTGCAGATAATAATCAGCCCTATCCATTTCTAATGACATTATTGTTCTTTATTTATTTTTAACTGCTAGTATAAGTCTGTTGTCAAATTCATCCACTTTTTTTCCACTTGTTCAACTTTCTCTTCTACTTTCTGCATACATTGTTCTTTACTTGCCATCTGGCAGATATGCTTCCTTCAAAATTCAAGAAAGGAAACCCCCAACTCCATTGTTTTAGAGAAAAGATAATTTTTTACTGAATATGAAGTGAAAGTGAAGCAAGATCTGAAGTTAAAGGCACAAAATTGTACATATCAAAAGTTCACCCAAATGCCTCCCCCCCCTTCCAACAACTTCAAGCTAAATGTACAAACTCCAGGTCCCAAGGGTGTCATGTGGGGTGCAATTTTCAGGTGGCCTCATCCATCCAGTATGCAGAGACGGTTGACCTTGACCAGATCTAAACATGACCATTCAGCATGCGCAGAAGATGGTGAGAACAAAACTCCCTCCTCATCCCGAGATATCTCCTCCAGCATGATTCCCTTCCTAAATACCGAAATCCCCTCCCTCCCCATTACTATGGCAGCTAATAGCAAGCAACTGATATAGAGGATGACACCATCATTTGTTAAGCAGTGTCTAGTTTGTCTTCTACTTTCCCTATTCTTTTCTTGAAGTTGTCATACAGAGCTTGTATCATCCCTTTTAATTCTGACTCCATCACATTTCCCTTCTCTTCTTATAATATTTTATCCTCTGCCCCAATGGGCTCAAAGTTGCTGCTGCTGATGCCAATGATTTACTCATTTTGGAATATTTTAGTATTTTCAATCCACAAAGAGTAAAGGTTATCAGTTATAATCCAAGAATAAAAACAGAAAGATGTCAAAGAGCAAGAATAAACAAAAATGTAAATTATAATCCAAAAATTATCAGTCTTTTGACCCCATTCTTATTGCTTTCTTCAGGTTCTTCAATCCTTAATCCTTTATTATCCAAAAAAGGGGATAATAAATTGATACATTGTAATCTACGTACATCCACCAAGCTCAAAAGGTCAATCACCAATTGTTTTGTATCCACAAATAGAGAGCTCACAGAGCAAAGAAAGTGGGGAGAAGAGAGAAGTCTTTTGCTGTTTATGTTTCTCTTTTAAACTGTTTAAAAATAACCGTTCTTAGTATTTCACTCTCTTTCTCAGTTATTCAGTCTAAACAGCTTATGGCACTAAAATTGTTTTTGTAACAATCAGTTCTCATCTTTAGTCTCACAGTCTCTCAAGGTGTGTGCTTTATGTCCTTTACAGCTTCCACTTCCACTTCTGCCTGTAGGTGGCACTATTGCTCTGCTCTGCTCTTCCTCTTTTCTTTCTCCTTTTATACAGTATTCGCCAGTTCCAATTTTATAGAAATAAAATAAAAAAGACAAATCTATATATCCAACTGTTGTGATAGGCAATGTTCTGGATTATTCAACATTGTATTTGAGGTGCCCAATTCAGCTTTTAATTACAAAATATCTTCAATCTTTTTCTAAAAAGCTATCCAGCTTCACTTCACCTGTTTCAAGATGGTTCTTTAGGTTTTCCTGACTGCTTTCCATAGGAGGTGGAGAAGAAAACACAATTCCACCTCCTCTTTTGGGATCCCACTTCACCAAATATTTTCCAGGGAGTTATTCCCTCCATTAAGGTTAAAAATTCAAAGTTATAAATCTCTCACCCAGATTGATCATACTATCAATCAGTCTGCTAAGGAAGGTGGCTGTCACAGCTTCGGTCTGGCACGTGATGGCCGTCTTTTTCACTCCGTCAGGTTGGAGAGCCTCTTCCGAATCAATCAGGGAGTTTGCAGGCTCCCTGAGATCAGCGGAGTTTGCTCTCTGAGGTGATTTATGGTCCAATCAGACCTCCCGGCAGCCTGGATTTTGGTGTGGCCCCTGGAGCCCTGCGGGACGTGTCATATTGTCATGATGTTAGCCACGCCCCTCCACCTTTGTTAAATGGTTAGCAAAAAATTCATCTATTTCTTTTGCTTGGTTGGGTGGTCCATAGTATATATCTATGGCAATTTCATTATTTTTTCCTTTTATATTGACCCATATGCAGTCTAGGACAGGGGTCACCAACCTTTTGGATCTCAGGGACCACTAAAATCATAATTTAAAATCCCAAGGACCACTAATATGATCTGCTTAATGACCAGCTGGGTGGGCATTGCTAGGTGGTCATGTGACTGGATGGGCATGGCCAACGTGATGTCACTCATGTCCAGGGGTGGCTTACCGACCTCTGTTTTCCCCTCTCTTCCCAGCCGCTCCTCGCCTGCCCGCCTGGGCTCCTTAGGGCTCCAACAAGAGCTAAGAAGCCGCCATGTGAAAGAGTTGGCAAAACGGCTGCCTCAGTTCCAATTGGATCTGACCAAGGAGGAGGCTCAGCAGAAGCACCTCACTGAGGACTACAAGCATAGGCTTCCCAAGCAGAGGGAAGACCTGCGAGAGTGCAAGGTCAGGCACCGGCAGGCTGAGACGGTCAGCTAGTTCCAGGCCATGATGCAGTCTCACTGGATCAAGGCCCTCCGGCTCTTCGCCACCACCAGCGCTTCCCTCCAACCTTCACCCAAAGCCCTGAAGCAGACCCCAAGTCAGATTTTCTGCCCCCCTCTGACCTGCACAAGGAGACCCTGAAGGGGGAGACTTTGCAGCAATCCCAGCATGGGTAGGAGCTGACATGGGCCAAGATGGGACTGCTGCAGCCCATCCTCCAGCAGGAGAACAAACTGCGAGGGAGCTCAGGGCCCCATCACGGGAAGTCCCATCCTCCTGGGAAGGCAGAGCAGAAGCTCTCCAGTCCGCTGGCCTCCCACTCTGGCATGCCTTAGCAACTGGACTTTCTCTTGCAACTAATGCCACCTGTGCTCCTCCAAGGATCGGTTGCTGCCCCCCCCAGCCCCCCCGCTGTGATTTCTGCCGAGGTTTTCTGGCTCTGGAAGGGGGGGGGGGCTAGCCAGACACCAGTCACAATGCAGAGTGACTGCCAACTAAGTTTAGCATGCCAATGACCTGGTCATGTCTGTTGTGTGAGTGCAGCCTCCGCGATGCTCTCCTCAGGCCCAGGTATGGTGGGCGGGCAGGTGGGTGGAGCAAACAACCCAGGGATTTTGGCAGCCTTTACATAGCCGGGATGCCCTGGCTTCTGAGGCCAGCAAGACTCAGCATTTGGGCTCTGTCACACTCTTCCCCTCTTGGGTGATGGGAGTTTTACACGCTGCTCGCTGAGGCACCTGATCTGCAACAGAAAGAGGGGCTGGCGCTCCTAAACAGGTGGCCAAGCTAAATGCCTGAAGGACCCCATCCCATCACTGTGAGTCCAGGAACTTCAGAGAGCAGCGCATGAAACTTCAGCCGGCCTCGAGAGATGGGCTGGCTACAACACAAGCATTCATTGCACATCTCTGGCCCAGGGGCCATAGTTTGAGGAATATAAAAAAATACAAATAATTCTTATGCGAACCACCAACTTCTTCTTGAGGACCACCAGTGGTCCGCAGACCACCGGTTGGTGACTGCTGTTCTATGAGGTTTTAATCCTTAGTTTTCTGCATTTCTGTAGAAATGTAATGATCTTCTACATATAATTCAACTGCACCTCCTCTTGTTAGCTCTGGGTTTTCTTAATAGTTTGTATCCTTCCATCGGTCTGTTCAGGTTATGAGTTTCTTCCCACCAGGTTTTGATAATGGCAGCTATATAGTACCTTCCCTTATGTACTAGTTCACCATATTTTTCCCCTAAACTTTGAGTATTAGTGTATAAGCATCTGAGTGTTTTATGGCTGGCATTGGGTATGCTTCCTACATCTCCTACTTTGTATCTGGGGTTTTCTTCCTTCCCATCACTCTCTAACTCACTGTTAGAGTAACTGATTGCTTATCTTGGAATTTTTACTTGGAATTATGTCCCAAAGATGCAAAAATTTGTCTTAAAGATCCTAAAGATCGGTCACCCTCAGTCTTCATTTTTAGTTTAAAGACCTTCTGATAAGTTGAGTCAGTTGTTTTCTGAATACATTCTTCCTGGTTCTTAATTCCCAATTCATAAGTTTCGTCACCAGTTCTTTAAAAACATTAAGTTCCCTGGTAGTGAGTATGACACATTTCCTAAGTGCTAACATTTACTTCTATTAGAAATAGAAAATGATTTCTAAACTTTCTAAAATCAACATGATGCAGCAGCTGGAGAAATACCCAAAGGCTAGCAATATCAGTCTGCAGCTTATTCTTCCCTTAGAAAAATGTCAACATTTGTAAATATCAGAGTTGGCATAAATGCAGCTGATGTAACTGGTCATTTAAGAACCACAGCAATTGTACCCCTTAATGAAGTCAAAGTAATGTACATTGCAAAGGGTGATGAATGCCCTGGATATGAAATGCCTACTGTTCAAACCTCTGCCTGCCAAAGGAGGAATTGTTTCTGGTGGAACTTGATTTGGTCCAGGAAAGATCATCTAGGTTTTTGATGATTTTGGAGTATAGCACAACAGTGGAAACCAGCCATAATGTGGATCTGCAACCCTTTATTTATAATATGAAGATTGATCTTGAGCAGGGGTGGGTTTCAAAATTTTTACTACCCACTTGTTCTATGGGTGTGGCCTATTTTGTGGGTGTGGCTTCATAGCCATGTGACTGGCTGGGTGTGGCTTGGTCATGTGACTGAGTGGGAGTGACTTGGCAGTCATGTGACCGGATGGGAGTCACTTGGCAGTCATGTGATCAGGTGGCAGTGGCCAAGTCGATGTCACTGAATTCTTTGCTCCAATGAATGTCCTACAAAAAGATTTTAAAAAGTAAATGTATTATTTTGTGCACTTACTACATAAATAAGAATAAAATAACTACACAAAAAAATAAAAGAGCTACTTACAGAAGGAAGATGACTGTAAGGAGTGCCTTTCCTTCTGCTTAAGAAAGTGAAGACTCCTGAAACAAAGTATTTCAAAAGGATCCTTTTATTGAGTGAAGTGAAAACATACAGTTCAAAGCAACATCTGAATCCCTTAGGCCAGGGGTCTGCAAAGTCGGCTCTTTTAAGACTGGTGGACTTCAACTCCCAGAATTCCCCAGCCAGCCAGGCTGGCTGGGGAATTCTGGGAGTTGAAGTCCACCAGTCTTAAAAGAGCCAACTTTGCAGACCCCTGCCTTAGGCAATGCAAGAAGAATTAAAGCAGTAGAGACCTCTCCAATTAGTCAGAATGCAGACTTTAGCCAATACACAAGTGTTAAGGTGGTTCCTTCACCAGCTGCCCTGAAAATCATACATTCCCATGGGGATCTCAAGGCGCTTCGATGCCAGGAAACCAGTTATAAAATATCAGTTATCACAGGCACTGCTAATAAATCAACTCCCAGGTCCCCCTCCTCCCAATTAAATACAGTAGAGTTGCTGAAAAGTGGGGGGAACATGATGATTTGGACTGTAATAGACCTGTTCTCCAAACAGGCACACTTCATACCCTGGGTTTGAGCTCTTTGCACCATGCCCAAATTAACGGTCAATGTACTAGAACAATATCTAAGATGTTTTATTAATTTTCAACAGGATAATTGGACTGAACTTTTACCTTTTGTGGAAGTGGCATTCAATACGTCTGTATACTCAAGCACTGGTTTTACCCCTTTTAGATTTCAGCCCCTGAACTACCCACAGAAGAACCCACTATTCCCTCACTTAAGGAGTGGATTGGACTGCTGATAGTTCACGTAGCACCTCAGGTACAGCTCTATCATGGTGTTTAGTCTCTTTGATCTCCCCCCCCCCCCACCAGTGGTGCTCAGGTGAAAGCCAAGCTAAGGCCCTGGGATGACCCAAAGTGCCGCAGGAACTCACTCCAGAACTTAGCTATGAACTAGACCTCTCTGTTTGAGATAATTCTTCGAGGTACTCCATGCAGGTGGTAGATGTGCTTCAGGAACAGTTTGGCCAGCTGGTGAGCTGAAGGTAGTCTGCTGCAGGGTATGAAGTATAAAAATTTAAAAATGCCCTCCCAAAATTTGGAGGTGAATTGGACCCCTCTGTCAGAGATGATTCTCTGCGGGGCTCCATGAAGACGATAAATGTGTATCAGGAATAACTTGGCTAGACTTTTGCCATTTGGGATCATTTGGCAAGGTATAAAATGTGCCTGTTTTGAGGGGGGAAAAGGTCTGTTTTCCAACCCAAATGACAGTATTCCCCACACTTTCTGGCAGTTCTACAATGAAGTCCATAGCAATCTCTTTCCAGGGTGCTGAAGGTTGGGCTGCCTTCTATAAGAGTCCAAGGGTTTCCCCCTGACATCTTTTAGATGTCACACAAAAAGGGCAGCTAATGTCCTGTTTTTAGTGATGGTCACCAAAATTGTCTTTTAATTAGGTGTAAAGTTTTCACAAAACGACAGTGTCCACTAATTTAGAGTCATGGCACCTTGCCACTAAGCGCAGTCTTTGCTCACTGGAACATACAATTTCCATCTCACCCAAGCCAAATTATCTTTCGTCAGGCAGCTGGATTTGTAGCTCAAACTGCATTTGTTGGTGGCCAAAGCTTGCTTAAAAGTTTATGATGCCATTGCCTGTCAATGTTTCTTGTTTTGCCTGGGATCTGGTGATTACTTCAGTAGCTAGCTGATTGTTTTGTACTAGGTTTTTGATTACATCTGTCTTTTTACTGTTGTATTGTGGCTTTCTGGACAGTGCATCTGCCAGAAAGTTTTTTCCCACTGGGAGATAATCTGAGTGTTAAACTCAAACCGCTTAAAGTACTGAGCCCATCGTACTTGTTTTGGGGAGAGTTTCCTTGGAGTCTTTAAGGCTTCTAAATTTTTATGATCCGTCCAGACTTCAAAAGGGATCTTGCTTCTCTGTAGGAAATGCCTCCAGGTTAAAAGAGCCCACCGCACTGCGTAAGCCTCTTTCTCCCAAATGGCCCACCTTTGCTCAGATTCACACAATTTTTTGGATGTGTAAGCGCATGGTTTTAATTGGTCTTGCTTATTTTTCTGAAGCAGGACCACTGCTATTGCCACATCGCTGGCATTTGCTTGTATGATGAATGGTTTCTCTGTGTCTGGGTGCTTTTTGAATTGGCTCTGCTGAAAACAGTTGTTTAAGTTTTTCAAATGCAGCTTGGCATTCCATTGTCCAGTTCAAAGGCTGCTTCGGTTTTGGGTTACCCTCCCCCTTCGTTTTTAAAAGCTTGGTGATGGGGAGAGCAATCTGGGCGAAAGTGGGGGTAAACTGGTGGTAAAAGTTGGCAAATCCCAGGAAGCTTTGTAACTGTTTATACGTGGTACCCAATCAAGTACCACCTGCACTTTTTTTTTGTAATTTTTTTTATTTGACATTTTCCAAACATTAAAATATCCAGGATATATAAATATACTATATAAATATATATAAGTTTTCTTTCACATACGCATATGTTCACTTGGTATTATCTATAAGTATCCATTTGTCTGAAATGGTATAAGGTTCCTGCCCACGCAGGGGGTTGGACTAGAAGACCTACAAGGTCCCTTCCAACTCTGCTATTGTATTATTGCTATTGTATTGTATTATCTATAAGAACATAAAAGAATATATATGTCAGAGAGTATAAAATATGAAGATCTTTAAAGTATTCTTTATAAAGTTCCAATTCCTATTTTTAAACAAACAGCTATACAGTAAATAATATCTATACACGTTTTTTTATAATTATATCAGGTTTCTTAGATTGCACAGATTTCAGTTTCTCCTCCCTTAAAGTCCAGGAGGTTGCCTTCTATCTATTTAGCACAGTCACTATCACAGTTCTCTTGCTTCCCCTGCCAGATCAAATTTCCACTGTCTTCTTCTCAGGAAGAAGCTTCTTGTAGTTGTTCTTTCCTTTTGTGCAATCCACGATGTTTAATCCCGGTCTAATCACAATCTCAACTCGTGTTCCTTCTGCCTGTAGTAATTCTCCAGCAAGTTCAAGCCGTCAGTACAATTCCTCCATTCCTTCTCTGAATGTTAACTCCGATTTCTCAAGGTTCTGCTCCCACCACTAAAGTGCCACTTTTTTTCCGCCTTGGAGACTCACTCATCCACTAGGCTATAAATTTACACTTCCGGAGAGTCACACCAGTAAATCATTCCTACTTCTTGAAATCCACCGACACTTTCAGCTGTTTCTCTCTTCTTGCTTCCTTCTCCATTTAAAGGGCTGTCATGCCTCTGGATCCAGCCATAAAGACCGGTGTTTCCTGTGCCAGATTTAAAAGGCTTATCCTACTATAACAGGGCCTTGCACCTTTCCCTATTATCCGCTGAGCTTCCTCCTTCTGTTGCTGGTCCCTCTGAGACTCAGCTCTGCCTTTGCATGCCTCCTGGCAAGGGAAATTGGGCAGAAAGAACAGAGACTTGTTTTCCTGCTCCGCACTGGTGTGGCTCCACCCTAGAAGTCCCCCACCTGCACTTTTAAAGGCCTGGTGTGAAATGCGGTACCCTAAATAATCAATTTTTTCTTGGTGGAGTTCACATTTAGAGAGTTTAGCATGAAGTTTGGTGGGGCGGAGCTTGTTCAGAACAGCTTAGACTAGTTTTACGTGTGCTGCTTTGGTCTCTGTATATAATAAAATGTCATCTAAATAAACAAAGACCCCCTTATACAAATGCTCATGTAGCACTTCGTTTATTAATTGCATAAACACTGTGGGGGGGGGGGCTTGTAGCCCAAATAGGAGCACCTTGAATTGACAGCACCCAGGTGGGGGGTTAAATGCCATTCTCCATTCATCTCCCTCTTTAATTCTGATGTGGTAGTAAGCCTCCCTTAAATCCAGCTTTGAAATTTTTTTCCCTTTAGCAAGGTGTGCTAGCATGTTTTTCATAAGGGGGAGAGGGTACATGTTCTCCACTCTGATCATATTTAAATTTCTAAAATCCACACAGATGTTTTGAGTCATTTTTTCCCTCTAATTAACACGGGGGCTGTGATTTTTGGTCAGTCTGGCTCAATGAAACCCCTTGCTATGTCTTTCTCAATGAATTCCCTCAGTTCTTTCCAGCTCCCTCAGGGACATACTATATATCTTGGCTGTTTAGCTAAAAACCTCAGCCAAGTCTTTGTATTCTTTGGATAGGCTCTGGGTTGGCACAGTGTAAGCAGGCATTGCTGTTTCTTGGTGCTCTGCCCCCTCAGTTTCTTTGTGTGGATTCTCAGCAAAAGTCGTGTGCATCTGAACTTTTATGGTGCCTTGCTTCCAATTAATTTTGGGGTTCCATTTTTTCAGCCACGCAAGGCACAAAACTAGCGGCCATTCCATGTCAGGAGCCACTATAAATGTAAGGATTTCTTTGTGGCTCCCAATGCTTATCTGTAGAGGTTCAGTGGCAAAAGAAGCTGGCTCAGAATTCTTTAGTATACTCTGCTGCTGCCTGCGGTCCCTGCTTCACAACTTTAATGCGTCATGTGCTTTGTGGTCTGCGAGGGTGTCCTTGAAACATTGTCACAGGGCCATCATGAAATGGTTGAAGTCCCACAGTTCTGGCACATCGGCATTATGTTTGGTCAGCATCCATCTGGCAGTGGCTCCTTCCAGGGCTAGGGTAACAACTCGCACTCAGGATTCATGGGTTTGAAAATCACGCCCATACACTTGCATAGAGGTGAGCATGGGTGCCGCAAAGAATCCCAGTTGTTGTGGATCCCCATCAAACTTCACCCCAAAGGAGGGAGTTTTTCTTTCCAATTGCGGGGTTCAGAATTAGCTTTGAATGGGCCCCAATCCATGCGCCAACTGGAAGGGAGGGTTTGCTGGGCACCTTGCTGCTTCGGCTGTGCTATCCGCTTGATCAGCAGAGCCCAGAGGGGGGTAGCCCCCCTGGCATCATCCGTGGCTGTTGCCCTTCCAGTGATTCTTCGTCTTTCTGGCTCCCCCTGAATATTGAGATTTTACAACATTTCTATCACCAACTGAGTTATATGTCCTTTCAGATGATCCTCTCTCACCGATGCTTTCTTTAGTTCCTCCTGGTGAGAGGGGGCTTCTAGCTCCAATTTCCACCCTGGTTTACCACAGGTGAGGGTGAGTCCTCTGGTCCTCCCATCCCAGCTGTCTTTCATCCTGATGCCGATCGACCAGTGGGGCTTTGGGGTCCTCCACAGTCACCCCATGCTCTCCAACAGGGTACTGGGAGCAGGCCTCCAGTTGGGGGGGGGGGTTGACGTCTCCCTACTGTATTCAGCTTCCCCCTGATCACTGTTTTGCTCAGACATGGTTTGCAGAGTCTGAGCAAAGATTGCTTCTGCGAGTTGACCATTTTGCAGATGTTGCTTTCTGTAAGGAGTACCTCTCCTAACTTAAGAAAGTGAAGACTCTTGAAACGGAGTATTTCAAAAGGAACCTTTTATTGAGACGAATGGAAACCATTAAGTTCAAAACAACATCTGAATGCAAGTAGAATTAAAGCAAGTAGAGACCCCTCCATTAGTCAGAATGCAGATTTTAGCCAATACACAAGTGTGAAGGTGGTTCCTTTATCAACTGCCCTGAGAACTGGATAATCATACATTTCCATGGTTATCTTCCATTAGACATTAAAGTGAATTGTCCCACATGGCCATCATAAACATTCCCCAAAAGGTATGGGGATCTCAAGGCGCATCAGTGCCAGGAAACCAGTTGTAAAATATCAGTTGTCACAGGCACTGCTAATAAATTGACTCCAAGGCCCCCTCCTCCCAATTGAATGGCAGTGTCATTTTTGGGGATCTGACAGCTGGGGCTGTGTAGTCAAAATAAAATACCTTCTCTTGGGAACCAAGGACATTCTCACACCTGGCTGAAGGCAGGATGAGTGATGTCACCAGACTAGCCGAAGCTGCATTGATTGGGCCATGTGACTGGTTGTTTTGGATTGAGAGAAAAAAAAATCTACTTTTAATTAGGTGAAAACCAAGGGGCCCTTAAGAGTTGGTTTTCACCAGATATGCACCAATATATTTCTAATAAAAGTATTCTTTGAGTAATTAACCTGCCTTGGAGTTTTTGCTTGCAAAGGATCTATTACCTGGAACCCTGATATTAAACTAACTCTCTACTAAATCATAAGGAAACTCTCCACTCCATCTGGAGCCACTATCTGGGGTCCTGAGCCCTGATCATTTATCCCATCTACTGGGAAGACTCAGGGAAGATGGAGAAAAAGATGGAGGAGATAGGAGCCAGTGATGGGCCTTGTGGAGGAGTCATCAAAAGCCTACAATTCCTACCCTCGCAGCAGAGGTCAAGCACCCATGATTGTCACTGCCTGACTTCAACATCATTGACCACCTTGCTCCAATGAATGGCCTGCACAAAGAAGAGACACAGAAATGAACTTTTCAATTGCATGCACTACATTAGGATGAAACCAGCACACAAAACTTTAAAACAGCTACTTATAGAGAAAAGATGATTTTCCTGCAGGTCTTCAACATCTCCAACTGACCACCTTGCTCCAATGACCTGCACAAAGAAGAGACACAGAATGAAAGAGATATTGTGCTATTGGTTTTCTGGTTGAAGTTGTTTCCACATTGTTCTTTCATTTCTGGCCTCCTCAATTGCGCTTCTTTTGTTCTTCACTTGTGGATCATCGGCCGTGTGATGGTGGGCTCTGAGCCACTTTTTGACTGAAGGAATTGGGTCCTATCTTTTTACAGGCATTCCAACAACACTTATTATCATCATCAAGTTGCTAATGATGGGAATAGTTAGGCAGGTTCTTTGTTCTGAATGTATGAGGTTCATTTATGAGAAGCCCCTTTCTGCCTCTGCTGAACTACCAGCAATTATCCTGACAATATCTTTAGCTTTTTTTGATACTGTCAGGAATTGTGTAGTTCTTTGGATCTTTGAGTAAGCTTTCCAACAAATTGTTGATTTTGAACTAATTTTATATTTTGGAATGCCTCTGAAACTATCCTTCTGTCAACCTTTTTTTCATAGGTCCTTTTGGAGAAGGGCGGGGTATAAATTTAATAAAATTTTAATAAAATAAATATGGGCCCTATCCCCATCTAAGCATTTCAAATGCTTTAATTAATTGCAATACCAATGTTATGGCCTTGATGATGTCTGTGTTTCTCCCTTGCAGGGCATTTGACAGAAGAGAAATCTCATTTAGAATATCAATTATGAGGGCCAAATCAGTCAAAAAAATTAAATTTTCAAGATGGGCAACCATGCTTGGGAGTTTTTCATTGCCCAGAAAAAACTGATATAGCACTGGATAAGCATGCCACGCAATTGATCTTAAACTAAAGGCAGCTGACCTTGGTCCCAAAACTCTGCCAATCTTCATGATTTCAATGCCCAGTTGTTCTGACTCTTGCAGGATTTATGGAAAGTGGTGTGTATCTTGTCAAGGAATATTTTGAAGTGGTTCACTTGCTTGATGTCTTTTGTGGAGTCATCCAGCACAAGTTGGATGGTTCAAGCAGTGCCAGATGAAAATGTTTGGGAACTCTTCTGCTGACTCCAGATTTTCTCCCAAGCATAACGCTAGCAGCATTGGAGCAGAATGCAATTAAATGCTTTCGCAGATATATATATTTTTTGCAGTAATTTTTTATTTATTTTGGAAAAAAAACACAAATAAGGCAGACATATTCAAAAAAGAAAAACATAAGCCATCTTGCATTACAAATTACAAATCATAAAGATTATGTCAATTAATCACAAAATTCCATACATTTCTTCCATATTAATTTTACAATTCTTATTTCTCAATCTCATTTTAGTTAATTGTCAATGCATCTTTTTATATATAAAACCAAAAATATAAAATGACATTCCACCAGCAAAAAATCATCTTTCCTTACAAATTAGAAATCATGAAAGTTATATCAGTTGGTTACGAAAATCCATATATTTCTTCCATATCCATTTTTGCAATTATTATATCTCAACTCAATTTAACTGTTTTTACATTCTTTTATATATGGAACAAAAGTATAAAATGGCATTGCACCAATAAGACAAAAAAGTGACGATAAAAAGGAAAAACGTCACTCTACAATATATCCTTTAGAAAGTATACCGACCAGTCTCTCATAGTTTCTATGCGTCTCTGAAATGATTATCATTAATGAATAATCTCATTTTATAAATTTATAAATCAAGGGTTTCATCATGATTCTTCATATCAGTACGGCAAAATTCTCATCTAATGTTCCAAATTTAATCTATCTTCTTCTTCAAACCTCTCTTTAAAACAGTACCACCTAATAATATCTATTTTCTATTCTCAACTAACATATACATATACATACAATGATATTCTCAAACCATCTAATCAATTATTAGTCATCGATATTTCAATTACCATTATCAACCAGTATCAATTATAATTATTCTGCAACTCCATAATAGTTCTAAATTTCTATATTAATAGTTCTTCAATAATACATAAAAAGATAAATATATATCAGTAAACTATAACATTATTGTTAATTAATCTTATTGTAAATGGCTATTAATTAACTAATAATCCTTCAATGATATTCTAGACACACTCTAACTAATTATTAATCATCTAAGGATAACAGCTTTCCTTTTTAGCCATTGTCTTTCCAGTTATTTGCCATTTGAAATTCCCATTTCTTTTTAATCTTCCTTTTTCCAAATTCTTCTTCCGCATTCTATTGAGCAATGTAACTCTCCAGCAATGCCGCTGTCCAGTTCCTATCTTTAAATGTTGATTGTTTTTAGGTGTCAAATGTACATCTGGAGAGGTTTCTCTTCTTTGGTTCCTCTTCAAATCTCCCCCGCCCCCTTTTTTCCCCCTTTGTAACCAAAATAATTGAATGTATGGAATTTTAGATTATGAAATTCGCAATTTGAAATGTATGTACCTCTTCCTATTTTTTTTTTCATTCTTTAATGGAATCGATATTGTAAGAAGACTCAGAGGCAGCCACCAGCACCGATATGGAAGCTCTAAAATATTGTTAAAAATATCCTATTTACCCCTTTCCTTTCATGAAATTGTAAAAACCAATAAAATTACTTTACAAAAAAAAAAAAAAAATCTCCCCCCCTTTTTTCCCTTTGTAACCATGCTGAGGCACAGGTTCCTCAAGATCTTCTGTTAAGATTTCTTCTTCTTCTTCTTCTTCTTCTTCTTCTTCTTCTTCTTCTTCTTCTTCTTCTTCTTCTTCTTTCTTTCTTTCTTTCTTTCTATCTGCATGTATTTCATCTGAAATACATATCTGTTTATTTTCCTGCTTTGATTCTCTCTCTTTGATTTCTAGAGTTTCCAATTGATCATAGTCTGGTATTATAGATACAAATTTATCCAATGCATTGTTTATTCTTATAGTGTTTTCTTTCACCAAGTTTAGAATTTCAGCCAGGACCCTCTGGTTTTCTGGGGTGTTCTCATCAAATAACATGTTGACAGCTCCAAAAGATAATGAAAATTAATCTTTCTCTGTCACCTGGACTGTAGCCTGTTTTGTTTTATTTTAGTTTTTCCAACTATCAAAAGGCAAATATTGTGACTTTAAAATTCATATTAACCAGACAATGACCTCTAGTGGCTAAAAAAAGAAAAAAAAAGGTTTTAAGTTTCCAATCAGCAGTTTCCTTTGTTGTTATGGGGGGGGATAAAAAATGAAATTCTTATTCAGTTCTAAAAAAAAAAAGTAATAAGTCTTCAAAGTTAATTATACAAATAGTCCCAGCTTCAAAGTTTTAAGTAACAAAAATTAGAAAGAGTAAAAGAAACCAGAAAGTCCAATTACTTCTAAAGGGAAAAAAAGCTTTGATTTGACGCTTCAATCCACAAGTTTGAAAAAAATATATAAAAAAACCTCGGAAACCTCTCGGTTCAGAGCCTATTAAATTAATTCCGCCGCTTACTTTCTAGTTAAGGGCTTTAGTTAGTTAGCAAAATGTTTGAAAGCAAAGTTAGAATACCTTCCCAGCCAGCACTTATATTTTCCGCTTCCTTCCTTCCTTCTATCGGAGCTCGCCAATGTCTATGTTTCCTGGGTGGGGGCTGCCTTTTTGCCGCCTTGCAGGAGCTCTTCCCTTGAGTCAAAACAGGGGTTTGCGGTATGCCTGTGACCAGCAAGGATTCGTCTCCCTCCTCACCATCCCTCCAGGACGGTTTAGGTCACCTACGGACCGTGGGGCAGCAAAAGTTCAGCGCAGGTCTCCGAGAGCTGAGAACCTGCATTGTGTCGGCGCGGCTACACTCTGCCCTCTCCGCTTTCGCAGATATTCTGTGGTAAACCTAATTTTATGTAAGCTTCCCATCAGTGAAGAACATATGGTCTCCTCATCTTGTTTGTTCAATTCCACCAGCTCATTGAAAATGGTTGTTGGGCATTCTGAATCCTCAACTTTTGCAAAAATGATCATTGATAGCATTGAGGCTTCATCAATGATCAAGCACACTTTCAGAGTCTTTGCAATAATGCTGGCAAACATGGTGGTTTTAATTTCTGTTGCAATGAATTCAACTATTTTCACTGCAGACCTCAGTGAATGCAAACCTATCCCCAGATCTACTCCAATTGCATTTAGCAAATCTACCTGCCCTTCAATGTCTGAGAATGGTTTACATCTTTGTGTCAGATTGTAAACTATAAAAATATTGTGCTAGTAGTAGATAAATGTTTTCCAGTTGACTTATCTATGGGTTTTGTTATAGCATCCCACCCTCCATGCTTTGATCATGGAGGGTGGGATGTTTGAGGAGTTGTTGGAAATGTTAAAAAGTGCACAGGCAACATTAAAAGGTAACAAAGGACGACATGGAAGACCATGTGGCGGCCGTGGCCAGGGGGGCGTTCCATCAGGTACGCCTGATGCGCCAATTGCGCCCCTTACTGGACCGGGATGCCCTGCGCACAGTCACTCAAGCACTCGTGATGTCTCGACTCGACTACTGTGCTGCTCTCTACATGGGGCTTCCCTTGAGGTGCACGCGAAAGCTGCAGTTAGTCCAGAATGCAGCCACGCGGGTGATTACGGGAGCGCCTAGACACTCCCATATAACACCGATCCTGCGTGAGCTGCACTGGCTTCCTGTGGTCTTTCGGGTGCGCTTCAAGGTTCTGACGACCATCTTCAAAGCGCTCCATGGCTCGGGACCTAGTTACATGCGAGACCGGCTCCTGCCCCATACATCCCTAAGACCGATACGCTCCCACAGAGAGGACATTCTCAGGGTGCCGTCGGCCGGACAATGCCGACTGGCAACACCCAGGGAGAGAGCCTTCTCTGTGGCGGGCCCTGCCCTTTGGAACGACCTACCCCCTGAATTTCGCACCATCTCCGACCTCCGCGTCTTCCGCAAGTGCTTAAAGACACATTTGTTCCATCTAGCCGGCCTAGCGTAACCTCCAAAATGACTTTTAGATAGTTTTAAATTTTGGGAATTTTAATCTGGTTTTAGCGCAAGGTTTTTTATCAAATACATTTTTTAAATTTTTTATGTGTTTTTGTATGTATTTTAATATTCCTGTGCGCCGCCCTGGGTCCGTTTGGAGAAGGGCGGGGTATAAATTTAATAAAATAAATAAAATAAAATAAAAATAAAATAAATAAAATGAACCAGAAAAATTGTTGAAAATGGAGACAGGAGGGGAACAGACAAGCAATCTGTCTGTCTTAACAAGAAATTAACAAAGTAGAAATGGAAAATAAAATTCAATGATGTAAAGGCAAAAATAAAGAAGGAAAAAGGGCATCCGAAAAAGAAACTAGCCAAAAATAAAAAGAGAAATAAGGGGAGACGGGAAAGAGAAATCTGGGGGGGAAATACTCAACAAATCTATTGAAAAGTCAGAGGGAGAATAAGATGCATAAAAAGAAGAAAATAAAATTTAGAAATAGGAGAATAAGTAGAATTATATGATCCAGCAGAAAGAAATAGCTATCCAGCAGGTAAAAATATGTTTTAAATTAGAATGTGTAGAATTATATTAAGAAACTATATAAAACTTGAAATCTGAAATTTGAAGACTCATATTGTTAATGGAAAATAGATGGAAAAGAAATGATAAATTGTTTATTTTTAAAGAGAAAGAAAAATTATTCTGTTTGTACATGTTAAAATCTAGAAATTAGAAAATAGAAAAGTATTATGGCAAAAATTGGAAACAATGGAAATATAATGTAAAATGAATTGTGTTTTTTGTTAAAGGGGGAATTCGGACAACACTTCACAAAAAAAGTTTTATTATGTAATAAAAATAAATAAAAAACTTTTTTAAAAAAAAGAAGATCAGGTATTAAGATCAGCTAAATATAATGTTGGAGATGTGGGTGTTTAGATGCTACTTTTTTTCATGTATGGTGGACTTGCAATAAGGTTAAAGCTTTTTGGATAAAAATATGGTGGGTTATGCAAAATGTATTTAAGAAAAGAATACAATTTATCCCGCAAATGTTTTTATTGGGTATAATTAAGGATTTTATAAAAGGGGAAACAAAATTGGCTTTGTATATGGTTACAGCAGCTAGGTTGTTGATTGCTCAACACTGGAAAAAAGATTTCTTACCGACAATTGAGCAATGGATTCAGAAAGTGGCGGGGTTTGCGGAAATGGCAAAAATTTCAGCTTTTTTAAAAGATCAGAAACAGGAGAATTACGCACAGGAATGGGCAAAGTGGATTGATTATATACAGAATAGATATCAGACCAGGAAGTATTATGTAGCCTTTAGGTAAGAATGTTTAGATTGATAAGGTGATATGTAAGTTATACAATGTGAATTGAGCAAATATTACATGGGATGTTTGGAATTATTAGAGTGGTGTATAGCGGAAGTCAGGGGGGTGGGTTTGAATGGGAGGTGGGGGAGGGTTAGGGTGGAGGGTGGGGAAACATTTGTATAATTAATTTAGAAGATGGGATTAACGGGATATGGCTACGTCAAGAGAAATTTATATTATGATTTATATATGTTCAATTAATTTACAAGATGGGGTTAATGGGATATTTTTATCTTAAGAGAAATTTATATTATGATTGTTTGGAGATGAGGGGATACAATATTGGAATGAGAAATTAATTTTAAGACAGGGGGAGGGGAGGGGGTATAGTATTTGTATGTGATTAATATTATATGTCGGGGGTAAAAAGGGGGGAAATTTGTTTGAATAAAACTTTTTCAATTTAAAAAAAAATCAGCTAAATATAACTGCTTGCTGTAACCTTAAAGATCCCTCCATTTCTTTTTGATGCTTAGCCATTAAGACACCATACAAAACCTAGAGGAGTCCCTGACCAAAGGAAACTGTCTATCTTCCTTTCCTAATCTTTTTCATACTAGTTATCATCATATGGGAAAAAGTATAGCTATTATTTTAACAAATAGAAAAACTATCAGGAGGACAAGCTCCTTTTTGTTAAATAGCCTTATTTTCTTATACTTCCAATTTTGGAAATGTTATACATTAAAAAAAATGCCTTAATAAAATCTTGATGTTGGCCATTTCCCACTTAAATTTCCTCAATATAGACTACAAACTACAAACTTCCCATCTAAATTTTCTAAACACAGGCTACTTTTTTCACATCCCACACTTCCTCATTGTCTTAACAGCTAAATTGTATTCAACTCGTATAATATTTACACTTCAATCTGGCTAAAGATCCATTTGTGACCTCACCTAGTCAACATATTTCTATGAGCAAATAAAATGAATAATGGTTTGTACCCCGAAATGCTGTTTGGGTTATAAATTGTTTTTTGCATCACACAATTCTTTCCAACAAATTGCTCAAATATTATTCCTTTGAATGATCTAGTGTTTATATTGGAAGACCTTCTGGAATCTGGCCCTACATTTATAAAAAAAAATAGAAGAATTTGGAGAGGTAGGTGGTTTAAAAATTAACAAAAGCAAAACAAAATAATAACAAAAAATATGACAAAAAAATAAGAAAATGAATTGGTATTTACAGTACAACTAAAATGCAAATAACTAAGAAAATTAAATACTTGGGGATCTGGGTGTTGGCAAAGTGCTCTTCAATTAAGGAGGACAATTATAATACATTAAGAATACAAATAAAGAAAGAGTTACAGAGTTGGAAAATATTCAATTATCACTAATGGGGCATGTAGCCATGATGAAAATGAATATTCTCCCAATAATGTTATTTCTGTTTCAAGTAGCACCAATTAATCCAGGCAAATCATTTTTTCAAGAATTAAACAGATTAACATCCAAATTTATATGGCAAGAGAGAAAAGCAAGGATCAAATTAAAACTAATGCAAGATAGTAAGGAGTGGGGAGGATTAGCACTCCCATATTGGGAGCTATACTCTCAAGCAACATCATTAACATGGTTGAGGGAGTGGATAGAACTGAAAAATAAAAGAATCTTGGCCCTAGAAGGACATGATTTGCAAGTGGAATGGCATGCATTTCTATGGGATGGGGAAAATAAAACCCACAAGTATTTTCAAAGGCACTTGATTAGAAATGCTGCTTCAAAATTAGCACAATTTTTTTTTTAAAAAAAGCCCACTATACTAAAATTCCAAATTGGCTTTCCCCAATAGAGACAATGACACACCCAAATTGTATACAAATTGACAAGATATAAAGATTTAATTAGCGAACAGGGACATTTGAAGACAATACAAGAATTGGCAGACCAAGGACAAAAGTAGATTGGCTTACGTTCAGGCAAATTAAATCTAGGTACAACAATGACATCAAAACATATAAAATACAATCAAAGCAACATGACTTATAAAAGATAACCCAAAGCACAGAAAAGAAAATGATTGGGAGAATATACAATGTCTACTAAAATATAAAATGGAAGAAGTAGTAGTAAATGAATCTATGGTAAGGTGGGCATGGAACTTTGGCTACAATATTTAATTGGAAAAATGGGAAAAGTTTTGGGGAAATTGACCATGTCTGTGGCATACAAGAAAAACCAGTACAAAATGTTCTATAGATGGCATCTACTGCCTGCAAGACTAGCAAAAATATCATCTAGCATATCACAAAAGTGTTGGAAGTGTGAGAAAGTACATGGAACATACTACCACACATGCTGAACATGTGCATAAAAGTTAAAAACTGGTTGGAAACCATAACAGTAAAGCAAATAGATTGGAAACCTGAGATGCTCTTATTAGGCATAACGATGACAAAATATAACAGAGACCTTATATTTAATCTTAGATATTACCACAGTGGCTAGAATTAGAGAGTTAAAAATGTGAAACTGAATAGAAATGGACTGAGAGGGAAAATAGTGTATGTAAAGATGTATCGATTCATAGCTGCTACAAGAACGAACATGAAGTTCCGGTGTGATGTATAAATGTAGTGTATGTCTTTGTTATTGTGTGTATGTGTTCAAAATAAAAATAAAAACCTTTAAAAATAAATAAATGAATTAATTAATTTGGGGAAATAATTTATTTTTGGTTGTGCTTTTTCATATTTGGTTATATTGTGAAATACCTTCTGCTTAAATGGCCCTATCATTATTTAGAGATTTAAATATTTAATTCATACTTGAAATTATTTAATACTCTCAAATATTCTGATTTCCCCCTTTTTTTGTCCTTGCTAGATGCATATACAACAGCAGAAGTAACCTACAAGTGGACATTCAATGCATCCAATTCAGTAGAAGTAGCTCCAGATGGTTCCAGGTTGAATCAGTATGATCTCTTAGGCCAAACAATTGGACAGGAAACTGCCAAATCCAGTACAGGTTAGTACGGTGAAGAAGAAATAATGTACAGCATTGATGAAGAATCCAGTTTAATACTTCTTTGTATTAACAGTCAAGATACAATTTATTTCTTTTCCCCTTTTCTTAAAAAATATGCAATATGATATCAACCTGCCAGTTTAATTTAGGATGTAAAACTAGATAAATAATAATATTAGAATATTAGAAATATTCTACAGGTAGTCCTCACAACCACAATTGAGCCCAATATTTCTGTTGTTAAGTAAGATGTTGGTTAAGTGAACTACTGCAGTTATTTTTACAATGACAATAAAGATTATTATTATTATTAAGTTAGTGTCAGGCTTGTTCCAGCTTAGGCACTTAGGAAAGAAAGACCCTCGACTCCATGATTGATGTGAAAGGTTCACTTTTACTAAGTTCAGCAGTTTCAGTGTAAACAAAGCTGGATCTGACTATTCCCACACAAAGCCTGAGATGTTCCCATCTTCCTGGGCCTACCCCAGTCCATCAGTGTCCAATAGTATTTAGTTTTGGTGTTTTGGGAATGGTTTTGAGGTTTGGCACCTCTTTCGTTGAGTTTCGCATTCCATTCTCATGATTCTGTCTTTGATCGGCCACTTCATTCTGGATTAACAACTCTAGTTCCTGTCACCCTGTCATTCCCTCTCTCTGCCCATTCCCTACTTTCCCATCTTCTTCCCTCCTTCCCTGCATTGTATGGCAAGATGTCAGCAAAGCAAGTTATACTAAAGATGGCAGACCTGACACATAGTAACACAGTTGTTAAGTGAATCTGGCTTCCCCATTAATTTTAGTTGTCAAAAGGTCACAAAAGATGATCACATAACCCCAGGACACTACAACTGTCATAAATGCATGCCAATCAAACATGAAAAGAAGGACTAGGGCAAGACATGATAGCAATGACCCAAATATCTAAGATGCGAACGCGTATAACGCATGCGCATGGGCAGCAGAGACCCAAAAACCAGATGGCCAGTGGGAGGTGCCCACGCATGCAGGTCCGAGCTGGGCTGGGGTGGCAGCTCGTGTGCCCACAGAGAGGGCTCTACGTGCCATCTGTGGCACACGTGCCATAGGTTTGCCATCGCGGATATAGGGTTTCCTGCCTGTGCAGGGGGTTAGACTAGAAGACCTCCAAGGTCCCTTCAAATCTGTTATTCTGTTCTGTATAGATATATTTAAAAGGTTCTGCTAATATGTTTCAAAGTGGCTTATCTGAGGAAGAATGGATAATTAATCTTTTGTTATTAATCTGATCTCTTTTTTTCAGGTGAATACACCGTGATGACAGCTCATTTTCATCTGAAGAGGAAAATTGGTTATTTTGTGATTCAGACATATCTTCCCTGCATCATGACTGTCATTCTGTCTCAAGTGTCGTTCTGGTTAAACAGAGAATCTGTTCCTGCAAGGACAGTTTTTGGTGTGTACTAAGTAATAACTTACTATTTCATATGCTAGCATAGGAGGATGTACAATCCTTTCCCCCTGTTTTTCTTTTAATAATATTTTGTATATGATTGAAATTCGTGAACATACTCATTCCTATCTAATGCTGTTTTAGTTCAGTCTACTCTACAATTTTCCAGGAAGTTGGAAAGAGAATTAAAATGTGAAATGGATCATATTTAAACACTTTTGTTTTGCCAAGATGAGAGGAAGGAGCTTGCACAGGAGCACGCCTGAACCGGTAGTGAAAAAATTGGCAAGCCACCTCTGGTTCTGAGGTCACATTTGCCAGATAGTTTAGAACCCTGGGATGTAATCCATCTAGTTTTGGCAAAAGGAACTCATATAGAATGGATAGGTTTTCTTTTGCCATCGTTTTGCCTATTTTAACTTCCATTCCTATTCTGCCTTCTCCTGTATTGCTTTTGATAGGTTGGACTATTTTTCCTGGCATTTGTTGCAATTCAGATTTCCTGACTTTATCTTTGCAGATTTCTATTTTAGTTAGATGTCCCCTTTTCCATTCTTTATACTTGTCCTTTCTCCCCTCTCAGTTTGTCAAAGAGTTCTTCATGCAATCATGCAAGCTTCTTCTGAGGTCTCTTGGTTTTCTTTTTCAGAGGTATTGTGTTAGATTTGGCTTGTATTCTCTTATTTCTCAGTGTTTTCCACTGAATCTTTAATTCTACATATCAAAGATTAAGAAAGCAAGACATAATTAAGCTGAAAGTAATTTTTATGTGCAAAGGAAAGAAAGGTACATTCCTAGTGAAAATAATTAATAGGACATGAATTTGAACTAGAAAAAACATATGAATCTGGGAGTTTTATTTGGATGGTAGTGTGGTATGATCTAAAAAGGGCAAATGAAATAAACTCCAATTATTATATGATCTCACCTCATATTCCATTTTTCAAAACAATTTTATACAGTGAATATAAAAGGTTTACACTATGTTAAAATGGCAGGTCTTTGAGATGTAAAAAAAAAATCAGACCTTAGATTTTTTTTTCTACCTTTAAATATTTAAGTTGTACTATTCAATTGAAAAACAAACTGTAATCTTATAGAGGAAAACAGCATTAAAACGTAGAATAGTGTCGCTGTATAAGTGTGCAATGCCCTCTTATAAATAGGGATATGGCTGTGTCCAAAATTAGCCAATCACATTTAAATTGATGTTGAATAGTAATCAGTATACACGCCCATCAATTAAAGTAACTCCACACAAGTCCATATAAAGTTCAACTGAGGTAGTAGGATTTTTCTGACATTTATTCAGTTGCGTGTCACAGTAAAAATAATGGTTTTCATCAGAGGGATCTCATTGTTAGAAGATATCAGTCAGGAGAAGGGTACAAAGGAATGTCCAAGGAATGTCCAAGGAGGAAGAGAAGGTGGATGATGAATACAGAGATAGTGAAAGAACAAGAATTTCAACAAATGTTTAGAAGGGAAATGAGGTTCTTTTTTGAGGAGAACAGGAAGGGCGAAATAACCCCACAGATACTTTGGGATACGGCCAAGGCCTTTATGAGGGGCCTGCCCATTAAATACACAATAGGCGCACAGAGGAAAAAATTGGAAGAGGGGGCAAGTTGGGCAGCCCAATTGGAGGTGGTGGAAAGAGCCTTGCAACGGGACCCTTTAGATGATAAGAAAAAAGAGGAAATGGCTAGAATTAAGCACTGGATATTTCTTTTAGACCAGGAGGATGTCGCTTGGAAACTTAGGGAGATCAAGCAAACATTTTTCAAGCACGCTAACAAACCGAATCATTGGCTTTCAGATAGACTTCGGGAAGAAAGAGGGAGCAGAGGTATAGTGCAACTGCAGAATAGTAAAGGGGAATTAGTAGAAACCAAGGGGGAGAAACAGGAAATTATTCAAGGTTTTTTTCAGTCCTCTTCAATATCTTCATAAATGACTTAGATAAGGGAATAGAAGGGGAACTTACCAAATTTGCAGATGATACTAAGCTGGTAGGAATAGTTAACATCCTAGAAGATAGGCTCAAGATTGAGATGGATCTTGACAGAATTGAACACTGGGCCCTATCTAACAAAATGAAATTCAAGGTAGAGAAAAGTAAAGTCCTACACTTACGTAAGAAAAACCAAAAGTACACACATAACCTGAGTGAAACCAGGCTTAATAGCAGTGACTGTGAAAAGGATCTTGGAGTCTTAGTAAACAACCAGCTAAATATGAACCAGCTGTGAGCCAAATTAGCCAATGCAATCCTAAATTGCATTAACAGAGGGATTCAATCAAGATCAAGAGAGATACTAATACCACTCTGTAAAGCCTAGTAAGACCACACCTAGAGTACTGCATCCAGTTTTGGTTACCACACTATAAAAAACCTGTTGAGACTAGAAAAAGTATAGAGAAGAGCAACCAGGATGATTAGGGGACTGGAAATTAAAACATATGAAGAACAGTTACAGAAACTGGGCATGGCTAGTTTAGTGAAAAGAAGGTCCAGGGGAGACATGATAGTAGTGTTCCAATATTTTAACATTTGGCTCCCACAAACAGGAGCGGGTCAAGCTATTTTCCAAAGCACCTGAAGGTCAAACAAGGAATAATGGATGGAAACTGATCCAGGAGAGATTCAACCTAGAAATAAGGAGAATTTTTCTGACAGTGAGAGCAATCAACCAATGGAACAGAAGTTGCCTTTGGGAGTTGTGGGAGCTTCATCATTGGAGGCTTTCAAGAACAGATTGGACTGCAATTTTCAGAAATGGTGTAGCGTCTCCTGCTTGAGCGGTGGGTTGGACTAGATGACCTACAAAGTCCCTTCCAACTCTGTTAATCTGTTATCTGTGAAGCCTGATGACAGTGAGCAGTATGAAAATGGGAAGCTGCCACCCATCCTTATGCACTGCCTACTCTCTCATTCATCCATCTGCCTGGCTCTCCCTGTGGTTTCCCACAGCGAGTTGTCCCCACAACCAGTTGGTTGTGTGGAATTGACTTGAATTGACTTGGTATGAATGAAAAAAGCGTGAGAGGAAACAATGAGAGATGAAACACAGGAAGAAACCATCCAGACTTAAAGAGATTATAAACTGATATATTTCCAAAGGCCTAGAGAAGTAAATACAGCTATATAATTAAGAGCCAAAAATAAAGAAATCGAAGAACGGTTGCAGGAACTGGGTATGTCTAGTTTGATGAAGAGAAGGACCAGGGGAGACATGATAGCAGTCTTCCGATATCTCAGGGGTTGCCACAAAGAAGAGGGAGTCAAGCTATTCTCCAAGGCACCTGAGGGCAGGACAAGAAGCAATGGGTGGAAACTAATCAAGGAGAGAAGCAACTTAGAACTGAGGAGAAATTTCCTGACAGTTAGAACAATTAACCTCTGGAACAGCTTGCCTCCAGCAGTTGTGAATGCCCCAACCCTGGAAGTCTTTAAGAAGATGTTAGATAGCCATTTGTTTGAAATGGTATAAGGTTCCTGCCCACGCAGGGGGTTGGACTAGAAAACCTGCAAGGTCCCTTCCAACTCTGCTATTGTATTGTATTGTATTGAACAGGACAGTAATGAATGTAATTTCTAAATATAAGAGATGAAAAAGATCCTTTTTATTTCAACCAGAATTTAAAGTTTAAGATATGTTTTGTCTTCATTGTTATGAAATTATTTCTAAGTATTAATTGATAATTTCAGAATAAAACTTGTCATACCACTGAATTTTTAAAAGGTTATTCTTTCAATTGGTATTTTTGCTTCTGTGAAACATTTCTTTTGACAAAACAGGAGAACATAATAATATTGTCAATTGTCCAACTAGTTCAGGGGTGGCGAACTGTGGCTCTTTTATGACTCATAAAAGAGCCACAGCATGGCTGGCTCAGGAATTCTGGGTATTGCAGTCCATGAGTCATAAAAGAGCCACAGTTCGCCACCCCTGAACTAGTGGATCCAAAAGTAGTAAACACTCTTAGAGCTTTGAATTCCTAAAAGTAAAATGGTGTATTATTGGATACACCATTTCGGCACTGAAGAATCAAACCCAGCTCTGGCTTTCCTGCACAAAGGCTTGCTTAGTTAAACAATAGCTTCCCTTTCTCCCCACCCCTGGGTGTTCACATTATCCAATTATGGGACATAATTTTATTATAGGAATAATCCACCTCCTTCTCAGGCACCTGCAGTAGAGACCTTGATGGTTTCCAGGCCCTCATGATTCGTCCACAAAACCTCAACTCTTCCCTCCCCCCATTCAATGGCAAGTTAAATAGAAATAAGATTCAAAAGGAGCAAAACTGTTTAATCTTGACAGGTATTTTTTAAATCAATGGATTGTACAAACAGAGCAGTATGTATTTAAAATACCATTTCTTACAAGTGAATGTTAGGAATCTCACAATAAATGGTTAGGGTTTATCTGCAGCACAACAACCATAGTTCAGCTATCATGAGCCTGGTCAGCATCTACTGTATTTTTTGGACTTTAAGAGGCACCCCAAAAAAGTGGGTGGAAATGTCTGTGCGTCGTATAGAGTGAATGTTGCCAAAGCCACACCCACCACCGGCCCCCACCCTTCAGCCTCTGCCTCCCAGCAATTTGCCTCTTTGCAGGAAACAGCAAACAGCCTGATTTAGCAGGAGCAGGAGCTGCATCTGGCTCCCAGAATACCACCGATCAGCTGTTCCAGGATCTCCGCTGCCCATCACCACCCATCGGCACTGCCACCTATCACTGCCTCCATGCCAGAGGTGGGTTCCTACTGGTTCAGTCCAGTTTGCCCGAATAGGGAGTAAAAATCTGGCATACCTTTCTGAACCAGTAGTAATGGCAGCCTGGCCACACCCCTGAACCACTTCCTTCCGTCACCACTGCCATTGCCAGCCTAGCTTTTGAAAAAATACACTGGACTGTAAATTCCTTTACAAAGTAATGTGAGGCAAGGAAAGACAACAAATCATTTGGTTACAATTCACCATGATGCCTTAGGTCAACCACATTAAAGAGATGTCATAAATGAAAAATATTGAAAAATGTGATATTAAAATAGCCACACTATCCCAAAACATTAAGTATAATTAAGTGTAATTTAAAAGCACTATATATTATTCATTGAAAAAAGACATAAAAGAGCGAGAGCCTTGTCTGTGGTAGCTCCTGCCCTCCGGAATGGCCTACCACCCGACCTCCGCATGATCACGGACCTGCGCCTCTTCCGCCGGGCTCTAAAAACATATCTCTTTCACGAGGCTGGCCTGGCATAGCTCTAAATTTTAATCTTATTTTAGAAATGGGTTTTAATTGGCAATTTTAGCACGGGTGCAATTTAATTTAATTTATTTTTAATATCCTGTATTTATTGTTTTTTACATTTTATTCCTTTCCTGTGCGCCACCCTGAGTCCAATCCGAAGATAGGTGCGGGATATAAATTTGATAAATAAATAAATAAAATAAAAAATATTGCTAGTTGTCCCGTAGTTGTCTAGCTGCAAAGAGACCACCAGGGAAACTTCAAGGACTGCTTCAAAGTCTCGCCCGACCTGGTGCCCCGTGGAAGGAGATATCGATGGATTTTATTGTTGGGTTGCCAGAAATCCAGGGAAATACTGTGATCTGGGTGATCACCAATTTGTTCTCCAAGCAAGTGCATTTTGTGCCCTGTTCAAAGATTCCTTCAGCAAAAACACTGGCTAAACTATTTATTTTACACGTGTATAAGTTACATAGAGTTCCTGAATGCACTATTTCCAATAGGGGGGGTCCAATTCACCTCCCTCTTCTGGAAAGAGTTCCTGAAGCTAATATGGGCCTAAGCTCCGCCCAACATCCACAGACTAATGGGACCTGTGAGAGGGCTAACTTGCTTCTAGAGCAATATCTTAGGTGCTATGTCAATTATCAACAGGATAATTGGGCCAAACTCTTGCCCCATGCAGAGGTGGCGTACAACAAAGTGGTCCTGGAAGTACCCCTTTTAAGGTAGTGTTTAACCAGGAGTTTGTTCCCATTCCTGAACTGCCTCAAGAGAAACCACAAATCTTATCTTTGTCCGAGTGGAGTAATCAACTTCAAAGTCTCTAGGCTATGACTTGCACAGCCTCACCAAGCACACAAAAGACAAGCTGATAAAAAAAGGTCAAAGCCAAAAGAATACCAGGTTGGAGATAGGGTATTCTTGTCCACTAAGTTTCTTCAGACTACCTAGAAATCAAAGAAACTTGGTCCTAAATATGTGGGACCTTTCCCTATTGTAATAATTATAAATCCTGTGTCACTACAATTGTACTTGCCAAAAACCCGTATGTGAATCCATCCTGTGTTTCATGTGAATTTACTAAAACCTGAACATACGTCTTTAATGCACTCACCTCAAACCCTCCCCACCTTGAAGGGGAACAACATTTTGAGATTAAAGAAATCCTGGATTCTAGGAAACAAAGGAGACAAATTCAATATTTGGTAGCCTGGAAACATTTCCCTCCATCCCATGCTGGGTGGGTGAATAAGTCTGATGTTAGAGCTCCCACACTCTTGAGAAAATTCCATTCTAAGTATCCCGATAAATCCTAGTTGTGATATATATCATTTGTTCTTGTTGCTGTCTATTTTTTCTTCTCCAGGGATGTTGTCCTTTCTGAAGGAGGGCAGAATGTCAGCCTCTACTTTCCTTGCTTAATAATAATAATAATAATAATAATTTTAATTTATAAAACCGCACCCTCTCCCCACAGGGACTCGGGGCGGTGCACAGGTAGAATAAAAACCAAATACATACAACAATTCTAAAAACAAATTAAATATAACCTGCGCTAAAATTCCCATTAAAACTAAATAATACTAATTCCCCATAAAACCCCAGAGGCAGAGAGACTCATCCTAGGCCGGCCAGACAGAAAAAGTGAGTCTTTAATTTAAGACGGAAGGAGCGGAGGTCTGTGGTCGTCCTGATATCGGCAGCTTGCTATCAGCTTGCTATCAGCTGCCATAGAAACAGGGAGGGAGGGGGCTTGAGATATTTGGGAGGGGGAATTACTGGTGCTGGAGGAGTTATGAAGAAGGGAGTTTTGTTCTCACCATCTTCTGAGCATGCCGGTGGCCTGTGTTTGGACTCGGTCCAGGCCAACCATCTTGCATACCAATGTGATGAGGCTTTTTAAAGATGCACCCCACATGACACCTTAGGGAGTTGCAGATTGGACATTGGATTGGGGAATTGGGGGGAGGGTGCTGGGTAAACATTTGATAAGTACATGTTTGCTCCTTTTTGGCTCAGATCTTGCTTTCCTTTTCGCTGCTTTCAATTCATATCTAGTAAAAGTACTTTATCTCTTTCTTTCTTGGATATTGAAGGAGGCATCATTTGTGCCTGGGGAGGGTAAAAATGGCCTCCCTTGGCCCTCCAGAAGGCCAGAAATAAGCCGGCTGGTGCACGCATATGCAGCAGGAGCTGACAGCTCACATGCTGGCAGATATGGCTGATATGGCTCCATGTGCCACAAAGGTTCATCATCACAGTTCTATAACTTCTGTGAATATTGATTCTGTACTTCTGGATTCTGAGTTCTGGTTTTGGCTTCTGCTGTATGGTATTGTATATAAAGACGTTTCTTATATAAATGAATCCTGCTGAATTATTTACGTGTGTGCTGGTTGGATTGCTGCAAACTCGAACAAGTCCATTTCTTCTTTTTCTACTCTACAGGAGTAACAACAGTGCTAACAATGACAACGCTAAGCATCAGTGCTCGTAATTCCCTGCCCAAAGTAGCCTATGCCACAGCTATGGATTGGTTTATTGCAGTTTGTTATGCATTTGTGTTCTCTGCCTTGATAGAATTTGCCACTGTAAATTACTTCACAAAAAGAGGATGGGCTTGGGATGGAAAAAGCATCGTCAATGATAAGGTGAGTGAACAAAAATATGTTTAAGGTTTCTTCCAATTTGAAAATTTTTTTTAGCAGCATCTCTTTTGATAGTTTTCCATTCTGAAAAATAATTAAAGTCTTAAGTCAATATAAAGACAAGGTGAGATAAACCAGAATGATTATGAAAAGAAGTAGAGAGTTTGAGTCTGCATTTCAGCAGAAGTTAAACAGTTCATATGGAACCTTTCTCTATTTGTTTCATCTTAAAGAACCAAATATTATCCCCAAAGCTTCAACCACATTTCATTACCTTCAACAGTTTTTAAAAGGAAATTAGTGAAACAAAAGGTACTTTACTAAAAGAATTTTAACTATGGTATATTGAGCATAATAAATGAAGAGCTGTCATAGATTTATATAATCTTTTTTATGTAATTGTACAAATTTTCATTTGAAATATAATCCCTTAAAAGGCATTTAACAGCAAGTATTATACTTTACTCATTAAACATGTAACTCAGTCAACTGTGTTTATTATTATTGTTGTTGTTGTTGTTGTTATTATTATTATTATTATTATTATTATTATTATTCTGTGGTTAATCTTTGGTGAGATTCACAGCCTTTGGGGCTGGTTGGTAGCTCAACAGCTCGAGTCCTAATCAAGGACCTAGGAACTGTCAAGGTAACGTCGGAGGATAGAAGCTGTTCCAAGCAGGGTGGCCCTTTGTAGAGTCAGAATGCTCAAGTCTGGCAAACCTAAAACCTCCACATAGCGAGTCAGTCCCCTACGTATTGCTCCAAGGGCTCCAATCACAATCGGGAGAACACATGACTTCTCAGCCTGGAAGCAAGATACAATTTGGAGAATAAGGAGATTGCAGGAGTAATTGAAGAGCTGGAACAGAGAGTGTAGCCATTGCTGAAAAGATTAAAAGGTATGAAAACTGAGCAACTCAGTTCAAGGAAAACTCACAGTTTAGAGCAAATCAGCACCAGTTTTATAAGAGTTTAGAAAGTAGAGATGGAGTAACAACAAATGAAAAGCCTGATAAAGAGAAAGCTCTGAAATTCTGGGAAAATTTGTGGGAAAACAACAAGAAGCACAACAGAAATGCAAAATGGATCAAACAGGTTGAGGATTCTATTAAAATGCATAAAATGGAAGATGTGAAAATAACAAAAGAAATGGTGCAAAGGCAGTCAAGAAAAGTGAAGAACTGGATTGCACCTGGACCAGATGAGTTGCATGGCTTCTGGTTAAAGGCACTTACAAGTGTGCACAAAAAATTGGCAGCCCAAATGAACCAGTTCTTTAAAACACCTGAAAATGATGAATGGATGACAACTGGAAGGACATTTTTGATCCAAAAAGATAAAGAAAAAGGAAAGGACCCTAGAAACTATAGGCCAATCACCTGTTTGCCTACAACATACAATCTCCTTACTGGTATCATTGCAAACCAAGTTTATGGATACTTGGAAAGAAATAACTTGCTTCCCACAGAACAGAAAGGATGCTGCAAAAATTCAAGAGGAACAAAGGACCAACTGCTGATTGACAAGCTAATCCTAAAGAATTGAAAGAAAAGACAAACCAACCTGTTCATGGCTTGGATAGACTATAAGAAAGCGTTTGATTCAGTTCCCCATAGCTGGATCAAGAAATGCCTGGAAATCTTTGGCATCAGCAGCAACATACAAAAATTCATGGAAACTTCAATGAATCTCTGGAAAACAAAACTTATGGCTAATGAAGAAGAACTGGGTGAAGTTGAAATTAAACAAGGCAATTTCCAGGGTGATTCCCTTTCATCCCTACTTTTTATACTCTCAATGCTACCACTAACAATCATTTTGAAGAAGATGAACTGTGGATACGAACTTGCAAAGAAAGGACTGAAAATTTTGCACTTGATGTACATGGATGATTTGAAGCTGTTTGGTAAAACAAAAGCTGAACTGAATTTATTAATTGAAAGCACAAAAGAATTTAGCCAAGACATTGGTATGCAGTTTGGAATTGACAAATGTGCAACAATGGCAACCAAAGCAGGCAAGGTCATAAAAGATGATGGAATAGAACTTGAGAATGAAGAAATGGGGCGATGCCAGAAGGGATGTTGGTGTTCTGGGAAGGAGGAAGAGTAAGGATTAAAACAGTTATTGAGGCGGAAGCCTTTCTTAAAAAACATGCCTCTATCCTGGGGGAAGATTCAGGGGGGGCAGAGGGGGCCACGGCCCCGCCCGCTGGGGGCCAGGAAGGAGAACAAGAAGACACAATTGCCAAGAGACTTAGATCTAAAAAATGACTTTGCCTTTTTTTAAATTAAAACTGTAAAACCTTTTATCTGGATGTTTGTACATGATTGCCAGTAGAGAATTAAGAATTTATGATGTATGCATTTGTTTTCACCTTGTAGTATTATTGAAAAATGTATTAACAATGTTTCATTATGGAGCCCTGGAGGGGCCACTGATTTCGACGTGAAAGTTCTCAAAATGTTTCTGTATCACCTTACCTTACCCTATTTGGAAAAAAATTTGTAAAAACCAATAAAACTTTTACAATATTAAAAAAAAAGAGAGAATGAAGAAATGATAAAGGCAGTAAAACCAGAAGAAGGCTACAAGTACTTGGGGATTTTAGAGGCCTCTGACTTAATGCATAATAAAGTCAAGGAATTAACTTCAACCAAGTACATTCAACGAATCCCCAAGATATTAAAGTCCAAATTGAGTGGAGGAAACATCATAAAAGCCATAAAAATCTGGGCTATACCTGTGATTCGATACTCTGCAGGAATAATTGACTGGACCCAGATGGAGTTAGACAATTTGGACAGAAAAATGAGGAAACCTATGACAATGAATCATGCTTTGTACCCTAAAAGTGATGTTGACCGATTATATCTACCAAGAGCAGAAAATGGTAGAGGACTCCTACAAGTAAAGCAGACTGTGGAAGAAGAAAGACACAGCTTGAATGATTACATCCAGAAAAGTGAAGAACCAATGATTAAGGAAGTAAATAAAGGAGGCCTTTTAAAGACAACTAAGTCAAAAACTGAATATAAGAAAGAAGTAATTGAGAAGCAAGCTGAAAATTGGAAAAGCAAAGCTATGCACGGTATTGAAGGCAAAGCTGACCAAAAACTAACTTGGAACTGGTTAAGATCAGGAGTAACAGAAGGCTTTATTTTGGCAGCTCAAGAACAATCCTTAGCCACAAACTGCATGAAGGCAAAAATTCAACATGTTACCACCAACAGCCAATGTCACCTCTGTAATGAGAAACATGAGACAGTCGACCACCTGATCAGTGGGTGCAGCAAAATTTCACAAACTGACTACCTACAACACCATGACCGTGTTGCTAAGATCATTCACTGGAAATTGTGCCAGAAGTTTGGATTTGAGTACAGCAAAAATCACTGGGAACATCAGGTTGAGAAAGTTTTAGAGAATGAGAAAGTCAAGATCTTGTGGGACTTCAGAATTCAAACTGACAGGCACTTGTCCTACAACACACCTGATATAACAATAGTTGAAGAGAAAAAAGTATGGTTCATTGACATTGCAATACCTGGTGATGCACGAATTGAAAATAAGTAGCAAGAAAAAAATCACAAAATACCGGGACTTGCAAATTGAAGTTGAGCGACTGTGGAAGAGAAAGTCGTGTGTTGTCCCGATTGTGATTGGAGCCCTTGGAGCAATACCTAGGGGACTGCCTCGCTATGTGGAGGTTCTAGGTTTGCCGGACTTGAACATTCTAACTCTACAAAAAACCATCCTAGGTCCTTGGTTAGGACTCAAGCTGTTGATAATAATAATAATAATAAACTTTATTTATAACCCGCTCTCTCTCCCCGAAGGGACTCGAGGCGGGGTTGGTTGAGCTACCAACCAGCCCCAAAGGCTGTGAATCTCACCAAAGATTAGCATAATAATAAAAATAATAATAATAATAATAATAATAATAATAATAACAACAACAACAACAACAACAACAACAACAACAACAATCATAACAACAATCATAATAACAATCATAATAACAATCATAATAACAATCATAATAATTGAGGTTTAATAAATACACCTTTTTATTTAGTAAGAAGAGTTTTTAATCAAACAAAAAATAGAACATCTGGTTCTATCGATCCATCTGAAGCAAAACTTTTCTTTGATGTTTTCAGTTGGAAGTAGACTGAAAAATGCCTATTCTGTTCAGGATTATGAACCAAAATGTTGTTGTTCTGGAAAAAGAGGTTACAATGATAGATATGAATCGGGAAAAACATTATTAGAGTTCCAAGTAATAGATTTCATTGCAAGCATAACTCTGAGGCAGATGGATTCCTCCAAGAACAGCTTTATTGGAAATATCGTATTGGCACATATGATGAAAACCAACTCTGAAGGGTCCCTCCATTTTCACCTAATTAAAAGTGAGTTTTTTCCTCAATCCCAAACAATCAGTCATTTGGCCCAATCAAGACAGCCTCCGTTGGACATCACTCCTCCTTCCTCCTTCCAGGTGAGAGAACGTCCTTGGATCCCGAAAAAGTATTTTATTTTGACTCCACAACCCCAGCTCTCTCTCATCCCCCCTCCCTATCCCTCAGCTCCAATGTGGCAGCAATGACGCTCCAAGATGGCTGCAGTCAGGCCAGCTACAGAGTTGACAATAAAGACTTTGGCATGTTTCCCCAGGGGGAAACCCATGATGATACTTCATGTGATTACACGATGCCATAAGTTTGACACCCCTGTCCTAGAGCAAAGGAGTCAGTGACAAAGGAATATTGGAATAGTGTTTTTTTGTATTGAAAAAGTTTTATTGGGTTTTTACAATTTTTCCAAAAGGGAAAGGTAAGGGATACAGAAACATTTTGAGAACTTTTGTGTCAGGATCATTGGCCCTTCCAGGGCTTCACAATAAAACATTAAGAAAGACATTTTTCAGAAGTACTACAAGATGAAAATAAGTGCATACATCCTAAATTCTCAATTCTATGCTGGCAGTCATATACAAACATCCAGATAACAAGGTTAAAGTATATTAATAAAAAAACAAGCAAAATCATTTTTTTGATCTAAGTCTCTTGGCAATTGTGTCTTCTTTTTCTCCTTCCTGGCCTCCACCGTCCCCCCTGGATCTTCCCCCAGGACTGAGGAATGTTTCTTAAAAAAGGCTTCCGCCTCAACAACTGTTTTAATCCTAACTCTCCCTCCTTCCCAGAACACCAGCATCCCTTCCGGCATCGCCCACTTAAACCAAATCCCATGGTCAAACAATTTTTTGGATAAGAAGGAATACCTCCTTCTCATCTCTCTAATCTTTTTTGGGATCTGCTTCAAGATGACGACTTCCTTTTGTTGGTAAATTAATGGGCCCCCTCTCTGCGCCTTCAAAATTCCCTCTCTGGTTGACCTTCTAACAAATTTAATATGTATCTCTCTGGGTACTTCATTTATCCTGGCATATGCTGAATTTATTCTGTAGACTAGGTCAATGTCCCCCCTGATCTCATCTTTAGGTTTCTGTAAATAGTCTGCTAAAATTGTACTCATGAGATCAGGAAGACATTCACCAGCCTGTTCAGAAATGTTCTGAAATCTTAAAAAATATGACATCCTTTCAAAATCCATCCTAGACATATGCCCAGTTAGTTCTCCAACCTCACTATTAACATTTTTAAGCTCTCCCTTTGCCCCAGCCAGCCCCCCTTCCAACTCCTCAGTCTTCTGTGTATTTTCCAGCACTTGCTTCCGTGTTTCCAAAAGATCCTTCTTGAAGCTGCAATTATCTTCTCTCAAAGCTTTAATTTCTTGCACCAAAGCTTGTAACACTGTCTCCAAAGAAGACATCCTTTGTTCCAAACCTGCCAATTCTGATTTTTGTGCCATGGTAAACTGTTAAAGTCAGTGCCACTAAGATGGCGTTTTTTGGGTGGGGCCGTTGAAGCAAATCAGGAGGAGAAAAGTCCAAATCAGGGTTAAAAAGTTCAATATCCAGAGAAAAAACAGCTTTCACAATCAATAGTTGTAACAGAGAAGGCACTCCAGAGATGGGATCAATTAGTCCAGAAATTTCTTCATTAATAGAGAGAGGAAGTCCCAGTCACAAAGGGATGTTGGTAATTTTCCATAAGTGAAATAGTCATTCAAGAACAAAGGGAAGCCATCTTCCACCGCCCAAACTGAAAGCCAGCAGGAGAAAGTAGCAAAGGAAAAATTGTTTCAAGCCAGCCGGACTTAGATACATTGTGAAAAAACAAACCGCAAATCACTATCGCTTGTTAAAGCAGTCCAGATAAGAAACGTCCGCTTCCTCACAAGCCATTTCCAAGCGCCGCTTTAATTCCGAGGGGGGTTAAACAAACAAACACCCCCCTCCACATTCTTTCTGTCCAGGCTGCCAGCAAAAATAACTTTAAAATCACTAACTCTCCACCTCGCCGCCAAAGCCTCGGAAAGCCTTCCGACCCGAACACTCAGCTCTCTTCAAATTCATTGTACGTTGCCGTCCTCCATTGGCGAAGGGGAACCCCCCCGCAGCATGTCTTCCTTCGCCTAAACCGAAGACAAGGGCCGTTTCCCAGTCGCCGCCAGGATAAACCAGCCCAGGCAAGCCAGTTTTACGGAGGGACCCCCAAAAAAAGGGGTACCCCGCCCTGTTAGGGGCAGAAAAAAGAACAAAACGGCGGACGAACCCCAAGGTTCGTCCGTCGCCGCCGGGAACAGGAACAGGAAGTCGGAATAGTGTTGATACATAGACCGTACAGAGGAGAAAATAAGAGTGGTGTGATGTCCACCAGCCTTGCCCTGCTCACCCAATAAAATACCTCTGGAACCCCTCTTGCTTTAACCAAAACCTTGAACAAACCAAAGCATCTGGGTTTTGTTCCTCCAGATTTATGGCTGACTCAAAACAAAGTAAACATAAACTAGATTTCTAAGCTCCCTAAAAGAGCATTTCAATTATTTGACCCATGCCGTTCTTAAAAAGAATTTTCCTCTTTTAAAAAGTCCTTTTTTAGTGCTAAAATGCTGTTTTGAAAAAAAAGTTTCTTTGTTTCTACAAATTCCATTGTGTACACAAGGAACTCGAAAAAATGAAAACAGTTATTTATCAGTTACATAGCAATATGAAGACACAAGCATTCTTAACATGCTAGTAAAACCATAGTTGAGGTAGAGTTCTAGTGAATATACTTTAAACTGCAAGTCAAGTAAAAGTATGGGATAATTGTGAGGGAAAGTATGAAAAAAGAGGAAAATTGAACCTCTTAGTTTGGATTTTGTATCATTTATCTGCTAATTTATAGATATCAGAGCACTGAAGTTCTTTTTGGGGTGGGAAATTCCATGTCACTAACCCATGGCTTATAAACTAAAAAATCAAAAGTAGAATTGAAAAGGGAGTACCCTGACTTTTCATAAATTTGTTACATTAACTATCACATGTCTGTTTTAGAATTATTCGGATAGCTCAGTTCCAGTTTAGTTGATGGCCCGTCCATTCTTCTTCACAAATAATTTGTTTCAAGGTCTTTTAGTAGAAGGGCTCGAGAAAATAATAAGCAAAAAGAACAGATAACATTTATTCTGCCATTCCTCCAAAAGAGCTTTGACCAGCCTTGAAAAACTAAACAGGGTCAGGCCTAGTTACTAAATGTGCATTTCAGATCTTCTAACTTACTCCTTTTCTTGAAGTATAAATAATATATCTATGCAGATTAAATAATAACAATCTATGATACTTTTCTCATCTCTAGATACTGCAAAATAATTTGTTTTATAAAATAATAAATACAAATATTCTGCCCCCTTGCATAAAAGTTGGTTCACATTGAAGCCTAGGTACAGAAGCTTCCAATTCGGTCAGCATGAAAACAGCATTATTCCATCGCAGTGAAGAAAACGAATCATGTTACCATTGAAGATTCACACATTAACCAAAAGTTGGAAAAGCTTTCTACAACGGCAGTGCAATAGTCCACAAGGTCAATCTGAGGCACATTATTGTGAACTGAATGAAGTAGATAGTGTTATTGGTGCAGAAACGTTTGAAGAGATGTATTATTCATATTATCTTTTAACAGAAAAAAGAAAAGGCCTCGGTCATTAAGAAAAACAATGCCTACGCAGTGGCCGTTGCCAATTATGGACCAAACATCACCAAGGATTCTGTTCTCCCCACCATCTCCAAGAGTGCTACCACAACTTCAGAACCCCACAAAGTCAAACCAGAAACCAAACCGCAAGAAGCAAAGAAAACCTTTAACAGTGTTAGCAAAATTGACAGAATGTCCAGAATAGTATTTCCAGTTTTATTTGGCACCTTCAACTTGGTGTATTGGGCCACATATCTAAACAGGGAGCCTGTCTTGCATGGGTTTGCACCCTCACACTAAGACCTTAACCTTACGCTGAGGGCATGTAACATCATTACGATCACGTTGTTTTCCTATGTACAGTATGACTAATAACTGCTAATCAGTGAACTAATATGTACAGGATGTATATAGGTGTCATGTTTGTTTATCTCCAAAGGAGGTGCACAGAGGTTAGTCATGGGATCTGTGAGCAGATGGCACCCATGGCAAATAGATTCTGCTCTCCTATCTATGTGAGTTCTCCTCAATTTGGATTTAACTACGCTGAATTATATCCATACAAACCATATATGGTCCTACTATTTAGTAATGCTATTTTTTTAATTTAAAGTTTAAGATATTTTTCTATGAGACAACTGGTTCTACTTAATGCAAAGAAGCTATCATTGAAAAAGAGAAGGGTTTTTTAAAAAAAAGAGTAATCTTAATAATTTCTTACAGTATCGGTGCCCATGTAAATATTATAGATATGTGGTGAACATAAGTACTCTCTTGTTAGCAATCATTAAGAATGCAAGTTATGCATAAAAGATTCAGAATGGCAGGGATTTCCTTAAGTTTTGAGGTTGCTAATTTTCGGCTTATCCTGTGGTGTGACCAGTGGTCTGTTGATAAACAAAAGGGTTGCACTCCCAACAATACAAGGAAATAATTGAATCCATATATCCAGCAGGTTCTGACCAATTCTGGAGAACCAGTAGTGGAAATTTTGAGTAGTTCAGAGAATCAATAAATACCTATTCTCTGCCTCCCCAGGCCCAGCTGATCAGGAGGAAATGGGGATTTTGCAGTAACCTTCCCCTGGAGTGGGGAGGGAATGGAGATTTTATAGTATCCTTCTCCTGCCATGCCCACCAAGCCATGCCCACAGAACCGGGGCATGGAAAAAGAAATTTTTTTGAATTCCACCACTGATCCATACCCATTGCAGAAGATGTTGACAACATGCAGAAACACAATGAGACATAAAACTAAACAACTAAGCATGTGTTGTTGATTCCTGGTTAGTCATATTAAGTCAGTAATTTGTTTGAGTTACTTCCCTTCTTCTGACTCCAGTGCATTCTGGATCAAGTGACTTCTACTGAATCATGATTTAAAAGCTAAAATAGGCAAATTGTGCAGAAGTTCAAAGAGAAGCAATATTGATTAATAAGACAACATCCATATATTCAAGCCACTGTTTTTGTAGATTGCTTCATGTCAACACCTTTTTGTGGCCTTTGATGCCTGACTGGGACATCACAGTTGGAAGCCTGTGTCTTAAGTCGGCAGAGGCTTAAACAGGATAGAATTTAACCAGAGAATTTAATCCAACAGGAAGATTTGTTTCTTTCTAGGGAGATAAACTTGCTGTTAGAAATAGAAAAAGCTATTGAAAATAGAACAGCATATATGCAGATAACTTCAGAGATCACTGCTGAAATGCATGGATATTTTTGAACATTAACATGAAGATTTACTGTTGCTTGGAAAGAGGTTTCTTTTCTGATAAATTTAACAATTTAACTTCCAAACAACACTTCTCCCTTCCTGCCCTCCCTTGTCTTGTCCTGCAGAATTACTTTTTCTCTCCTTTCATCCAATTTTTTCTGTCCCCTTCATTCCGTTTCTATCCCTTTTCATTTTTTTCCTTATTGCTTCATGAAGGAGAGAGAAGGGAATAATATGCATGCATGTGTGTGTGTCTACGTACATGTTCCTCTCTGTAAGAAAGTTTACAGTTTGAACACAGTTGATATGGGCTGATGGGAGTTCATATCAATATATTTGGTACTTCATTTTACAGGAAATTGGTTTTAATCAGTAAGTATTACTTCAGGTTTTTTTAAAGGCTAACCTGTCTGTGCACTTTGGGGGATGGGCCTATTCTCTCTTTCTCTCTCTGTGATAGACAGGCAGACACACACACACACACACACACACACACACGGTGGTGGGGAGCTCTGGGAGGAGGAGCTTCGTCCAGTTTCGTATTTGCTTCCTCATTAACTTTCACTATAGAAAGCTGGCAGGAAGAAATGATGATTGCATAACTGTGGCTGGTAAATCACAAGTTTACCCATTTTCAATCTAAGAGGGATCCTGTGTTTTGGATGCATTATTTAAGTTATCTCATTTGAGGTACGTTGATTCAAAATTGTTGCCCTGTGATGAACCACTTCACCCAATTGAAGATTACAAACAATCAAACAGACAGGAGAGTTTTCGTAGTCTATAGATAAACACACAAACTGGAGAAACTGGCATCATATTGTATTTTTGTCTGCATTTATAATATACTGTATTTTTCTAACTACCCTACATTTGGGGGACGGTCTTCTTAAATTCATATTTCAGGAAAATATGATCCTTCAAATAAGCCATTCAGTATTGATATAGTAGTAGCAGTAAGGTAAGGTCAGTTTTCATTTTATTATTTGAAATAACTAGAAAAATATTTGTTTTCAATTATTATATTTCTGAATTTTTTAAATGAGCAGCCTTAGAAATCATTTGCATTGATTGCTGTGCATATGACAATTTGCCACTAATAGTATCAAGTGACTTCACTAATAAACTTAAAACTGAATCCAAAGGTTGGTGCCAAAGGATGGATACAAAGGCTCACTTCCATATGATGAAGTTATCTTTTGCTCATGGAAAAGCTATTCTCAGTCTCTAGAGTATTGCATGAGAAAAGTGCAATTCAATCCAAAGATGTTCTTCCATTTATGCAACCATTTATGATCTTGCTCAAGCAGAAGCATAAAAGCTACCATCACATTAGTAAGTGCTTGAACAAGCAGTTTGTAGATCAGCTAAAATATTCATTTTCTTTCTGTATACTTGTTCCTTGGAGTGTGTTCAAGACCATGTTTTGTAGCCATGGTTTGATATCTGTAACATTAACCCATTCAACTATCCAATAATGAAAAAAAACTTCTGACACTTTTCTTAGGTTACTATAAGAAGTTCCAGAAACTAGACAGAAAAAGAGACTTGATCAGTCAATAGGGCATAATCTCATGGATCATTTGCTTGTCATAATGCCTGGAAAAGCAACATTTTACATTTTTACATATAGACATATAACTTTACCTAGAAGTAAACTACATGTAGCAGTGGTGGGTTCCAGATCCCGTTCCAAGTGGTATGGTTGGAACGGGCCCGGCGTCACCCACATGGGCATGCGCAGTACACGTGCACACCTGTGCAGTGCACGCATGCGTCCTACCTGCCTGCAACACTTCCGTAAGCCTCCACGACGCTCCAGCTGCTTGGCAGAGCATCGCGTGTGCGCGGAAGCTCCAAAAGCTTAAAGCACAGGGGAGGAGCCAGGGCGGGGGGGAGGAGCCAGCATGGGGGGAGGAGCCAGAGCGGGGAGTGGACCCTCCGGAGTACCCTACCAGAACGGTATCCGGTGCTCCGGGCAGGCTCCGGTACGGCCGTCGCGGGGCATACCTCCTGCAACCCACCACTGACATGTAGTAGACAGTCGCAAGGCAACTTTGAATATAAAATCCACCTTGTGAATTTCCATTTTTATAACTTTCAAAAGAAATGCTAAGTATCTAGAATATACAATACCTCCAGATAATGTTCACGAAATTAAAATGTTACATTGGTAACATTTTTGTGCAGTTTTTTTCCCAAAGTAAAGTTTCCATTAATTCCACTCCATACTATTTGTTTTCAATTCTGGTTCCAAAATGGTAGTTTGATTAATTCATTTATCATAAATTATTATTGCTGCTTTTGTAAAGTACAATTTATCTTTTCCTGGCATAAATGTAAAACAACTTTTTTTAAAAAAAATAGTTTTTCTATGAAGTGGATTATTTTTTGTTTTGTTTATAAAGAAAAAAATGTTAATGCTTCATAATTTCTTATGAAAACGAAATTGAAGCCTGTATTTACAATTTTTGTATTATATTTAATATGATCCATTAATTTAATCCTGAAACTTGTCCCCAAAGCCCTTATAAACAGTATCATCACTGATAATTATTTATATTTTTAAATGTTTCAATAGATTTGGTCAATCAAAAGTATTTGATTCACATACCGGTACATATTAGCAGTTATTAGTTGATTTTTAAGGGGAAAAAATACACCAGAATGATGGTGTCTTTATATTAAAACTGTGTAGTTGTGTAGTGTTATTTATTGCAGTTTTGTACAGTGCATAAACTAGATCTTGCAAAGTTGAATAACACTGTATATTTCTAAAGCAATTTTAAAATTAATGTGTGGAAACTCATATATATGTGTGTTTGTATGTATGAGGTTAGAATGCAGCATTTTGGCTGATTCTGCCCACTTGACAGGAATTTGATCCTGACCAATTCATGGTTGATTCAGCTTTCCATCCTTCCAAGATTGGTAAAATGCGGACCCAGGTTTTTGGGGGCAATGTGCTGACTCTGTAAACCATTTAGAGAGTGCTGTGTATCAATAGCAATCATCTAAGTGCTATTGATATATGTGTATGTATGTGTATATGTAGATAGATAGATATACATATACATATACTGTACATACATACATACATACATCTTCTAGTATACATTGCAATCCTATACGTTTCTACTGGAAGTAAGTTTGATTGAATTCAATAGGGTTTGTTCCTAGAAATTTAACCTGCTTAAGTTAACTTAAAGGTAACATTCCCCTAAACTGAAGACATTTCATGTAATAGGAAAAAGGGTAAAGGATGGAATCATATTGCCCCATAATGTATTTATCCCCTCTAATAAATTTCTTAATTAACAGTAGCTGAAAACATAGTTTATTTCAAACATTATTATAGAAAATCCTTATTTTTATATCTGTTCATATATAATGTCGATCTATATTATTCAGAAATGAGTGCAACGGTGTATTGATATTGTGAAGGTGAGCAATAAAAAAGTTCTTTATGGTAGAGTTATACATATTTTAAAATGTTTTATTTGTAAATTAGCAATTGGCTCTCCAGTGCTATGCTATCCAGGTACAAATACATGTATAAGTGTATATATATGTAAATCAAATGTAAATACCACAATGTAGACAGTTTTTAATTTTATTGTTTTTGGACAAAGGGCTGTAACAACATAATTCAAAAGCAAAGCCCAAGTTATTGATTTGAATTCTTCTCTTCAAATGTTTCAAATGTTAATTCTCAATCTCTGTTGCTCTTGGAAACATGCAAACAAATTACCAATAGTAGGAAAGGTAAAATACCCACCCTTTATTATCAGTGACCTCTTTCTCTTTGGTGCTCCAATGTTAATACTTTTGAGGCATTCTGAGTGTGATGAAATGTGAACCAACGTTTTCAAAAGACCCAACACAGCCTGATCCATCTGTTACTTTGTCCTCACTGGCACTAATACATGAAACCCAGTAGTGAATCACAGGCCATCATACCTTCCAAGTATGTAATATTTGAGCGTTCACAACCAGTCAAGGCTCTTCTGTTGCATTTCTATCTCTCATTAATTTCATAGGAGATGACAGATAATAGCACTGCTCAAGGTTTGGGATTTAAAGAAGGAAAATGTGTTTAATAGCCTAGATATTTTCTTAAAAATTGATGTGACAACCAGAGACTTTTTTTCCTTCCAACAATAGCAGAGCAGAAGTTTGCTTCTCAGAAATTAGGAAAGAGGGAATCTTAGATGCAACTGATTTATGCAGTAGATTTTCTTTGTGCTGTCAAGATTGATATATCAGGGCTGGGATTTCTAATTTTTCAGACAGCAGGTAGGATAAAACTGAACAATATTTGTCTAGATTAAATTCTTTTTAAACTTTGTGGGATCTAGTATCAAATAATCATGCATATTAGTGAGTTTGCAATAAACTTCACACATACAGTTATTACAATTCCATGCAATGTAGTTGCTCTTTGCATTTAAAAAAAACATACTTGAAGGAACTGCCTTGAATTGTATAATAATATCCTGATTCTAAAAATAAGGATATCTACAGTCAGGCTATTATCAACCAATACTCTGTCTTACACCAAGCAAGTTATGTAGGTACATTTGATTGTGTTGCCTATGAACTAGGATTGCATTCTAGTGAGTGTCACTAACAGATCTTGATAAGTGCACTGAAATTTTTGGCTCTGATGCCTATATATAAAAAAATAGGTAGTTGTTAACTTGAACATAGAATGATACATAGCTTATTTGTAATGTTCAGTTATTTCGGTTCAGTTAGTTCAGTTCAGTTCAGTTAGTTCAGTTGTAGCTTCTCTAGTTTTCACTTACACTCCTTCATGCTACTAACATTGAAGTCATCCATTAGTATATATGTTTTTAAAATTCAAGGTTAAAACCTTTATCTTTCTTCTGTTTGCTATTCTAATTCTTGCTGGCTCTGGTGCATACAATGCTGTACATTTTCCTTTATTTTTCATATTAAGTTTAAGAAATTTCTACCCATATTTGCAATTTTGTGATTTTTTTGTTTTAGGGGAATAAATTAAAAGCAATATTGAGCAACTTCTGTATACCGGGCATGAGAAACAGATTTCAATAATTATACTGCTAAAAAGACAATGGTATACAGATCTGCTTTGGTAATAAACTTTACCAAAAGTTATTTTGGACATGCACATAAATGCTCAAATAAAAATGAAATAGTCACATTAAGCTTTCAGGAGGACCTAATGGCTTTACAACTCTAGCAGTAAATTGGTGCACCAGACATGTGAAATAAAAGGACCCCGCCCTGGGTCCTTTTTGGAGAAGGTGCGGGGTATAAATCTAAATTTAAAAAAAAAAAATCTCCAAGTGCTTTGTGCAGCCCTACAAATAAATTTTGTTTACTAGATCTTTTCCTATATTTGGTCCAAAACTTCAAACCTGAACCAAAAAGAAATACCTAAACCATTTCATAGTTAGTTGAAATGAGCATTTTTTCAACATTGCCATTCCATACTACTCATTATTCAGCATTAACAGTTGTTTTTTTTTAAATGCCTAGTAATCCATGGTATTAATATATTGGTGCTGCAGTCTGAGCATTTGATCTATTCCTTCATACAAGGCAAACAAGTACAATGTAGAGTGGATGCAACAGCTGTAGCTAGCATGTATCATGTGGTTAATACTTGAAACAAGATTATAAACTAGAACATAGAACAACAAAGGTGGAAGGCACCGTGGAGGTCTTCTAGTCCAACTGCCTGGTTGACCAAGAGATACCTATACCATTCCAGACAAATGGTTATCCAGTCTTTTCCTTAAAAACCTCCAGTAATGGAGCACCTACTACTTTTGGTTGCAAGCCATTTCACTGATTGTGTATCTCAACCTTGGCAACTTTAAAATGCTGACTTGGGAATTCTGGGAATTGAAGACCATATATTGTAAAATTGCCAAGGTTGAAAGCACTATATAACAGAATAACAGAGTTGGAAGAGACTTTGGAGATCTTCTAGTCCACCCCCTTCTTAGAGCCGTTCTAGGAGACCCTATACATTTCAGACAAATGGCTATCCAATCTCTTAAAAACCTCCAGTGATGGAGCACCTACAGCTTCTGGAGGCAAGTCGTTCAACTGATTAATTGTTCTGTCAGGAATTTTCTAGTTCTAGTTTAGACCTCTCTTTGATGCTCTTACAGCTGCTACTTCTTGCCATGCTTTCAGGTGGTTTGCAGAATAGGTTAACTCTTTCTTCTTTGTGGCAACGCCTCAAATATTGAAATATTGCTATTGTATCACTCCTAGTCCCATTTTTCATTAGATTAGACATATCCAGTTGCTGCAACCATTCTTCATATATTTCAGCCTCCAGTCCCCGAATTACCTTTGTTGCTCTTTCCACTCTTGAGTATCAACATCTTTTTTATATTGTGAAACCAAAACTGGATGCAATATTCCAAGTATGACCTTAACAAGGTATTATAAAGTGGTACTTCACATATTCTTGATTCTATCCACCTGTTCATGCAGCCTAGGAGATTTTTTTTTTCTGGATAGCTAGAAAGCTGTCTTATAGTAAATCAGATAATCACAAATAGATAAGCACTGTCTACATCAGTTGCGTCTTGGTTTCCAGAATTGTAAACAGAAAGGTCTCCTTTTCAAAAGTGTTTGTGTCTATTTTGCATAAAATGAAGATGATCTACCATTTGCTGTCACTTTTCTCCATTTGTTTGCTTGGTCTAAGTGTCACATTTTCATGTAAAATGCATTTGCAAGTGTACTACATCGCTACATCTATGAGGGCAGTTATTTCAGCAACATTTTCAAGGAAGGTGATCAAACAAGCAAATTGTAGTTGTGGCATTGCAATCAAAGCCCTGTCCTTTTTATGTGACTGCAGATGCCATTTTTGCTTGTTTTGTCTCTTTCGTTTTCTTCAGACACTAAAGAACGGGTCCTTTTTTCTGCTGTATTAGAAGATAGCACTGTATGTAGCCAGGTTGTATGGGGAAAGTCTAGGAATTTAGAATCAGTTATCTAGAATGGACATTTTCTGGTAGAATTTGAATTATTTGAGAATGGTATCACAGAAAAGAGTGAATGATTTCTCCATAACTGTCTCAATGCATAGATACTTATTAAAAATGGTGCCTGAGTTTATTTAGAAAATAGATAATGTATATTTTCTTATGCATTAGGTGATATTTTAAATGAAATAATTCTTATTGGAAAGAAGGAAGGAAGATCTCCTAACTAAACATAAACCTTATTTTCAGTTAAGATTCTTCCCCACATATTCCATTTCTCATATTGTGGATCCAACACCTTGTCTGATATTGTTTAAAACAAAGCTCAGTGATTTTCTGATCTTTCTCTGCATAGGGAAAATAGTACTAATTACAATAACAAAGTAGTTTTTGCAGTTTTGAAAAATTTGAATTTAGCACCACAGGGGCATTAGGTGATAAATTTGAGTAATGGCATTTCCTTCAATAGGAATCAGTAGGAAAATTTAATACTAATTTAACCAAGCCAAAAATTAACTTTCTTTTATGCCCTCCAGAAATATGCTCAATTACTAGGATTTATGGTTCTATAACATGGCACGCTAGAATAACCAGCAGTTATGGATGCATTAAAACTGTTGTTTCAATATCTCTACAACAAGGATAAAATCTTATGTTAGCTTCTTGTGACAACTGCAAAAACTACTTTTTTTTTTTTACCTTTTGGGTATAACATCACCAAACCCTGTCTTAAAAAGAAATGCACTTAGCCACCTAAAGCACATTGCACTTAGCTATCAGGTAGTAAGTTTTTTTTCCTTAAAATAATACATTGATTGCTGCAGTGTTTCACCCAGACATTATATCTGGATGTCTTTTGTCTTCTAGTGTAAAAACAAGTATTTGGCATAAATGTGGATGCTAGGATTGATCACATAGTTTCAGAGATTTTATCTGGGTAAGGTATCAATTTCTTTTTGCCGATTTATAATCAAGACTTAATTTAGTATAAGACATTTTTAAAAAGTATTCTGTAGATACTTATTTAACAATTGAATTCTTCAAAGCCATTATGAACAGATTGATAAGATTTGATAAGGAAAAATAATATAAATTGCTTTAATAAAATAATAAAGCATGGACACTAAGCCTTAATTTTATTTTATATCAAGTGAAATAATAAATTGTTGGATGCTTATTTGTAAAATGAATGCATGCATTTCAGAGAAATATGTATTAATTGAAATCCAAGGAGAGAATTTGTTTTTTGAAACATACACATAATTTTCTCTCAGAAGCCTTCGAACAGCTGCAAACCAGAGCTACTTTGCAGACATATATAAATGGGGTTTCAACCTGTTAGTTAGTTGTAAATCTCTCTATCCCTCTATCTACCTACCTACTTTTTTTTTTTTTTTTAAAGCCTCTTCAAAACTTTGGTGGGACTTATACTCCGGTGCGTGTTATACTCCAAAAAGTATGGTAGTAACTTATGGTCTTCTCAGTTCTTTGCATGGTAAAAATAACCATACATGATCTGTGGAAGCAACTATATACCCATGGTTTCAAGATGAGTGTAAGAATGTATTTTCAATTTCTTATCATTTCAATTTAAATAGGGATGATTATTCTCCTGAATAGCTTAGATTCTAGTGGTTAAACTAAAAGAAACTACTTTGAAAGAAACTGCTTTTTTTTAGCTTAATTTAACTCAACTTGTATTGTTGTAAACTAGAAACACCAAGAAAATGGTGTGCATCTTTGCACAAAATATTATTTCTGAAAAGTATGTAAGTTGTTTAATACCACAAAAATAATTTCATTCTGTAGCTAGTTTTTATCCTTCCTTAATTGCTTTGTTGCTAGTAAAGTGTTTAGTTGGCCTGGAGCTCATGTGATCTGTCATCAAGGTGCTCAGAATTTCACTAAATTAAATGTTGTTAATGTTAAAAATATGAGCTTCCACAAACTACGTGGCCAAGACTTTTGCTATGCTAAGCCATTGCTGCTGAAATGCTCATGACCAATGAAAGAGGGAATCCTGTTTTTGGCACTGCTATTTAAGATGATTGTGTTAATTGCATCTAAGACTCAACTTGTTTATAGTATTTACCTTTTAGCACATAAAGCAGCAAAACATTTTATATTTATTTATCAAAAGATGTGCATACGGAGGGAAAAAAGCTAAAGAAAATATAGTTAAATAGAACTATATAGAAAAACAGAATTACTTTATGAGAAAAAATAATTTGATGACAAATCTGTTTAACACAGGAGACTGCATTGAAGATTAATTCACTTGCATTGTTTAAAAATAATGTGCTATTTTATGGAGAAAAGTGATGGCAAATGAGGGCTTCTCTAAGGCAAACCAATGATCTCTAAAATGTTTACAACTAGTTTGTGCAATGTCAACTTTCTCTCACTAAGTCAAATGTAGCCTCACCAACCATACTTGTGGTAGACAAGGCTATTGGACACTTCCATTCCTTCAGGTCTACACCAGCAGTTTGTAGAGAAGCCCCCGTGTGATTAAGCCATATTTGGCTGCTGGACTATATTTGCCTTCATTGATGGCCAATTATTTAAGCCTGGTTTATAGCCAATATATTTTTGCATATTGTGTGACCTAAGAAACACGAGGGACCTGGGCTGTCAAAACTTTGAATTTGACTTACAAATAAATGGAAGGAAAACAAGGATGCTGCAATAACTTAGCACATTCTAAAAAAAAAAAACTGATGTCACAGTTAGGTGAAACCCTGACAACTCCCATATTTTCAGGAAATGCTAGAGCTGGCAACCAGTTAAGTTGTACAAATGCACCTAGTCTTGGAGTTCAGAAACAGTGGGAGAATTAGAAGCCTTCCCAAGCTGTAACTTTTTATTACAGTTTTCATTTGGTTGAATAACAAGGAATAAAAGGAAGAGGACTGTTTCTTTTTTTTAAAAAAATAATGAAACTTACTCTTATTCTTACAGACTTCACTTAAAGATTTGCACAAATAAAAAAAATCTGCATGATAAATGTATCTATGTAATTTAAAACATTAGTGTCATCACACAAATCTCTGGATGGCAGTTCACTTCTTCATGTTCTCTAGTTAAGAAGAACAAAATACAAACAAAAACAAAGGGATAATAATATTCTGTAATTTGTGGTTGTGTTTAGCTTGGAAAAAAGTTATTGCTTTCATAAAAATGTAAAAGAAATAACTGGACCAATGTTTGCATATGTCACTTTGCTTGCTAAAGAATATGTAATAATCCACATGCAAAATAAAGCTTATCTTTTTGGTACTTATTAAAATTAATTTAAATATATTACATTCTGTTTTGTTTTGGCTGTAATGGTGATACCTTCTCTTCATCTTTCTGGATCTTGCAAAATAGAAAGAACAAAAATACAATGATGAAAGGTGTGGACATAAAAGATAAGAGAAACATGCTCTGTTACTTCCTATTTATTTATTTATTTATTTATTTATTTATTTATTTATTTATTTATTTATTTATTATCTTTAGGCATTTGTAACCCCACTTTTATTATTTTTATAAATAATAAAAGGTGACATGTATAATACCGTTTTCTCCACAACAATCACAACAAACACACACACATGTCAAGCACAGGAAACCAGGCGTTTGTCCAGGCAGTTAAAATGAATATAGGTTTATTGTATGCTAATGCTACCTTTAAAGAATCTGAACTACCATCAAAGTAAATAAGAGTCAACGGAATTCATGGATTGAATTTAGAAATTTTGAGGGCGTGAAGTGACTTGAGACTGATGATGCACTTAATCCCTCCCTTGGGCTCTATCTGGTTATCTCCCACAATACATACATAAATATGAGCCCCACCCACCACCCAGACTGTTACAATGCAAAAGAACAATGAACACACAACCAGCATCAATCAGCACCAATCTACCAATCATGATACAACTACACAGCCAATCAACCCACTCACAGCAACAAAGCTAGCACTCCACCACCACCCCACCAAGGTTTATAGAAAGATGGCAGCTCCGAAGCCGAAAATGCCAGCCTGAAGATTGCGAGTGAGACCTCGCCAAAATGTTGCCAAGACAATCTCAAATAAATAAATAAATAAATAAATAAATAAATAAATAAATAAATAAATAAATAAATAAATAAATAAATGTGTGTGTGTGTTAGTTTTATCAGCTGATCAATAAATAAGTCAGAGAGACTAGTATAGATCTATTTCGAGCTTTTTAGCTCTCATCAGCTAGCCATACCCTTACTGGGATTCGAACAGGGTATGGCTAGCTGATGATAGCTAAAATGCTCAAAATAGATCTATACTAGTCTCTGATTTATTTATTTATTTATTTATTTTTTATTGAAAAAGTTTTATTGGTTTTACATTTTTTAACAGGATAGGGTAATGGTTACAAAGAAATTTTGAGAGCATTCACGTTAGAGTCGTCGGACCTTCCGAGACCTCAAAATACACAATAAAAAAGTTATCATAGAAAGCATTTTCCATACCACTACAAGATGAAAGCAAGTATATTTGCCTAAATTCTCCGTTCCATGCTGTCAGACATTTACAAAAAGTCCAGATAGAAATATTATGCAAAATTGTTCAAGAAAAATCAAGGCAAAGTTATTTTTTTGATCTAAGTCTTTTGGCTATTGTATCTTCTTTCTCTCCTCCCTGGCCCCCCGCGGGCGGGGCCATGGCCCCCTCCGTCCCCCCTGGATCTTCCCCCAGGACAGAGGAATGTTTTTTAAAAAAGGCTTCCGCCTCAGCAAGTGTTGTAATCCTCACTCTTCCTCCTTCCCAGAACACCAGCATCCCTTCAGGCGTCATCCACTTGAACCAAATCCCGTGATCAAACAAGGTTTTAGACAAGAAGGAAAATTTCCTTCTTAAATCTCTAATTTTTCTAGGGATCTGCTTCAAGATAGTGACCGTTTCTCGTTGATAAGTTAAAGGTTTCTCTCTCTGCGCTTTCAGGATTTCCTCTCTGGTTGACCTTCTAACAAATTTCACATGTATCTCTCTAGGCACTTCATTTATCCTGGCATATGCTGAGTTAATTCTGTAGGCTAGGTCAATGTCCCCCCTGATCTCATCCTTAGGTTTTTGTAAATAGTCTGCTAAAATTGTGCTCATAAGATCAGGGAGGCATTCACCAGATTCCTCAGAAACATTTTGAAATCTCAAAAAGTATGTCATTCTTTCCATATCCATCCTAGACACATGCCCATTTATTTCCACAACCTCATTAGTAACATTTTTAATTTCCCCCTTGGCCCCCTCCAACCCCCCTTCCAGTTCTTTATTCTTCTGTGTGTTATCCAGCACTTGTCTTCTTGTATCCAACAACTCCTTCTTGAAGATAATATTTTCAGCCCTCTGGGCCTTTATTTCTGATATCAAAGTTAGCATAGAGGTTTCAAGAGAAGCCATCCTTTGTTCCAAATTTACAAGTGCTGCTTCTTGTGCCATGGTTAAAAGTTAGAGTCACTGCCACCAAAATGGCGTTTTCCGGGTGGGGCTGGTGGGGCAAACCAGGAGCTCAGTTCAGTTCAGGGCTGTGAAGTTGCAAACAATTCAGAAACCAAAAGAGACACAGTTTCCCAGGTCAGCAAATAGTAATAACGAAGGTATTCCAGAGAAGAAGTCACAAATCCATCAAAAGAATTTTTTTTTCAAAAATCCAGAGAGAGTCCTGCTTTCAAAGAGACGCTGGAAATTTTTCTTAGTTGAAATAGTCAGGCAGGGACAAAGAGAAGCCACTTCCACCGCCCATCTCAGAGCCAGAGGGAGAGAGTAGCAAAATAAGAATTTTTTTTAAAACCAGCCAGACCTAGAAACAATGTTGCAAAGAATCACATTCCACTTTCCCTTGTTAAAGACAGTCCGGAGTGAAAGTTTCCACTTTCTCTTTGCAGAGAAGCCATTTTAACGTGCCGCTTAAATCCGAGGGGTTTTTTTTTTAGAAATAAACACCCCCCTCCCAGTCCGTTCAGCCTGGCTGGCAGCAAGGAAAAAAAAGGTGTTCTTTTAAACTCACTCTCCCTCGCAGCTGAAGCCTCGGCGATCCGCCCGATCTCTCCGTTCAGCCCTCTCCATTAAAGCGAATGGCACCGACAGCCGTTGGAGAAGGAAAAAACCCCCGCAGCATGTTCCTCTCCACCTAGGTCGCAGAGAGGAGAGCCCTCCCCACCGCCGTGACGAGGGACGCTCCCTCTGAGCCGACCCTACGGGAAACCTCCGGTAACCGGAGAGTTTCGCGCCCGTGGGGGGGCAGAAAAGGCAACAAAGCGGCGAGCGAGCCCTAGGCTCGCCCATCTCCACTGGAGCCGGATACCGGAAGTCTCTGATTTATTTATTGATCAGCTAAAACTAACACACATATTAAAAAAATCACACAATGGAACTCATGGCTATGTGTGTGTGTGTGTGTGTGTGTGTGTGTGTGTGTGTGTGTGTTAGTTTTATGAGCTGATCAATAAATTAAATTAGAGAGAGACCAGGATAGATCTATTTCGAGCTTATTAGCTCTCATCAGCTGGCCATACCCCTTACTGGGATTCGAACCGGGGCTGTGTTGCATGCTAGGCAAGGAGCCTAGCACTTTAGCCAAGTCGGTTCCCCTTATTGCATCAGCTGAGACAGGGTATATTAGTATAGGTAATTGTTTCACAACAACCTGTTATTAGGCCCCAATTAAGGGAGGAGACATACTGTATGTATATATATATATATATATACACACATGTGTTAGGTTCGTCTGCCTGGAATTCACACTGTATATCGGACATTAAAACAATTGAGATGTTTCACAAGAAGAGTCCTCCATTCCTCTGCTCATAATAGAATCCCATATGCCACCAGGCTCGAAATTTTGGGCTTGGGCAATGTGGAACTACGCCGCCTATGGTCTGACCTAAGCATAGTACATGAAATTGTCTGCTACAATGTCCTACCTGTCAACAACTACTTCAGCTTCAAACTCAATACAACCAATGGCCAAACAATAGATACAAATTCAAGGTAAACTAAACTTGATTGAAGAAAATACGACTTCAGCAACAGAGTGATCAACGCCTGGAATGCTCTACCTGACTCCCTTGTTACATCCTCAAACCCACACAGCTTCAACCTTAAACTGTCTACTGGGGGCCTCACCCCATTCCTAAGAGGTCTGTAAAGGGGGCGTGCATAAGCGCACCAGCGCACAACAGTCCCTGTGCTACTGTCCCCATTTATTTGTACTCATTTCCTTTGTTCATAGCCATGTTTATAGTTACACCTGTTATCTTGTACATGTTTGACAAACTAAATAAATAAAATAAATTGATCAACCTCGTATGGCTACCAAAAGCAGCTCCCTAAGTCAGTGATGGCTAACCTTTTTTGGCTTGTGTGCCAAAAGCCGGGGGAGCACAGGGGGGTTGTGCATGGGCGTGCCACACCCATAATGCTATGTGCGTGACCCCCTGCTTTTGGCACGCTTTTTTTGCCCTCCAGAGGCATTCTAGGAGCCTGGGGAAGGTGAAAACAGCCTCCCCCCCCCCACCTGCAGAGGCTTCAGGAGCTTCCCTGAAGCCTCCAGAGGGCAAAATAAAACGGCCTCAAAAGAAGGCCTAAATCAGCTGGCCAGCACACACATGCATGTTGGAGCTGACAGGGCAACGTCTCGCGTGCCCTAAGAAATGGTTCTGCGTGCCGCCTGTGGCATCCGTGCCATAGGTTCGCCATCACTGCCCTAGGTGATGGAACTATTAACACCCTATCTCCTGGGCCTCATAGAATGGGCAGATGAAAGTGGGAAGAGGCTGCGCCTCAAATAACCTGGTTGCATGCCTTAAAGGGCTTTAAAGGATAACAACAACAACATCACCAGTGAAGACCTTGAACTGGATCCAGAAAAATGCTGGCAACCAATGCAGCTTGTGATGTGCATTCAGTTCTTAAAGACTGCGCAGTAAACCTTGCAGTTTTACTGTCCTTACATTGCTCTCTCGACTCAGTTCAAAACAACCTCATTTCAACTCTGCTAATTAGGGCATGGTTTATTTGAAAGCTAAATCGGTTCACTTCAAACTCAGGCCATTCCCAATTTTAGAAATTTCTATTGTCTAAAGTTATCAACTATAGAAAGAAGTTTCTCTCTGTGGAACATAATAAATCCTGAAAGACTCCAGATGGTGCATCTTGCTAAAGTGCATATACATGTGCATAAATTAGGAATCTAAAGCTAAGAGCTATGTAGCATTAGATGGCAGGAAAGAAATATACAGAATGTTAACATTCAGTTTTCAGAATTTCCCAAACAACAGGGCTATTATTGAGAATTCTGGGAGTTGAACTTAGCTGATGTGCCTGGAAATTGTCATTGACCGGAAAACACAACATGGGACAAAATTAAGTTAAACTGATAAAATTTAGCCTTCGATTCATTTTGAATTTGGTGTTTTTAATGTATAATTATTATTATTTTAATTGAGTAACTTCATTGGGTTTCATCTTCCTGGGTGTCTTGGGAAGATTTTATTATTCACAGCTTTAAAATAATCCCCATTGACAACAGTCAGTCCCTGAATTAATGGAAGGCGCAACAGAGCTTGGAATTGAGAAGTTTTTCTTTTTGGGAAGAAAAGTAAGGGCAACATCTTGGAGGATGAGGAAAATGAGAAAGAACATAGGTAGAATATCTTTTCCTGTCCTGCCAGGGTTAGGCTGCATCAAGCTTAGTCTTGCTGGCTTTGAGTGTGAGGCAAGCTTTTTATTGTTGTTGGGAACAGCAGAGAGACAGAAACTGAATGCAGAAATATAACCATGATTTTAGTAACAGCAACAGAATCGGAAAGGACCTTAGAGGCTATCTGGTCCAACCCCCCTGCTCTCACAGGAGACTTATTCTGTTCTGATAAATGGCTATATGGTCCCTTCCTAAAAGACTCCAGTAAATGGGGTATGCACAACTTCCAAAGGCAACTTCTTTCTACGGGTTAATTTTTCTCACTGTTAGAAATTCTCTTCTTAGTTCTAGGTTGCTTCTCTCTTTTAGTTAGTTTCCATCCATTGTTTCTTGTCCTGCCTACAGGTGCTTTGGTTAAGAAGTTGGCACCCTTCTGTGGCAGTCCTTAAAGTATTGGAAGACTGTTATCATGTCACTTCTTTTCACTAGACTGATGGGTGGATGGGTTGGGTTTGGACTTTTGACTTATTGAGGGAAAATCCGAAACTCTCAGATTTGGATTTTCCCAGATGTGCCTTCTAATCCCAATTCTAATAAATGGGAGCTTTGGGGAAATGCCTCTCTTTGGGTTTCATTGGAATTGAGGTTTTCAGGAACGTTGACATTAACCCGAATCCCTAAGTAGCCAAACAGCACCATGAAAGGGAGCTGCCTGGGGTGCTCAGCCCCAGAAAGTGAAGAGAATATGGTAATCTGAGCTGTCATTGATTTATTCTCCAAACAAGATCACTTCACTGCCTGCAAGGGGCTGCCTTTGGCCAAAAGGCTGGCAAAACCTTTTCTGAACCACATTTATAGGGTTCATGGCGTCCCACGGAGAATAATATCAGATTGGGGGGTCCAATTCACTGTGAAGTTCTGGAGGGCGTTCCTGAGGTCCATTGGATCATCCCAAGGGCTTAGCTCGGCATTCCATCCTATGACCAATGGATCAGCTGAAAAATCCAACACCATGGTGGAACAATACATTAGATGCCATGTAAATTGTCAACAAGAAAATTGAGCAGAGTTAATACCATTTGCAGAAGTGGCTTATAACAATGCAATACATAGCAGTATGGCGATGGCTCCTTTTCAAATAACTACCAGCCTGGAGCTTGTGCCTCTGCCTTAATTAGATTTAGATTTAGATTTAGATTTATTGAATTTGTATACCGCCCTTCTACCTTTCGGGACTCAGGGCAGTGCACGGCCAACAGTAAAAGTAGGTTATACAAAAACTAAAAACATATGTTAAAATATATTAAATAGATTGGCCTGCCAATTAAAAACCCCTGCTAAAATCAATGTAAAAACTACGACAGGCCGGCAGCACGAAATAAATGAGTCTTCAGGGCCCGACGGAAGAGGCGTAGGTCCTAGGGAATTACCCAGGGAACCCCCAACCTCCATGCCCCTAACAGATTGGGTAGCCTCATTACAAAAAGCCTCCTATCTATTCGCCTTAGGTTTATTTATTTATTCGATTTATATCCCGCCCTTCTCCAAAAGGACTCAGGGCGGCGGTGTCATTCTCTATTCCCCCCTCCCCCCCTCCTCCCCCCCTCCGAGATAGATCTCTCCTACCCCATGTGTGTTATCATCTCTCCTGGCCATTCGACCTGTATTTGTACCATCCTATCTGTATTTTCTCCTTTTTATCTACATCTGCGCCATTTTAGATGGGCTTGCTGCTATTTTACCATCTTGGCGTTTCTCCTTTTAGAGCCAACAAGGCCTCACCGGATGCTATCTTATTCGAGGTTAGACCTCCTCTGCCTGCAGGAGTTTCCTCTCTCGCAGGCCTGGCCCCCTGGTCTAACACGGGCCCACCTCGAAAATGGATTGCTTGATCCAAGAGGTGGGTGAAGCGCAAACTCAAGGGGTTTTTATCAAAAAATTTAATTCGGCTTTTAGGGGGTCCCAGGGTGGGGGGAGGCGTACTCAGTCAGATGGGGGTCGGGACACAGGGCCGGTCAGCAGAATTTAGAAAAAGGATAGGTCCATAAAGGAGGGGGAGGGGAGGTCGTTCCTACGGAGGGTTTTCCCATCTGCACAGTCCTGGGGAGGGGCAGGAGTGGCGGGAGACAGGGAGGCCATCGTTCGCTGGGGGATCGTGGCCGCTGGTTACAAGCGGTCACTCGCCCCAACCCCCTGTACTCCTCTTGGAGGCTAGGAGGTCAAGGATTACTGAGCCGGGGCCCCAGGCTGATGTTCTGCAATGCCAGGTCCGTGGTGAACAAAGCCCCCCTCATTAATGACCTAGTGTCAGAGGGGGACCCGGACCTGGTGGGAATAACGGAGACCTGGCTGGGCCCCGAGGGGGGATTACCCCTCATGGAAATGTGCCCACCAGGCTACCGCACATTTCATCAGCCGCGGGCCCTAGGCAGGGGTGGGGGGGTGGCGATTATTGTTAAGGAAGGTCTTGAACCAAGGGAGACCACTGTGCCTCAGACGACCGGCTGTGAGTCCCTCTACGTGAAGTGGGGCCTAGAGAGGCAGTTGGGCTTGCTGATTATATACCTGGCTCCCCGCTATATAAGAGCAGCCCTGCCCGAGCTCCTCGAGGTAATCACCGAGAGGGCGGTTGAGACCCCCAGACTATTAGTCATTGGGGACTTTAACTTGCCCTCGGCGGGTGAAACATCCAAGTTCATGTCTTCCATGACGGCCATGGACCTGACCCAAGTGGTTCAGGGCCCCACTCACGAGGGAGGACACACGCTGGATCTCATTTTTGTCTCTGGCCAGTGGAGTAGTGATCTCGGAACTGGGGATTTAGTCATCTCACCCTTGTCATGGACAGATCACTCTCTCATCCGTCTGGACTTTCCAATCGCCTCACCCCACCATGGGGAGGCGAAACCGGAGATACCTAGATGGTTCCGCCCCAGGCACCTGATGGATCCCGAAAGGTTCCAGATGGAGCTTGGGCCAGTACCGGTATCCTTGGCTCGCGACATGACTGAGGACTTAGTGGCCGCATGGCATAATGTGGCCATGGGGGCCTTGGACCATGTCACGCCCTTGCGGCCTCTCATGCGGCGTCGACTCACCCAGGCGCCTTGGTTTTCCAAGGAGCTGAGGGAGATGAAACACCGCAAGAGACGCCTAGAGGTCTTCTCCTTTCTCCTCAATTACATTTTGGAACCTTAGAAAATATTCAGCCTTGTCTGTTTCCCATCCTAGTCCCGTATTCTCTTTTTCCATATTGCTCAGCCTGGCGCCAAACTCTTCCTCTTTTTCATCTTTTTTGTCCAATCTTCCTTTCATCTCGTTTATGGATTTTTCTTGTTTTTCCATAGCTTCTTCCTGTTTTATCATCCACTGCTGTATCTTTTCCATTTTCCCTTCTGTCAAGGCTGTTTTAGCTTCAATATTCTCTATTTTCTTATCGAGTGCTTCTAGTTTTGCCTCTAACCTCCGCTCTGTATTTTCCATTTTTGCCTCTAATCTTTGTTCTATATTTTCAATTTTCCGCTCCATACTCTCTCTAAACATCCGTATCTCTTGCATAAGTGTATCAAGTGTTGCACCCTTCTCCTTTTCTTGTTTTTCTTTTTCTTGGTGGAGCATTGTTTGTATATTTTTTTGTCCCCCTGTTAAGGAGGATGTTGGGGTCCCTATTGATGAGCCAACCGGGGTTGTCTTTCTACTCATGTTTAGATTCTATCCTTTCTCTTTTGCTTTCTTCCTTAGAACCTTCTTTAATTTAGTGGTATAAATTTAGTAAATTTAGTAAATTTAATAAGTTTTAGAAAGGATATCAAAAGTTAGTATATTGGTAGTGCTTTATATCAAGAAAAGAAAGAGTAAAATAGAATAGAATTAACAGGGGTGGAAGATAAAATAGAAAAGAGAAACAGAGGAGAAGAAAAAGGAGAAATAATAGAAAAGAAGAGTATCAAAGAAAGAATAAAGAACAAAGCAGTAAAGGGAGAAAAAATGAGTAGAACAAGGAAAAAAAATGGGGTGAGTCCACAGTAGTAAATATTAAATTGAGTTCAAAAGTTTTAAATTTCAAAAATTCAAAAGTTTCAAAGAAAAAGAACAAGGAACCGGAGAAAGAAAGAAAAGTAAAAAAAATGGAAACAACAGTGTCTCTTTGGAATAACCGTCTGTAAGGCAACAAATTCTTAATAGTCCACAATGTCTTTGAGAGGCCAGCAAAACAAAAAGGAGAAAAAAAAAGATAAAGATTTCCCTTCTTCTTTAATTCAAGGTCACTCCAACTTCTGCTTAGTAATTCTTGGTGGTTTCTCTCTTCACTCTCCCTGTTACTTTTCCAGCCACTAGGGGGAGCTCGAGTAGACCAAAAACAAATAGCACAATTCCTCCAAGAAAATCCGGTCACGGGAAGCGAGAAAGACTTAAAAGATTTTGCTTTTTTTTTTAAACCAGTAATATGATATAAACAAAAAGGAGTAGCCCAAAAAATTAGTGATAAGAAAGGGGAAGATCAATCTTCAATCATTCAGTTTCAGCCTCTTCTTTCTCTTTAAACAGTAAGAAAAGGCTTGACGTCGCCAATCCACAATTATAAAAAACCAATCCGGGTTTTTTTTGTAGCAGAGAAAAAGGAAAACACAACTTCCTGGTTGTTTTCAATAGCAAAAAATCTCGCTGCTAAACTCAGGTTATTTTGTTATTTACTGTTAATTCATCTCAGGGTGATCTCTTTAACAGATGGTGAACTTAAAAAAGGTAACATTCTCACCGAACGGCATGTTGATTCTTGCTCCGTTTTTAAAGGCTGTCGGCTGCTTGTTCCCCCCCCCCCCCCCACTGGGAGGAGGGAGTCACTTGAACGATGGACTGCAGGGGTTTTCCCCTTGATCCCAAAGATATTGCGGGTACCCTTGAGATCACTAGGAGCTCCCCTCCCACTCGCCACCTCTACGGGGCAGCTGGGTCTATAATAATATCAGAAATGTTAACAGAGATATTAGAAACTCCACAGGAATTAATACGGGATGGAATAGATGGTGCGTTCAGAGTGAATACGAGGTATGCAACCAGAAATGCTTTACCAAGAGAAATACATGTAAGGTTCACCAAAAAGATCCTGAGATTTCGAATACTACAGAAAACAAGAGACAAAAAACTGGAATATAGAGCAAAGGAAATCACAGTGTTAAAGCAAATCCCAAGAAAAGTGAGGGAAAAGAGAAGAGGATACCAGTTTTTATCTACATTTTTGATAAGAAAAGGAACCCAGTTTAGATGGCTCATACCGGAAGGTTTGATATTTACATGGGAAGGACAGAGATATAGACTAGATACTATACAAAAAGCAGAAGAGGTTTACAGAAGACATGTCAATGGAACGACGGAGAAAGAGCATTCATTGCTAATAAGATCAGAGGGACCATTAGAAGGCGCAGTAGGCGGAGTGGCCACAGAAGATGAGGCTATACCAGGACTGGAAACCAGAGAACAGAGAGAAATAAGAACAACTAGAGCTATAAATCCTCAATACAAAACATAAGATATGGAACAAAACTCAATTTTCTCAATTAATATAAATGGACTTAACTCCCCAGTTAAAAGGAAAAAAATATTCCAGAAACTAGGAAAAATAAAAACACAAATTATTTGTTTACAAGAGACACATATTCGAAAGAAAGATGCGTATTTATTAATACAACCCAAACTTGGGAAATTTTTTTCCTCATTGGCAGACTTTAAAAAAAGAGGTGTGGTCATTTACGTTAAAGATAGCATACCAACCAAGCAAATCTATGCAGATGAAGATGGAAGGATCTTGATGATTGAAATCACGGACAACAACAAAAAAATACTCTTAATAGCAATCTATGCACCAAATGAGAAACAGGATGAATTCTTTAAGAAACTACATGAAAAGACTTTGGAGTTAGAATATGCGGACATTTGTATGATAGGAGATTTTAATGGAATTCCAAACCAAAGTAGAGATTATAAAGCAACTAGGACGTCTAAAATAAAAAGAAAAATATTACCGAAGTCCTTTTTCAAGATGGCAGATGAAATGAATTTAAAAGACATATGGAGAGAAAGAAATCCAAATAAAGAACAATACACGTACTATTCTTATAGACACCTATCATTTTCAAGGATAGACATGATTTGGCTCTCTTCAGAGTTAAGTGACCTAGTTCAAGAAGTGGAAATAGAAGCCAGTACCTGGGCAGACCACAATCCAATGATAATCAAGTGGAAAGGGTCAAAGATTAGATCCAGATGGACATTAAATAATGTAATATTGAAAGAGAAAAACTTTACAAGTAAAATGGAAAAAGAACTGAGGTGTTACTTTAAAGAAAACAAAAAAGAAGATACATCTATTCAGAACACATGGGATGCAATGAAAGCAGTTACTAGAGGTTTAATAATAGATTATACAAGAAGAAGAAATAAAGAGAAAAGAGGGCTACAGAAAAGATTAGAGAATGAATATAAAACACTGGAAAAAGAACTACAGAAACTACCACAGAGAAAAGATATTAGAATGAAGATGGATCTGATTAAACATAAAATAGATATTTCAGAAAAAGAAGAATTGGCTCAGAAGATAAGATCTGCAAAACAGAATTATTTTGAAAACGCAAATAAACCTGGAAGATGGTTGGCATACAAACTAAAGAAAGAGAGAGAGACAAGGAAGATTCAACAATTAAAAAATGAACAAGGACAAATACATTACTCAAATGAGGAGAAAAAAAAATTGCTCAGGAATATTATATGAAACTATACGAAAAAGAAAATACACTAGAACAGGATGTTAAAAACTACTTACAAGAGGCAAATCTCCCGGTTATAGCGGATGATAGCAGAAATATACTAAATGCAAAGATAACGATGATGGAACTAACTGAAGCTATTAAAAGACAAAAAAATGGGAAAGCCCCGGGACCGGATGGCCTCCCAGGAGAGTTTTACAAAACCTTGGAGGAAGTACTATCCTTTCCTTTATTAGAATTGATGAATGAAATTATGTCTGGTAGCAAAATGCCGAATTCTTGGTCAGAAGCCTATATTTCACTGATACCAAAGGAAGGAACAGATCTCCTGCAGGTAAAGAATTACCGACCAATTTCATTGTTAAACTCGGATTATAAATTATTTGCATCAATACTAGCAGAAAGGCTCAAAAAATACTTAAACAATTTTATACATCCAGATCAAAATGGATTTTTACCAAAGAGACAAATTAAAGACAACATGAGAATAATTTTGAATACGTTGGAATATTATGAAGCGCATTCTGAAAAACAAATGGCTTTGATATTTCTCGATGCACAAAAAGCCTTTGATAACGTGAATTGGAAGTTTATGTTGCAGCAGCTAGAACAAATGGAATTTGGTCAAAACTTTATACATGTTATAAGCACTATATATCACAACCAAACAGCCAAGATAATAATAAATGGAGAGCTTTCAGATAACATCCAGATAAAAAGAGGCACAAGACAAGGTTGCCCACTATCACCTTTACTTTTCGTATTAACGCTAGAAGTGTTAAATAGAAAGATAAGAGAAGACAAAGAAATAAAGGGAATGACAATTAGGAAAGAACAATATAAATTACAAGCTTTTGCAGATGACCTAGTTTTTATCCTCGAAGAACCACTTACAACCGCGTCCAAACTGATAGGGAAAATTGAGGAATATGGGAAAATAACAGGTCTGAAAATAAATAAAGACAAGACACAAATCTTAACAAAGAATATGACAAGAAGACAGAAAGAAGAATTAACAGAAATCTTGAAAATTCAAATCACAAACAAGCTTAAATATCTAGGAATCCTTTTGACGTCGAGATGCAGCACCCTTAAAAAGGAGAATTACTCTAAGCTCATGCAACAAATAGAAGTAGATCTTACGAGATGGCAGAATTTACAACTATCATTACTAGGGAGAATAGCCACGATAAAAATGAATATTTTGCCTAAGGTACTATACTTATTCCAGACAATCCCAATTAGATTGGGCAAGGACTTTTTCGAAAAATTAAGGAAAATGGTCTTAAAGTTCATATGGCAAGGGAAAAAAGCTAGAATAAAATTAAAAATTTTACAAGATACCAAAATAAGGGGAGGTATGGGACTGCCTGATTGGGAACTATATCATCAAGCTGCGAATCTGATGTGGATTAAAGACTGGATTACACTAAGAAATACAAGATTATTAGAATTAGAGGGACATGATTTGCCATCAGGATGGCATGCAGCTCTATGGTACCGAACCACCAGGAAACATGGAATTTTCAGAAGGCACTACGTAAGGGAATTTCTGATTGTAAATTGGGAGAAGATCAAGAAATTGCATTATCTCAAAATACCAGTCTGGGTATCAATTACGGAAGCATTTACATACGCAATAATACACAAAAAGGAACGAACAATCAGATATTCGGATTTATTAAACTCAAGGGGTGATCTTAAGACTATTCAGGAACTAAAACAAGAAGGAATGGATATTAATTGGTACACATACACACAAATACACTCAAGATATAAGGAAGACCAAAAAAAAGGAGGGGTTTATGACAAAATGACAGAATTAGACAAAATATTAACAGGCGTTGATGAAAAAACAATTAAAAAACTCTATGCCTACTTATTAGAGTTTAAACTCCAGGAAGAGCAAGTGAAAGAAACAATGATAATATGGGGGAAAAACTTCGGGCATGGGATCGACCTAGATAAGTGGCAAAAATTGTGGACACAGAATTACAAAATGACGATGTCAACAGCCTATAAAGAGAACCTATACAAGATGTTCTACAGGTGGCACCTATCACCCTCAAGAATCTCAAAAATGAGCAAGAACAAATCTCAAAAATGCTGGAAATGCCATCAGAAGCCTGGTACTTACTACCATATGTGGTGGACTTGCTCGGAGGCCCAAAATTATTGGAATATGATCCACACATGGTTGGACAAAATAACAGGAAAACAAATAGATTTCAAACCCGAACTCTTCCTGCTTGGACTTAATTTAGAAACATTCGACAAAAATTTGAGATACCTAATTGTGAATATTTTGACAGCCGCTAGAATCGTCTTTGCTAAAAATTGGAGAAATGACAAATTACCATCAGAGCAAGAAATTATTTATAAAATTATGGAATGTGCAGAGATGAATAAATTAACATTTGAAATTAGAGAACAAGACAATGAACAATTTTATGAAATTTGGAATAAATTTTATCAATGGCTGGAAACAAGATAGTCAAATGAAGGTTGAGGTATAATAATTGTAATATATATAAATATATTTGAACTAAAATATGTGATTTGATATGATTATGACTATGGAAGAGATGTACAGTATGTAACCAACTGACACATTTTCTACAGTTTGTAATGGAAGATGGACTTTATGTTTTTTGTTTTTTGTTATACTTGTTTGTGTTTGTTTAAAAATAAAAACAAAAATTGTTTAAAAAAAAAAAAAGAGACGCCTAGAGAGTAGGTGGAGATCCTCTCGGTCCGAATCTGATCGAGCACTGGTAAGAGCCCATTTGAGGACTTACCTAGTGGCGATAAGGGTGGCCAAACGTGAGTATTGTGGCACCCTTATCGCGTCCGCAGATAACTGTCCTGTGGCCCTGTTTGGGGTAACCCGCTCCCTCCTTCATCAGAGGCCGCGGGAAGCCCCGTTACAGGCCTGAGCAGAGGAATTTGGAGAATATCTGCTGGATAAAATCGCTCAGATTCGGAGCGAGTTGCCCCCCACTGATAGTAGTCCAGAGGAATCATCCGATGCAGGTCTTGAGACTATTTTATGGGAGGATTTTGACTTTGTTACTGCCGATGATATGGACAGGTTGTTGAGGAGACTAAAGGCCACCACATGTTTATTGGACCCATGTCCCTCCTGGCTTGTACTGGCATCCTTATTATTATTATTTATTTATTTTCAAATTTATACCCCGCCTTCTCCTAGCAAGGACCCAGGGCGCAATTTAGGAGTCCTCCTGGATTCCCGGCTGTCCCTGGAGGACCATGTGACAGCCGTGGCCAGGGGGGCGTTTTACCAGGTTCGCCTGGTCCGCCAATTGTGCCCCTTACTTGACCGGGACGCCCTCCGCACAGTCACTCAAGCACTCATGACTTCCCATCTGGACTACTGCAACGCTCTCTACATGGGGCTCCCCTTGAGATGCACTCAAGGGTTGCAGTTGGTTCAGAATGCGGCCACGCAGGTGGTTATGGGAGCCTGAAGGCAATCCCATGTAACACTCTCCTGTGCGAGCTGCACTGGCTACCTGTGACCTTTCGGGTGCGTTACAAGGTTTTGATGACCATCTTCAAGGTACTCCATGGCTTGGGGCCTAGTTACCTACGAGACCGTCTGCTGCCCCATACGTCCCTACGACCGATCCGCTCCCACAGAGAGGGTCTTCTCCGGGTACCATCGGCCGGGCAATGCCGGTTGGCGACACCCAGGGGAAGGGCCTTCTCTGTGGTGGGCCCAACCCTCTGGAACGACCTACCTCCCGAACTCTGTGTCATCTCGGACTTCCACCCGCCAGCATTTGAAAACACACTTTTTTCACCTAGCCGGCCTGGCATGAACTGCTCGACACCGTTGTGACTTTTAGTGAACCAAAGTTTTAATTAGGGGTTTTAAATTCTGATTTTAGCTCAGGTTTGATTTAATATAGTTTTAGAGTTTTGTATGTTTGTATATTTGTATAGTGGTATTTTAATTTCCCTGTGTGCCACCCCGGGTCCCTCTGAAAGAAAAAAAGGGTGGGAGAATACGAAGAAAGCTTTAGCAGAAGCAGCTGAGAAATATAAGAAACAGGCTGATAAGCAACCACCTTTTCAGACAGGAGGTAAGGTGTATTCGTCAACTAAATACCTAAGGTACTTAAGTTTCTAAATTTAAGTTTAGCTAAGTCATTTATGACCCTCAAAGCATGAGCAGTAATAAAATTATTAATCTTTAACGTGCCATAATGCCATAAAGTGCCATTGGTTTCACTTCAAAAAACCCAACTTGTTTTAGAAGGCTCTGTTTTAGGCCCAGTACTCTTCAACATCTTCATCAATGATCTGGATGAGGGGATAAATGGGGAACTCATCAAATTTGCAGATGACTCCAAGCTGGCAGGAATAGCCAACACTCCAGAAGATAGGCTTAAGATACAGAAGGATCTTGACAAACTTGAACATTGGGCACTATCTAATAAGATGAAATTCAATGGTGAAAAAAGTAAGGTTCTACATTTAGGCAACAAAAATGAAATGCACAGGTACAGTATAGGTGGTACCTTGCTCAATAATAGTAACTGTGAGAGGGATCTTGGAGTCCTAGTGGACAACCATTTAAATATGAGCCAGCAGTGTGCAGCAGCTGCCAAAAAAGCCAACACAGTTCTAGGCTGCATTAACAGAGGGATAGAATCAAGATCACGTGAAGGGTTAATGCCACTGTATAGTGCCTTGGTAAGGTCACATTTGGAATACTGCATTCAGTTTTGGTCGCCACAATGTAAAAAAGATGTGGAGACTCTAGAAAGAGTGCAGAGAAGAGCAATAAAGATGATTAGGGGACTGGAGGCTAAAACGTATGAAGAACGGTTGCAGGAACTGGGCATGTCTAGTTGAATAAAAAGAAGGACTAGGGGAGACATGATAGCTGTGTTCCAGTATCTCAGGGCTTGCCACAAAGAAGAGGGAGTCAAACTATTCTCCAAAGCACCTGAGGGCAGAACAAGAAGCAAAGGGTGGAAACTAATCCAGGAGAGAAACATTTTGAACTGAGGAGAAATTTCCTGACAGTGAGAACAATTAACCTCTGGAACAGCTTGCCTCCAGAAGTTTTGAATGCCCCAACACTGGAAGTCTTTAAGAAGATGTTGGATAGCCATTTGTCTGAAATGGTATAGGGTTTCCTGTCTAGGCAGGGGGTTGGACTAAAAGACCTCCAAGGTCCCTTCCAACTCTGCTATTGTATTGTATTGTATTGTATTGTATTGTATTGTATTGTATTGTATTGTATTGTATTGTATTGTATTGTATTGACATGAAGAGAAGGACCAGGGGAGACATGATAGCAGTGTTCCGATATCTCAGAGGGTGCCACAAAGAAGAGGGAGTCAAACTTTTCTCCAAGACACCTGGGGGCAGGACAAGGAGCAATGGGTGGAAACTAACCAAGGAGAGAAGCAACTTAGAACTAAGGAGAAATTTCCTAACAGTAAGAACAATTAACCTCTGGAACAGCTTGCCTCCAGCAGTTGTGAATGCCCCAACCCTGGAAGTCTTTAAAAAGATGTTAGACAGCCATTTGTCTGAAATGGTATAAGATTCCTGCCCATGCAGGGGGTTGGACTAGAAGACCTACAAGGTCCCTTCCAACTCTGCTATTGTATTGTATTGTATTGTATTGTATTGTATTGTATTGTATTGTATTGTATTGTATTGTAGAAGCAGAACGGCTGTGGCTCCATGTTTATTTCAAAGAATTTTAATATCAACTTCAAACTGAACCTGGCAGAAGCCATTTTGTTGGTTCTCAGTTGCCACACAGTATGGGAGGGGGGAAGGAGGCTGGAAAGCACTGCCAGGAAAAACACCACTCTATCTCATGGGAACCCAGGTCATCTCCACAAGTGTCAGATGAAAATGGAGAAGAATGCCTAGGGAGCCCACCAATGAATCTAATTGGACAATGCAATCTGTGACACTTGGGGAGGTGATCATTTACTGTTTTAACTTACTGAAACCATAGAAAATAGTCAGAGTTGGTTTTACATTTCATCGTGCCAATATGAGGTGCCCAATACAGAAGTTCTTTGAGAGAATTCTGAGTCTCATAGTTTTGATTTACTTGGGCTAGTTAGTCAGAACCTTGATAGTTAATTTATATTCCGTAGCATTCTAGTGGTGGGGACTGATGGAACCTTCCCTCTAAGGAACAAGCATTTCCACTTTCAACATATCTTAAATCTGGTAAAGCCATTTACTCCCTCAGATATTAGTGAGCTGCTGTACTAAATCTCTCCTGCTCATATTGTATGAAGGAAATAAAGTATTGCCATCATTTCAAGTATTCCTTTTCTAATAGATTCGGGTATTTAGCCTTCGCTAAATATCTCTAGATTTGTCATTTCTAATTATTAGGCTGTCCTTGAAAAAGCTTGTTTGGATTATTAGTCTTAATAAAGATATGATCAAGGAAAAATACAGGGCTTGATGTCATTTGGAAAGGAAGGCCAAGTAAATTGAATCAACCTCATGACAGAAACAGATTGATTGTGAGGTATTTACTCATTCTTGTAAAGCAAGAATAGTTGTTTTTAATTAGTTTTTTTAAGCCTACTAATGTACCATGACAGTTGTATCATAGTGCATTAAAGTAAAAATATCCCCCAAGGTTAAGAAGGAATCTAAGGAAGCCTGACACATGGGAATACCAAGTTAGGTGCTTACTTAATTTTTTTAACAGCTATGTACATTATGCCTACAGCTCTAGATGAACAAAGAAAATTTGAGCTATAGAGGGACAGAATTGTTGTGGTGGAAAAGACATCACAACTTCCAACTAGGCCAAGCCCCAAAGTGTCTTTGAGCAATAGTCATTTAAGATGTTGCATAAAATTTACCTCCAAACAAAGGCATTCACTTGCAACATAGGCAGAATGGACTCAAGAATCTTTGGAAGATGATTGCCTTTTCCCCCCCTTCCCAGACATTCTCTGCAGATTTTGGTATGGAAGGCAAAAAAATGTGCATGCCATGGTGAAGCTTGCAATATGCACAGGAAATAGGCATGGTGGTGGAAAACACAAGATTCTCAGCACTGGGTTTGATGAACCTCAAGAGGGAAGAAAAAAGCTGAGGAAGGTCTAGAGAAAAATGTACCTCACTGGGAAGGGCTACACAACCTTTCCCTTTAGCTCCTCCCTCCAATTATCCTCCTGTTGTTGGGTCAGTTTAGCAAGGCACCGGGCACAGCCATAAGCACCCCAATTTAGGAAACTGGGGATTTTATTATAAAAGGGATATTTGAGTCCTTTTAGACATAAGTAAGAATTTGTGTAAATTTTTAGCAAGCAAGTATACTGTAAAAGCTCATCCGTTTGCCCTTCTTTAACATTAGTAGAAAGTGTATCCAGCAAGCTATTTCCTACTTTTAAGCCTTATTTTCTACCTCTTCTCATAGATTTACTTAAGTCTTACATCTTATCTTACTCTTATCTTTTAGATTCTGTAGAACAATATGTCATATTCCTAAGATCATTTTACTATTATCTTTCTATATTCCTCTTCAGCTGCTGAACAAACCTTGTGGGCCTCCCTATACAGTTGCTAGCCTCCTGGACTCTGGGCCTTCTTAAAACAATGGTCATTGTCTTCAACCTTCTGTCAGGCCTGCAAGCCATCATTTCTTTTTGGACTTCAGGCCTGCCACATTTTCTACTATTCATCTTCTATTGTAGGAAAATGGGAGGGGGGATTATATGGAGTTGGGTGATATGTAGCCATAATAACATTGTTTCTAGAAAGCCAAGGTCACCCTTTGTCTCTGCACCTGGCCGGAACTGGATGGGTGGAAGGGGCCAATGTGGCAGTGGAAGATTGGACCATGTGATGGACTTGTGGGTGTGGGGGCAGGTTCTCGAAGTTTCAACTGGGTGGGAGAACCTGGAAGCTTTCAGATTCGGGTTTTCCCAGATGTGCCAACATGTCTCTTTTAATAAATTGGAACTTTGAAGAACTTCTTGTCTTGGAGTTTGATTTGTTTGAGGATGCTATTTGGAACCTTGACATTAACCCAAATCTCCACTAAAATACTCTACCAGCTCCCTGAGCCTTGGGGTGCGATCTGGAGTCCTGAGCCCCAGTATCAACCCGAATCTGTGATGTGAAGACTCAGGGAAGACAGAGAATAGAAAGAACTGGGAGAGGTTGATGAGGCTTACCACAATGGACAGAGAAGCCCTGGGACTGCCTGGCAGTGGGCTGGATCAGCAGAAAGGAGCCCTTGGCTGAGACACATGTAGCTGACACCCCACAGTCCAGACCCAGCCAAGAAAATCCCAGTGGAAGGACTGCCAGAGGGACTAGGAACCACAACCCCTCCAAAGACGGGATCACTACCTACCCACCCCGGATAAGTCAGTACTGCATGACCCCTGGGGGCAGTCCAAGTTCAAGAACATGGGGATCCCACTGGGGATGAGCAATGTCTGCATGCAACCCCAAATAGTGTGCTAAGGGCAGCCAGGTGAGGCTCACCACACAGGCGACAGTTAACTTGATTCGCTATGGACCTGCACTATCCCATCACTGCAGCTACCAGGCCCGATGCTGCAGGGGGGAAATGGCTATGCAGTATGCGGCTGGGCAAGCCTTCAATGGGTCTTTGCTCCCCATTCACTTCAACCGCTGCAAGGCCTGACATCACCCATAGGAATCAGCTGCAGGGGGGAGGAGCCCACGCCGCATCAATACAACGCGGGGTCTTGGCGATCCAAGACCTCTGTTGACACTTTTGCTGCTGATCGGTCCGCTCGAACCTAAACCGTCTCAGAGGGACGGCGTCTAGGAAGATGAAGCCTTGCTGGTCACAGGGACATCGCAAAGTCCCTGTTTGACCCAAGGAGAGTGCTTCTGCTAGGCAGCAAACAGGCTGGCAAAGATGGGGTGGCTCCGGAAGGAAGCTGTAAGAGAAAGTGGGTCCATCTGGAAAGGTATTTTTCTTTTTTTTTAAAAATACTCTGCCTAAAGAAACTTTTTTTCTTTAAGTAGAACCAAATCCTTTAATCAAAATAAATAAGCAGCGGAATCAACCTACTTTGGCTTGGTCTGGTTCCATCCCTGGCCATTAACTCCTATTGTTTCTCCTCCACTGACCTGCCCCTAGCTGTTCGCCCTGGTCAATGGGCCACAGCCTCTTCTGTCCCAGGCCCTTTGTCATGGCCTATTCACCGAAATACTGTTCACCTGGGGCTTTGGGGCACACAAGACAGTTCACTGCCAGCCAATCGGAGGAAGGGAAGGGAGATGGGGGTAAGAAATGTTTCGTGTTGAGTTTCTTCTCCGGGGTTTGTTTCTCCACCCGGTCACCTCAGGTCCGGCATTATCTTCTAGCCACGAGTGACTGACAAGCCGGAGCAGCAACACTGCTGGAAAACTCTTTGCACCCCCCTCAAATGTGACAAGACAACACAATGGCCACAACACAATGGCCACAACACAATGGCCACAGGAAAATTAAAGACAACCAGGTTGGGTGGGTTGTGGAGCTGCAGAGCTGTTGGGAAAAATAAAGATAATTGAATGAATCAAAGTAACAGAGCCAACAAGTCTTCTGTCTTCTGTCTCTGAGCTGCTCTGACCCCTTCCCTTCCTTCCCCTTTCCCTTCATCTCACCATTATTATATTTTTCTGGCCACCCCCTTTTCTCTCCCTCCCCCTCTGATTTTCCACAGCAAAGTACCCTAAGGTTAGGGTTTTATCCTGTTTTACACATGGCAATTCCTATTTTTAGGCAGATGCATGAGCCCCCCCTCCCCCCGTTAGGTTTCGGATGTCCAAATGGGAAATAAAACTCCTTGTATTTGTGTTTTGCTGTGCACAAAATGCATGTATCTTCTCTTAAAGCGGCAACCTTGTTTGTGCCAAGAGGGTGAATCCATAGGACACAGATGTACCATTCTGTGGGGTTAGTCGATGATGTGTCAGCTTCCCCCCACCTTTTTATCGTAAGTGAGCTTCATCACATTTTACACATGGACATCAAGTTGGCCATGCCCATCCAGACTGCCAAGCCATGCCCACAAAATAAGCCATGCCCACAGAATAGGCAGTAAAATTTTTGGAAACCCACCACTAGTCCAGGGGTCCCTTTGACCTCCACTTGAGAATTGAAATCCTTTCCTCTCTTATTGAGGTGACCGTGTACTTTCTTGCTGGCTCCTGGAATGCAGGCTGTTAGCCAGTGTCTTCCTCCACCCAATAAACTCCTGGGTGGCTGATCACTTGGTGTGAGTTTTGGGCCAGGCGCCCAATGGGTGCTTGACCTCTGCTGTGAGGGTGGGAAGTGTAGGCTTTCGGTGACTCCTCCACAAGGCCCATCACTGGCTCCTATCTCCTCCATATTTTTCTCCATCTTCCCTGAGTCTTCCCAATAGATGGGATAAGGTGCTGGTCACCATCTTTAAAACGCTCCATGGCACAGAGCCCAGTTATTTGCGGGACCGTCTCCTACCGCATACCTCCCTTCGACCAGTCCACTCCCACAGGGAGGGCCTCCTCAGGGTGCCGTCTGCTGGTCAATACCGGCGGGCGGTGCCCAGGGGGAGGGCCTTCTCTGTGGCAGGCCCGGCCCTCTGGAATAACCCACCCCCCGAACTTTGTACCATCACGGACCTTCGCCTTTTTCGCCGTTCACTGAAAACACACTTCTTTCACCTAGCTGGCCTAGCTTAGAGCTTAGATTTTAGATTTTAGCTTAGACATTAGCCTAGATTTTAGACTAGAAATAATGTAACTGTATTTGGTAGGGGATTTAAAAAGTTTTTAGTTATATTTTAGCACAGGCTAGTTAATTTAATTTCATTTTAACACTGTATTGTATTTATTGTATTGTTTTATATTTGCCTGTGAGCCGCTCTGAGTCCCTTCGGGGAGAGAGGGCGGGATATAAATCCAAATAAACTGAAACTGAAACTGAAGTGATCAGGGCTCAGGACTCCAGATAGTGGCTCCAGATGGAGTGGAGAGTTTCCTTATGATTTAGTAGAGAGTTAGTTTAATATCAGGGTTCCAAGTAATAGATCCTTTGCAAGCAAAAACTCCAAGGCAGGTTAATTACTCAAAGAATAATTTTATTAGAAACTAGCTATACCCGGCCACACGTTGCTGTGGCCCAGTCTGGTTAAATGGCCAACCAAACTGTGTGTAGATCTACACCTGCACACATACACACAACCACCATATAACCCCCAACCTACCTACCTACTGTATTTCTCCCTCTCTATCTATCCCTCTACCTACCTACCTACTGTATTTCTTTCTTTCTCCCTCTATCTACCTACCTACTGTATTTCCCCCTCTCTATCCCTCTACCTACCTACCTACTGTATTTCTCCCTCTTTCTCTATTCCTCTACTTACCTACCTACCTACTGTATTTCTCGCTATCTATCTATACACCTACCTACCTACCTACCTACCTACCTACCTACCTACCTACCTACGGTATTTCTCCCTCTCTATCCCTCTACTTACCTACCTATTGTATTTCTTGCTTTCTCCCTCTACCTACCAACTGTATTTCTCCCTCTCTATCTATCCCCCTATCTACCTACCTGCCTACCTACTGTATTTCTCCCTATCTATCTATCCCCCTACCTACCTACCTACCTACCTACCTACTGTATTTCTCCCTATCTATCCATCTACCTACCTACCTACCTACCTACCTACTATATTTCTTCCTTTCTCCCTCTACCTACTTACCTACCTACTTACCTACCTACCGTATTTCTCTCTATCACCCTATCTACCTACCTACCTACTGTGTATCTATCTATCTATCTATCTATCTATCTATCTATCTATCTATCTATCTATCTATCTATCTATCTATCTATCTATCTACCTACCTACCTACCTACCCTACCCACCCACCCACCTACCTACCTACCTTATTTCTCCCTCTCTATCTATCCCTCTATCTACCTACCTACTGTAATACAATAATAAAATAGCAGAGTTGGAAGGGACCTTGGAGGTCATCTAGTCCAACTCCCTGCCTAGGCAGGAAGCCCTATACCCATGATGGCAAACCTATGGCACGGGTGCCACAGGTGGCACACGGAACCATTTCTTAGGCCACGCGAGGCATTGCCCTGTCAGCTTCAGTGTGTATGTGTGCCCTGGCCAGCTGATTTAGGCCTTCTTTTGAGGCTGTTTTTTGCCCTCTAGAGGTGGGGGAAGGCTGTTTTCACCCTCCCCAGGCGCCTATAAAGCCTCTGGAGCCTGGGGATGACGTAAAAAGCATGCCAAATGCAGGGGGTCATGCACATAGCATTATGGATGTGGCACACCTGTGCACATCACCCCTGCACTCCCCCTGCTTTTGGCACACGAGCCAAAAAAGGTTTAGCCATCACTCCCTAAACCATTTCAGATTAATGGCTATCCAACATCTTTTTTTTTTTTTGTAAAATTGTATTGGTTTTACAATTTTATAATAGGAAAAGGGTAAATAGGGTGTTTCTTAACAATATTTTAGAGCTTCCATATCGGTGCTGATGACCGCCTCCGAGGCTTCTTACAATATCGATTCCATTAAAGAATAAAAAAAATAGGAAGGGGTACATACATTTCAAATCGCAAATTTCATAATCTGAAAATTCATACATTCAATTACTTTGTTTCTATAAACATCCTTAACATGGATTACTATATATAAAAAAACAACAAAAGAGAATCATTTTTTTGATCTGAGTCTCTTTGCTATTGTTTCTTCTTCTTCCACCCCACCGGTAGGCAGAGCTGTGGCCCCTCCCGTTCCCGTATCATCGTCGTCTAGGATTGAGGAGTGCTTTTTAAGAAAGGCCTGGGCCTCATCTACCGTTTTCATTCTAACTCTTCCTCCCTCCCAGAACACCAACATTCCTTCAGGCGTCAACCATTTAAACCAAACCCCCTTTTTATGTAATTTTTTAGATAAGAAGGAATATTTCCTTCTTATATCTCGGATTTTTTTCGGGATTTGCTTTAATATGGCTATCTCATTCTGCTGATATATCAGGGGCCCTCCCCTTTGCACTCTCAGAACCTCATGTCTTGTTGACCTTCTTGTAAATTTAATATGTATCTCCCTTGGTACATTATTTATTCTGGCATATGCTGAATTGATTCTATAGATTAAATCAATGTCCCCCCAAATATATTCTTTATTTTTTTTGGTATAATCCGCTAAGATCGTAGCCATAAGTTCTCTTAAATCTTCTGTGTCAGACTCAGGAACATTCTGGAATCTCAAAAAAAAAAGACATACGTTCAAAATCAATTCTAGACATATGACCTGTAATATCTGTAATTTCATTTTTAACATCCTTTATCTCTTCCCTCATCCCAACTGCCCCACCCTCCAACCCCTCAATTTTCTGCTTATTATTTGTTATTTCTCTCTGTGCCTCCAAAAGCTCCAGCCTTTGTTGGAATGGCTATCCAACATCTTCTTGAAGACTTGCAGTGTTGGGGCATTCACAACTTCTGGAGGCAATTTCTGTTCCACTGATTAATTGTTCTCACTGTCAGGAAATTTCACCTCAGTTCTAAGTTGCTTCTCTCCTTGATTAGTTTCCACCCATTGCTTCTTGTTCTGCCCTCAGGTGCTTTGGAGAATAGCTTGACTCCCTCTTCTTTGTGGCAACCCCTGAGATATTGGAAGGCTGCTATCCTGTCTCACCTAGTCCCTCTTTTATTAGAGTTCTTCGGGAGATAGGGCAGTATATAAGTGTAAATAATAATAAAAATAAATTAAACTGTATTTCCCCCTCTCTCTCTATTCCCCTATCTACCTACCGACTGTAATACAATAATACAATAGCAGAGTTGGAAGGGACCTTGGAGGTCATCTAGTCCAACTCCCTGCCTAGGCAGGAAGCCCTATACCATTTCAGACCAATGGCTCTCCAACATCTTCTTGAAGACTTGCAGTGTTGGGGCATTCACAACTTCTGGTGGCAAGCTGTTCCACTGATTAATTGTTCTCACTGTCAGGAAATTTCTCCTCAGTTCTAAGTTGCTTCTCTCCTTGATTAGTTTCCACCCATTGCTTCTTGTTCTGCCCTCAGGTGCCTTGGAGAATAGCTTGACTTCCTCTTCTTTGTGGCAACCCCTGAGATATTGGAAGGCTGCTATCATGTCACCCTTAGTCCTTTTTGTTAAACTGTATTTCTTCCTCTCTCTCTCTCTATGGGCCACCTGGGAGTTTGCTATCTCAGTGTCTTTTTGGCCGTAAGAGGCCTCCGTACAGCCTTTTTGAGGAACTGACTGTTGGAAATGCCAGGTGGGAGGAGTTACAGGGAGGTGAAAAAATCTTCAGTGGTACATTTTACATTTGTGTACTGTGTACATGACACATGTGTGCTAGGCACAAAATGATTTGGTATTCTATTATCCGAAGTCCTTGTGAACATTGTGTGAAAAATTGAGGTAAATCGGTCCAGTAGTTTTTGAGATTAGTGGATTCGTACAAACTATTTTACATTTTTATTTATATAGATATATTGGTGCATATCTGGTGAAAACCAACTCTTAAGGGCCTGTTTTCACCTAATTAAAAGTAGATTTTTTTCTCTCTCAATCCAAAACAATCAGTCACATGACCCAATCAATGCAGCTTCCGCTAGTCTGGTGACATCACTCATCTTGCCTTCAACCAGGTGTGAGACTGTCCTTGGTTCCCAAGAGAAGGTATTTTATTTTGACTACACAGCTCCAGCTGTCAGATCCCCAAAAATGACACTGCCATTCAATTGGGAGGAGGGGGCCTTGGAGTCAATTTATTAGCCGTGCCTGTGACAACTGGTTTCCTGGCACTGATGCGCCTTGAGATCCCCATACCTTTTGGGGAATGTTTATGATGGCCATGTGGGACAATTCACTTTAATGTCTAATGGAAGATAACCATGGAAATGTATGATTATCCAGTTCTCAGGGCAGTTGATAAAGGAACCACCTTCACACTTGTGTATTGGCTAAAATCTGCATTCTGACTAATGGAGGGGTCTCTACTGCTTTTGCAATGTTGTGAGTGGGGAATAGATGAGGAGCCACATTCCAATAATGCTGTTTATTCAAGATAAGAGCAGACTATAAACCAACATCCAGTTTCTGGCCAACAGCTCATTTTAAAGGGAAGCTCTCAGCCAATTAACCAATAACTTTAAAATACATCCCGCACTTGCATGGCCATAGGAAAAGCCTCTGCTCGTTTCTGCATGGACATAACACCCCTTCCCACCTGTTGGATGTTCCATTAATTTCATACTATACAAACATAATCGTCCTAGAGGTGGAGCTCTCGCCTCCCAGTCAGGAGGTTGCGAGTTCAATCCTAGGTAGAGGCAGATGTAGGGTCTCCTGCTTGGGCAGGGGGTTGGACTAGATGATCTGCAAGGTCCCTTCCAACTCTGTTAATCTGTTAAAAAGGAGCCCTTACATAAGGTATATCTAATCCCCCCTCCCTATCCCTTGCTCCAGTGTGGCAGCACTGAGCCTCAAGATGGCTTCAGCCAGGTCAGCTTCAGGGTTGCCACAATGGACTGTGCATAAAACTGCTGGAAAAAAGTAAAGGTAAAAGTTCCCCTTGCACATATGTGCTAGTTGTTCCCAACTCTAGGCGATGGTGTTCACCTCCGTTTCAAAGCTGAAGAGCTAGCGCTGTCCTAAGATGTGGCCAGCATGACTAAATGCCAAAGGTGCACATAACGCTGTGACCTTCCCACCAAATGGTTCCTATTTTTCTACTTGCATTTTTCCATGCTTTCGAACAGCTAGGTTGGCAGAAGTTGGGACAAGTAACAGGAGCTCCCTCCCTGACGTGGTCCTAGGGATTCAACTGCCCTGACGTGGTCCTAGGGATTCAACTGCCGACCTTTCTGTTCAACAAGCTCAGCATTTTAATCACTGAGCCACCACGTCCCTTCTAGTAATAGTGGTAGAATTTTGTAAAGGGTGACAAGTTTTGCTTGAAAATTTTAAGATTATTGCATTAAAGCAACAGTTGAATTCTGGCAATGAAAGAAAAAGAAAATTAAGGATCCTTAATGTGAACGGTCACAATTTAAAAAATAATACTTCAATGGATTTTGATATGGCATCCTTCTGAGTAACATTGTAGGAAAGCAAATAGTGACCTCTGCTGGAAATTGACAAATCATTTTGACTTTGAATCATATTAAGTCATATTTAATCTGTTTTACAGCTGATTTCTTAGCAAAAGATGATTAGTATCAGTGGAGGAAGACATGATTATTGCATTGAAAGATTTTTATCTGTCTGAAGGAAAAATGAATTAGGACCATTTTCACTGAATTATTTGGACCATCTGGATTCCAAGAGATCCTTCAAGCCACTTCCCAATTGCAGGGCATGAAATAGATGCAAGGTAGTTGCACTTTGCACAGCAATCTCCTGACAAAAATATGGCCCAGTTTTATGTGATAGATCCACAAGTGGTTCTTTCAGTGTGAAAACATCAGTTGTTTTAGAATTTTAGCAGATTGGAACAAGGTTTCTAAAACGCATGGCAAGATATTGCAGCAGTGTAGCTTTTTCAGCAATTGGGTTGCCAGGAAGTCAAAAAAGGTCTCTAGTTGCAAATTTCTTATCAACTGAATACTTTAGGGCAGGGGTCCCCAACCCTCGGTCCGCGGACCGGTGCCGGTCCGCGGCTTCATAGGAACCGGGCCGCAGGGCCGGCGAGGAGATGGGAGCAGCTCCCTGGGGAGAGGATGGGCGAGCACGCCTCCACCACCTCCTTCCGACGGCCACCGCACCGCACTGCACTTTCCGGGGCTTCCTGGAGGGGCCAGCATGTCGACTGGGGAGGTTATCCCGCAGCGGGCGGGCGGGCGGGCGGGCGGCTAGTGCAGGCGAGGAGGAGGGAGCAGCCCCCTGGACAGAGGAGGTTATCCCGCAGCGGGCGGGCGAAGCATCCAAGCTGCGTGCCGCCAAAGCCATCCGGGCGCCGCACGCCCACCCCGGACGGCTTCGGCAGCACGCAGCTTGGGTCCTTCGCCTGCCCGCTGCGGGATAACCTCCTCTGCCCAGGGGGCTGCTCCCTCTTCCTCGCCTGCACTAGCGCAGCTCGGGTCCTCCATTCGCTCGCTGCGGGATAACCTCCGCAACCGACATGCTGACCCCTCTGCTGCTTCCCCGGGTGGAGGGAGGGAGAGAATGGCAGACGCACAGAGAGGCAGACTTAGAGAGACAGAAAGAGAGAGAGAGGGAAACAGACACAAACACACACACACACACACACACACACAGACACACAGAATGACAGATGGGTGGGGGGGAGGAGAGAGAGACAGATACAGAGAGAGAGAGAGAGAGAGAGAGAGAGAGAGAGAGAGAGAGAGAAATAGGGGAAAAAAGATGAATGGAGGGTGGGAGGGAGGGAGTGAAGGAAAGAAGGGGAGGGAGGAGGAAGGGAGGAGTGAAAGAAGGAAGGAAGAAAAGAAAGAAAGAAAAAGAAAGAGGGATGGAGGGTAGGAGGGAAGGAAGGAAAGAAGGGAGGAAGGGGGAGGGAGGCAATGGAAGGAAGGAAAGGAAAGGAAAGGAAAGGAAGAAATCTATTTTCCTATTTCCTTCCACCTCAAGCTACCTGTTTGGTTAACCAGGTTAAAGATCTATTTTTCTCCCAGTGGTTATTTCAAAGGAATCACATCCTCTGAGTCATTTCCTGGATTCAAACCAGCATCCCAAAGAGTCATGGGCTGCCTTTATATATAACGAGTGCCCATAAATCCATTTTTACCATCTTCAGAAGACCAAAGACCAGCCAGAAATGGAAGGAAGGAAGGAAGGAAGGAAGGAAGGAAGGAAGGAAGGAAGAAAGAAAGAAAAAAAGAAAGAAAGAAAGAAAGAAAGAAAGAAAGAAAGAAAGAAAGAAAGAAAGAAAGAAAGAAAGAAAGAACTTATGACCACAATTGAGCCCAAACTTTTGATTGCTAAGCAAGACTGTTAACAGTGAGTTTCACCACATTTTCCAAGTTGGCCACGGGTCACATGACAACTGAGCCACTCCCACAAAAAAGGCCACACCTGGTACTGTTGATATTTGGCTCTATTGACTAATAAGTTTGCCCACCACTGCCCTAGATGGCCAAGAGAGCCGACTCCCCCCACCCCCGCATGCGCATGCGCTGCCTGCTCCCCCTCCCCCCCCTCCTCTAGGCCAGCCGGTCCGCAGAATTTTCTTTAAAATGAAACCGGTCCCTGGTGCAAAAAAGGTTCGGGACCCCTGCTTTAGGGTTAGACAGTCACTTTTGCAACTTGATTAAAATTTTCTAATGAAAACTAAATATTCTAATGAGAACCATTATTGATTTCCACACATAATCACATTGGGCAACTAACTACCCCGGTTTGAATTCAGCTCTAAAGTACTTTTTTTTTTTTTGCAATTCTCAATTGTTATTGACAAATCAGGGAGCAGTAAATGCAAACAAAAAGGCATCAAGGAAAAAAAAGGGAAGCCAAAGAAACAAATTATTATTGAAAAGTATTTCTAAAATGAACGAATATTTTCAATTAGATGAACATGGCAAAAAGGAAATTCAGCACAATCAAAATTTAGCTACCAATCCATCTAATATCTTAAAATTGTAGTTTTTTCTGTGCATTTTTCTCAAAAAAAAGGTCATATCTAAAAAATCATTTCATATCAATTAGGTTTGACTTTCCATGTCTGAAAAAACAACAACAAATGACAACCTCAGGCTCTTTTATTGTATATGTTATTATTTATTATGGTAGATTTATCTGTACACCGCCCTGAGTCCATTTCGATGGAGATAGGCGCGATTTACAAATCGAAATAAATAAATAAATAAACATAATCAATAAATAAACAATTTGCAATTTGTAAACCTTTGAGAAACTTTTAAAACGTTGTTTTAATATATACCTTTCTTTACTTCTCATAAGTCTTGAAATGTTAAGATATTATGAAAGAATTACATTTGAAAATCTGAAACCTCTTCTTTTCATCTAGCGACTTCTACCGCCTGTAAAATATAACTATTAGCACTGTTTAGGCATCTTTGTTGGAGAGTGGATTTCAGACTGAAAGATTATGCCATGAGGGGGAAAAGTAGCTTTGGTAAAATGCTATAATGGTTGCAGTCTTATTTTTTTTGTTGCCTTTTTTACTCCTCCAACTTCAGTTTCCATGGAAACAGAAATGAGAACCATTGGAAAAATACCCAGCAGCATCAGTAGAATTGACTCATCTTCTCGTGGGCTGTTTCCATTACCCATCCCGCTTCCATGACAACGGATGTCAGACTAATGCACAAATGGTAATGTTTTTTAAATGCTCTCTTAAATAGAAGACAAAGCTGACCCTGACTTCTGAGTAGATTTTTAAAATCTGGTCTCCTACATGAGCGAGGTAAAAAGATGTTTGTTTGGAAAACAAAAGACTTCTGACTAAAAAGGGAGCAAAGAATACTAATTACCAATCCTGACCTGTTGCATGATATTTGGTGAAAAATTAAATTAATTAAAAAAATTATATCATATAACCAAAGTTTTTAGCCCAAGGTATTGTTGTTTCTTTCACTTGTTCTTCTCCTAATTTAATACTCAGTAAATAGCTATGCAGTTTCTTTTTCTCATCCTCTTCTATTCCTGTTAATATCTTATCTAATTCTGTCAATTCCGTATAAAAACCATATAATTTAGCATCTTTTTCATACCTGGATTTTATTTGCAATTGTGTACACCAATCCATATTGATCCCTTGTTTTTCTAGATCTTGCTTAGTTTTATGCTCCCCTTTTTCACTCAGGATATTTTTATATCTCACAATATTCATATACATATTCATAACTAGCTATCCCAGCCACGCATTGCTGTGGCCCAGTCTGGTTAAACCTACCTACCTACTGTATTTCTCTCTCTATCCCTCTACCTACCTACCTAGCTCCTACTGGATTTCTCCCTCTTTCTCTCTATCCCTCTACCTACCTACCTAGCTACCTACTGGATTTCTCCCTCTTTCTCTCTATCCTTCTACCTACCTACCGAGCTACTTACTGGATTTCTCCCTCTTTCTCTCCATCCTTCTACCTACCTACCTAGCTACCTAGAGAGAGAGGAGAGAGAGGCCGCTGACTCGGCAGCAGACTTGGCGGGGGGAGGTGGCGGCACGGGCAGTGGCAGCGGAGGAGAGAGAGGCTGCTGACTTGGCAGCGGCCTTGGCAGGGGGAGTTGGTGGCACGGGCGGCGGCAGCGGAGGAGAGATAGGCTGTTGAGGAGGCGACCATCGCAGATATGACGCAGACCGCTCCACTACTCATGCAAGTGACATGAGATGAAAAGTGGCTGGGTGGGAGGGGCCACAAAAGGGAGGGGGCAAGTGAGCGAGTGAGGGAAGAGCTGCAGTTTTACATTTGCGTGGCGTGTACCTGGCACCAGTGTGCCATCCACACAGTCTGTACGTATCATTGGTGCTGCACTTATAAAGAACGTTGTGTGAAAATTTGGTGGTGATTGGTTCAGTAGTTTCTGAGATTAGCCTTTTTGAACAAACTCATAGTTAAATTTTTATTTATATAGAATATGGATATATTAATGCTTCCATTGTTGAAAGCCAGACTGGTATCTTTAAATAATGTTGTTCTGTAGCTTTCTCCCAAGTAAACAGTAAAGCATTTCTTAAATAATGTCTTTGAAAATACCTGTGTATCTTATTTTCCCCATACCATAAAAGGGCATGCCAACCCAATTGCAAGTCATGTCTTCCCAATGTTTCTCAATAGAATCCATTCTTTCATCCATATTAACACATTAACACCTCTGCCTGGTAATATAATCATCTGTACGCTGATGATACTCAGTTGTACATATCCACCCCAGACCACCCCAACGATGCCGTCGAGGTTATGTCCCGGTGTTTGGAGGCCGTACGGATCTGGATGGGTGGTAACAAACTCAGGCTCAACCCGTCCAAGACTGAGTGGCTGTGGCTTCCGGCGCCCCGGTTCAGCCAGATTATTCCAACTCTGGCCATTGGGGGCGAAACATCGGCCCCCGTGGAGAGGGTGCGCAATTTGGGTGTCCTCCTGGATTCCTGGCTGTCTATGGAAGATCATGTGGCAGCCGTGGCCAGGGGGGCATTCCATCAGGTACGCCTGATGCGCCAATTGCGCCCCTTACTGGACCGGGGTGCCTTACGCACAGTCACTCAAGCACTCGTTACCTCTCGACTTGACTACTGTAATGCTCTCTACATGGGGCTTCCCTTGAGGTGCACCCGAAAGCTGCAGCTAGTCCAGAACGCAGCCGCGCGGGTGATTACGGGAGTGCCTAGACACTCCCACATAACACCTATCCTGCGCGAGCTGCACTGGCTCCCTGTGGTCTTTCGGGTGCGCTTCAAGGTTTTAACGACCATCTTTAAAGCGCTCCATGGCTCGGGGCCTAGTTATATGCGAGACCGCCTCCTGCCCCATACATCCCTCAGACCGATACGCTCCCACAGAGAGGGCCTCCTCAGGGTGCCGTCGGCTGGACAATGCCAACTGGCGACACCCAGGGGAAGAGCCTTCTCTGTGGCGGGCCCTGCCCTTTGGAACGACCTACCCTCTGAACTCCGCACCATCTCTGACCTCCGCCTCTTCCGCAAGTGTCTGAAGACACACCTATTCCATCTAGCCGGCCTAGCATAACCCCCATTACTGACTCTTAGATAGTTTTAAATTTGGGTTTTTTAAATTCATTTTTTAGCGCAGGGTCTATTAGAATAAGTTTTTTAAAATTTTATATGTTTTATATGTGTTTTAACATCCCTGTGCGCCGCCCTGGGTCCGTTTGGAGAAGGGCGGGGTATAAATTTAATAAAATAAAAAATAAATAAATAAATAAATAAATAAATAATTTCCATTTTGGTAGTCCAAAGCCTCCTCTAATTCTTGCATCCTGTAACAGTTTTAATTTAATTCTTGCTTTTTTCTCTTGCCAGATATATGTTATAATTAGTTTATTCAGGTCTTCAAAGTATTTTTCCACAGTCTTATTGGAATTGTTTGAAATAGATATAATAATCTTGGTAGTATATTCATCTTGACCGTAGCTATTCTTTCTATTAATGATAGTTGCAAGTTTTTCCATTTTTCCAAATCTGCCTTAATTTGTTGTATCAACTTGTAATAATTATTTTCCTTTATCGTTACACATCTTGCTGTTAATTGAATCCCTAGATATTTTACTTTCTTTGTAATCTGAATATTTAGCCTGTTCATTAATTCTCTTTTTTGCTTTTCCATAATATTCTTTTCTAAGATCTTAGTCTTTTCTTTCTTTATTTTCAGACCTGTCACTTCACCATACTCTTCTATTCTTGTTAACAATTTAGGCCTTGTTTCTTGTGGTTCTTCTAAAATAAAGACTAAATCATCTGCAAACGCCTGTAGTGTATATTCTTCCTTTTTTAATTTCCATACCTCTTATCTCCTTATCCTCTCTACTATTTCTGTTTAATATTTCCAATGTCAGTATAAATAATAGTGGGTACAATGGGCAGCCTTGCCTTGTCCCCTTTGTTATGTTAACCTTTTCAATCATGTCTCCATTTACTATCACCTTTGCAGTTTGTTTATCGTATGTTGTCTTAATCCTTTTAATAAATCTCTCCCCAAAGTCTATGGCTTCTGGTTGCATCAACATAAACTGCCAGTTCACATTGTCAAATGCCTTCTGTGCATTGAGGAACAACAGCGCCATTTGCTTCTCTGAAAGTACTTCATAATATCCTAGAGCAGAGGTCAGCAATCTTAAAGAGTCAAAGAGCCACAAAGGTCCTAACCAGAAGCCCCCCATTCAATTCTGGAGCCGACCGGAAGTCTGGTTCTCCCACCAGAGAGTCTCCTCCTAGCACGGCATCCTTTTTCCGCTATCTGTCCTAACCAAAAGCCCTATTAATTGTGGAGCTGACTGGTGACAGAGAGCCACAGCAGAGGAATGAAAGAGCCGCAGTTTGCTGACCCCTGTTCTAGAGTGTTTAAGATTATCCTCATATTATCTTTTATTTGTCTCTTTGGTAAGAAGCAATTTTGATCTGCATGTATAAATTGATTTAAAAATCTTTTTATTCTTTCTGCTGTTATTGAAGCCAAAATCTTATAATCCGCATTCAATAATGATATTGGTCAAAAGCAATATATGCTTTTGCTTCTAACAATAGCTCATTAAAAACCTCCAGCATTAAATTACCTATAGTGTCTTGTAGTGCTTTGCTGGTAATCCATCAGGACCTGGTGTTTTGCCATTCTTTTGTCTTTTAAGTGCTTCTGTTAATTCCATTATTGTTATTCTCAATAAGGGTGGAGATAGCATCCCTAGTATGGGTTCAACCTATCCACACTCTGATTGGACTGAGTCTGTTTAATAATTAATTAAGCGTGGTATATAACCCCCTTACGAGTAGTCCCTCCCAGTTTCTCGACTCAGTCCAGCTCTGGACTAGTCCGGTATCTCCTTTGTGCTGATTTGTTTGAACTGCGAATTTGGATCATAAGACTGGTAGGCCTGCCACCCCTGAATGATCCCCTCTGTCTCTCGGGGACATTTGTAGGCCAAGGGACTTGTCCCAAGTGCCTCTGAAGGCCAAGGGACTTGTCCCAAGTGCCTATTTCTGTGCGGCTCCCGTCTAAAGACTGACTGATACTTCTCCCTGGGGTGGCTCAGCAAGTGGCCTGTGGAGGTGGCCTTTATTGTTATTATTGTTATTCTCTCTTCTAATGCCCTTTTAAATGTTTCTGGTATTGTAGATAGTTCTGCTTGTTCTAAATATTGTTCTATTTTTTCTTCTGGAACTATCTCTTGCTTGCATAATTTTTCATAATAATCAAGTATTATTTTCTTTTTGTCATCATTCCGATAGTAGGATATTCCTTCCTCATCCATTAATTGATAAATCAATTTCTTTTATTTCTCTTTTTTCAATCTGTTTTTAACAGACTCTTGTTCATTTCTGGAAATCACTTTGCTCATTTCTAGTTTCTTCCAATCCGTTGCTTGATTACCTTTTATAGAATTTTCCAAGTTACTGATGTCAGACTGATTGGTCTATAGCAGGGGTGTCAAACTAGATCTCTTCCAGGACTGGATCAGCATTATAGTTGTCTTCCATGGTCCAGCTGGGAGGGAGGGGAGAGATGGGATAGACTCCTCCTGCAAGCACTCTGCCAGCCAAAATGGGGCATGGGTGGGTTTGACACCCCTGGTCTTTAGTTTCCTGGATTTTTTTTTCTTTTTTAAAGATTGGATCCACTTCATCTCTTTTGCTGTCCTCTGTCAGTCCCTAGTGCTCAGGATTTTGAAAGTTTTTTTTAGTGCTTCCAAGACCATGTCTGCCGGCTCCTTCAGAACCTTGGGATGTAGTTCCTCTGCTCTGGGCAATCTGAACTCACCCAGATTGGATAGGTGTTCATTTTACCATTTTTTTTGCTTATTTTGATTTGCAATCCTATTCTATCTTCTACTGTGCTACTTTTGATATATTGCACTATTTTTTCCTTTTGCATATATCCCTAGCTTTTCAGAGTTCATCCTTGCAGATTCAATCTATTTGCTGGTATTCTGACTCAGATATATGTCCCTCTTTCCATTTTTTTATACTTCTTTTTTTGTCTCTCCGTTTATCAGAGAGATCCTTGTGGAAGCAGGTGATGCACAAGGCACCTAAGTCACTAAATGCTTAAACCCACTTATCACAAGATTGAGGAGTCTATTTTCAAGAGGAAGGAAGGGAAAAAAATGTTGAGTTATCATTCCAATTCAAATCTTGCACCAAATGATTAAGAAGCATATTGTATAATTCACATGTTTGCTCAAGACTGTCACTCTGTATATATCTCAATATGCTTATGAAAAGGAAAGAGTATAACATAACAGCACTACTTGTATATGCATTTTTAAGGAAGTGGAAGCCACAGCTGTCACAGTAGATACTATAATTTGTTTAACTGAGATGGCAGAGTTATCCAGGCGATTTGTTCCTCTTGTCAAGCCTGCTTCATAAATACGAAGTGTTCTTTTGGCTGGACTGTTGGCAAGTAAAGTCAAATGACACCAATATCTTATTATAAATTGATACTTGGAAGACTTCATGAATTGCAGAAGGGGCCAGATGTTTTAGCAAGTTTATAGTCCTGCTCTAAAAATGAAAGAAGACAAATTTTAATCTTTCCCCATGAGAAATTTTTCCAAGTGGTCTGCTGTACCATTCACTTTAAGATAAGCAACCAGAACACTTTAGGATATAAGATAATATTCTTCTACATACCACATGTATAATACAACACGTGGTATTATGCATAATGTTGTATAATACAACATTGTAAATAAGCAAACATTTACAAGTTGCACATAAGGGAATATGCTAGTAAATCTCTATTTAATTTTCTCTAGAAGAAAGAAGAAATACATAAGAATTTAAATCAAAATAGCAAAACAGTTAACCTGAATTGAAGTAATTTGTATTTATTTTATTGAGTCTTCTTATGTATTTCATTAAATGGAGTAAAAATTGCATTATTGACTCATCATAAAGGCAGATGTTGCCATTCTCATTTCCATTCCTTGGATTCTTTAAACATCTGATTCAAAATATTCTCTCCTCTGTGGCAATGACTCATTCTCAAACTATTGCCAACTCTTAACTGCAATTGTTGTCAATAATATCAGACAGAATGACTCATTTTACCTTCCTTCTGTTCCTCCAAACAGCAAAAGTAGATAATTTTGATTGTTTACTTACATATACATGCAATTAAGAGGTCAACTAACTTCAAAGACTCTGAGCAACTCAAACTTTAAAAGCAAGAAAACACTAAAATAGGAAAATTAATTTTTTGCATCTGAAAGAAAACACATAATAAATAACGTTTGAAGGATCATGTTCATAGGGTCATAGTCTCTGGCACATGCCATTTCAACTGAATTTGCCCAGATTTGTTTATTCTATTCTATTCTATTCTGTTCTATTCTATTCTGTTCTGTTCTGTTCAGAATAAAATATCCAGTGACTTCCAGCAGTCTCATAATACACCAAATGACATAGTAAGACTGCCAGGATTGTTGTTGGGCCTAGGAGGCAGTGAAGAGAGTGGAAGCAGAAGCGGCCTCACAGACCAGCATTACCAAGCATTTTCCTAACCAACTCTAGATCCTTTGTCCACAAAACTGATGAACTAGAGCGATGGATGGCAGCGAATAAGCTCATTCGTGACTGCTGTGTGATGATCATCACAGAGACCTGGCTTCATCCACTTGTACCGGATGCGTCTGTGGAGCTAACCAACTGCATTACACACCACTTCGACAGAAACAGCAACTCTGGTAAAAGCAAAGGTGGAGGACTGTGTATTTACACACATAATAACTGGTGTACTAACAGTAGAGTTACTTATACATGCTGTTCTCCAGATGTGTAATTCTGAACTGTCATTTGTTGCCCATTTTATTTACCTAGAGAGATTTCTGTTATAGTTATCACTGCTGTCTATATTCCGCCTGATGCAAATGTTAGCACAGCACTCTCTAAGTTACATGACGCCATCGAGAGGCAGCAGCAAACCTACCCTGAGGGCGCTTTTATCGTGGCTCCGGATTTTAATCAAGCCAGTCTAAAGTCTGTTCTCCCTAAGTTTGTACAGTATGTGCAGTGTACCTCCAGAGGTAAGAACACTCTAGACCGTACGTACTCAAACCTGAGACAGGCATACAGAGCAATCCCCCTCTCCCATCTGGGTACGTCTGACCCCATCTCTCTGCTGCTGTGCCCAAAGTATATCCCCCTTAGGAAAAGGATATGGACAGTCTTGAAAACTGTCAAAATCTGGCCGGAGGGAGCACTCTGTCAGTTACAGGACTGCTTTGAGACTAATGAGTGGAGTATATTTGAACATTTGGAGCTGCAAGAATTCACTGACACTGTACTCTCATACATTAAAACATGCACAGATAATGTAACCGTGAATAAGCGCATCAGAGTTTACAGTAATCGTAAACCCTGGATGTCAGCAGAGGTACAATCACTGCTGAGAGCCCGAAACTCCACTTTCAAGGCAGGAAATGAAGACAAATACAATGAGGACAGGGAAAACTTGAGAAGAGCCATTAAGGCAGCTAAACAGGAATACTTATTTATTTATTTAATTGGATTTATATACCGCCTTATCTCCCTGAAGGGACTCAGGGCGGTGCACAGGAGATAATAAAACAATATTCAATAAATACAATAAAAAATAATTAAAATGAATTAAATCTACGAGCCTGTGCTAAAATAAATTCAAAACCCTACTAAAATCCATCTTAAAAATTATGCCAGGCCGGCCATCTGAAACAAATGAGTTTTTAATGTCCGGCTCTTTCAGCACCTTTCATTATTTTACAAATAACTTCCTCCTGTGTTGGTATTTTTTCATTTTTCCAGTTTTTTGCAAATACAATTCTAGCTGCTGTTAAAATATTTACAATCAGATATTTCAAGTCTTTATTGTATGTATCTGGTATAATTCCCAACAAAAAAAGTTCTGGTTTAAAGTCTATGTGTTTCTGTATCATTTTCTCCAACCACCTGTGGATTTTGGTCCAATATCTTTTAGCTTCAGTACAGGTCCACCACATGTGGCCGTATGAGCCTGGTGTCTGATGACATTTCCAACACTTTTCTGAATTGTTCTTTAACATTCTTGCTATTCTCGTTGGGGATAGGTGCCACCTGTAAAACATCTTATACAAATTTTCTTTATATGCAGTTAACATTGTCATTTTATAATTTTGAGTCCACAGTTTCTGCCACTTCTCTAAATCAATTCCATCTCCAAAGTTTTTTCCCCAAGCTATCATAGTTTCTTTAACTTGTTTTTCCTGTAACTTAGCCTCTAGTAAATGTCTATATAGCTTTTAAATCAGTTTTTCATCTGTACCTGTTGAGATTTTATCCAACTCAGTCATTGTATTATAAAAACCTTCCTTGTTTTGATCTTCATTATATCTAGAATGTATTTGCACATATGAATACCAATTCATTTCTATTCCTTCCTGTTTCAGCTCTTGCATAGATTTGAGTTCATTCACCCTCTGCATTTAAAATTTCAATATATCTAACTGTTTGTTCCTTTTTATATGTTATTGGATATGAAAAAGCTTCAATGGTTGATAACCAGACTGAAATTTTTAAGTAATGTAACCTTTTAACCTTTTCCCAATTTAATAACAAAGAGTCCCTTATATAGTATCTTCTAAAATATCCATGTGCTTTGGTTCCCTTATACCAGTGGTGGGCAAACTCATTAGTCAACAGAGCCAAATATCAACAATACCACGATTGAAATTTCTTTTGAGAGCCGGAAGGTGTGGCCTGTTTTGTGGGAGTGGCTCAGCGGTCATGTGACTGGGTGGGCATGGCCAACTTGGAAATGTGAAACTCATTTAACAATGGTCTTGGTTAGCAACCAAACCCTCCCTCCCTCCGTGTCTCTCTCTCTGTCATTCTCTCTCTCTGTGTGTGTGTGTGTGTGTGTGTGTGTCTGTCTGTCTGTCTGTCTGTCTCTCCCTCTCTCTGTGTGCCTCTGTCTGTCTGTCTGACTCACACTCACACTCACATACACAGACACACACACACACACACATACTATGGTCACTTTGTTGAGTGTTCCAATCACATTTGAAACACTCAACAACTGGCCTGTATTTATGGGGTTTTTTGCAGCATTCTACAGTCATAGGACCAAAATATATGGTTAAAAGTATCTGTTTTTCCCTGGGGGGCTCTGCAGGACATCCCAAGACCAATGCCACCACATCTGTCCCACTGGCCTCCCTCATGTTCCTCGTCTTCTGGCCACAGCCCCACACCATGGAAAAGATAGGCACATGCATGGCCTGTACAATTACAGGCCCTGGGAGTGATGCCTCTGCACAAGCCCGGGTGAGTGAGAAAAAGTTACAAAGATCTGGGATGAAGGACAGAATCTTCACCATTCTCAATAAGGGTGGAGATAGCATCCATGTATGGGTTAAACCTATCCATGCTCTTATTGGACTGAGTCAGATTACTAATTAATTAGCTAGGGTATATAACCCCCTCTTGGAGTAGCCACACCCAGTTTCCGACTCAGTTCCAGCTCTGGGACTGTTCGGTGTCCAACTCCAGTTTGAATTTAGCTTTGAAATTTGAATTTGATCATTGTGCGCTGTGAGTAGACAGGGGACCCCCTCCTTCTGTAGCAGCCCGGGCTCAGGCTTCCCTGTCTCTGTTCAGCCACAGGCCCCGGCCTTCGGCTGCCTTTAAGGCCTCAAAACTAGCCTCCTACCTGAGCCTTCCCCTCCTGGGTTTCCAGCGATCCGCTGTGGCTGCTGCTGTTTAGGAGTGGAGGGTGAGGTCAAGCGCTGCTAGGAGGCGGGCCGTACGCGCAGCTTCGCTGTGAGGCCTTGTCCCTGCTGTGGCAGGCGTGCGCTCTGCTCCCCGGCTTGCTTCGGCCTGCCGCGCAAGCGCGATCGTTCCCAGGGCCTTATCTTCCCGATCAGAGAAAATCAGCTGGGAGGCGGCCGCATCGCTCCGCGAGGCCGCGCAACGGTCCGGGAGTTGCAGCTGAAGCTAGGCGAGCCCTGGGAGGCCTCCTTGGGTCCCGGAGACCACCGGACGTTGGCGGCGGCCATTTTAACTGCCTCGGGGCTCGAAGATTCGCGCGCTTTTCGCTCGGCCGCCATTTTGTCTGCAGGCTGCGGAGCAGTGAGCCATGGCTGAAGCGGCTGGTGCTGGGCCTAGCAGAGACCATGATCAAGCCCAAGGCCTGTCCCCTGCGGTGAGCGCTCCTGCCCCCCCCCGCTGACAAGAGCCGGTCCCAAACGAGGTCTAGATCCAAGTCACGGCCCAAGGAGTCTTCGTCAGCCTCCTCCTCCAAGGGTGGATCGACCAGGGCCCAGGCCCCCCAGGCCCCTTCTACACCTTCGGCTGGGGAGACACCCCCCGGGCCCAGGCCTCAGCCTGACCTGGCCCTGCCCTCGCAGGCCCTCACTCCACCGGGGGCCCCTCTTCGCCTGGACCTGCCCCAGGGGCCTTTCAGTCCTGTCCGGCCTATTGACACATCTGCAGTCTGGGGCCAGGGGGCCATAAGATATCACTCCAGGCCGGCCGAGGCTACTTTCACCCCCACAGCAGCAGGATTGCGCCAGGATGGGGCTTGGGCCTCGGCCCTCCCGCCGCCCCTCCCTCCCTGGCAGCCCCCCACTTCAGCCCCCTCGGCTATCCAGGACTTCATTTCTGAAGCCATCCGTCAGGGGATTGCTGCGGGCATGCAGGAAAGAGCCCACGGCTACCTTTTGGCCCCGGGGCCAGCCCCGGCTCCACTAGTCCAAGCTACGGCCCCGGGCCCGTACCTCTCCCCCGTGGGTCAGGAGGATGACTCCTCCCCCATCTCCGATGAGGAGGACTGCCGTGAGACTAATTTGTCGGAGGACGAGGACCAGGGGCCCGAGAAGCCGGCCAGCACCGGCCTTTTCCCGCAGGCCCTCTTCACGCCACTCCTGGAGAAGGCCACCACTCCTGGAGAAGGCCACCACCTGCTTTAACCCGGAGCCAGCCGGGTCTGCACCGGCCCAGGCCCCCCGATCCTGGTTCTCGGAGCCCACTGTGGAGACCGAGGCCATTCCCATGCCCCTGATGTTCGTGGACGCCATCCGTCGACCCTGGGTGACCCCGGGGGCGGGCCCAAGCGCCACCAACCTGGAACGGCGGTTCTACAATGTGGAGCCTCTTCTGGAAGATGCACTGGCGTGGCCGCAGGTTTACACCCCTATCGCGGCGCTATATTCGGCCACGACCCTTCCCGGCGGGCAGGAGGACCTTCTCAAGCCGGAGGACAGGAGGGCCGAACAAGTTCTACGCAAGGCACATCAGTCGGCTGCGTGGGCGGTGAGGGCCTCGACGGCGGCCTCGTTTTTCACCAGGTCCAGCATCACCTGGCTCCAGCAGCTACAGGAGCGGATCCCGGTGGCGGACGCAAGGGCGCACCAGGATCTTAACAAAATCGTGGCTACGCCAATGGCAGACTGAGCTCCGCCATAAGTGGAAGCTGGCATCCGAACCTTACACCGGGGGCGCATTGTTTGGGGACTCTCTCAAGCCCTTACTCGTTGAGGGTAAAGACAAGAAAATGACCTTGCCCTACAACCCCAGGCGGGGGGCGGGCAGGCCAGGCCCATACCCCCGACGCCAGCAATCCAGGGGGAAGTCATTTGGGGGAGGTTTCCACTCAGAGACGCAATACCAGGGGTTTTGCCCCCAGGGGGGCTATGGCCAGCGCCCGCGGGGGCAACAACAACAGCAATACAGGCCACAGAGGGGCGGGGGCTCCAATCGGCCCTTTCGAGAGGGCGGTAGCCGTCCCTACCGCAGAAACTGATTCCCATCAGGTCTCTCCCCCCATAGGCGGCAGGCTTCAGCTCTACGCCTCGCAGTGGGAGAGGTCCACATCAGATGCCTGGGTCTTGTCCACGGTCAGGGACGGTCTGATTCTAGACTTTGAGGCCCTTCCACCCCCGACCTTTGTTCCTTGCACCATCCCCAGTAATCCGGAGTCTAGGGTCCTGATGGAGCAAGCCATCTCTCACCTCCTGGGGATAGGAGCCGTCTGCCACGTCCCGGCGGGGCAGGAGGGGCAGGGATTTTATTCCCGGCTGTTCGTGATCCCCAAACCGTCTGGCGGGTGGCGGGCGATTTTGGACTTAAAAAGTTTAAATGTTTATGTGCGTTATAAGCGGTTCAAAATGCACTCTCTGTTCACAATTTTGGAAGGTATTCGTTGTGGGGACTTCCTCACCTCTATTGATCTTACCGAAGCGTATTTACACGTTCCTGTATGTGTTGATTACCAATCATATTTACGTTTTTGTTATGCCTCTGTTCACTACCAATATACTTCACTCCCATTTGGCCTTTCGTCCACTCCCCGCGTGTTCATTAAGTTGTTGGCGGCTCTAGCGGCGCACTCGATCCCCATCAGGGCCCAGTTTTACCTAGATGATATCTTGCTTCAATCATCTTCTCACGAGGGGGCCCTAGAGGACCTGGCCACCACCATCGGGGTCCTGGAGTCCCACGGGTTCTCGGTGAACGCGGCCAAGAGCCAGTTCGTCCCTTCTACTAGGTTACTGCACTTAGGGGCCTGGATCGACTCCGTGGAGGGGCAGGTATTCCTCTCCGAGGAGCGTGTCACCAACATAGACCAGGCGGTAGGATTGGTCCTGTCCGACCTTAGGCCATCCCTGGCCTCCCTGTCCAGGCTGCTGGGCATGATGGTTTCCGCCATCTCCATCGTGCCATGGGCCAGGCTGCACTCCAGGGACCTCCAATGGTTCCTGCTCCCATTCCAGAAGAGACGCATAGCCCACTCCCATCTTCGGGTTTCTGTGCCCCAAGGGGTGAGGGCATCTTTGGGGTGGTGGAGATCGGAGGCAATTTGGCAAGGCTGTCACTTCAGGGTGGCGGACAGGATCACGGTCACCACAGACGCTAGCCTACAGGGCTGGGGTGCCCATATGGGGGACAGGGCGGCCCAGGGCAGGTGGTCTCTGGAGGAAGCGGCACTTCCCATCAACTTGTTAGAACTGAGGGCCATCAGACTGGGGCTGCTGTCCTTTGCCGGGTCTCTGGCAGGATGGCATGTCCTGGTGCTGACGGATAACATCACGGCCAAGGCACATGTCAACCGTCAGGGCGGAACGAGGTCACGGGACCTCATGGCTGAGGCGGACCAGCTGGGGACCTGGGCAGAACGCAATCTGCTGTCGGTGGTCGCAGACCACATTTCCGGGGTGGATAACACCTGGGCAGATATACTTAGCAGGGTGGAGGTGGACCAAACGGAATGGAGCTTACACCCTTCTATTTTTCAGGAAGCCTGTCGAAGGTTCGGGAGGCCCCTGGTCGACCTCTTCGCTTCCCCGGAGAATGCCCAGCTGCCGAGGTTGATCCGGCGGATGATCCAGCTGAGGGCAGAGGTCATTCTTGTGGCTCCGTACTGGCCGAGGCGCCCGTGGTTCGCGGACCTGCGGACATTGTACTTGAGGGACCTCTGGCGGATACCAGCAGACAGGTTGATCCTGGTCCAGGGGGCCCTGGAGCATCCGGAGGCCGGGTGGCTCCAGCTAGCCGTCTGGAGGTTGAGCGGCTCGCTCTGAGGAGTGGCCGCTTCTCGGACAGGGTCATCGGAACGATCCAGGCCTCCAGACGGGCATCCACAACACGGATCTACGATGCCACCTGGGCCGTGTTTTGCAGATCGTGCGCGGGGCGTCGATTGTCTCCCCAGGAGGTCACGATACCGCATGTGCTGGACTTCCTCGAGGACGGGCTGGAGAGGGGCTTGTCTCCCAATACAATCAAGAGACAGGTAGCGGCCATTGGGTCGGTGCTCACTTGGGGTAGTGGTGCTTCCCTAGCACAACATCCGACGGTTCGGCGTTTCCTCAGGGGGACGACGAACTTGAGACCGCCCCCCGTGCACAGATACCCCACATGGGATCTGCCCAAGGTGTTGAGCGCGCTCACCCTGGCGCCCTTCGAGCCTTTGGAGGAGGTACCCTGGCAGCTTCTTACTTTGAAGGTGGTCTTCCTGGTGGCCATCACCTCTGCCAGGCGTATCTCGGAGCTGAACGCGTTGTCCGTCAGGGAGGACCTCTGCAGGTTCCACGAGGACAGGGTGGTCCTCCGGCTGGACCCTTCTTTCATCCCGAAGGTGGGAACCTGGTTCCACCGCGCACAGGAGGTGGTGCTCCCGGCATTCCAGGGGGAGGGCCCGGCTCCGGGGAGGCGGTGGCACTTGCTGGATGTTCGGCGGGCGCTGCAGATTTACATTGCGCGCACAGCCCCCATCCGCAGGACGGAGTCCCTTTTTGTCTCCTTCTCACCAGGGTCCTTGGGGAAGAAGGTCTCGGTTGCTTCGATCAGGCGCTGGGTGCGTCTCTGCATCGAAAAAGCATACGTCGTGAGCGACGAGGTCGCCCCTCGGGGGATAACAGCTCACTCTACGCGTAGCGCGTCTACTACTTCGGCCTGGGCTACGCAGGCTTCCTTGGAGGAGATCTGCAAGGCGGCTGCTTGGTCCTCTCCTTCACCGTTCATGCGCCACTACAAGCTGGACAAGTTCGCAGCAGCTGAGGCGGAGTTCGGCCGTCGGGTGCTGCTGGGGGCTGTTTCCCAGGCGGGGACGCAGGACTGATCTCGCCCCTCCCGTGGGTGACGCAGGGGCTTTGGTATGTCCCATACATGGATGCTATCTCCACCCTTATTGAGAAAGGGCGTTGGTACTTACCTGATACGCCTCTTCTAATAAGGGGGAAGATAGCATCCGGCCCATCCCTGGCTCGTCCAGCCTGCTTGAGGTTGCACTTTTTCCTTACGTTATGGTTCTTTGTATTTTTGGTGTTACTAAAGGAGTTGGTGTTTGCACCGGTGAGTCAGTGTCTTTCCTTTGTCGTAAACTGGGTGTGGCTACTCCAAGAGGGGGTTATATACCCTAGCTAATTAATTAGTAATCTGACTCAGTCCAACATGGATGCTATCTCCCCCCTTATTAGAAGAGGCGTATCAGGTAAGTACCAACGCCCTTTCTCCATCCACCAGAGGCAACAAGACCAAAGCCCCTCTCCCAACTGGCCCTGCCTCCCTCTGAGGCTGTCCCGCTGACTCTGGCTTCCCTCTAAGAGTCTCTGCTCTCTAGGGATGTAATTGTGCAGGCTGTGCACGCATGCCTATGTTTTGCATGGGGGGTTGTGGATGGACTCTGGAGTTGCTCCACACCTTGGAAAACATAGGTGCGCATGTACAGCCTGCACAATTTCAGCCCCAGAGAGCAGAGACTCTCAGAGGGAAGCTAGAGGCAACGGGGCAGCAGGGACGAGGGAGCACGACCTGCGCGATGTGTACAAACAGCAAAAGAAGGAACATGAGAGGAGTTCCAGGTGGGGCTTTTCAAACAGTCCAACTCCTCCGATGTTCTTCCTTTTGTACATGCCGCGCGGGTTGCGCTACCTTGTCTTTCACAGCCACCTCATTTCCAACTGGGGGGGAGAAATCGATCTTTTTCATCCCTCTCCATGGATCCCCACCCCAATTGGAAATGAGGTGTGTTAGATTCTCGGAAAGAGGGAGTCCAGACCAGGTTTGCTCCAAAAACAGTAGCCGTTTATTAGCTAGGCAAGAGTAAGCGTCAAACTATATACAGGAACAAAAAGCGCGGTAGACAGGGGCTCCCGTGTTTGACAGCTACTTATACGCGAGCTGTCAAACGGGGAGCCAATCAGGATCGCTGCCAAGCCGGGTTTCCCGCCAGTCGCGTCTCAGCCAATCAGGCGCGACTGGCGCTTTGGCAGGTTGTTACTTCTTGTTGCTGGGACAACTCCCGGCAGACATGGAAGACCTCCGGCTGGTCGTAAGTCAAGACCAGTCGCAGATCGAGGACATAACAAGGTGGCTGTGAAAGACTGCCCGAATGTGTGAATGAAGGAGGCTGCAGGCTCCTTTGCCCTCAGCTACGCAACCTCCTTTTGTTCTCGGCTGCCCAAACAAGTGAAGGAGGCAGATGGAGAATGAAAGGAGATTGCATAGCTGAGGCAAATGAGCCTGCAGCTTCCTTCCTTCACAGTTCACAAGTTCGGGCAATGGGGGGGGAGGGCTTTCTTGCATACCTTTGGAAAAAGAAAGAAGGCGGGCGGGAAAGCCTCTCCCCACTGCCTCTCAGAGGTGGGGCGATTGCTGAGCCAGCCAATCAGTGACCGGTGGGGGGGGGGGGAAGCATGGTGTGGACGGGCTGGGTGAGCAAGCGAGGGGGAGCAGGGGGGAGGGAGTGTTCCGATACTGTCCCTCTGGATGGAGAGGTTCTAGAAGGTACTGTACATTTGACTAACCGCTTCTGGCGTACCGGTGTGAACCAGGAGCAACCCGCCCCTGTTCTATTCTGAAGCTCAGCACAGGCTCCCCTCAGGGCTGTGTGCTCAGCCCCTACCTGTACTCACTGTACACACTTGACTGCATATCCTCTGATCCATCCAAAAGTTTGCAGACAACACAATGGTGCTGTCAGGGTTCCAAATAACCTCCCAAATTAAATCAGAGTCCAAGGCAAAGTATTGTTCAAAGTTCCAATTTATTAAGAGAGTCATGTTGGCACATCTGGGAAAATCCGAATCTGAGTTTCCTGGTTTTACTCAGTTGAGAGTTCATAATCTTGTCCCCCACCCCCACCTACAAGTCAATCACCTGGTCCAATCTCCCACTGCCATGCTGGCAGTTCCACCCATCCAGTTCCAGTCAGGTGCAGAGGTGTAGAGACAAAGGATGACCTTGGATTCTAGAGAAGAATTTTATTTTGGCAACATCACATTCTACTCAATGCGATTCCTCCTCCCAATTCCTCACTAATGAAACAGCATAGTAAAATAGAATATTAGTGTGACAGGCCAAAGATCCCAAAAGGAACCGGTTGCAGGCCTGACAAGTGCTGGCTCCCATAACTGGAGGGGACGGTCAGCATACAGGGAAGAAGTCCAGAAGGTCTCCGCATGGTGCTCAAGAAACAACTTACATCTAAATACTAGCAAGACAAAGGAGATGGTGCTAGATTTCCGGAGGCACAGAGAGGAACCTGCCCCACTGTATATCGAGGGGGGCTGTGTGGAGAGGGTTTCCTCTTTTAAATTCTTAGGAGTGCTTATTAGCCAAGATCTCACCTGGAAAAACAACATGTCTCTGGTGATTGGAAAAGCTCAACAGAGACTTCATTTCCTTAGAGTCCTGCAAAAAAAAAAAAAAAAATCAGATGGAACAATGGCTGATGATCTCTTTCTAACGGTCCACTTTCTATTTGGTCAAGGATAGAAAGTATCCTCACATACTGCATTACAAATATTTAATGATTATTTATTCATGCTCAGGTTTGTTGTCTTGTGATAGTTTCTGGACAGCTGTAAAATAATATAAGACTGTATTTTAATGCCTCACCAAGATGAAGGAGTGGGGATGGGGGGGAAAGAACACTTCCTGAATTGCAACATTCTGCACGGTCTTCCCATTCTACTGCAGTGCAGTGAAGATTGTGTTCTTCTGGACTAAGCCAACTGGAGCCAGGTACCTCCCTTGGCATTGCTAAAAGTATTTTCTTCAGTGCCAGCTACTCCACAGCTGTTGATCTTTTTGATTTCCATATTTAATTGCTCGGTTGGTTTCATTTGTAGTTGCTCTTCTTTTCCTATTCAGCAGGATCAAAAGTCAAGTAGTTATGACAGTTTCCGATTCCAACTGTCAGAATGAATCAATCAACCCAGGTTGTGGGCCACTTTCTTTATTTACTGCCTCCCGTGTTGACTGGAGCCATCCCCAGGCTTTTCTTTTTGTTGCACTCGCCTACGTAGGACGCGTTATATGAAAACTCAGCTCTCTGGAAAAGGCTTTCTTGCTGCCAAACTTGCGGCCCACAGGTCAAATGCTTCACGTGATGGCCCTGGCCACACCTGGCTTAGCAGAGGGGGGAGAGTCCAATATGGCACATGATGCCCCTGTGAGGATGTGAGTTTGACACCCCTGGTCTAAGAAGACCAGGATGACAAGCAACACCAAGGTGGATGGAGAGCCTCTGTTACAAAATTTGAAAGACCAGAAAAGGAACAAATTGTCATGGGCAAAATACATCCATGGGATCACTAGAAGTTGAAAAAAACTTGATGGCACATAATCAATTTAATTTTTATTAAGGCTATAAGCCTACTCTGTGTGAGGATTTGCAAGACCACATTGGCAGAATATATTCCCTTTAGATTTTATATTTTCTTATTAAATATATTATGCAAATGTCTGAATTTGAATTTTTGTTTTGAATTTCATATCAAATCCCTTGATTCATCTGGGACAGAGTGGATTGCAAATAGTCAAAACAACAAACATTTATGAGTCTTGACTGAATTCCACAAAACTGGGGGAAGCAAACATGTGGAATTGGTCTTGCATCCAGTTCATGTCACCATGATGCAAAAAAGAGGGTCTTGAAAGTATGCAGAGAAGAGCAACAAAGCCGATGAAGGGTCTGAAGACTAAATCCTATGATGAACGGTTGTTGAAGCTAGGTATGTCTAGTCTATCTCGAAGGATTACAGAGGATATGATAGCTGTCTTTCTGCCTTGAGGGGCTGTCACCAAGAAGGGGGGACTTATTCTTCAAAGCACCAGAAGGCAGAACAAGAAGTGATGGACGGAAGCTTCTTAGAGAGATCCAACCTAGAAATAAGTAGACATTTAATCAATGAGAACAATTAAACAACAATTAATCTCCAGCTGCCACTAGGAATTGTGGAGGCTCCATCACTGGAGATTTTCAAAAATAGACTAGACAACCATTTGGTTTAAGGTCTAGTGTCTTTTTTTTTATTGAAAAAGTTTTATACAAACAAGTTTCCCCCCCCTTTTTCTCCCCCCCCTAACATATAATATAAATCACATACACATACTGTGCCCCCTCCCCTCCCCCTCATCTTAAAATAAGTTTCTCATACAAATATTGTACCCATCTCCTCCCAACAATCATAATATAAATTTCTCTTAAAGTAACAATATCCCATTAACCCCATCTTCTAGATTAATTAAACATATATAAATCATAATATAAATTTCTCTTAAAGTAACAGTATCCCATTAATCCCATCTTCTAGATTAATTAAACATATATATTTCCCCACCCTCCACCCTAACCCTCCCCCACCTCCCATTCAAACCCACCCCCCTGACTTCCGCTATACACCACTCTAATAATTCCAAACATCCCATATATTATTTACTCTGTTCACCTATCAATCTAACCATTCTTACCTAAAAGCTACATAATATTTCCTAGTCTGATATTTATTCTGTATATAATCAATCCATTTTGCCCATTCCTGTGTATAATTCTCCTGCTTCTAATCTTTTAAGAAAGCTGAAATTTTTGCCATCTCCGCAAACCCCGCCACTTTCTGAATCCATTGATCAATTGTCGGTAAGAAATCTTTTTTCCAATGCTGAGCAATCAGCAACCTAGCTGCTGTAACCATATACAAAAACAATTTTGTTTCCCCTTTTGTAAAATCCTTAATTATACCCAATAAAAACATTTGCGGAGTAAATTGTATTCTTTTCTTAAATACATTTTGCATAACCCACCATATTTTTATCCAAAAAGCTTTAACTTTATTGCAAGGCCACCATACATGAAAAAAGGTAGCATCTAAACACCTACACCTCCAGCATTTTGGTTGAACATTTGGGTACATACATGATAATTTTTTAGGGTCTAAGTACCATCTGTAAAACATTTTATAAAAATTCTCCCTTAGATTTTGTGACTGCGTAAATTTAACATTCTGAACCCATATTTTTTTCCACGTATCCAACATAACCAATTCATCAAAGTTCTGAGCCCATTTAATCATGCAATCCTTCACCAATTCACTTTCTGAGTCTCTTTCTAACAATACATTATATATTCTTTTAACATGTTTTGGGCCAGTCTCTTTTATCTGCTTGATCAGTTCCACTTCTTTATCCATAAAGCCAACCCTACAATCTTCTTTCCATCTCTTCTGTAACTGTATATAGTGTAACCAATTTAAAGTAATTCCTTCTTCCAACAGTAAGGTCTAGTGTCTTGAGCAGGCAATTGGACTAGAACAGGGGTCCCCAACCCCCGGGCCGTGGACCGGTGCCGGTCCGTGGCTTGGTAGGAACCGGGCCGCAGGGCTGGAGAGGAGGAGGGAGGAGGGGGCAGGAGCGGCTTTTCGCGCCATTGGAGTGCGGCTCTTCCACCCTCGTCGACGGTGGGACTCCTGGCCACCGATTCCCTTCCTCCCTCCCCCTTCCTCCCTCCACAGCCGGCATGTCAGGGGCTGCCGTTCCTCTCTCTCTCACACACACACACGGAGGCTTCTCAGCTCCTGGAAGGAGCCTGAGTGAGCGAACAAGCAACCAAGCACGGCGGACGCGAGTGAGCGCGGCGGCCCGGCCTGAGGACGCCCCGCGGGGGGCGGCCGGGGCGGGGACGACGACACACAGACAGAGAGAGCCACAGACACAGAGAGACACAGGGAGGGAGGGGGGAATCAGAGAGTGACAGACACACACACAGAGACAGAGAGGGAGGGAGGGAGAGAAAGAGAGAGACGCAGAAAGTGATTAAGTGCGTGAATGCCAGACAGACAGATAGACACACACACACATAGAGTGACAGATGGGCGGATGAAGGGGAGAGAGACAGAGATAAAGAGAGAGAAAGAAAAAGAGAAAGAAAGAAAAAAAGTGGGAGAGAGAGAAAGAGAGAGAGAGAAAGAGAAAGACAGACAGAGAAAGAGAGAAAGAAAGAGACAGAAAGGAAAGAGAAAAAAAGAGAGAGAGAAAGAAAAAAGAGAAAGAGAGAGAAAGAAAAAGAGAAAGAGAGAGAAAGAAAGAAAGAAAGAAAGAGAAAGAGGGAAAGAAAGAAAGAGAGAGAGAGAAAGAAAGAGAGAAAGAAAGAGGGAAAGAAAGAGAGAAAGAGAGAGAAAGAGGGAAAGAGAGAAAGAAAGAGAAAGAAAGAGAGAGAGAGAAAGAGGGAAAGAAAGAGACAGAGAAAGAAAGAGAAAGAAAGAAAGAACGTGTGACCACAATTGAGCCCAAAAGTTTGGTTGTTAACCAAGACCATTGTTAAGTGAGTTTCACATTTTCCAAGTTGGCCACGCCCACCCAGTCACATGACTTCTGAGCCACTCAGCCGGTCCGCAAAACTTTCTTTAAAATGAAACCGGTCCCTGGTGCAAAAAAGGTTGGGGACCCCTGGACTAGAAGACTTCTGAGGTCCCTTCCAGCCCTCTGATTCTATATTCTAAGTTCTCAGACTTAGAATGTGTGAATGATCTATAAACAGTTTTACTTTCCTAGTAAGGAACAATTCCTAATTCCTAAAGGAAAAACCTAATAAACATCCTCCCTCTCAATATTTATTGATCAGCTCAAAAACGTAACACACATATCCAAAAAAAATTACACAACGGAACTCATGGCTTTCTGTCTAGATGGTGTCTGGTGATGAGCCAAAAGGCAGAAAAGGAAACAATATGTCTCCTCCCTTAATTGGGGCCCTACCAGAGTGTTGTGGAACAATTATATATACTTATCCTCCTGTCTCAGCTGAGCAGGAACAGAACCTGGCTGGCTTAATGGGTAAGGCTCTCGCCTGGCATAGAATACAGCCCCGGTTCGAATCCCAGTAAGGGTATGGCTAACTGATGAGAGCTAAAAAGCTTGAAATAGATCTATACTAGTCTCCCTGACTTATTTATTGATCAGCTCAAAAACGTAACACATATATATATAAAAAATTACACAATGGAACTCATGGCTTTCTGTCTAGATGGTCTCTGGTGATGAGCCAAAAGGCAGAAAAGGAAACAGTATGTCTCCTCCCTTAACTGGGGCCCTAACAGGGTGTTGTGGAACAAATATATATATATATGTTCCGATATGAGCAGTGTTCTGATATCTCAGAGGGTGCCACAAAGAAGAGGGAGTCAAACTATTCTCCAAGGCACCTGGGGGCAGGACAAGAAGCAATGGGTGGAAACTAATCAAGGAGAGAAGCAACTTAGAACTAAGGAGAAATTTCCTGACAGTAAGAACAATTAACCTCTGGAACAGCTTGCCTCCAGAAGTTGTGAATGCCTCAACACTGGAAGTCTTTAAAAAGATGTTAGACAGCCATTTGTCTGAAATGGTATAAGGTTCCTGCCCACGCAGGGGGTTGGCCTAGAAGACCTACAAGGTCCCTTCCAACTCTGCTATTGTATTGTATTGTATTGTATTATATATAACAAATATATGTATATATATTTACATACACTTGTGTCACAACCCCCTGTTAAGCCCTAATTAAGGGAGGAAGTCTCCCTGACTTATTTATTGATCAGCTCAAAAACGTAACACACACACACATATATACGTGTATTGCATTTGTGCTGATAAATAAACAAACAAGGGAGACTAGTATAGATCTATTTCAAGCTATTTAGCTTTCATCAGCTAGCCATACCCTTACTGGGATTTGAACCTGGGTTATTTTACATGTAAAGGCAGTTGTAATTGCCACTAGGCCACAGGTTCTCTCTCTCTCTCTCTTTCTATCCATCCATCCATCCATCTATCTATCTATCTATCTATCTATCGAGAGAATCTCCTACTTTTACATATTTTTTAAATCCTTAAAAGAACTAGCAAAAGGAAACAAACTCATGGAACTGACACTATTGTGGTATGCAATATATGTTCCATGTATGTGCTTATGCCCAAAGAACACCCAAATTATACATGTATTAAATGTAAACTATATGAACCACTAGAAAAGAAGTAAAGGATCTAGAGACAACTTTAGCATTATTCCAAGTTACACAAGAAGTCTATACCCAAATCGAACCAAATAATGAAAAAACAACTCCCAGAGGATTTGACCCTAGGGTGAATTTTTGGAGGAAGACAAATGAAGGCACATCACACATAGCAAGAAACATGACAATCAAAGAAAGAAGCCGAATACATCTAACAAACCCCTACTGCCCAATCTAACCCATCCCAATGAAGCATAGAACCCATCCCATTTGCACTTCATGAAAACAGGGGGAAATCTACTCAAAAAATGTCTGGTTCAACTAATCAGAATGGCTTTAAACTAAAATTGAGGGGGGAGGATGACCAATCTTTAGAATCTCTAGAATACAATACCAATCATAAACCTCAAGAAAACAAATCAAACAATGAGGTAGGGAGTAATAAGAAAAAAGAAAATCTCAAACACCAAATAAGAGAGACAGGAAATATACCCATGGACAGGCATAAAAGTCTCAAATGCTTATACAGATGAAACTCGAAAAATTAGAATATCGTGCAAAAGTTCATTTATTTCACCTTTACTTAAAAGGTGAAACTAATATATGAGATAAGACTCATTACATGCAAAGCAAAATAGTTCAAGCCATGATTTGTCATAATTGTGATGATTATGGCGTACAGCTCATGAAAACCCCAAATCCACAATCTCAGAAAATTAGAATATTACATGCAATCAATAAAACAAGGATTGTACATAGAACAATATCGGACCTCTGAAAAGTATAAGCATGCATATGTACTCAGTACTTGGTTTGGGCCCCTTTTGCAGCAATGACTGCCTCAATGCGGCGTGGCATGGAAGCTCTCAGCCTGTGGCACTGCTGAGGTGTTATGGAAGACCAGGATGCTTCAATAGCGGCCTTCAGCTCTTCTGCATTGTTCAGTCTCATGTCTCTCATCTTTCTCTTGACAATGCCCCATAGATTCTCTATGGGGTTCAGGTCAGGCGAGTTTGCTGGCTAATCAAGTATAGTAATACCACGGTCATTGAACCAGGCTTTGGTGCTTTTGGCAGTGTTGGCAGGTGCCAAGTCCTGCTGGAAAATGAAGTCAGCATCCCCATAAAGCTCATCTGCAGAAGGAAGCATGAAGTGCTCCAAAATCTCCTGGTAGACAGCTGCGTTGACCCTGGACTTAATGAAGCACAGTGGTCCAAAGTCCTCTTTTCTGATGAGAGCAACTTTTGCATCTCATTTGAAAACCAAGGACCCAGAGTATGGAGGAAGAATGGAGAGGCACACACTGCAAGATGCTTGAAGTCCAGTGTGAAGTTTCCACAGTCTGTGTTGATTTGGAGAGCCATGTCATCTGCTGGTGTTGGTCCATTGTGCTTCATTAAGTCCAGGGTCAACACAGCCATCTACCAGGAGATGTTGGAGCACTTTATGCTTCCTTCCACAGATGAGCTTTATGGGGATGCTGACTTCATTTTCCAGCAGGACTTGACACCTGCTCACACTGCCAGAAGCACCAAAACCTGATTCAATGACTGTGGGATTACTGTGCTTGATTGGCCAGCAAACTCAAGAGAAAGATGAGAGACATGAGACCGAACAAGGCAGAAGAGCTGAAGGCCGCTATTGAAGCATCCTGGTCTTCCATAACACCTCAGCAGTGCCACAGGTTGATAGCTTCAATGCCATGCCCCATTGAGGAAGTAATTGCTGCCTTTATATTAAAAGGCTGTCTTGACTTCAACACTGACCAAAAAATAGCCAACATCCTAAGAAACCCCAAAGACCAGATCCAGCTAGAAAACCAAGGAGTCTACGAAATACCATGCAAAATCTGCCCTGCAACTTACATAGGACAAACTAATAGAATAAATGCACACATCGCAGAACATCATTCCTCTGCCAGCACTTTAGAGCTACAGGACATGAAATTGACTTTGAAAGAACCAAATTAATCTCCAAAGCTGGAGATTGGGTTGATTTTGGTTAGGCTAGCTTCAACTCTGCATATGATGTTTTCAGTGGGGATGAGTTTGGGGGCATCCTTTGGAAAGGACATTGGTTTCAGCTGTGGTGAGGGTCCTGTCTGATATGTTGTGTTTGTTTCATGAGTTGGTGGGGGGGGGAGTTGGGCTTCTGTTGTTTTTCTAGTCTTTGGAGTTTGTTGGTGTGTCTGTCTGTCTCCAAATTTATCATTGGTTACCTGGCTGGATGGGACAAACTACGTATCCTGGTCTGCAAAATGTAGCCTGCTATTGTGCAGTGAAGAGCTATGGGAAGTAGTGCAGAACCCACCAGACGTAGCTAACTAGAATGAAAATAATGATGATGATGCTAAGAAGATAGCAGAGTTCCAGAGAAGGAATGAACGGGCTTTATGCATAATTGGTCTTACTCTGGCTGACCAACAACTGGTTCATATCCGAAGTGAACATTCTGCTGCAAAATGCTGGGGCAATTTGAAGGGGCTGTATGTTCGAGACTGTGTGGATGCACATATCAACATTACAAGAAAACTATTTAGCACAAAACTCAGCAAGGGTGGTGACATGTTAGCCCATCTGAACTATATGAAGCAGATGTTTCAAGAGCTACATGAGAAGGAGCTGATAGAACAAGTTTATATTGTTCTATCGTCGCTTATGTCATCATTTAAGCCATCTTTGAACCAACTCACGAGTATTTCCTCTGGCCAATCTACATGGCAAGTCAGATCATGAAACTATCCAATGTTCTCGGTGACTGGACAGCATCCTGATGTGCCTTATGCAGTCTCTAGCCTTGGGGTTAGAGGATCCTCAAACTTGGGGCTATGGGGTCTTCAAATCTCTGTCTCTAGGCTGTCATGAAATAGTTGAAGTTGCGGAGCTCTGGTGCATCTGCATTACGGAGGCTCACCATCCAATGTGCAGCTGGTCCTTGGCACCTTCTGTAGGATGATCCCTCCATACTCCTGCATGTAGGTCAGTGTGTATGTGAGGGGGAAATCCCAGTTGTTGGGTATGCCCATCAAATTTGATGCCTTCCGTTCTAAGGTTGGAAGCCTCCTCTTGCCAAGTCGCAAGCCTTGCTTTCTGTTGAGATGTCTCCTGGGCGGATCTTCCATGGTGGAACTGAGTTCATCTTCCACATTCATATTGTTAGTCAATATTGTCATATTTAGCTTATTTATTTTTAAGCCCACCATTTCTCCAAATAGTTCTGCATAACATATTCAATATTTTCTATAGGGTTTTGCACAATTAATACCAAACCATCAGCAAAAGCATGAAGCTTATTGCTTTAATTTATAATCCTTTCATCCTGCTGTCTTGTCTAATATTCCTGTTTAACCCTTCCAACACCAGAATGAATCATAAAGGAAATAAAGGACGCACTTGTCTTTTTCCTTTCTGGATTTCACATATTTTTGTTAGGTCTCCATCATAACCCAGGCTTTCTGAGGTGTATAAACGGCCTTTAGATTTTATGTGAAGCTCAATCCAAAATCAATTTTTCCACTATTTTGAACATAAAGTCCCATTTCATATTATCATTTTTCTAGATTTTTCTGCATCTAGAAAAATTAATGCAACTTGTTTGTCACTGCACCAGAGGTGGGTTGCTCCTGGTTTGGCCTGGATCAGGCAAAGCAGTAGTAGCAGTGGTGGGAGGCTCCCCTCAGCCACCTGGATGCTTTTGTGCAGCACGCGAGCGAACTGATAGTAAAACATTTAGAAACCCACCACTGCACTACACTGTTGTGAATGTTCAATTATATCCAATATTACTATTACATTGTTGTTTTCTGGACAAAAACCATATGTTTCATGTATGTAATCCAGTAAAACCTTTTCAAGTCTTTCAGGTAAGATAGATGTGAAAAGTTTGTAGTCATTATTTAAAAAGAGAAATTATCCTGCACTTCTTCACAGAGATTAAATCCAACATTTTTTATTAAACAGGGGTAAGCACCCTTCCATGAATCCAGGCATATGGTTTCCCTGTAAAATAGAGTTCATTAAGTCCTTCATCATAAGAAGGAATTGGTCTTCAAAAAAATTATAAAATCCACTTGGTAAACCATCAGACCCTGGAGTTTTAGCTGTTTTGGGTCTTTTAATAGCTTTTGTTGGAGGAAAAATCTGGTCTGTTTCCAATCTGGGAAAAAGACACTGGAAGTAAAATGGAGACTGTTTGGAAAGAAGGACTCTGTTTATTTGGATGCCAGAAACTTCAGTGACAGCAGCAAATGTTTCTGGGGTGGCTAACCCCTTGGTTTAGGAATGGATGGATTTTTACAGGGTTCTGAGATGTTTCAGGGAGTTGTGCAATGTACTTAGCCTTGTCTCAAAGGTCCAAGCACCAGGCCTGGCAACATAGAAGCACAACTGCTCTGTAACTGGTAAACAGCAACCAGGTTTATTCAGGCCAGAGCCTCAGCACACATTGAGTCTTGTTAAAGTCCATTGTAAAGTCAGTGCTGTGAGGATTGCCTCCCAGTGTCCTTTGTAGGCAGGCGCCACAGCCTTTCCAGCTCGCCATGCCCCAGCTGGTCAACCACCACCCGGTAGCTGACTGGCTATCTTCAATGAACAGTCCATAGCTTGTACAGTGAAGTGGCTGGCCGTTAGAGGTCAAGGATTTATAATTTCTTTCCCATTTTTCTAGTTCTATATTAGGTTTCTTGCCCAGCTAACCATTGTCTCCTTTACTGTCTCTTCCTCAATTTTGTATCTTAAAAGAAAATTATATATTCCTAATAGTATTTCGATTCGCTCCCACAGAGAGGGACTTCTCCGGGTGCCGTCCACTAGGCTGTGCCAGCGGGCGACGTCCAGGGGAAGGGCCTTCTCTCTGGCGGGCCCGACCCTCTGGAACGACCTTCCCCCCGAAATCAGAACGACCACTGACCTTCGCTCCTTCCGACAGCTTTTAAAAACTCATTTCTTCCGTTTGGCTGTCCTAGGGTAATTTTAGGGACAGTTTTTAGTTTTTATAGATGTTTTTAGCGCAGGATATGTTTAATTGTGTTTTTAAATTTTGTACTCTGTGTTTATTGTTTTTTAATTCTCCTGTGCCCCGCCTCGAGTCCCTCTGGGGAGAGAGCGCGGGTTAGAAATAAAAAACAATAATAATAATAATAATAATAATAATAATAATAATAATAATAATAATAATAATAATAATAATAATAATAATAATAATAATAATTATTATTATTATTATTATTATTATTATTATTAAATTTCATTTTTTTCTCATGTATTCCATATTGTTCCCGATCTTTTTTAAATCTGGTTTTAATTTGTAAGTAAGGCCACCATTCCATATGTATTCCTTGTGTTTTCAGATCTTGTACTGATTTTAGTTCTTTTTCATCTCAGAGTTCTGTATCCCTTACCATTTTCCTGAGATCTATGGTATTTGATATGCCATTGCCTCTGCCGTTGATAACCAGATTGGGATTTTCATATAATGGTTCTTTTTGATTTTTCCCCCCAGACCTTAGACAGGCCATTTCTCATCGTATGTCTCTGGAAGTATGAATGAGATTTATTCTTTCCCCCCAGAGGAAGCCGTGCCAGCCTAGGTGGAGATCATGGCCTTCTAGTATAGGAATCCTTTTATTCTTGAGTTGGATCCAGTCCTTGAGTCATGTCAGGGCTGCCGCCTGATTGTAAAGCTCCCACTCTGGCAGCAGCCATCAAAGCCACCTTTGTTTCTACTATCTTGTAGAAGCTTGTATTAATACACGTTTTTTCCCCTGACCAGATAAATTTGGATTCCATTTTATTTAGTTGTTCAAAAAAAAAGAATGTCCTCAGAGGCCTGCACTTTGTATGCCTGTGTTCCACTTTTCAACCCTTTATCTCCTGGTTCTGTCTAATTTGTAATATCAACGTCTCTATTGAGATGATAAATAACAGGGGGGACTAAAGGGCACCTCTGTCTTATTCCTTTGGTTATGCTGAAACCTTCTGTTAATTCTCTGTTTAATATAATTTTTGCCATCTGGCTAGAATATATTGCTCTGATCATCCTGATAAATTTCTCCCCAAAGTCCATTACTGCTAATTGATTTATAAGAAAATCCCAATTCAGGTTATTGAACGCTTTTTGTGCATAAATACTGCTTGTTTTTCTGAGTGTATCGGATAGTATTCTAATATATCCATTATTATTCATATGTTGTTTTTTATGTGTCTATTGGGCAGTCCAAAGCTACCTGCCTCCAGGAGCTTCACACCTCCAAAATAACCATGAGGAACAATTGCAGCTTCTCACCTTGGCTACCTGTAATCCTTCTGTCTCTGAGTAGAAAAAGGGTAACTCTCCTCAGCCTTTTTATGCATTGGCCCCTTAGTATAGGAATCTTCTTGCCATCAGTCCCATGGAGTCACAGGCATTCTCACCTCCCACATTGGTCTTCAGCTGGTTCATAGCACCTCCACCTATGTGTCCACCTATGTGAGTTAAGTAGGTCTACCACATCTCTGTCATTTTATTATTGCTTCACCACTTTCTCCTTGCAATGAACCTACAAACTCCTTTCTTTTGATTTCTAGAATACTCAAATAGCCTTTTATATTCTTTTTTGCATCTCTTCTCAAGCTTTTCTTGAGTTTTAGCTTTTCCAACATAATTCCTATGGTTTCCAGAGCGTCTTATGTGTTCTCCTTAATTTAAGTTCCTTCTACTTTCTGTATCTGTCTTGTTTTTTCTTCAGCATTTTAGGGAGTTCTGTATCCACATGGGGCTCTTTGGATTATTCTCCTCAGGAAAGGCTGTATTCATTGTGGTAAAAAGAAACAAAATATCTCCTTTAAAGGAGCATATAAAAGAGTCACACTAAAAACAACATACTTCTCGGGGCAATGAGGCTTTAAATATTTAGGAAAAAAGTATGTTTTCTAAAAGAATGATCTGCCTGAATTTGAAACTTCAAAGATATGTTGAATTTCTTTTTTAGTAAAATATAGATATGATTAAAATTAATTTTCTTTTGGTGCAGTTTAAGCTAGTTTCCCAATTTATTTAACTTATGTTAGAAACAAATCTTCACAACAAATGTTTTCTGATCCAACAGAATTTAACTTGCATATAAGTATCACTTCCTCTTAAAGCACAGGTAGAAATTCAATATGCTTTCTTTGGGCAACAGAGTAGAAAAGAAAGTTAGATCTGTTTCCTTTGAGTGAAGGGGTTTTTCTTCTCCCTGGAAACTTAATTGGGAGAAACAATTGCTGAATATATTGATTGTGAGATCTGGTAACCTTTGATGACATCTCAAAATTCAGAACAATACAGCCTTTTAAAATGTACTGTGAATAAGTTTAATATTTATTCTTTAGTTTCCTTGTTGGGGAATAAGATGTTGCTACATCTTAAAAGAAAAAAACTACACAATTTATTCCCTGAATCCTCAAATATTCATATATAAAGAAGTTCTGATAAGAGAAAATTGAATCAAAGGAGATCATTGGTTTTCAACAGTGAGAAGGACCTTAAAGTTTAAAGATGAAACAACTAACGTTTCAGAATAAAAGGTTTATTAAATCATAATGCTCTGCTTGGAAACTGATGGTTTTAGATGAAATTTTCAGTTCAGGGAATGCATTTTTGTTTCATGTACATCAAAAACAAGTTCTTATGTAATCCAATAAATTATTAGCAATTTATAAAACTTTTCAGTTACATAATAATAATAATAATAATAATAATAATAATAATAATAATAATAATAATAATAATAATAATAATAATAATAATAATAATAATAAATTATTTTGTATACCGCATCCTCTCCCCAAAGGGACTCGGAGCGGTGCACAGGGAGAAAATTAAAATACTCTAAAAAATACATACATAGAATAAATACAGTGAATAAAAACGAATTAAATTAGAATTATCCCTGCGCTAAAATCCCCAAGTTATAGAACTAAAATTCCCTAACACCCCAAAGGTAGAGACTAACCTAGGCCGGCCAAGCAGAAAAAGTATGTTTTGAGTTTTTGACGGAAGGAGCGGAGGTCTGTAGTTGTTCTGATGTCGGGGGGAAGGTCGTTCCAGAGGGCTGGGCTCGGACAGAGAAGGCCCTTCCCCTGGGCGTCACCCGCTGACAAAGTCTAATGGACGGCACCCAGAGAAGTCCCTCTCTGTGGGAGCGAATCAGCCGTGAGGATGTGTGGGGCAGGATCCGATCCCGCAGATAGCTAGGTCCCGTGCCATGGAGCATTTTAAAATGACAACTAGCACCTTGAAGCGCACCCGAAAGACAACAGGCAGCCAGTGCAGCTCGCGCAAGAGTGGTGTTATATGGGTGAACCTAGAGGTCCCCATTATTACTCGCGCGGCTGCATTCTGGACCAGCTGAAGTCTTCGGGTGCATTTCAGGGGGAGCCCCATGTAGAGAGAGTTACAATAGTCCAGTCGGGATGTCACGAGGGCATGAGTGACTGTGCAAAGAGCATCCCGATCCAATAAGGGGCGCAACTGGCATACCAGGCGAACCTGGTAAAACGCCCTCCTGGCCACGGCTGTCACTTGATCTTCCATGGACAGCCGGGTATCCAGGAGGACACCCAAGTTGCGCGCCCCATCCACAGGGGTAAGGTGTTCGCCTCCTATGGTCAGTGATGGAATCAACTGGTTGAATCGGGCGGCCGGAAACCACAGCCACTCGGTCTTGGACGGGTTGAGTCTGAGTCTGTTACTTCCCATCCAGGCCCGCACGGCTTCCAGGCACTGGCACATCAACGCTACGGCATCGTTGGGGTGGTTTGGGGTAGATATATACAACTGCGTGTCGTCAGCGTAGAAGTGGCACTCTACCCCAAAACCACGGATGATCTCACCCAGCGGCTTCATATATGTGTTGAACAGGAGAGGCGAGAGGACCAACCCCTGAGGCACCCCACATGTGAGGGGTCTCGAGGTCGACCTCTGCTCTCCTGCCAACACAAATTGCGATCGACCGGAGAGGTAGGAGGAGAACCACCGTAAAACGGTGCCTCCCACCGCCAACTCCCCCAGCCGATGCAATAGGATACCATGGTCGATGGTATCGAAAGCCGCTGAGAGGTCTAATAGGACCAGGATGGAGGAACAACCCCCATCTCTGGCCCTCCAGAGATCATCTACCAACGCGACCAATGCCATCTCGGTGCTATGCCCGGGCCGGAAGCCAGACTGGCGCGGGTCTAGATAATCAACTTCCTCCAGGTGACGGGGAAACTGTTGTGCCACCACACTCTCTACAACCTTCGCTAGGAAGAGAAGGTTGGAGACGGGACGATAGTTGACTAATAAAGCTGGGTCCAGAGAGGACTTCTTCAGGAGGGGCCTCACCATGGCCTCTTTAAGGGAGGCAGGCAAGAAACCCTCACTCAGAGAAGCGTTGACAACCTCCTGGAGCCAGCCTCGTGTCACCTCCCAGGATGCCAGTACAAGCCAGGAAGGACACGGGTCCAATAAACATGTGGTGGCTCGCAGTCGCCCACGTAACCTGTCCATATCCTTGGAAGTAACAGAGTCAAACTCCTCCCAACCAAGATCCGCCTCGTGCAATCCCACTGGGCCATCAATGGAGACTAGCTTGATTTGATTTCATGGTCAGCTTCAATCTATCAATTATAGTCACAAGCTCTTCCTCTTTTTTTAAACTTTTTATTTACAAACATACAAAATACACACAAATATATTTCATTTGAGTTTCACCATTTTTAACCCTCTTATTTTACTCATCTATCTGATATATTGGGTGATTACCTCTAATAAATTTAAACTCTCTTGAGTGTGTGTGTGTGTGTGTTAGGTTTTGAGCTGATGAATTAATAAACAAGGGAGACTAGGACACCTAACACACATGGAAACAAAAGACAACGAAAAAATAGCTTTCTGTCAGCATGGTCTCTGGTGATGAGCCGAAAGACAGAAAAGAAAAGCAGTATGCTTCCTCCCTTAATTGGGGCTTAACAGGGTGTTGTCAGACACACACACACACACACACACACACACGCATGCACTATATATATGTGTGTGTGAATTCTCCTTAACATATATTTTTGGATTTTATTGGCTTCTTACATTGATCCTTGTTTCTTTCCTCCATCCACCTATACAATTTTTCCCATAACTGATAATATTCTATTTCTTCTTTTCCCTGGATTTCTTTTGTTAATTGGTCCATTTTGGCACAGACCATAACCTTTCTTATTATTTCATCTTTGCTTGGTATCAATTTATTTTTCCATTTCTGAGCGAAGGCAACCCTCGTCTCTGTAATTATGTGTATAATTAAATACTGGATTTCTTTTTTATATTTCATTGTCCATATTCCTAGTAAAAATACTTCTTTGTTTCCAATCAATTTTGACTCCTGTTATTAATTCTAGCCAATTTTTAATCTTTTTCCAATACTTTTTGTACACTTCGTCTCTCAATGTTCTCGTTGTTCTTTTGGAAAATCTTACATGCACTCCTTTCAGTAGTCTACGTCTTCTGGCATAGTACACAGTAGACCTCATCAATATCTCCTCTCATCTTTTGTTCCATTCTCTGTAAAATTCCAGCGAAAATTTCTGTAAAATTCCAGCGAAAATTTCAGTCATTTTTCTTTTAAGGTATTCCGCTTTTTCTTCAACTATGTTTTGGAATCTTAGATAATATGAAGCTCTTTTCATTTCAAGGAAAGAGGTTATTGATTCTTCTAACTCTTTATTAACTTGTGTATATTTCGAATCCATTTTTTCTGTCCTCTGATCTGTATGTTCTATTTTTGTTTTGATGTTCTGGATTTTCTTTTTGTTGACTGTTTATGGCATTCTGTATCTTTTCAATTTTGTCACCCATGTTTTTGATATCTCCTTTCAATTCTCCCATTTCATTTTTAATTTCCTCATTGTTCCTCCTCATCTCTTCATGATTTGTAGTTATCACTTCTTGGGTTTTCATCATTGCCTCTTGTATCATCTGAAGCATTAATTGTATGCTTTGCATTGTTTGTGCCAGTCCCGCTGTTCCTGCCACCATGCCACCTTTCTCCAGCCCCAATGCTCTCTCAATAGATCATTGGTTTGAGGGTGAAGATGCTGCTGATGCAGGGTTGGATGTTGGTTCTTTCCCTGTCTTTGTTAAAGTAGTATGGTATAGGGCTGAGATGGTATAGGGCTTCCTGCCTAGGCAGGGAGTTGGATTAGATGATCTCCAAGGTCCCTTCCAACTCTGCTATTGTATTGTATTAGTAATAGTTGCCATCTTTACCCCTCTGTTTATTCTCACCCATTGTTGCATACAAGTTCTACCTTACTTCTACCTTATTGCATATATCAATGATTATATATATCAATAATTAACCATTCTTAATATCATGCTTTAGTATCTAGACTATCCTATATATTATTCTGTTCTGTTCCACTGGCTGAATCACCCAGCACACAGGCTTGGCTGCTTGCAACTGCTTAATTTTGAGATAAGCGAATACTTTGGCTGAGAGCCCAGATAACTCACGTAATCCCAAACACAACTAATCCCAAACACAAAATCTTTATGATTTTCTTTCAGTAATCCCTCTTTTTTCCAGTTTCTTCTAGTTCTTAATATTACTTATATATTCTTATTGTATATGTATGTGCCTAACTTTATCTATCTATCTATCTATCTATCTATCTATCTATCTATCTATCTATCTATCTATCTATCTATCTATCTATCTATCTGTTGCCTTTGTGCTGATAAATAAATAAATAAATAAATGGAGACTAGCATAGATCTATTTCAAGCTATTTAGCCCTCATCAGCTAGCCATACCCTTACTGGGATTAGAACTTGGGCTATTTACATATCAGGCAGTTGCCTGGAAGGCTCCTAGAGTGGAGCTGAAAGGCAAAATGGGTAGCAGTATGCTCCCTCCCATATTTGGGCATGCCAGGTGCTTTGACATAAACACTGATATACATACATACATACATACATACATACATACATACATACATACATACATACATATGCTTTTCCACCCCCATATCTATTTCATTCTTATATAATCCTATATAATTATGTGTGTGTGACAGAGAGAGAGTGAGTAGTAGCCAGATTTCCCTTATCAGTTAATATTTATCCACCGTCTACGTCTTCTACGTTTCTTGCCCCCCCCGCAAAAGATTTTTCGCCTTTATGTCACTGTCAATTGTTCTTGCATCAGCCTTTACAGCTCAAATTTATAATCCACTAGATGTCAGCCTCTTCTCAGTATCACTGTTCTCTCAGTCAATCCCAGCCAGCAATCCCAGCATGGCCTGGGGGGAAAAGACAGATCAAAAGGGGAGAAAAGAGAAGAGATTTCTCCAACAATGCTTTTTCTACTGTCCCCTGTCCAGTTCCAACTCCTGAGGAAAAGAAGTAACATATATTTATGAACACACACACACACCCAAAGATCTTGCGGTCCTCGTTACTTGGATTTGTTATTTATGATTGAAACTCTGTTCTAAGTTTGGCTATTCTTTGGAACAAAAAGGAAAAAACAGCCCGACTCTTATACAATCCTCTGTGTGTCCGTCAGGTCTTCTCAACAGCCGATATATCCTGATCCCATTATAAACGCCGTCTCTTTCTGCCTTTTCTTCACTCTCCTATCCGGTTTCCCTCTGCAATCACTCCTCTTCTGTTTATTCACGCTGTCACTTTCCACTCCCCGCCTCTGCTCTCCCTGCTTTTCAGTGCCAATCCAGACTGTAAAAGCAGCCTTCACTACAGAGCCTTTTTCTTTCCACCTCACTCGCTCCACCAATCTTATGATGCCTTTCTTGGGTTGTCGATGATAACAAATGACTTGATTTCAACTGCTTTCTCTATTCGCTCCCCTCTTATGCAGCTGCCATTGCTCCAGTCCTGCCTAAATGACAGGATAGATCTTCATCAGTTTAGTGGGTTTCTCCTATCCACTGGGAGGGGGGGGGGGGTTGCCTTACCATCACCGTGTCTTCAGAGTGTCCCCCTGAATCTGTCAATCTCTTTGGGTTCCTCAGTGCTCAGAAGTGAGCCCAAATGAAGAAATTTGTGTTTCAGGTTACAGAAGCTGCCATTCCTGATGACTTCACCACAGGAAGTCCACAAGTTCTTCCTCTTTTCACTGGCAAAATAACCAGATATAAACAAAAACACATTAAGAAAACAACTTTTTACATCATTTCTGTCAGGCATGCCTCCTTCAGTATCCAAGAAAGAAAAACCTCAACTCCATTTCAATAGAGATAAAGTACTTTTACTAGATATGAAATGGAAGCAGCGAAAAGGAAAGCAAGATCTGAGCCAAAAAGGAGCAAACATGTACTTATCAAATGTTTACCCAGCACCCTCCCCCCAATTCCCCAATCCAATGTCCAATCTGCAACTCCCTAAGGTGTCATGTGGGGTGCATATTCAAAAAGCCTCATCACATTGGTATGCGAGATGGTTGGCCTTGACCGAGTCCAAACACAGGCCACCAGCATGCTCAGAAGATGGTGAGAACAAGGCTCCTCCAGTATAATGTAATTCCTTTCCCCAACACCATGTCCCCACCCTCCCCATTTCTATGGCAGCCAATAGCAAGCAAGCGTAGCAGAGACTGACAATTCTTCCCTCTACAATTTCCATCTTTTTACAAATTTGCTCCTGCAGACAGTCACAGCTTCCATACTCCACTTATAAGTCTCTCTTGGAAAAAAATTAAACTGTGATGAAGAAATGACTTGCATGTCATCTTAATCTTCTGTCCATTCTGTGAATAGACAGGAGACCAGCCTCAACAGATCCTCAGAATCTAACAGTGATGTTGGTTTATTTTACTGATTTCAAGGTTGACTAACACTCAATCTAAATGCATTTCCATCCTAAAGGGATTTCCCATTCATTTTGCCATAGAGCTAACAAGAGTCAGAAAGGAGAAGTTGGATGTCTAGAATGATCCTGATGGGAAGACCAAAATTTCTGCATTTTTACCCCAAAGATTCCCCCAGGAAGAAGACTTCACTATGAACCACTCCTTGAAGTGGTTATTTGGCACCAGCTTCAGACCAGCCTTGCAGCCCTGTAGCTGCCACAAGTCTAAGGCCAAATCTACAAAGAACATGCGCCAATCAAAGTGCCACCAAAAGACTCCAGGTGCTTTAAGAAACAAAGAGGGACCGTTAAAAATTCATTACAATGTATGATTTTTAAAAGGACTAAAACTTTAGTTACAATATATACTGTAAATGAAACAATTGGAAAATATATTGATTAAAGAAGTGAAATTTACATTACATTTTAGTCTTAAGGAATTTTTTATAAAATGATGTACCACTGGTATAGGTCACCAGATAAATTGTCTAGAATGGGAAAAAGTACCTCAAATTTAGGTTGGAAAAGTGAACAAACCGACGGGAGATTTTATCATGTTTGGTGGGCATGTAAAAAAATCAGAACATTTTGGACACAAATAGAGACACTAATTCAGAAGATTTTAAAGAGTAAAATACAATTGAAACCAACCATTAATTGGGGGGATTAATGGACAGAAAGCTGGAAAAAAATCATGGAACTTCATTTTTATATATAAAACTTTGGCAAGATTATTATATGCTCAACAATAAAATTCACATCCTGATCACAAAAAACCCACAAATATTCCATATTTGGTCTATCTTCTTCAGACAAGTCTTACTTAAGCATAACCACATAATGGCATCCATTGTCTATTACAAACATACATGCATACACACACACACACACACACACACACACACACACATAATCTATAATTTTTCCGTTACTCTTTTTATAACACATTGTTTATTAGCTGGTGGCTCTTCAATAACAATTTAAAACAGTCTAAAATTTGCTAACATTCTCCCCCATTTTGTTAAACTACATTCATCAACATTCCTACGTGATTAAATAAAAGTCTTATTGTTTATGTCCAACCTCATACTCATGCATTCCTACACGTACATAGATACATAAATATATATCATTAAACTAGAACATTATTATTAGTTACTCTTATTTGTAGATCATTATTTACTAACTAACAATCCTTCAATGATAATGTAAAGCAATCTATCTATTATTAGTCATCAAAGGATAGCAACTTTCATTATCAGCCAGTGTCTTTCCAGTAGCGAGTTGGACTTATCTCTGTTGCCATTTGCGGCCCCAGTCTCTTTTTATTCTTCTTTCCAGGTTTCTTATAAACTTCTTTTTGCACTTTATTGTCCAGTATGTCTCTCAAATAATACCGCTGCCCAGTTTCTGTCTTTACACATTATTTGTCTTTGAGTATCAGACGTATTTCTGGAGAGATTTATCCTCTTACATCCATCTTCAATTCTTCCCCCCCCCCTCTTTTCCTTGAAGACCAAAATGAGGCTCACATTCCTCTAGAGTTTCCTTCTTTTTATTTTCTCTCACATTGGATCCATTAGTAAAGTTCTCTGTTATCATATCTTTATCTTCAACTAAAATGAATATCTCTTTATTTTCAACATTTTCTTCTTTCTCTTTAGTTGTTGGTTTGATGTGATAGACAAAAGTTTATCCAATTTTTTATCAATTCTTCTTCCATATTAGAGGAGAATTCTGGTGTAATGATATTAAGATATATAATGAATCTTTTGATCTAAAATCTATAAAACGAGATTATTCATGAGTAATAATGGTTTTACAAATGCACAAGAGTTAGGTGTAACCAGTCAACATACTTTCCAAAGGATACAATGTAGAATGATGATTTTTTCCTTTTTGTATTTTTCTTTTATTAAAAAACAAATATATTTTTTTCAAAAAAAAAAGAAAGAAAAAAGAAAAAACCCACAAAATCCACATTTACTGTTGACTGGAAAACCCTTATAGACTTTTTGCATGAAACAGAAAAAGAATTAATTTATGACATGTGGTTTTCATGATTAGAAAAAAATGGATAATAGAAAAAAAATAGGACTTATCTTTTTGTAACCGTAGAGTAAAAGATAATTTTGTAACTTTGTAACCATATTGTATTTGCTGCAAAGGAAATCTTGTTTTGAAGGCAAGTGTCTTTTTGCCCTCGTCATTCTCTTCCACAGGATATTTCCTAATGCCTCAACCTATTCTCATCAGTTTTTTCTTTCTTTCTAGGCCTCACCTTCCCTCAGTTGGTCAATATCCTTCAAACACAATACTCCAAGCTGATTGCAATTGCTCGGTGTGGTCTGACCAAGCCAGAATAGAGACTTCGCTTGATTTTGGTAATTCTATAGATGTAGTTGATAATTATGTTGATGCCTTTATTTTGGATTTATCTTTATTTTTTGGATAAATGTTCAGCTTGTGATCCATCAAATCCTAAATGGTCTCCAACATCCTATAATCATGCCTTTCACTTTTTTCAGACACTTTAGCTTAAACCATGCAAAATCATACTTTCAAGCTTGCCTTTCCTTCAATAGAAAGCTGGTTCAAAGATCAAGAATTGAAAATTTTTGTTTAAGTCAACATTTAGAGTTTAACATATGGACATTCTACCATGAGCATATGATCACCTTTTTTTGCAAATGCCCATTACATCTGCAATTTGAAAGATTCCAAAATTTGGGGATTTAATTTAACAAAACATGATATAAAGGGTCATATCAGAAACCCAACTTCCAAAGAGCAAACACTTTGAACAAACAAATAGAGAGCACAAAGAAGTGTTTGGTAGTGAAGGTCAAGCAGGAAGATCATTTTTCCTTTCCTAGTGACAACCATCTCAGTAATCATGATCTGACCCTTTGGAACCCACAAAATTTCAGCACTTCCTAAAGATGCTTATGCCAAGTGGATTCATTAGTTGTCATTCTTTTCCTCCTGCAAAACTCCCTTTTCAGGTCCAGCCAGTTCCTTTCTTCTTTCCCCTAGTCCAGTGATGGCGAACCTATGGCACGGGTGCCACAGGTGGCACACGGAACCATTTCTTAGGGCACGCGAGGCATTGCCCTGTCAGCACTAGCGCGTATGTGTGTACTGGCCAGCTGATTTACGCCTTCTTTTGAGGCCGTTTTTCGCCCTCTGGAGGCTTCAGGGAAGCTCCTGAAGCCTCTGGAGGTGGCAGGGGAAGCTGTTTTCACCCTCCCCAGGCTCCTAGAATGCCTCTGGAGCCTGGGGAGGGCAAAAAAAGTGTGCCAAAAGCAGGGGGTCATGCACATAGCATTATGGGTGTGGCACGCCCACGCATGACCCTCCTGCGCTCCCCCCGCTTTTGGCACGCGAGCCAAAAAAGGTTAGCCATCACTGCCCTAGTCCTTCAACCCTGCTTCCTTGTAAAAAAAAGGTTTCTGATTCCCAGAAGCTTGTTATCTGTTCTTCTCCCAGGCTGCATTGCCAAAGAAAAACAGCTCTTCTAGTTCATATGACAGAATGTCAGACAATTGTTAGCTGTTGCACACCATCATTGATACTATTGTGGGAGCTGATTACAAACTGGCTGGAGAGGCAGAAGATATGAGGCCTTTCTAGATCAGATGAGAAGTCTTCCAAAGAGTTATATGATACCAAGAATGGGGATTTCAACTATCTTACATTTGCTTGGAATCAAATTCTATCAAGAGTTAAAAGTCCAACAAGTTCTAGTCCTCTCTTTTCAACAATTTCATTTGTCATATTGGAAGAAAGAACAAGTGCATTTGCTATCCTTGACCTAATTGTGACCATTTGATTTGAGCAAATTACAGGATCCTCTGCATGTTGGTCTAAGTTGCAATTATTTAGATTTAGTCACTGATACAATAAGTAATAATGGAATGTTTTTCATTTGTTACATCACTGCAAATGAACAAAAAATAAACTGAAATTCATCTGGGAGTTTGATGGCATAAAAATGTAATAATTTTATTATGGTTCATTATACAGTCAGCCAAAAGTTCAGACTGGATTTGGCATTTTTGTCTGCCTATCAAGTTCTTCTCAAGGACCTGGGATACGCAAATATGGATGTCGGATGGTGTTGCACATCCTGCACAGAATGTAAGTGATGGTTCCAAATAAAATTGCCTTTTGCAATTGACTGATGGTGAATTTTTCACTGCTGATGTGTTCAAGCGGTACTCCCGTTTAGTGGTGAGATTCAAAAAAAAAATACTACCGGTTCTGTGTGTGTGGCTTGGTGGGCATGGCAGGGGAAGGATACTGTAAAATCTCCATTCCCTCACGATCAGTTGGGACTCAGGAGGCAGAGAATAGATGGGGGCGGGGGCAGTCAGAGGTGGTATATACTGGTTCTCCAAACTACTCAAAATTTCTGCTTCCGGTTCTCCAGAACTGGTCAGAACCACTGTTCCAGTGGTTTTGGGATTGCACCCTATTACTATTGGTACTTTTTTTTCTTTATTTTGCCAGAGTTATTTGCAGGTCTTTGTATTTTGTTATTTTGTCCAATTCTTTCTCTTAAGAACATAAGAACATAAGAATAGCCTTGCTGGAACAGGCCACAGCCCATCCAGTCCAGCATTCTGTCTCCCACAGTGTCTCCCCATTTGCTTCAGGGTCTTCCCAAGCAGATGACTTCACCTGCTTATAATTCCCTGCAAATGGCATTGAGAGATATCCTGCCTATCTCTCCAACCCAGAGGGTGTCCTTAGGCATCCATAATGATAGCCATTGATACCCTTGTTCTCCATGAACTCATCTAATCCTTTCTTAAAGGTGTCGAGGCTGACAGCTGTCACCACTTCTTCTGGCAGGGAGTTCCATAGACCAGTGATCCTCTGGGTGAAAAAGTACTTCCTCTTATTTGTTTGAGGTCTAGCTATCAAAAGTTTCATGGAATGCGCCCTAGTTCTAGTGTTGTGCAATAGTGAAAACAGTTTTTCCTTTTCTATTTTGTCCACACCGTGCATGATTTGATAGACTTCAATCTGGTCACCTCTCAGGCGCTGTCGTTCTAGAGTGAAGAGGCCTAGCCGTTGCAGCCTCAAATGATAAGGAAGGTGTTCCAGCCCCCTAATCATTCTGGTAGCCCTCCTCTGCACCTTTTCCATTTCCATAATCTCCTTCTGAAGGTCTGGTGACCAGAACTGTACACAATACTCCAGATGGGGCCTCACCATAGATTTATAAAGAGGCAAAATGACACTTCTGACTTATTTTCTATACCCTTCCTAATGATCCCTAGCAATTAGTTTGCTTTTTTCACTGCTGTGGCACACTGGGTTGACACCTTCATTGAGCTGTCCACCAGGACACCAAGGTCCCTTTCCTGGTTAGTTGCAAGGAGTTCAGACCCCATCAGTTTATAGATGTAGTTGGTTTTTTTTGCCCCAACGTGCATCACTCTGCACTTACTAATGTTGAAGCTCATTTGCCACTGGTTTGCCCACTCCCCCAGTGTCAAGAGATCCCTCTGGAGCTCCTCACACTCTCTCTCAGTTTTTACTACCCTGTATAATTTAGTGTCGTCGGCGAATTTGGCTACCTTGCTGTTTACTCCTACTTCTAGATCATTTATGAAAAGGTTGAAGAGCAGGAGTCACAGTACTGAACCTTGGGGGACCCCACTCTTTTTAAGTGTCCATTTAATGCTACTCTCTGTTTCCTGTCCCTTAGCCAGTTGCTAATCCAGGACAAAGCCTGTCCCTTTATTCCATGACTGGCAAGTTTATTTAAGAGCCTTTGGTGCGGGACCTTGTCAAAGGCCTTCTGAAAGTCCAGATAAACAATGTCAACTGGATCTCCCTTGTCCACGTGCTTGTTGACATGCTCAAAAAATTCCAGCAGATTAGTGAGGAATGATTTGCCCTTGCAAAAGCCATGTTGACTCTCCTTCAGCAGTGCCTTCTCTTCTACATGCCTATTAATTTTATCCTTTAAGATGGTTTCCATCACTTTACCAAGGACACTTGTCAAGCTGACCGGTCAGTAATTTCCTGGATCACCTCTGGATCCTTTTTTGAAGATAGGTGTTATATTCGCTACCTTCCAGTCATCCGGCACAAGGCCTGATTTGAGGGAAAGATTATATATTTTGGCAAGGACATCAGCAATTTCATCTTTAAGTTCCTTGAGAACTTGTGGATGGATGCCATCTGGTCCTGGTGATTTGTTAGTGTTTAGTTTAACAAGACATGCAAGGACCTTCTCCCTGGTTATTTCTATCTGGGTTAATTCCTCAGTTTCCCTCCCTACAAAGATAGGTTCTGTTTTGGGCATGTGATCTCTGTCTTCTTCAGTGAATACTGAAGCAAAGAATACATTGAGTCTCGCTGCAATCTCTGTTTCCTCCTTAATAATCCCTTGCCTTCCATTGTCATCTAATGGTCCAATGGCCTTCCCAGTTGGGTTCTTACCTCTAATGTACTTAAAGAAGTCCTTTTTATTTCTTTGAGTGTTTTTAGCTAAACGCTCCTCAAAGTCTTGCTTTGCTTTCCTGATTATTGCCTTGCATTTGTTCTGCCAGAATTTATGTTTCTGCCTGTTGTCCTCATTTGGAGAAGCCTTCCATCTTTTAAATGAGCTTTTCTTGCTTTTGATCACTTCCCGAACAGCTCCTGTAAGCCACATCGGAGTCCTCTTGAACCTGGCGGTGCCCTTTTTCCTTTTAGGTATACATTCCAATTGGGCCTCTGTTATTGTTTTTGTGAGCAGCCTCCATGCCTCATGGAGTGTTTGGACTTTCTCAATTCTCCCTTTCAGCTTCTTTTTTACTAGTTTCCTCATCTTCGGGAAATTTCCTTTATGAAAATTTAAGGTCTTTGTGTTAGATTTTATCGGTGATTTTCAGTCTATGATTAAGTTAAAAATAATTGTGTTGTGGTCACTGTTCCCTATTGGATCAGTCACATTTACATTTTGCACCAGATCCTGTATATTGCTCAGAACCAAGTCAAGGATTCTTGTACCTCTAGTTGGGTCTTTAACCATCTGTTCCAGGGAACAATCATTTAGCATATCTAGGAACTTTATCTCTTTGTCATGTGCTGAACAACAGTTCACCCAGTCTATGTGAGGGTAATTGAAATCCCCCATTATAACCAGGCTTCCCTTTTTTGATGCCTCCTTTACAACATTCTCCAACTGCCAGTCTCTCTCAGGGGCTTGGGTCAGAGGCCGATAACATATGCCTACTGTTAGATCAATCTTTTGGCCTGATAGTCTTACCCACAGAGTTTCTAGTGGTGACTCTTAATCACCTCGATATGCCAATTTGTATGACTTTATCTCTTCTTTGACATACAAGGCTACACCACCTCCCGTTTGCCCCTTCCTGTCCTTCCTATACAGTGTAGACTGTATCCCATTGGTTATCATCCGTCCACCAGGTTTCAGTGATACCAATAATATCAATATTTTTGTCTATTGCAAAGTATTCCAGCTCCCCTATTTTGTTCCGGAGGCTTCTGGCATTTGCATACAGGCATTTATATATACTTTTCTGATGCAGTCTTTTGAGTGCAGTTGCATCCTTAGACTCCTTCTTGCATCCTTCTGCTAGAGTGCTGGTGACTGGCTCCTCGCTCTGCTCAGTAATTATTGCATCCTCCTCACTACTCAAGTAAACACTTTCCCGAACCAGATGCTGCCCAGCTCCTGTCGGCTTTCCCCCAGTTATCAGTTTAAAAGTTGTTCTGCAGCCTTTTTGATGTTGAGTGCCGGCAATCTTGTCCCATCATGGTTCAAGTGCAACCCATCCCCCCTGAACAGGTTTGGCTTGTCCCAAAATGTTCTCCAGTTCCTGACAAATCTGAAGCCCTCCTCCTGACACCATCGCCTCATCCACACGTTGAGGCTTCGGAGTTCTGCCTGCCTGGTGGGTCCTGCACGAGGAACAGGCAGCACTTCTGAAAATGCTACCTTGGAAGTCCGGGACTTCAATCTTCCTCCTAGCAACCTGAATTTGGCTTCCAGGACTGATTGCTTTGCCTTCCCAACATCATTGGTATCAACGTGTACCACGACCACTGGCTCCTTCCCAGTTCTCTTCTATTCTGCTTTCTACAAGTACTACCATATGCACTATCCAGACTTTGCTTGTCTTTGTTATAACAATTGTTAAATCTGGGGTGTTGTAAGGCAGGTCCCTTTCTGTTTGTATTCTAAAGTCCTAGAACACTTTAGCTTCCTCGTTTCCTATCATTTTATCTATTCTGTGGTTTTTGCTTGCAAGCAAATGTTATTTCATATCTCACAATGTTTAAGAGCAATTTTCAGGGAGACTAGATACCACACTCCAGCTCTAAGACCTGCAAATGGAAATGGAATAACTGAATTCACTCATTCAGTCAGAAGTGATTCTGAGTGGACAAACTAAAGCAAAATTATAATAAAACATGAACAAAAATCTTTTTGCAGAAGAAATGCAAAATCTTTTTACATTGCAGAAATTTACACAGGTTTTCTTTGTTGATGGTCTTGCTCTATATTTTTCCTATGAGGGGCAACATAGCTTTTGCCAGTACTGCTGGCTGAACACTTTATATTTTTTCTTATTTTAGTAGAATTTGAAAACACCGTGTGTGGGCCAGCGTGTAATAACACACTATATCTCCTTTTTCAGTTTTCGGTTTGGATTCCCAAGGGTCCATCCCTTGACTTTCTTGTTGATTAGCTGTCTGGCTCTTCCCATCCTGTTCAACTGCATGCCTGCTTACAGCTATTGCATTTCTTGCATCAAACGCACCATTATCCACGTCCACTTCTTAAAGGGTCATTTTGGGGTTGCAGAGTAATTCAATATGCATATGGGAATTCTCCCTTGAACTCAACTGGTTGTTCAATGTCAAACTTAGACTGAACTGTAGCATCTGGTTGCATTTCAACAGATGGTAACTGATCCTGTTTCCTGAGGATGTATTCAAAAGTTTTTGTGGTGATTTAAAGAAGAATGCGCACAGAAATGCTGTGTAAATTGTGTACTCTTAATAAAGTATGATTAACTGTTCATCTTTCATTTAGGATCATCAACTTTTTTTCCATTACACATAAATGCATCTTAAAACCCAAAGACATGGAATCACATTTCTGGAGCAGATTAGCTACAGAGCAAAAATGATCAAAGTCTGCCTTTTTCTTTGTTGCCATCTGGTTTGGTTATGTTACCAAGATGATATGCAATCCTCTGTCCTTGTAAAAGCATCAGAAGTAGGAGACAAAACTGGTTGCTCAGCATGGCAATTGGATTGCTACTGAATGACTCTTTGCCTGGGAACTGGTTTATCTCGAAAGGGCCGGAAGATACAGGGACACCCAACCTAAAGGGGCAATGAGCTGCCACCTCCAGATTATCCACCAAACAAAACCAAATGACCCTGCAATTCTCTGTAAGAGAACCAAAGGCCAGTTTTTTCAAAAACCATTATAAAAAAAACAGTTGTGAGAAACCTCCTTGGTTATTAGTCACTTTATAATACTGTTTAGTGGCATTTTCAGTGTGACAGCTTGAAAACACTCAAGGAAGACAATTTAGTTGCTTCCAACTATGCTCTGCATGGGGTTGCCCTTAAAAAACACCCAGAAGCTCCAATTGGTTCCGAATGCAGTGACCCACCTGGTTTTGTGCAGACTCAGCTGCCCACATATATCGCCTCTATTGCAGGGGTTGCATTGGCTGCTGAATTGCTTCTGGGTGCAATTCAAGGTGCTGGTGGTCACCTTTAAAGCCCCACATGGCTTGGAACCAGGTTACCTGAAGGATCACATCTTCCTGGTTACATTCACCTAACTAATAGCAAGGAGGTGGGGAATGCTGTGTGTTCCATTTCCCAATGAAGTACAACTGGTGGGACCCAGAAGAGGAGCCTTTGGAGTATCATCCCCACAGAGATTAGACTGCCCCCCCCCACACACACACGATGTCAGCCTCCGCTTCGCTGCTTTCTTTGGCTGCCATTGAAACGGGGGGGAGGGGCTATGCTATTTGGGAATGGGACTGTAACAGTGCAGGAGGGAGATTTGCAGAAAGGAGTAAATTCTCGCCATCTATTTCGCATACCAGTGGCTGGGGCTGTGCGGCGGTCAAGGTCAGTGGTCTTGCATGCCATCCTGATGATGCTCCTGAAGATTTATTATTTATTTATTTATTTGGATTTATTGACCACCCCCTCTCTCCGAAGATAGATGCAACCCACATGACACCTGAGGGGTTTGCGCAGTGGACAATGGGGTGGGGGTTATTGGGAAATGGGGGATGGACATATATTGATATGTATGCTTTTGCGCCTAAATGCTTCAGACCTTGCTTAGCATCTATGCTATTCATTTCATAACCAGTAAAAGTACTCTTAATTCCTTCCAAATGGAGTTGAGTGGATTCTTTCTTGGTTATTGTTAGAAGCAGACCTGACACACACTTTGATACACTTTTACGAGGACTTGAAGACCTGGTTTTTCCAATCACCCTGGGGAACCCAGAGCAGGCTGGAGCTCATCAAGTGGCTTGTTTGAGTGCTTATTTTTGCCGTGGGGGAGGTGGGGGTATTGTTTTTACTCTTTTTGTATTGGGATTTTTATTGTTTGTAAGTATTTATTATTTATTTATTATTTATTTTATTCAATTTATATCCCGCCCTTCTCCAAAAAGGACCCAGGGCGGCGCACAGGAATTTAAAACAATATACAAAATAATACAAAACATATAATTTAAAATCTATTAAATAACGAAACCTGTGCTAAAACCAATTAAAATCCCCCAATTAAAACTATCTAAAATTAGTCGCAGCAGAGGCTATGCAAGGCTGGCTTGATGGAATAAGTGTGTTTTTAAACACTGGCGGAAGAGGCGGAGTTCGGTGATGGTGCGGAGTTCAGGGGGTAGGTCGTTCCACAGGGTAGGGCCCGCCACACAGAAGGCCCTTCCCCTGCGTGTCGCCAGCCGGCATTGTCCGGCCGACGGCACCCTGAGAAGGCCCTCTCTGTGGGAGCGTATCGGTCTAAGGCAGGGGTCTGCAAAGTCGGCTCTTTTAAGACTGGTGGACTTCAACTCCCAGAGTTGAAGTCCACCAGTCTGAAAAGAGCCGACTTTGCAGACCCCTGGTCTAAGGGATGTATGGGGCAGAAGACGATCTCGCATATAACTAGGTCCCGAGCCATGGAGCGCTTTAAAGATGGTCGTCAGGACCTTGAAGCGCACCCGAAAGACCACAGGAAGCCAGTGCAGCTCGCGCAGGATCGGTGTTATGTGGGAGCATTTAGGGGCTCCCGTAATCACCCGCGCGGCTGCGTTCTGCACTAACTGTAGCTTTCGAGTGCACCTCAAGGGAAGCCCCATGTAGAGAGCATTGCAGTAGTCCAGTCGGGATGTCACGAGGGCTTGAGTGACTGTGCGAAGGGCAGCCCGGTCCAGTAAGGGGCGCAATTGGCGCATCAGGCGTACCTGATGAAACGCCCCCCTGGCCATGGCCGCCACATGGTCCTCCATGGACAGCCGGGAATCCAGGAGGACACCCAAATTGCACGCCCTCTCCACGGGGGCCGGTGTTTCGCCCCCAATGGCCAGAGTTGGAGTAATCTGGCTGAACCGGGGTGCCGGAAACCACAGCAACTCAGTCTTGGACGGGTTGAGCTTGAGTTTGTTACTACCCATCCAGATCCGTACGGCTTCCAAACACCGGGACATCACCTCAATGGCATCGTTGGGGTGGTCTGGGGTGGAGATGTACAACTGAGTGTCATCAGCGTACAGATGGTATCCCACCCCAAAATCACGGATGATCTCACCCAGCTGCTTCATATATGTGTTGAATAGGAGGGGCGAGAGGACCGACCCCTGAGGTACCCCACATACGAGGGCCCCCGAGGCCGACCTTTGCCCCCCTGCCAACACATATTGCGACCGACCAGAGAGGTAGGACGAGAACCACCGCAGAACGGTGCCTCCCAGCCCCAACCCCCCCAGTCAGTGCAATAGGATACCATGGTCGATGGTATCAAAAGCCGCTGAGAGGTCTAACAGGACTAGGATAGAGGAATATCCTCTATCCCGCGCCCTCCAGAGATCATCCACCAACGCGACCAATGCCGTCTCGGTGCTGTTACCGGGTCGGAAGCCGGACTGGCATGGGTCTAGATAATCAACTTCCTCCAGGTGTCGCGGAAACTGTTGGGCCACCACACTCTCAACAACCTTCGCTAGAAAGTGAAGGTTGGAGACGGGACGAAAGTTCTCTAATAATGCTGGGTCCAGGGATGGCTTCTTGAGGAGGGGCCTTACCACCGCCTCTTTCAAGACGGCAGGCAGGGATCCCTCACTCAAAGATGCGTTGACAATGCCCTGGAGCCAGCCTCGTGTCGTCTCCCAGGATGCCAGTACAAGCCAGGAGGGACACGGGTCCAATAAACATGTGGTGGCCTTAAGTCTCTTTGACAACCTGTCCATATCCTCGGTAGTGACAAAGTCAAACTCCTCCCAGAATGGAGCCTCAAGACCAACCTCGGACAACCTCGCTGGACCATTCTCGATGGAGGGTAACTCATTCCGAATCCGAGTGATTTTGTCCTGCAGATAAATCCCAAATTCCTCTGCTCGTCCCTGCAGAGGGGCTTCCCGCGGCCTCTGGTGAAGGAGGGAGTGGGTCACCCCAAACAGGGCGGCAGGGCGGTTATCTGCGGATGCAATAAGAGTGGCACAATACTCACGTTTGGCCACTCTTATCGCCACTAAGTAAGTCCTAATATGGATTCTCACTAGTGTTCGGTCGGCTTCGGAGCGAGAGGATCTCCATCTGCTCTCTAGGCGTCTCTTGTGGCGTTTCATCTCCCTCAGCTCCTCGGTAAACCAAGGAGCCTGGGTGACTCGTCGCCGCAAGAGAGGCCGCAAGGGTGCGACTCGGTCCAAGGCCCCCGTGGCCGCACTTAACCATGCAGCCACCAGGTCCTCAGTCGAGTCACGGGGCAAGTCCACAGGTATTGGCCCAAGCTCCCTCTGTAACCCTACTGGGTCCATCAGGAGCCTGGGCCGGAACCATATAGGAGTAGTTGGCTCCGCCTCCCCGCGGTGAGGTGCGGCGATTGGAATGTCCAGCCGAAGGAGAGCATGATCTGTCCATGACAGGGGTGTGATGGCTAAATCCCCTATTCCCAGATCATGACTCCACTGTCCCGAGACGAAGATTAGATCCAGGGTGTGTCCACCCCCATGCGTAGGGCCTAAAACCACCTGGGTCAGGTCCATGGCTGTCATGGAAGCCATGAACTCCCGAGCTACACCAGAGGTTTCGCCCGCCGACGGCAGGTTGAAGTCCCCCATGACCAAAAGTCAACTAGAGTCACTGAAAGTGAGCCGGCAGCCTTATAAATTCTCTAAATAAATAAATAATCCAGACTGGACCATGTCTGTGAATGACAAATGGAAACCTACCATTATCTCCATGTCTTTGGAAGCCCCACTTCAATGCAGCACAATGTAGAACAGCCTGCAGCTTCAGGCAGGAATTTATCCTAGGTGGGGATTTTCCCTTCCAGGATACACAGCCATAGTTCTGCAAGATGTTTTGCCAACTGAGCACATGCTCACTTCTAGACAGGTGCTGCTCCCGGATCCTCCAGCCTGCTTCTGCAAGTAATTGTCTTTTCACCTGGTCACCCCTATATTTATATATTTTTTGGCAGTTTCAATATTTTTTTTAACTGGGCCAGAGTGGAAATCTGTCACTCTACTAGAAGCTTATGCATGAAAACACATTAATACTATGATAGTATTTACTAGCTCAGAGCTCATTTCTTTGTTATCATGGGGAACAATTACTGACATCCATATACTGTATATTGCTTAACTTTGATTTTTTGCTCACACAGAATTGAAGTGAATTGAACTCTTCTTCCTGCAGTCTGCCTGCAGGCCTCCCAAAAGGTCCCAGATCCTTCCAGGGACCTTTCTTGCTTCTGGTGTTTGGGAAACATCTTCAGAATCAGAATAGAGCTGGAAGGGACCTTGAAGGTCTTGTAGTCCAGCCCCCTCCTGAAGCAGGAGATCATATACCACTTCAGACAAGTGTCTGTCTTCTTTAAAACCTCCAGTGATGAACCCCTCACAATTTCTGAAGTCAAGTTGTTCCACTGGTTAATTGTCCTCACTGTTAGGAAATTTCAACTTAATTTCAGGTTGCTACTCTCCTTGATTAGCTTATAGCCATTGTTTCTTGTCCTGCCTTTTGGTGCTTTGGAAAATAAATTAACCCCCTCCTCTTTGTTGCAGCCACTCAAATACTGGAATACTGCAATCATATCACCCTGTGTCCTTCATATCTCTAGACTAGCCAAACCCAAATCCTGCAACTGCTTTTCATATGTGTTAGTTTCCAGGACTTTAATCATCTTAGTTGATCTTCTTTGCACTTTTTCCAAAGTCTCCACATCTTTTTTTGTAATGTGTTGACTAAACCTGGTGTGGCCTTACTAAGGCTTTATAAATAGTACTATAATAGTAATACTTCATGTGATTTTGATTCTATGCTTCTGTTTATACAACCAAGGATTGGTGCTGCTGCATATTGTTGACTCGTGTTTAAGTGGACATCCTGTAGGAAGTATACCCCAAAAGGACAGTGCCAGAAACCTCAGAAAACAGTGCCAAAAGACTCAAGCCAGCCATTCTCCCTTTAATAAAACCCCAAGCAAAAGCACTTAATTACTTGACTTGACTTGACTTAACTACTGCCGATATACCCTGATGTGAAACTGCCATATGGAGGAAGAGAGGAGCATGGAGATAAGCTGTATTTTATAACCTTTTTCCTGGCACCTAATCACCCTGCAATATTCTCATCTTTTGGGAATGAAGTAAGGAGGTAGGGCCATGTGAATTGTATCACTTGGGTGAAAGCAGAAGAAGACCATGGGAATGGATCCTTATCTGGCTCTCAGGATGGCCATTACAATAAACATCTTCACACCTGTGGATTCGCTGAAATCAACATTCGAACTGGAGGGATGGATTCTAGAGTGTTATTTCTAACTGTGCAGTTTGAGATAGAATTTAGAGTCTGCTTCACCTGTTCTGCTATCACTTCTTCTCAATAAAATCAGAGCAAAGAGGGGTGGTTTGAAAGAAGATCTCTTTTCCCCTGGGGAGAATCTGCCATATTTGCTATTGAGCCCCTACAAATAACTATAGATAATCACAAAGAGACACTGACATTTGTGGTGGCACCCAGCATGGAATGGCCATTAGTATTGGGGTTAGCCTGGCTGAGAAAATGAAATCCCCAAATTAACTGGAAACAGGGGTTGATCAGATTTTAGCTGTGGGTAACTGTTGCTGATGACAAAAAGGAAGACCAGAAGTGGGAGGGCTGACCGCAAACCTTTGATGCTCAGTTGGGGAATGCTAGAGATATCTCAAATGAGACCTAGCTGAGGTTTTCAGTGAAAAGGCATCTGATGAACTCCCCCATCCCCTGTGCTGCTGACTTCAAAATCAAAATCCTGCCAGGGGCAAAGCTTCCCAAACCAAAGATGTATTGCATGTCCCCTAGAGAACTGACAGAATAAGAGTTTTCATTGACAAAAAACTGAAGAGAAGTTTCATTGAACCAGCATGCCTGAAAATTGCAACCCCAGCACTTTTCATAGAAAAAAAAGATGGTTGTATGTGTAGATTACAGGAATCCAAATACAATAAGCATACAAAACATGTATCCCCTCTTCCTTATGAAGGACATATTGACACACCCCTCACAGGGAAAAATCTTTTCAATGTTAGCCCTGAGAGAGGCATAGTATTGAAGGGAGGAGGGTGAGTGGAAAATGGCATTTAGCACCACCACTGGGCTGCTACCAGTTTAAAGTACTTTTGTACTACAAGAAGCCCCAGCCGATTCATGCAACTAATAAATGAAGTGCTCCATGAACATTTATATAAAGGGGTCATGGTTTATCTGGATGACATTTTAATCTATACCAGTGGTGTCCAAACTTTTTTCAAAGAAGGCCAGATTGGATGAAGTGAACATGGTGGAGGGCCGAACATTTTTCCGAACATTCTTTGAACCATTACAATTAAATGCAAATAAATTATTTTATGCCAAGTTAATTGCAAATGACATACTTTTCATTTCATAACATTAAGATCAACTGACAGTTGAGTTTTCACAATGTATTGAAAATAAATTTTAAAAAAACTTACCTACCTCTTTCTCTCTTTCTCTTTCTTCCTCTCTCTCCCTCCATTTCTCTCGCTCTTTCTTTCTTTCTCTCTCTCTCTTTTTCTCTTTCGTTCTGTCTCTCTTTCTCTCTCTTTCTTCCTCTCTCTCTCTCTCCATTTCTCTCTCTTTCTCTCTTTCTTTCTCTCTCTCTCTTTTTCTTTCTTTCTGTCTCCCTTTCTCTCTCACTCTCTCTCTCTTTCTTCCTCTCTCTCCATTTCTCTCTTTCTCTCTTTCTTTCTCTCTCTCTCTCTTTCTCTTTCTTTCTGTCTCTTTCTTTCTTTCTCTCTCTCTCGCTCTTTCTTTCCTTCCCTTTTCTCTCTCTTTCTCTCTTTTTCTCTTTCTCTTTCTCTCTTTCTCTCTGTCACTCTGTGTGTGTGTGTGTGTGTCTGTCTGTCTGTCTCTCACTCACTTAATCAGTCTCTATCTATCTGTCTCTCCCTCCCTCTCTCTGTCTCTCCCTGTCTCTGTGTGTGTCACTCTCTCTGATTCTCTCCCTCCCTCCCTCTCTCTGTATGTCTGTCTCTCCCTCTTTCCCCGTCTGTCTCCGATTCAATCCGATTTCGATTCATTCCCTATCTGTGTCTCTCTCCGTCTCTCTCCCTCCCTCTCTTTCTCTCTGTCTCTGTCTTTCCCTCCCTCCCCTTCTGTCTCTCTCTGTGTCTGTCAGTCACTCCCTCGCCACTCGCAGCGGGCGAGGGAGCAGGCGGGGTGAGCACCCAAGGCTACCATCATCTTAAGCACCACCGAGGCTGTCGCCCGGCAGGGGCGTCAGGCAGGGAAGCCGGTCACGTCTCCATCGCGGCTCCCTCCGGCAGGCACCACGGCTTATGTTCTGAGGCCGTGCATCCGTCTTCCCTGCCTGACGCCCCTGCCGGGCGACCTTGTGCGGCGGGAGCCGCACGTTCTGGGGCTGCGTGGCTGGGAGGGAGGTGAACGCGCCAAGCGGACGTTCTGGGGCTGCGCATTCACCTCCCTCCCAGCTTCGCAGCCCCAGAACGTGCAGCAATGGAGGCGCGACCGGCTTCCCTGCCTGACGCCCCTGCCGGGCGACATCCTCGGTAGTGCTTAAGATGACGGTAGCCTTGGGTGCTCACCCCGCCTGCTCCCTCGCCCGCTGCGGGAGGAGGCGTCCGTAACCTCCGTCCACCTCCCTCCCAGCCACACAGCCCCAGAGACAGAGGGAGGAAGGGAGGGCCACATTTACACCGAGCAGTGAGGGCTGTTGGAGGGCCGTATTAAACGGACCCCCGGGCCGCAAATGGCCCGCGGGCTGGACTTTGGACATGCCTGCTCTATGGCAAGCTTTCTAAACGCAAATTCGGGCAGGCACTGCAGTGGTGCCCAGGAACATTCCCTGCCCGCCCACCTCGCTTGCTCACTACCGGCGGCCAGTTTCCTCCCTCCCCCCGCAGAGCCCCTTCAGCCCCTGGGAAGCAGACGAGTGGACGGCATGCTGGCTGGGGAGGCTACAGGTGCCTTTTTGGCCGTGGGGCAGCCGGAGCGCGTCCCTGAAGCCCAAGGAATCCCGCCATTGATGAGGGTGGAGGAAGAGCCGCACTCAAGGGGCCAAAGAGCTGCTTGTGGCTCACGAGCCACGGTTTGCCGACCACTGATTTAAGAGCCGCCCTGGGTCCTTCATGGAGAAGGGCGGGATATAAATTCGGGGGGGGGGGGAAGAGAAATCAACAACCTAAATAATGAAGATGTACAAATGAATTGGAATAAATTTAAAAATGCAATAGTAGAGGTAACAAACTCAGAACAAAGAGAGAGGTACCACAAGAAACAACAGTGGATAATGGATGAAATTCTTCATCTCATGGATGAACGACGTTCTTATAAAAATAAAAATAAAGAAAAATGCAGAGGAGGAGCCAGCATTGTGACAATATGGCGGGCGATCTCGATGCTCTGAGATCACCGTTGATTCTTTTTCTGCAGGATGGTCCAATTGGATCTAAAACCATCCTGTAGGGACGGTCAACAGGAAGACAAAGCCTTGCTGATCTCAGGGACATCACAAAGTTCCTGATCGATCCAAGGGAAGTGCTTCTACCTCACGGTAAACAGACAGCCTCTAGGCTGGCGAAGTTGCTGACAGCTCCAGAAGGAAGTGAAAAGAGAAAGTGGTTTCAGCTGCTGAGACCTTTACCAATTTTAAAAGAGATTGCCTATAAAAAAACTTAAGTCAAGTTAAAATTTTAAGAACAGAAGAAATAAGCAGTGAAATTAAGATCTGGAGGACCCTGGTCAGTGTGTTATCACAATTTTGTAAATGTTATTTTTATAAATGGAACCTATGCAAAACTTTTTAAAAGGAACAGATTAAGTTTTCTTCTTCTATATGTTTTACTACTATACTTAGAACACATGGACTAAGCCTTTTCTTTTTCATTACTACGTGTGATCTTTAACTTTTTCTTTTTTCTTTTACCCAAGAATCTGACTCTTTCTAACTTGAAACAATTAAGATACAAAAAGAAACAAAGAAATTGTAATAATTGTAACAACAGAGGGAAAGATGGTGCTGCTACTCGATAGCTGAAGTGTGTGTATTGAAAACAAAACACTTTTACTTTCATTACTGATTATGCTGGTTTGGAACTTCAAAGACCCACAGCTTGTTTAAAAAGTGAATTGTTTTTTACAGATGTTCTTTTGAAGCTTATTTTCAACCAGAGATTTTGTGAACTTATGTGTCAACTTGTTAAAAACCTCTTTAAGCCAAAATAGCAGCTTTCCTTCTTAACAGATGGAGACAATGGCTTATTCTGAACAACAGAAACTGTTAGTTTGAAAGAGATAATGTTTGCAATACAGGAATTTTCTAATTCACTTGAGAAAAAATTAGGTTATCTAATTGGAAAATATGATGAAAAGGACAGAGATACAGATCAAATGGAAAAAGCAGAGGTTATAGAGTCCCAAGCACCAAAGAGAAAAATAACTACAAAGAAATTTAACCTGCTGGAGTTTTTTTGATGAATGGTTTATGTCTGGCAATAGAAAAAGTGGAACATGGAAAGAGGAGTCAGAACTCCACCTCAGATGGCAAGACACAGAAGAAGAAACAACAAAAGAACTTATGGTATCAAAGAAAGAAACTTTATTAGTAACATCATCGATAACGACTCTGGTAATTAAAGATAAACTGATTAAGGAAGAAGATGAAGGGCATCGAAATGACATTTGAAACTTCAGCTCCCAGAATTCTCCAGCCTGCTTTGCTTTTGCTTTGCTGGCTGGAGAATTCTGGGAGCTGAAGTCCTCCAGACTTAAAAGTTGCAAAGGTTGAGGGATCCCTGTTCTACAGGATGTAATGAAGGATGGGGTGGTTTTTTTTGTATTTCTGTTTAATTAAAAATAAAAATAATTTTTTTTCTTTAAAAAAAAAGATATCCTGAACATAGAAACACACCATCTATTTCCCCAGGGACTCTCCTCCCTGCTAGAGGAGCCCCGGGGAGTCTACTCGCTGGCGGCCGAGGCTGGGAGATCCACTTCGGAGCCCGCCAGGCGCCTCACAACCATCGACGATCCCGAGAGACGCCATTCTCAGGCGACAACAGAGCGGGGTGTGCAGGGGCGCCCTGTTTCCGGTTACGTCACTTCCGTCGCTCTTCTTTTCGTCTGTGCCAAGATGGCGGACGCCAGCGAGGTAGAGTCGTTGCTCCGCCGGCGGCGAGGTCCGGGGAGCGGCCGTGGACCGGGGCAGGACAGCAGGGCGGCGGGTAGGCGTTTGCTGACTCGAGGAAGCGGGGCTGGTGCACGGCCTGAGGGGCTTGGCCGTCTCCTGCGGGGCCTCTACCCTGCTCTGCTCTGCCTTGGGGTGGGGGGGGGCAGGGAGGCTCTCGGGGTGCCTCGCGTGGGCTGCGTCTGCTTGCACGGGGGGAGGGGGCGGCGGCGGCGGCCCTTCCCATTCGGGGCACTGACAAACACTCCCGGGGGTCAGAGTTCAAGAAGCCACTGTTCGGGAGCAGGCGGCCTGCAGGCGTCTTCGGCCATAGGCCGGGCATCCCCTCCCCGTCGTGGTCGACCGAGGACGGCTGGACGTAGCAGCTTCCTTAGGGAACCGGGCCCTACGTCTCGGAAGGCTTTGCAGCCGACGAGAAGCCCTTGGAAGCGAGCCTAGGAGGCCCCTGGCAGCTCCAGAGGCAGCCGATTCCAACCTCTCTCCCCTTCAGGCCCCTGCGGTAGTCAAGCCGCGAAGCGCGTTGCTCATCCAATGGTGAGGTTGCTTGGCAGGGCTGACTGTCTGAAGGTCCCCAGGAAAGGGCAGGCTCCCCATATCCTTCTGTACTTCGCTAACTCCTTTTAGCTGAATTTGATATCAGAGTAACAATTGTATTCGTTTGTTTATTCAATGTGTAAGGACTGCCCATTTCCCAGTAACTCTGTGCAGTTTACAAATATGGAAAAAAAAATAAAAGAGCAGCTAACACTTAATAAAAAGGAGTGGGGATGGCAAAGATAATCCAGACAGAAACAAGGGGAAAAGTAGGGGAATTGAAGAAACCCAAAACATGCCAACCCAGTCAGATTGATCACCTGGGACAGTGTGTGTGTGTGTGTTACATTTTTTGAGCTGATCAATAAATAAATCATAAAACTAACACACATATTAAAAATATTACACAACAGAACTCATGGCTTTCTGTCTAGATGGTCTCTGGTGATGAGCCGAAAGGCAGAAAAGGAAACAGTATGCTTCCTCCCTTAATTGGGGCCCTAACAGGGTGTTGTGGAACAATGATAGATAGGTAGATAGATAGATAGATAGATAGATAGATAGATAGATAGATAGATAGATAGATAGATAGATAGATGATAGATAGATAGATAGATAGATAGATAGATAGATAGATAAACAAACAGTACAATATTGGTTTGGTTTCATTATGGCTGAACAATACATTAGGTTGAATTCAGGTAAATTGTTTCTGTTTTCCTTAGGCAAGAAAAACCAAGTGCAGAGTTATAGCATCGGTGGTACTTGGCTATATAGCAGTAATTGCTAGACAGATCTAGGAGTCCTAGTGGACAATCACTTAAATATGAGCCAGCAGTGTGCTGCAGTCGCTAAAAAGGCCTATGCAGTCCTAGGCTGCATTAACAGGGATAGCATCAATACCATAAGAAGTGTTAATATCGCTTTTTAAGACTTATCGCCTTGTTAAGACCAAACTTGAAATATTGTATCCAGGTTTGGTTGACAAAATAGGAAAAAGATATATCCAGAAAGTGTGCAGATACGAGCAACAAAGACGATTAGGGAACTGGAGGCTAAAATATATGGAGAGGGTCAGCCTATTTTCCAAAGCATTTGAAGATAAGAAAAGAAGCAATGAGTGAAAACTAATCAAGCAGAGAACCAACCAATTGAAATAAAGAGAAATTTCCTGACAAGACAATTAATTAGTGGAACAGCTTACATTTAGATGTTGTGGGTGTGCCATCAGTGGAGATTTTTGATATTGGACAGCCATTTGTCTGAAATGGTATAGTGTGTCTTGTTGAGGAGGGGCTTAGACTAGAAGACCTCCAAGGTCCCTTCCTATTATTCTGTTATTGAGATAAAATATCTCAGGAATTTTACCACCAGTATATGTAATTTTATATGCACTGCTTGAATGTAGATTAAATGTAAGATAGCTGTTTTCATAGCTTGAATTGGCTCTCAGCTTTTATGCAGACAGATACGCTGCTTTAATATTTAGTAAGGTCTAAGAGGATTGAGTAGTTTAGTTTATTTATATTTAGTTTATTTATATTTATATCCCGCCCTTCTCCACAGAGGACCTAGGGCGGCGCACAGGAAATTTTAAAATATACAAAAGTACAAAATAAATACATAATTTAAAATATATATTAAATTATCCCGATCCTATGCTAAAAACCAAATTGTTAAAATACCCAATTTAAAACTTTCTAAAAGTCCCCGTGGGAGGTTAGGCTAGGCCGGCTTGTTGGAAAAGGTATGTCTTTAGACATTGGCGGAAGAGGCGGAGTTCGGTGATGGTGCGTAATTCAGGGGGTAGGTCGTTCCAAAGGGCAGGGCCCGCCACAGAGAAGGCTCTTCCCCTGGGTGTCGCCAGTCGGCATTGTCCTGCCGACGGCACCCTGAGAAGGCCCTCTCTGTGGGAGCGTATCTGTCTAAGGGATGTAGGATTTCTTTCACACTGCATTGTATCACAGAAACTAACTGGAGGAATGGAACTATAAATTGAAAATAGTTTACTGGCATTGTTTGCCATTTTATTTTGACAAGTTAGTTGGTTAGAAAAAGGTTGTTGGATGGGCTTTGGAAGTGGTTTCTTTTTGAAGTTTTATCCTTTTTCTTCAGACAAGGTTTTACTGATTCTTAGTACAGTCACGCTTCAACTTCTGGAATCCTGCTGTGTGCTCACAGGATATGCATTCTAACAGACACAAGAAAGTCGAATGTGTTCAGGTTTAGTAAATTGTAACTAAGAATGAAATGACAAAGTGTTTTGTTTTATTTATTAACGTTAGACTTCAGCTACTACATTTTACAGAATAACAGTGGTTTTATTTTTACAGTTCCAGGTACAAGCATGGAGAAAAAGGATAAGCCTCTCCCTAGGCTTAACATTCATTCTGCATTTTGGATATTATCATCGATAGCTATTACATATTATGTTGAATTTTTTAAAGCTGTTAAGGAAATTATTCAAAAAGAAAGGTAAAGATCTGTTTTTATACAAATAAAAGTTGTTAATTTATTTGAAAAACATGTTCAGCTTAGATTTTACTTTGGAAAGAATACTTAATAAAATTATTTGTCTATCCCGCCACCTGTCAGTACATTACACATTTTATCATTTGAGAAAATAAATTTCTTATTCTAAACTTATTTGAATGCTAAGTCAGTATTCCTATCTATACCTAGATTGCAAAGTTTTCATAGAGGACAGTAACTGAAGTAGTTGGGGTGGGAAAGTAGCCAAAAAGACTCATTTAAATGATTTTATTACATACCGTGTTTCCCTGAAAATAAGGCCTGGGCTTATTTTCTTTTGACCCATGAAAAAATGGCTAGGACTTCTTTTTTGGGGGTGTCTTCATCCCCCCCTCCATGTACCATTATGAGGTGGGGGGGAGCAAGCTTCCCCACGTGCCTTGCGCTGGCTTACTTAATGTTCATACCAGCCATCCACATGAAACAGCCTCTTGACGGCCTCTCCAGCAACCCTGACCACCGGGCCGCTTCTGCTGTTTAATTGCAGCCACACACAAAAACGGGATGCCGAGTGACGTGCCCTATGCGCCTCGCACCGGCTTACCTAACGTTTGCACCAACCATCCACAATTTTTCCCCCTGGGGTTTGTTTTCTCCTGAAAATACTTGCAATCTCCTCTTTCCAAATATACCACTGAAACAAAAGTGACCTATGCCAATTTTTCACCCAGATGCTCATGGCAACATTGCCAGAGTGTCACATGGTCAACATTCAGTAGCTTGGTAACTCATTTATGATGGTTATACCCTGGGGCCATATCGCCTTTTGGGACTTCCTGACAGGCAAAGTGAAGGGGGAAATCCAGCAGGTTGACATAACAACTATGTTGTAACTTAACAACCAGCCCTTGGCAAGTGGCAGAAAAGGTAAAATGAGGCAAAACTCATTTTTTGCCTCAGTGCAAAAATTTCAACCCCCCCCCCCCCCCGGGCAACAACAATGCCAAATCCTCCCCCCCCCCCCCCCCTCAGGGCAACAACAATTGCAAACTCTAAGCCCCCACAGAGGGAACTCAGAGTGCTCATGTATGGTACAACAATCTATTCAGATTCAGCAATTTATTCAAATACAGTGATGTCATCTTCTGGAACATGGTCATAACTCTCCAAACCCTGAATTCCAGCCTGAATTTCTTGTGATTCCATTCCTGGAGGAATCATTATTTGGTCTATTCTTCTCTGTGCAAGGAAATGTATGTATGTATGTATGTATGTATGTATGTATGTATGTATATATGTATGTATGTATGTATGTATGTATGTATGTATATTTTAAGAAGCCTTTTTAGAATTTCAACTCTTATTAACTTTTTGGTGAATCTTTTCTGATTCTCCTTTGGTATCTTGGAACTCCTTGTATCATGTTTATTTAATCTAAACATTTCATCTGCCACAGGATCTATCTCTTGCTGTTGGATTTCTAGAGCACCCATCCACAATTTCCCCATTTTTAGGAGATCTTTCTCTTTATTCTCTTTTGAATTTAAAAAAAAAGATTCTATTTGTTTCATGTTAGAGATTATTCTCTCTCTTCCATCTGTTTGTCTGCTTGTATCATTTTTTGGAATTATCACCTCTATTCACAGCTCCTTCTGGTTTCTCCTCTATGTTCTGAGTTTTTTGTTAATTTTTTATTGTCATTTGCTGGAGTTTTCCTAAACTCACAGTACCTTGTATCAATTCCATCATCTCCCTATGATTCCTTGTTATATTTTCCTTAATACATTGAAACATCAATAATAGTCCAATTCGGAGAAAGGTGCAGGATATAAATTTGATAAATAAATAAATAAATACATAAATAAATACATATTTCTTTATAGACTATGTTTGTTTTCCCCTGCTGAGAAATTTTGTGCTGATGTAGTACACTAATCACTAATCACTGCTCAATATTTCACCAAAATATCAATATCCCAATTGTCCAAAAACACCAGTATTAATAAAATTTACACAATTCTAGAACTGTTACTCAAAATCCCCTAAATTTATAGTTCTTAAATTTTTTAAATTTGCATCCTCTTTTTTCAAGTTTTTAAGTCTTATTCAATTTTTCTTCTTTTGCCTCATTCAAATGTCATATGATTTTAATAATCCAGATTGGCCCACCAATTTTCTCCAAATGTCTTTAGTCTACAAAGTTAGCTATTCAGTTTCAAGGGTGTTTCTTGTTAATTGTAATCCACCTTGCCTTAAAAATCTTCTAACAGCTCACTAATACTTCTAAACGGCCAAAACTCCAGTAGATATGAAACCAAAATAAAAAGGCCTTCCATGTGTTGTTTACCTTTCACTATTTTTTTTCCTCTTGTTATTATTGTAGTATCCAATAATATGAAATAATGTTTACTTTCCAAGGTTATTCTCACAAAGTACTAATATAATATCTGTCAGGCCTGCAAGTCATCTTTTCTCCTTTGGACTTCAGGCCTGCCACATTTTTTATTATTCTACTATGCATTTTCTATTGTGGGAAAATGGGAGGGGGATTATACAGAGTTGGCTGACATGTAGCCATAACAAAATTCTTTCTAGAAAGCCAAGGTCATCCTTTGTCTCTGCACCTAGCCAGAACAGGATGGGTGGAAGCTGCCAGCGTGGCAGTGGAAGTTTGGACCTATGGGTGGGGACAGGATTTTGAACTTTCAACTGGGTGGGAAAAACCAAATCTGAAAGCTTCCAGGTTTTCCCACCCCGTTGAAAGTTCAGATGTGCCAACATGGCTCTCTTAATAATTTGGAACTTTGAGTAATCTTTTGCCTTGGACTTTTGGATGCTATTTGGAACCCCGACATTAACCCAAATCTCCCTTAAAATACTTCACCAGTTACCCTGAATTTTGTGGTGCTGTCTGGGGTCCTGAGCCCCAGCATTGACCTGAACCTGGGAATATGGAGGAGAACAGGACGAGGTATAATGAGGCCTGCCTAATCAAAGGGGAATCCCCTCCTAGAAGGGACTGGCAGCAAGCCCAACCAGCAAAGGAGGATGCTTGGCTGAGACACGCCCAGTGGTTCAGATCCCATCGAGGAAAACCTGCCAGGGGAGTCGCTGGGTGAGCTGGAGGTCACAGTTGCTGGGGGTGGGGGGGAAGGGATTTCTGCCTCTCCACAAAAAGTCAAACCTAACTGATCTCCTGAAGTCGGCACACCCTTGGGAGATGGGAACTCCCCTGATCACGGCCAGCGGTATGGAAATCGATTGCACCAGATCACAACTGCCAAGTCCAGCGCTATGGCACCGGTGGCATTAGGGTCAGTTTCCTTGTGGTCTCCACCCTCGGGGCCCATACAACCTGGAGGGAATCTGGCAACAGGTGGATTGGCTTCCCCTGGGCCTTTGCCCCTTGGCCGATGCCATCCCCCGGATAAGGGCAAGCTGGAATGAGCTACAACATCAGCCGCAGCTGCCTCAGCTTCCTGAGAGCTCTCACTCCCTCTGCCTCTACTGCGGGATCCAATGCAACCTGGAGAAACTGGGGGTGCGCGTGGCAGTTGGTTCGGGTTGCTCGCCATCCAGCAGTGGTTGCCAAGACCAACACAGCCCAGAGCACAGAAGTTGGCTGCGGTGGGTTCAGCTCCCCGCACTCCTTTGTGTTTATGTGGCTGCCACCACAGTGGTGGCACACGTTGAAGGAGGCAGCAGCGCAGGCTGCGACGGGTGAAATTTGCCGGGAACTGCCTCCCCTTACCGACTGCAACCTGTGAAGACGGCCCGATCTCCCAACAGGCACTTCACACAGCATGCAGAAGCCAACCACCAAGGCATCGGCTTGGGCAACGTTTCCCTCTGCAGCCATGGGACGTTCCCATGAGGTGTGAGAGAAGACTTGGTGAGGATAGAGGAAGCCTCGACTGGCAGAGTGGGGGCGAAACAGATTTCGAAAAGCTGAAGGAAAAAAAGGGGGTCCCCCCCTGCCAGCCATCTCCCCCTTTACAGGCCACAGAGTCCCAAGCACCAGAGGCTGGAACGCCGGCTGTGCAGGCACTGGCAGAGGGGACTAGAGGCAAAACAGAGGAAAGGGCTAAATGAGAAGCCTCTCCAGCCACCAAGATGGTCTGCAGAGCCACCAGAGGCTCTGGCAAGAGGGTCCAGCCCAATAGCTCCTGATCCAAGACAGGGCTCAGGAAGGCGCTTTTAGGTCTGTAATTTTTCTCCATGTAATAAAATTGTTGCTTTCTAAACGTTTGGGAGAACCTTTTTTTACATAATTCTTTTATTTGGGTTCAAGTCTCTAATATAGAAATTGAAAATGGTCTCACCCAGTTTCCATCCACTACCAACAAATGACTAGCACAAATTCTTCTTGTCCCAGTTGTCATAGTTTTGGTCTAGCCAAAATGGCCGGTGTCTTTGCTGCCAATCAGGAGGGTTTTCTTTGGATCAGACAAGGAAATTGCTGTTTCCTTGTGATCTACAATGCATCCCTCCTTTCTTCAACACATCTCCAGAGTAGCTTTGGCCCCATAGGGTCTCCTGGCACGCAGGGATTGGCTGGATTTTGTGTTGCTCGTAGAGCACCGCTATCCCATAATATCCTGCTGTGATGCCAACTGGTCAAATTCCTGTGAAAGGAACTTCTTTATGTCTTTAGCAAGGTGAATGCTGGCTGAATCCCAGACTAGCAGACCTCTTTGGCCATCTTGCACAACAAGTGGCAGCATTAACTCGACCCACTTCCTTATAACTCCTTGTGTGCACCAGGCCCTTTCAGTTTCCAGAACATAAATCCCTGAAACATGTTCAATCTTTTATTTCTTGCCCTTGGTGATGATTAGAGGTGGGACGTTGCTTCCATCAAGACAAATTGCCAAAATGCAGGTAACACCTATGCACTTTCATAACCAGTGGAGGGAATATAGATTGATGTGGCACCCCTCTGATCAATTGTTATTTGAGCTCAGTGGCCCATAAACACTGCAGTTTCATCCATACTGATCATGTTGGCGAGTTGGTATCTAGAAAAGTCGATGCCATCAACAGAGGACTTGAACGCAAGTGCACCTTTGGCAAGTTCAACAGACAGTTCATGTAACTGAAGGAAGCCATCCAGCCAGTGTTGAGATGCTTTGAATTCTTCCAGGGGAATTGCAAGGGCAAATGCTTAGATATCCGCCTGTGCACAACCAAAGCTTTTGCTCTCCTGTCAGCAATCCATTCAGAGATGCTGTCTTCAAGTTCAGGAAGTAGTGGTTGCCGACCTGATCCACACCTGTGCACCTGTTGACTCAGGTTATTGTACTCTGTGTCGGGGTTCCAAGTAATGCCCCCAATGAAAGAAGACTATGAGGCTAACGATTCCTTAAAGTTCCATTTTATTAGAGATGTCATATTGGCACATCTGGGAAAACCTGAATCTGAGAGTTCCGGGTTTTCCCCACCCAGAAGAAAGTAAAAGATTCCTCCCCTTCGCCACAAGTCCATCACATGGTTCAATCATTTCAACATCCCAGCTGAAGACAATCCCCAGTCACTCCCATCCAGGTGCAGGCCAAGTGTCCTTGACTCCCATGGAAAGAATGTTGTCATGGCTAATCCACCACCACTCCTTGCAATCCCTCCTCCCTTTTTCCCAGGCCCTAAAGATGGCAGCCCTGAAGCTCCAATGTAAAAGATGGCTTCCAGGACTGACACTCTGCTCTCCATTTTCAGACTATATGGAGATCCAACTTCTCTGGGCAGAAAGCCATCAATTCTTGCCCTGAGAATCCTCCTTGAATTTCACAGAGTAGCTCTTTCTTTTTGAACTCATCTTGTCTGCAGGTCAAAATAAAAGTCACTTCAGATCATTAATCCATTAACCCAAAGACCTATGGTGGTGCTTGGAATTTGCAATGAGGCCAAAAATGAGTTTTGCCTCATTTTACAACCTTTCCTTCCCCATTGACTTCGCCTTTCAGGAGGTCGCAAAAGGGGAATCGCATGCCCGGGTTATAACTGTCATAAATAAGTCAGTTGCCAAGCTATTGAATGTTGACCGTGTGACACCCTGGCAATGTTGCCATGAGCATCTAGGTGAAAAACAGGCATAAGTCACTTGTTTCAGAGGAATATTTGGAAAGAGGAGATTGCAAATATCCCAGCCAAGAGCACTGAATCCAAAACCACCTGCAATGAGAGACCTTTTTTTGTAAGGAAAAGGCAGCTCGTCTTTGCTGTGCCGGGCCACGTAGGATGGGACAAAATAAATACCAGGAAAAAAATTGTGGATGGCAGTCACTCGGCATCCCAGTTTTTTTGTGGCCTCAATTACACAGCAGAACTGGCCTGATGGTCAGGGTTGTTAGAGTGGACACCATGAGGCTGTTTCATGTGGATGGCTGGTGTGAACATTAGGAAATTGAATGCTGTGTTAAATGAGGTTGGCAGACATTCAGCAAGCTAAGTGTAATTTTCAAGAACAATCTCCCTCTATGCTTGAAGAGGAAAGTTTTTGATTAGTGTGTGCTACCTGTTCAAAAATAGGCCAGTGAAACATGGACACTAATCTCACAATCAATACAAAAGCTACAAGTGGGGCAAAGAGCCATGGAAAGATACATGCTTGACATCACAATACAAGATAGAAAGATCAGCACATGGATGAGAAAACAAAGGAGTACAAAAACAGGAAATGGACTGGTCACATAAGAAGAACTGATGGCAGGTGGACTAAGGCAGTCATAGAATAGATCCCACTTAATAAAAAGCATCCACAAAAGAGATCTAAAACAAGATAGATTGATGACATTAGCAAGTAATGCAGGCCCAACTGGCAAAAGAAAGCTCAAGACCATATTAGTTGAAACATGCAGAAGAGACCTTCATCGTGCAGTGGATAGGTAAAGGCTAGAATGAAAAACACATAAGCACATATTTCTATTTCACTATATCCTGAGTATATACGCTTCATTTCAGATACGTGATATAATTTTTAAAAGAAAACATGCACAGACCTGTGAGTTGGCCTCAACTCCAAGCTGGGCATACTTAGCCAGTTTTCTTGGCAATGAAAAATGGGGTTAGTTTTTGTCTTTGGGAGTTTTTAAAAAAAATCCCCCAATCTACTTTACAATCTTGAATTTTCTGGTGATTTCCCATACATGTACTTAATTGGTTATACAGTAATCCCTCGTTTTTTGCGGTTAATGGGGACCGGAACCTTCCGCGAAAACTGAAAAACCGTGAAGTAGGATTCGCTAGGAAACTTGAGTTGGTGGACATCGTTTAAAGCAAGCACTAGGGGGAGCTTGCCTCCTACCAATGCATTTTTGTTTCTGTATTTTTGAAAAACCCGCGAAGCACTGAAGCCGCGAAACATGAAGCCGTGGAAAACGAGGGATTACTGTACATCTGCTAAGCCATTTGTGTACATCTTTTTAATCAGCCAAATGTTTGCTGTGGCACACAGTATAAGGTAAAGGTTCCTCCACACGTGTGCTAGTTGTTTCTGGCTGTAGGGAACTCTGGCTGCTCATCTCCGTTTCTAAGCCGAAGGTATATACAGTGGTCCACTAATTTGACATTTTTTTCCATTTTCCAATTTTGTGCAAATACAATTCTAGCTGCAGTTATTACATGAATAATTAAATATCCTTTTTTACTATATTTCTCTGGTAAAATAGCCAACAAAAACAGTTCTGATTTTAAATCAATATGCTGCTGTATCATCCTTTCGAATCACATGCAAATTTTTGCCCAATATTTTTTTTTTTGCCTCTGCATATGTCCACCACATATGATAATATAAACCTGGAGTCTAGAGACACTTCCAACACTTAGTTGATTTATCTTTAAACATTTTTGTCAATTTTTCCGGTGACATATGCCATCTACAATACAATACAATAGCAGAGTTGGAGGGGACCTTGGAGGTCATCTAGTCCATCTCCCTGCCTAGGCAGGAAGCCTTAGCTGCAAAGCATAGCTGGCTGGGGAATTCTGGGAGTTGAAGTCCACCGGTTTGCAGACCCCTGTCTTAACTAGTTGAAACCTGAAGCACCACACTTGTGTCTTTCTCAGCCAATGTAAGAACAGTCCGGATCTGGATTAGCCTCCTAATTGAGCCAATGTTCATAACATCAGTGTATACCTAATACAAGATCAGCTAGCTTATTTGTGGCACTTACTCAGCTCTCCTTTTCTCTGTCTTACAGTGGGTGGTTTGTCCTTGGCAGTTGTTTATTAGCAGTCAGCCTGTCAGTGGCATTTTACTGCATCATATACCTCGAATGGTATCATGGAATTGCAGACTATGAAACTAGCTATCCCACGCTCGTTCCCATCACAACTGCTAGCTTTATTGCTGCAGCAGTTTGGTAAGTTGACCATTCATAGAATAAACTGATATTAATGTAGACACCTGATTTAAGAGTAACTGTTAAAACATTTATGAGAGGAGACAATAAGAATCATTTTTGTAATGCTATGCTATCATATTAGCTTTAGTTCTCTTGAAGCAATTTTTAAAGCTTGTGTAAAATTTAACATGTTTAATTTAGTTCAGAGAGTTTCAGAACCATTCATTTAGCTTCACCATGTGATGTTGAGGCATTTGGTCTTGATGAAGCTCCAGATTAGTTAAATAATGAACAGGGGCCTTCTAAGTGAGTAACTTCGATAAATTGGTATAAAGAAAAATATGTTTTCAGCAAAGTAATATATTTTATTATTACATTTATATCTCACTGCAATCAAACCACTCTCAATGGTTAACACAACATAGAAAAAACAGTTAAAAATCCCTAATAATAAATCGGCATAAAATTATTATTATTATTATTATTATTATTATTATTATTATTATTATTATTATTATTATTATTATTATTATTATTATTACCTGAGATAACAATAGTTGAAAAGAAAAAAGTATGGTTCATTGACATTGCACCTGAATGCACGAATTGAAAATAAGCAGCAAGAAAAAATCACAAAGTGCTGGGACTTGCAAACTGAAGTTGAGCGACTGTGGAAAAAGTAATCGTGTGTTGTCCCGATTGTAATCGGAGCCCTTGGAGCAATACCTAAAGGGCTACCTCGCTATTTAGAAATTCTAAATTTACCGGACTTGAACATTCTGACTTTACAAAAAACCACCCTACTTGGGACAACTTCTATCCTCTGATGTTACCTTAACAGTTCCTAGATCCTTGGAGCTATTGAGCTACCAATCAGCCCCAAAGGCTGTGAATCTCAACAAAGATTAACCACAGAATAATAATAATATTAGCAAAGGATGATGGTTACAAGTACCTAGGCATATTGGAAGCAGATAATATCTTGAATGGAAAAGTCAAAGAGCCAATGCAAAAGGAATACATTAGGAGGGTCCGCAAAATATTAAAATCAAAGCTGAATGCTGGAAACATAAAGCCATTAATACATGGGCAGTTCCAGTGATACGCTATTCAGCTGGCATCATCAACTGGACTTTGGCTGAACTGGAAAACTTGGACCAGAAAACATACAAACTTTTGAATATATACCACACTTTACATCCACAAAGTGACATCAGGTTGTACCTGCCAAGAAAAATAGGGGGCAGGGGGCTATTGCAAATCCATCAAACTGTAGAAGAAGAAAAACAAAGTTTGAATGATTATGTGAACCAAAGTACAGAAAAATTGCTGCAGGCTGTAAAAATGAAGAACAGCATAAAAACAACAGAAACAAAGGCAGAATATAAGGAAAAACAGCTGGATGACAGATGAAATAGATGGAAAACCAAAGCTTTGCATGGACAGCACTTGAAAAACATTGAAAGAAAATGTGATGACAACTTGACATGGACATGGCTTAAGATGGGAACCATCAAGAAAGAAACGGAAAGTTTAATACTGACCGCTCAAGAACAAGCACTACAAACTAATGCCATGAAAGCAAAGATACAAAAATCCACTGACAACCCAAATTGCCGACTTTGCAATAACAAAGTCAAAACTGTTTCACATTTAATATGCATATTTACATTGCATTGGTTCATTGTACATGAAATAAACAGGTGAAGGAAGAATACATATTAGTTCACTGTTTTGAAAGTGAGCCATTTTATATTGTATCAGGATTCACTTTTGGTAAAAGGTGTAATTAAATTGCATTTGCCCTTGTTTCATAATAGTGTTGCTGTGAAATAGACGAGACTGGTTATATATATTTTTTTCTTCCTAGCATTTTCTGGCAAATACATGGTCCACTTTTTTCAGATCAACTGATTGTTGCTCCATTGGTTGTGATAGGAATTGGCCAAGCCTGACATTATAAGCGAAGAGGGAAGGATTAGCCCAAAGTCATGGGCTTTCATGCTTCAGTCTTGCAAGCAGAATTAAAGATTGTCTGGTTTCTAGCCTGGTGCCTTAATTCCTACATCAAACTGGCTCTCAACTAGATTGATTATAAATAACCTAGGAAAAAGGACTAGTTTTAAATCATTGGTTTAAATTAGATGCTAGGTTGCAGATAGCTGCAGAAGTGCCCATACACACACTTCCAAAATCCTTGTGCATTCTATGGAGATGTGTGTCCTTGCATGCTGATTGGTTGATCCTACTTCCTGTTCTGTGCCTTACTGTTTGATCATCTCCTAGCCAGAATGTTACTATATGCAGAAATAGATTGCACACCTGTGCAATCATCCCCAAATGACAAATGCATACATTCCTGACATGCAATGACAAGAGAATTCTAATCTAGCCTTAATTCCTTGATGTATCTTTTGAAGTAATATTTTAGTCTACACGTTTATATTATCTCAAGAACAAAGTTTATGAATTGCTAGCTACTTCCAAAGTGCACGCGCGCACACACACACACATCAATTACAGATAGTCCTTGCTTACCAACTGTTCAGTGACCATTCGTAGCTACAATGGGTCTTCATAGCTGTAGCCATTGTAGCATCCCTATGGTCAGTCATGTAAACTCAATTTGGCCACTTGGCAACCGTATTGCTCTATGACAATTGCAGGATCATGTGATCACAATTTGTGAGTTTCAGAGACGCTTCCGTAAGCAAAGTCAATGGGGAAGCCAGCAGTATGTGATGATCGCAGATTCTTCACTAAGTTTATGTTCTGTAACAGTGACACCATCATTATCTCTTGGGAATATAAAAGGGGCAACTGCAAGACTTGAAATGAAGAAGCAGAGAGCACCACCCCTACCAGTAATTCCATCCTTTTCTGTTGGGAAAGCTGAGAGAGAAGAAGAAAAAAAATGCCAAGTGCAATTCCTCAAAGTTCATTGCAACAAGAAATAAAAAAGGAAAAGAGACGTGCTCCTCTTCCACCAACTCCCAAAATGCCAAACAGATTTGAATTTTACACACATATATAACTGGTGTACTGACAGTGGGGTTGCTACACTGTTCTGCAGACATGGGGTTCTCAACTGTCATTTGTCGGCCATTTTGTTTGCCCGGAGAGATTCCTGTTATGGCTGTCACTGCTGTCTGTATTCCACCTGATGCGAATGTTGGCACAGTGCTCGAACCAATTTCATTGTAATTTTATTACCAATTTTTATACAATGACAATAAAGGTGATGATAATGATGATTATGTGCTTACCGAACCATGACAATTCATTTAATTATCCTGACAACTGATGTCATAAGTCATGTGATGTATTTGATGATTGCGACTTTTAGTGATGGCGTTGGCAATCCTTATTACGGTCAGTGAGGACAACCTGCATTTATCATGGTTCTTTTTATAATTATGAATTTATTTAAATTTAGAATACTATCTAGAGAAAAAAGTAAGAGACTTAGAATAAAAACAAAGATACTTGTGTTTCTGTGTGTAAACATATAGATGTTTCAAGATGAATGAGAGACTTTTAAAGTAATAGATTAAATGTAAGACTGATAACCTAAAATTGCTAATATTAAACTAAAATTGATCCTTCTTTTTTTCATTCCCAGTTTTAACATTTCCTTATGGCCTGTGTGGTCATTTCTGACACCTCCGGTGCTCTTCATCCAGTTTATGGGTATAGTCATGCTTGTGTCCCTTTTGGGCTAGACCTTGCAGGTAAGACTGTCTGGGTCCTTAACTCTGTTTTTCTGAATGACCAAATCTCTTAATTTTCATACAGTTATGGACTTGGAACATATTCTAAAGCTGACCAAAGAGAATTAAATGGAACTGTTACTTTCTGTGGTTTTGTAGAAATCCAAGCATGTTGAGTTGACTCAGAGATTTTAAAAAAGAGATATCCCATATCCCTGTTTTCCTTTTTCTATTCATCTTTTCCATACATATTCAGTTTTATATCATCTGCAGATGTAATTGTCACTTCTACCATTTCATTTAATACTAGCTGATGATCCGCCCTGGGTCCTAACAAGGAGAAGGGCGGGGTATAAATTTAATAAAATAAAATAAAATAAATCCAGCTTTGCCCAGGTGTTTATCTATTATTATCAAAGTGTGTGTCTGACAGGGAGTCTTTGAGAGCGCCCTTTTGTTCCCCGGCTCTCATGCCCATCTTCCCTGGGAATACATTAGGAGGGTTTAATAATAATAATAATAATAATTTTAATATTTCTAAACCGCACCCTCTCCCCACAGGGACTCGGGGCGGTGCACAGGCACATTAAAACAATAAATACATACAAACATTTCATTAAAAATAAATTAAATCTAAACCTGCGCTAAAATTCCCCATTAAAACTAACTATATTATAAAACCTCAATAAAACCCCAAAGACAGAGAGACTATCCTAGGCCGGCCAGACAGAAGAAATGAGTTTTTAATTTGAGACGGAAGGAGCGGAGGTCCGTGGTCGTTCTAATGTCGGGGGGAAGGTCGTTCCAGAGGGCCGGGCCCGCCACAGAGAGAGCCCTTCCCCTGGGCGTCGCCCGCTGACAAAGTCTAGTGGACGGCACCCGGAGAAGTCCCTCTCTGTGGGAGCGAATCGGCCGTGAGGATGTATGAGGCAGGATCCGATCCCGCAGATAGCTAGGTCCCGAGCCATGGAGCGCTTTAAAGATGATAATCAGCACCTTGAAGCGCACCCGGAAGACGACAGGTAGCCAGTGCAGCTCGCGCAAGAGCTGTGTTACATGGGTAAACCTAGCGGTTCCCATAATTGCTCGCGCGGCTGCATTCTGGACTAGCTGAAGTCTCCGGGTGCACCTCAAGGGGAGCCCCATGTAGAGAGAGTTGCAATAGTCCAGTCGGGATGTCACGAGCGCATGAGTGACTGTGCGAAGGGCGTCCCGATCCAATAGGGGGCGCAATTGGCGAACCAGGCGAACCTGGTAAAACGTCCTCCTGGCCACGGCTGTCACTTGATCTTCCATGGACAGCCGGGCATCCATAAGGACACCCAAATTGCGCGCCCCATCCACAGGGGCAAGATGTTCGTCCCCTATGGCTAGCGATGGAGTGAGCTGGTTGAATCGGGCAGCCGGAAACCACAGCCACTTGGTCTTGGTCGGGTTGAGCCTGAGTCCGTTACTTCCCATCCAGACCCGCACGGCTTCCAGGCACTGGCACATCACCGCTACGGCATCGTTGGGGTGGTTTGGGGTAGAAATATACAGCTGAGTATCGTCAGCGTAGAGATGGTACTCTACCCCAAAGCCACGGATGATCTCACCCAGCGGCTTCATGTATGTGTTAAACAGGAGAGGCGAGAGGACCGACCCCTGAGGCACCCCACATGTGAGGGGTCTCGAGGTCGACCTCTGCTCTCCTGCCAACACAAATTGCGATCGGCCAGAGAGGTAGGAGGAGAACCACCGTAAAACGGTGCCTCCCACTCCCAACCCCCCCAGCCGATGCAATAGGATACCATGGTCGATGGTATCGAAAGCCGCCGAGAGGTCTAATAGGACCAGGATGGAGGAACAACCCCCATCTCTGGCCCTCCAGAGATCATCGACCAACGCGACCAATGCCGTCTCAGTGCTGTGCCCGGGCCGAAAGCCGGACTGGCGCGGATCTAGATAATCAACTTCCTCCAGGTGACGGGGAAACTGTTGTGCCACCACACTCTCGACAACCTTCGCCAAAAAGGGAAGGTTGGAGACTGGACGATAGTTGTTTAAAAGAGCTGGATCCAAAGAGGGCTTCTTAAGGAGGGGCCTCACCATGGCTTCTTTTAGGGAAGCAGGCAAGGAACCCTCACTCAAGGAGGCGTTGACAACCTCTTGGAGCCAGCCTCGTGTCACCTCCCAGGATGCCAGTACAAGCCAGGAGGGACACGGGTCCAATAAACATGTGGTGGCTCGCAGTCGCCCACGTAACCTGTCCATATCCTCGGAAGTAACGGAGTCAAACTCCTCCCAAACAAGATCTGTCTCGTGGCATCCCACTGGGCCATCAATGGAGGGTAGCCCGTTCTGTATCTGAGCGGTTTTCTCCTGCAGAAAAGTCACAAATTCCTCTGCTCTACCCTGTAGCGGGGCTTCCCGCACCCTCTGTTGAAGTAGGGAGCGGGTCACCCTAAACAGGGCGGCAGGGCGGTTTTCTGCGGATGCTATGAGAGTGGCACAATGATGGCGTTTGGCCACTCTCAGCGCCACAATGTAAGTCCGTAAATGGGCTCTTACCTGTGTCCGGTCAGATCTAGATCGGGTGGACCTCCATCTTCTCTCTAGGCATCTCTTGCGGCGTTTCATCACCCGCAGCTCTTCGGTAAACCAAGGGGCCAGGGTGACTCGCCGCCGCAGGAGAGGCCGCAAGGGCGCGACCCGATCTAAGGCTCCCCCGGCCGCACTATTCCATGCGGCCGTGAGGTCCTCGATCGGGGCACAGGTCAGGGGTACAGGAAGTGGCCCAAGCGCCGTCTGGAACCCGTCCGGGTCCATTTAGGCGCCTGGGCGGAACGAGATTGGTGACTCTGGCTCCGCCTCCCCGCAGCTTTATGCTGGAAACATAAAGCCATTAATACATTGGCAGTTCCAGTGATATGCTATTCAGCTGGAATCATCAACTGGACTTTGGCTGAACTTGAAAACTTGGACCAGAAAACATGCAAACTTTTGAATATATACCATGCTTTACATCCACGAAGTGACATTGACAGGTTGTACCTGCCAAGAAAAATAGGGGGCAGGGGGCTATTGCAAATCCATCAAACTGTAGAAGAAGAAAAACAAAGTTTGAATGATTATGTGAACCAAAGTACAGAAAAATTGCTGCAGGCTGTAAAAATGAAGAACAGCATAAAAACAACAGAAACAGGCAGAATATAAGGAAAAACAGCTGGATGACAGATTAAATAGATAGAAGACCAAGGCTTTGCATGGACAGCACTTGAAAAACATTGAAGGAAAATGTGATGACAACTTGACATGGACATGGCTTAAGATGGGAACTATCAAGAAAGAAACAGAAGGTTTAATACTGACCGCTCAAGAACAAGCACTACAAACTAATGCCATGAAAGGGAAGATTCAAAAATCCACTGACAACCCAAACTGCTGACTTTGCAATAACAAAGTCGAAACTGTTTCACATTTTATATGTGAATGCAGCAAAATCACACAAACTGACTACAAAGCTAGACATGACCGAGTTGCTAAATTAATCCACTGGTCATTATGTAAAAAATATGGTTTACCTGTATCCAGAAAGTCATGGGAACACAAAGTGGAAAAGGTTATCAAGAATGAGAGGGTGAAGATCTTGTGGGACTTTCGAATACAAACAGATCGTCATTTGGAGCACAACACACCAGATATCACGGTTGTAGAGGGCCGAAGTGTACAGTTCATTGATATCGCTGTTCCTGGAGATGCCAGAGTCGAAGAAAAAGAACTAGAAAAAAAAATTAAATATCGCGACCTGGCCATCAAAACTACCTGGCTATAGATGAAGCATGTCACAGTGACACCCATTGTCATCGAGGCACTTGGCCCCATGTCCAAAATTTTTACTAAATATATCAGCAAATCGCAGCTTCCTGCAATAACACCAGTGGAACTGCAAAAAACGGCACTACTTGGAACATCTTCTTACATTCTAAGAAGATACTTGGTTGATACCTAGGATGCTGGCAGCAAACTGTATCAACCATTAGCACCAGTCAATAGTATTTGCAATGCATTTATAAATGTTCAGTTGGCTGAGTTTCATGTTTTATGAATAAAGTAAATAATAATAATAATATCATCATCATCATCATCTACCAAGAGCTTAGAAAGTGGAGATGGAGTAATAACAAATGAAAAGCCTGATAAAGAGAAAGCTCTGAAATTCTGGAAAATTTTGTGGGAGAACAAGAAGCCCAACAGAAATGCAAAGTGGATCAAACAGATTGAGGATTCTATTAAAGTGCATAAAATGGAAGATGTGAAAATAACAAAAGAAATGGTGCAAAAGCAGTCAAGAAAAGTGAAGAACTGGAGTGCACCTGGACCAGATGAGTTGCATGGCTTCTGGTTAAAGGCACTTACAAGTGTGCACAAAAGATTGGCAACCCAAATGAACCAGATCTTAAAAACACCTGAAAATGATGAATGGATGACAACTGGAAGGATATTTTTGATCCAAAAAGATAAAGAAAAAGGAAAGGACCCTGGAAGCTATAGGCCAATCTCTTGTTTGCCAACAACATACAAGCTCATTACTGGTACCATTGCAACCCAAATTTACAGATACTTGGAAAGAAATTCCCTCAGAACAGAAAGAATGCTGCAAAAATTCAAGAGGAACAAAGGACCAACTGCTGATTGACAAGCTAATCCTAAAGAATTCAAAGAAAAGACGGACCAACCTGTTCATGGCTTGGATAGACTATAAGAAAGCGTTTGATTCAGTTTCCCATAGCTGGATCATGAAATGCCTGAAAATCTTTGGCATCAGCAGCAACATACAAAACTTCATGTAATCTTCAATGAACCTCTGGAAAACGAAACTTATGGCTAATGAAGAAGAACTGGGTGAAGTTGAAATTAAACGAGGCATTTTCCATTTCACCCCTTTTTATACTCTCAATGCTACCACTGACAATCATTTTGAAGAAGATGGATACGAACTTGCAAAGAAAGGACTGAAAATTTCACACTTGGTGTACATGGATGATTGGAAGCTGTTTGCTAAAACAAAAGCTGAACTGAATTTATGAAGGTAAATTTACGAGACCACGAAGGTAATAAAGAAACAGGATTTATTGACGTGTCAAGAGTTCAGCATGCTTCCGCACCAAGGTCTGAACTGCCTGGGCAACGCCCAGGGACTTAGTTTTATACTTCCCTTATGTCAATCAAAAATGCAGAAGTTAATACTGGAATGGTACAGAAACAGAAGTTAATACATTTTCATATGTTCCATATAAGGAGATATCATGAGCTTAACATGAGGCAAAGGCTGGTTACATGGACAACTTTAGCTTACACCCTCAGAGTATCCTGTTCCCTTCCTTACAATATCATGTAGCAATGTTCCAGTAATATTTGGGGGGTCACTATTCCCGCTGCCTCAGTATGCATTTTGGAATTGACAAATGTGCAACAATGGCAACCAAAGCAGGCAAGGTCATAGAAGATGATGGAATAGAACTTGAGAATGGAGAAATGATAAAGGCAGTAAAACCAGAAGGCTACAAGTACTTGGGGATTTTAGAGGCCTCTGACTTAATGCATAATAAAGTCAAGGAATTAACTTCAGCCAAGTACATTCGACAAATTTGCAAGATATTAAAGTCCAAATTGAGTGGAGAAAACATCATAAAAGCCATAAAAATCTGGGCTATACCTGTGATTCGATACTCTGCAGGAATAATTGACTGGACCCAGATGGAGCTAGACAATTTGGACAGAAAAATGAGGAAGCTTATGACAATGAATCATGCTTTGCACCCTAAAAGTGATGTTGACCAAATATATCTACCATGAGCAGAGGGTAGTCGAGGACTCCTGCAAGTAAAGCAGACTGTGGGAGAAGAAAGACACAGCTTTAATGATTACATCCAGAAAAGTGAAGAACCAATGACTAAGGAAGTAAATAAAGAAGGCCTTTTAAAGACAACTAAATCAAAAGCTGAATATAAGAAAGAAGTAATTGAGAAGTAAGCTGAGAATTGGAAAAACAAAGCTATGCATGGCCAATACTTGAAAAGTATTGAAGGCAAAGCTGACCAAAAACTAACTTGGAACTGGTTAAGATCAGGAGTACTGAAAAAGAAACAGAATGCTTTATTTTGGCAGCTCAAGAACAAGCCTTAGCCACAAACTGCATGAAGGCAAAAATTCAACATGTTACAGCAAATGTCACCTCTTTAATGAGAAAGATGAGACACTCAACCACCTGATCAGTGGGTGCAGCAAAATTTCACAAACTGACTACCTACAACGCCATGACCGTGTTGCTAAGATCATTCACTGGAAATTGTGCCAGAAGTTTGGATTTGAGTACAGCAAAAATCACTGGGAACATCAGGTTGAGAAAGTTTTAGAGAATGGGAAAGTCAAGATCTTGTGGGACTTCAGAATTCAGACTGACAGGCACTTGGCCTACAATACACCTGACATAACAATAGTTGAAAAGAAAAATGTATGGTTCATTGACATTGCAATACCTGGTGATGCACGAATTAAAAATAAGCAGCAAGAAAAAATCATAAAATACTGGACTTGCAAATTGAAGTTGAGCGATTGTGGAAGAGAAAGTTGTGTATTGTCCCGATTGTAATTAGAGCCCTTGGAGCAATACCTCGCTAAGTGGATGTTCTAGGTTTGCCAGACTTGAGCATTCTGACTCTACAAAGGGCCGCCCTGCTTGGAACTGCTTATATCCTCCGACGTTACCTTGACAGTTCCTAGGTCCTTGGTTAGGACTCGAGCTGTTGAGCTACCGACCAGCCCCAAAGGCTGTGAATCTCACCAAAGATTAACCACAGAATAATAATAATGATGATGGTGATGGTGATGATGATGATGGAGGGAACATCATAAAAGCAATAAATACCTGGGCTATACCTGTGGTTCGATACTCTGCAGGAATAATTGACTGGATCCAGATAGATCAGATGTCTTCAAACTTGGCAACTTGAAGACTTGTGGACTTCAACTCCCAGAATTCTCCAGCCAGCATAGGGGACAGGGGAAAGCAAGTAGATAGATCAGAGGTCTTCAAACTTGGCAACTTCTGGGAGTTGAAGTCCACAAGTCTTCAAGTTGCCAAGTTTGGGGACCCCTGAGATAGATGCACGCCTACTCGACCATTAATCTGAGGGAATCTAGATTAAATGCCCAGCTGGCTAAAAATGGATAACAGGACTGTGCAGAGCACATGATTCCCAGGCCGCAGTTCCACAGGGGATGCTCTCAAGCAGTCAAAGGGGCGAAAAATGAATGGGACTAGAGTAGGCAATACCATTTGCTTCCCCAGGAGGCTGTGGTAGAGACAAAGCTAGCCTCCTCCTCCCCTCCCCCCCCCCCTCAGGTTCCCAGGTCAAGTGGTTACATCCAGGTGGCAGGCAGGAAACTGCTTCCAAAGGGAAGCTGAAACCGGGCGATCCGAGTGCTTTTTCCGGCAACTTAAGGTCAGGAGAGCACAGTTGATTAATATTATTATTTCTCCCCAATCAACACCGAGTGCAATTTCTCCCCCCTTTCTTGAATGGCACCAGCTGTTTGCCGCAGGCAGAGCTTGCAGGGGGAATGAACCATTGTGCCCAGGGAGGAGGAAATGGATTAAACCCACTTTTATTTCCTCTTTGAAAAGGGAAGGGATTACTAATCAGTTAGAAGGCTTTAAAATGAGTGGAACGTAGGACACATATGAAGGATTATATGTGATGGTGGTTGGGGTGGGGTGTAATCCTCTGCGTCTCCCCCCCCCCCTGTTTCTACGTATTGATCCACTACTGTCCGGGTTCTCCCCCCTCACCCAGGAGAAAGCCGGGAGAGGGTGCTTTCATGGAGAGACAGGTCAAGCAGCAGTTTTTGATTTTGGAGATGGGTGGGGAAGGGAAGTCGGGCGTTTGCACTGTGCGCAGTTGGAAACTGCTGCGCTGCTTTTTCCTGCAACGTGCACGGGTGCGCAGCCATGCACCTTAGAAGGAACAGTTCCTACAACACCATGACCGAATTGCTAAGATCATTCACTGGAAACTGTGCCAGAAATTTGGATTTGAGTACAGCAAAAACCACTGGGAACATCAGGTTGAGAAGGTTCTAGAGAATGAAAAAGTCAAGATCTTGTGGGATTTCAGAATTCAGACACTTGGCCCACAACACACCTGATATAGCAATAGTTGAAAAGAAAAGAAGTTGGCATTGCAATACCTGGTGATGTGCAAATTGAAGATAAACATCAAGAAAAAAATCACAAAGTACCAGGACTTGCAAATTGAAGTTAAGTGACTGTGGAAAAAGAAATTGTGTGTTGTCCCGATTGTAATTGGAGCCCTTGGAGCAATACCTAAAGGGCTACCTCGTTATTTGGAAATTCTAAATTTATTGGACTTGAACATTCTGATTTTACAAAGAACACCTTACTTGGAACAGCTTCTATCCTCCGATGTTACCTTGACAGTTCCTAGGTCCTTGGTTAGGACTCAAGCTGTTCAGTTACCAACCAGCCCCAAAGGCTGTGAATCTCAACAAAGATTAACATATCAATATTATAAATGTAAATAATATAATAAGATTGAGTACTTGAAAATTACTTTCTCTCTCACTGTTACATTCTCAAGACAGTATTTCTTTGCATGTCCATAAGTATTTCATCAAATGCTTGGAGATTTCAAGATTTGGACGGTCCATTTGTATAGTAATCTGTGGAAGAGTTACCTGATGAGAATACAAGAGAGATGGTTATTTTGTTAATATGCTAATTCATGCTGATTTCATTGTTGCATTGTTTTTATAATCTCTTGCCTGAAATCCTTCATATTTTGTTTTAGGTTCTTTCTACTCTTGATGTAAGAGTGAATTGTCTGGATTTAATCAATTCTCCCCATTTTGAAGTTTGGGGCAACATCTGCTGTCTGCCATTTCAACTTCAGATAGAATACACCAGCAAGACCAGCAAGACAGTCATCAAATTTCTTCAGTACTGTAGAAGGGAAGATTTAATTAGAAGTACATAGAGATTCTTTGGTCGTGTCTCCTTCATTTTGTTCCTCATTCTGTTCTTCACCATATCTTGCTGAGCAACAACTGAACCATTTGCATTCTAAAAAAGATAACCAAAAGCTGTGTTTAAACAAAATGCCATTTGTTTGTAGGCTGAACTGCCAGCTAGCAGAATTTGAAGACCAAATCTGCAGGTAATAAAGTTTGGACAGTCTAAAATCTCACCTTCACTGAGCAAAGCAGTTGACCTAAAATATGGTTATGAAATTAGGTATCATGTCATATTCTCTGAACTGTTTTTAATGTTTCAAGATACTTACAGTACATCATATTGATTGTTGACCTATCTGTTTCTTTGGGGCCCCAAACTAACCACTAGGGCTTATTTTGGGGGGAGTGTTATTTCTCCCCCCCCCTCCATGTACGGAAGGTTCACTTCTGTTTGCTCATAGCAAGGCAGTGGGCCAGGCAGCATGCCAGATTCTTAAGTAGGACTTATTTTGCAGGTAGGGCTTACATTAGGCAAACACGTAAAAATCATGCTGAGCCTTATTTTCTATTTTTATTTATTTATTAGTACCTCTTTAAAAAGGCATTACTAAGAGCAGACTTAGAATACTGCATCCAGTTTTCGTCACCATATTATAAAAAAGATGTAGAGACTCTGCATCTACAGATGTAGGAGTGCAGAAAAGAGCAGCAAAGATGATTAGGGGGCTGGAGGCTAAAACATATGAAGAACGGTATATTAGATGAAATTCCGCTACAAAAAACAGTTATGGATCCTAAAATTTAACACCATATTAAATTGTTATGGCAACAATTATCTATATTAACTGTATGGAAAGTAGAAACAAAATTGAGCTATGCAAAACAAATTTGCAAATAAATCAGGCAGATGGTTGGCATATATAAATTAAGAAAAGAAAAAGGAAAGACAATGGTTGGAAAATGTGTGAAGGTAATAATGTAATAACAGACAATGAACATATTAAAAAGTCCTTTCATAATTTCTATTCAAAATTGTATAAAAATAGATTTGTAGCAGTGGAAATTGAACTTAATTGAATAAAATCAATAGTGCTTGGTGTGTATAGGCTAAATGATGATAGAAGCAATTTTTTTGATCATTTAATAGATCAGTTACTGCCTTTCTCATATGGAAACTGGCTTATATCGGGGGATTGGAATGGAGTGACGACACCAGCTTTGGATAGAACATCAATCAAAGGGGTTAAACCCTCACAGGATAAATGATCTAATATTGATCTACTATTGATGGATAATTTAGTACTAATAGATTCGTGGAGATATAAAAAGTTCATAATTTCTATTCAAAATTGTATAAAAGTCAGGAGATAGATATGTTAAAAATAGATGATTAACATTTAATACCTAAATGATCACAAACCCAGAAACAATTTATGAACAATCCAATGCCTTTGAGATATCAGAAGCGATTAAAAAAGTGAGGCCAGACGAAACCCCAAGCCCAGATGGTCTCACAAGCCAGTAAATGCTTTGACGATGAATTTCTTCAACCACTAAAGGACACAATGAATGATATAGGGAGGAAATATACCCCAGACATGCAAAGAAAAAAATTAAAAATTCTAGAAGTTCATTTAAAATAAAAATGTTCAAATATTTCCAAAATTCTCAAAAATTTAGAAGATTTTTTAAATTTAAACTAAAAAGTTATATTCTTAAATGTTAGTCTTGGAGGTCTTCTAGTCCAATCCCCTGCTCAAGCAGGAGACCCCATACCCTTTTGGACAAATAGCTGTCCAATGTCTTCTTAAAAACCTGCAGTATTGGAGAGTCCACAACATCTGAAGGCAACCTGTTCAACTGGAGTTGTTCCATTGTTAGTTCTAGGAGTTTTTAGTTCCCTCCTGTGGCTAATGTTGAAATAGAACTTAAATGCAAGTGAGGTTGCCCTCTAGATATATTTTGTAAGCCACAGATGTATTAAAAAAGCTGAAAAGAAAAATAAAATCTCAGCTATAAAGAAAAAATAATATCTCAACAGAATAATGTAGCATAAGATAGGACGGAGCCACGCCGCGTTGATACTTTTGCCGCCCCCTCGTCCATTTGGACCTAAACCGTCCTGTAGGGACAGCGACGAGGAACACCAAGCCTTGTTGGTCACAGGGGTACCGCAAAACCCCTGTTTGACCCAAGGGAAGAGCTTCTGCAAGGCGGCTCTGGAAGGAAGGAAGCAAGCTGAAAGGGAAAGTGCGAGACCAGGAAGGTATTTTTTTTTTCTTTTGAAACATTTTGCTTAAAGATTTTTTTTCTTATTATTCTGTAATTGTGGATTGAATCATCAGTAACAAGGGTTTTTTCCCCCTTTGATTTGGTTTTAGCGCAGGACGGATATTAAATAGGTTTCTTAAATTTTTTATTCGATTTTGTATGTATTTTTAAATTCCTGTCTGCCGCCCTGGGTCCTTTTGGAGAAGGGCGGGGTATAAATTTAATAAAATAAAGTAAAATAAAAATCCCGCCTCTCTCCCAGATGGGACTTAGGGTGGTGCACAGGAACAATAAAAATTTAATTATTAGACATAAACTTTTATAAAAAATATAAAAATATATAGTCAATCAAGTAGTTAAAACTGAATTAAATAAAATTTGGACCCGTGCTAAAAACATAATTAAAACCCAACTAAAATCAGTCATAAAACAGCTATGCTAACTCGCCCCGAGTGATTGGATTATTTCTTTTCCTTTTATGCTTTGTTATTTAAAATCTTGAATTTGGGATTATTTTTAAAATTCTTCCTATGACTTACTGCTTATTTTTAAAATCCAATAAGAATTATACTCTTTAATTTTTTTAACAATAAAGAAGAAGGATATATGTAAAAGTGAAAATCTGCAACACTGCCACTGGGAGGTCAGAGGCTGGTCTTTATGAAACAACCTATTTTTTCTTATTTGAAGCAGCTGGTTGAAGGCGGTGAAATTGTTTATTGAAACTTTCAGAGCATACATTATTTTTGACAGGTGCTCTTGGAGAACTGACAGTAATATTTTTTTTTGGAAGACACAACACAACAGGATCAAAGTAACCCAATCCAAAGATAAAATAGGCCTGAGACCAAGGTGGCAGTGAGAACCAAATTTCATCACTCTTTGAATTTGTTAACATGATTCCATGTCTAGAAGAGGATACTTTAGAAAATCAGAAAGATTGGGCTGGAATCTTAAATTTTCTGAAACAATATGGACGAAGAATCGATAAAAAATTGGATAAACTTTTGTCTATCGCATCAAACCAACAACTAAAGAGAAAGAAGAAAATGTTGAAAATAAAGAGATTTTCATTTTAGTTGAAGATAAAGATATGATAACAGAGAACTTTACTAATGAATCCAATGTGAGAGAAAATAAAAAGAAGGAAACTCTAGAGGAATGTGAGCCTCATTTTGGTCTTCAAGGAAAAGAGGGGGGGGGAGAATTGAAGATGGATGTAAGAGGATAAATCTCTCCAGAAATACGTCTGATACTCAAAGACAAATAACGTGTAAAGACAGAAACTGGGCAGCGGTATTATTTGAGAGACATACTGGACAATAAAGTGCAAAAAGAAGTTTATAAGAAACCTGGAAAGAAGAATAAAAAGAGACTGGGGCCGCAAATGGCAACTCGCTACTGGAAAGACACTGGCTGATAATGAAAGTTGCTATCCTTTGATGACTAATAATAGATAGATTGCTTTACATTATCATTGAAGGATTGTTAGTTAGTAAATAATTATCTACAATAAGAGTAATAATAATGCTATAGCTTAATGATATATATTTATGTATCTATGTACGTGTAGGAATGCATGAGTATGAGGTTGGACATAAACAATAAGACTTTTATTTAATCACGTAGGAATGTTGATGAATGTAGTTTAACAAAATGGGGGAGAATGTTAGTAAATTTTAGACTGTTTTAGATTGTTATTGAAGAGCCACCAGCTAATAAACAATGTGTTATAGAAGATAGACCAAATATGGAATATTAGAGGATAATTCTGGTGTAATGATATTAAGATATAGAATGAATCTTTTGATCTAAAATCTATAAAATGAGATCATGAGTAATAATGGTTCTGGAAATCCACAAGAGTTATGTGTAACAAGTTGACATACTTTCCAAAGGATACAATGTAGAATGATGATATTTCCTTTTTGTATTTTTATTTTATTAAAAAAAATAATTTAAAAAAAAGAATAATGTAATATATGTAGCACATTTCGCTTTCCTAAACATTAAATTCTATACCTGAATATTATTGTTTGGGGCTGTAAATAAATAAAGAGCTATGTAAATAAATACTTGTAAACAAACGATATGAAAATCTCCTGCAAAGTTGACTAACAGGACTGTGCCTTCCAGTCCAATTTCTAGCAAGCATCATTCATCAAGATGACTTAAGAAGTTAGTTGATTATCAGTTTAATTTCGACCTGCCTGGCTGTTGTTTTCACAGCCACCTAGAGCAATAATGGAAGGTGGTCTATAGCTTAAAAAGTTTTCCTGTTGGGTTTAAAAAAAAACCCAAAACTTAATGTAATGCTTTTTGAGGAGCACTTAGGAAGATGACCCGTACTTTTCCATTTTTAAAGAGCTTCTGATATTCTCATCAGTAAAACTTGCAATGATTTTATTTAATGTAAGGAACTCAAGATTTATGCATACCATATTCCGTATTTTTAGGAGTATAAGACGCACCTTTGCCCCCTAAAAGAGGGTGAAAATTTGGGTGCCTCTTATACACCGCATGTAGCCCCCCCCCCCCCCCCTTTGGCCTCTGCCTCCCAGCAATTTATCTCCTTGCAGCCAACAGAGAAAATGGGGCTTGTGGAAGCGGCAAGACGCTACGGCAATCCCTGCAGCCTGATCATCGGGAGTCCCCTGCTTAAACTGAAATTGAAAGTGAAACTTGCTGTTTGCTGCAACAAGGCAAATTGCTGGGAGGCAGAGGCAGATTTTTTCTTCTAATGAGACTAAACTGAAACAGGCTGTTTGCTGCAGCCCAATATATTTTACAGGTTGTTGTTGTGGGGAAAATAGGTGGATACATATTTGCCTCCTTGAGTCATTTATAGAAATAATAAAGGCAGAATAAAACATCTTTTTTGAAAAAATAATCTACATAATAAATGATTTTGATTTGAAAACAATTCCAGTTTCCTAGTGGTCACTACCTCTGAAAGTCACTGTTACATTTATACATACTATTCCGTAAGCAAAGGACCCTGGACCCCATATTGCCTTTTTTGGAGGCAGAAATTGGCAATCCTCTCCTCCCATTCGGTTTAGGATTCAGAGCACCCATTCCATAGATAAATTAATGCCCTGGGTGGTATAGTGCACCCTCCTCCCTCTCAACTATTGCTAGATTTTACTGGGAGATGTTTGTATTTCGACTCATTTTCATCTCTCCTTCTGATGTCAACTGCCCAAAGAACATACTGTAAATAAACATTCACTGCTTCAGTAACACTATGCCCTCTCTTATATTTTCAAGTTAGTATTTCAGTTAGAGCAGGGGTCCCCAACCCCCGGTCCCCGGCCCGGTGCCTGTCCGCGGCTTCATAGAAACCTGGCCGCAGGGCCGGCGAGGAGGAGGGAGCAGCCCCCTGGGCAGAGGATGGGCGAGCGCGCCTCCACCACCTACTTCAGACGGCCACCGCGGCGCACTGCACTTTCCGGGGCTTCCTGGAGGGGCCAGCATGTCGACTGGGGAGGTTATCCCGCAGCGGGTGGGCGAAGGACCCAAGCTGCGTGCCGCCAAAGCCATCCGGGCGCCGCCCAGCCCCGGACGGCTTCGGCAGCACGCAGCTTGGGTCCTTCGCCCGCCCGCTGTGGGATAACCTCCGCAACCGACATGCTGACCCCTCTGCTGCTTCCCCGGGTGGAGGGAGGGAGAGAATGGCAGACGCACAGAGAGGCAGACTTAGAGAGACAGAGAGAGAGAGAGAGAGGGAAACAGACACACACACACACACACACACACACAGAGTGACAGATGGGGGGGAGGAGAGAGACACACACACACACACAGAGAGAGAGAGAGAGAGAGAGAGAGAGAGAGAGAGAGAGAGAGAGAGAGAGAGAGAGAGAAAGAAAAATAGGAAAAAAAGATGAATGGAGGGAGGGAGTGAAGGAAAGAAGACATAAAATGACTGAGTTAGATAAAATTTTGATGGGTACTGATGAAAAAGTAATCAAAAAACTCTATGGACACTTGCTAGAGGTTAAGTTAGAAGAAGAGCAGGTTAAAGGATCTATGATAGCCTGGGGGAAAGTTTTGGGCATGGGATTGAATTAGAGAAGTGGCAGAAACTGTGGCCTCAAAACTACAAAATGACAATGTCAATTGCATATAAAGAAAATTTGTATAAGATGTTTTACAGGTGGCATCTACCTCCGACATGAATCGCAAGAATGTTCAAGAACAAATCAAAAAAGTGTAGGAAATTTCATCAGACACCGGGTTCATATTACCATATGTGGTGGACTTGTGTAGAAGCTAAAAGATATTGGACTAAGATACACATGTGGTTAACCCTAATCCTAACCCTACCTACCTACTCCCTTTCTCACCCTACCTACCTACCTACCTACTGCATTTCTCCCTCTCTCTTTCCCTCTACCTACCTACCTACCTACCTACTTACTGTATTTCTCCCTGAATCTTATGGACAGAGTATTTTATGTCATAAAGGATGACACAATACCTGTGGCCCACTGCTCTCTCTCTATCCATCTACCTACCTTTTTTTTTTACAATTTTTTACATTTCCGTTGTGTGCACCTGGCACAGGTGTGACATCTACACAATATATATATAATATATAATTGGTGCTGTATTTCAAAGGATCGTTGTATGAACATTTGGAAGCGATCGGTGCAGGACTTTCGGAGATTAGCGGTTTTGAACAAACTGGTGACATTTTTACTTATAGAGAGAGATTGTCCGCTGAAGATAGCCTCGGTCCCTACTAAGGACTCCTCGCCTTCCGACAAATACCCGTCTATTGAGCGCTGCCCTGCCAGAGGGCACCGGCTGCGGTCTTCCTTCCAGGGGCGTCCCTTATCCGTCCAGGGCTCCCTCTGCCCCAGCCACCTAGCTGCGCAGATTTTCCGGAGCGTCGCCTTCACCCCACCGACGTCGGGAGCCCTTCAGGCGCAGAGGAGAGGAGCCGAGGCGAAGGGGTCGCAGAAACCCGATGCTTTCGGTTGGCCCGCCCAATGGCTCTGCGGCGTCTCCCCCCATAAATACCGCGCGGGCTCCGGCTTGGCCAAGGAGGCTCTTCGGGAGGACAAGAGGCAGCCGAGCGGGAGGTCTGGCCCCGGGCGCCCTTTCCGCCCTTCACTCCGCCTCCGAGGGCAATTGGCCCCCGGGAGCCTCCGCAGGTGCGCCCGCCCTCCGCTCCGCTCCGGGGATGCTTCCGTGCTGAGCTGGCCCGCCGACCGTGGGCATCTCCCGGCAAAAGCCTCCCTCGCCCATGGGTCTCCAGAGGAGCCGCTTCGAGTCCGCCCCGACGGGCCCCAAACCCCGCGCCCAGACCAGCTCCCCGGCGGACGGCTGGGAAGCGGAGAGGCCTCCCCGGATCCAGCAGCCCAAAGGGCGCGAGGGCCGCCGCTGGCCTCTGCTGTCCGGAAGCGGACGAAGCTGCCCGCAGAAAAGCGCCGAGACGCTGAGCAGCCAGTACGGGCTGCATCTCCTGCTGGCCGGGCTGCTCCTGATGTTCGCCTGGGCGGTGCACGCCGTCGGGGTGGCCAAGAGCGCCGTGCTGGCTTACCTCCTCGCCCTCGTGGCGCTGCAGCTCCTCTGGATGGCTTGGTACCTCTGCCGCCGCTGTGCGCACAAGAGGCTCATCCAGGACAAGGACCCCCAGGCCGGGGCGCGCTGGCTCAAGTGTGAGTGGGGCGGGGGGGGGGGGCGAAGGGGGCGAGGGCTCAATTTCCCTCTAGTGGGAAAGCCCAGAGAGGCGGTAGAACAAGTTGCTCAACTTATGGAGGCCATGAAAGAGTTAAAATTCTGTCGTTGTTCCGTACAAACCTGGCTGCATCTGAGCGACCGTTTCTCCCTTAATCTCTCCCAGAACCCAACACAGGACTGTGTGGAAATGCCTCTCTTTGAGAACCCTGCCTAGAGAATGTACTGTGTGACCCCCCAAGATTGGCCAATGGAGGAAAAACAAAAACAAAAACACCATTGGCTGTGTCGTTAGGAGTCCAGCTGGACCCTATGCATATTTGTTTTGACTAGATGACTGTAACAAATATACTGATTGAAGCTTGATTTATTTTTTTTAAGCAAATTCCACAATTTGCTTAAGTGTCAGTGCAAGACGTTGAACAGGACAAACAAGCTTTTTTTGTTTTGTTTTTGCTATTCCTTTAGTACAAGAAATGTTATGTTGATATATGAAAATTAGGAAGTTTGTCTCACTTTTTAAAGACCATGTACGATAACAGTTTTGGTGTATCCACAGTGAAGCTTTTAAATAATTGTTTTCTTCATATATTTTCTACAATTGCTAGAAACATGCCAATGTATTAATTCAACATCATTTTTCTGTCTGTTTGCAAACATCCTTCCACCAAATGGTAATCCACCAAATAGAATTCCTGTTTCTCAGTGTTGTGCATGTGTAGAAAGGACTTAACATGGCTTGCCATGCAGAACCTCAAAATAACTGAGGGGAGTTGGTACCTTGGGTATAGGAGAAGAGGACAGTTCCAGGACATAGGAGAAGAGGACAGTTCCAGGGCATAGGAGAAGAGGACAATTCCAGGGCACAGGAGAAGAGGACAGTTCCAGGGCATAGGAGAAGAGGACAGTTCCAGGGCATAGGAGAAGAGGACAGTTCCAGGGCATAGGAGAAAAGGACAGTTCCAGGGCATAGGAGAAGAGGACAGTTCCAGAGCATAGGAGAAGAGGACAGTTCCAGGGCATAGGAGAAGAGGACAGTTCCAGAGCATAGGAGAAGAGGACAGTTCCAGGGCATAGGAGAAGAGGACAGTTCCAGGGCATAGGAGAAGAGGACAGTTCCAGGGCATAGGAGAAGAGGACAGTTCCAGAGCATAGGAGAAGAGGACAGTTCCAGGGCATAGGAGAAGAGGACAGTTCCAGGGCATAGGAGAAGAGGACAGTTCCAGGGCATAGGAGAAGAGGACAATTCCAGGGCATAGGAGAAGAGGACAGTTCCAGGGCATAGGAGAAGAGGACAGTTCCAGGGCATAGGAGAAGAGGACAATTCCAGGGCATAGGAGAAGAGGACAGTTCCAGGGCATAGGAGAAGAGGACAGTTCCAGGGCATAGGAGAAGAGGACAGTTCCAGGGCATAGGAGAAGAGGACAATTCCAGGGCATAGGAGAAGAGGACAGTTCCAGGGCATAGGAGAAGAGGACAGTTCCAGAGCATAGGAGAAGAGGACAGTTCCAGAGCATAGGAGAAGAGGACAATTCCAGGGCATAGGAGAAGAGGACAGTTCCAGGGCATAGGAGAAGAGGACAATTCCAGGGCATAGGAGAAGAGGACAGTTCCAGGGTATAGGAGAAGAGGACCGTTCCAGGGCATAGGAGAAGAGGACAGTTCCAGGGCATAGGAGAAGAGGACAGTTCCAGGGCATAGGAGAAGAAGACAGTTCCAGGGCATAGGAGAAGAGGACAGTTCCAGGGTATAGGAGAAGAGGACCGTTCCAGGGCATAGGAGAAGAGGACAGTTCCAGGGCATAGGAGAAGAGGACCGTTCCAGGGCATAGGAGAAGAGGACAGTTCCAGGGCATAGGAGAAGAGGACCGTTCCAGGGCATAGGAGAAGAGGACAGTTCCAGGGCATAGGAGAAGAGGACAGTTCCAGGGCATAGGAGAAAAGGACAGTTCCAGGCCACCCCACCATTGTTTAATGGTGGACCCTTTTGAGATCCAAAAGCCACTTTTCTTGCACATCTTGATCTGTATTGTGTGGAGAATGGAGAATCATGCAGCAGAACGTTTTCTGTTCCTGAAAATATTTCTTGTTAATTTTAGTGTTTTTTCCCCCAAATGAATACAGATTTATTGTATGCAAACACTTAGAAAACTCTGAACTATCATCAGTCGGTAGTTGGTAGATAAGAGTCAATGGAATTCAAGGCATCCCACCTTGAATTCCATTGACTCTTATCCACCAACTAAGACTTAGATATCTTTTTTGTTTTGAAAAAGTTTTATTGGGTTTTACAAATTTTATAAAAATAGGATAAGGGAAGATAAGGAGTTACAAAGACATTTTGAGAACCTCTATGTTGGAAGTGTCGGCTCCCTCCAAGGCTTCATAAAAATATATATATAGATAATACAATAAATTTTCATTTGTACTACAAAGTGGAAAGAAATACAGATATGTCATTTTAAAATCTATGCTAACAATCATGTATAAGCATCCAAATAAGAGTTGTACTATACAAAAATAAAGTCACTTGTGAGATTTAAGTCTTTTGGCAATTGTATCTTCCTCTCCCTGACCTCCAGTGGGCGGCGCCGTGGCACCCTCCATTCTCCCATTTTCATCCTCCAGGATTGAGGAGTGTTTTTTAAGAAAGGCTTCCGCCTCTGCAATTGTTTTAATTCTTACCCTTCCCCCCTCCCAGAACACCAACATTCCCTCAGGCATCACCCACTTGAACCACACCCCCTTTTTGAATAATCTTTTGGACAAGAAGGAATACTTCCTCCTTATCTCTCTAATCTTTTTTGGGATCTGTTTCAAGATGGCAATCTCATTCTGTTGATAAATTAAAGGACCGTCTCTCTGTGCTCTCAGGATCCCCTCCCTTGTTGACCTTCTTACAAATTTAATATGTATCTCTCTGGGTACTTCATTTATCCTGGCATATGCTGAATTAATTCTATAAATCAGATCAAGACATCCTTTCAAAATCCATCCTAGACATATGACCAGCCAAATCCCCTATTTCATTATGAGAATTTTTTAGCTCTTCCCTTGTCTCAGCCAACCCCACCTCCAGTCCATCAATTCTTTGTTTGTTTTCCATTAGTGCTTTCTGTGTCTCCAAAAGTTCTAATTTTGAACTGACATTGTCCTTCCGGATTTCTTTAATTTCTTTCATAATGTTTTGAAGAGTTTCATCTATTGCTGATAATTTAGCGTCCACATCTGCTTCTTTGGGTAACATTGAAGTAATCTTAGGTTGATGTAGCTGCTTTTTTGAAGCCATAATGAAAGATTTAAGTCTTTGTCACTAAAATGGCGTCTGTTGGAGAGGCAGTCTGTGAGGCAAGGAGGGAGCAGAGCCCAATGTCCAAATTCAAAGTTTCATTTAGTTATAATCCCGAGAGAAACCAAGTTCTTAAAGACAATCAGATAAGAAAAAAAAAGAAGGCACATCAGGGAAAGGTCCAATTAATCAATTACATTCATCCATTAATAAAAAGAGAAAAGCAGTCCCGAACGCAAGGGAATGTCAGCAATTTCCCAAAAAAAGTATGTCTCCTGAGAACAAAGGAACACCATCTTCCCCCGCCCTTCTGGAAGCCGCCGAGAGTTAGTGGAAATCATTTCAATTGTTGCCAGACTTCGATACAAAGTATCCAAAGATCGTAAAGGAAAGACTTTCACTTATGGTTTAAGAAAATCGGATGTTGATTTCTCTGCTTCCCCAAGCCTGGGGAGCATTTCTAAACGCTGCTTTTTTTCCATTCCGAGGGGGGGGGGTATTACAAACTCCCCCCTCCTTCTTCTTTCAAGCTTAAAGTTGAGAGCATTAAAATAAAGTCACTCACGATCCACTTTGCAGCCAGGAGCCTCGGTGTTGCCTTCAACCCCGGCGTTTCAGTTCTTCTTTAAACCAAATAGCTGTTCCGGCTCTCCATCGGCAAAGGGGACGACGCCCCCCCGCGACTCGTTCCTCTGCGCCTAGGTCAAAGCGGGGGCCACCCCCCGACCGCCGTCGGGATGGGGGGATTCCCCGCAAGCCGCCCGTACAGCAGGAGTCCTTTAAAAGAACTCCCTGCCCCCGGGGGGGCCGCAGAGGCAACCAAGCGGCGGACGAGCACAAAGACTCGACCGTTGCCTCTGGCCAACCGGAAGGAAGTCTCGTTTTATTTTTTTTTGAAGGGTGCAAAATATATTACTGCAAATTACTAGCTCTCTCTGTGTATATTTGCGGGCTTTTGGTGCTTCATTTATACAGTTATTTTGAGCACAATATAATTAGAAATGTAGGCTATAAATTGAATCAAATACATAACAAATAACCACATGTATACTATTACATAACGAACATCATATTACATTGTTAAATGCTTACATTAATTTGTCTTACCATCAACTCCCCAAAACTATTATTGGCTCTTCTGCTCTCCATACACGGTATTGGTACTCTATCCATTACTTTCTTATTCCTCTCTCCTTTCTTCCCTCTTTCGTCCTTCTCTTCTCTACTTCCCCTTCCTCTCTCCTTCTCCTCTCCCCGTTTTCTTTCTCTCCTTCTCTTCCCCCCTTCCCCTCTCTCCTATCCCTCTCTTCTTCCCTTACCTCTCTCCTTTTCTTCCCACTCTTCATCTCATTTTCTTGGTGTATTTCAGCCTCTGAGCGAGCTCCATTTTATGTTGATGGTATTTATAATTCAATATACATATTTAATTTTAACATATATCTTCCTCCTTTTTTAAAATAAATAAAAAGTATACATATATAGTAATTGTATTTTTAAACCCCCTCCCCCAGCCTATTTTTGGCCAAGATGTAGGCCTGATTACAATTCCCAGCTATTCTCATCATTATACATATAGTTATAATAATAATAATAAATTTTATTTATAACCCGCTCTCTCTCCCTGAAGGGACTCGAGGCAGGGCACAGGGAGATTAAAAACAAATTAAAACAAGCAAAGTACAAGGTTAAAATCAAATTAAACTTACCCTGCGCTAAAAAACTTCTATGAAAATAAAACTATCCCTAAAAAACTCCTTAATAATTTAAAATTTAAATTACCCCAGGCCAGCCAAACGGAAGAAGTGAGTTTTTAATAGCTGTCGGAAGGAGCGAAGGTCCGTGGTTGTTCTGATTTCGGGGGGAAGGTCGTTCCAGAGGGTCGGGCCCGCCACAGAGAAGGCCCTTCCCCTGGGCGTCGCCCGCTGGCATAGCCTAGTGAACGGCACCCGGAGAAGTCCCTCTCTGTGGGAGCCAATCGGCCGCAGGGATGTATGGGGCAGAATGCGATCCCGCAGATAGCTAGGTCCTGTGCCATGGAGCGCTTTAAAGATGGTAACTAACACCTTGAAGCGGTGTTACATGGGAGAACCTAGAGGCTCCCATAACTACCCGCGCGGCTGCATTCTGGACCAGTTGAAGTCTTCGGGTGCACCTCAGGGGGAGCCCCATGTAGAGAGCATTACAGTAGTCTAGTCGGGATGTCACGAGGGCATGAGTGACTGTGCAAAGGGCACCCTGATCCAATAGGGGCTGCAACTGGCGGACCAGGCGAACCTGGTAAAACGCCCTCCTGGCCACGGCTGTCACTTGATCTTCCATGGACAGCCGGGCATCGAGGAGGACGCCCAAGTTGCGTGCCCCATCCACAGGGGTTAGATGTTCACCCCCTATGGCCAGTGATGGAGTCAACTGGTTGTACCGGGATGCCGGAAACCACAGCCTTACATGCCCCAAATTTGTAGTCAGTCTTTATAATCTCAATAATTTTCCATTATAAGTATATTTCATGTTCCCTCTCCTTTTTTCCATATCTTGACTTAGCCTACCCTTAATTGTCTTTAAATAACAATCCTTACTGTTCAATGTTCATTACAATTCCATTAATCTACTACAGTGGTTCTCAACCTGTGGGTCAGGACCCCTTTGGGGGTCGAACAACCCTTTCACAGGGGTCGCCTAAGACCATCGGAAAACACATATTTTCAATGGTCTTAGGAACCCGACACCAATTTTATGATTGGGGGTCACCACAACATGAGGAACTGTATTAAAGGTTCGCGGCATTGGGAAGGTTGAGAACCATTGATCTACTATATAGAATAACAAGCGGTACACATCTCACTTTTTTCATCATCTTAAGAGTTCTATATGTGTCCATATTTCATATATTTTAACCTATACTTAATTGTCCTTCCATTGTCATATTCAATCAACCAGCAACTCAGTCTAATTATTATGTATAAAAGTGAATCACATACCTCTATTTTACATTCTTCACATAACAGTTTCATATTTGTCCGTATTCCATATATTTTAACCTTTATTTAATTATCTTTCCATTATCATATTCAATCAGTTAGCAACTCAGTTTTATTATCATATATGGGAATAAACCACATATCTCAGCTTTATATTTGCCATATAACAATTTCTAATTGTCTGATTTTTTTCCTAGTAAGTCTTTTGTCCCACTTCTCTATTCCTATCTTCTCCCTTTTCTTTGTTTTGACACGTCCACCCTCTTCAATTTTCCCACTGTCAAGCCACTGTCAATCCTAGTGAAATCTTTTGTATTTCCCTTTGTTGGGGCATAACTCCCCTCCCCCCTTCGTCAATTTGCCCTATGCCACTCAAACTCAGTGAGATCTTTTGTCTGCTTTTTATTTCTTTTTGTTGGGACACATCCCCCCTTTTCAATTTTCCCTATACCACTGTCAAACCCAATGAAGTTTTTTGTCTGCTTTTTATTTTCCACCATTTCTACCCCTTCATTATCTCCCCTCTTCTTCCTTCACTTCTTCTTTCACTTCCTGCTTCTCCTCAATATCTAACTTCAAAATTCTATTTAGACTTGATTTTAATGATTTATTCATATTTTTAATAATTTTATGTAGTTCTTCAAATTCCCACCTTTCCATAATGTCCAGTGTCAAAATTACAGTTAGTAATACAGTTCTTATTTCAGAGTTCTGGCCCATCTTAAATTTAGCTAATTCAGCTAATGTGGAGAGGAAGAGAGGTGGGAACCACCTTAATCCTTTGTTCTCCCTTCAACAACAAAAATGTATTTTCCCATTCTTGACTTTATTATTATTTTTTCCTTTGTTACCTTCCACATCTAGTTGTTTATAGTTTCTTAAAATATATTAATTGGAACAAATTCAAGTCTCTGGTATGTTTCTTTTCACCTCCTGCTTTTTCCAAATTTTGATTTATGACAATTGGTAATTAAAACTTTCTGTTCAGAGTTTCACATTCCATTCACAGCACCGGCAAGATTAGGCTATCGGTGAGAAAGTAGTGCTTTTTTCTTGATTTTTTCCCCCTTGTTACATTCCACCTCTCATTAATTGGAGTTGCTTAAGATATATTAATTAGAAGAAACTTGAATGAAGCAAATCTTGGTATGTTTTGGTTTCCGTTTCATCCTCCTAATCTCTTTTAAAGACACAATCTTTTCAAAGTCAAATCCAAATTTAAAGTTTGTGTTTGAATGGGTTTGTCACTTCTCTGCTTTCTTCTTTCCGTCTCCAAATTGTTTAATTGTTTAAAAATGGCTCTTTTGAGGCTATTCATTCAACCCTCCATTTTTCCCCTTTCTTTCTTTCTGCCAAAATCCCAATCTGTCCATCAATATTATTTATACTCTCAAGGTTCTTTACCTTTTCCAAATTCTGATTTATGACGGTGGGTTAATTAGATCTTCTTACCAGGCTTTTCATCCTGTCTTCCTGCTCAGTTGCTTTGGCCTGAAGTCAGCTTCTTGTGCAGCCGTTTTGCCATGCCCCTGATTCAGAGAGCCGATCTCTGTTGCATTCCCTCTGAGTCTGCTGAGACGCTGCCCCTTCTTCACACCCACACCCACAGGGAGGCTCTTATTCAAAAAGGATCTCGGCCTTGGTTTGTCAGACAGGGTTCATGTGAAGCTCTTCAGAGCTCACACCTCCCTCGTCTATCCAGCTGAAGAACTTCCAGTCAAATCAACATGTCGTGTTTTTAAAGGAGTTGGTGTACAGAACAGTAGAGAGAAGTTAGGTGGTTCTGTACAGCCTGATAACCTGGTGAGCAAATGTTTGTGTCAATGAATAGAAATGGAGGACATAGAATATTCTTTATTCTTGTGTGTCCAATCACACTTGGCCAATAAAGAATATTTGATTGGATTTATTTATTTTATTCTAATTCTATTCTTCTACATATACAACCCAGTATTTGAAATATTGCTGTTAGCCTCTTAGGTCTGTAATAATTTCTGTGAATGAAGTTGAAAAAGGCTACCCAACTGAGCTATATAAAAGTTCTTACTTTTAGTACAACTCTTTCGTTTAACATTTGTTTCAGGTGGAATTACTTTGTTTGCAATCATTACTTTAATTATGGATTCTTTCAAAATTGGATACTTCGTTGGATTTTCAAGTTGCTTGTCAATTACAGAAGGCATTTTTCCAGTTGCACATGCAGTTCATACACTTTTGCAGGTAAAGCCATTTGGTCTCTTATTATTTCCAGATGTATACAACTCTTAGGATTGTATTGTTGTTGCCTAAAATTAACTAACTTGGTTCAAGACTTTTTCATCCCTCTAATAGTATTTCCTCAAAGTCCATCAAAAACAGTATCATAATTACTGGATTGGCAAGGAAATTCCTATATCATGAAAAGTAACTTCCTTAAAGTATTGGTAATCCTGCATGTTTTTCTGTACCAGCCCATTAAAACGCGAGAATTACACAAGATAACAACCATGCTCCCATGCATTTTAGAAGGAAAATCCCCAGTGGCTGGCATTACAAGGACTGTAAAACCATTTAGTTGCAAAAAGTTACATCTGTTGATTTAATAGTAACATCTAGTTTCTGTTTGGTTTCCATTGAAGGTTTGATAATTTAGTTTTCATAATTAACTTACTAAATAAGTTTGAAAGTAGGGAAGCCTGATGTACTGTTAGTACCAATGAACTTCCATCTTAAACTAAGAGTTGCACACTTGAGCAGTTTGATAAAAAGTCATGCTGATACCATCATCATTTGCAGAACAAAAAAGAAAGAAATGACAAAAACTATTAGTAACAATTAGAAAAAAAAATAAACAAAGGCAAGGAACATTAAAAGAGCATTAAAGGAGTTCATTGGAGCTGCACAGGGAGGGAGGCCCTGATACACACAAGCCTGTTGCAATGTGCGATCAAAGCCAGTTTTGAAATGAGGTACTAACAACTGTTCCAGCCATCTTCTCAGCTTGCTGGACAGCCTTCAGAACTCTTTGATATATTCAGCCACCTGCCTGCCACGTTGCCGGGCAGCTAATAACTCCCCCTCTGCTCGCTGGATTCTGTTGTTGTCCTAAATTGCTCCTGAAGAGCTGCTAGGAACATGCCAGTGTCTCCCAGCTCTGCAGCATGGCGACTGTATAGGTCTGTGACCCAGTCAGCTGCCTCTCCTTCCATTACTGTTGCTACTACCATCACCATTGCTCCTTTGCGATGTATATGGGTGTATATAAAAATTGTGGGTTAGACAGCACCACCACCAAATGGATTCGCAACTGGTTGACCAACCGCACTCAACGTGTAGTCCTCAATGGAACTGCATCTACATGGAAGGAAGTATGCAGTGGAGTCCCCCAAGGCTCTGTTTTAGGCCCAGTACTCTTTAACATCTTCATCAACGATTTGGATGAGGGGATAAATGGGGAACTCATCAAATTTGCAGACGACACCAAGCTGGCAGGAATAGCCAACACTCCAGAAGATAGGCTTAAGATACAGAAGGATCTAGACAAACTTCAACATTGGGCACTATCTAATAAAATGAAATTCAATTGTGAAAAAAATAAGGTCCTACATATAGGCAAGAAAAACCAAATGCACAAGTACAGAATAGGTGGTACCTTGCTCAATAGTAGCAACTGTGAGAGGGATCTAGGAATCCTAGTGGACAACCATTTAAATATGAGCCAGCAGTGTGCAGCAGCTGCCAAAAAAGCCAACACAGTTCTAGGCTGCATAAACAGAGGGATAGAATCTAGATCACGTGAAGTGTTAATGCCACTGTATAGTGCCTTGGTAAGGCCACACTTGGAATACTGCATACAGTTTTGGTCGCCACGATGTGGAAAAGACGTGGAGACTCTGGAAAGAGTGCAGAGAAGAGCAACCAAGATGATTAGGGAACTGGAGACTAAAACATATGAAGAACGGCTGCAGGAGCTGGGTATGTCTAGTTTGATGAAGAGAAGGACCAGGGGAGACATGATAGCAGTGTTCCAATATCTCAGAGGGTGCCACAAAGAAGAGGGAGTCAAACTATTCTCCAAGGCACCTGGGGGCAGGATAAGAAGCAATGGGTGGAAACTAATCAAGGAGAGAAGCAACTTAGAACTAAGGAGAAATTTCCTGACAGTTAGAACAATTAACCTCTGGAACAGCTTGCCTCCAGAAGTTGTGAATGCCCCAACCCTGGAAGTCTTTAAAAAGTTGTTAGATAGCCATTTGTCTGAAATGGTATAAGGTTCCTGCCCACGCAGGGGGTTGGACTAGAAGACCTACAAGGTCCCTTCCAACTCTGCTATTGTATTGTATTGTATATATATTATCATTTCTTCATTCTCAAGTTCTATTCCATCATCTTCTATGACCTTGCGTGCTTTGGTTGCCATTGTTGCACATTTGTCAATTCCAAACTACATACCAATGTCTTGGCTAAATTCTTTTGTGCTTTCAATTAATAAATTCAGTTCAGCTTTTGTTTTACCAAACAGCTTCAAATCATCCATGTACATCAAGTGCGAAATTTTCAGTCCTTTCTTTGCAAGTTCGTATCCACAGTTCATCTTCTTCAAAATGATTGTTAGTGGTAGCATTGAGAGTATAAAAAGTAGGGATGAAAGGGAATCACCCTGGAAAGTGCCTTGTTTAATTTCAACTTCACCCAGTTCTTCTTCATTAGCCATAAGTTTTGTTTTCCAGAGATTCATTGAAGTTTCCATGAATTTTTGTATGTTGCTGCTGATGCCAAAGATTTCCAGGCATTTCTTGATCCAGCTATGGGGAACTGAATCAAACACTTTCTTATAGTCTATCCAAGCCATGAATAGGTTGGTTCATCTTTTCTTTGAATTATTTAGGATTAGCTTGTCAATCAGCAGTTGGTCCTTTGTTCCTCTTGAATTTTTGCAGCATCCTTTCTGTTCCACAGGAAGCAAGTTATTACTTTCCAAGTATCCATAAACTTGGTTTGCAATGATACCAGTAAGGAGCTTGTATGTTGTTGGCAAACAGGTGATTGGCCTATAGTTTCCAGGGTCCTTTCCTTTTTCTTTATCTTTTTGGATCAAAAATGTCCTTCCAGTTGTCATCCATTCATCATTTTCAGGTGTTTTTAAGATCTGGTTCATTTGGGCTGCCAATCTTTTTTGCACACTTGTAAGTGCCTTTAACCCAGCGTTTCTCAAATAGTGGGGCGCGCCCCCCCAGGGGGGCGCGAGGCTCCATAAAGGGGAGTGCGTTCGATAATCAGGAGCCGCACACCCGGAAAGACCGATACTGCCGCCGCCGCCTTGGCATCCCAGGCCCACTTTGCGGCGGCGGCGGCAGCGGCTGTAGGTAAAGCCCGAAGGCGACTGAGAAAGGCGTCAGAGAAGGAGCAGCCGGAAGCCGTGCCTCTTGAGCACCACTAGGCTGGAAGAGGCAGAAAGCGGACGCGGGGATAAGGAAGGGGATGCGCTTCGGGCCAATCAGCATGGAAAGGTGAGGTCGAAGGAGGAGGGGGCAGCCCCCTGGCAGAGCGCGAAACAAGCAAGCGCGGGCGGGCAAGGAAACTTGTTGCAGCAGCGCCCAACAACCTGCCTGCCCACCGCCTGCGGTTACTCGCTCGCTCACCTACCCACCGGACGAAGGAAGCTGGCGTCCGGTGGGTGAGCGAGCGAGTGAGTAACTGTGGCCGACTGGCCGGCGGGCGGGTAAGGAAAGTTGCGGCAGCGCCCAACAATCCGCTGGCCCGCTGGCCGCGGTAGCTCGCTCGCTTGCTCACCCATCGGACGCCAGGTTCCTTCGTCCGGTGGATGGGTGAGAGAGCGAGCGAATAAATACAGCCAGCGGGCTGGCGGGCCGGTCAGGCTGCTTCCAGGAGCTGAGGAGGTTTGTGGGGGGGGGGGAGACAGACAGACAGAGAGAGGCACAGACACACAGAGAGACAGGGAGGGAGGGGGGAACCAGAGAGTGACAGACACACACAGAGAGTGGGGGAGGGAGGGAGAGAAAGATAGACAGAGACACAGAATGAGTGATTTAAGTGCCTGAATGCGAGACAGACACACACACACACACACAGAGTAACAGATGGGCAAACAAAGGAGAGAGAGACAGAGAGAGAAAGAAAAAAAAGAAGGTGGGAGAGAAAGAAAAAAAGAGAGAAAGAAAGACAGACAGAGAGAAAGAGAGAAAAAAGAAAGAGAGACAGAAAGGAAAGAAAGAGAAAAAAGAGAGAGAAAGAGAGAAAGAAAAGAGACAGAAAGAAAGAGAAAGAAAGAGAAAGAGAGAAAGAAAGAAAGAAAAGGAGAGAGAAAGAGGGAAAGAAAGAAAGAGAGAGAGAGAGAGAGAGAAAGAGAAATAGGGAAAGAGAGGGGGGAAAGAGGGAAAGAAAGAGAAAGAAAAAGAAAAAGAAAGAAAGAGAAAGAAAGAGAGAGAGAAAGAGAAAGAAAGAAAAAGAAAGTGGGAAAGAGAGAAAGAAAGACAGACAGAGAAAAAGAGAAAGAAAGAGACAAAGGAAAGAAAGAGAAAAAAAGAAAGAGAGAGAGGGAAAGAGAGAGAGAAAGAGAGGGAGAGAGAAAGAGGGAAAGAAAGAAAGAGAAAGAAATAAAGAGAGAGGGAAAGAGGGAAAGAAAGAAAAAATGAGAGAGAAAGAGAGAAAGAGAAAGAAAGAGAAAGAGAAAGAAATAAAGAGAGAGAGAGAAAGAAAGAGGGAAGGAAAGAAAGAGACAGAGAGAAAGAGAGAAAGAAAGACAGAAGGAAAGAAAGAAAGAAAAAGAAAGAAAGAAAGAGAGAACTTATGACCACAATTAAGCCCAAAAGTTTGGTTGCTAACCAAGACCATTGTTAAGTGAGTTTCACATTTTCCAAATTGGCCACTCCCACCCGGTCACATGGTTTGACATGTCCAATCAAAAAATGTTTATAGTTTAATTAAGGATTTAATGCACTTTAAATCTTTTCTGCTACAGTTAATAAAGCTATTCTTTGTTGTAAATTGATCCACATTTCTTTCTTTTTTTTATTCTCTTATACGTTAATAAGGATACAGTGTTATGCAGAGGTGTACTAACAATTTTATAGACAAATAATACTATTTACAGTCGCGCGGGGGGCGCGAAATGTTTTCTTCTTCCTAGGGGGGGCCTGACAGAAAATAATTGAGAACCACTGCTTTAACCAGAAGTCATGTAACTCATCTGGTCCAGGTGCACTCCAGTTCTTCACTTTTCTTGACTGCTTTTGCACCATGGGGCTCTCTACATGGGGCTTCCCTTGAGGTGCACTCGAAAGCTACAGCTAGTCCAGAATGCAACCGCGCGGGTGATTACGGGAGCCCCTAGATGCTCCCACATAACACCGATCCTGCGCGAGCTGCACTGGCTTCCTGTGGTCTTTCGGGTGTGCTTCAAGGTCTTGACGACCATCTTCAAAGCGCTCCATGGCTCGGGGCCTAGTTATATGCGAGACCGTCTCCTGCCCCATACATCCCTTAGACCGATACGCTCCCACAGAGAGGGCCTTCTCAGGGTGCCATCGGCCGGACAATGCCGGCTGGCGACACCCAGGGGAAGGGCTTTCTCTGTGGCGGGCCCTGCCCTTTGGAACGACCTACCCCCTGAACTCCGCACTATCACAGACCTCCGCCTCTTCTGCCAGTGTTTAAAAACACACTTATTTCATCAAGCCGGCCTAACATAGCCTCCGCTGGGACAAATTTTAGACAGTTTTAAATGGGGGGGTTTAATTTTAATTTGGTTTTAATTTGGTTTTAGCGCAGGTTTTCTGTCATTTAATAGGCCTTTTAAATTTATGTATTTGGTACTATTTTGTATGTTGTTTTAAATGCCTGTGCGCCGCCCTGGGTCCGTTTGGAGAAGGGCGGGATATAAATTGAATAAAATAAAATAAAATAAATAAATTTCTTTTGTTATTTTCACATCTTCCATTTTATGCACTTTAATAGAATCCTCAATCTGTTTGATCCACTTTGCATTTCTGTTGTGCTTCTTGTTGTTTTCCCACAAATTCTTCCAGAATTTCAGAGCTTTCTCTTTATTAGGCTTTTCATTAGTTGTTACTCCACCTCCACTTTCTAAACTCTTGTAAAAGTGGTGCTGATTTGCGCTGAAGTGTGAGTTTTCTTTGAACTGAGTTACTCAGTTTTCATACCTTTTAATCTTTTCAGCAATGGCAACCACCCTCTGCTTCAGCTCTTCAGCTCTTCAATTACTACTGTAATCTCCTTATTCTCTAAATTGTATCTTGCTTCCAGGCTGCTTTTGACCTGCTTGTTCTTTAGCTGACCTTGTCTTAGGTTTTTCAAGTTGCTCAGGTCTCCACGAAATTTTTTGATCTTCAATTCCAACCGAATTTTCCACTTAGGCTTCCTCTTCTTGCCTTTTAGGTTCTTTTGTATTTTTAAACCCAATTCTTTGGTGGTTATGAAGGCTGCTGCATACATCAGCTGGTTTGTTTCAGCTAATGTAGTGGTTTGAATGATTTGCAAAGCCTCATTGACCTTTTTTAGTACCTTACTCAATTATTTCCGGTTCACTTGGTTCAGTTTTGGCAAACGTGTTCTTTCAGCATCTTCCATTTGATGCTTTATTTTCTCAGCTAATTGAGCACTATCTGTTGGTGTTTGTTCTTCAGTGCTTCCTTGTTCTTTATCTTCATCCACTTCAGCAGCCTCTTCCTCTTTTTCTTCCTCAGTTTGCTTTTGAATCTGCAAATCATTCATGTTACTCTTCTTTGTTGGTATACGCAGACCATTAGTTGCTTTCTCTTCGATTCCTATTAATTCTGCTTTAGTGAAAAATTTGTGGCTTAGAATTACACGTCATTGGTCCATTAGCGTTTGTTCACTGATATCACTGTCCGTGTGGTTCACCTTCCAAAACTTACATTTGTTTTTGAAATCCATATTTTGCTGGCTCAGATTGATAGTAAGTTTCCATAATTTTTATTTTATTTTATTTTATTATATTTCTATACCGCCCTCTCTCCTCAATGGGACTCAGGGCGGTGCACAGAGATAATAAAAGCAGAAGTCATAAATACAATCAAACAAGGTTAAAAATAAATAAATAATATGTTTTTATAATAATAAAGATGTTTTCTTTCCTAGTCCAGATTTTTCGCTTTTTTGCTTTTTCTTCCAGTAGCTTGTCAGCTCCGTGACCTGGTTGCCTAGCAGAGGGAGCTGAGCCCTGTAGCTCATTTTGCGCAGAATGCCCAGGAGCCATAGCATCCAACGGAACCCTTGTTAATCCAGGCAACGGTTCAGCCGGCATACATTTCATTTTTTTCGTATTCACCATATTTGAATGGGTTGTGGAGCAAATTTTGTTTGGCCCTTCACCTAAGACTTGTCTGATATGGTTGCACCTGTTCAGCATAGCCCTTAGGATCACTAGAATGTGCAAACCCTCCACCACGAAAAGATAAAGCTCTTTGGAGGGGATTGTTGTTTTTGTTGTTGTTATTATTATTATTATCATCATCATCATCATTATTATTTTAAATTTTATTTAAAAATCAGTGGGGAGCAAGATAGCAGCAGACTAGCAGCTGTGAGAAGCACGGCAGGCCTTGAGCAGCAGAGCTAAGTGGCAGAGGAGTGAAGCACCCAGAGCAGTGACTAAGAGCAGCCTGGTCGACCAGCAGCAGTTGAGAGCAGTGCAGAGGACCAACTGAACAGTGGCGCCCACAGCAGTGGCTGAGAGCAGTGAGGCAGATCAGTAACAGTGAGTGCAGTGAGGCAGACCAGCTAAGTGGAGCAAACTGCCCACATCAGCACATTGCACCTGAAAAACCCGGCAGTGGCCAGGCAACCGAAGGGCAAGAATGCAGGGAAGAGAAGGATAAGAACAAAACACTTGTGGACAGGGAGGAAAGGGATAAACTTTCAATGCAGGGATTAGAGGGTTAAGAGCAAAGCATCTCCTAGAAAACAGCCTGAGATTTCCAACAAAAGAGAAATGCATCTTAGATCATAAAGGGTCAAGAACTCTTGTCAATTCTTAAAAAATTTTAAATCTCTGAATTCCTTTTCTTAAATTCTTTTTTCAATGTTTTTAACTTCTTTTTTCAATTCGTCAATGTCTTGTTCAAATTTTAATCTTTTTTCAAATATTTTTAATTTTAAATTCTTTTCAATTTTTCAATCTTTTAATCTTTCAATTTTACATTTCTTTTTCAGTTTTTTCAAAAAAAGAACATTTCAACTTTCTCATTTTTTTTTCAATTAAAAAAATTGAAAAAGTTTACTTATCAGAAATTTTTAAATTCTTAACAAGCTAAGAGAAAAAAATAAACCATGGAAAAAGAGACAGACCCTTCCAAACAGTGAAGATAGTGATGAACTTCTCAAGACAGGGAACAAAAGGCAAAGAACGCTTGTAAACTATTCTTCGCAACAGGGAAATTAATTTTTAGACAGCTTTATTTTTTTTAACAAAGAAAAAAGTCATGGAAATAGAGACTGACACTGCAGTGACTTGCAAAGTGTGTCATATGTTACAGTTTAGCCCACAGAAGACCCAAATGTATCAAATGTAAACTACTTGAATTACTAGAAGAAAAAGGGTGTAGAGGCAACTGTAGTCACTCAAACTCAATGCACGAAGAAAGAAATCCCAACCTAAACAAGAAGACTACACCAAAATAGAACATAATATGGAGGGAACAAGCAGCTTCTAAAAAAAATGATGACCCCCCCCCATATATTATAATAACAACAACAACAACAACAACAACAATAATAATAATAATAATATAAATAAATAATAAATTTTATTTATAACCCGCTCTCTCTCCCCGAAGGGACTCGAGGCGGGGCACAGGGAAATTAAAACAAATTGATACAGAACAAAATACACAATTAAAATCAAATTAAACCTATCCTGCGCTAAAAACATCTATAAAAATATAAACTATCCCTAAAAACCCCTTAACACTATAAATTTAACTAAAATTACCCTAGGCCAGTGGTGGGCAAACTTATTAGTCAAGAGAGCCAAATATCAACAGTACCACGATTAAAATTTCTTTTGAGAGCCGGAAGGTGTGGCCTGTTTTGTGGGAGTGGCTCAGCGGTCATGTGACCGGGTGGGTGTGGCCAACTTGGAAAATGTGGTGGAACTCACTTAACGATGGTCTTGCTTAGTAACCAAAATTCTTTTTTTCTTTCTTTCTTTCTTTCTCTCTACCACTTCCTTTTTCTTTCTATTTTTCTTTCTCTCTTTCTCTTTTTGTCTCTGTCTATCTCTCTCTGTCTCTCTCTCCTCCCTCCACCTATCTGTCATTCTGTGTGTGCGCGCGTGTGCGTGTCTCCCTCTCTCTGATTCCCTCCCTCCCTCCCTCTCTCTCTGTCTGTTTGTCTCTTCCTCCCTCCCCCTCGCTCTCTCTCTGTATGTCAGTCTCCCCCTCCCTCTCTCCCTCCCTCCCCCCCCCCCCCAAGCAGTGGAAAGCCCGGCATGGGTTTTCACGTAGTGAGCGGGTGGGCGGGCGGGCGGGGGAAGAACCCGAGGCCGCAGCCATCCAAGCACCCCTGGGGCTGTCCGGCCGCTGCATGCCCACCTCCATCCCAGCTGCACGCGGCGGCCAGCCCCGGAAAGCATGGCTCGGCGCTCTCTGCAGACTGGCAGCCTCCGCCGTCCGAGCTCATCGGGCAGGACAGCCGGCCACGTTTCCACCAGGTCCCTCTTTGGCCTCTCGGGTGCGGCTCTTCCTCTCTCCTCCCCCCCCCCCCAGGCAGCGTAGGGCCCAGCATGTCGTTTGGGAGGGGGCTCTGGCTGCCTACCCCTGGAGCGAGTGAACAAGTAAACGGGTGGGGGGTAGCGCCCGGTCTGCGGCTGTTCCGGAGCCGTCGGGGCGCCGCGCGCCTGCCTCCGTGTGTGCGCGGCTCCCGCCTCCCTCCGCCTCCCTGTGCGCGCGGCTCCCGCTTTCCTCCGCCTCCCTGTGCACGCGGCTCCCGCTTCCCTCCGCCTCCCTGTGCGCATGGCGCCCGGACGGCTCCAGCGCAGCCACAGCCCCGGACATTCTCCCCGCCCGTTGGCTCGCTCACTCCAGGGGGAGGCAGCCAGAGCCCCCCCAACCGACATCCCGAGCCCTCCGCTGCCTCCGGGGGGGGGGGGAAGGAGAGAGAAAGAGCCGCAGCCGAGGGGCCAAAGAACCGCTCGTGGCTCGCGAGCCGCGGTTTGCCGACCACTGCCCTAGGCCAGCCAAACGGAAGAAATGAGTTTTTAAAAGCTGTCGGAAGGAACGAAGGTCTGTGGTTGTTCTGATTTCGGGGGGAAGGTCGTTCCAGAGGGCTGGGCCCGCCACAGAGAAGGCCCTTCCCCTGGACGTCACCCGCTGGCATAGCCTAGTGGACTGCACCCGGAGAAGCCCCTCTCTGTGGGAGCAAATCGGTCGCAGGGATGTATGAGGCAGAATGCGATCCCGCAGATAGCTAGGTCCCGTGCCATGGAGCGCTTTGAAGATGGTAACTAACACCTTGAAACGCACCCGAAAGACGACATGAATATGTGAATTTGTTATATGAATATAACAAAGAAAACCGATACACCCAAATTGAATACAATGAGGAACAAACAGCTTCCATAAAAAACCATCCATACGATCAAGCCTGATGGAAACATGTCAGTCTTGGAGGGAAAGAACAAAAAAAGTACTTTATCAAGATGTCACATGCCCAGTTACAAGGCTATAGTCACATTGCCATACCTGAGAAAGGCCCTAATCCTGCTAGCCACCCAGAAAGTCATGCCATGCAAATCTTGGGGTGAGGGAGTGAGGTTGTTCCATAAGGCAAGTGTCTCCTTCTCACAACTCAGTGTTCAAACAAAGTAGTTTTACACACTCTTAACAACTATTGATCCAATTAAAACCCACTTTTACCTTTCCAGTGTTTTGAATTAGTTCCTTACACTGAATTGATTAGCATGCATTAGAAGATAGGAGCACTGAATCAAATTTGGTATATATTTAGAAAGGTTGTTGGGTGATTTTTCCAATTGTTTTTATGAAAACCACAGACTCATTGGGCATCTGTTTCCTGGCATTGAAAAAATTATCCTCATGTTTAAAATATGAATGGTTAACTAATTGGGAAATGGGCCAGGAGTAGAAAGAATGCTGGAGCACCATTGGATGAAGACTCAAAGTGAGTCTGATCAGATATTAAGGATTACTTCATGGTGGTGAGGATTGTGAAATATCAATATATCTCCACCAATATTGCATCTGTTGAAAGCTATGTTCTAACAGCCCTTTCCAAGGTGGCTTGGTCCCTATTGGGTAGGGAGGGCCCCTCAGATATCTGTCTGTGAATTGAGGAAATGAATAAAATGTCTTGCACATTTTTCTAGATTCTTTTAATTGCTTTTATACATGATGAATTGAGTGCTACTTTTTCCATGGGACCCATTATAATTTATTCACATTTGTTTTCAGGTATATTTTTTATGGTGCCATGCAAAGGATGTTATCCAGTCCTTCAAAACACTGGAAAGGTAAAGTGAATATTGTGCAGGGAGGGAGGTAATACAATGTTTTTAATGTTTAATTAAAATATATCAATAAACCTAAGAAATGAGTATAACGATTGATTGCAATCAAACGGTAGAAATAATGGTTTGATGTCAATATTAATTATAATTTTTTGTAAGTATGGTTGTAAAAAATTTCATCTCTCCTAGTTTAGTGGTAGTCCTAAGGTATTTTTCTCCACCTCTGAGCCCTAATGAGCTATGAGCTCCACTTGCAGTCAAGATTCAGGCTAAGTACTGAGGCAGCATTGATCACCCTTGTGGATGATCTTTGGAGAACTTGAGAAGTGAGTGGGGTGTTCACCCTGGCTCTTCTGGATCTCTCAGCTGTTTTTGATATCATCAAACATTTTGCTGGACCAGCCTTGAGGATAGGCATAGGAGGATACGTTCTGCTGTGGTTTTTCTTTCTCCATGGCAGTCAATGTTGGTGGGGGAGGAAAGGTTCATCTCTCTATCCCTGTCATCTGGGGTGCCTCAGAACTCAAGCTTGCCTCTCCTCTTAATTCATATATATTCATCTCTCTATGAAGTAGAGAGATTGTCTGCTGGCAAGGGGTTTGGTATCATCATTATTCTATGATAGCTCATATACCAGTACCCTACGTGGACAGATGCTACTTCAGATCCTGGTTCAATGTTTGGAGGTTGTGAGAGTCTGGATGGGGAGAAACCAGCTGCAGCTTAGTTCCCCCTGCCCCCACCTCCACTATCAGGAGAATTGATATCTCTAACTCTGGATGGGGTAACAGTCAGGCTTGCCCCAGCTATTGTGGGTCCCTAGGAAAGACTCCATCCAGAGGTGGGATTCAGCCAGTTTGCACCAGTTCGGGCAAAGTGGTTTAACTTTTTGCACAGTTCAGAGAACTGGCAAATCCCACAACTGGCTGGGCCCTCCCCATCCTGCCCTTCCCAGGAGTCCCAGCTGCCTCCCATGTGGACTAGCTCCCTGCAGCAGCAGCAGCAGCAGCATTCAGTTTTCATTGCAGTACATTTGCACTCAAGTTTGCCCTTGCCTCCTGCCGCTACTACCAGCTGGGCACGGGGAGTGCAGCTGGGCACGGGGAGTGACATCCACTTCACCCCAAGACACTGGCCTACTGCCCTCGCAGCCTCCTCCTCCTTGCTGGCCTGACACCTCCTCACTACTGGACTCAATGGCCCGTCATTGCTGCTGCCTCTGCCTCCTCATTGCTGGAGAATAAATGACAGATTATGAAATAAACAGACTCCTAAACTGGGAAGAAGCATTTTTGGGAAGGTATTTTTAAACATTGGATTTATCTCTCTATATAAAAAAACTTACTCTGCTTTGAAAAGGCTATGCATGCCCTTTTGAAAAAGCCTTTAGGAGGCTAATAGAGTGCCTATTTTACATCGTCTTCAAAATCATCCGCGTACTGCTTAACAAAATTACTAACGTGAAGTAGAAAAAATCCTAAACTTTCAGGGTCACCGTCAAACTTAATGCCCAAGGGAGGGAGTTTAGCAGGTCGGCGGGGGGGGGGGGGGGAATTTCCCTATGTAATTCTCTGCTGGCTTGTGCAGGAGGGGGAGGGGATGTTCGTCTGATCTCCTGGGCAGCAGCCGTTGCTGTTTCTTTTAACTGTTCGCCTTCCAGATAATGCCACCCCCCCAGAGTTTATCCAGGGTTTCCCTCTTGTCGCTTGCCTGGCGGAGTAATTCATCAGCCATCTCCTTTAATTCCCTTTCTTCTCTTAAAAGCTCCGATATGGATGGCTTGGGAGAGGAGCGGCGGCGTCTGGTGGTATTGACCCCCGAGCCTATGTCTCCCGTCATCCCCACCCCTTCTGACCAGCGATGAGGTTTAGCTGATTCTTCGGCTGCCAGGTTTAAATCTAGGCCGGCTAAAAAATCCATCACTGACCTCGAGTCATCTTTCGGAGCAGGTATATTGGATGCAGTCTCTCCCATAACTTGGGCTGGCAAATCCTCTGAAGCCGGAGGCTCCTCTTTGGCAAGTTCCGACATCAGGTTGTGGTTTTTAATGACTTCCTGCTTAATGTCAGGATCCGTTTCTTAAAGTACTCAAGAAAGACCACACTTAAACATTGTTTGGAATGAATAAGGTTACTTTTACTGAATACCAAAGATTAACAGACCAAGGTGAAGCAGGAAGTAACTAGTTTAGGCGCGAACAATGAGTATTAAGGCTTAAGCCCACCCCAATAGCCCTAACCCCCCCTAGCATTGTCCAATGTACTTTCTTCTCCGACATCAGGTGGGCAGGTCATCACCAGCATGGAATGTGAGACCGTTAGACCAAAGATAACACCGGCCGGCAACATCTTCCACCAATCTTCCACCAGCTTTCATAATTGAAACCCCAGCGCCCCACCCTCCCCGTTTCCATGGCAGCCAAGCAGCATAAAGAGAAACCAGAAGCGAAGGCTGACATCGCTCCTGGAGGGTGGGGGTGGGGTGGGCAAAAACAGGCATTTTTTTTGCTCATTTCTGCCCTCCCCAACCCCCAGGAGATCTCTGGAAGCCTCCTAAGGCTATGCAGGGCAATTTTGGTGAAGGAGGAGGGATTTCGGGAGGCAAAAATGCTGTATTTCGTATATAAGACACACCCAGATTTTCAGCCTCTTTTTTGAGGGGAAAAAGGTGCATTTTATACTCCGAAAAATATGGTAGTTATTATTCTTATTTATCTATCACTTTTACATATTTGTTCTTCCATATAAAAGGTTAAAATATACATTCTGGGTTGCTTTGCTTATCTTCCCATATACCTATTTTGTATTATCACCATCCTATTTTTTTCTTTTCTTTTCCCTTCCTCCCTTCTCTACTTTGTTTCTTCCTTCATCTTCTCCTTTCATTTTCCTACTTCCCTTACCTCTCCCCTATTCCTCTCTTCCTCTTCCACATGTACCTTACTTTTACCATACCACAAAAATGCATGCCAGCCTAGTTGCAAATCATGTGCCTCCAAAGTCAATAATCTTGTATTTCTCAATAAAATCTACTCTTTCATCCAAGTTAGTACAATCGCTTGATAATACAGTTCCCAATTTGGTAATCCAAACTCGCCTCTGATTCTTACATTTGTAGCATTTTTATATTAATTCTTGCTTTTTTCCCTTCCCCACTATTCTATTTATACTTTCAAAGTATTTTTTCTCTAGCTTTATTGGTATTGTTTGAAATAGTTATAAAATTCTTGGTAATATATTCATCATTATTACTGCTATTCTTCCTGTGAGAAAAATATCCCAGATATTTTCTGCATATCAAAAAATGATCAAGAAGACTTATGGCAAAAGAAAACAGCTTTTTAATAACATTAGCTAATGGATTCTGCTGGACATGAGAGAGAATAGAATCCAGGTACAGAGTTGCACCTTAAATACATGAACTGACGTATCACATGTGTCATAACTTGAATACGCGAAAACAACATTGTGTGCTCAAAACAAAATGAGTTTTACAATGTGAAAAAACACACACCAAATGTTCTAGGGGATCCAGAATTAAACAGTAAGGTGATTATCGGCTTCCTGAACAACATATCCTGTTATTCCCAGTTACAGAGGAAGGGATCAGGCTATTTTCTCATCAGGTCACCATAACTTTCTGATTATGCTCCAACCTGTGATTTTCCAGAAATGCTTACTTGCTGATCAGACATTCAAGATGGAGTCTATCAGGTTCCTCAAAGAACCTACCTTACCCAAATAATAATTCAGGGTTATTATTATTATTATTCTCTCACTTCCAATTAATGATAGTGTCAGTCTCGCTAGTTCTTCGCTGCCATGGAAACGGGGAGGGTGGGGGGTTTGGGGTGAATGTGTTCTGCTGGTGGACAATGTTGATGTTTCGTGTTATCTCCTGCTTAACGGACCTGCATTCCAGGATGGTGAAGACCTGCCCACCTGATGTTGGAGATGGCTGCATATTGGACAATGCACAGGGGGGGTTTGGGGATTGGGATGGGCTTAAGCTTAATACTTTCTGTTCGCGCCTAAACTATTCATTCTCAGCTTTACTTGGTCTGTACGCTATCGTAACTTAGTAAAAGGAGCCTTAACATTTCAAAATAATGTCTAAGTGTGGTCTTTCCTGAGTCAACGAAGAAACAGGCCTGACATTAAGCTGAGAATCAACAAAACCAAAAACCTGCCCTGATGTCGGACCCTTCACAAGAGGAGCCTCCGTTGGTAGAGGTCCTGCCTGAAACCATTTTGGGAGCTGAAGCATCGCATCCTCCTGCTCAATCTGAAGGGATCAGGTCAGTGATGGAAGGTTTGGCTGGCCTAGATCTAAATCTGCCAGCTGAAGAATCAGTCAAACCTAAACGTTGGTCTGAAGGGGTTGGAATGAGTGGGGTAAACGTCTCCAGGCGTCGAATTTCCCCAAAGAAAGTCATTCCGGAGCTCTTAAGAGAAGAACGGGAACTAAGGGAGATGGCTCAGGACCTACTCCGCCAGGCAGATGAGAAAAGTTTAGCCCTGGAAAAAATCTGGGGGAGGGAGGCGGATCGCCCACAGCCAAGAGGTTCACAGGCAGCTCCGGGCAGACGAAGCAGGGTTTCAACACCATCCCCCCCTCCTCAGGCCGGCAGGGAATTGCGAAGAGAGGCGGCTTCTGCCAGGCAAAGCAGGAGAGCAACTCCCTCCCCCCCCCCTCAGGCTGGAAGGGAAGCCAACCCCATTAACCCCCGCTGACTTGCAAAACTGCCTCCTTTGGGTGTGAAATACAACGGAAGTGCCGACAAACTGGCGTTTTTTCTAATTCACGTTGATAATTACATGCAGTTTTACGCAGCTGATTTGGACGATGAAATCAAAATCAGAATTGTATCTATGACCCTAGAAGATCAAGCTTCTAATTGGTTAGTTTCATTACATAATTGCCGCTCACCGGCACTGCGCGATTTCGATCGTTTCATGAATGCTCTTAGAAGGCGTTTTGAAGACCCCCGTGTTGAGAGGAAAGCAAAAATGAAACTAAAAAGTTTGCAGCAGGGGGACATGTCTATTCAGGCTTACACGCAGATTTTCCAGGAGCTATCAGTGTTTATGGTTGGTTATAGTGAACAAGCCCTAATGGACATTTATATTGAAGGGCTGAATAAAGATATTTATCAAACATGTGTGAACAGATTTCGCCCCGAAACTTTGAATGACTGGATAGATCTAGCTTCGGATGTCGAATTGGATCATGCCCACTTGCAGGATCCAGTCCGCTTGGAGAAAAAAGCACAGGAAGATAGCCCCAAATCTCACCCCCCTGCGAGGGAGAAACGCATGCAAAAGGGGGAGGGGAGAACAACCCAGCCTCGTTCAGGCAGCTGTTATCGCTGTGGGAAGGAGGGGCACTGGGCAGACAAATGCCGATCAAAACCACCTCCACGCCCACTTTCTTCCTTGGACCGGAAACAGCCTAGAACGCCAACTGTGCGCGCCAAACCGGCTATGAGTGGGGTGGAGCCCATCAACCTCTCTGCTGACCAGCCCACCGCTGGCCCTGACGATTGGGAGGCGTCTTCAGACTCTTCTGACGACAATCTGGTGAGTCATCGCTCCGGGCCCCTTTATATTAATTTAAAGCTTTTAGCTCCATCTACTGGTCGTACATGCAATGTGCAGGCTCTCATTGACTCTGGGTGTTCAAAATGTCTCATAAGCCAAGACATCGTGTCTTCGATGGGTTTTCACCTTAAGACCCTGAAAACTCCCATAGCCTTTTGCCAAATGGATGGTTCTGTAGCTGGGGGAACCCCAGCATCTTTTATCACCGAACCAATTCATGTTTCTATAGGCACAGGCCATACTGAGACCATCAACTTTATTGTAACTGCCATTGCCGATAATGCTGTAATTTTGGGGGTCAATTGGCTTCGAAAATGGAATCCTCTGATAAACTGGAAGGAAGGTTGGGTGCGCATTCCTTTATCCCTCCCGGAAGATACCTCTCTTCCATCAGAAACTGATCAACCCCCGCACCATCAGCCACCCCCCCATATTGAATCTGCTGCGCATTTATTGGATTTCCCATCACCCGAGGTCATACCAGGTGAGGAGAAAATTCCCAAAGAATATTGGGACCTAAAGGATGCTTTCAGTGAAAGATCTTGTGATTCCCTTCCTCCTCATAGGGCTACTGACTGTTCAATTGATTTTCTTCCTGGGGTTCAATTACCCAAACCTCGTATGTATTCAATGACCCCACGGGAGATGGAGGAATTACGTAGATTCATCGATAAAAACCTTCAAAGGGGTTTCATTGAACCAGCTAGGCCCCGTGTAGCTGCACCAGTTATGTTTAGAGAAAAGAAAGATGGCACTCTAAGATTAATACAGGACTATTCATATCTCAACACCATTTGTGAACACAATATTTACCCCCTTCCACTCATGAAGGACATGCTTGCTCACCTGGCTACCGGTAAGATTTTTACGAAGCTGGACTTACGTGAAGCATATTACAGGGTCAGGATCAAAGAGGGGGACGAATGGAAGACAGCTTTTAACTGTCCGCTCGGATGTTTCCAATTCAAAGTCCTCCCTTTCGGTCTTCAAGGTGCCCCTTCAGTGTTTATGCAACTGATCAATGAGGTTCTCCACGAGCACCTTTACAAGGGAGTTATTGTTTACATTGATGACATCGTCGTCTACTCGCAAACACACGACGAGCACGTTAAACTAGTGCGCTCCGTATTAAATAAGTTGCGTTCCGCTGAACTTTATGCCAAACTCTCTAAGTGTGAGTTTCACCAGGAAAGAATTGACTATTTGGGTTACCGTATCTCCTCTGAGGGAATTGAAATGGATCCTGCTAAAGTCAAGGCAGTGACGGAATGGGCCCCTCCCCGTACCCGTAAACAATTGCAAAGTTTTTTAGGATTTGCGAATTTTTACCGCCAATTTATTCCGTCATTCGCTGATATTGCCTTGCCCATTACAAACCTTCTGAAAACAAAAGGAGAAGGCAAGCCTCGTCCTGGAACCCCTCTCAAATGGACGATGGAATGTCAGGCCGCTTTCGAAAAGCTTAAACGGTTGTTTGCGGCTGAGCCTGTTCTTAAACACCCAGATGTGAATTCCCCATTTGTGATTCAGGCGGATGCTAGTGATGTCGCGGTAGGCGCAGTCCTGTTACAACTCAATCAACATGGCCAATTACAACCCTGTGCTTACACATCTCGGAAACTCACTGCGTCCGAACGCGGTTGGGCGATTTGGGAAAAGGAGGCTTTTGCTGTTCGGTGGGCTCTCATGACTTGGCGACATTTTCTTGAGGGAGCCCCACATCCTTTCGAGGTCTGGACGGACCATAAAAATTTGGAAGCTCTTACCTCTTCTCGGAAATTGTCCCCAAGGCAACTTCGTTGGTCTCATTATTTCCATCGTTTCAATTTCCACCTCAAATACATTCCCGGGGGGAAAAATTTTATGGCTGATGCACTTTCCAGATTGCCTCAATATGATGTGTCTAAGCTCACCATTGTACAACCGATAATGCCACTCACTTTACCTGCTACTCCAGTATCTACTATAGCCCAAACTACTGTCCAGACTACTCCACCTGCTGACCTAATTGCTCGTATTAAGGATGAATTACTTACTGATGATTGGTATTCGACTCATTCTGGTGATTGTACTACCAGAGACGATCTTCCCTGGATTGGTTCTAAAATATATGTTCCTGCTACATTACGTCCTTTTGTCTTGCAACGAGCACACGACTCACGTTTAGCTGGTCATTTCGGTTTCGTTAAAACTATTCATCTTATCAAGAGACAGTTCTGGTGGCCATCAATGAAGAAAGATGTTGAATCGTATATTGCCAGTTGCCCTGTATGTGCGGCCTCAAAACGTGCGCCGGGTAAGCCACAGGGTCTTCTCCAGTCTGTGGCTACCCCGGAGAGGCCTTGGAAGGAAATTTCAATGGACTTTATAGTTGATCTTCCACCCAGTCAGGGTTATACCGTTATCTGGGTAGTTACCGATCTTTTTTCTAAACAAGTTCATTTTGTCCCCTGTACTAAGATTCCTTCTTCCAAATCTCTGGCTCGACTTTTCGTTTCCCATATCTATCGTTTTCATGGCGTCCCGCAACGCATCATCTCCGATAGAGGAACCCAATTTACTTCCCATTTTTGGAAGGAGTTTTTGAGACTGATTGGCTCCGCCCAAAGCTTAAGCTCCGCCTACCACCCTCAGACGAATGGATCTTGTGAGAGGGTTAATTCCGTCCTCGAACAGTACTTACGCTGCTTTATTAATTTCCAGCAAGATGATTGGGCTGATCTTCTCATACACGCCGAAGTTGCGTATAATAACTCTGTTCACTCCAGTACGAATATGACCCCCTTTAAAATCATCTACGGACAGGACTTTGTACCCATACCCGAACTGCCTCACGTCTCGCCGACGGTTCCCTCTTTATCTGAATGGTCCTCTCGATTATCTTCTGTTTGGCCGCTTCTCCGGAAAACTTTAAACGATGCCCATGACTCGCACAAATTGTACGCTGATAAGAAACGAGCAGTCCCTCCCTCCTACAAAGTTGGTGATCAGGTTTATGTATCTACCAAAAATTTGGATAGCCCCCAAAAATGCAAGAAGCTGGGTCCCAAATTTATTGGACCTTTCACGATCACCAAAATTATCAGCTCTGTGTCGGTCCGTTTGGATCTCCCCAAGACCTATCGGCGGCTATACCCTGTATTCCATGTTCACTTACTGAAACCTGCTCGTACCTCTCATCTCCGCAAAAGATTGCCTGATGCTCCTGCGCCTACCTTGGTGGATGGTCATCATCATTACGAGGTGCGGGACATTTTGGACTCCAGGATCCGCAGAAATAAAACTCAGTTCCTAGTCATGTGGAAAGATTTCCCCCCTTCTCACAACGAATGGGTGGATAAAGAGCATCTCAAAGCTCCTAAACTGGTACGCCAGTTTTATGCCAAGTATCCACACAAACCTTGACTCTTTTTCTTTCTCCTCTCCGTTGTTTTGTCTCTCCCTTCTTCTCTTTCAGGTGTAGCCTCTCGTATGCCTATTGCTGCCCTGGATTTCCCGCTGTTCCTGGAGGAGGTCCGGATGTCAGTCTCGCTAGTTCTTCGCTGCCATGGAAACGGGGAGGGTGGGGGGTTTGGGGTGAATGTGTTCTGCTGGTGGACAATGTTGATGTTTCGTGTTATCTCCTGCTTAACGGACCTGCATTCCAGGATGGTGAAGACCTGCCCACCTGATGTTGGAGATGGCTGCATATTGGACAATGCACAGGGGGGGTTTGGGGATTGGGATGGGCTTAAGCTTAATACTTTCTGTTCGCGCCTAAACTATTCATTCTCAGCTTTACTTGGTCTGTACGCTATCGTAACTTAGTAAAAGGAGCCTTAACATTTCAAAATAATGTCTAAGTGTGGTCTTTCCTGAGTCAACGAAGAAACAGGCCTGACAGATAGTTGTAAATTTCTCCATCTTTCCAAATCTTATTCTATTTGTTTTCTCACCTTATAATAATTATCCTCCTTTATTGTTACACATCTTGATGTCAATTGAATACACAGGTACTTCACTTTTCTTACTACCTGTATATCCAATTTTTCCCTTCACTCTCTTTTCCATTTTTCTGTTCTATTTTTCACCAGAATTTTTGTTTTATCTTTGTTTATTTTCAACCCTCCTACTTTTCCATATTCCTCTATTATTTCAATTAGTTTCAGTCTTGTTTCTATTGGAACTTCCATAATGAACACCAAATCGTCAGCAAAGGCTTGTAGCTTATATTCTTCTTTTCTAATCCTCATTTGTTTTATTTCTTTATTCTATCTTATTTTTCTGTTCAGGTTCTCTAGTGTCAATATAAATAATAATGGTGATAATGGGCACCCTTGCCTTGTTCCCTTTGGGATTGCTACTTTTTCCATCATATCACCATTTACCATCACCTTTGCTGATTGATTATTATAAATAGTTTTAATCATGTTTATAAACCCATCCAAACTCCATCATTTGTAACTGCATTATCATAAATTGCCAGTTCACATTGTCAAAAGCCTTTTGTGCATCCAAAAATAGCAGTGCCATTTGTTTCTCTGGATGGCCTTTATAGTACTCTAACGTGTTCAGTACAATTCGCATATTGTCTCTGATCTGTCTCTTAAGTAGGAACCCATTTTGGTCCATATGTATAAATTTGTTTAGGAGTCTCTTCATTTTTTCTGCCATTATTGATGCAAAGATTTTGTAATCCACATTTAGTAATGAAATTGGCCTGTAGTTCTTTACTTGCTGTAAGTCTGACTCTCCTTTTGGTATAAGAGTTATGTATGCCTCAGTCCATATATTGCATCCATCTTTGCATCCCCTTAGTACATCTTGTAAGGTTTTGGATAATTCTGCTGGCAATCCATCTGGTCCTGGTGTTTTTCCCTTCTTTAGCTTTTTAATTCCCTCCATTTTCTCCATCATTGTTATTCTTTCTTATAGCACCTTCTTTATTTTTTCTGGAATCTTAGTTATTTTAGTCTTTTCTATGTATTCTTATTTTTTCCTCAGGAACCCTCTCATGTTGGTACAGTTTTTTGTAATAATTCTCATTTTTTTTCTTTTTCTTATTTAAGTGTAATAGATTCCCTTCTTGGTCCATCAGTTGGCTTATCAGAGTTTTTTTCCTTCTCATTTTATATGCCAGCCAGTGCCCTTAAACCAGGAGGAAAATATATTAAGAGTGTTGGATGATACCGTATTTTTCAGAGTATAAGACGCAGCGGAGTATAAGATGTTTTGAAGAGGCAATTATTTTTTAAAAGTAAGCAGGTAGATAGAGGGATAAAGAGGGAGAGAAAGAGAGAGAAATACAGTAGGTAAGTAGGAGGAGAGAGAGTAGGTAGGTAGGTAGATAAAGGGATAGAGAGAGACAAATAGAGAGAGAGAAATACAGTAGATAGGTAGGTAGGTAGGTAGGTAGGTAGATAGATAGATAGATAGATAGATAGATAGATAGATAGATAGATAGATAGAGTGTGTAGATAGGTAGGTAGGTAGAGGGATAGAGAGAGAAAAATAGAGAGAGAGAAATACAGTAGGTAGGGAAGGAGAGAGTGTGTGTAAATAGGTAGGTAGGTAGAGGGATAGAGAGAGACAAATAGAGAGAGAGAAATACAGTAGATAGGTAGAGAGAGAGAGAGAAGGTAGGTAGGTATATAGGTAGATAGAGGGGGGGGAGAGAGAAAGAGAGAGAGAAATACAGTAGGTAGGTAGGTAGATGTTTCCAAGTGTATTTATCCATGTGCTGGAGAAGGAAATCGCTGTAGCATCTAAAACTTTGTTTCTGTTGGCACATAGCACTTGATCAATGTAATTCTCATCAATCCCTCTAACTCAGGGGTTCCCAAACTTGGGAACCATAAGACTTGTGGAATTCAGTTCCCAGAATTCTCCAGCCAGCTATGTCCACAAGCTATGCTGGCTGGAGAATTCTGGGAGTTGAAGTCCACAAGTCTTAAAGTTGCCAAGTAACTAAACAGCCTTCTGAAAGGAAAAAAAAATGTTTTATGCACTCTGCAAACCTCCCCAAAATAGTCCATTTTTTGCAAAAACGGGCCTGTTTTTTTTCAAATAAAAGGCATGAATAGCCCTGGGGGGCCTTGCAGAGTGCTCCGGGGGGGGGGTGAGCAAAATAATTGCCCGTTTTTCGCAAAAATGGGCCATTTTATGTCAAAAGAATTGCATACATAACCTTATGAAGGCTTATAAAGTGCTGCTGGGGACTGGGCAAAAAACAGCCCATTTTAGGCTCATTTCTGCCCTCCCCAGTCCCCAGGAGCTCTCTGGAAGCCTGTATAAGGCTCTGCATGGCCATTTTGGTGAAGGGGGCGGGGTTTCGGGAGGCAAAAAATGCTGTATTCGATGTATAAAACGCACCCAGATTATCAGCCTCTTTTTAAAGGAAAAAAGGTGCATCTTATACTCTGAATAATACGGTATGTTTGAAGGAAACAGGGGCCTCGATACATTTTTTAGAAAATAGGCTCTCTGTGGAAGAGGGGTGAGGTGGGAGGAACATCTAGATGGTACATCCAAGAAACAGACATAGGTGGAGATTTAAGAGAGGAATGGGAGAGACAAGCCAAAAAGAAAAAAGCATAGCAATTGAAGTATCGAAGCAGGCAAGATACACTAGGTAGATGATATATTTCTTCTTTCTTTCATTATTGTTGTTTTGACTTGCTTTCCCCTTTACCTCTCTTTTCTTTAAAATATAGCAATTGAAGTATGAAACAAGCAAGAGATGAAGAAGGCTGGTCCCTGTCTGGTGTTGTGGTTCTGAATTGCCTCTCCCTGTGTCTCCCTCTCGACTCTTTTTCTTTTTTCTCTTCTTTTTTCTCTTTTTGTAGGCAGATGACAAGTTGGATAGGAAAGAAATAAAACGTTTTTTTAAATAAAGGGTATGATTAAAGCTAGAGTAAGCGATAGAAATAAAGGGAATATTAATGTATTACATTTTTATTTGATAAAATGAAAGCAATAATGAGAAAAAGGTGGAATAATTGAATAATGATAGACTGTAACCTAATATAGATCTGTATTGTGATGGGAATTTCACAAGCTGATTGAATGTAATAATAATGCTTAATCTCATTAGTTTTGTTGGTATTGGAATGTATGGCACCCAGGGGCCACACTGCTCACGCATTGAATTACATTTGTATATTAAAAAAAACTTTTAAAAAGACATACTGGAAAGTTATGTGCATAATATAATACGTTTGCATTGTTTATTTTTTAGGTTTGGAGTAATTCATTCAGTGTTTACAAATTTGCTTTTGTGGACAAATGGTATATTAACTGAATCAAAGCATCAACTTAATGAACACAAGGAAAGGTTAATTACTCTTGGATTTGGAAACATATCAATAGGTGAGAAATGGTCTTAGGACATTTGGGGAAATGTGTTTCTATCCAGTATCTTAAGTGACCTATAACTAGGAATTTTAGAAAGTCGGCTGAAGTTGGATCATTGCACTCGATATCTTCATTGTGTTCTTCTTTCCTTGTTGTTTCCTAGAAGTATATTAAAGCCGCAGATGAAGAAATAGTGTTGAATAATTTGGGGGTCATATTTTGCATGGTGTTGAAAAGTATAAACGGGAGGAGCAGAAGAACCATTTTTATTCCACTTTTAAATTGTAGAAAAAGAAAAAAACAATCCTAAACTCCTACTGCCAATTTTTGTTGCCAAAGACTACTGACACTTGGCTCTGGATCCTGGGCAAATTCCCAGACGCCTGCACGTCCTTAATTTTTTGGATAGTAAGGGGGAGACATTTTCTATCAAACACTTGGCAGCTACGTTTTGGCAGCCTGACTCATATGATTCAGGAGCTGGAGTTTTGTTTTCAGGTTCACAATGCTGCGGGATTCATAGTTTTAAATATCCAGTTCCTTGCTCCTGATATGGGTTCCTGTGATTTGCTCTTTAATGGGAATTTATTGTATGTATACAATAAAGAGAAACCCACTGAATAGACTGGGACTGGGTTCCTAGAAAATGGTAGAGAAAAGGGCAGCCATCATCTTTGACACATAGATTTTACACTAAATTAATTTTACTAAAGTTGTCAAGGGAAGAGGTTTCGCTTTCAGGACTCCCGCCCAGCTTGACTCCCAAGAGGGTTTAGGGGGTGGCAGCGGCTCCTCACATTGTGTGAAGTCATTGTGGCCGTTATCTCCCCTGAACTGCCTGCTGAATCTGTGAGGCACCTTTCGCTTGCAGGAGGAGGAGGAGGGCGAGAGCGGAGTATACCAAAGACTTTGAGTAACTGGAAAAGAAAGCCGCGCTTGAAATCTGCTGGAAACTGATGCTCGAAAAGTACACCTTTCTTTCCCAGTTACTCAGAGGCTTTGGTTTAAGAAGGCGCTGCTTCAAGTTGCCCTCCTCCTCCTCCTCCTCCTCCTCCTCCTCCTCCTCCTGCAAATGAAAAGTGCCCCAGAGATGGTAGATTTCTCAGAACGCTAGTTTGGGAAGTTAAAAACCTGAAATGAGGTACAATCAAACTTGGTCCAAAGGCTTTGGCTCCTGAGATTGCTGCATTACCAACCAAAATGCTGGTACCATGATCTCTGCAGCGCCCATTTTACCTGCCCCTTCTCGGGCGGTTCCAGGCTGCAGAGATCATGCTAATAGCATTTCTGGGTGTTCTGATTGTTACTAGTGCAGCAAGTTGGTGAGAAGGGCACCGGTCTGATTATTTCTGGTCTAGAGCTATTATACAGAGGCATTCTAGAAAGTGTCTCATAGGAAGCTTTTTTCTCCTGGGAGATATTTCAGAGTGAAATTGAAGCAACTAAAGTATTGCGCCCATCAGACTTGCTTAGGTGACAGCTTTCCGAAGGTTTTTAGGGCCTCTAGTTTTTCCCATGTAAGCCATGCTCATAGCATTGCATATCCCTCTTCTCCCCAAACGGCCTGGTTGATCTGTCATATTTTTAACAACCCCCTCCTCCAGTTCACATAAGGGTTCTATTTCACACTTCGTCCAACACTCGTAGCCTCTCCTGCCAGGGCCCCTATAAAACTCAGAGTCTCAGAATGGTGACGAATGTCACTGGGATCTTTCCCCCTTCATTACAGAGCCATCCTGCTGACAGAAAGCCACTGGCACTTTAAACTGCTTGAGTCTGATCCCTAACTTCTCAACTAGGGCAGGGTTGAGCAGGCATCTGGTGTAAATCGAGTCCAGGAGGACCAGCAAGCTTGCTTTGAGTCCCGAGGATTGGACTACTAGTTCTATGGGGATAGTCACTGGGGTGATGTGGCCACTTACCAGGGGACTAGAGTTGGTATTGGTTTTCCCAGGGTTTTCCCTCTGCCAGGTTGGTCAGAGTTCCATCACCACCTCTGGGGGGTGGTGAGAATTCTCTGACAGCCCTCAAGGGCTGTTTCCCAGGTTCACGTCAGTAGCTTGGTAGGTTTCTTTTGGGGCCCAGAGGTTGGGGTTTTTTTACTGGGCAGCTGGCTCTGCACTCAGCTGCCCAGTGCACCTCCCTTATGCACTTGAATCAAACAGTTGAGCACTGCTGTGGGCCTTGGATACTTGTCAGTGGTTTGGGGCATCCCATTTCTCATGGAAAGGTTTTCACCACCCTTATCCTGGTTGGTGTTTGTTCTGGACCAGGAAAATCTCCACTTCCTTCACCAGGACATACCAGAGATGCGGAAGTTATAAAGTTCATCAGTCTGTCCTTGAAGCAGCTAATGAGAATGTCTTGCAACCAATCAGTCAACACACTAGATCACAAAATTCTTAGGTGTATTCAGCCACACCCCTTGTTGCCAAGGAATCTTCGAATTGCTTGTGCAGGGTAGCCATGAAGCGGTTAAGATTTCTCAGCTATGGGGTGATGTCATTAAGGAGAGTCACTATCCACCGGGCAACTGTCCCCTCCAGAGCCAACTCACCTTGATTCCTTTGGTATTTCTGGGCCATACTCCACCATGTATGTCCAGACATGGGCCAGTAAGAATCCCAGATGCTGGGAGTCTCTATTAAACTTCACACCTGGGGTGTGTGTCTTACAGGCCCTCCCACCTGGGGATGGTCCTGCAGGTGCTCCCTGCCAGACAGGCACCCCCAGCACTAGAGTGGTGGCAGCCACTGCTGTTGGTCGGGCTCAGGTGCCAGCCATCACACTTGGATAGATATTCTGTCACCAACCGCAATGAAGGGGTGGAGGCGCATCAGTTTGCCCCATCTGAGCCAGGGTTTTGAATGCTTTGAGGTTTTCAAAGAATCCCTGCATGAATTTTATGGCCTGGTCTATCATCTACTCTATGGTAGAGTATACTTTCTCCACAGTCCTCTCCACCTTCTTCTCTATGGTAGAGTATACTTTCACCATGGTAGAGTATACTTTCTATGGTAGAGTATACTTTCTCCACAGTCCTCATCACCTTCTTCATCCAGTCCTTCTAGCTCGGCTCGCTTCCCATGTAAGTGCCTCCCACTGCCCCATGGGTGAATGCCATCTTGTGGGGTTTCTCTACCCATTTCTCTTTTCTTCCAAGCCCTACGGACTATTGGGGCCTTGACAGGTCATCCTCCCCATGCCACTCAGAAAGATCCAGTGCTCCAGGAGGGGACCTCACCAAAACCTCTCCCTAGGTTTCAATTTCTTCCTGGTTGCTCCCTTTAAGTCAACATTGTATGTACAATCGCCACAGTAGATAGACTTCTCCAGTTTGACCAAAATTGCAGATTCTGCTTAATATCAGATCTGCCCCAAAACAATTATTTAGGAAAGCAAACTCTCGACTCCAATTGATTTAAGTGAAAATAGCTTTTACTAAAGATGTTGGAAGATGAGGCAGAATCTGAAGTTCCTGCTCACTGATACAAAGAGCCAACCCCAATATTCCCCACCCCCCACCCCAATGTCCGGTCTGTTTTCATCCAATCTGGGATTGTTGCAATGTTGTGGGGAGCTCTGGGTTGTTCAGGCTGCTGAAATTTCACGCTTTAAGTGTGAAAAATGATCCAAAGTCACTTTTTTCAGTACGGTTATAACTTTGAACCGTCCTTAAATGAACTGTTGTAAATTGAGGACTTCCTATATAAGTTGTATATTATGCTACAATATATACTGTATATATTATATACAGTATATGGAATATATATTCCATATAGATGGAATTTTAGGCACTCTGACTAAGAAATGATTTAATTCTCTTTTTCTTTTCTTTCTGCATAGAGCTGGATGATCATACCCCACTTTGCAACTGTACCTACAACACCCTCTGCTCCATCTTTTCCCAAGGAATATATTATTTATACCCCTTCAATATTGAGTATCACATTTTAGCATCCACAATGCTGTACGTGGTCTGGAAAAACATTGGGCGTAAAGTTGAATACCTGCGGCCCCATAAGATGCCATTCAGGTTTCAGGGCACAGCAGTGGGAAGCGTCCTAGGGCTAGTAGTATTTACTACAACCATAGCAGTGGTCGTTGTGTATCTTATTCAGATTGGGCGTTCAAAATTAAAGAGTGAACTAGCGCTTATTATGTTCTACTTGTATGCCGTCACAGTACTGGCACTCATGTGTGCGGCAGGCATTGTAGCGATTCTAATCTATAGGCTTGAAGAAAATTCACTAGATATTTCTAAAAATCCAGCTAGAAAGCTTGATGCAGACCTCCTGGTGGGAACAGCCTCGGGCTCCTGGCTTCTTTCTTGGGGTTCTGTTCTTGCAATTATCTGTGCTCAGTCTCATCCAGCATATACATGGTTCAGTTTGCCCTACTCTGTACTTGTCATCATCGAGAAATATATTCAGAACCTCTTTATAATTGAATCTATACATCGTGAGCATGACAAGAGTAATGATGATATTAAAACTCTGCGAATATTAACAGTGTCCACTGGAAGCAATCTCTCCCCTACAGCTTCCTATAAAGAAATCTATAATGGAACAAATGGAAAGTTGTCATCCACCTCTTATGGAAATAGTTATCCATCTGAGAACAGTTCCAGTTGGGCTTTCCACGAAAACATTAATCAGAGCAAGATTCCAGTCCCTCCATCCCCTACAGATTTTTCATTCACCCCGAGAAACTTCTCTGTCAACAACAAAAGAAGTATCTTGAAGAATATTGCTGTATTTTTGTTCTTGTGTAATCTCTCAGTAAGTATTTAAAATAATGCAATTTATTTCTGTAGCAGGACAATTGCCGTCAGTGTGTTTTGCCTTTAACGTTAGCTTCAGTAGAAGTTAATGTTAAACAGAAATCAGAAGATGAAAGAACAAGGGTATCCATGGCTATCATTATGGATGCCTAAGGACACCCTCCGGGTTGGAGAGATAGGCAGGATCTCTCTCAATGCCATTTGCAGGGAATCATAAGCAGGTGAAGACATCTGCTTGGGAAGACCCTGAAGCAAATGGGGAGCCACTGTGGGAGACAGAATGCTGGACTGGATGGGCTGTGGCCTCTTCCAGCAAGGTTGTTCTTAGGTTCTTATGTTCTTAGGAAATTCTTCCTAGCTATGTAACTTGTCAAGCAGCTGTATGAGCAGAACCACTGGGGGGCCTGATGAACTCTTGGACATTTTGCCCTTGGTCCTTTTATCTTCCAAAGAGTAAGCAAAGATTGAACTGGTTAAACTGTTGTACCTGCTCTTCAGCCAACAAAGATAGACAAATTAGTGTAATTTTTAAAACCACTTCAGTTTCTGCTCACAAACCAACAACCAAGAATCCTTCTCAAAAAGGACAAGAGTTGAGAAGCACACTGTAAGGTTTGAGAATATGTTGAGACCCATAGAAGTTTGAGAATACATCCAAGTCACAATGAGCCCAAAATAAGACTTAAACGGAGGCTTGAATAACAATCAGTGTTTAATCTTTGATCAAAGTTTCAAGACATGATGGCCCAATATATGCAGGAAAGAACTACACTTCAGAGAAGGTGTAACTCCTTTTTATACTGTTAGAAATGTTATAAACATCAGTAAAATCCCCCAAACCTTGATCTGTTTATTTTATAGGACAGGATAGAGAATTTTAATTATCTCCTTTAGGTATCTCCTCGTCTCTCTCAATTGATCACTTAGCTTCTCAGGGAGATCGAAAGGTGTCAGCTTTGCAGCCCCTTTTCAGGATAGTTCTATGACCATAGATTGCAGGAGATTGATACGAGTTCAATGGGAAGGATCACATGTTTTGACATTTGCCAGATACAGTGGTACCTCGCTTCACGAACGCCTCTCTTCATGACCAATTCGGAGCACGACCAGAAATTTTCCCAAAAATGTGCTCCGCTGCACGAACTCCGCCTCGCTGCACGAACTCTGCGTGGTGGCCGGTCCATTGAGGGCGCAGGCGAATTGTGAGTTCGCACTGCGCCTTTTCCGGGCTGCACCCTGCCGCGGTTGTTGTGAGTGACGGGGACGGGTGTGTGTGTGTAAGCGAAGGCGGGGGGGGAGAGCTGCCTTCCCGGCCGGACTTTGCAGCTTTCGCCCGTCCCTTTCCTGACTCGGCGCTCCTGCTTCTCGGGACGGGAGAAAGCTGCAGAGCCCAGCTGGGAAGGGAAGGCGGGGAGGGGGAAAGAGCTGCCTTCCCGGCCGGACTTTGCAGCTTTCGCCCGTCCCTTTCCTGACTCGGCGCTCCTGCTTCTCGGGACGGGAGAAAGCTGCAGAGCCCAGCTGGGAAGGGAAGGCGGGGAGGGGGAAAGAGCTGCCTTCCCGGCCGGACTTTGCAGCTTTCGCTCGTCCCTTTCCTGACTCGGCGCTCCTGCTTCTCGGGACGGGAGAAAGCTGCAGAGCCCAGCTGGGAAGGGAAGGCGGGGAGGGGGAAAGAGCTGCCTTCCCGGCCGGACTTTGCAGCTTTCGCTCGTCCCTTTCCTGACTCGGCGCTCCTGCTTCTCGGGACGGGAGAAAGCTGCAGAGCCCAGCTGGGAAGGTAAAGCGGGGAGGGGGAAAGAGCTGCCTTCCCGGCCAGACTTTGCAGCTTTCGCTCGTCCCTTTCCTGACTCGGAGCTCCTGCTTCTCGGGACGGGAGAAAGCTGCAGAGCCCAGCTGGGAAGGGAAGGCGGGGAGGGGGAAAGAGCTGCCTTCCCGGCCGGACTTTGCAGCTTTCGCTCGTCCCTTTCCTGACTCGGCGCTCCTGCTTCTCGGGACGCTTCCCAAAGCCAGCAGCCGCACGGCCAGCCACTCCGTTTCTCCGTCTTACTCATCGGTCGCCTCTCGGGGTCCGGACCCGCCGCCCCCGCGCCGCCGCCGTTCCACCCTCACCAGCCCGGCGCGGCGGCGGCGGGTCCGGACCCCAAGAGGCGACCGATGAGTAAGACGGAGAAACGGAGTGGCTGGCCACGCGGCTGCTGGCTTTGGGAAGCGTCCCGACAAGCAGAAGCGCCGAGTCCGGAAAGAGACGGGCGAAAGAGACGGGCGAAAGTCATGCTGGCTTGCTCCATCGCCCCTCAGCTGCTTTACATTGAACCCTATGGGAAACTGTGCCTCTCTTCAGGACCAATTCGCAACGCGAACAGAGTCCATTCAAAAATCACGACCCAAAAACAAGGTCAGAACGGATTAACCGGATTTACATTGAACCCTATGGGAAATTGTGCCTCGCTTCACGACCATTTCGGATCGCGACCAGAGTCATTTCACCAATTAAGTTCGTGAAGCGAGGTACCACTGTATTTTACAGACCCTAATAACAGTGCCACAGGAAGTCAGTGGCAGGAAACAAAAGGCACTTACAGCATGCAAGCGTATACATTACAAATACAATACATAATATATGCATCTTACAGAAAACAAATGTTTCTACTAAAACCAACAAGTTTGTATCCTTATTACTATTCCCCTTCATTCCACCTTTTATTTTAAAAAATGGAATGCTTTCCATTGTAGTGAAGATATTGCCAAGACAGGTGAAGTCCACTACCCCAGTTCAAGGCTCCTCTTTCCAACTTTAGCAGTTTTCTCCTTGCATGGCTTTTTCCCTGGTCATCAATTTTGTGAACAAAATTTGTGAGATAAATTTTCCACAGATGCATCCTTTTGCTAACCAATCATGTAAAGCAAAGGTATTCTGGGATATTGTTGTTTTAAAAATTGAAGCACTAGCAGTTGCATTAGTTATAATTGCAAGCATTGGCATATTATCCAGCTGACTGATATGTTTTAAATCAACATTTTCAACTTTTACTAAACTTTGCAGTTGAATTATAAATTAAATTAAAATTATAAAACTTCTAGAAACATAAAAATTTTATGTACCAATTAGAAAACCAGATTAAATGTTATTAAAATCAAAATCAGTGCACCTCAGTAAACATCCCTATAATTCAATATGATTCTCTAATTAGCTGAGATTTTTGCTATGGCTCTTCAATTCTTCCAAAGCACTGCGTTTTAGAAACAAAACAGTTTTTGAAGGATTTCAGTTAAAGGCTTGGAAGTACATTCAGAAATGGCTGTAAAGGAGGATTCTGTTTAGAAAGTAGCATGGTCTTCCATTGGAGGTCATCACACCTGGACTGCAGAAACCTGATGGACCATTAGATGATAGCAATGAAATTGTGGTGGAATCTCCAGCTAGAGTTAGGGAGATATTAAAGGGGGGTCCAAGTTTAATCTTTTCACTGCGGAAATCAGCAGAAAGCTGCCCTCCCCCAGAATTGCTGAAACTTTTATCTGCCCAATTCCAAGGGAATGCAATTAGTCTGGTGAAATCCAGTGTTCTTTCAAAGTTTTGCAATCCAGTGACAGAGATGACTTCAGAACAGGAAAACTATGCAAGCTTGGAAGAAAATTTCTCCAGGTTTGATGTATGTTTATTATTATATTCTATTTGTTAGATTTTATTCCAGATCACAGCCTTTAAGTAAATTATATTCCATTACCTCTTGCATATTTTCTCCTGTGGCATTGTGAGTTGGATTGAGATTCCACCAAGGTACTTCCATTGTGGGAAGGGGAGTGCTAGAAAGTGGGAGTTTGGTCAGTTTAACATTTTCACTGCTTTGATACTATCCTGATAGTAGCTGAGTTGATGGGTAATGGAACATTTCATTTATTTAATGAAAAGAAACAGTGAACTAATCTCCAGAAGAAGACCTGTCTGCAGTGATTTGCTCCCTGTTTAGGGAAGGAGAATATTAGTGACTGGGCTATTAAATTATATTTAAAAAAAACTTTATGGGGAGGGGAGGAGCCCATGCCACATTGATACAATGCGGGGTCTCGGTGATCTGAGACCTCCATTGACACTTTTGCTGCTGATCGGTCTGCTCAGACCTAAACCATCTTGAAGGGATGGCGACTAAGAAGATGAAGCCTTGCTGGTCACAGGGACATCACAAAGTCCCTCTTTGACCCAAGGGGAGCACTTCTGCTAAGTGGCAAACAGGCAGCCCCCAGGCTGACAAAGACTCTGGAAGGAAGCTGTAAGAGAAAGTGGATCCATCTGGAAAGGTATTTTTCTTTTCTTTTTTTAAAATACTCTGCCTAAAGAAACTTTTTTCTTTAAGTAAAAAAACCTATGAATTCATTTAATCAGATTATCTCCATATTTAAGAAGAGATTGAAGGATTAAGCCTACATCTCTTGGTCTCAGTATGATAGCTAAAATATATTTTAAAATATGTTTCTAATTATTGCTTACATTGCTGCATTTTGTACCAGCTGTAGTTTTTTGATGGTTTTCAAGAGCACCCGCATGTAAAACACATTGCAGTAATCCATGTGATTAGACCATGAATATCTGCCTGAAGGGCCACCTGGTCAAAGAAGTACAATTGTCACACTAGGTGAACCTCAGCAAAGACCCTTCTGACCACAGTTGCCACCTGTTCTTCAAGCAGTTGCTATGAATCCGGAAGGACCCCCAAGATGCACATCAATCTTGGCTGGGCAAGTGAAGCCCCCTCAAGACCAATAACGTCACTGACCCTCAGAGGGGGGAGGCAGACAGATCTAAACATGAGGTCAATATATCCGTAACTTCACCTGTACAAGCTGTGATGGAGATATAAATGTACTGACGATATCAACCCCCAACAGATACTCGCCCAGTACTAAAAAGGAAAGGGGAACTCATCAAGCCCTGAGTCATCCTACAAATGTGTATGGTATACAATATAAAAAAGAACAAATATTGGGAATAATCAGGTCAGTCCTTTCATTCAAGAGATTATAAATACCTCAGGAGTTTTCTCTAATAGCAGATTAAAATTGATATCATTCTGTATTCTATAGAGTAATTCCCCCCCCCCACACACTTTCAAAGGTTGAAGACTGGTAAAGAAAGGAACATTTTTTTGAGACAGTGACATTTTTTCTCTACAAAAAGTGATCACTGCAGTTATAACGTGTCTACAAGGGGACACAGTGGCTAAGATATTGAGCTTGTTGATCAGAAGGTTGGAAGTCCAGCAGTTTGAATCCCTAGCATCGTGTAAGGGGGTGAGCTCCTGTTACTCGTCCCAGCTTCTGCCAACCTAGCAGCTCGAAAGCACATACAAAATGCAAGTAGAAAAATAGGGACCCCCTTTGGTGGGAAGAGAACAGCGCTCTGTGTGCCTTTGGCATTGAGTCATACCAACCACATGACCAAGAAAATCTTCGGACAGTGCTGGGTCTTCAGCTTAGAAATGACAATGTGCACTGCCCCTAGAGCTGGAAATGACTAGCATGCATGTGCGGGGGAACCTTTACCTATACCTTAACAGGTCTACAAAATAAGCAAACCTGTTCATAAAGAAAAGAAATAAGAACATGAATGTAATCGTCCTTCCTAGATCTGCTCATAAGAGCAGCCAAATGAAAATTTCCCAAACCTTCTTTGGCTCCAGTTCTGATACATTTCAAGCTGAGGATGTCCTGAACAATCTTGTCCTCTCTTTATGAATAATTAAATTACCTGGCTAGTCCATTGGAAAACTCTAGACAGTTTCTTTCCATCCAACAAGGCTGAAAGTTCCCCCATTAGCTGGTTGCAATAGGGAAAAAGCGAATGAGGGAGTTAGCCACCGTGAATGGAAGACCGAACATAACTCCAATTAACAGTAACAGCCATTTACCAGCAAAAGAATCAGCCTTAGGGAATGGTGGAGTTTCGTATGCTGTGGGGGTGGGAGAGTGGACGCTGGAGATGAGGGGTGATGAGGTGATGGATTCCTGCACAAGATGCTTTCTGGTGTCCCATACAAATTTGCACCTGTGATTGTATGGAAAATACGAAATGGGGATGCAGGATTTCTAAAATGGCTGGATCTTGGCAGGTTGGAATGATGAAAGTCAAGGAGCATGTTCCTAGCAAGACTAATGCTGGATTACCTTTAGGCTAAAATAACGAAAGTTTAATATAGGCAAGTCATTAAAACAGCATGAGGGTACCTTGGTAGACAATCATATATACTAGCATTAATTAAAGGCAACAATAGTGAGATCAGAGATGTAAATGCATTTAATAATAAAATATTTTAAGAATATCCTAGGACAGTGATGGCTAACATCTTTGCCATCGCATGCCAAAAGTGTGGGGAGTGTGGGGGAGTCATGCATGCGCATGCCCACACCCATAATTGTATGTGCCCTCTCCCTGTGTATGTGCGCGCAACCTCCCCTCCTTGGCACGCGATGGCATGGTGACCCACTTTTCACCGTCCTCAGGCTCCAGACCCTTTCTAGAAGCCAGGGGAGGGCAAAAAGGGCATTCCCCACCCCCACCCCAACCCCCCGGAGGCCCTCCAGAAGCCGAAAATGGCCTGTTTGCCGATTTCTGGACAGACCAGAAGGCCCATTTTTCACTTTCCCCAGCCTCCAAAGCCTTTCTAGGAGCCTCCGGAGGGCAAAAACAGCCTTTCCCACCCACCCCCTCGGAGACCCTCTGGAGGCCAGAAACAGCCCATTTGCCGACTTCTGGTGGGCCCAAAAATCAGCTGGCTGGTACGCTTATGGGCGCTGGAGCTGAGCTCATGTGCCCACCGATATGGCTCCATGTGCCACCTATGCCATAGATTCACCATCACAGTCCTAGGAGATCATGAAACTATTGGTCCACAATAGGACCAATAGCAAATTCGTATCTCCTGCAAATTCATGTAGTAGAAGTTCCATTCAGAAGAAAGGTCAGTTATGCCCTCCAATGGCTTACGAAGTACAATTACGTCCCCTTGCTTCTCATAGCTGTTTTTAAAATTATTTATTTTGTTCCATTAATATTAAGTTCTATGGTTTTTTTCAGTGTATAATTTTAAACCTACGAAAAAGATTTTGAAACTAGGACGAAGATTACATGACCATGTGAACAAATACACAATACAAAATAAGATTTAAAATTCTGCAACTGGATTTTTAGTTAAATTATTTGAATCAAGCTGGAAAATATTGTTCCTAACATAATCTCAAAGATAATTTGTAATGTAGATTTTTTTAAAAAAATAATGTTCTTTTTTTATAGCTTTGGATTCCACAAGCTTTTGGTTGCCGCCCTGAATATGACAATGGCCTGGAAGAAATGGTTTTTGGATTTGAACCTTGGATCATTGTGGTGAATCTGGCCATGCCCTTCTCCATTTTCTACCGAATGCATTCAGCAGCCTCCCTCTTTGAGGTTAGCTGCAAAATGTAAAATTGTATAATTTCATCAAGAAGGAAAGATGAAAGTCTGGGAAGGTAAATACACTTGATAGATCTTGAAGTTCCAAGGTCATTTAAATGGATTCTTTTGCCACCTCTTTGCTTCCTTGTGGGGAAATTTAAGCAAACATGAATACATTGAGCTGCAGGGTTGCAGATTTTAAGAAAAAGATGATTTAGCACTTAAATGGGCATGGATGTTACATCCTCCCCCCCCCCCATACTTGCAATGTGTAGCACAGAAGTCAAGGAAAAGAGGAGGTTTTTGTAATCTGCTGCTGCCAGGTGCCAGGTGAGCATCTCTGCTCTCTTTAAATGATCTTTTCCCTTCTGATCCAGAACACGGAGGTCTCTACAATGCCAAGCTCAAAGGAGACGTTTGAGACTGCGGAATACATAAAGGACAACATTGCAGAATCTTTCTTCAGCTAATAGCACGAAGCCACCAATTGGAAAAAAAAAATTCCCTGCATAAATTGAATTTGGAGTTTTCATGAGTTCTAAGGAATTTTTAACATACTGTATAATGAAAAATGAAATGAAAACGAATTCCCACCAAAATACTGTACACCTATATTAATATAATAATAATATATATGATCACAGCAATAATTACCAATAAATATTCAGCAGTGTCATTGATTCCATTCATCTGCAAAGGTGAGAGAATTCAAAATTATAAAATTTAAGCCTCTGCTTGTAAAAGAAGAGAAATAACACCAAATACAGGTAGTTGTAAGTATGGGAAACGGTCATAAGCCACTTTTTTAGTGGTATTATAGCTTTGAATGATCACTAAATGAATATAAGTGGAGGATTAATTGCATCGCAGGTCACCTTTTGTCTCATCAGACGGCTGCTTGTGGGAGGACACCATGTATAAAGAGAGCGTCAATTCGAGTTTTAACTTTCATTAGCTAAATACTTTCATTATTATTACTACTGGCATTATTATTTAAGATTTAGTCTTCAATTTGATTCACACACTGGGACTGGTAAAAATATGACAGTTGTGTATTATTTCCATGTATCTAGGCAGCCCTTTCGACATTGTTCCAAGGGCTCCTATCACTATTGGTGCAACCATTGATTTATTAATAATCACTCAACTTCAATTTGCAAATCACAATGTTTTGTTATATTTCTAGCTGTTTCAACTCAATTCATATATCACCTGGTATGGCAATACCAATGAATCAGCCTTTTTTTTCTTTTCCATAATAATGATGTCAGGCATATTGTGGGACAGATGTCTATCTTTTTGGATTTGAAAATCCCACAAAATCTTAACCTGTTTGTTCCAAGAACTTTGTCAACTTGGTATTCCCAGTAATTTTTGCTACATTCAAATCCAAACCTCTGGCAAAGCTTCCAAAGTATGATTTTGACGATTCAATCATGATGTAGATAATCAGTCTGTGAAATTTTGCTGCAGCCACTGATAAGATGATCCACTGTTTCATCTTTCTCTGCATAAACAGCATTTGCTGTTGTTTCTGACATGTTGAATTTTTGCTTTCATGGAATTAGTCTTTAAGGCTTGTTCTTGAGCAACCAAAATGAAGACTTCCGTTTCTTTCTTCAATACCCCTGATCTCAACCAGTTCCAGGTTAGCTTTCCCTGGATGTCCTTCAGGACATTGGCTGTGCCTATGCTTTTTTTTTTTCCAGTTGAGAAACTCGATGCTTAATTGTTTTATTTTGATATTCTGCTTTCAATCTTGTTGTTTTCAAGAGGTTTCCTTTGTTCACACCCTTCAGCAAAGGCTTTTTTATGTAGTCATTTAAGCTATGTTTTCCTCTTCCGCAGTTTCACCTTGAAGAGACCTCTGCCACCCTCAGATCTTGACAAATACAATAAATCAATATCACTTTTTGGGTGAGGAGCATGGTGCATTGTCGTTAGGTTTTGTTTTTGTGTTTTTGATCTAGGTTATCATGTTCTAGCTGAGTCCAATCAATTTTTCCAGCTGAGTATCTTTTTTTTTTTAATGATTTGACATTTTCCAAACATTAAAATCGCAATTACACTTACAGCTTTCTGTTATCAATATTTCTTTCTGATTTCATTTTCCATTCTATTATTTTGTACATATTCTAGAATAGAATAATTAGAATAATTTATTTGTAGACCGCATCCTTTCCCCAAAGGGACTCGGAGCGGTGCACAGGGAAATTAAAAATACCAATAAATATACATAAATAGAATAGATAAAAGACAAATTAAACAACGATTATCCCTGCGCTAAAATCCCCAATTTTAAAATTAACTAAGATCCCCTAAACCCTATTAAAAGATGGAAGACTAACCTAGGCCGGCCAAGCAGAAAAAGTGTGTTTTCAGTTTTTGACGGAAGGAGCGGAGGTCCGTAGTTGTTCTAATTTCGGGGGGAAGGTCGTTCCAGAGGGCTGGGCCCGCCACAGAGAAGGCCCTTCCCCTGGGCGTCGCCCGCTGGCATAGCCTGGTGGACGGCACCCGGAGAAGTCCCTCTCTGTGGGAGCGAATCGGCCGCAGGGATGTATGGGGCAGGATCCGATCCCGCAGATAACTAGGTCCCGTGCAATGGAGCGCTTTAAAGATGATAACTAGCATCTTGAAGCGCACCCGAAAGACGACAGGCAGCCAGTGCAGCTCGCGCAAGAGCGGTGTTATGTGGGTAAACCTTGAGGTTCCCATTATTGCTCGCGCGGCTGCATTCTGGACAAGCTGAAGTCTTCGGGTGCACCTCAAGGGGAGCCCCATGTAGAGAGAATTGCAGTAGTCCAGTCGGGATGTCACGAGGGCATGAGTGACTGTGCAAAGGGCATCCCGATCCAATAGGGGGCGCAACTGGCGTACCAGGCGAACCTGGTAAAACGCCCTCCTGGCCACGGCTGTCATTCTTCTTTTTTACTTTCTCATTTTTACAGTATATGCATCTATATACAATATTTCCATCACTATTGTTTTCTAAGTATATGCCATCTCTTTTCATTGTGTTTGCTGTGTGTTCCTTATGCATTGATTTTGCATCTCTTTTCAAGCCACTTATACCACCTCTTCCATATCTTGTATTACTCTGTTTCCTCTTAGTTTCATCGTTGATTTGTCCTTTTCTGAGCATTCTAACGCCTTTTTTATGGTTTCTGCATTTGATGGAATGGTTTTTAGTTTCCAACTTTGGGCATATGAAATTCTGGCAGCATTGATTTTATCTAGCATTAAATATTGGATATCCTTACTAACATTTTTTTTTTTAATTCCTAGAAGAAACAGCTCAGGGTTCATGTCAATTTTTTGTTCTATTATTTCTTCTAACCTTTTTTGAATTTTGGTCCAGAATTCTTTGGCTTTCAGACACGTCCACCACAAATGACAGAAGGTCCCCTGTTGGTGGTTACATTTTCAACAGTTTGGAGATCTATTTGGAAATATTTTGGTCAATCTCGCCAGGTGTAAATGTTTCCCTTATAGGATGCCGACATTGCCAATTTATAATTTCCCCCCATATTTTTTCCCAGTGCTCCAATTCAATGTTATACCCAAAGTTTTTAGCCCAAATTATCATTGTTTCCTTCATGGTTTCCTCCATTTTGTATTTTAAGAGACAATTGTATGTTTTTGTAATCATTTTTTCTTCTGTCCCTGTTACTATTTTGTCCGATTCTTGTTGTTCATTTTGAAATCCATACCTTTCTAAGTCCTTTTTGTATCTTGTTTTAATTTGTAGGTACGGCCACCAGCCTAATTCAATTCCCTGTAATTTTAACTCCTGATTTGTTTTAGGTCTCCCTTGCCCATCCAATAACTCCTTATGTGTCAATATCCTGTTCAAATCTATTACTCTGGGGTAGATAATTGCTTCCATGGTTGATATCCATCTGGGAACTTTTGTGTAGAGGTTTCTTTTGATTTTCATCTATATTTCTAGTAAGGCTCCTCTTACCTGATGCCTCTGGAAATATTTATGGGCTTTACTCTTTCCCTCCCAGATAAAAGCATGCCAGCCCAGCAGTAAATATCGTCAATATTCTTTTATTTTGAAGTACTATTCATTTTTTTTTAATTCATTCTTTGAGCCATGTTACAGCTGTTGCCTGATAGTAAAACTCCCAATTTGGGAGGCCAAATCCTCTTTTAATTCTAGAGTCCTGTAGTAATTTTAATTTTATCCTAGCTTTTCCCCCCAGCCAAATAAATTTTAAAATTATGTTATTTAGTTCCACGAAAAAACATTTTCCTAATTTTACTGATACAGTTTGGAATAGAAATAAACTTTTTGGTAGGATATTTATTTTTAGGGTCGCAATTCTTCCAATCAGCAAAGATTGTAATTTAACCCAATTTTCCAAGTCCTTTCGCATTTGTTGTAATAATTTTAAATAATTGTCTTCTTTTATGGTAGAACATTTAGCCGTTAGCCAGATACCAAGATATTTTACCCTTTTAACTATTTGCATGTCCAATACTCTTTCTGATTCCTCATTTTGCCTTTGTGTAAGATTTTTAGTAATTATCTTTGTTTTGTTTTTATTTATTTTTAAGCCTGCAACTTTACCAAATTCCTCTACTTCTTGAATTAATATTTTCCCTGTTTCAAGGGGGTCTTCTATTATAAAAACTGTATTGTCCATGAATGCCTGAGTTTTGTATTCTTCTTTTTAAAATCTTAACCCTTTTATTTCCTCTTTTTCTCTAATCCGTGTTAGTAAAACCTCCAATGAGGGGATAAATAAAAGAGGCGATAGTGGGCATCCTTGTCTGATCCCTTTATTTATATTTACTTTGTCTGTTAGCTCTCCACTTACCATTATTTTAGCTGTCTGGTTTGAATATATTGCCTTAATCATTCTAATAAATTTTTCTCCAAATTTCATAATAGCTAATTGTGTGATAAGAAACTGCCAATTTAAATTATCAAAAGCTTTTTGTGCATGTTACCAATACTAATGCTACTTGTTTTTCTGGATGAGCTGCATAATATTCTAATACATTCATTATGATTCTTGTATTATTTCTTGGGTAGGAGTCCATTTTTTTTAAGTCTTTCCACGACGATCGTCTTAAATATTTTATAGTCAGCATTTAGCAGTGAGATTGGCCTATAGTTTTTGATCAATTGATTGTCTGTTTCTTCTTTTGGAATTAATGTTATAAATGCCTCAGTCCACGAACTTGGCATTTTTGCTTGCACTTCACTGTATAGTTCTACATGATTTCCTCAAAAGTTTCTAGAATTTTTTATATATCTCTGGCGATCCCATCTGGTCCTGGTGATTTATTGTTTTTTTGTTTCTTATTTGCCTCCTTTATCATTTAGCATTTTTCTTTCTTCCTCTGAAATACTTGATAGGTTTCTCTCTTGTAAATAATTTTGGATTTCTTTTTCTGAAATATTTTCCTGACTGTGTAGAGTTTGAAAAATTTTTTGGATTATACATTTTTTTCCTTCTGTCTTATGGAACAAATTCCCATGTTCAACCTGTAATTGCTGTGTTAGCTTTTTGGTTTTTTCTTTCTTCAATTTGTGGGCCAGCCCACTACCTGGTTTATTTGCTGTTTCAAAAATGTTTTGTTTTGCTATTTTTATATTACGTATCATTTCTACTTGAAGTGTTAGGTTTTTTTTGTGTTTCACCAAATCTCTCTCTTTTTTTATTTTAATATTTTGTAGTTCTTCTTGCAACACAATCTCCAACTCTTTAAGCTTCTCCTGTAATAGATAGGGTAGGGATAAGGTAGATAGGGGAATATTTAATAAATAAATAAAATAAATAAATATATAGATAGGGAGAAATACAGTAGGTAGGTAGGTAGGTACATAGATAGAGGGATAGATAGGGAGAAATACGGTAGGTAGGTAGGTAGGTAGGTGGATAGAGAGATAGGGAGAAACACAGTAGGTAGGTAGGTAGGGGGATAGATGGAGAGGGAGAATTACAGTAGGTAGGTAGGTGGAGAAAGGAAGAAATACGGTAGGTAGGTAGGTAGGTAGGTGGATAGAGAGGGAGAAATACAGTAGGTAGGTAGGTAGATAGGGGGATAGATGGAGAGGGAGAATTACAGTAGATAGGTAGGTAGGTAGATAGAGGGAAAAGGAAGAAATACAGTAGATGGATAGGTTGGGGGTTATACCGTGGTTGTGTGTGTGTGTGCTGGTGTAGATCTACACACAGATTGGTTGGCCATTTAACCAAACTGGGCCACAGCAACGCGTGGCCGGGTATAGCTAGTGTATTATAGAATTCTTTTTGGAGAGTCACACCAGTAAATCATTCCTACTCCTCGAAATCCACCAAAACTTTCAACTGTTTCCCTCATCTCGCTTCCTTCTCCATTTAAGCGGCTATCAGGCCTCCAGATCTGGCCATAAAGGCCAGTCTCTCCCACACCAGATTTGAGAGGTTTTTCCTACTATAACGGGCTGGCATGTCTCCCTGTTATCCTCCGAGTTTCCCCTCTCTGACCCTGGTCCCTCCGAGACTCAGCTGTGCCTTTGCAAGCCTGCTGGCATGGGAAATTGGGCAGAGAGAACAGAGCCCTGTTTTCCGGCTCCGCACTGGCGTGACTCCACCCAAGAAGTCCAGCTGAGTACCATTATAGGAACTGCCCAGGTGTTAAATGCCCTTGTGACATTTCCTCCACTGAGCTTTGATCTCAAGATTTTTCAGACTCGCTTTATGTATTTTGTTGAAATAGTTTCCTTGATTTGTTTATGCAATAGGTCAGAAGCTTCCAAAACTCCTAAGTACTTGTACCCTTCTTCTGGTGTTACTGCTGTCAGGTTCCAAAGGGTTAGTGAAAGCAGCCAAACACAGAAACGGTTTGTAGATGCAGTTTGTATTCTTCCTCCGGCACAAACTGACCAACAAAGCACTAAGTCAATGAATAAATTGTCAGAGCTGCCACCCGGTGCTCCCCACCACCTTCCATGCCACCAAGTGGTCCTTAGACCTTACATCCAATGGTGCCTCTACTGCTGGCCCTGACACAGCCTCCAGCACAGTTGTATCAGTTGCCATGGCAGAGTACTCCAAGCCCACAGCCTCCAACCCAAGGACTCTACCTTCAGCCATGGTGTGAACTCTGGTGTAAGCTCTGGTGAGAGCTCTGACAAACTGTCAGATTCCAAAGGGGAATGAAATCAGTCAAAGACCTAGAAACGGTTTGTAGATGCAGTTTGTATTCCTCCTGCACGAACTAACTAACAAGGCACTAAGGCAATGAATAAATTGTCAGAGCTGCCACCCGGTGCTCCCCACCACCTTCTATAATTACTTGGTAATTAGGATAACCTACACCTTGCACATGCACATACCCATCCCCTCATAACCCAGAATGAAAACCACCCGGCAATTAATCATGGATTGTTTTCAGTTAGTTATCAATAGCTTTGTAGATTACTCAGCTGCTTGTGGAGGAGTGAAGCCTGGTGAGTCTTGGCAGCTGGCCTGGTTTTCTGGTTTTCTGGTTTTCTCCCCTGAATGGCAGCTCCAGGCCTATGGGCTGGCCAGAGCTAACAACTGCTTTTATCAACGCTTTGTTATGGAGTTTGAATCCATCATCTTCAACAAGAAGATGAAGTCCCCACCATTGCCACGAACCTGTGCCAGAACCGGGTCGTGAATTGCACTCCCCTCTCTGAAATTATCCTTTTGGAGATGCTATGTAGACATGGGTAGTAAACAGTTTGATCAGCTTCTTAGCAGATGGAAAGCCGGTACATGTTACAAAATGAGCCTGCTTGGAGAACAGGTCTATTATCATCCAAATGACCTTGTTCTCTTGGCTGTCTGGTAAATCTATGATTAAGTCCATGGCTATCTGTTCCCATGGCCAAATTGGATCTGCCCTCTGCTGTAAAAGTCCAGGAAGCCGGCCAGGCTGAGCCTTCAGAGTAGTGCAAACAACACAACTCCTTACATATTCCTCTATGTCTCTCTTCATGTGGGGCAACCAGAACTGGTGATTTACTAAATGCAGACTCTTGAGGAATCCAAAATGTCCAGCCAAGCAAACAGTGTGTCAGTGCTGCAGCACAGCCCCCCATACCATACTTGGTACATATAACTTCAACCCCTTCCATGCAAAGCCCTCTCTCTGTTGATTTTCTTGAAACCACTGGTCCTTTGGGAGTGCTGCTTTGATTGCCCTGAAGAGGTCCCGTCCCCCCTGGGCATTTAGGTTTGGTGCCGGTGGAGCCTGTTGAGTGGCTAACACCCTAGGCTGTGATATCGGGATGATAGCCTGCACTAAATCCTCCCTTTTATTATGATACTGTGGTTTGTGAGAGAGGGCATCGGCTAAGAAGTTCTTGCCCACTGGTATATATTTTAATTGAAAGTTGAATCACTGAAAATACAAGGCCCATCTAACTTGTTTTGGTGCCAATCTTTGTGGGATCTGGAGGGCATCCAAATTCTTGTGTTCCATCCAGACCTCGAAGGGTATTCCTTCCCCTTCTAGTAAATGCTGCCATGTCAACAGGGCCTACTGGACCATAAATGCCTCCTTCTCCCAAATGGGCCAGTTGCGTTCGGTCCCTGTCAACTTCCTCAAGGTGTAGGCACATGGCTGTAGGACTTGCTCATTGTTCTTTTGTAAGAGGACGGCGGCCACTGCCACATCACTGGCATCTACCTGAACCACAAATGACTTAGTGGGCTCTGGATGTTTAGTACCAGCTCTTGTGAAAACAAGGACCTGAAGCGCTCAAACGCTTTCTCACACGTTGTTGTCCACACAACTGGGCATCCTAGTTGAGGGTTTGTCGTGAGATGTTTTGTTCATAAGAGGTGGGTTAGTGGAAGGGCCACTTGGGCAAACGATGGAATGAACTGGCAATAGAAATTGGCAAACCCTAAAAAACTCTGCAACTTTTTACGGGTTTTGGGAGCCTGCCAGTCCAACACTGCCTTTACCTTCACGTCCATCTCCACCCCTTTAGGTGAAATACAGAACACAAGGTAAACCAGTTGCATCCTATGGAATTTACATTTAGACAATTTGGTGTATAAATGTGCAACCAGCAGAGTTTTAAGCACTTGACCTACAAGAATTACAGGTTCCTCCATGGTTTTGGTATATATAAGACTATCATCTAAATAGACGAGTACCCCTTGATACAGATGCTCATCCTTAATTAGTTGTATGAACACTGCTGGGGCTCCTTGCAGTCTAAAGAGCATAACCTGGAACTAGTAACTGCCTAGAGGACAATTAAAGGCTGTCTTCTACTCATCACCAGCCCTTTAGTATGCCTCCCTGAGATCTAATTTCGTGAATATGCATTCCTCTGCTAACCTAGCCAGCATGTCCTTCATTAAGCATGTCCGCTCCCAGGGGGAGGACCTCCTCAGGGTGCCATCCGATGGACAATGCCGGCTGGCAGCTCCCAGGGGAAGGGCCTTCTCTGTGGCGGGCCCAGCCTTCTGGAACGACCTGCCCCCTGACCTTCGTACCATCACGGACCTTCACCTCTTCCAGCGAACATTAAAGACTTACTTTTTTCATGCGGCCGGCCTGGCATAGTGTGTTTTTACTATCATTTTAATAGGGTTTCTTATTATTTTAACACAGGTTAAATTTATTTAATTTAATTTTAAATTTATCTATTGAATGTATATCTATTTTATCCTTTATTATTCTTGTGCACCGCTCTGAGTCCCTACGGGGGAGAGGGCGATATACAAATAATAATAATAATAATAATAATAATAATAATAATAATAATGATGATGATGATGATGATGATGATGATGATGATGATGATGATGATGATGATGATGATGACTCGGAAGTCAACACACAGGCATAAACTGCCATCCTTTTTCTCCCAGAAAAGAATGGGGGCGGCCACCCTTGATCTAGCTGGCTGAATTATGCCCCTTTTTAAATTCTTTTCTATGTACACACTCATTTCTGCTAGCTCTTGTGGGGTCATAGAATACATTTAGGGCTTTGGCAGTTTAGCCCCAGGGTGTAGTTCCATTGCACAATTTATGGGGTGGTGAGGGGGCAAAGTATCACATTCCTGTTCACTGCATACATGTTTTAAGTCTGCATATATCTGAGGGAATCGCTCCTCTCCAGCTGTATGTACTGATGACACAGTAGCTTGGAATCTCACATTGGCCTCTAGAGGTTCTGCTGCAGGCTTCCATGCCACCAAGTGGTCCTTAGACCTTACATCCAATGGTGCCTCTACTGCTGGCCCTGACACAGCCTCCAGCATAGTTGTATCAGTTGCCATGGCAGAGTCTTCCAAGCCCACAGCCTCCAACCCAAGGACTCTACCTCCAGCCATGTGTGAGCTCTGGTGTAAGCTCTGGTGAGAGCTCTGACAAACTATCAGATTCCAAAGGGGAATGAAATCAGTCAAACACAGAAACGGTTTGTAGATGCAGTTTGTATTCTTCCTCCTGCACGAACTGACCAACAAGGCACTAAGGCAATGAATAAATTGTCAGAGCTGCCACCCGGTGCTCCCCACCACCTTCTATAATTACTTGGTAATTAGGATAACCTGCACCTTGCACATGCACACACCTCATAACCCAGAACGAAAACCACACGACAATTAATCATGGATTGTTGTCAGTCAGTTATCAACAGCTTTGTAGGTGACTCAGCTGCTTGTGGAGGAGGGAAGCCTGGTGAGTCTTGGCAGCTGACCCGGTTTTCTCCTCTGAATGGCAGCTGCAGGCTTATGGGCAGGCCAGAGCTAACAACTGCTTTTATCAACTCTTTGTTATTTATCCATCATCTTCAACAATTTTTCCTGCCTTAACAGCAATTGTTGTACATTGGTCAATGCCAAATTGCATTTCAATGTCTCTGCTAAATTTTTCAAGAGTGAGCTCAATTCAGCTTTTGTTTTTCCAAATAAGTTGGAAATCATCAATGTAAAGAAATGGGAAATTTTCAACCCTTTTTAGCCAATTCATAGCCACAGTTTCTCTTGTTCAAAATGCTTGTTAGTCACCATCAAAAGTACACATAGCAGAGGTGACAATGAGTCCCCTTGGAAGATTCCTCATTTGATTTCAACTTCACCGAGTTCTTCTCCACAGGCCATCAACTTACTTTGCTCTAATTTCATGGGAGTCTTCAGGAATTTCTGGATGTTGCTGCTAATTCCAAAAATGTTTAAGCATTTCTCAATCTAGATGTGTGGATCAGAATCAAATGCTTTCTTATAATCAATTCAGGTCATAAACAAATTTGTCTTTTCTCTGAATTCTTCAAAACCAGTTTATCAATCATTGGTTGGACTTTGTTTACTACTGAAACAAAGCTGTATTACATGTCCCCAAGGGAACTTGAGGAATTGCAGACTATATAGACAAAAACTTAGCCCAGGGTTTCATCCAATCAGCCCAACCTCAAATAGCAGTTCTGGTAGTGTTCCAGGAGAAGAAAGATGGGTCTTTGCCCAAGTCTCGATTATAGGGGTCTGAACACGGTTAGTGTGGAGAATGTGTACTCCCCCCCATTAGGACATTAGCCTACCTCTCCAAGGAGATTTTCTCTGTTAGACTTGCAGGAAGCCTACTACAGGGTCATAATTAGGGAAGAAGACAAATGGAAAATCCCTTTCAACACCCCACTATGGTGCTTCCAGTTCAACATACTCCTATTCAGATTGCAGGAAGCCCCAGCAGTTTTCATGCAATTAATAAATGAGATGCTCCATGAGCACCTCTATGAAGGATTTTTGGTATAGTTAGATGACATTTAAATCTACCCAGAAATAAAAGTGGAGCATGTAAAATTTGTCCATGCGGTCCTAAACAAACTCTGTGCTGCAAAGCTTTATGCAAAACTGTCAATGTGTGAATTTCCCAAGAAAAGGATAGTGTCAAGCCTGCAGCCATATTTCTTTTGGATCTCTGGCCTGCCACATTTTCTATTATTCTACTATGCATTTTCTATTATGGGTAAATGGGACGGGGGATTATACAGAGTTATTTACTATGTAGCCAAAACAAAATTCTTTGTAGAAAACCAAGGTCATCCTTTGTCTCTCCACCTCTGCACCTGACTGAAACTGGATGGGTGGAACTGCCAGCATGGCAGTGGGAGATTGGACCAGGTGATGGGATTGTGGGTGTGGGGCAAGATCTTGAACTTTCAACTAGGTGGGGAAAACCTGGAAGCCTTCAGATTCAGGTTTTCCCAGATGTGCCAACATGGCTCTCTTCATCAATGGGACCTTTGAGCAATACTTTGCCTTGGACTCTGATTTACTTTTGGATGCTATTTGGAACCCTGATAGATTAGTTAGGGTATCAGATCTCTCATGTAGTAGTAGAAGTGGACTCTGAGAAAGTGCAGGCAGTGGTTGAATCTCCCTGCATACATAGACAGTTGCAAAGTTTTCTGGGGTTTGCTAACTTTTACCGACAATTTATCTTAGCATTTGTGCCAATTGTGCTTCCAATTACTAACTTGCTAAAAACTAAGGAGGAGGGGGTAAATCCAAACCAAGACAGCCACTGAACAGGACTATGGAGAACCAAGCAGCATTTGAGACTGTTTTCAGTAGAACTGGTGCAAAAGCACCTAGAGGCAGAAAAACTTTTTATCACTCAGGCAGATGCTAGTGATATGGCAGTCAGGGTGACCCTCCTCTGAGAGAATAAGCAAGGCCAATTACAGCCATGTGCATATACCTCCAAAAAATCAACAGATACAGAACAGAGATTGGCAGTTTGGGAAAAAGAGGTATATGTTGTCTGTTGGGTCCTCCACACATGGAGCCATTTTCTGGAAGGGAGTGAAATCCCCTTCCAAGTATGGACTATCCATAAGAATCTGGAGGCCCTAACAACCCCGTGGAAACTATTCCCAAAGCAGGTACACTGGGTGCAATATTTCAAAAGTTTTGATTATACCCTCAAATACCTTCCTGGGGAGGAAGAATTTTCTAGCCTACGCCTTAACCATGGTCAAACCCCAGCTTCTCGGCTAGCAGCTAAAGTGATGACCAAGACACAAGCAAAAGCAGACCTCCCAACAGACAAGGCCACCACCCATGTGTTTAAACAAGCCCTCCTCACCAACGAGTGGTTTCAGGCCCATAAGGACACTTGTTTGTTAAAAGACGGCCTGGCCTGGATGGAGGAAAGTTGCACGTCTCAGCTAGCCAAAGCCTAAGTCAAAGTCATGGCAAATGTGCCATTACTCAAAACTAGCTGGCTGCTTCGGATTTATAAAAATGTTACACCTGATAAAGAACCAATTATGTTGGCCGTCCTTGAAAAAAGATATAGAGAGCTATGTAGCCAGCTGCAAAGAGAAGGCAGGGACAAACCCCTGGACTATTACAAACTATGGCCGAGCTTTCAGCACCCTGGAGAGAGATTTATTATGGATTTAATTATAGAACTGCCTGAAAATGCAGGAAATACTGTCATTTGGGTAGTGACTGACTTGTTCTCCAAGCAGGTTCACTTCATACCTTGCCAGAAGATTCCCACTGCAAAAACCCTGAGGGGGCAGCACATTTACACTGTATACTCACTACTTTATATTATAGCCAAGTGTCACTTCTTCAGGGTTGCCACATGAAAATATGTTTAAATATTCACAAAATGTGAGGGTGTACACACTTCTGTGATATACTTGTATATAAATGTACATACACACATACACACATATACACACACACATACATACATACATACATACATTCTTATAAATATTGACTATATTTGCTTACTCTACATTTGCTTATACATATTAACTATAATATCTTCTACGATATAAAGTATGCATAACATTTTCTCAATTTTAAATTTCTAGCTATGTTTTAGTCTTTACTAAAACAAATCCCATATTAAGATGTATTCTATATCTATCCATCGTCTCTTGCCCTTTTTAGCATTTTCAGTTCTTACTGACCTTTTGATCAGTCTCCCTGCCTTCTCCCTTGGGATCCTATATCCCTCTACATCCCTCATTAATCTAAATGTCTTCTCTGCCTCTTGCTGTCTACTCTCTGAGCTACCTTTCAGAACCTCTTTGGTCTCTGCTAAGAAATCTTTCTTTTTGCTTTCTTCTACTTTTGGCTTCTTAAAAAATCATTTAACTGTTCTATTTTTACTGTCTCTTCTGTGTCTTTATTGACTTGTGTCACATTGGTTTCTCTCCTCTATTCTTTCTTCTGCTCCTTCTGAATTTATTGTTGAATTCTTTATTCATCATCCATCATCATTAATTGGCAATTTCTCAATCTCCAATCCACATCATGCATCAGTTCTATCAATTCCCTATGATTCCTTATCATGGTTTCCTTGATGTCCTGAAATATTAATAGTATTTCCATTGTATTTATTTTTGCTTGTTGTTACATTTTACTTTATTTAGTTGGCTAAAAGTTATTCAGTACTCCATCTAAGTTCCAGTGTCCCAAGTTTTCAAGAATGTCAAAAAGTCAATGTTAAATGAATTTGCTCAGTCCCTGAAGTATTCCTCAAAATCCATAATGTTTGTAATCCTCAAAGTCTGCTGTTTTACCCCCTCTGAGTTATTTAAGTTTATAAATCTTGTTTAGTTTCCCCCCATCCTTTTGCCTTGTGGAATATTCTATCAAATGGTATTTGTAATCCAGAATGGCCTGCCAAGTTTCCCCATGACTCACAGAATCAGGTGTTCAGTTTCAATTCCTCTCCTTTATAATCCACATTGATTTCAAACTTTCAAAAGTCTCACCAGTTATTCCTCAGCCGCCAAAATATAACAAGTAGAGACAACAGGAAAAACAAAGAGACAACCTTCCAGATGTTGTTTGCCTTTTACTTCTCTTCTTATCTCCTCCTATGATCCCCCCCCCCCACTTTTTTTCAAGGTCTTTCCTAGCCCTATATCAATATAGTATCTTCTTTGGCCAGTAGATGGCGACACAGCTTTAGATTTCAATACCAGCAATGGGGCTGCCAGTTGATTGTCGAAGTTCAATAAAATTCATCTTTCTTTATATAATTTTTCCCAACAGTCAAGAACTGTTTCTAGCAAATTTAAGTCACTTTTCACAACATAACAAATTCCAGTTCAGTCTTTTAAAACTTCATATTCTTCCATTCGGATTACATTTCTCTTTTGGGGCTATAGTTTATCTAAGGTGTTATTTAAGGTGTTATTCACTCTATTCACTCTATTAATGTATTCATTCCTAATCCTTTTCTTGGCTTCATTGTGCTTGATGCTGTGTTTTAAAGGATGCCCACGTAGGGAATGGGACAATTAACTGCAGGCCTCTGGCCCAGCCCTCTTCGTCCCACTGCCTTTGCATGCCCTCCCTTCTTCCTACAAGCTTTCACGGCCCTCTCTTGCCAAACAAAGGCATCTAGGAAATCCAGCACCATTGGTTTCGCTTCCTGAAGCTCATTACTACTTCTCTGGCATTTGGGGCAGGCTACAGATGGGGGAGGGAGATACTTTCTGAAAAATTTCTTAGGATACTCACCCAGCTAGAGGTTGCCATGGGGTGTGGAGGGGGAAAGGAAAACATTGTGGAGATCTGGGATGAAGCGGTTCTACACTCTTTGCTGGGAAAAGGGGCCTCAAGCATGGGGCTGCCGGTATCTGGGGCAGAGGGGGTGCAGGCTGGCCAGGAGGGAGATGTTGTGTGGCGATTGTATTAATTGTCCCCATTGATTCCAAGGGGACATAGACATTTCTTCCTCTTGTCTGGTGTTCCCTTTGGCTTGCTAGGGAAGAGGGGTGGGTAGCTTCTGAGTGGGAAGTGGATGGGTGCATTGTGCATGCAGCTGTGTGGAATTTGGAAAGTTACCCAGGTGGAGGGTGGATGTGGGCACACACATTTTTACTTCGATACTGCCACCACTTGATCACAAGGGGAGGAGAAAAGTGTGTGAGCCAGAGGAGCAGGGGGAAAGTTTCCCAGGTGCCTGTTCCCCATGCTGTACCCCATTCCTGAGCTATCTGAATAGGTCTGGGGGTTGGACTGGTCTGGGGACTCCCTTCCTTCCCTTACTCCAAAACTGGGTTGGGGTGTGGTGGTGTAGGTGAGCCCCAAAAGAGGTATCACTTTTCCCTCCACACCTTATTGCCACCGTGGCCAAGTCAAATGGAGGCTTACATAGATACTGATTGGCCTTTCAATAGTCCACCTCTAGCCCAAAATATGGGCAGCAACCGTGGCTGCCTGCACCACCTAAAATGACAGAGAGACTCAACTTTTGGGGAGATTCCTCCCTAATCTTGGCTTTCTGACGATTGCAATGGCTGTCCAGAGCAGGTGGGGCATATCTGAAACCCAGCCTAGGCAGTGTCTTAGAAACCTTCCCAGCGAAGCTGCCAAGTCCTAGCAGGTCCTTCAACATCTCAGGGGCTTTCGAGATACATTTCTCATGCCTCTCCCCTCTCCTTGTGAGCCCTGGGCCTCTCCCAGTACATCAAGTGGCCCAAGGAGAACCAGTAGTGTCTCCCTGTGCTTGACTGAGCACCTTCATGCCACAGACCCTCCTCCTGCCCACAGCCATGGCCTCCTGACCCCTTTTGGCAGCCCAGCTAGCCTCCAAACCCTGCCTGCCCCAGGAGCCATGTGTCTTTTTGCCTGGGGTGGCTTAGCTGAGGACCAGGCGTTGTCTGTGTGATCCCAAACACAGGGGTGTGAGAGGGTGCCATGCAATCCTCTTGCCGGATATGCACTTTTCCTAAAAAAGGAAGGTGAATGTATCATTAGAGCACCCACACCCACTCAGCCCCCATTGGGCCTTTATCTCTCTGGCCCCACCACTTGGCTGCATCCTTCCAGTTCCATGCATTTGTTCCATGTATTTGGAGAAAGTGTGCAGATGGACTACCTTCTTCCATGTGTGCCAGCCATACAGGATTGAGAGGGATGGCTGGTACTCTCGAAGAAGGAGAAGCAAGCCAGGAAGTTTGGCCTGAAGATGTCTTCTCTTGCCCCAACCGTCTCCCTCAGCTCCTCTGCATGCCCAGCCTCTTCCAAACACCACTTTAACACAGAGATTTATGGACATGCAAAAGCAGTCTTGATTTTCCAGAACATAGTGCAGATTTTCAAAAAGAATGGAGGCTTTGCCCTCTGGCTCAAAATCTAATAAGCATGACAAGAAAGGAAAATGGAAGAGGAAAGGAAACCCAGAGCAAGATTTCTAGCATGGCATGCAGTTGCCTGAATCTGCCCCCTTTTCTGGAGCTTCCGTTGTTGTTGTTGTTGTTGTTAATTTATTTGCTACCCATCTCGCAGTTTGGGGCAATTCTGATATAGCAGGGCTCTCTTACAAATGCAGGGCTGTTTCAGGCTGTCATACTTTTCCATGCGTGTGGTTGATTTTCGATGGGACTTATTTAGCCAAACATGATGGCTGCAGATTTCAATATGGAATTAAGTGGCAGCTCTATTAATCAAGTAGCATGGAATTACTGGGACTAGTGAGAAAGAGTTCATAACATTGACTGCTCTCTGCATCTGAGAAGCTGTCTATTCCATGTTCCCAACAGGAGCTGTGAAGTAACAAACCTGTGATGGAGCTTCCAATAGCTGAGCACAAGTTATTCCCTCCAATAAGAGGCAGCATCTCTTACTTTCTTCCCAATAGAATTAAAATAGTTATTGACTTCAGTTATTACACAAAAGTTGTCGCAAATGTCATTCCTCACAAGTTGTTTGAAGTGTTGACTCTATATATACACGTTTGCGCTCTCTGGATAACATGGAGGAGCCAAGCTGAGTTACGCAGAGAGGGAGAGAACCTGCCTTGGGGCGCCCTGAGGAATGCCGCTGATGAATGGTCTCTAGTCTTGCCGGTCATTCCTCGCCAACATTGGGGGCATGTGGAGCAGGCTGGGAGAGCCGACGGTACATTTCTGTCCAGCTGGGGGGATGGCCCGACTTCCTGGCTTGCATTTATTGCGTCCCTGCAGTTGCTGCTTTCACTTCAGTCCTTCATCTGGTTTGTCTGATTCTCTGCTTCCTCCTTCGCTTCGTTGCTTTATCGCCCCGTTGCTCATGTCTACGCCTCTCGTCTGCCTCGTGTCTGCTGTTCGGCGCTGGCCCTCCTTGTTCGTCATTTTTGCCACTTTTTGTCTGAGTTCGTTCGTCTGCCTGCTTCGTCTTCTGCCATGTCCCCCACGCCCTACGTTTCATCGTTTCATTGTTCGGTGCTTGCCTTGCTTTGCCTGCTCGTCATTTTCGTCTCCTGTGGTTCTGCCTTGACCTGTGCCTCATTCGTCCAGTGTTTTGCCTGTCCCACCCTCGTTTTGCAAAGAATGTCATCTTTGGAATCAGTGTTACAAGCTCTGATGCATGAAATCAAAGCTTTGCGAGAAGATAATAATAGTTTTAAGAAGGATCTTCTGGAAACACGGAAGCAAGTGCTGGAGAACACACAGAAGACGGAGGAGCTGGAAGGGGGGCTGGCTGGGGCAAAGGGAGAACTTAAAAATGTCAACACTGAAATTGCAGATTTGTCTGGTTATATGTCTAGGATGGATTTTGAAAGGATGTCATATTTTTTAAGATTTCAGAATATTTCTGAAGAATCTGGTGAATGTCTTCCTGATCTCATGAGTACAATTTTAGCAGACTATTTACATAAACCTAAAGATGAGATTAGGGGGGACATTGACCTAGTCTACAGAATAAATTCGACATATGCCAGGATAAATGAAGTACCCAGAGAGATACATATTAAATTTGTTAGAAGGTCAACCAGAGAGGGAATTTTGAAGGCGCAGAGAGGGGGGGTGTTAATTTACCAACAAAAGGAAGTCGTCATCTTGAAGCAGATACCAAAAAAGATTAGAGAGATGAGAAGGAAGTATTCCTTCTTATCTAAAAAATTGTTTGACTACGGGACCTGGTTTAAGTGGGCGATGCCGGAAGGGATGCTGGTGTTCTGGGATGAAGGAAGAGTAAGGATTAAAACAGTTGCTGAGGCGGAAGCCTTTCTTAAAAAACATTCCTCTATCCTGGGGGAAGATCCAGGGGGGACGGAGGGGGCCACGGCCCCACCCGCTGGGGGCCAGGGAGGAGAAAAAGAAGATACAATTGCCAAGAGACTTAGATCGAAAAAATAACTTTGCTTTTTTTTATTATTATTGATTTTATAACCTTTATATCTGGATGTTTGTACACGACTGCTAGCATAGAATTGAGAATTTAGGAAACATGTACTTATTTTCACGTTGTAGTATTTTTGGAAAAACGTTTTTTTTTTATATTTTATTACGAAGCCCTGGAAGGGCCAATGATTCCGACGCGAAAGTTCTTAAAATGTTTCTGTATTCAATACCCCCTTTGGAAAATTGTAAAAACCAATAAAACTTTTTCAATATAAGATACTGATAACCATCTTTAAAGCGCTCCATGGCATGGGACCTGGGTATTTGTGAGACCGCCTCCTACCACATACCTCCCTCCATCCTGTCCACTCGCACAGGAAGGGCCTCCTCAGGGTGCCGTCTGCCGGCCAATGCCAGCTGGTGACCCCCAGATGAAGGGCCTTCTCTGTGGCGGGTCCGGCTTTCTGGAACGACCTGGCCCCCAACATTCGTACCATCATGGACCTGCACCTCTTCCTCCGGGAGCTTAAAACTCACTTTTTCTATCTGGCCTTTGTATTGTAGGGCTTTTAGTAAGGGATTTTAGATGGGTTTTAAAGATGTTTTTGGCACGGGTTTAAATTTAATATATTTTTATGGTATTTATATTGTATTTTTGTATTGTTTTTAATATTTACCTGTGCACCGCCCTGAGTCCCTTTGGGGAGATAGGGCGGTATACAAATCCAATAATAATAATAATAATAATAATAATAATAATAATAATAATAATAATAACAACAACAACAACAACAACAACAACAACAACAATAATAATAATCCCTTTGTCCGATCTGCTCCCACAGAGAGGGCCTTTTCAGGGTGCCGTCGGCCGGGCAATGCCAGTTGGTGACACCCAGGGGAAGACCCTTCTCTATGGCGGGCCCTACCCTTTGGAACGACTTACCCCCTGAACTACGTACCATCTCAGACCTCCGCCTCTTCCGCCAGTGTCTTAAGACACACCTTTTCCATCAAGCTGGCCTAGCGTAACCTCCTGTTGTGACCGCTCTTAGATAGTTTTAATTTGGGGATTTTAAACAATTTTAGCACAGGGTAGGGATTTAATATGTTTTTTAAATTTTGTATTTTGTTATATTTGTTATGTTTTTAAATTTCCTGTGCGCCGCCCTGGGTCCTTTTTGGAGAAGGTGCAGGGTATACATTTGAATAAAAATAAAATAAATAAAATAATAAAATAAAATAAAATAAAATAAAATAAAATAAAATAAAATAAAATAAAATAAAATAAATAAAATAAATAAAATAAATAAAATAAATAAAATAAATAAAATAAATAAAATAAATAAAATAAAATAAAATAAAATAAAATAATAAAATAAAATAATAAAATAAAATAATAAAATAAAATAAAATAAAATAAAATAATAAATAAAATAAAATAATAAAATAAAATAAAATAAATTAAATTAAATTAATAAAATAAAATAATAGTAATAATACCAACACTAATACTGCAGGTAGAGAAAGACACAGCTTTTAATAAGACAATCCTTACGGAAGATCAGAAATAATCTCTTCCAAAAGCCTCAGAGAAACCCTAAACAAGCACAAAATTGCCCTCAGAGGGGAAAAAGTGAGTGGAGGAAAAGACTGGACTTGAAAACTTTACTCGGGTGAGTTCTGCTGAGTAGTATGGGCTGTTATGCTGAAGAAAGGAGACAGCAACTCAGTATTTATTATCTTTTCTCTATAGAGACTGTACTTGTTTTAAATCTTCAATATTAACTGCATAGTTCTTTTTACCACTAACTCTGCACAATTAGAGATGTAATTGCAAAATGAATTAAGAGCAAATCTGTTTGCAAGGGTGTTTTTTCTGTCTGAATATTTATAAGGATTTATGACAGTCTCTGTAAACTAAATGATCTTGAATGAACCAATATGAATTTTTATATCTATTGAACGATCCGGAGAAAATTGAGCGATCATTTATTCAAGGCTGTTTACCCTGTCTACTGGGACTGCAAATGTATGACGATTGTAAACTTTCACAAGGATTGTAAAACTGTTTGGAACTGCAACAACACACTGAAGATTCTATTCATATTACCACTCTATTTTCTTTTGTGGGTTACAAATTGTCAGACACAGCAATATTTTTTAAAGTAAGAAATTTCTTCAGTATTATGGTAAATTATTATTTTTATATAATCTTTTACATTATCTACAAATTGATATTTCATTTTTTATTCTCATCTGAGATATTTTTCCTTTTCAGCTGAGATTTTGTTTTACTTTTTATCTTTTATTCACTTGTCATTATATAATACACCTGTGGGATTGCAAACTGTATCAAGAGGGCAGCTTCAACGTTAGCCAGAGAAGGGATCAAAAGGTTAGGAGTGGGAGGCACCGTGCTGCGGTGGTTCGCCTCCTTCCTCTCCGGCCGGTCGCATTTTGGGTTGGCAGGAGGGCAGAGGTCGACGTCGGGTCCCCTCACATGTGGGGTGCCTCAGGGGTTGGTCCTCTCGCCCCTCCTGTTCAACAATTATATGAAGCCGCTGGGCGAGATCATCCGCGGTTGTGGGGTAGAGTACCATCTGTATGCTGATGATACTCAGCTATACATATCCACCCCCAACCATCCCAGTGATGCCGTTGAAGTGATGGCCCGGTGTTTGGAAGCCGTGTGGGTCTGGATGGGGAGTAACAAACTTCGGCTCAACCCATCCAAGACCGAGTGGCTGTGGTTTCCAGCGCCCCAGCACAGCCAGCTGACTCCAACGCTGGCCATCGGGGGCGATTCACTAGCCCCCGTGGAGAGGGCTCACAACTTAGGCGTCCTCCTGGACTCACAGCTCTCCTTGGACGACCACGTGACAGCTGTGCTTTTTACCAGGTCCGCCCTTTACCAGGGCGCCCTTTGCGCCCTTTCCTCGACCGGGACGTGCTACGCACAGTCACTCAAGCACTCGTTACGTTCCGCCTAGACTATTGTAATGCTCTCTACATGGGGCTCCCCTTGAGGTGCACCCGGAGGCTCCAGTTGGTCTAGAATGCGGCCGCGCGGGGGATTTTGGGAGCTGCACGATGCTCCCACGTAATACCTCCTGCGCGTGCTGCACTGGCTGCCGGTGGCTTTCCGGGTGCACTTCAAGATGCTGGTCACCATCTTTAAAACGCTCCATGGCACAGGGCCCAGTTATTTGCGGGACCATCTCCTACCGCATACCTCCCTTCGACCGGTCCGCTCCCACAGGGAGGGCCTCCTCAGGGTGCCGTCTGCCGGTCAATGCCGGCGGGCGGCGCCCAGGGAGAGGGCCTTCTCTGTGGCAGGCCCGGCCCTCTGGAATGACCCACCCCCTGAACTTCATACCATCACAGACCTTCACCTTTTTCGCCATTCACGGAAAACACACTTCTTTCACCTAGCTGGCCTAGCTTGGAGCTTAGATTTTAGATTTTAGTTTAGACTTTAGCCTAGAAACAATTTAACTGTATTTGGTAGGGGATTTTAAAAGTTTTTAGTTATATTTTAGCACAGGCTAGTTAATTTAATTTCATTTTAACACTGTATTGTATTTATTGTATTGTTTTATATTTGCCTGTGAGCCGCCCTGAGTCCCTTCAGGGAGACAGGGCGGGATATAAATCCAAATAAACTGAAATTGGTCATGCTGCCCACCTGACATCATAGGTGATTCTGCATTGGACATATCCAGGGGGTCATGGGTTATATGGGATGGGTAATGCTTTGATATGTACACTTCGCACCCAATTATCTCATTCCTTGCTTGACTTTCGCTGCTGTCTTTTCATAATCAGTAAAAGTAACCTTAAACTTTCAACAATGACTTTGAGCGTGGTCTTTCCTGATTAATGGAGGAAGCAGCCTGACAGTTACACACTTTTACCTCGTCAACTATAAATCTTTGTTTGTTCTTTCAGACCTCCTTGGAATAAAGTGTTCCTATTTCACTGGAATCTTACTCTCCATTCCTCTGAGCTGTACTCAGACCCTGAGCTACTCTCAGATTTCCATTTAACATGCCTATGTGAATGTTCATATATTGGACCCCTCTGACTAACAGGCATACAAATACTGTATCTTTTTCCAATTCTCAAGTTTAGAAAAATTTGTAGAAAGTGAAATAATAACAATAACATTTTTGTGTAAATCTATATGCCTTTGATCTTGACTGATAACCTATAGATTTCAGTTTCCTTGCCTTTGGCTGTCCTTTCCTCCTAATTGTTTTGGGAATGTGCACCCATGCACTTCTGCCAAAGATTCTTAAACGTGCCAAATATGGTTGTCTTTTTATAACATGTAGTAAGGAGTTTCATTAATTGCTGAACTCCACAGTCTATTGACCAAATAACTGGCAGTTAAAATTGCCTCACCCCAATACAGCTTTCCTGTATTCCTGCATCTTCCATAGTTTGTAACAAAGCATTCCTCTGTTCAGCATTATGTAACTAAAACTATATCTATAACCTGATAAAGATGAACCACAAAGCAAGATACATTTTCATAATTGGGTTGACTTGAGGTAAAGATACTGTAAGCACCAGATCAGTGGATCCCAAACTTCTTCAGTCCACCGCCCCCTTGGTGCTACAAACTGATCCTCAGTGCCCCCCACCCAGTGGTGGAATTCAAAAATTTTTACGACCGGTTCTGTGGGTGTGGCCTGGTGGGCGTGGCTGGGGGGGTGTCATGTGACTGGGCAGTTTGCACGACAGAAGGAAAATAGTAACAGTAAAATTCTAAACTGTAACAATTAATTGCACATTTATTCAAAATACAATTAAAAACCTTTTTAGTTAATGTTAATTCAACAAAATTGTTGAACATGATCCCATGATACCAGGTTTTCAAAGTCTGATAAGTCATTTATCAAGAATCTTAGTGACTAGTAACTTAGTAAACTCAGTAAAATTTAGTAACTATTTCACTGTTCAGTAAATTCTTAATGAGATGGATGGGCTTGATGAAGTGATACCAGTTTCCCAATGTCTGTTTTAAGTCACTTAGCAGGAGTCTTAAACCACCACATTCTGTAATCTGGAGTCGGTTTCTTTGCTTGGAGAGAAGTTGGATGACCATGTTCCACCAAATATGATGTTGGAAATGCAACAAGGAGCTTCTTAAGCACTGTCCATAGTGCAGGATAGCGATCAGAAATTTCTTTCTGTAACCAAAACTCTTGGTGCGATTTCTTGAACTTTGGCTTCAGCTCAAAGTCATTTTGCAGCTTTATGAGTTGTTCCTCCACTACCCCATCTTCCTCAGTATCTGAAAATGGATTTATCACCCAATCTGGAATTTCCATCAAAAGAAGATCCTGATATCACTCAGGCATATATTTATGCAGCATGTCCAAATGGTCACAAAAAACCTGAAGATCATTATCTTGTATCCCACCTTTCTCTTCTAGCTCAGACAAGCTTGGAAATTGGCATAGCTCGTAACGGCCTATATTGCACTTGAAGAGTGTTAGCTTTAAAATAAATGTAGAGATGACAGATTTGGCCTTAATATGATTGACCTCATTTCCTTGCAACTGCAAATTCACTTCACTGAACTTTACAAATAGTTCTGATAAATAAGCAATGTCATGCCTGATCTCTTTGAGTTCACCACTGAGCAAAGCATTCTTGTCTTCAAAAAACTCCACAACAGTGTCAAAAAGATTGTAAAAGCATCTCACACAGTTGCCTTTTGATAGCCAAGAAACCTCTGTATGAAGCAGCAAATGATCAAAATCTTCATCATTGAAAAGATATTGAAAAAGTGACTTATGACCATTTTTGACAGTTATGGACCATTGTAAAATGGTAAAAGTCACTGCACTCCTACAATTAATCAAGGAATCATTGGACATGCTAGTTGCTTATGCCTCAAATATGAGATGTGAATTTGCATAGTTAAATGAATCAATGATCTTGCTCAAATAATGCAGTTCCTCATTTTTTTGGCTCTTTATCAACTCTAGTCACAATTTCTCTCCAACCATAAGACAGTTAATAAATAGCTTTGTTAAAATACAAAAAAAAACCCATGTAAAAATTGAATTTAGGGCATTTCACTTTTGTTTTTTTCATTTTCCAATGAATGACAAAAATTGGATTCTTGTGTTTCACTTGATTTTCCCTTAGGATCAAAATGACCCATTTCCTGGGTTTCCAGAGGCATTTTCTTCTTGGCAAATGCCTGGTTGATTTCAGCAAGTGTTCTCTTTTTTGTTTCAGGTAAAACACAGAAAAGGAAAGTGGCTCCAGCAAGACAGATGGCAGCAAAAACCAGGAAACAGTATGTCTGCAGCCCTTTCTGAAAACACAAAGCAAAACGAAACCTGGATTATCAGGATCCCAACCACAGATCTCAAGCCAGTCTTGGTCTACAAATGCATAAGAACATCTTCCTTTGACTAAATACATACTCTCTATTACCAGCGTTTCATAATGTGCTTTAACGCTGAGCACCACATTTTGATTTCTCTAGCTTAAAAACAATAAAACCTGTAGAAAATCATCCAGCCTGAACTATTTTGGACTATCGCAACATATTGTTAACCACTAGCTCTGGCCATATTAAAACTGGACTATTTAATTGCGTACAAAATTATGAAGGAAAGTTGATCAGAACTATTTTCCATGGTCACAAAAATAAGGGTGAAAAGGGGGTATTAGTTGTAGGTACTTAAGCTTTATTTAAATGTAAGGGAAAATGTTGCATATGTAAATATGAGGGAACAGCTAAAGTCACCGTGATTGGCCCAATTTCCTGGTTGGGAAATTGAAGATCTGTCCGTGGCTGCAAGAGGGAGTTGCTGGACAGTTTGATCCCTATTTTTTTTCTGGCTTGTAACTAAAACAGTTCTCTGGAACGATGTGTCCTGCCTCTTAATTGACCCCACTTAACACTGGTGAAGAAGGTGGGATAAATGATTTGGTTGCAAGATAACTCCCCTCTGAATATGAGTTTATAAATCCTGAGCTGAGGATGAAAGACGTAGAGGAATGGGTTGCCACATGCCGGCCATGCCAGAAAACAAAGCTGGGTCCACCCAGGGCACCAGCACAGGAATGGGAGACCCAAAATGCAGAGCTCTGAGGGGCTTGTAGGGTGCTCCTGGGGGATGGGGGCAAAAACGAGCAAAAAATGGCCTGTTTTCACAAAAATGGGCCGTTTTTTGCACACACAAAAAAGGGCATGCAGGAGCCTTGGGGGGCTTGTAGAGTGCTCCTGGGGGTGGGGGGTGGGGCAAAAATGGCCCAGTTTTTTGCTCCTTTTTGCCCTCCTCAGCCCTTAGGAGCATTTTGCAAGTTCCCCAAACCCTCTGCATGTCCATTTTTGCAAAGGGGGCAGGGTTTTGATAGGCGAAAAATGGTGTATAAGACGCACTCAGATTTTCACCCTCTTTTTTGAGGGAAAAAAGTGCGTCTTATACTCCGAAAAATATGGTACATTTGAAACATTTTTAGTGGACCAAGGAAGCCGACATGCCCTGTTGGCTCCTTTCTATCTGGCCACTCATGGCTTGGCCAAAAGACGGATCTGGTCAACTAAAGAGGCGCTGGCCCAGATGGGACCAGGGGACGGGCAGGCTAACATTGATAAATTTCTGCTTGTCCAGCACATAACCCCTAGCACAACCACCAACTGCTGCCCAGCCAAACTGTTAATGGGCCGTAAACTGAGGTCAAAACTGGACAGGCTGCATCCAAATTATAATGCAAATTATAACGCACCCTTAGATTTGCAATATGGGACTTAGTTTATGCCCAGAATTATACAGGGGGTGCAACCTGGGTTCTGGGCAAAATAATCAATATAACCGGACCTCAATCCTACCGAGCAGAGTTGACTGATGGTACAGTCTGGAAGAGGCATATTGACCAACTCTGAGGGTGAAAGGAAAACCCTAACATAACCCCAGAAGGCCAAACAAGAAATACACCTACACTGCTCTCAAACCCGAACCAGGCCTGCACACACTTATCTGAGGACCACAGTACCCAGCAAAGAGTTTTCAAGGAACTGGGTGGGGTGGACCTGTCCATGCCCCAGATGATTCCACCAATAGACTCAGGAATGGCAGCAGACCTGATTATTCTGGCTGCCGCCGCTGAAGCGACTGGACTGCACAGGTCAGGTCACTCCCACCGAAGGCCCGCCTATCTGCATGACTATGTAAGTTGAGTGATTGATGAACGCTCCTGCCAGGAACGGAAGGGTGTTGCATATGTAAACAGCTAAAGCCACTGTGATTGGCCCAATTTCCTGGCAGGAAATTGAAAAGCTGTCAGTGGCTGAATGTGCCGGACAGCTCCCTTCAAGAGTTCGATCCCTGATTTTTCTCTGGCTTATAAATAAACAGTTCTCTGGAACGACATGTCCTGCCTCTTAATTGACCTTGCTTAACAAAAAATTTCCTAAAATAAAATTTGTATAAGTTACCAAGGGAGCTTGTGGTTTCTCATTTTGGGATGTTTTAAAGAGGTTTTGTATGTTTTATGCAAACTGGCACTTTTTTATTAAGTTGCCTCATAAACAGGAACAAATCAACATGCTCTATATCTTTTCAGAGCATCATCTTTTCCTGTGTATTTTTCAATTAATTATTCTGTTAATTGTTATTTAAACTGCCCAATGTTTTTATTTTTATGTCCCCGACCCATGGTGGTTTGCATGTAATGACTTAAAAACTATTCTTTTCAAAATAAAAAATAAACAATTCAGAAGTTTCAAAACACTGAAAAAAGGCACTATAAATAGATCGAGAGGGTTACATATTCATTTCATTGCAAATCATACTTTTGTCCTTTTTAAAATGTTCTGGTACCTTCTGTAATTCGGAGCCCGGGGCTATGTTGCATGCAAGGCAAGAAGCCTAGCACTTAAGCCAAGCCAGTTCCCCTTATTGCATCAGCTTAGACAGGGTATATTAGTATAGGTATGTCTCCTCCCTTAATTGGGGCCTAATAATAACAGGTTGTTGTGAAACAATTACCTATACTAATATACCCTGTCTAAGCTGATGCAATAAGGGGAACTGGCTTGGCTTAAGTGCTAGGCTTCTTGCCTTGCATGCAACATAGCCCCGGTTCGAATCCCAGTAAGGGGTATGGCCAGCTGATGAGAGCTAATAAGCTTGAAATAGATCTATCGTGGTCTCTCTCTAATTTAATCATACTTTTGCCCTTTTTAAAATGTTCTGGTACCTTCTGTAATTCTTTACCATAGAGAGCCCATACCTGAATGAAAGGGAAAAGGAGTCCAACTATGAAATTGCAGAGCCAGTTGGTTATTCCAGCAACCATAAACGCTGCTGGTCTTTGAGACTGTGAAAAGAACTCTGCGGTGAGGATAAATGGAATTCCACCTGCAAGGAAGAGACCAAATTTAGGTGTTTCATAAACCTAAATAAGAACAACAGAGGTTTGAGATCTATTCAGGCCAGGAACCTTTTTCTATAGTCTACTCAGGAGTGTGCTGCCCTGAGGTCTTTCATCCTCTTGTAAATGATTTGATTTAATTTATTCAAATTTATAACCCGCACCTTCTCTTAGAAAAGGACCCAGGGCGGCGCACAGGAAAATTTAAAAACAATACAAATATACAAAAATACCATTTTTTAAAAAAAAATCTATTAAACCCATACCCTGTGCTAAAATACAGTGGTACCTCGGTTCACAAACTTAATTCGTGAACTGACTCTGGTCGCGAACTGAATTGGTTGTGAACCGAGGCACAGTTTCCCATAGGGTTTAATGTAAATCCAATTAATCCGTTCTGATCTTTCTTTTGGTTTTAATTCTTGAACTGACTCTGGTCGCGAACCAAATTGGTTGTGAACCGAGGCGGAGTTCGTGAACCGAGGCGGAGTTCATGAACAGAAGCGGAGTTCGTGAACCAGACCATATTTTTATGAACTTTTCTGTTCGTGAACCGAAGCAGAGTTTGTGAACCGGAGTATATTTTTATGAACTTTTCTGTTCGTGAACCGAGTTGTTCGTGAACAGAGGCATTCGTGAACCGAGGTACCACTGTAATATAAAATCCCCCTAATTAAAAATATAGCTAATAACAGTCAGGAACGGGAGGTTAACACATATTTGATATTTTATTAGAAAAGATAAGTGTTATGAAATATTGAATGTGTACATATAGCAATCATCACTCTTGATCATTATATATTGAAATTGATTTTACCATGATTCTATTAAAAAGAATCTATATAAATAAAAATGTAACAAGAGTTTGTTCAAAACTGCTGAAGTCCGAAAGTACTGCACCGATCGCTTCCAAATTTTCACACAATATATGTGTGAAATATATATATATACACACATATATACATGTGTGTGTGTGTGTGTTAGTTTTATGAGCTGATCAATAAATTAAATTAGAGAGAGACCAGGATAGATCTATTTCGAGCTTATTAGCTCTCATCAGCTGGCCATACCCCTTACTGGGATTCGAACCGGGGTTATGTTGCATGCAAGGCAAGAAGCCTAGCACTTGAGCCAAGCCAGTTCCCCTTATTGCATCAGCTTAGACAGGGTATATTAGTATAGGTATGTCTCCTCCCTTAATTGGGGCCTAATAATAACAGGTTGTTGTGAAACAATGACCTATGTTGATACTGATTATCTCTGATGGCATCGTTCTGCTAATTGCCTCCTCCCAATCCTTAGACTGACATCCGGGACAAACTTGGTTTCCTCCTCTAGAGCCGACTCATAGGACTCCTCACTAGAGGAATCCATCAGCAGCTCACCTGGAGCCGTCTGGGCCACAACAGTATGTTATCTCCCAAAAACAAAAATCAAAGATGCGACTGAGAGCCTTACTAAAATAATCAATCCCACATCCTTTTCCTTTGTGTGGGGATGAAAAATATAACAATGAGCCAAAAACACTATCAAGATGCTATGAGTAACTTGGCATGAAAGCTAACGAGTTAGGAGTACAGATGGTGTAGTCATCTCTACTATCAAAGAAGGAACAGGGAATTTTAGAAATAAACTGATGGTTTAAGGGGTGGTGGCATCAATCGAACTTTGAATTATTAGACCAGTGGTCGGCAAACTCATTAGTCAAAAGAGCCAAATATCAACAATACCACGACTGAAATTTCTTTTGAGAGCCAGAAGGTGTGGTCTGTTTTGTGGGAGTGGCTCAGCGGTCATGTGACTGGGTGGGCGTGGCCAACTTGGAAAATGTGAAACTCACTTAACAATGGCCTTGGTTAGTAACCAAACTTTTAGGCTCAATTGTGGTCATAAATTCTTTCTCTCTCTCTCTCTCTTTCTTTCTTTCTTCCTCTCTTTCTCTCTCTCTTTCTCCATTTCTCTCTCTCTTTCTCTTTCTCTCTCTCTCTTTCTCTTTCTTTCTCTTTGTTTCCCTCTTTCTCTTTCTCTCTCTCTCTTTCTCTTTTTTCTTTCTTTTTCTCTTTCTCTCTCTCTCTCTTTCTCTCTTTCTGTCTTTCTCTCTCTCTTTCTTTCTCTCTTTCTTTCTTTCATTCCCTCTTTTTCTCTCTCTCTCTTTCTTTATCTTTCATTCATTCTTTCTTTCTTTCTCTCTCTCTCTATCTGTCTCTCTCTCCTTCGTCCACCCATCTCTGTCACTCTGTGTGTGTGTCTGTCTGTGTCGCATTCAGACTTAATCACTCATTCTGTGTCTCTGTCTATCTTTCTCTCCCTCCCTCCCTCTTTCTGTCTCTCTGTGTGTATCTGTCACTCTCTGATTCCCCCCTCCCTTCCAGTCTCTCTCTGTGTCTGTGCCTCTCTCTGTCTGTCTGTCTGCCCCCCACCCCCCACAGACCCTCCTCAGCCCAGCCCGCCACGCTTACTCACTCGCTCACCTTAGCCTGGCCCGCCCGCTCGTTCACTCGCTCAGGCTACTTACAGGGGTGACAAGGCTCCGTGTGGGGTGGGGAAGGAACGGCATTCAGTGGATGACCCACTGGACGCTGGTTCCCTCCAATCGCCCTGGAAGTAGCCTGGCCCGCCCGCTCGCCCACCGCACTCGTTCGCTTGCTCAGGCTACTTACAGGGGTGAGAAGACTCTGTGTGGGGTGGGAAAGGAACGGCGTTCAGTGGGTGACCGACTGGACACCGGTTCCCTCCAATCGCCCTGGAAGTAGTCTGGCCCGCCCGCTCGCCAGCCCGCCATGCTTGCTCGCTCGTTTGCTTGCTCAGGCTACTTCCAGGGGCTGAGAAGGCTCCGTGTGGAGGGGAAGGAATGGCGTTCAGTGAGTCACCCACTGAACGGCAGTTCCCTCCCCCCCGCCCGTGGAGCCTCTGCACCCCCTAGAAGTAGACGAGTGGCCGGCATGCTGGCTGGGGAGGCTCCGCCGAGGGAGGGAGGGAATCAGCGGCCGGTAGGGAGGGTTGCTCCGGCAGGTCCCAGGAGTCCCACCGTCGGTGAGGGTGGAGAAAGAGCCGCACTCGAGGGGCCAAAGAGGCTCATTTGGCTTGCAAGCCGCAGTTTGCCAACCACTGTATTAGACCATGGTCCACATTACTTACATGAAGGCCTTCTGGCAGGGGATGAGGTGCACCTCACAAGAACTGGGAAGAATGTATTTGAAAAATGACTGGCCTTTCTTATTCAAGAGGCTTTAAATTAAAACTGAGCGCGGAGGAAGGAAGACTCAGATATAAAACAGGAGATGTAGGAAGCACACCCAGAGTCAGCCATAAAGGGCTCAGATGCCTAATGCTGAAAGTTTGGGAAACAAATAGGATGAATTTTAAATACTAGTACATGAGGACAGGTATTATAAGTTATTAACAAAAGTTGGTGGATGAAATTCATGACTGGAATATACTGCTGGAAGGATATAAACTGTTCAAAAGAAACAGACCTAACAAAAGAGGAAGTGGAGTTACATTAAAAAATCACTAGACAAATGCATAGAACCAAGCATGAAAGCCTCCTGGGATGCATATGGATTAAAATAAAAGGAATGACATTGGCATAGATACAGGCACCCAACTAACTAGAGGAAATAGATTAACCTTTTGCGAATCGGTTAACTAATGTGTGCAGGAAACACAGCACAGTAGTAATATGGGACTTTAACTGCCCTCACATCAACTGAGAGACAAACTCAGCATCAAATGTGAGATCAAACAGGTTCCTAACAAGCTTAATTGACAACTTTATCATCCAAAAGGTAGAGGAAGAACTAGAGCCATGGTGACAAACTGTCGCCCCAGGAGCCGGTGTGTCGCATGTCCACCCCAGCTTCACCAATGCAAAAACTGTTGTGATGTATCATGATACGTCACGTGATGTGATAGACTTTTACACCAGTAAACTAGATGGTCAGCTATACTCGACTTAATTCTTATTAACAGACATGAAATGATGGAATAGGCTGAAGTTGCAGGAACTTTGGGGAAGGGAGATCATGTCATATTAGAGTTCAATAAAATGCAGACACAAGCAATAGAATAAAATCAAACTAGTATCTTGGGGATTCTATAAATGAAAATCATAAAGGGAAAAACAACTCAAGAAGCTTGGGAAACTTTGAAAAATGTGATTATAAAACCCCAGTCAAGCACAATACAACTGAAAAAGAAAATTGCACAGTTACATAAAGAACTTCCTGATAAACTGAAAAACTCTCTGAAAATAATGGGAAGAAGGACACATTAAGGCAGAATACCAATATATAGCCCAAATCCGCAAAGAGGAACTTGGGATGCTAAGGGTCAGAATGAACTAAGATTTGCAACAAATGTCAAAAATAAATTTTACGTTTTTTTCAACATATAAAAAACAAGAAAAGGTTAAGGAAATAATACAACATAGAAAGGAAAGGATGGGCAGGCAGGAACAACTGCTTAATTCATTCTGTCCTGATCTACCAAAGTTAGTAAAAGGCAGACTAGGAGTACAAGTTAAAAAAGAAAATGGTAAAACCATTAGAAGAATCCACCTTAGAATCCACCTTAGCAGAATTCAAATCACCAGGACCAAATTTCTGAAGTTGTTAGCAGATATAATTTTGGAACCATTAAACTATATCTTTCAAAGAACCTGGACCCCATGGAACTACCAGAGGACTAGAAAAAAGGAGTGAAAATTGATCCAGGAAACTAGATCCTATCAGCTTGACATCACTTCCTGGGAAGATCCTGGAACTGCAAATACCTAGAAGCAAGCAAAGCTAGAAGCCATGAAGACAAACCACGGGGCTTGTCAAAAACAGATCATACCAAATATATCTTATTGCATTCTTTGACAAAGTGATTAAATTAGTGTACAAGTGAAAAGATGTGGACATCATATACTTGGAATTCAATCAAGCATTTGAAAAAGTAGACTACAAACCTATTTCTTGGTAAGACAGAAAAATGTGGGATAGCATCACCACCAGATGGATTCGTAGCTGGCTGACAAACTGCACTCAACCCCTGGCCCTCAATTGAATTACATCTACATGGAGTATGCAGTGGAGTACTCCACAGCTCTGTTGTAAGCCTACTTACTGTTCAATATGCCCAAGGTTCTGTCTTAAGCCCAGGACCCATCAACATCTCCATAAACAATTTAGATGAGGGGATAAAATGAGGATCATCTAATTTGAAGATGATACCAATTTAGGAGGAATAGCCAATACTTTAAAGGTAGGCGCAAGATCCAGAAAGATCTTGACAGGCTTGAATACCGGGGCCTATGTAACAAAATGCAATTCAGTGGCAAGAAGAGTAAGGTTTTACACTTAGGCAAAAACAAAACAAAACCCCAAATGCACAGCTATAATACAATACAATAGCAGAGTTGGAAGGGACCTTGTAGGTCTTCTAGTCCAACCCCCTGCGTAGGCAGGAACTTTATACCATTTCAGACAAATGGCTATCCAACATCTTCTTAAAGACTTCCAGGGTTGGGGCATTCACAACTTCTGGAGGCAAGCTGTTCCAGAGGTTAATTGTTCTAACTGTCAGGAAATTTCTCCTTAGTTCTAAGTTGCTTCTCTCTTTGATTAGTTTCCACCCATTGCTTCTTGTCCTGCCCCCAGGTGCCTTGGAGAATAGTTTGACTCCCTCTTCTTTGTGGCACCCTCTGAGATATCGGAACACTGCTATCATGTCTCTCCTGGTCCTTCTTTTCATTAAACTAGACATACCCAGTTCCTGCAACCGTTCTTCGTATGTTTTAGCCTCCAGTCCCCTAATCCTCTTGGTTGCTCTTCTCTGCTCTCTTTCCAGAGTCTCCACGTCTTTTCTACATCGTGGTGACCAAAACTGAATGCCGTATTCCAAGTGTGACCTTACCAAGGCATTATACAGTGGCATTAACACTTCACGTGATCTAGATTCCATCCCTCTGTTTATGCAGCCTAGAACTGTGTTGGCTTTTTATAGAATAAGTAGCACCTGGCTCAACAGCAATAACTGTGAGAGGGATCCAGGAGTCCTAGTGGACAGTCACTTAAATGTGAATCAGCCAAAAATACCAATTCAGTCCTGGGCTGCATCAACATAGCAATACAATCAAGATCACATTATATATTAGTACTGCTCTATACTGCCACACGTGGAATGCTGTATCCAATTCTGGTCACTATGATACAAAAAAGACATTATAACTCTAGAAAGAGTGCAGAAAACAGCAAAAAAGATTATCAAGGCACTTGGAGCAACTGGGTATGTCTAGTCTAACAAAAAACGACTAGGGGTGCCATGGCAGCAATCTTCCAATATATGAGAGCGCCTCACAAATAAGCGGGGGACAATTTATTCTCCAAAGCATCTGAGAGCCAGACAAGAAGTAACGGATGGAAACTTAGCAAAGAAAGATCCAACCTAAAATTACGGAGAAATTTCTTGACAGTGAAAACAATCTATCAGCATTTGTCTGGAATGGTATAGGATCTCCTGCTTAAGTGGAGGGATGGACTAGAAGACCTCAAAGAGGTCCAATTCTGTTATTCTGCATTCTGTAAATAATGTAATAGTTTTTAATTTATATACTGTATTTAGATTTATAATCATATAATATATAATACAATACAATACAATAGCAGAGTTGGAAGGGACCTGGTAGGTCTTCTAGTCCAACCCCCTGCGTGGGCAGGAACCTTATACCATTTCAGACAAATGGCTATCTAACATCTTTTTAAAGACTTCCAGGGTTGGGGCATTCACAACTTCCGGAGGCAAGCTGTTCCAGAGGTTAATTGTTCTAACTGTCAGGAAATTTCTCCTTAGTTCTAAGTTGTTTCTCTCCTTGATTAGTTTCCACCCATTGCTTCTTGTCCTGCCCTCAGGTGCTTTGGAGAATAGTTTGATTCCCTCTTCTTTGTGGCACCCTCTGAGATATCGGAACACTGCTATCATGTCTCCCCTGGTCCTTCTCTTCATCAAACTAGACATACCCAGCTCCTGCAGCCGTTCTTCATATGTCTTAGTCTCCAGTCCCCTAATCATCTTGGTTGCCCTTCTCTGCACTCTTTCCAGAGTCTCCACGTCTTTTCTACATCGTGGCGACCAAAACTGTATGCAGTATTCCAAGTATGGCCTTACCAAGGCACCATACAGTGGCATTAACACTTCACGTGATCTAGATTCTATCCCTCTGTTTATGCAGCCTAGAACTGTGTTGGCTTTTTTGGCAGCTGCTGCACACTGCTGGCTCATATTTAAATGGTTGTCCACTAGTTTAAATGGTTGTCCACTAGTTTAAATGGTTGTCAATATGATTACAAGGGCAATGGGTACACCATTGCAAGATCCGAAGGTTGCAAGTGGCTGACCAATCATCATAGGGAAGATCTATATGATCACTACAAGCTGACATTCTCAAAAGTATATAATAGTCTAATCATCAAAATAACATAATATATAACATTTGCATATAATGTTATACAGTATATTATTATTCTTAGATACATGTAACCTAATAAATATTCTTTCTCAACTGCCCCAATATATCTATTATCACCTGAAGAACATAATACTTTATACTATTACAGCGATTTTATATTTCCTTTTTTACCCCACCCTCATCCAAATTTACAGGGCATATTATGAACGGATTAATTATATTAGAAAAACCATCACGAGTCTTTCTGTCGGAGAATCTTTGAAAAGACAGTCGCTACCTGGTCCGATGCAAAATGAGGCAATGATTGCAAGAATGCAGACGATACTGAGATATCGAAGCCAGACTGCTTGATCCTGAAAAATACATGACAACATTAAAAATGAATTATTTTTTGTAAACTTACAGTAATTTATTTATTTATTTATTTTATTTATTTTATTAAATTTATACCCCGCCCTTCTCCTACAAAAGGACCCAGGGCGGCGCACAGGAAAATTAAAAATCAATACATACATAAATACACCATTATTAAAACCCTATTAAACTTAAGTTACCCCGTGCTAAAAACATTTAAAAATCCTCTGATTAACACTTATGGCTAATAAAAAGTCCATATCGGGTGGTTATGCTAGACCAGCTTGTTGGAATAGATGCGTTTTATATTTATATGGTGTTTTTATTTTATATTTTATTATTTGTGTTTTATTCAAATTGCATCTTTTATATTTGGTTTTAAACCATCCAGAATAGTTATTGGGCAATTGAAAAAAAAATTGCAAATCAAACGCAAAGAGATCCTCAGAGTGCTTGTAGAGAGCAAGAACATTTGCGGAGTGATACAGAGACCATAACTTTGGAAATCTGTATGCCATCTAATACCTACTCAGAGTAATAAATTCTAGTCATTAATATGTCACCGGGGGGAGGGAGGGCAAATAACTCCCAGCTTTATTACTCAGATTAAAGGAACAATAACAGAAACACTCTCTACAGGCTGAGACTGATCAGTGGAAGACATCCAAAAAGAGAGTGGGCGGGCCCCTTGTGTGGGGCAGCTTTCTAGTTCAGTGCCCTCCAAGCTCTGTCTCCTCCTGTCCAGATCAGCCAAGGTCATACCTCACCAGCCTCTCTTACCCAGAACTGAGACTGTTGGATTGCTTAGCATTTCCATCAGAAATGGATTTGGTTGAACCCAAAGATTTTTGTTTTTTTTGTAAAGCAATTTTATTGGTTTTACAATTTTATGAGGGTAAGGGTATAATATAGGGTTAAAATAGAAATATTTTAGAGCTTTCATGTCAGAGATGGTGGCCATTTCCGATGCTTCATATAAAAACAATTTCAATAAAAAGTAGAAGGAAATACATACATATTGTATCTTAAATCCATGCATTCAATCATTTGTTTTGTTAACATCTAATAAGGAATTACAGTTACATAAAGAAAAAAAATCACTTTAATGATCAGAGTCTCTTACTTTGATTCTTTTCTTCCCTCCCGCCAGTGGGCAGGGCCACAGCCCCTCCCGCTCCCTCATCCTAGTCCACCAGGATTAAGGGTTGTTTTTTAAGATAAGCTTCTGCCTCTGCCATTTATTTTAAATTTTATTCTATCCCCTTCCCGGAACACCAACATTCCTTCAGGCATTAACTATTTGGAGCACTTTTTTGTACAGTTTTTTTAAAGAGGAGAAATACTTCTCGGATTTTTCCGGGGGTCTGCTTCAAACTGGGAATTTCTTTGGTTGAACCCAAAGTTTTAATTCTAGTTTTCAACCTTGTTACTCAAGACTGATGGAAGTCTTCTGACATTCAAATGTCATCAGAATATGAAAAAGAAACAACATTCACAAGCAAGAAGGGCAACTCACTAACACAGCACCTCTCACATGTTTGTCAAGATCTGTACAATCAAGCTAATGGGCTCTTGGGCAGACGGCTGTGCAGAGCAGTCCCAGATCTTTGGAAAAGTGGAACAAACATATATGCTTCAAGGCAATTTTCACTACCTCCATAGCTGTGATCCTGAGTAGTATGATTCAATCTTTGAAAAGAAGATTTTATTTAAAACTGGGAATTAGCGCTGGTGAAGACATCGTTTAAAACCACCGTTTGTCGTAATGGTTCTGAAACATTTCCATGTTTTTCAGTTCACTATAAATAAAACTGGGAAGGTATTATTGCAAAAAATATAGTGCAGATATCTATCAGGGGGAGCACTTCACAGTTATGCCTCAGTTTGTTACACTACAAATCCTGTAAACTACAGTAATATTTTAATGTAAAGTTTGAACTTGATTAAAAAGAATGTTTAGACCTGATGATTTCACATCTTTAAAAGAAAACAGATCAATTAACATATACAGACCTGTAGACTCATACATGTAGTAAGTATGACGAAGAAGAAAGCCATCAAACCAAATCCCCCAATCAACAGAGGCCTGCGTCCAACTCTTTCAATCACTAAACCCTGAAGAAAACAATAGATGGTTAATTATATTACACAATTGTGGATGGATTCATGCTAAGACCTTATTAGAACAGAATCATCCTTAGGAAACTCATTCAATTCACAATACTTAACTTTTAACAGGGCAAATTTATTACTTTACAAGTAACTCAAGGCAGCAAATATATATATATAATACTCCTTCCTCCTCCTCTTTTTCCTCACAGTGACAGCCCTGTATGGTGAGTTGGATTGAGAGAGAGTGATTGGTCCAAAGTCATCTAGGCAGCTTTTATGCCCAAGGCAGGATCAGTAGGCCCTTGGTTTCTAATACAGATTTTTATAAGATTCAGTTGTTTTATTTCCTTATTGCCAGTTCAAAACTAAGATGGAAACTGAAAAAGATTTCATTCTACATTATGTACTCCTTATACATTTCTATGGGTTTTCCAACTTACTGAGAAAAGAGCAGCCAAGATCTCCACAGCTCCTGTGCTTAAGGTAACATATGGTATCATTTCAGGACTTAGGCCAGCTCCCTTGAAAATGTCATTTGTGTAGAACCAAATCTGGAATAGAAGCCACCTTCCAGTTACTGGGTTTCAAAAAACTTATTTGACCATATCAAATTCTAAGTTCTACATATATAGGTAAATTTAATGATGGTCTAGAAATTGTCAGAATAGTTCCCCATAACCTCCAGATGCCCAGCTATGGACATCACAATGTTGAAAACATTTGTATCTAGGTATATTATTGAAGAGAATGTGAAATATTTATCAGGTTGCTTCAAAACAGCACCAAAATGAATAGAAATAGAATACTATTCACTATGAGCTTCAGTTTTGTTTTTGTCCATTTTCCAGTCTCAGCACATTAATGTTTTCCCACCCCAAAAATGACAGAAAAAGATCAGAATAGAAAGTGGTGAATACAATACAATACAATAGCAGAGTTGGAAGGGACCTTGTAGGTCTTCTAGTCCAACCCCCTGCGTGGGCAGGAGTCTTATACCATTTCAGACAAATGGCTATCTAACATCTTTTTAAAGACTTCCAGGGTTGGGGCATTCACAACTTCTAGAGGCAAGCTGTTCCAGAGGTTAATTGCTCCAGAGGTGAATGCTCTTCTTATACATGATAAAGGACATTTTTGTGGGATGTGAGGAAAGAGTCCATTATCCTTATTTTCATTTAGCCAAACAACCAACCACCAAACAACAAAGAGAAAAAAAAGATAATGTAAGCTAAATTGTAAGGTTCTTCTGTACCTCAGCTCTCAGCTCCTTGACACAAGGACAAAAATTAAACTGCTTAAGAAACCCCTTTCTGGATTTCAATCTATTTCATTCATTCATTCATTCCATTCACTTTCATTTTGGCCACTGGTGGTTAGGCTGCATTTGCCAAAAGCCCTGACTGGGGATTTACTTTCTAGAGAAGGGAAAGGAAGGAGGAAGGGAATGGCTTTAAAAACAATTTGGAAAAGATATTTTGGGCCTGAGGGAAGCATGAGACTAGCACCTCTTTAAAGTAGTTGCTGTCTCTTTGTAGCTTTCAGCGTAAACCTGAAAAAAGATACAGCTGCTTTAAGGAATCGTATCAAAAGTACAACTACTTTGAATGGCCCTGTGCTCATGGTCCCAGTTTATAAAGCAAATTGTTTGAATGACTGTTTGTTTAGGAAATTTATTTGCTATCTATCTCATATCCAATGATTTTGGACAGCTTACAACAGAAAACATTAAAGCAGAAAAGACATTGAAGTCAAGTCATAGTGCACAACAGATAAAATCATTGACAATTACAAGCCATTAAAACCAGATGATAAGGTGGGAGCCAGACACACAAAGGGTGGGGAAGTGTGATGAGCGGTGGTGTGCAATAGTTAGAATGCAGTGTTGCAGACTAACTCACTGCTGACTGCCAGGAGTTCAATTCTGACTGGCTCAAGTTTGACTCAGCCTTTCATCCTTCCAAGGGCGGTAAAATGAGGATTCAGATTGTTGGGGACAATATGCTGACTCAGTAAAATGTTTAGAGAGGGTTGTAAAGCCATATGAAGTGGTATATAAGTCTAAGTGCTATTGCTATTACTATTAGATTTTAATTAATCAACCACCTCCAGTATGAAGCTCCCGCATTGGATTTCCAAGCCATCTGGCAGAGCTAAATCTTGAGGCTCTTTCAAAACATCAGGAGGGTGGGAGCCCTGAGGTCTCAGCTGCTGCCAAACCCTAAACCCAGCTGGACACATCTCTGTGAGGGAAATCCCCCCTTCCAGAGTTAGCTCATTTCTCCTCAATCAGATCTTAGATAAGGGGAGTCTTATTATTCACCAGCAGGAGCCAAATCTCAGGTTCTCTGAGGGAATGCTGTGAAGAAACTGGGAATGAGCTCAGAGGCCCAGAACACGTCATTGATACTTGGTACATCAGGGCCATCTTCCCCTGTAATGGACTTCCCCAGACAGATGTCCTCCCTCTCCCTCCCCCGCCTCCCTTCCCCCAGAGTCAGGGGCTCTGCCATCCCCCTCCACCCATTCTCATTTACCCTCCCAAACAACTACAGGGTGGGAGAAGAGGGGAACCCTGCAACACTATAGAATTAGTAAGATAGAAACACATAGAATATGGGGAGGTGGCAGGATTGAAAATAAATAAAAACAAAACAAAAATATGACATAAGAATATCAAAAATGCAAGAAGAGGAATTGGAATTAGTGACTAAAATGCAAACAATTAAGAAAATGAAATACTTGGGGATTTGGGTGTCGGCAAAACGTTCTACAATTAAAGAGGATAATTATAATAAACTAGTAACACAAATAAAGAAAGATTTAGAAAGTTGGAAAAATATTCAGTTATCATTAATGGGGTGTATAGCCACAATTAAAATGAATATTTTACCAATAATTTTATTTTTGTTGCAAGCCACACCTATAAATCCTGGTAAAACTTTCTTCCAGGAATTAAACAAACTAACATCTAGGTTCATCTAGCAAGGACGAAAAGCAAGGATTAAATTAAAGTCATTGCAAGATAGCAAAGAGAGAGGAGGCTTAGCATTACCACACTGGGAGTTATACGCACAAACAGTAACCATAACATGATTGAAGGACTGGATGGAATTAAAAAATAAAAGAATCTTGATCTTAGAAGGCCATGATCTGCAAAAAATTTTGCAGATCATTTTATTAGGAATAATCACAACCAAATATAAAAACGAAATCCAGTATATAATTCTACACATAATTATGGCAGCGAGGATTGCCTTCACTCAGAAATGGAAAAATAGTTTAGTTTAGTTTATCAGTTTTTTATACCGCCCTACTCCCGAAGGACTCAGGGCAGGGTATGGCCTCTCATAAGATTAAAAAAACCAAGAAACCCAGATTAAAATTAATAAAAATTCATATTTTTAAAAGAATCATTTTTATGCCAGCCCGGCTTTTTGAAAAAGAAAAGTTTTAAGAGCATGGCAGAAGGTGCGTAGGTCAGGGATAATTCGTAACTCCGGGGGCCATTCGTTCCAGAGGACAGGGGCTCCCACGGAGAAGGCTCTCCCCCTGGATGTCGCCAGTCGACATTGTTTAGCCGACGGCACCATGAGGAGACCCTCTCTATGGGAGCGTACGGGCCGGTGGGAGGCTCTCGGTGGCAGAAGGCGATCTCGTAGGTACCCAGGTCCTAAGCCATGGAGCTCTTTAAAGATAGTAAGCAACACTTTGAATCACACCCAGAAAACCACTGGAAGCCAGTGTAGCTCACGCAGGAGGGGTGTTACATGGGAACCTTGCGTCGCTCCCATAATTCACCAATTTGGTTCCGCCCCAGGCGCCTGATGGACCCTGATGGGTTCCAGACGGCGCTTGGGCCACTTCCTGTACCCCTGACCCGCGCCCCGATGGAGGACCTCGTGGCCGCATGGAATACTGCGACCACGGGAGCCTTGGATCGGGTCGCGCCCTTGCGGCCTCTCTTACGGCGGCGAACCACCCTGGCTCCTTGGTTCACCGAGGAGCTAAGGGTGATGAAAGGCCGCAAGAGATGCCTAGAGAGAAGATGGAGGTCTACCCTATCTGAATCTGACCGGACACAGACAACCGCCCTGCCGCCCTGTTTAGGGTGACCCGCTCCCTCCTTCAACAGAGGGTGCAGGAAGCCCCGTTACAGGGTAGAGCAGAGGAATTTGTGATTTTTCTGCAGGAGAAAATTGCTCAGATACAGAACGAGCTAGCCCCCATTGATGGCCCAGTGGGATGCCACGAGACAGATCTTGTTTGGGAGGAGTTTGACTCCGTTACTTCCGAGGATATGGACAGGTTACGTGGGCGACTGCGAGCCACCACATGTTTATTGGACCCGTGTCCCTCCTGGCTTGTACTGGCATCCTGGGAGGTGACACGAGGCTGGCTCCAAGAGGTTGTCAACGCATCCTTAAGTGAGGGTTCCTTGCCTGCTTCCCTAAAAGAGGCTATGGTGAGGCCCCTCCTTAAGAAGCCCTCTTTGGATCCAGCTCTTTTAACCAACTATCGTCCAGTCTCCAACCTTCCCTTCTTGGCGAAGGTTGTTGAGAGTGTGGTGGCACAACAGTTTCCCCGTCACCTGGAGGAAGTTGATTATCTAGACCCGCGCCAGTCCGGCTTTCGGCCCGGGCATAGCACCGAGACGGCATTGGTCGCGTTGATCGATGATCTCTGGAGGGCCAGAGATGGGGGTTGTTCCTCCATCCTGGTCCTATTAGACCTCTCGGCGGCTTTCGATACCATCGACCATGGTATCCTATTGCATCGGCTGGGGGGGTTGGGGGTGGGAGGCACCGTTTTACGGTGGTTCTCCTCCTACCTCTCTGGCCGATTGCAATTTGTGTTGGCAGGAGAGCAGAGGTCGACCTCGAGACCCCTCACATGTGGGGTGCCTCAGGGGTCGGTCCTCTCGCCTCTCCTGTTCAACACATACATGAAGCTGCTGGGTGAGATCATCCGTGGTTTTGGGGTAGAGTACCATCTCTACGCTGATGATACTCAGCTGTATATATCTACCTCCAACCACCCCAACGATGCCGTAGCGGTGATGTGCCAGTGCCTGGAAGCTGTACGGATCTGGATGGGAAGTAACGGACTCAGGCTCAACCCGACCAAGACCGAGTGGCTGTGGTTTCCGGCTGCCCGATTCAACCAGCTGACTCCATCGCTGGCCATAGGGGGCGAACATCTTGCCCCTGTGGATGGGGCGCGCAATTTGGGTGTCCTCCTGGATGCCCGGCTGTTCATGGAAGATCAAGTGACAGCCGTGGCCAGGAGGGCGTTTTACCAGGTTCGCCTGGTTCGCCAATTGCACCCCCTATTGGATCGGGACGCCCTTCGCACAGTCACTCATGCGCTCGTGACATCCCGACTGGACTATTGTAACTCTCTCTACATGGGGCTCCCCTTGAGGTGCACCCGGAGACTTCAGCTGGTCCAGAATGCAGCCGTGCGAGCAATTATGGGAACCTCAAGGTTTACCCACATAACACCGCTCTTGCGCGAGCTGCACTGGCTGCCTGTCGTCTTCCGGGTGCGCTTCAAGGTGTTAGTCATCATCTTTAAAGCGCTCCATGGCTCGGGACCTAGCTATCTGCGGGATCGGATCCTGCCTCATACATCCTCACGGCCGATTCGCTCCCACAGAGAGGGACTTCTCCGGGTGCTGTCCACTAGACTTTTTCAGCGGGCGGCGCCCAGGGGAAGGGCTCTCTCTGTGGCGGGCCCAGCCCTCTGGAACGACCTTCCCCCCGACATTAGAACGACCACGGACCTCCGCTCCTTCCATCTAAAATTAAAAACACATCTTTTCTGCCTGGCCGGCCTAGGGTAGTCTCTCTTTCTATGGGGTTTTATTATATTTAATTTATTGGGAATTTTAGTTTAGTTTAGTTTTAGTTTTAATGGGGAATTTTTCGCACAGGAATAAGGTTTAATCTGTTTTTAAATATGTTTGTATACTTGTTGTTTTTATTCTTCCTGTGCACCGCTCCGAGTCCCTATGGGGAGAGGGAGCGGTCTACAAATTAAATTATTATTATTATTATTATTATTATTATTATTATTATTATTATTATTATTATTATTATTATTATTATTATTATTATTATTATTACCCGTGCAGCCACATTCTGGACCAGTTGGAGCCTCTGGGTGCTCTTCAAGGGGAGCCCCATGTAGAGAGTGAGAATATTATCAGATATGGGAAAAACTGTAGGAAAGAAACAAGGATCAATGAAAGAAGCCAATAAAGCCCAAAAGTAGAAATTAAGGAGAATTCACACACACACAGACACACACACACACACACACACACACACACACACACACACACTGAAGAGAGTTTAAACTTATTAGGGCTAATCAACCAATATATCAGATAGATGAGTAAAACAAGAGGGTTAAAAATGGTGAAACTCAAATGAAATATATTAGAAGGGAAAATAACATAAGGAGAATTGTACTGATTTGAAACTGTTATTAGAAGGAACATGAAGATCCAAAGTACTGCATAAATGAAGTGTACGTCTAATTTGTGTGTGTGTGTATTTTGTATGTTTGTAAATAAAAAACTTTAAAAAGAAAAGAAAAGAAAAACGTGGGTTAGACAACTTCACCACCAGATGGATTTGTAACTGGCTAACAAACCACGCTCAGCATGTAGTCCTTAGTGGAACTTCATCTACATGGAGGGAAGTATACAGTGAGGTACTCCAAAGCTCTTTCTTAGGCCTAGTACTGTTCGATATCTTCATCAATGATTTAGACAAAAGGACAGAAGGGGAACTCATCAAATGACAGGAGTAGCCAAAGCTCCAGAAGATGGGCTCAAGATACAAAAGGAGTTTGATTCACTTGAACGCTAGCCCCTATCTAACTGCGTTGAAATTCAATGCAGAGAAAAGGAAAGATTTACAAGATTATCCTGCAGATAATCTCCAAATTCCTCTGCTCTGCCCTGCAGAGAAAAGGCAGAGAAAAGGTGGGCTGTGAAAGCAATAATTTAAAATATATTTTATATAACGACTTACAGCATTAAGGCCACAAAGTTGATAGCTAGCCATGGTTACAACCACAGTGAGAATCTGCCACCGCTTAGTGTTGTCACACAAAAGTTGAAATACAGATGCAACTTGAATGTTTCTTTGTACTCGACTCTCTTTCAGAACTTCTTCTATTTCATGTGACACGTCAGATTTTCCAAGGAATTTCTGAAATGCTACAAGCCCACAGTTCATACGATTTATACACAATTGGTATTATTCACACGAAACTGTACTTTACACCAACTTGTACATCAATTACACATTTTACGCATCAAATTATAATTTACACCAAACATTTATCTTTTTATCTTTCAAAAACAGACCCTTCAGCAAAATATACAAGTTTCATCAGTAATGTTTGGGTTTATTCAAATAAATATCAAATAGTGATTTCACATTATTCAATAATAATTCCATAAATATTTACAAGTTTCATTTCAGGGCCAACATATTGCAATTTTGTAAATTCTAAATCTGCTGCTCTTTAAAATAACAACATATTGTAACGATTATGTTACATATTCTGTTTCCAAAATATTTCTAAATATTTGTAACTGTACACATCTCATTCACATCTTTTTACATTATTATGCAACAATATAACATGATTTTACATCTTTATTTGTTGGCAAAATCAGGTAATATAAAACCTAAGATAGTGCCTTGTAAGTAGAAATTTAGAAGCACAATGAAATCTAAGCTGCCATCTTTTATTTTCTTCTCCTGGAATTAAGCTAAAGATATTTACTTCTGACTCGATTCTACTGGTCACACATCTATTAAAAATAACTATATTTATTCCAAACTATGGAAGACAATGACAATGGGTTCCATTACAGCAAATGAACCAATCTTTCTTTTTACCAGTCTTTTCTGTCTAAGCTAGTTTATAGGTAAAGTTAAATTATTTAAATTATGTTTTACTTGTTTTAAGTTTTGTTTTTCCTCTGCACAGAAATCAATCAATCAAATAAGCAAGTAAACAATAGAACAAGCACACCGTGTAGCACTGGGAAGATTATCTTCTGGTTTCTGGCATGCGCATGTGTACCAGGCAGCTGGTCTTCACACATGCACAGATGCCAGAAACTGATGCACGTGTGTGTGCTGGAAACTGGAAGTTCATTTCCAGCACATGCACGCACGCTTCCGTTTTGGCGCTCAGTGCCGAAAAGGTTCGCCAACACTGATCTAGGACCTTTGCACACCTACCATTGGCCATGCTCCTGCCTCCAGCACCCATCTCTTGTCCATTCACAGCCAGCTTTCTTCCTCCACTGGCCAACCCCCGGCCATTCTTCACTGCCAATGGGCCCAGTGGTGGGATTCAGCTGGTTTTCTCCAGTTTGGTAGAACCAGTAGCTAATTTTTGCTGAGTTTAGCGAACCGGTTAGATGTGTTTTGGAAACTCTTTGTTTTCCAGAACACATATTGTGTTCATTCAACTTCCTTCCAGTTGGGATAAAAACCCTTTGTCAACTTGCAAAAACATCACCATGACTTTTTATCGAGTTGACATAGAGAAATGAGAATTCCAGGCATTTTTGTGGTCAGAGGGAAATTCCAAGCTGGCCTGTAATGCGCATGGACAGATTCAATTGCTAATTGGCTAATGTGATTTAATACCAGGCAGAGGGAAGGGGGATACAGCGGTAAAGTTCAAACCCAATGAAGGGAAAGCAGTTTTGGCTCCACCGGAGCTCAAGCCAGAATGTCGATCGTAATAAATGATGGGATTTGTTTTGAACTTTGTCTTGCTGCTCATAAATTAATTAGGTTGACTTTTGGGACACACCCTTCACCGAAAGTCCAAGAAAGGAGTGACAGAAACCTTTGATCATATCACTCAGGTGAAAGCTGTCTTACTTTACAGCAGAAATTGCCATAATGGCTGAGCAGGTCAAATCCCCCTGGCACCGAACCATTTCCACACAGTTATAATTCTGCATTATTTTCCACCGTTGTCTTTGGACTAAGGGAGGTTTGGCAAATGCCTGGTAGAGGATTAAAAATGCAGAGCTCTCAGTGAAATGCAAGTGGGGGTGAAGGGAGATCTTTTACTTAATTCCATTATACTTGTTCATAACTGGTTTCCAGTGGTTGTTGGGAGTAGTGATACTTTTCTGCAAGCAGAGGGTCATTGTAAAGATTCCAAGCTTTCATTTAGATCAGGTGTGCAGAGCAGGGAGAGTAACGTGGAGCTGAAAGGAGGAGGAGGAGGGGGAGCCAGCCAGGTGCAGCTCTTAGGGATGATGGGTGGCCAGTAGCATTCCAAACAAAGAATGGAAATTGTTTGCGGGAGGGACACGTGTGCTTAAGTGTATTAAACCTACGAGATCGCCTTCCGCCAGCAAGAGCCTCCCACTGGCCACTACGCTCCCACAGAGAGGGTCTCCTCATGGTGCCGTCGGCTAAATAATGTCGACTGGCGACACCCAGAGGTAGAGCCTTCTTCGTGGGGGCACCTCTCCTCTGGAACGAATTGCCCCCGGAGTTACCAATTATCCCTGACCTACGCACCTTCCACCGTGCTCTCAAAACTTTTCTTTTCCAACAAGCCTGGCTGGCGTAAATACAAATTTTATTAATTTTAATTGGGTTTGTTTGGTGTTTAACTTTATTATGGGCCAAATTATTTAATATGTTTTTAATTTTATTTAACTTTTGTATATCTGTGTTTTACTTTGGCTGTACGCTGCCCTGAGTCATCGGGAGGAGGGCGGTATAAAAACTAAATAAACCTAAATCTAAATCTAAACCAATGCAATGCTCTCAGAGTATTATCAGCCTATGTGTGGATACGGAGGCTCTTTCTCCCTCCCACCTGTTGCAATGCCAGAAGTCGCCCCTCCCCCCCTCCCCCTTTCATTGGCGCTGGCTTTCTTACAAGCCAAGCCATTGTGAGAAGCCTACAGGTGCCCCTCCCTCCCTGCTCTCCCCCCAAGACACTTTCCATTGCCTTCCCCCACAGAGGCTCCGGTGGCTGCTCTTCCAACCCCCCCCTCCCCCTCCCCTCCCCTTGAGTCCTGGTGACAGATCTGTGCTGCAGGATGCTTTTGGGCTGCAGCTTTTCCAACACCTTCCCCTTAAAAAAAACCTTGCATCCCACCCACAGCCCCCGCAATTGCCAACTCCACACCAACCCCGCAGCACCATCGCTTCTGCCTGCCATCCAATTGGCTGGGGGCCGTTTGTTCTGTGCAGCCAAAGGCCTGGGTCAAACAACGTCTGGGCAGATAGACCAGGCCAAAGGACGAGGGATGGAAGGCCAGGGGCCCACTGGCCGTGGAGAATGGTTGGAGGAGGATGGCCAGCAGAGGAGGAAAGCTGGCTGCGAATGGGCTGAGGCAGGTGGCTGGAGGCGAAGGAGGCAAGGCCAAGGGTCCCTGCCTAAATTTCTCATTCTGCCTTTGGACAACCATGACCTCGGTGACTGAGAATCTCCAGAGACAAAGATTCTGGAGAGAATATGCAAAAATGCCCTGATGCGATGATCATTTCCTTTAGGCAGATCAAGGGTGACTTTTAAGCATGGCACCGCTGTTTTGAAGTTGATATGTTATCAAACCTAAGATTGGAGAACTACCCTAGAGTCCAGATATCAGCACGTGGGGCTCCTGAAGATTGCCACTGACAACAATATTGCATTTGTGCTTATGATCTTTGCTTTAGGATCAATCGAGATAAAATATGAATGTGACTGTACCTTTTTCTGCTGCTTTTGTGTCGTTTTTTTCAAGTAAGAGGAAGCGAGGACTTTCTGGAAGAAAAGGCAGGATTCCAATTTGGAGAGTTGATGGAACAATAATCATTGCAAACAGATAAGGCCACAGGAGCTCCTGTAATCAGTCAAGAAAATTAACAGTGATATTGCTGCATTTCATGTAAAAATGTGATGCTAAAAACATGGGCAAAATTCACAGTTCAGTAACAGATCAGATGCTCTATAGCCAGAGGAATGTCAATTATGTCACCTGACAATAAGTACTTTTAACCGGGAATGTCAACACCACCAATAAATGTAAAGTTAGGAATGCTGATGAATGTAGTTTCTATTCTTCCATTCTCTCTTAAAATTGACAGTAAAAATTTTTTTTTAAATATTTTAAAAACTCACATCTTATAAAAAATTATCTAGCAAAAGTGAATAGAAGTTGTTCAGCTTCTACTTATTGACACAATATTGTAAATAAGTCTTGTTATTTGATATTATAGTAAATTATATAAACATTTATCTGTTTATAATTAATGGGCTTTCAATCTCAATTTACACCAAGTGCAACAATGAATAAATAATTCATAATTATTACAGACCTTTCCAAATATCTCAGGTAACCCCAAAATCTGCCCACTGAAAACCCCAATGCAGATGAAAATGGCTGTAATTTGTCCTAGTGACCCACGGATCTGCTTGGGAGAAATTTCACTCAAATACATTGGGAGCGCACTCAGAGACACCCCTGTGAAAAAGAAAAAAATGGTAAAGAACATTTCTTTTAATTAAAAAAAGAAAATCTGTAGGCAAGCAGGCAGATTCCTATGGAAGAGAATATTTGCAGCTCAGGGTCGAACCATGGGAGTCTTGGTGCTCTTGACCTTGGCTGTTTATGGATCCACTCTTTGTTATTAGTTGTGAAGTTGTGTCCCACTCATCATGACCCCATTCACAATGTTCCTCCAGGCCTTCCTGTCCTCTACCATCCTCTGGAGTCCATTTAAGCTCACACCTCTTGCTTTGATGACTCCATCCAACCACCTCATTCTCTGTCGTCCTATTATTATTATTATTTTTGCCCTCAATCTTTCCCAGTATTAGGCTCTTCTCCAGTGAGTCCTTTATTCTCCTTCCTAATTTCATTTAACAATATTTCCAAAGTTAATATAGACAGCAAAGGAGAGAGGGGGCATCCCTGTCTAACTCCCCTTTTTATTTTAATCTTATCTGTTAGGTCTCCGTTCATCAGAACTTTGGCTGTCTGGGTGTTACGTAGTTTTTCTATCATTTTTATAAAATTTTCTCCGAATTTCATCCTATCTAATTGAGCTGTTATAAACTTCCAGATTACGTTGTCTAATGCTTTTTGTGCATCAAGGAAAACCAGGACCAATTGCTTTTCCAGATGCGCCTCATAATATTCTATCTAGGATTGCTCTCATATTATTTTTAGTGTGTCTGTAAGGTAAAAATCTGTTTTCATCCGGATGTATTCATTCATTTAGCACTTGTTTAATTCTTCCTGCCATAATTGCTGCAAATAATTTATAACCGGAATTCAGTAGTGAAATTGGTCTATAGTTTTGAATTTCTTTTAAGTTAGCTTCTTCTTTAGGGATGAGAGATATTATTGCTTCCATCCATGGGCATCTTGGATTTTCCTAAAACTTTATTAAACACATCCAATCCTAGTTCTTTCAATATTATTTGATTATATTTGTATAACTCCACCAGGATTCCGTCTGGTCCTGGGATTTTATTCTTCTTCTGGTTTTTCAGGACTAATTCTACTTCTGCTGAACCCTTACATTCCTCAATTTTCTTCCCCCCTTCCTCCCCATTGCTTTCATATTTTATTTTGTATTGTGTGTCTTATTTTATCTTATAACTCAATAAAAATATCAATGAGAAAAGATACATCAATTTGTTTCTTAAGAATTCAGCCTATTTTTCCAGGTTTAGCTAGTTCAGTTGAGAAATTAAAAGTGAAGGGACTGCAGAATATTCACTAAATATCAGTATCTTGCACCAATCATACCTCCATCAATGCCCATTATGAATCGGCCCAAAATAATCATTTCCAAGATGCCTGACAGCAGTGAGAAGGTCATAAACAATGCAGCTGCAATGGCAAACACATTATTTAGCAGCAGCGTTTGCTTTCTGAAAAAAAACAAATTACTTATTACCTCCTTATATTGTCAGATAAACAGTTTTTTATGTAATAATATAATTAAAAATTGTCATGACAGATAGAGTAAGTCAAAAGTATGCCAATAATGCCAAAATTAAGGGTATACAAATATCCTTCAAACTGCTTAGGAGAAGGCAATGGAAAACAGACAAATAAAAACCCACGGATAGAAAGGATAAAGAGAGTTAAAAATCAGAGATAAAAATACTGTAGATAGAGGTAGACTAGTAGTAGACTAGTAGACAATCAGTAGTCCCAGAACATTGCAGGTTTCGTTGTAAGGGACCTTGGAAGTCTTCTAATCCAACCCCCTGCTCAACTAGGAGACCCTATATCAGTGATGACTAATCTTTTTGTCACTGCTTATCAAAAGCGCACACACCCATAATGCAATGCGTGTGTGCCCACCTAAGTGCACCTCACCCCCATGCATGCATGTGCGCCCCCTGCCACCCTTCCCCCACACATGCGCATGTGACTCTCAACATGTGCCCTTGCCCCACACGAACCTCACATGTGCACTTGTGACCCCATGCATGCATTTGCAAATCCCCTGCATGCACATATGCTCCCCCCCAAGCATGCACATGCATGGCAAAAACCTACAAACCAGTTGGCTGGCAAAAGGTGCATGTGCATGCGCAGTGGGGCTCACATGCCCACAGAGACGGCTCTGCATGCCACCTGTGGCACCCGTGTGGCTGTGGCATCGTTCCAAATAAACCCCTGTCCATGCTCTTAAACGCCGGCCTGGCGTAGTCTTTTAATCTGTTTTTATTAGGGGTTTCTATTGGGGATTTTAGAACAGGCTTAGTGGTTTAATTCATTTTTAGCGTATTTATTGTATTTGATGTTTTTATTGTTGTTTTATTATTGCCTGTTCACCGCCCTGAGTCCCGCAAGGGAGAAAGGCCGGTATACAAATCTGAATAAATTGAAACTGAAACTGTAACTTAAACATTTCCACTGATCTCACAGTCAAATAACATTTGAATATAGATCATCTCATTTTGTCTTTCACTGCCCACCACCTCACTTTCTGGCTGCCACACTGGTGCATCGTTCATCCTCCTGCTCCATTATGGCAGCAAGCAAGGAGAAGTGGTGAAGAACGAAGATGAATGAAGCGAGGTAGGGTGGAAGATGAAGCAGTGCAGGCCGACATGAAGAGCATGGCTGGTGGCATCACCATGAGGTACGGCAAGAGAGCGATCTGATCAAACGTGTGTGTGTGTGTGAGAGAGAGAGAGAGAGAGAGAGAAAGCAAGGGAGGTAGGGGGAGACCAGTCCGTTTGGACCTAAACCGTCTCGGAGGGACAGCGACTAGGAAGACGAAGCCTTGCTAGTCACATGGACACCACAAAGTTCCTGTTTGACCCAAGGGGAGCGCTTCTATTAGGTGGCAAACAGGCAGCCCCCAGGCTGACAAAGACGTGGCGGCTCCGGAAGGAAGCTGAAAGGGAAAGTGAGTCCATCTGGAAAGGTATTTTTTCTTTTTGAGATACTTTGCCCAAAGAAACTTTTTTTAAAAGTAAAACTAAATCCTTTAAGAATAAGAAATAAGCGGCAGAATTAACCTGCTTTGGACTGATCTGGAAAGGTTTTTTTTCTCTTTCCTTGTAATTGTGGATTGAAATGCCTGTAACAGAGGGGGTTTTTTCTCCTCTTAAAGCGAATGGATTATTTCTTCTTCTGTTTTTTTGTTACTCTATTTTTTGAGTCTTGGACTAAAGCCCTATTTTTACTTTTATAATCCTTCTTATGACTTGCTACTAAAATTCCAAAAAGAACTTTATTTTTTATTTTATTTTTATAATGAAGAGAGACATTTTAGAAAGTGAAAAGTAGCAACACTGCCACTGGGAGGTCAGAGGCTGGACCTTTTGAGACAACGTTTTTTTTTTCCTTTGGAGATTGTTGATTATTTGGATGAAGGGTTTACAACTTGTTTATAGAAACTGATAAAGACTCAAGGGCATGAATTGTTTTTTGCAGGTGCTCTTTGATAATTGTCTAGGCTAAGGAAGGAAAAGGGGGAAAAATACAGAATCCTTCTCCTTTGAAGAGTACAACAGAACTTGTGATTTAAGCTAATTTAAAATGAAAAGATAAAATAGGCCTGAGACCAGGGTGGCAGAGGTTATTGATTTTCTTTATTCCTCTTTCTTTCTTTCTTTCTTTCTTTCTTTCTTTCTTTCTTTCTTTCTTTCTTTCTTTCTTTCTTTTTGAAACATGGATCAATATCCAGATGAGGATACTTTAGAATATCAAAAAAATTTGGCTGGAATTTTAAATCTTTTGGAAGGATACAGAAGAATTGATAAGAAATTGGAAAAACTGGTATTTATTACAACAAAATATGAGGAGATTGGGGCCCCAAAAATTAAAGAGACGGAAGAAGATATAGAAGATAAAGAGATACCCCCTTCAGTTGAAGATAAAGATAAGAAAATCAGGGAGACTAGGATAGATATATTTCAAGCTATTTAGTAAATCAATTACTCCATTGTGGACAGCCAGACTGGTATTTTCAAATAATGTTCTTTAATTTTCTCCCATGCTAATAATAATGCATTCCTAACAGCATGTTTTTGGAAATAGCTATGTATTTTCTTTCTTCCATACCATAGAAACGCATGGCAACCTAGTTCAAGATCATGTTCCTCCAAGGTCAATAGTCTTTTTTTCCTCAAGCCAATCCATTCTTTCACCCAAGTAGGTGTCAAAGCCTGGTAGTACAATTCCCAATCTGGTAGCCCCAAATCACGTCTATGTTTAGAATCTTGCAATATTTTCAAACTTATCCTTGCTTTTTTCCCTTGCCAAATATATTTTAATATTTTTTATTTAATTCTTCAAATATTTTTTCCAGTTTTATTGGCATTGTGTAAAATAAATATAGTAATCTTTGCATGATAATCATTTTTATAATGGCTACTCTTCCCATCAACAATAATTATAGATTTTTCCACTTCTCCAAATATGTTTTAATTTGTTGGCCAATTTATAACAATTATCTTCTTTAATTTTTACACATCTTGCTGCTAATTGAATTTCAAAATATTTAACATTCTTGACTATCTGTATACCTATTTTCCTCTTTAGTTCTTTTTTCTGAATGTCTAATATTTTTAACTATTGTTTTGGTTTTTTATTTATTAACTTTCAGTCCTGCAACTTCACCATATTCTTCTATTTTCCTAATTAGTTTAAGTCCACTTTCTTGTGGGTCTTCCAAGATAAAAAAAACAAATCATCTGCGAATGCCTGTAGTTTATATTGTTCCTTTTTTATTTCCATACCTTTAATTTCTACATCTTGTCTAATATTTCTATTTAACACTTCCAATGTCAATATAAATAGTAGTTGGTGGAAACATGTGAGAGCTACTGTCTACTCTTGTTATAGGACAGTGATGGCGAACCTAAGGCACGGGTGCCATTGGTGGCACGTGGAACCATTTCTTAGGGCACGCGAGGCGTTGCCCTGTCAGCTCCAGCGCACTTGTGTGGCCAGCTGGTTTAGGCTTTCTTTTGAGGCTTTTTTTCACCCTCTGGAGGCTTCAGGGAAGCTCCTGAAGCCTCTGGAGGTGGGGAGGGAGAGGCTGTTGTCACCCTCCCCAGGCTCCTAGAAAGCCTCTGGAGCCTGCGGAGGGCGAAAAAAGCACGCCAAAAGCAGAGAGTCACACACACAGCATTATGGGTGTGGCACGCCCACGCACGACCCCCCCTGCGAGCCAAAAAAGGTTATCCATCCCTGTTATAGGATATTAAACCAATCCTCCTGCACTTGGTTTTAGGAGAATTATGGGTTCATATATCATGACATTCTTGTTGGATTTAATGAAAAATAGATACTGTAATCAATTTTGTCGTAAATAGAACTCCTATGACTACGTGGCCACTAGATGGCAGCGAAGAGATGCAAGAACTGTGAAAGCTCAGTCCTAGACACTGATTGCTACTTTAGACTTCTAAGCAGTATTTTTAAAACCACAGAACCTTTTTTTTAAAGCCTAATTGATACAAAATTGCATTGCATACATTATTACTTGCTAATAATCACAACTGCTTTATCATGGGAAGTATCTTACTTGATACTCTAAATGCAGGTGCAAAACTATGATCAGCTAGAGGAAAAGAAAAAAAAATGCATAGTATTGTTTTCAATATAATGCTTACCGGCCAAAATACCTGACAGCTGGAGTAACAATGGATGCACCCACAAGTCCACCAATAGCAAAAATGGAGACAGATAATGTCCACAGCAAGGTAAGTGACTCTTCAGTGATTGACTGGTTATATCTTCTCTCCCAGGTTTCATTGTAAAACTTCTTAATAAACTACAAGCAATCCCAATAAATACTTAATAAATAAATACATATTTATCAGTGTAGACAAATATAATTACAAATTAACATGTTTTTTAAAAAATAAAACCAAATTATTTCAATACTTAAAATTTTGCTATAAGGAGTCTTTTTTAAAAATGGGATATGCATTTTATACCAACTAGCCTACTGACACAGAACTTCATGCAACGTGTGGAATGTCAAATCCCCCTTGGTTGTATTTTTGAAAGTTTAAAGGTTGCTATTGGTTTCCTATGTTTGAAGAGAGAAGCAAGCCTGCCCCCATTAGTCATGAGGGGAGGGAGCAGTGGGGCAGAAGGCTCTGTCCTTCACCTCTATATGATCATTACAACATTTGTAGAGACAACAGACAAAAAGTTTTCAAAGGTTCCTGAAGCAGCCTCCTTCCCAATTTTCTCAAGGTCATTATTGCTGAGAAAATAGCAGCAGAAGCGTTACATATACTATCTTGAGTTGAACAAAATAGAGGTGGGATATGGTGATGATAAAGGTGAAGTGCTCTTACAATACAATAGCAGAGTTGGAAGGGACCTTGGAGGTCATCTACTCCAACTCCCTGCTTAGGCAGCAACCTTATACAGTTTCAGACAAATGGCTATCCAACATTTTCTTAAAGACTTGCTTCTTGTTGTACCCTCAGGTGCCTTGGAGAATAGTTTGACTCCCTCTTTATTATTATTATTATTTATTGGACTTCTAGACCGCCCTCTCTCCCCGAAGGGACTCGGGGCAGTGTACAGGTACAAATTAAAACCATTACAATCAATAATACATATAACTAAAATCGAATTAAATAAACCCCTGTACAAATTTATAAAAATTAAAAACTTAACCTTAAAACCAAATCACAGAATTTAAAAATACAAACTGAGGTGGGAAAGCTGGAATTAGGCCAGGCCGGCTAGATGAAACAAGTGGGTTTTGAGTTTCTGGCGGAAGGAGCGGAGATCCGTGGTCGTTCTAATGTCAGGGGGAAGGTCATTCCAGAGGGTAGGGCCCGCCACAGAGAAGGCCCTTCCCCTGGGCATCGCCCGCTGGCACAGCCTAGTGGACGGCACCCGGAGAAGTCCCTCTCTGTGTGAGCGAATCGGCCGAAGGGATGTATGGGGCAGGATACGATCCCGCAAATAACTAGGTCCTGTGCCATGGAGCGCTTTGAAGATGATAATCAACACCTTGAAATGCACCCGAAAAGCCACAGGCAGCCAGTGCAGCCCGCGCAGGAGAGGTGTTATGTGGGAGTATCTAGAGACTCCCGAAACTGCCCGCGCGGCCACATTCTGAAACAACTGCAGCCTTCGGGTGCATCTCAAGGGGAGCCCCATGTAGAGAGCGTTGCAGTAGTCTAGATGGGACATTACAAGCACATGAGTGACTGTGCTTCTTTGGGGCAACCCCTGATATATCGGAAGACTGCTATCATGTCTCCCCTGGTCCTTCTTTTCATTAAACTAGACATACCCAGTTCCTGCAACCGTTCTTTGTATGTTTAAGCCTCCAGTCCCCTAATCCTCTTGGTTGCTCTTCTCTGCACTCTTTCCAGAGTCTCCACGTCTTTTCTACATTGTGGCTACCAAAACTGGATGCCGTATTCCAAGTGTGGCCTGACCAAGGCCTGATAAAGTGGTATTAACCCTTCCGGTGATCTTGATTCTATTGTACTGTGCCCTGGAATAATAGGCTCTCTTCAGTGCTGTAGGTTTTCCTATGGCCCTTTATTTCCAAGGATCTGGAATAGTTCTGTGAATATTGAGTCTGAGAGTTGGTCATACACTATGACCTCAACCACAATCTTTCTCATGAATAACATCAAGTGCTCCAGAAATAATGCAGGTAAGCATGCAAACTCTTTTATCATTAATTATACAGCGGTACCTCAGTCCTCATCAGTAATCAGTTCTGAAAGACACGCTGAATCCCAAACCTGAGAGATAGCGAGAAAACCATGTGACTTATTTCAGCTGGAAGAAATAGCGAGTCACAAGGCAGCTGACATCAGCACGTTCTTCCTTGCATGTTGATACCAAGAGGAAGATAAGCACTTGGACAAGATTTCTGCTTCAAAACACATCAAATACTGAATTCGAGGAGTTTTGAACTAGTCGAGTGCAAATATATGACTGTACTCAGATTTCAACTGGAATATAGTGAATCTATCATTACTAAAAACATGCTTACAAAAACCCAACTACAAAACTGTTTATTACTACATGATTGGCAGACTGTCAAGGCTGAACTGCTTTGCTTTTCCACTTGCCAATGAATGAGGGGTAGGGAAATGGAATGTGGAGAATGTATGCACAGATTGTAAGAGCATGAAGAAAGCAAGGTCATCACTGCAGGTGCCTGAAACAAAATACAGTCTCATAATTGGACAATGCTATCAACCAGGGGTGGAGAGAATGAGAAAGTATTGTTTAACAGGGCGAGCATCTGTGCGGGAAAACAGAGCTGATTTTATTTCTTCAGTACCAACATGGTGTATCCAATAAAGTTTTACTTTTGGGAATTCAGTTCTCCTGAGAGTGTTTCCTTGTTTTGAGTTTTGGACAGCTGACACAGACATGAATTTAGCTTTGCAGAGGCCTGGAATAAACAGAGCAATTTATCCCCTGCTATAATATGCCATCTCAAAACAACTCCAGAAAGGCCTCCATCAGTAAGGAACTGCCCAAACAGCTTAAGATTTGCATCACTGGATGCAAATTCAATCAGCCAGAGTGAGAGATAAGCAGGCACATGTCATGCCCAGGGCTTCTGAAAAACCCAAGAGCCCAAGAAGTGCCATAAATGTGGAGTGCTAGAAAGCAGGGGTGTCAATCTTGCATCGTCATGCTGCCGTTGTAACAGGACTTCCCCCCCCTTCGCTAAACTGGGTGAGGGTGGGGCTAACACGTGATGCATCCAGCCCATGGGCCCCGCACGTTTGACACCGCTGCTTTAAAGGAAGAAAGGAATTGAATTTGCCATAAGCTCTATCCAAGTTAGATTATGTTGCAGCAATGAAAGAATATGAGGAAAGAGTTAGAGATAATTAATTGATTCAATCAAGCTGAAGACAAGGAAACACATCAAAGCCTATTGGAACAGGCAGAGGTCAATGAGCAAAGCAGTAATTTTAGACCAGAGTGGAAATGTTGTATAATTATTCTTTACCTTCAGCACCTTCCCTGAAATTTATTTACTTGCTCCACCTGGGAAGATCAAACTGGATGCAAATATCACAACTGGATGCCAAGATTGGTTTCAGAAATGGAAAATCCATAAAGGTGCTTTTAAAAAACATTTTCTAAACAAGTAAATCCACTTGAATACTTTTTCTGCTTGGCCGGCCTAGGTTAGTCTCTACCTTTAGGGCGTTAGGGAATGCTAGTTTTAATATGGGGATTTTAGTGCAGGGACAATTAAATTTAATTCGTTTTTATTCTATTGTATTTATTCTTGTATGTATGTTTTATAATTTTTCCCTGTGCACCGCTCCGAGTCCCCCTGGGGAGAGGACGCGGTATATAAAATAAATATTATTATTATTATTATTATTATTATTATTATTATTATTATTATTATTATTATTATTATTATTATTATTATTATTATTATTATTATGAATGCTTTTCTCCCAATGCGGTTGGGAGAACGTGGCCGATGGGTACGGGCGGTCACATGTCCCAACCCCCGCAATCTAGGTGGTCAGGGTTCACAGAGCCAGGGCCTGAGATTGATGTTATGCAATGCCAGGTCCATTGTCAACAAAGCCCCCCTCATCAACGACCTTGTGTCAGAGGGGGAGTCGGACCTGGTAGGAATAGCGGAGACCTGGTTGGGCCACGAGGGAGGACTTCCTCTCGTGGAAATGTGCCCGCCAGGTTACCGTGCATTTCATCAGTCACAGGCCCTAGGTAGGGGTGGAGGGGTAGCGATCATTGTGAGGGAAGGACTTGAGCCGAGAGAGACCACTGTGCCACAGATAACCGGTTGTGAGTCCCTTTGCATGAAGTGGGGCCCAGGGAGGCAGCTGGGCGTGCTGATTGTATACTTGGCTCCCCGCTATGTATCAGCTCCTCGAGATGATCGCTGAGATGGCGGTTGAGACCCCCAGACTGTTGGTCATGGGGGACTTTAACTTGCCATTGGTAGGTGAGACATCCGAGGTAGCTCGGGAGTTCATGGCCTCCATGATGGCCATGGACCTGACCCAAGTAATTCAGGGCCTCACACACGAAGGAGGACACACACTGGATTTCATCTTTGTCTCTGGCCAGTGGAGGAGTGATCTGGGAGTAGGGGATTTAGCCATCGTACCCCTGTCATGGTCAGATCACTCACTTCTCCGGCTCGACTTTCCCACCGCTACACCCCACTGCGGGGAGGCGGAACCGGAATTTCCAAGATGGTTCCGCCCCAGGCACCTGATGGAACCTGAAAGGTTCCAGACGGAGCTTGGGCCACTACCTGTAGCCCTGACCCGCGCCCGGATGGAGGACCTAGTGGATGCATGGAATAGTGCGGCCACTGGGGCCTTGGACCGGGTTGCGCCTTTGCGGCCTCTCTTGCGGCAGCGAACCACCCAGGCTCCTTGGTTTTCCAAGGAGTTGAGTGTGATGAAGCACCACAAGAGACGCCTAGAGAGGAGGTGGAGATCCACACGCTCTGAATCGGACCGAACACAGGTGAGAGCCCATTTGAGGACTTACCTTGTAGCGTTAAGAGTGGCCAAGCGTCAGTATTGTGCCACTCTTATTGCGTCCGCAGATAACCGCCCTGCCGCCCTGTTTGGGGTAACCCGCTCCCTCCTTCAACAGAGGCCTCGGGAAGCCCCTCTACAGGGCAGAGCAGAGGAATTTGGGGAGTATCTGCAGGACAAAATCGCTCAGATTCGGAGTGAGTTGGTCTCCACTGGAAGTGGTCTGGAGGGGATGTCAGAGGCGGGTCTTGAGATACCACTCTGGGAGGAGTTTGACTCTGTTACTTCCGATGTTATGGACAGGTTGCGTAGGTGACTGAGAGCCACCACATGTTTATTGGACCCGTGTCCCTCCTGGCTTGTACTGGCATCCTGGGAGGTTTCACGAGGCTGGCTCCAGGAAATAGTGAATGCTTCTTTGAGTGAGGGGTTCTTGCCTACCGTCTTGAAAGAGGCGGTGGTGAGACCCCTCCTCAAGAAGCCTTCCCTGGACCCAGCATTGTTAGTAAATTACCGTCGGGTCTCCAATCTTCACTTTTTGGCGAAGGCTGTAGAGAGTGTGGTGGCAAAATAGTTTCCACGTCACTTGGAGGAAATTGATTACCTGGACCCGCGCCAGTCCGGCTTCCGGCCCGGCCACAGCACGGAGACGGCATTGGTTGTGTTGGTGGATGATCTCTGGAGGGCCTCCATCCTGGTCCTATTAGACCTCTCGGCGACTTTTGATACCATCGACCATGGTATCCTATTGCATCGACTGGAGGGGTTGGGGATGAGGGGCACCGTTTTATGGTGGTTCTCCTCCTACCTCTCCTGTTGATCGCAATTTGTATTGGCAGGGGGGCAGAGGTCAACCTCGAGGCCTCTCACTTGTGGGGTGCCTCAGTGGTCGGTCCTCTCGCCTCTCCTGTTCAATACATATATGAAGCCGCTGGGCGAGATCATCCGTGGTTTTGGGGTAGATTACCATCTGTATGCTGATGATACTCAGCTATACATCTCTATCCCAAACCACCCCAACGATGCCGTCGAAGTGATGTCCCGGTGTCTGGAAGCCGTGCGGATCTGAATGGGAAGGAACAGACTCAAGCTCAACCCATCCAAGACTGAGTGGCTGTGGCTACCGGCGCCCCGGTTCAACCAGTTGACTCCATCACTGGCCATTGGGGGCGAACATCTGGCCCCCGTGGATCGGGCATGCAACTTGGGCATCCCCCTAGATGCCCGGCTGTCAATGGATGACCATGTGACAGCCGTGGCCAGGGGGGGGTTCCACCAGGTTCGCCTGGTGCGCCAGTTGCGTCCCTTATTGGACCAGGACTCCTTCGCACAGTCACTCATGCGCTTGTGATGTCCCATCTAGACTACTGTAACACTCTCTCATGGGGCTCCCCTTGAGATGCACCCGAAGGCTGCAGCTGGTCCAAAATGTGGCCGCGCGGGCAGTTCTGGGAGTTACCAGATACTCCCACGTAACACCGCTCCTGTGCAGGCTGCACTGGCTGCCTGTGGCCTTTCGGGTGCGTTTCAAGGTGTTGGTTATCATCTTCAAAGCGCTCCATGGCACAGGACCTAGTTATTTGCGGGATCGTATCCTGCCCCATACATCCCTTCGGCCAATTCGCTCTCACAGAGAGGGACTTCTCCGGGTGCCGTCCACTAGGCAATGCCAGCGGGCGACGCCCAGGGGAAGGGCCTTCTCTGTGATGGGCCCGACCCTTTGGAACGACCTTCCCCCTTATATTAGAACGACCACGGACCTCCGCTCCTTCCGCCAGAAACTCAAAACCCACCTGTTTCATCTAGTCGGCCTGGCCTAACTTCATGCTTCTCACCCCAGTCTGTAATTTAAATTATTTTATTTGGTTTTATGGGTTTAGTTTTAATTTTTATAAATTTGTACAGAGGAGTATTTAATTTGATTTTAGCTTATATGTATTGTTATGGTTTTGATAATTTTAATTTTTACCTGTACACCGCCCCGAGTCCCTTCGGGGAGAGGGGGCGGCCTAGAAATCTAATTAAATAAATAAATAAATAATATAAACAAGTGGGATAAAATTACATAAATAAAATTCCTAAAATACATAAATAAAATTCCTCGGAAAATTCTGAGAAAAAAGATGTCAATTCCTCCTTTAGTTCAAGAAAAGCAGAATTTCTAAGAAACTAAGAAAGGCTGTGGCCGTGCCTACTTTTCTTTTTCAATGTGACAAGGTTACATAGCCTGCCTTCCTTTGATTCTCAAAGGCCCTTTTAAAATCACCCAGATTCTAAGATTCTCCCATGAATCCTGCAATTTTAACAGGTGGTGCTTGCATTGCAGAATCTCAATTGTTTTTCACATTTCAGAGGAAATCCCAACATTTCGGATAAACATGTTTTTCTCCTCCTCTTTCACATGAATTTGTTATGTCACAGAAAACTCAACATTTAACTTCCCTTGGAAGTGGCAAATTTTTTAGATGCTCTTTTTTCATTTGCAATGAATTTACAAGTAGTTCCCAGCTTACAACTATTTGTTTAGTGACTATTTAAAGTGTTACAACAGGACTGAAAAAAATGACATGACCATTTTTTGCACTTAAAACTGTTATAAGGAAAAGTCCTTCTGGGTTTGGCTCCAAGTGGGGAAGAAGACACTGGAGACATGGAGGCTGCTTGGAACGATGGTTTAATGGGAGACAGGACTACATGGCCGGAGTCCTGAACAGAAAAGGTGCTTACATGCTTCAATGTTGGTGGACAGGAAGAGAAGAAGGGCTGAGCAAGGGGCTTGCAGGGCTTTTTATCAACTGTTCGGCCCCACCTATCTGCTTCTTGTTCCTGTGTAAGAACTGTACTCTGATTGGTTGCCAGGCTCCCATGGGCTGAGTCCAGGTTCGGTAAAGCCAGTCCTACTTTAATCCCATGACTCTGGAGCTGAAGAGGAGAACTCTTTATTGTGCAAAGTGGACTAGCCCAGGCCTTAATGGCCCATTGACAGAGGGGGTGGGGGCAGGAGGCTGCAGGAAACAAAACATGTTTCTTCCTTTTCACATCTAGGGAAATATAATATTCTGCCTTTTCAATATTTCCTAGGGCATTTCACCTTTCTGGGAGAGAGATGGGTGATAACTTTCCACAAAACCATTGCAGAATCCCCATGATCATGGGATGAAAATTCAGGCCTTGGCAACTGGCTCATGTTTATGATGGTTGCAGTTTCCTAGGATCATGTGATCGCTTCTTGTGACCTTCTGACAACCGAAGTCAAAAGGGAAGTCAAATTCACTTAACAACTGTGCTACTAAGTTAACAACTGCAGTGATTTACTCAACAACTGTGATAAAAAAATACAAAATGCGGCTAGGCTCACTTAACATCTTACTTAGCCATGGAAATGTCGCTCAGTTATGGTTATACACAAACTCTAATTTGGTAAGGTTTTAAATGGGTTTTAGCACGGGATTTAAATTATTTAATATGTTTTAATGATTTATATTGTTTTGTATTGTGATTTTAGTAACACCTGTGCGCCGCCCTGGGTCCTAATAAGGAGAACGGCGGGGTATAAATTTGAAATAAATAAAAATAAATAAATAAATAAAAAGTTATACATTGAGGACTATCTGTATTTTCCATAGTTCATTTCCAAATTAAAGAACTTAATTATCTCTTTGTTATTTGAGGCGAGGAAATAATTGACACAATAGGTGCCAAAACAGGGGGAGCGCAGGGGGGGGCATGCGCAGGTGTGCCACACCCATAATGCTATGCACATGACCCCAGTGTGCATGCATGCACAACCGACACGCCCCCCCCCCCATTTCTGGTATGTTTTCTTGCCCTCTCCAGGCTTCAGAGGCTTTAGAGGAGCCTGGGGGTGGTGAAAACAGCTCCCCCCCCCCAAAGGCTTCAGGAACTTCCCTGAAGCCTCCGGAGTGCGAAAAACTGGCCCTACAAGCAAACTGAAAGTCTGTTTCCAAATTTTTGGTTTGTCCGTAGGGCTGGTTTTTCAGGCTCCAGAGCCTTCCTGAAGCCTCCGGAGGGCACAAAATGGCCTCAAAATAAGGCTGAAGCCAGTTGGCCAGTGTGCGCATGTGTGCTGGCCACCTGACAGGGCAACCCTTTGCGTGCCCTGAGAAATGGCTCCGTGTGCCAGCAGCAGTGGCACTCGTACCATAGGTTCACCATCACGGCAATAGGTCAATTACCATTTAGGGTTTACACTCATCAAACACAACACACACAAATGGTTTCCCTTTGGAAGAAGTCATTTCTGAAGTCACATTTGAATAAAATGCCCTGTCAAATGTTTACTAGATCAATTGCTGAAGCATGTAATGAATTTCATCAGTGACCAAAGTGCAAGTAATGGGGTCAAAGGTGCAAGATAAACACAATTTCACTGTGACTAATATAGTGTTCCACTGAAAAATAACAACTTGCACTTTGTACGACTATCATGAATGACCATCAACAATATTGGAACACGACTGAAATATCTAAGTAACAAATGCTTATTCCTCCTTTGGTCATGATATACTCTGTAGTAATTTCTTTGGCTACCATATTGTGCTTGCATGTGCTGTCTTGCACCAGGACTCATCAAAGCAACTTTGTAAGGGCTCTGCGAAATACGGTTGCAATGAAACCTTCACGGTGGTCCATATAGATACACTGACAAGTATCAGAATTTTTTGAGGTTTACTGATCTCTTTCTTTTCAGTCTAAGACAAAGTTCCTTAACTTTTTGTTCTCAGGACCCCTTCCTGCTTTTAAAAATATTGGAGGACCCCTAAAGGGCTTTTGTTTTATGAGCTGTATTTGTTGACATTTTCCATATTAAAAATTAAAATGGACACATTTGTAAAATATTTACTGAATCAATCATATTATAAACCCACTAGATGTTAACATAAATAAAAACCCTGTATTTTTAACAAAGAAAAATAACAAGAACTGCTTTAACTTTGTACAAATATCTTCAATATCTGGCAAATAATTTTGATTTCCTGAAGTATCTTGGACTATCCTTTAAGAAACACTTGCCTAAAAGACACGATCATCAGGTGTGAACTTAATTTGCTCAGATACAGTAGCTCAACTCTAAGTCTTTGCTTAATGCCAAACTGAGGCCATAATAGCAGAGAGATGGGGTCAGATGTACCCAGATGGGAGAGGGGGATTGCTCCGTATGCCTGTCTCAGGTTTGAGTACGTACGGTCTAGAGTGTTCTTACCTCTGGAGGTACACTGCACATACTGTACAAACGTAGGGAGAACAGACTTTAGACTGGCTTGATTAAAATCCCCAGCCACGATAAAAGCGCCCTCAGGGTAGGTTTGCTGCTGCCTCTCGATGGCGTCATGTAACTTAGAGAGCGCTTTCCACAAGAATGCCACATCTGGGGAACAGCGTGTGTAAGCAACTCTACTGTTAGTACACCAGTTATTATGTGTGCAAATACACAGTCCTCCTCCTTTGCTTTTACCAGAGTTGCGGTTTCTGTCAAAGCGTTGTGTGGCGCAGTTAGTTAGCTCCACTGACGCATCCTGCACAAGCAGTCTTGGTAAGTCAGCCAAGCTGAGCAGGGTGCACTTGTCCTGCTCTGCCTCTACTCCCCCCACTCTGCAAGAGGCTGCCACACAAACCCCATCGCAGAGAGGCTGGCGAAGAGGCCGCTCGCTTGAGGAGAGAAGGAGCAGTCAGCCTCTTCTGGAACTCTGGATCATCAAAAGGTAAGTCAGTAATTGGTAACAGGGTGGGAAAGAGCCTGTGGGCTAGCATAGCATGGCCAGTGTCTGTTAGGCCCCTGGTGTGTGTGTGAGTAAATGTTGCAATGTCTCTGTGGTCCTAAGGGTGCCTGCTGACATGGCATACTGACTGCTGTGGTGCTGCACCGTTCATAACTTCAGGTCTGTGTTGTAAGTACGATTGGCGGGGGACATGAAACTTTGAACTATTGCTAAGTGAACTGTCATAATTTGAGAACTACCTATATAAAAACAAGGATAACCATATATGGATATGGTTAAAAATATGCAGTTTTATGCAAATTAAGCAAGCAAGGAAAAGTAAAATCAGAAATACAAGAATAGAGCTTCCACTGAAGGAATAGATTCCCTTGTTTTTTGTTAAATTTAAAAAGGGGAAATAAAAAAAAATACCAATTGCGAAACATATTAATTACTTCAAGATAGTATGATCTCACTTTAAAAAGATAATGACTGTTATTAAGTGTAGATAAAAATGAAGAATTAATAAAAAATTCTTTTGGAATTATATAATCATAACTCTAGAGAATTTAATCAGGTCGCCTGAAATTCAGTGGTGGGATTCAGCCGGTTCACACCAGTTCAGTAGAACTGGTAGCTACATTTTTGTGCAGTTTGCAGAACTGGATGAATAGCCTTCCTCCCCCATCCATCCCCACCTGGCACCCCCAAACTGCATCAATAAAGGGGCGCAGTTGGCTAAGTGAGGGGCAGGAAGCCCTGCCATGCCCGGAGAGGAGGGGAGAAGAGACAGCAACCCCACGGACCTCTCTCTCCTTCCATATTGGGAGAGTGAAGGCGCCACTTCCACGAAGGAACAAGTCGCTCCCTTACCCCAGTATTGGCTTTCCTCCCTCCCCCACCTCTTCTGACGCTTGCTCCCCTCCTGAACACGGGCATGGGAGGGGAGCTGCGGAAAGAGGCAGAGTGGGCAGGCATGCCAAACTAGAGGCCTTTAGGAGAAGTGCATTGTTTGGGGGCAGAAAAGAGATGGGAGGGGCGCTGCCCTTGCGTTTCTTCTTCTTTCACTTTGTTGGGGCTGGAGTTGCCTTGAGTTGCCCTGCTCACTTTATCCAGCGACAGAGATGTCTTAGGAAGCCATGGCTTAATTATGGCATTCAGCACAGGATGGAATCCTCTTTCTTTCACCACGTTTCTTGAGGGAAGTGAGGGCATCTGGGCAGTGGGGAGAGCTCCGCAGCGCTAGGCTGCAATGCAGAAATGGGCAACGGAGCGGCCAGCTCAAGGGAAGGAGGAGGCCGCTTTCCCTCTTACTTCTCCCTCCTCCTCCTCCTCCTCCTCCCCTCGTGCAATTTCTCCATTGCAACGCAGCATCCAGGATCCACTTTGATAGTGGGGGTGGGGGTGTAATTTAGCAACCAGTTCACCCAGGTCAGGTTGGCCATCGCAAGTTGTTAGTTATCATCTTTAAAGCGCTTCATGGCTCGGGACCTAGTTATCTGCGGGATCGGATCCTGCCCCATACATCCCTGTGGCCGATTCGCTCCCACAGAGAGGGACTTCTCTGGGTGCCGTCCACTAGACTTTGTCAGCGGGCGACGCCCAGGGGAAGGGCCTTCTCTGTGGCGGGCCCAGCCCTCTGGAACGACCTTCCCCCCGAAATTAGAACAACTACGGACCTCCGCTCCTTCCGTCAAAAACTCAAAACACACTTTTTCTGCTTGGCCGGCCTAGGTTAGTCTCCCGTCTTTTAATAGGGTTTAGGGGATTTTAGTTAATTTTAAAATTGGAGATTTTAGTGCAGGGATAATTTCTGTTTAATTTGCCTTTGATCTAAATTATGTATGTATATTTATTGGTATTTTTAATTTCCCTGTGCACCGCTCCGAGTCCCTTTCGGGGAGAGGAAGCGGTTTATAAATAAAATTATTCTATTCTATTCTATTCTAAGTGACGCGTCCCACATGCGCAACGGAGCTGGAGGACAGGGGTGGGCCATGCCTTCCATGACATCCAACCTGACCCTGGCCGAACTGATTGTTATACTATTTGAGTCCCACCACTGCCTGAAAACATCTTCATTGCTCTTCTCCTGAGAAAGAGCCAATTTACAGCTGGACAAGGAAGCCAGGAACACAGGACAAGTAGAGACCAATGCTGCAAAACTTTTATCTTACGACTTTTATCTTACTCCATCGCTGCACCAAACTGATTTTAGACTTTAAAAAATCATTTTTCTCACCACTGTCGGAGCATTCACCACAGAGAGATTGTAACCATAGAGGAAGGAGGACCCAAACGCTCCAGTCAAAGACGCTGTTATAAGACTAATAGACCAGTTCTGAAATGAAACAAGAATACTGTTAGAGTACAGAGAAACAACAGAGATTGCAAATAAACAATACTTGCAGAAATACAGATTGAAAAGTCTTATTTTTCTAAATCAAAATCAGAGAGAAATGGTCTTTCTTAAGGAATTTACATGAAAATGTATTTAATTAGGGGGTCTTAAGAAAATAGAACAATTCCTTAGGAGGTACCTAAGAAATCGAGCAATCTGTCTATTCCAATCTGTTTATGCCAGCCTTCTCCAGCTTCTCCAGGTTGAAGAACTGCTGATGGTCTAAGTCAGGGGTCTGCAAAGTGGGCTCTTTTAAGACTGGTGGAATTCTGGGGAATTCTGGGAGTTGAAGTCCACCAGTCTTAAAGGAGCCCACTTTGCAGACCCCTGGTCTAAGTCAAGGATGTCAAACTGGTGTCCCAAGGGCTGGATGAGTCACATACATGACACACTCACCCCAATTCTGCAAATGGGAAAAATGTCATGAAACATCATGTGCCAGCAATATGACGTGGCAAATTTGACACCCACGGTCTAAGTCTACAATTTCCCCCAACAATCAATTCAGGTCTTGTCCATGATGGACTGCTGAAAATTCTTGGAGTTGTACTTGGGGGCCAAGATATGGGAAAAGTTGAAATATGAGTCAGGATCAGAATTCCTAAAATATGCTGTTGATTCATTTCATGAGTGACTTATCTATAACATTTTTCTTAATCATTCCAGAGAGCCATTTTCTTTTTTTTTAATTCTTAAGGGGAAAAGGTTCCATTTATAGCAAGTGCACCAACTTGTAATAATTCATTTTTTTAATAATTTTGGCCAGCCACCACACAATTTAATACCCATATGTACAAACCCCCTCATGTCTAGACAGCATGAACAAGAGCCACTCTCTCCTACCCTGTTTCTCCCAAAATAAGACCTCCTCAGATAATAAGCCCAATCAGGCTTTAGAGCTTGTGTGCTGAAATAAGCCCTCCCCTGAAAATAAGCCCTCCCCAAAAACATTGCAACACAGCAGCAGCCATGAGGTGACCACACTCACCACCTCCTGCACCTCAAAAATAATAAGACCTCCCGGAAAATAAGGCCAAGGGCTTACTTCGGGGTAGGGCAGGGGTCAAGAGAAAATAAGACCTTGTCTCAGGCAAACAAAGTAATATGATCAAAATCTAGAACAATTATAGAACTCTTTGTAAGTAAGTATAACCTTTATTGTCATTGCACTTACATACAATGAAATTGTACAGTAATGGGTCTCATTAAAAGAAAAATCGAACGGAGTAAACTTCTAAAAATGGCCAGAGCTAAATTACCTATCTACAGTTACAAAAAATAATGAATTGCCATATTCTACACTCAGCCTGAAGCCATCCTTGACTTCCGATGACTATTTGATCATTACCCATTGGATATTCAGATAAACAGAAGACAGAGTATTTTCTCCTAACGATAACGAGGCTTATAGGGAAGGGAGAACTGCTTTCTTGAAACACAGATCCTTGTAGCAAACATTTGAATCACAGAGTTCCTAGTTCAGTCTCCAAATTACATTTGGGCAAGTACCAGAGGTGGAATTCAGCAGGTTCTCTCCGGTTTGGGTGAACTGGTAGCAGCGGCTGTGGGAGACTCCGCCCACCCACCCCAATTAACATGCTCTGATGCTAAGGAATTAGACATTCTACTCCCCCTCCCAACCTGATGTGGGCGTGGCCAGCACATGACTCATCTGGCCTGCTGGCTGGAAGTTTGGAGAGCAGCCTGAGGGAGAGAAGGGGAGAGGACAGGGGAGGCTTCTGTGGGGCAAGCCTGAGGGAGAGAAGGGGAGAGGACAGCGGAGGCTTCTGTGGGGCAAGCCTGAGGGAGAGAAGGGGATAGGGTAGGGGAGGCTTCTGTGGGGCAAGCCTGAGGGAGAGAAGGGGATAGGGTAGGGGAGGCTTCTGTGGGGCAAGCCTGAGGGAGAGAAGGGGATAGGGTAGGGTAGGCTTCTGTGGGGCAAGCCTGAGGGAGAGAAGGGGATAGGGTAGGGTAGGCTTCTGTGGGGCAAGCCTGAGGGAGAGAAGGGGAGAGGACAGGGGAGGCTTCTGTGGGGCAAGCCTGAGGGAGAGAAGGGGAGAGGACAGGGGAGGCTTCTGTGGGGCAAGCCTGAGGGAGAGAAGGGGAGAGGACAGGGGAGGCTTCTGTGGGGCAAGCCTGAGGGAGAGAAGGGGAGAGGACAGCGGAGGCTTCTGTGGGGCAAGCCTGAGGGAGAGAAGGGGAGAGGACAGCGGAGGCTTCTGTGGGGCAAGCCTGAGGGAGAGAAGGGGGTAGGGTAGGGGAGGCTTCTGTGGGGCAAGCCTGAGGGAGAGAAGGGGATAGGGTATGGGAGGCTTCTGTGGGGCAAGCCTGAGGGAGAGAAGGGGAGAGGACAGCGGAGGCTTCTGTGGGGCAAGCCTGAGGGAGAGAAGGGGATAATAGAGGTGGGGCGTCTGTGGGGCAAGCCTGAGGGAGAGAAGGGGAGAGGACAGGGGAGGCTTCTGTGGGGCAAGCCTGAGGGAGAGAAGGGGATAGGGTAGGGGAGGCTTCTGTGGGGCAAGCCTGAGGGAGAGAAGGGGATAGGGTAGGGGAGGCTTCTGTGGGGCAAGCCTGAGGGAGAGAAGGGGATAGGGTAGGGGAGGCTCCTGTGGGGCAAGCCTGAGGGAGAGAAGGGGAGAGGACAGCGGAGGCTTCTGTGGGGCAAGCCTGAGGGAGAGAAGGGGATAGGAGAGGTGGGGCTTCTGTGGGGCAAGCCTGAGGGAGAGAAGGGGAGAGGACAGGGGAGGCAAAGCTGGCTGGAGAATTCTGGGATCTGAAGTCTTTCAGACTTAAAGTTGCAAAGGTTGGAGACCCCTGTTTTATACTGTTCATTTAACCACATGCAGGCTTCACAACTTCACTAACTGTCACTTTCCGTGAACACCTCTGTACATTACTTTCAATTCCTCATTTCCAACAATTTGATTCTTCCTGTTTTAAACGAATCCATACAAGTGCATATTTTGAAAAAAAAAAAAAAAAAACACCCTTGTTTCACAGTTAGCAACGGCTCAGCAAGATTACAAATATTTCTGGTAAATTTTGAAATCATCCTAGCTGAAAACTTTGGTTCATATCTCTTTCCTTCTGGGGCCTTCTATCCTTCATAGGACCTATAGAATCTAATAGATTGATAGGCTATATTTCTTGATTCTCACAATCCTATCCAAGTCTTGCCCAAGAAGACATATTTCTCTCTTGTCTAATTTAAGTATTTTATGGCCTCATTCAGCCCTTGACCTTCTAACAGTTGAGGGCAAGACTGAGTTGCATATCTGTTCCATTCTGATGCAATGGAAAATGCTGTAGACCATTCAACAAAGCCCGGGAATGTCCTGGTCAGAGAAGCTTCACAAAAAGCGGAATACGTTTTCTTGGGTTCTCCTCTTCTGGAGTCATTTAAGCAAAGGCCGTGATATTATTGCATTTAGCACTGAACCAGGTTCTCTTTTAACTCGAGGCTCTTTAATTTCACTTAGTACCAAATTTTAAGCTGAAAAATTGATTGAATGAACCTAGGGAGAATCTGTAACTAGCGAGTGGGGATATGTCAGATCGCTAATGTGATACTGCCATTCAATTGGGAGGAGGGGGCCTTGGAATCAACTTACTAGCAGTACCTGTAATAACTGAGATTTACAACTGGTTTCCTGTCCCCAGAAGGCTGGAGATCCCAACACCTCTGGAGGGATGTTTATGATGGCCATGTAGGGTATCTTACTTTAATGTCTAACCAGAGATAGCCATGGGAAGGTATGTTTATTTGACTCTCAGGGTAGAAGAGTAAAGGAAACATTTTCACACTTGGCATTGGCCAGAATCTGCATTCTGACCCAGGGGAGGGGTCATTATCAGCTTAATCCCACTTGCATGTCCTTAAGGGATTCAGATTCTGCTTTGCCTTTAATGGTTTCCATTCTGCTTAATTAAAGGTTCTTTTGAAATAATCAGTTTCAAGAGTCTTTACTTTCTTAAGTAGTTAGGAGAGGAGCCATTACAGGATGTTTAGACCACTTGTCCTTCCCCCATCCCATTTTCACAGCAATAGCAATAGCATTTAGACTTATATACCAATTTTCAGGGCTCTACAGCCCTCTCTAAGTGGTTTACCAAGTCAGCATATTGCCCACAACAATGTGGATCCTCATTTTACCCACCTCAGAAGGATGGAAGGCTGAGTCAACCTTGAGCCTGGTGAGATCCGATCTGCCAAATTGCAGGCAGCCGGCAGGCAGCAGAAATAGCTTGCAATATTACACTCTAACCCAGGGGTGGGCAACTTTAAGTCTGAAGGACTTCAGCTCCCAGACTTAAAGTTGCAAAGTTTGCCCACCCCTGCTCTAACCACTGAGCCATCACACCTCATACAGCCCTCAATTTCTTTTCCAGTATGAGGACTTTTGCCATCAAAGGATACAAAACAGCAATGGATACAAAAGCAAAGCTGGCTGGAGAAGTCTGGGAGCTGAAGTTATATGCCCATTATATTATATTATTTTTTTAGGGATATTGTTTTAACATATTTAAATTTTTTAGCACAGGGATATTAATTTAATCTGGTTTTATATTTTGTATATTGTTATATTTATATATGTTTTTAAATTGCCTGTGCACGGCCCCGAGTCCCTTTTGGGAAAGGGAGCGGTATATAAATTTCATAAACCATAACCTTCTTTGCCACAGTTGTGAAGTGAATCTGGCTTCCCCCACTGAACTTGCTTGTCGGAAACCAGCTGAGAAACGTACAAATGGGGGTCACAGGATCCCAGGACGGAGGCCCAGTTCCCCAGACGATGAGGATGCTACAAAAGGCATACGTGAAAACTAGTCGAAAGTCACTTTTTGCAGTGCCACAATAGCTTTGAACAGTTACTAAAACGAATAGTTGTAAGTTGAGAACTGTCTGTAGTTCTTTCTGCTCTTCCAGTAACATCGCTGTGTCACTACAAATGTCCTTGCTCAGCCTGGATACTTTGAACCCCCCCCCCCCCCCATAGAAAGAAGTTTCTTCCATAGTTGGAAGGAAATAGAAACGGTAAGGCATAAGGAATAATGTTCTTTGCCTCTGCTTTAAAGCACGATTTCTGAATCTGGGATTTATCAGGCCTCACTTCCTCAGCAACTCCTGCCCCAAAAACTGAGAAAAAGGACCAACACCTGTATGATTCTAGGAGGGCGTTCTATCAGGTTCGCCTGATACGCCAGTTGCGCCCCTTACTGGACCGGGAGGACCTTCGCACAGTCACTCAAGCGCTTGTGACTTCTCGGCTGGATTACTGTAACGCTCTCTACATGGGGCTCCCCTTGGGGTGCACTCGAAGGCTACAGCTAGTCCAGAACGCAGCCGCACGGGTTATTATGGGTGCCCCAAGGCATGCCCACATAACACCTCTCCTGCACGAGCTGCACTGGCTGCCTGTGGCCTTTCGAGTGCGCTTCAAGGTGTTGACGACCATCTTCAAATCGCTCCATGGCTCGGGACCTAGTTATATGCGAGACCGCCTCCTGCCCCATACATCCCTTCGTCCGATCCGCTCCCACAGAGAGGGCCTTCTCAGGGTGCCGTCGGCCGGGCAATGCCGGTTGGCGACACCCAGGGGAAGGGCCTTCTCTGTGGCGGGCCCGGCCCTCTGGAACGACCTACCCCCCGACCTTCGTACCATCTCGGACCTCCGCCTCTTCCGCCAACGCCTTAAGACGTATCTATTCCAACAAGCCGGCCTAGCGTAGCCCCCCGTTTCTGACTATATTTATAAATTTTAAACGTTTAGGGTTTTAAAGGGTTTTAGCACGGGTTTTAGTTTAATTTAATGTTTTTAAGAGTTTGTATTGTTTTTTGTATTGGTTTTTTAATGATGCCTGTGCGCCGCCCTGGGTCCTAACAAGGAGAAGGGCGGGGTATAAATTTAATAAAATAAAATAAAATAAATAAATGATTTCAGCTTCCATGATACGGATTCATTTTTATGTAAAACTGAAAAGGAAGGGAATTGAAGTGAAGAGAATTAGAGTGGAATTTAGTTCCCCAATGGAGTTCATGCGGGAAGGATCTGGGGTAGCCTTTGCAAGCTACCTGGTGAATCCTTGGGAGATCTGAGGAAATGCAATAGGTCTTGTGATGCAGAGACTGGGCCATTTTTAGGGCTGGCAATACATGTATACCCAACACAATGGGGCCTGGGAGGGAGACAGGGCAGCTGAGGCTGCAGACAGTGAAGCTAGACGGTAAAAGAAGCTGCCAGGCATTAGAATGGATGGGTAAGGTGGACCATTTTCATTCCCGTGAAGGGCCAGGCTGACATTCAGGCTGGGATGCAAGCCACAGGCTTCCACTGGTGCCCTGAAAAATGCAGACAGAATACTGTATAGCCTGGTACAGGGAGTCCTCAAGAGACGATCACAACTGAGCCCAAAATTTACGTTGCTAAGTGAAGCATTTGTAAAGCGAGTTTGCCCAATTTTGACTTTTCCTGCCACAGTTATTAAGTGAATCGTTGCATTTGTTAAGTTAGTAACGTTGTTGAGCGAATCTGGATTCCCCATTGGCTTTGCTTGTTCGGACGTTCACAAAAGTCAGGACACTTGCGTTCATCGTAAATATGAACTAGTTACCAACCGTCTGAATTTTGATCATCTGACCATCTGACTATGCAACAGTCATAAGTGTGAAAAAATGGTCATAAGTCACTTTTTCCAGTGCCATTGTAACTTTACAATACAATAGCAGAGTTGGAAGGGACCTTGGAGGTCTTCTAGTCCAACCCCCTGCCTAGGTAGGAAACCCTATACCTGTGATGGTGAACCCATGGCACGGGTGCCATAGGTGGCACGTGGCATCATTTCTTAGGGCACGCGAGGTGCTGCCCTGTCAGCTCCAGTGTGCATGTGTCCACTGGCTGGCTGATTTAGGCCTTCTTTTGAGGCCGATTTATGCCCTCTGGAGGCTTCAGGGAAGCTCCTGATGCCTCTGGAGAAGGAGGCGGGGAGTCTGTTTTCATCCTCCCCAAAAAGTCTCTGGAGCCTGGGGAGGACGAAAAAAGTGCATCCATAGCAGGGAGTCGTGCACATCGCATTATGGGTGTGACACGCTCACGCACGACCCCCCTGCGCTCCCCCCTGCTTTTGGCACACAAACCAAAATACATTAGCCATCACTGCCCTAAACCATTACAGACAAATGGCTACCCAACATCTTCTTGAAGATTTGCAGTGTTGGGGCAATTCACAACTTCTGGAGGCAACTTCTGTTCCACTGGTTAATTGTCCTAACTGTCAGGAAATTTCTCCTCAGTTCTAAGTTGCTTCTCTCCTTGATTAGTTTCCACCCATTGCTTCTTGTTCTGCCCTCAGGTACCTTGAAGAATAGTTCTTTAAATGGTCACTAAATGATGTGCTGTAAGTCGAGGACTACCTGTATTCTGTGGGGCTGCATTCTCCTCCTTTCCATCCACCTAATAATAATCCAAATCATTTCCCTGGAGAGGATTTGGGTAGTATTTTTAACTATGAAACCAACAGCTGCAGTCCTCTCTCTCTAAAGAGTGCAGAGAAGAGCAACCAAGAGGATTAAGGGACTGGAGACTAAAACATATGAAGAACAGTTGCAGGAACTGGGTATGTCTAGTTTAATGAAAAGAAGGACCAGGGGAGACATGATAGCAGTCTTCCAATATCTCAGGGGTTGCCACAAAGAAGAGGGAGTCAAACTATTCTTCAAGGCACCTGGGGGCAGGACAAGAAGCAATGGGTGGAAACTAATCAAGGAGAGAAACAACTTAGAACTAAGGAAAACTTTCCTGACAGTGAGAAGAATTAATCGGTGGAACAGAAGTTGCCACCAGAAGTTGTGAATTCTCCAACACTGGAAGTCTTTAAGAAGATGTTGGATAGCCATTTGTCTGAAACGGTATAGGGCTTCCTGCCTAGGCAGGGGGTTGGAGTAGATGACCTCCAAGGTCCCTTCCAACTCTGCTATTGTATTTGTATTTATTTGTATCCCTCCTGCTTCCTTTTTCACTTCCTCCTCCTCCTCGCTTCTGCCCGGAGGGTAGAAAACCCAATTCCCTGAGCGCCGGTCAGCCGTGAGCTTCACCCCACCCCCCCACCCCCCGCATGCCAGGGGCCCACCGCGGGGCCGCTGCGATTTCTCGGGACTCGGTCCCGCGATTCCGAAAGGGCGGGAAAGCCCCCGTCCTGGGCTCCGAGCGGACCCCAAGCCTCCCCCTTCCCCTTCCTGGCCCTTGAGAGACCCCGGCCTCTCGCAGAGGAAGGCGGCGAGGCTGCGGGTCAGGAGGAAGAGGGGGCGGCACCTGCCCCCGGAGCCTCCAGCTGCGTGGCCAAGGCCGGAGCTGTGGGGTTTCCCCCCTGGGACGGCCAGTGCCGTCGGGCGCCGCTTCCTCGGGACTGAGTCCGCGACGGGGCACTTCCGAGGACGCACGTGGACTCGCTTTCCCCGAGAGCTCGCGCTGATGAGTTGCTCACCTTTCGCCCCCGTCGGCTCCGCGCGGCCACGAGGGGCACCAGGCTGGCCATGCTGGACGGCGACTCTGGCTTCGGCGCGCCTCTGCCGCTGCCAGCTCCTCTACCTGGGGCCCCAGCGGGCGGGCAGGCGGGGCGACGAAAAGGTGGAGCCCAGAGCCGGTTGCCGCCAACTACAAGAAAGAGCGCGGCTGGGAGCCCAGGCAGGGAGCGCAGGCCTTCGTTCCCGGGCTGCTGGAGAACCGAGTAGAGAAATGCAAGCCGCCGCCTTGTCCTGCAGGGGGACCTCGGTCAGGCGCCTCGGTCAGGTGGGGGAAAAGTTTTCTCCAGCAGATGCGGCTTCTCCCAACTTCAGAAAAGGTTCCCGTGTCAGAACAAAGCTTGGCTTCTACATCCCGATTCCCTCATTTCAAATTGGCTACGTTAAAGACGGATCATACGAGCATTCCGACGGCCACTTCAAATCCCCCAAATCTGAAATCTAAGATCGACTCATACTTCTGCTATCGGGTGATGGGTGGTAGATCTTTCCACTTCCAATTTAAATGGAGGCAGATGGCCTCTTGTGCACTGGAAAACAGACAGGTTTGCTGACAAAACCAAATTATTTGGGGAGTTTCAATTTGAGGCAGTGAATACTTAATACAATACCAATTACAATACAATACCAGAATTGGAAAGGACCTTGGAGGTTTTCTAGTCCAACCCCCTGCCCAGGCAGGAACCTTATACTTATACTGTTTCACACAAATGGCTATCCAACATCCTCTTAAAGACTTGCAGTGTTGGGGCATTCACAACTTCTGGAGGCAACTTCTGTTCCACTGATTAATTGTTCTCACTGTCAGGAAATTTCTCCTCAGTTCTAAGTTGCTTCTCTCCTTGATTAGTTTCCACCCATTGCTTCTTGTTGTGCCCTCAGGTGCCTTGGAGAATAGTTTGGCTCCCTCTTCTTTGTGGCACCCTCTGAGATATCGGAATACTGCTATCCTGTCTCCCCTGGTCCTTCTTTTCCTTAAACTAGACATGCCCAGTTCCTGCAACCGTTCTTCATATGTTTTATTCTCCAATCCCCTAATCCTCTTGGTTGCTCTTCTCTGCCCTCTTTCCAGAGTCTCCACGTCTTTTCTACATCGTGGCAACCAAAACTGTATGCAGTATTCCAAGTGTGGCCTTACCAAGGCCTTATAAAGTGGTATTAACCCTTCACCTGATCTTGATTCTCTCCCTCTGTCTATGCAGCCTAGAACTGTGTTGGCTTTTTTGGCGTCTGCTGTACACGGCTGGCTCCTATTTAAACGGTTGTGCACTAGGACTCCAAGATCCCTTTCACAGTTGCTACTATTGAGCAAGGTACCATCTATACCAGCGATGGCGAACCTTTTTAGGCTTGTGTGCCATAAGGGGGGGAGTGCAGGGGGCTACACCCATAATGCATCTGTTAGATTCTCAGCTCAGGAAAGAAGGGAGTCCAGACCGGTAAGATTACAGCTCTTTTATTTCGGAACAATGTAGGCAAGCATAGTGACTTTCAAAGTGCGCGCCTTCTGCTCTGTCGCTCCTTTTATGGGGAGCTGGCAGGCAGCCGGCCAATCGCGCGTTAGGTGGTCCCGGCCACAGCCAACCACGTCCCGTCCAATCAGGACGCGGCTGGCTGCTGCCGGCTTTGAATGTCCATCAGGATGCAACACTCCTTCCCCCCCAGCGAGTCCCCCACGCGGCCCCCTAGCGCACGTACTCGCTGAGGTAGGTGGGGCTGCGCCTATTCCGCCCCGAGCGCCGCACTGACTCTGCTGGCGCCGATGGGGGCGGACAAGCTGCGTCGTTGTGGTCTGCGCCGTCGTCGGGTGCCACGGCCGACGGGCCTGCGTCGTCCGGGGGCGTGTTCAATAGCTTGGCCTTACTCTCAAGTCCGTTATGCGGGGACCCGGGGTCGGTCAACTCCGGGGGTTGTTGTACTGCAGGTTGTGTCGGGAGTGACCGTCCAGGTATCGGCTGATCCGGAGTTTGTTCTAGAACGGGGTAGTCCGTACAGATGGTGAGTGGCCAGGACGGTGTGGAGACAGGCTAGTCGTCCTGCTGGGTTGGGGCCTCGATGGTCGGCGAGGCCGGAGGTCGTGATGGTGTAGGTGGAGCTGAAGAGGGAGGGTGGCGCCTCAGTTGATCCAGGTGGCGCCGCCACTCGGATCCATCCGGTCGTCCGACCCTGTAGGAACAGGGGCCCGTTAGTTCGCGGACGACAGCGGGGACCCACCGCGGATCCCCCGCGAAGTTCCTGGCAAAAACGGTATCGCCGACGGAGAAACGGCGGGAAGAGGGGACCCCCAGGTTGCACGGCTGTACCTCATTGTATTGGGGGTGCAACCTGTCCAATTTAGTTCGCAGGCGGCGACCCATCAGTAACTCTGCGGGGCTTTTACCTGTCGCCTGGCAAGGCGTGGAATGCTGGCCCATGAGGTAAGCATCTACCCTTGACTGCCAATCCCCCCTATCCATCCTCCCCAGAGCCTCTTTGGCGGAGCGGACGGCTCTTTCCGCCCGGCCGTTCGCGGCCGGGTGGTAGGGGGCCGTTGGCGCATGTCGGATCCCCTGGGCGGCCAAGAACTCCTGGAAAATGGTAGAGTGAAATTGCGGCCCGTTGTCGGAGACCAAGGAGTCCGGCAACCCGTGCGTCGCAAAAAGGCGCCTGAGCGCACGCACGGTGCTCTCGGCTGTGGTCGAGGTCATCAAGATAACCTCGGTCCAGCGAGAGTAGGCGTCTACCACCACCATGAAGGTCTGGCCATGGAATGGGCCAGCGAAGTCTATGTGGACCCTTGACCATGGCGACCTGGGGGTATCCCAGTCCCTATGGGGCGCGGAGGGGGGGGCGGGTCGGGAGGCCTGGCACACTTGGCAAGCGCCGACCCAGGCCGCCACCTCGTCATCCATGCGCGGCCACCAGACATAGCTCCTGGCCAGTGCCTTCATACGAGCTATGCCTGGGTGGTTAGCATGGAGAGAGTTGAGAACCTGGTGGCGGAGGGGCGGGGGAACGATGACCCGGTCGCCCCATAATAAGCACCCGCTGTGGAGAGACAATTCCAGTTGGCGGGACCTGAAGGGCCGATATGAGTCTGGCAACGAGCCCGGAGGCCACCCTCGCAGTACCCAGGTAGAGACCTGGGACAAAATGGGGTCTGCCTTGGTCTGCAAGGCTACGTCGGATGAGGTGAGGGGTAACTCAGAATCGGCCACTGACAGGACGGACGAGGCCGGCACCGGTGTCTGATCCGTCCGGGGGAGGGGGCAGCGGCTAAGGGCGTCTGCGTGCCCCAGCTGCTTCCCCGGTCGGTAAAACAGCGTGTAATCATACGCCGTCAAGAACTCCGTCCACCTGGTCATCCTGGGGGAAAGGATGGGGGGGGTGGGCCGGTCTCCCGCCAACAGCCCAAGGAGCGGCTTGTGGTCGGTGAAAACTGAAAAGTGGCGGCCGTACAGGTACTCATGAAATTTTTTAATGCCGGACACTACAGCCAGGGCCTCCTTGTCAATCTGACTGTAGTTGCGCTCCGTAGGAGACAGAGTCCGGGAGTAAAATGCAATGGGGGCCTCCGACCCGTCGGGGCGTACGTGGCTCAGAACGGCCCCTACTCCGAAGGGGGAGGCGTCGGACGCCAATGCCAAAGGCCACCGGTCAGAGTACTGGACCAACACGGCCTTTGATGTTAGCGTGTCTTTAATGGCCGCGAACGCTTGCGCCTCGCGGCTACCCCAGCACCAGGCCGCCGATCGATCGAGTAATCGATGGAGCGGCTCGGCTAGCGACGCCTTATGCGGAATGAAGGGCGCGTAAAAATTGAGTAGGCCAAGGAATGCCTGCAGCTCCTGTTTGGAGGTGGGGGTGGGGGCGTCGTGAATTGCCTCAACCTTGGAGGGGGTAGGGTGAATGCCCTGGGCGTCCACCAAGAACCCAAGGAATTCAACCTTCGGCTCAGCGAACTTACACTTGCTGAGCTTCAATTTGAACCCCGCGCCCCTAAAAATAGTGAGGACCTTCCGTAGCACCTTGGCGAGGTCTGATATGCTGGCTGCAGCTATCAGGACGTCGTCAAAATACGGAACGACCCCCGGAAGCCCATGGAGCAACCGCTCCATGAGACTCTGGAAGATCCCCGGGGCCACGGAAACGCCGAATTGGAGGCGGCGGCAGCGAAAAGCCCCTCAGTGCGTGACGATGGTCTGCGCTTCTGCCGCATCATCGTCCACCGGAAGCTGCTGGTAGGCCTGCGCCATATCCAACTTCGCGAAAATGCAGCCCTGCCCCAAAGAATGTAGCAGGTGTTGCACCACCGGAACCGGATATGGGTTAGCCTGGAGCCCGCGGTTGATCGTCGACTTATAGTCGGCGCAGATCCGTATGGAACCGTCGGGCTTAATGGGAACTACGATGGGAGTCTCCCATTTTGCCTGGTCGACCGGCTCTAGCACGCCCTGCGCCACTAGGCGGTCGAGTTCCGCGTCAACCCTCGGCTTCAGTGCGAATGGCAGCCTGCGGGCCTTGAGTCGGATTGGGGCCACCTGGGGGTCTAAGTTAAGGGAAACTGGGGAGCCCTTGTAAGTACCCAAAGTCCCGTCAAAAACATCGGGAAAATCCGCTAGGACCGCGTCCACTGGCGATGCCATCGGCACCCGGTGTACGCGCTGGACCGAAAGGCCCAGGGCGGCAAACCAATCTAAGCCTATGAGGGCGGTCAGGGGGCGTTTAACGACCAAAATGGGCAGGAACCCGGAAAAGCGACCATAGCGGATGTGGGCGCGAAATTGGCCCAGCACGTCGATGGGGTTGCCCTGGTAGTCCTTTAACAGAGTCCCGGGCTGTGACAAATCGGCAGGCTTAACGGTGGGGCAAAGGCTAGCCAGCTGCGGCCAGGAAATGAGGGATCGAGACGAGCCCGAATCAACCTCCATAGTAAGAGGCCTGCCGTTTAAAAGAAGGGACGTGGAAATACGCCTACGGTCATCCGTCGGAAGCGGAATGGAGTCCTGGAGCTCCGTCGCGGCGAAACAGTCGGCCTCCGGCTGCGGTCTTCGGGGCGGGCGGCGCTGATTGTAGTTTCGGAACGGCTCGGCCATCGTCGCAGGATGATTCGGCGGGGGGGGCCATGGCTGGGAGGTTGGCTCTGCAGACACGGGCGATGTGGCCCTTGCGGTCACATCGTCGGCAAATGGTGGCCCGAAAAGGGCAATCGTTCCTCGCGTGGCCGCCGCCACACCCGATGCACATAGAGGGCGGCCGGCGGGGTGGTTGAGCTCTGGCGCGGCTCCGGCCTGTGGCTTGGATGCGTGCCACCTGGTCGTAGGCCTCGAAGTCTTCGTTGGATCGAGGGGGGCGTGGTTGTCCACCAGGCAGGCCCGCGGCACGGGCAATGGCGTCGCTGGTTGACCGTGGCTTAGGTCAGGAGAGGCGGCCTCTGCTAATTCGGCGCCCCTGGCTTCTTCCACGGCCTGCTCCAAGGTAACGTCCGAGCGGGCCATCAACCGGCGCCTGAGTTTCACATCTTTAAGGCCGCAGACGAATTGTTCAAGTAGCGATTCGTCGAGGTGTGGGGCTGCGAACTCACACAAAATGGCCGCGGTCCTTAATGCCTGCAGAAAATCCGCCGCTGACTGTGTGGGCAGCTGGCGGCATTGCCGAAATGCGAACCGTCGAGAGATTCACGAAGGTGCAGGCGCGAAGTGGGCCTTCAGTCGAGCCTGCAGCGTGTCCCATGCCAAGGTGTGGACCGCAGCGGGCGCGGTGATATTTCGTGCAACCGCAAAGACTGTGCGGCCCCCGCAGCCCAGGAAAAGCCCCATTCGCCGTTCCGGGGTGAGTTCTCCGTGGTCGCCGGCGAGGAGGAAGCATTCAAATCGGGCTAGGAAAGCTTCCCACGACTCTTGCGACACCTCGTAGGGGGCGAAAGGCGGCAGGGTAGCCATCGTGCGCAGCAGTCTCGTGAGCTCGCTGAAGCGTAGCGAGGAGGAGGTAGCCCCTTGCAAGGTTTCTTCGGTTACCGCGAGAGAGTTTGTTCCGTATAATCAGTACCGGCCCCAGTCCTTCGTCACCAGTGTTAGATTCTCAGCTCAGGAAAGAAGGGAGTCCAGACCGGTAAGATTACAGCTCTTTTATTTCGGAACAATGTAGGCAAGCATAGTGACTTTTCAAAGTGCGCGCCTTCTGCTCTGCCGCTCCTTTTATGGGGAGCTGGCAGGCAGCCGGCCAATCGCGCGTTAGGTGGTCCCGGCCACAGCCAACCACGTCCCGTCCAATCAGGACGCGGCTGGCTGCTGCCGGCTTTGAATGTCCGTCAGGATGCAACAGCATCCCCAGTACGCATACACGCATGATAGTCACTCCCCCCATTTTACATGCTTTTTTCGCTCTCCCCAGCCTCCAGAGGCTTCACATGTGCATGCGCGCTGGCCAGCTAACAGGGCAATGCCTCGCGTGTCCTGCCAAATGGCTCCGTGTGCCATAGGTTTGCCATCACTGACCTATACTGTACCTGTGCATTTGGAAGACTATTCCAGAAAAAAAATGTTTTAGCACATGGCATGCATTAGCACCAAATGTAAAATTGGCTCTTAATTTCCTTGGTAGTTTTTAATTTTAAATTTCCACATTTTTAGTTACTACTATGAAAAAACCAGCAACATTATATCTAATAAATTGTTCTTTATCTGTGAAAAAAATTGCAACAAAACTTTCATTATGACGTATAAAGCATGTTAATAAAGGAAAGGTGAAGAAAGGAATCATTGAAATGATCCGGGAGTGCCCCAATTTCCTTTCAAACATGTCTCAAAGGAGTTTTTCCATAAAGGAAATAAATGTTAGCAATAAGAGAAATTTATTTCATTTTGGATAGTGTAGAGATAGCTGATAAGAATACTGTGGAGGTCTCTGGTTGCTACCATCCCATTCAGATAAAGTGCTCTGGTACAGCTACCCCAATGCTTTTCTCACTCCAGTGTGCATTGTTGTCAAGCACATGAAATCTGTGCATGTTGGTCAGAAAATGACATTTTATGTCTGTTGTGTTTGTGAATGGTTGCTGAGATAGTTATTAAACGAGGAATGAGTATACTATTATCAGGGGTCTCCAACCTTTGCAACTTTAAGTCTGAAGGACTTCAGCTCCCAGGCTTGCTGGCTGGAGGATTCTGGGAGCTGAAGTCCTTCAGACTTAAAGTTGCAAAGGTTGGAGACCCCTGTATTATATGATCTCTGCTGACTAATTGTACCATAATTCACATTCACATTCTTAGCTAATGTAACACAATTCTCAACATTCAGAATAACAGAGTTGGAATGGACTTTGGAGATCTTCTAGCTCACACACCCCGCTGCTCAAGCATGAGACCCTATAAACATTTCTTCAGCATTCTGAAAGTTGAAGAAAATTGCCAAAGCTCCAGGTTGTATGAAGCTTCTGTTGTCCTTGTCAAAACAACCTTTGTTATGGTCAAAGACCAGCATAAGAGGGATGGGATACAAGGAATGTGAAAACATAACATACAAAACTAAAATTATATAAAAAGCAAAAAAATATTTTGAAAGCCTTTTACATATATAAAAGTGAAAACCACTCATGCCTGATCACAAAATCTCCAGAACTGTAAAGCCTACAAACTTGAAATGTGGCACACATGTTCATCTTGGCTTCTAGGTGCTTGCTTAGAAAGGATTTTTTTTAATGACCATCGGATCATTAATACTTAATGATAATTATTATTAACATGCTCTGATGCTAAGGAATTAGACATTCTACTCCCCCTCCCAACCTGATGTGGGCGTGGCCAGCACATGACTCATCTGGCCTGCTGGAGAGCAGCCTGAGGGAGAGAAGGGGAGAGGATAGGGGAGGCTTCTGTGGGGCAAGCCTGAGGGGGAGAAGGGGAGAGGATAGGGGAGGCTTCTGTGGGGCAAGCCTGAGGGAGAGAAGGGGAGAGGAGTGGCTGATGGTAACTACTCATTAATTTTCAAGCTGTAAGTGTTGATTTATCAAGCCTGATCACATAGTTTCACAGTGAAGCACAGGTATTGAGCTAGTAAATGAATAACAGTCTAGATCTGTGACTGCGAATCTTTTAGGGACTAAGTGCCCAAACTGCAACTCGAAACCCACTTATTTATCCAAAAGTGTCACATGGCAATTTAATCTGAATAATGAGGTTTTGTGAGGAATTTCAATCACTCTTTCCCAACTTGACTTCTCCCTGGGGGTACTGGATTTCTTTTAACTGCACAACTCGGGAATGATGGAATGTAGTGCAGTGGACTCTGGAGGGCAGGGGTGGTATTATACCAGTTCGCATCTATTCACTAGAACCTCTTGTTAACTTTCTCAGAAGTTCAGAGAACTGGTTGTTGGAAGAAATCTCCTTTTGTTTCGTTTTTTTCCACTTTACAGGGCTAATCTTGTAGGGAAGGCAGGAAGGAAACACTCTGGTGCTGTTTCTAGCCTAATTTTTATTGCCCTGCTCACAGAAACTGCCTCTCGGGTTAACCCTTATGACATTGTTACAGCTAAAGGTTCTTGGCAGTACTTACTGTGGCCTGAGCTTCTCTGGAGGGTTTTTTTTTCTTTGCTGGCACTTTCCTGGGGCTTGGCTTTCTTAAAGGGGAAGGGTTGTTTTAAGCTTTTTACACTGCTGTTGGGAGGAAATACTCCACTGTTGGAGTTCTTCCAGCCGGGATGCAATGATCAGCACTTTGAATAAATAATTGAATAATGAAGCAGAGCTGCAGGAAGAAGCTTTTAATTACAAGGAATCAAGATGAGTGACATTCAGAAGGCTTCTTGGCTAGCTAGAAAGATTGGCATTCAAACATGAGTTTACATACCCTTTCTGAGTTTTGGTCTAAAACTAGCTTTTGGTGATGTTTAATCCTGTGTTTATTGATGGGATAATTTTCCCTATTCAACTTTTTTTGGAAGGAAAAAGCTTAATCTCTGTTCCTGAAAAGAAACTGGGTTGATAAATCTGGCTAGTTCCTGTGTCTATTCGTTCTGATAATTGCTTTAACAAGCAATGGCTACTGTGTTTGCTCTTTTGCTAGGTTCTAGCACTAATTGCTTTCTTTGTAGTTAGGCTACAAAGTGTTTATACTTGAGTTTGCCAGGGGTGTGAGCTCTGGCAATGACCCAGACAAGGCTTTGTGTTTTAGTTTTAAAATGATTTAAATAGGTGCAATTTAATTATTTGCATTGTGTTTGAATTTTTACCCCACCCCACCCCACCCCCCTTTCTTTTTCTATCTGGGGAGGGGGGTCTTCCTTCACGAGTGGTTCCTGGCACTGTCCTTTTGGGGTGTACTTCCAAGAGGCAGGGTGCAAGCTTGGCACTGATTTTTTTTTACTGCCTTTCTGGGGGGCCTGTGATCATTCCTTAAATCTGGATGATTTCCTTAGGATATCTTGTGAGGTGAATGAGACCAGCTGGTATCATTAAGTGGTGCAAATGGGTCTAAGGATTGCTTCTCCTGGGCGTGCTCTTTCTGGAGAGCTTAAGTGACCTCTCTGCTAAAGGGTTTCCTTTTATGAGCAAGAGTTGGCTGCTGGTAGTTATCATTGCATTTTAACTATTTTAATTCCTCAAGGTGCTCTGGCACCCTGCTTGATTTTTAACTCCAGCAAATCGGGCACGCAGTGAAGCAGCAGTAATGCTGGCAGAAACCCACCCTTGTGCTGTGCCACTACAGCTCCTCAAAAGTGATCTGTGGCACAGGTCATCTTCTCATGTAATTTAAGTGCTGCAGAAGTTGGCAACATTGTATGCTATGGCAGGATTAGTGTCTGCAAGCAACAGGGAAGTGTTTGTCATGTATTTATGCAATAATGCTGAAATGAGGCTAGCATGAATGCATCTGTAGTATACGCACTGAATAAGCATATGTGGTATTGTTTCTGTGGTCCAGAGTCAGAGGCATTGTGTGTCCAGGTAGGGAATCTTCCTATATCAGCCTTCAAAGACAAGGAGAGGGCATAACATCATGCCATGGTAAAAATCTTCCAACGGGTAGGTACTTCAAGATTAGTTAAGTATGCCAAGGAGGAGCCAATGCCGTGACGATACAACATGCGGTCTTGATACTCTGAGACCGCCATTGTCACTTTTGCCACTGGATGGTCCAATTGGACCTAAACCGTCCCGCAGAGATAGTGAACAGGAAGATGAAGCCTTGCTGATCTCAGGGACACTGCAAAGTCCCTAATTGATTCAAGGGAAGCTCTTCTAGCCAGCGGTAAACAGGCAGCCTAGGCTGATGAAGTAGAGACAGCTCCAGAAGGAAAAAAAGTGAAAAGAGAAAGTGTGTCCATCTGGTGAGGTTTTTTTTTCTATTTTGAGAAAGGCTGCCCAAAGAAACCTCATTTAAGCTAAATTAAATCCTTAAGTAAAAAGAATCAAGTGGCGAAATTAACCTGTATTGGATTGCTTTGGAAAGTGCTTTTTTTCTTCTTGTAACTATACTTTGTGGATTGAAGTGCTCGCAACTTCTTTTTCTCCTCTTAAAGTGAACGGATCAATTTTTCTTCTTCTATTTTTTGTTACTTTATTTTTTGACATATAGATTAAAACTTTCTTCTTTATTTTAACAATGGTTCCTATTACTTGTTATTAAACTTCATTTAAGGACTTTGTTTTCTTTAAGCCTGAGAATAAATATCAGAAAGTGAAAAGAAGTAACACTTCCACTCAGAGGCCAGAGGCTGGAGTTTTTGAAATAATGTACTTTTTCTTTTTTCCTCTTTGATCTGATTGACTTTGCAGTTGAAGAATCTGTAATTTGTTTATAGAAACCGATAAAGAGCCAATGGCATGAATTGTTTACACAGATGCTGTTTGAGAACTATTCTGGCAGTGGGAGAAAAAGGAAAAAACAGGCCCCTTTTCTTTTGAAGATCATAAAAGAACTTGTTCTTAAGTTAACTTAAAAGAAAAATTAAAAGAAAAAAAAGGGCCTGGAAAGCTAAAGTGGCAGTGGCTATTAGGTTTCCCACCCCCCCTCTTTTGGGAAATATGGATCAATACTCAGAAGAGGAAACTTTAAAGCTGCAAAACATTTTGGCTGGAATTCAAAAGTAACTGGGAGAATTGAGAAGAAGTTGGAAAAACGAGAGATTTTTTTCAGCAAAAGATGATGGGGTTGGAGCTCCAAAAATTGAAGGGAGGAATGAAGATAAAGATAAGATAAACCAACGATTTTACCAATGGAGCATATGTGGGTGAAAGTGGAAAAAGGGGAGCATGGAAAAGGGAGTTTGATGAACTGGAGCCCTACCCCAGATTCCAAGATACAGAAGAAAGAAATGATGATGGATTTAAGGAGGGAAATTTAAGGCAGGCACATGTGCAGCAGCCCCTGGGTGTCCACTTGCCCTCCTGGAGCACTTTCTTCCTTCTCCCACTGTTGAAAGAAAGAATATCCCAGCATCCCGGAACTGTGTCACGATCGGGAGTTCAGCTGCATGGATGTACCAGGCGGCAGCAGCGGCAACAGCACTGGTAGAGCACACGCTGCCTTCGGGGGCCCATTCCCCCACCTGAATCAACCATGGCGGCACAAACAGATGGTGGGATATTCTTTCTTTCGGCAGCAGGAGAAGGAAGAACGTGCTCCGGGAGGGCAGGTGGTGCAAATGTGCAGCAGTCCCAGGACATCTCTCTCAAAGAGAATGAAGCATACACAGCACTTCCTCCAACAGCCAAGGAAGGAAGAGAAGATGAGGCCTTGGCTGCTGGAAGAAGCGCCTGCAGCTGCTTCCTTCTCTTTGAGAGCTGCTTTGCTTGCTGCGGCACGCGGTAAGTGCAGCTGGGCAGAAATTAGGGGGAAGGGGAGGAGAAAGGCAAGCTTTTGCCAGGGACGTCCGTCTCCTCCCTCTCCCCATCAAGGTGCTTGTTACCATCTTCAAATCGCTCCATGGCTCGGGGCCTAGCTACTTGCGGGACCGTCTTTTGCCACATACCTCCCTGCATCCGATACGCTCCCACAGAAAGGGCCTACTGAGGGTACCAACCGCCGGTCAATGCCGGCTAGTGGTGACCAGGGGTAGGGCCTTCTCTGTGGCAGGGCCGGCCCTCTGGAACGACCTACCCCCCCGAACTTTGCACTATCACGGACCTTCCCCTCTTTTGCCGTTCACTCAAAACATACTTTTTTCAGCAAGCTGGTCTTGCCTAATCGTTTAGATTTTATTGTTACATAGCTTCTGCCACATACGTGAATGGACGTTGGGTTTTTAGTGGGAATTTTAGCACAGGCTCTTATTTAATTCTTTTTATCTATTTATTGTATTGTTTTATTATTTGTTGGTTTTAATTTCCTGTGCACCGCCCTGGGTCCATTTCGATGGAGAAGGCGCGGTATATAAATCGAATCAAATCAAATCAAACCATGGCAAGAAAGGTGAGTCTCAAAGAGCATGAAGCGGCCGTGGGCACTTCTTCCAACAGCCAAGGAAGGAAGAGGAGCCAAGGCCTCAACTGTTGGAAGAAGCACCCGTGGCTGCTTTGTTCTCTTTAAGAGCCGCCTTGCTTGCTGTGGTGCGAGGCAAGCACAGACAGGGAGAAAGCAGGGGGAGGGGGAGGAGAAAGCTGTCCCTAGCAGAAGCTTGGCTTTCTCCTCCCCCTCCCCTGATTCCCCCCCCCCCCGGCTTCGTTCTCTTTGAAAGCCGCCTTGCTTGCGGCAGCATGAGGCGAGTGCAGCTGGGGAGAAATCAGGGGAAAGGGGAGGAGGAAACTGGAGCTCATCTTCCTCACCCACCTCCTCAGACCAGGGGAGGAGTGGCTGGGGAGGGAGGGGGGAGGGGTGCCCGCCTGCAGGCCACACCATCCACGAAAAGGCCACCCAGGTAGCTGCGCAGCACCAGCAGCAGCTTGTGGATCATGGTGCTGCACAGGGACTGGGTCTGAGCCCCTCTTCATAGGAGCCCCAACAATGTCCCCGGCTTCCATAGGGCAGAGCCAGCTCCGGGCACAAGACTGGCTCCCGGCGAAGCCCGTTGTCTGCCGAGGAGCCCTGCCGAGGCTTCATTTGCTGCCCGCTGAGACACCTGGACTCCTGGTGACAGATGGGGTCCTTCAGGCACTTAGCTTGGCTGCCTGTTTAGCAGCTCCAGCCTCTTCCTCCGAGTGCCTTGTCAGAGCTGCCTTGCGGTTTTGCCTGCAGGGCTGTGGCTTGCTTGGAGGAGGGCGGGGGGCCAGTTAGAGGAGTGCCAAGATGTCAAAATGGGCTCCAGAGAGGCCGGCCAAGGCGAGGAGTGCCTGGGAAGGGAAGGGCGAGGGACAGGCCCGCCAGTGGTGGGATCAGCCAGTTCGCCAACTGCACACAAAGTTAACAACTGGTTTGGCTGAACCAGGCCAAACAGGCTGAATCCCACCACTGGACAAGCCCCTGGCGTGAAACTATGGCAACCATCAAATTTTCATTTGCTGTTGACTTTTTGAGAAAAAAATGTGGGCCTCCAATTATATTTCATTGCTGCCCCTTAGGGATTTATTTTGATGATACTGTAGTAAATTAGAAAGATCAAAAGCTTTCTGTTTTGCAGAGATTTAGAGACCATAGTGGCAGTTAATGCTAACACACAAGTGGTTATTTGATTCTGGCTTCCAAACAATGGCATTTTGGAAAGCTATTGACAGTTGGCAAAGGCAGCCTGATTCTGTATCCCTGGCATTCACTCTCTAAGATTCCAAGAGTCTCCTTCGACAGCAGTTCCTCATGAAACACATACTCCCTGGGCTCAGAATTAAGAAGACTGTGCATAGGGAATGGCTAAACACCACCCACTTAATATTCTTCTAATGGAATTCAGTCTTTTAAAACATATTTAAATCCTACACTCAGTTGTAGCATTTAGGATTTGTAGGTTCCGGCTTGGACTGATCCAATCAATTATAATTGTAGTTGCTGTGAAATGTTTTTTCAGGTATTAGTTTCCCAAATCTCCTGGTTTCCACTCTTAGCTAATTTTGTTAACTTTTTACAGGATAGAGTTACGTCACTCCTATGCCACCCTAAGCAATATTTAAAAGTCCAAACTGCTATCTTGCAAAATCTTTGAACTTTTATCATTGAGTTATTATCAACTGAGGCAATTCTCTGTTTCCACATCGACTCTATTCAAATATTTCAAAATAAAGAAAGGGTAAACTTGCCACTTTTGTAGTTATTGCAGCAGCGTCTTTCTCTTCAGTTGGCTCCTGTTTAGTCTTCATTGCATTATTGTCCATCTTATCTGTTGATGACATGGAGACTATTTTAATTGAATTTCCTTAAAATTAAGTAGCAATGTAAATTTATTTTTTGAGTCTGCTCACATATAGCCTGCATCCCCCCCCCCCCCCCAAATATTAGAACTAATATGTTTAGCATCCATGGATGGCCAATCTTTGAAAGTGTATAGCTCCTGGCTTTCAACTCAGAGGGAATAAAAACAATTTGCTATATTACAGATTGCAGATTAACAGAGTTGGAAGAGACCTTGTGGGTCATCTAGTCCAACCCCACACACAAACAGGAGACCCTACACTTTTTCTGACAAATGCAGCCCAATCTGTTCTTGAAAGCCTCCAGTACTCCATATAAAGCACCCACATCTTCCAAAGGCAAACTGTTCCATTGGTGGATTGTTCTCACTTGTCAGAAAATTTCTCCTATTTCTAGGTTGAATCTCTCCTGGATCAATTTCCATCCATTAGTCCTTGTCTGGTCATCAGGTGCCTTGGAAAAAAGCATGGCTCCTCCTCCTCTCTGTGGAAGCCCTTCGAATATTGGAATATTGCTATTATGTCTCTCCTGGACCTTCTCCTCACTAGACGAGCCATGCCCAGTTCCTGTAACTGCTCTTCATTTGTTTCAGTTTCCAGTCCCCTCATCATCTTGGTTGCTCTTCTCTGCCCTTTTTCTAGTGCCTCAACGTCTTTTTTATAGTGTGGTGACTAAAACTGGATGTGTGGTTCTACTAAGGCTTTATGGAGTAGTATTAGTACTTTGTTTGATCTTGATTGTATCCCTCTGATAATGCAATTTAGGATTCCATTGGCTTTTTTGGCTGCCACCACACACTGCTGGCTTATATTTAACTGGTTGTCCACTAAGACTCCAAGACTCCTCTCACAGTTATTGCTATTAAGCTTGGTCTGTCTGTATGTATACTTTTGTTTTTTCTTGCCTAAGTGTAAGACTTTACTTTTCTCTACATTGAATTTCATTTTGTTAGATAGGGCCCAGTGTTCAAATCTGCAAGATCCATCTGGATCTTGAGCCTATCATCTAGGGTGTTAGTGTAGCTATTCCTGGCAGCTTAGAATCATCTGCAAATTTGGTAAGTTCCCCTTCTATTCCCTTATCTAAGTAATTTATGAAGATATTGAAGAGTACTGGGCCTAAGACAGAACCTTGTGGTATCCTATTGCTTATTTCCATCCATGTAGACGTAAACCCATTAAAGACTACTTGTTGAATACAGTTTGTCAGCCAGTTACGAATCCATCTGCTGATAATATAATAATAATATAATATATTTAATTTGTAAAACCGCTCCCTCTCCCCACAGGGACTCGGGGCGGTGCACAGGGAAAAATAAAACAATAAATATACAAACATAGCATAAAAACGAATTAAATCTAATACCTGTGCTAAAATCCCATTAAACACTAAAATACCCAATAATTAAATAAAAACCCTATAGCAGAGAGACTACCCTAGGCCGGCCAAGCAGAAAAGATGTTTTTTAGTTTCAGACGGAAGGAGCGGAGGTCCGTGGTTGTCCTAATATCGGGGGGAAGATGCTATCTATCCCATTTTTTTTCTAGCTTACCAAGGTTGAGGTCTACTTTATCAAATGCTTTGCTGAAGTTTAAGTATATTATGTCCACAGTATTTCGCTCATTTACTAATTTAGTCACTATGCTGAAGAAAGAAATAAGATTGTTTTGGCATGATCTGTTTTTAACAAACCCATGATGACTGCTAGTTATTACTTTACTCATTTCTAGGTATTGGCAGATCTGTGTTTTTTTTTTAAATCATCTTTTCCAGTATCTTTTTGGGTATTGATGTTAGGCTGATTGGTCTGTAGTGTCCTGGGTTTGTTCTTTATTTCCCTTCTTTGAATATGGAAGCCACATCAGCTCTTTTCCAGTCCTCTGGTAGTTCCTTGCTGCTCCCAGCTGTCACTGGTATACCCGTACTGGGGCCTACCAGCTGGAACCCACCACTGCTACCCAGGTTTTCTTTTCTATGGGAAACAGAAAACACTGTGTGTGTATATGCCTGTCTCTCTCTTTCTCTCTCCCCTACATCTCTTTCTCTCTCTTTCTCCTCTCTCTCTCTCCCATCTCTTCCTCTCTCTTTCTTCCTCTCTCTTTCTCCTACTCCCCCCTCTCTCATCTCTTTCTCATCTCCCTATCTATCTCCCTCTCATCTCTTTCTCTCTCATCTTTCTTTCTCTCTCTCCCTATGTCTCTCTGTCTCTTTCTTTCTCCCTCTCTCTTTCTCATGTCTTTCTCTCGCTCACCTCTCTTTTTCTCTATATCCCCCCTCTATCTCCTCCCTCATCTCTTTTCTCTCTCTCTTTCTCTCTCTCTCTTTTTCTTTTCTCTCTCTCTCTCTCCCTCCCTCTCCCCCACTCCCCACCCCCACTTCCCAATCAAGACACCCAGGGAATAACTAAGGAAATTAAGCCATGTTCTGTCTGACTCTGGAAAGATACAAAAATAAGTCTTGGGTTGCAAAAGGAGTGACTGTCAGGCTGTTACATCACAGTGCCCCGAGGTTGTTACTGTTGCATTCTGACGGACATTCAAAGCCGGCAACAGCCAGCCGCGTCCTGATTGGACGGGACATGGTTGGCTGTGGCCGGGACCTCCTAACGCGCGATTGGCCGGCTGCCTGCCAGCTCCCCATAAAAGGAGCGACAGAGCAGAAGGCGCGCACTTTGAAAGTCACTATGCTTGCCTACATTGTTCCGAAATAAAAGAGCTGTAATCTTACCGGTCTGGACTCCCTTCTTTCCTGAGCTGAGAATCTAACACTGGCGACGAAGGACTGGGGCCGGTACTGATTATACGGAACAAACTCTCTCGCGGTAACCGAAGAAACCTTGCACGGGGCTACCTCCGCTTCGCTACGCTTCAGCGAGCACACGAGACTGCCACGCACGATGGCTACCCTGCCGCCTTTCGCCCCCTATGAGGCATCGCAAGAGTCGTGGGAAGCTTTCCTAGCCCGATTTGAATGCTTCCTCCTTGCCGGCGACCACGGAGAACTCACCCCGGAACGGCGAATGGGGCTTTTCCTGGGCTGCGGGGGCCGCACAGTCTTCGCGGTTGCACGAAATATCGCCGCGCCCGCTGCGGTCCACACCTTGGCATGGGACACGCTGCAGGCTCGACTGAAGGCCCACTTCGCGCCTGCACCTTCGCGAATCTCTCGACGGTTCGCATTTCGGCAATGCCGCCAGCTGCCCACACAGTCAGCGGCGGATTTTCTGCAGGCATTAAGAACCGCGGCCATTTTGTGTGAGTTCGCAGCCCCACACCTCGATGAATCGCTACTTGAACAATTCGTCTGCGGCCTCAAAGATGTGAAACTCAGGCGCCGGTTGATGGCCCGCTCGGATGTTACCTTGGAGCAGGCCGTGGAAGAAGCCAGGGGCGCTGAGTTGGCAGAGGCCGCCTCTCCTGACCTAGGCCACGGTCAACCAACGACGCCATTGCCCGCTCCGCGGGCCTGCCTGGTGGATGACCACGCCCCCCTCGATCCAACGGAAGACTTTGAGGCCTACGACCAGGTGGCACGCATCCAAGCCACAGGCCGGAGCCGCGCCAGAGCTCAACCACCCCGCCAGCCGGCCTCAATGTGCATCGGGTGTGGCGGCGGCCACGCGAGGAACGATTGCCCTTTTTGGGCCACCATTTGCCGACGATGCGACCGCAAGGGCCACATCGCCCGTGTCTGCAGAGCCAACCTCCCAGCCATGGTCCCCCCGCCGAATCATCCTGCGACGATGGCCGAGCCGTTCCGAAACTACAATCAGCGCCGCCCGCACCGAAGACCGCAGCCGGAGGCCGACTGTTTCGCCGCGACGGAGCTCCAGGACTCCATTCCGCTTCCGACGGATGACCGTAGGCGTATTTCCACGTCCCTTCTTTTAAACGGCAGGCCTCTTGCTATGGAGGTTGATTCGGGCTCGTCTCGATCCCTCGTTTCCTGGCCGCAGCTGGCTAGCCTTTGCCCCACCGTTAAGCCTGCCGATTTGTCACAGCCCGGGACTCTGTTAAAGGACTACCAGGGCAACCCCATCGACGTGCTGGGCCAATTTCGCGCCCATGTCCGCTATGGTCGCTTTTCCGGGTTCCTGCCCATTTTGGTTGTTAAACGCCCCCTGACCGCCCTCATAGGCTTAGATTGGTTTGCCGCCCTCGGCCTCTCGGTCCACCCCACACTGGGTGCCGATGGCATCGCCGGTGGACGCGGTCCTAGCGGACTTTCCCGATGTTTTCGACGGGACTTTGGGTACTTACAAGGGCTCCCCAGTTTCCCTTAACTTAGACCCCCAGGTGGCCCCAATCCGACTCAAGGCCCGCAGGCTGCCATTCGCACTGAAGCCGAGGGTCGACGCGGAACTCGACCGCCTAGTGGCGCAGGGCGTGCTAGAGCCGGTCGACCAGGCAAAATGGGAGACTCCCATCGTAGTTCCCATTAAGCCCGACGGTTCCATACGGATCTGCGCCGACTATAAGTCGACGATCAACCGCGGGCAGAAGCGCAGACCATCGTCACGCACTGAGGGGCTTTTCGCTGCCGCCGCCTCCAATTCGGCGTTTCCGTGGCCCCGGGGATCTTCCAGAGTCTCATGGAGCGGTTGCTCCATGGGCTTCCGGGGGTCGTTCCGTATTTTGACGACGTCCTGATAGCTGCAGCCAGCATATCAGACCTCGCCAAGGTGCTACGGAAGGTCCTCACTATTTTTAGGGGCGCGGGGTTCAAATTGAAGCTCAGCAAGTGTAAGTTCGCTGAGCCGAAGGTTGAATTCCTTGGGTTCTTGGTGGACGCCCAGGGCATTCACCCTACCCCCTCCAAGGTTGAGGCAATTCACGACGCCCCCACCCCCACCTCCAAACAGGAGCTGCAGGCATTCCTTGGCCTACTCAATTTTTACGCGCCCTTCATTCCGCATAAGGCGTCGCTAGCCGAGCCGCTCCATCGATTACTCGATCGATCGGCGGCCTGGTGCTGGGGTAGCCACGAGGCGCAAGCGTTCGCGGCCATTAAAGACACGCTAACATCAAAGGCCGTGTTGGTTCAGTACTCTGACCGGTTGCCTTTGGCATTGGCGTCCGACGCCTCCCCCTTCGGAGTAGGGGCCGTTCTGAGCCACGTACGCCACGACGGGTCGGAGGCCCCCATTGCATTTTACTCCCAGACTCTGTCTCCTACGGAGCGCAACTACAGTCAGATTGACAAGGAGGCCCTGGCTGTAGTGTCCGGCATTAAAAAATTTCATGAGTACCTGTACGGCCGCCACTTTTCAGTTTTCACCGACCACAAGCCGCTCCTTGGGCTGTTGGCGGGAGACCGGCCCACCCCGCCCATCCTTTCCCCCAGGATGACCAGGTGGACGGAGTTCTTGACGGCGTACGATTACACGCTGTTCTACCGACCGGGGAAGCAGCTGGGGCACGCAGACGCCCATAGCCGCTGCCCCCTCCCCCGGACGGATCAGACACCGGTGCCGGCCTTGTCCGTCCTGTCAGTGGCCGATTCTGAGTTACCCCTCACCTCATCCGACGTAGCCTTGCAGACCAAGGCAGACCCCATTTTGTCCCAGGTCTCCACCTGGGTACTGCGAGGGTGGCCCCCGGGCTCGTTGCCAGACTCATATCGGCCCTTCAGGTCCCGCCAACTGGAATTGTCACTCCACAGCGGGTGCTTATTATGGGGCGACCGGGTCATCGTTCCCCCGCCCCTCCGCCACCAGGTTCTCAGCTCTCTCCATGCTAACTACCCAGGCATAGCTCGCATGAAGGCACTGGCCAGGAGCTATGTCTGGTGGCCGCGCATGGACGACGAGGTGGCCGCCTGGGTCGGCGCTTGCCAAGTGTGCCAGGCCTCCTGACCCGCCCCCCCTTCCGCGCCCCATAGGGACTGGGATACCCCCAGATCGCCATGGTCAAGGGTCCACATAGACTTCGCCATGGTCAAGGGTCCACATAGACTTCGCCATGGTCAAGGGTCCACATAGACATGGCCAGACCTTCATGGTGGTGGTAGACGCCTACTCTCGCTGGACCGAGGTTATCTTGATGACCTCGACCACAGCCGAGAGCACCGTGCGTGCGCTCAGGCGCCTTTTTGCGACGCACGGGTTGCCGGACTCCTTGGTCTCCGACAACGGGCCGCAATTTCACTCTACCATTTTCCAGGAGTTCTTGGCCGCCCAGGGGATCCGACATGCGCCAACGGCCCCCTACCACCCGGCCGTGAACGGCCGGGCGGAAAGAGCCGTCCGCTCCGCCAAAGAGGCTCTGGGGAGGATGGATAGGGGGGATTGGCAGTCAAGGGTAGATGCTTACCTCATGGGCCAGCATTCCACGCCTTGCCAGGCGACAGGTAAAAGCCCGGCGGAGCTGCTGATGGGTCGCCGCCTGCGAACTAAATTGGACAGGTTACACCCCCAATACAATGAGGTACAGCCGTGCAACCTGGGGGTCCCCTCTTCCCGCCGTTTCTCCGTCGGCGATACCGTTTTTGCCAGGAACTTCGCGGGGGATCCGCGGTGGGTCCCCGCTGTCGTCCGCGAACTAACAGGCCCCTGTTCCTACAGGGTCGGACGACCGGATGGATCCGAGTGGCGGCGCCACCTGGATCAACTGAGGCGCCACCCTCCTTCTTCAGCTCCACCTACACCATCATGACATCCGGCCTCGCCGACCATAGAGGCCCCAACCCAGCAGGACGACTGGCCTGTCTCCACACCGTCCTGGCCACTCACCATCTGTACGGACTACCCCGTTCTAGAACAAACTCCGGATCAGCCGATACCTGGGCCGTCGCTCCTGACACAACCTGCAGTACAACAACCCCCGGAGTTGACCGACCCCGGGTCCCCGCATAATGGACTTGAGAGTAAGGCCAAGCTATTGAACACGCCCCCGGACGACGCAGCCCCGTCGGCCGTGGCACCCGACGACGGCGCAGACCACAACAACGCAGCTTGTCCGCCCCCATCGGCGCCAGTGGAGTCAGTGCGGCGCTTGGGGCGGAATAGGCGCAGCCCCACCTACCTCAGCGAGTACGTGCGCTAGGGGGCCGCGTGGGGGACTCGCTGGGGGGGAAGGAGTGTTGCATTCTGACGGACATTCAAAGCTGGCAACAGCCAGCCACGTCCTGATTGGACGGGACGTGGTTGGCTGTGGCCGGGACCTCCTAACGCGCGATTGGCCGGCTGCCTGCCAGCTCCCCATAAAAGGAGCTACAGAGCAGAAGGCGCGCACTTTGAAAGTCACTATGCTTGCCTACATTGTTCCGAAATAAAAGAGCTGTAATCTTACCGGTCTGGACTCCCTTCTTTCCTGAGCTGAGAATCTAACAGTTACCTTACATCACCCCACACACTTCAGAGAAGCATCATCCCAAATAGCTGCACACTTACACAGGCACACATGTGCATCAGGGGTGGGTTCTGGCAGGCACTACTGGTGGTTCTCTGGCGGCTGCTCTGTGCATGTGCATGTTTGATGCATGCTGTGTGTGCATGCGCAGTGCAATAAAATTGTTCTGTGCATACACAGAAGCAAAAAACAAGACCAGCAAAGCAGTTTGGGGACATGGCAGGCCTAGGTCACTGTTGGTTCCAGCGACTCAGGCCACCAAACCACTATCAGTTCAGCTGGACTGGTCTGAACCGGTAGAAACCCACCACTAATACGCATCCTGAAACTCGATCCATAGTGGCCGGAAAATATAGTTCCTGGGCACCCCCCGAAGACGCTTCGGGACGGCTCCCCCATCCCCAATGCAACCCCAGCTGAATCCTTGCAAAACTGGGCAAAGGCAGAGGGAGGGGAGCAGACAGAGCCAAATCAAGATGAATCTGTCTCTCTCTTGCAGCAGGAAATGATGGGCGCACAGTGTGCGCATGCACTGTTACCTCTTGTGGCACCTCCACAAGCCTCCGCGATGCTCCAGCTGCTTGGTGGAGCGTCACGGAGGTGCCGCGTGCTCTGTGCGCATGTGCAGAAGCGCTGAAGAGCTCAAATACAGGTAAGGAGCTTGGATGGGTGGGCTCTCCAGAGCACTATACAGGAACAGTACCCAGTGCTCCAGGCAGGCACTGGTACATCTGTACTGGGGCGTACCGCCTGCAACCCACCACTGGTATGTATGTATGTATGTATGTATGTATGTATGTATGTATGTATGTATGTATGTATGTATGTATTTGCATTTCAATGTAGCTAACATACAACACACCTTCTCCTATTTCCCTAGAACAACCCTGTGAGGCGAGCTGGGTTGAGAGAGAGTGGCCTAAGATGGTTCAGTTGGCTTTCATGACTAATGCGGGATTCCCATTTTCAGGCCTTAACCACTAAATCAAACTGGTTCTCATTTCAGCTGTTTTTTATTACCATAATTCGATATCTACTGTGATATTCCTCATTTCATCTCTTCCCTCTGCTCCTAATTGCATCTCCTCTCCTGCATTTTACCCACAGAAGTGCAAGGCTGTTCTCTCTTTTTGGAAAATAAATAAATTCTGTGATTTTATGCACTTTGTGAATCTTTATTTTAACAAAGACACTTATTAAAATAAAATATTTTATTAAAATAAACTGTTGTATTAGAAAATTTTACTCTCTGGATAGTTAGGTCTAAATACTAGCAAGACAAAGGAGATGGTGCTAGATTTCCGGAGGCACAGAGAGGAACCTGCCCCACTGTATATTGAGGGGGGTTGTGTGGAGAGGGTTTCCTCTTTTAAATTCTTAGGAGTGCTTATTAGCCAAGATCTCACCTGGAAAAACAACATGTCTCTGGTGATTGGAAAAGCTCAACAGAGACTTCATTTCCTTAGAGTCCTGCGGAAAAATCAGGTGGAACAACGGCTGATGACCTCTTTCTATCGGTCCACCATAGAAAGTGTCCTCACATATTGTATCACAGTGTGGTATGCTGGTTTAACAGTTGCGGAGAGGAAGGCCCTACAGAGAGGCATCAATTCGGCACAAGAAACCATCGGTTGCCCTCTGACATCACTGGATAACATCGCCAGATCTCGCTGCTTTAGCAGAGCAAGGAAGATTCTCAGAGATGATTCACACCCTGGTTGTGTCTCTTTGCCCTTCTACCATTAGGCAGAAGATATCAAAGTATAGCCAGCCGAACGAACAGGTTTAAAGTAGCTTCTATCCATGGGCTGTGAGACTTTTAAATTCAACCGCAATCACTCCATGCACATGCTAGTTTTTCTTTTTTCTTTTCTCTTTCTTGTTTCTGTTATAATTTTGCACCAGTGAAGTTAAAACCAATTTCATTGTAATTTTTACAACGACAATAAAGATGATGATGATGATGATGATGATGATGATGATGATGATGATGATGATTATTATTATTATTATTGCTTCCCAGCACCCCTTGCACAAAACCATGCCATTGGGTGCATAAGAAAAGAACCAGTTAAAGAAACAGCAATTCAGAGGAACAGGAAAACAGGTTAACAGAAGAGGTTGAAGAGAAAGAAGAAAATATGGGACACTTCAAGAGAACCTGAGCCCATGATGTTGGGAGGCCTGAGCAGTGGTGGACTGCAATTTTTTTAACAACCAGTTCTCTGCCTCAATGACTGGCTGGGTGGTCATGTGACTAAGTGGGCATGGCCAACTCAATGTCACTTACATCAAGGAGTGTTACATCTTGCCCACCCTCTCAGGACGGGATGCTGCAATGGTTGTGTGAAAACGGTTGTATATCATTTTTTTCACTGCCCTTGTAACTTTGAATGATCACTGAATGAACTGTCAAGGATCACCTGTACAAAAATACAAAAAAGCTTCTTTGCTTGCTGAAAGCTTACCTAAATACCACTCATTAGATTAGAAATGGGGGAATACACACTGAAGATCAATGACAGCCACAGCCATCATGGAAACCTAAACCATTCTGACCAAATACCTTCCTTTTCCTCAGCAATACCTGCAAGCCAGAGTTACAAATCAGACAGGTTGCTAGGGCACATTGAGGAATAAAATAGTTAAAATACAAGGATAACTACATGGGGCTATCCTTGAGGTTCACCCGGAGGCTCCAGTTAGTGCAGAATGCGGCCGCGCAGGGGATTCTGGGAGCTTCAAGGTGCTCCCACGTGACACCTCTCCTGCGCGAGCTGCACTGGCTGCCTGTGGCTTTCCGGGTGCGCTTCAAGGTGCTAGTAACCATCTTCAAAGCGCTCCATGGCACGGGTCCTGGTTATTTGCAAGACCGCCTCCTGCTACCAAATACCTCCCACCGACCTGTTCGCTCCCACAGACTAGGCCTCCTCAGGGTGCCATCGGCCAAACAATGCCGCCTAGCGACCGCCAGGGGGAGAGCCTTCTCTGTGGCAGCCCCTGCCCTCTGGAACGACCTACCCCCTGACCTACGTATGACCACTGACCTGCGCCTCTTCCGTCGGGCCTTGAAAACGCATTTATTCCATGTGGCCGGCCTGGCATAGTAGCTTTTAAATTGGTTTAATTAGTTTTATTTAAGAGTTTTTATCTGGATTTTAGAACGGGCCCCAATTTAATATTATTTTAAAGTATTTTATGTATCGATGTCTTTTGTATGTTTTTATTGATGCCTGTTTACCGCCCTGAGTCCCGCAAGGGAGAAGGGCGGCATACAAATTTAATAATAAACCTAAACATAAACATAACTATCAGCAGCCAAGTTATTCTTGCTCATAAAGTGAAACCCTTTAGCAGAGATGTCATTTAAGCTCTCCAAAAAGTGGGTTGGGCTATAAAATGCTGAGCTAAAGAGACAAATCAACGTCTTGAGTGGGGGGTAACCCCATTCTGCCTTTATTCAGACCTTGCTGCAGGAAATTATTTAGGAGCGAGGTATGTGCTAACTTTCTACAATTGGTCATATGTTATTATGCCAGTTATATGAGAGCAAACTAAAACCAATTAGAAGGAGGATCCACTTATTATCAGTGAGTAATCATGTTCCTTGCCCATTCCGAAACAATGCAAGAGCCTCCTGTTTACTGGACTTATATGCTGCCCTTCTCCTGAAGGACTCAGGGCAGCATACAATATAAAAATACATAATATAAAAGTTAAAAGAAAGATTAAATAGAGCATGCAATAACAATAAGTTAACAATTTACAGTTGAATTTAGAATAAATTAAAATTAACAATTAAAATTAATAATTTATTTTATTCAGGCCAGGCTGGCTTGCTGGAAAAGCCAGCTTTTTAGGGCATGCTGGAAGGATGGGAGGTCGGGAATTATGCGAAGCTCCGGGGGCAGCTCATTCTAAAGCTCTTCCCCTGGGGGTCGCCAGCTGACACTGTCTGGCCAACTCTGTGGGATCACACTGGACGGTGGGAGGCTACCGGTGGCAGTAGGTGGTCTGGCAAGTACCATGGGCCTAAGCCATGGAGCGCTTTAAAGGTCATAATTGATACCTTGAATCGCACCCCGAAAACAACAAGTCTTGTTAGTCTGTATCTGGTTAGCTTGAGGAAGAGTGACATCTACTGGCGAAATCTGGAATCCCCCCCTCCATGGTATACCTTAAGACAGGGGTCTCCAACCTTTGCAACTTTAAGTCTGAAGGACTTCAGCTACCAGACTTCTCCAGCCAGCTTTGCTGGCTGGAGAATTCTGGGAGCTAAGTCCTTCAGACTTAAAGTTGCAAAGGTTGGAGACCCCTGCCTTAAGAGACAACAGAGGTTTTGGTGACTATACCCCTTGGATAACAAGAGACCTGACTATTGGAGAACATTGATGTTAATCTTTGGACATTATTAAAAGAAACGATTGGAGAGAGAGAAAGAAGATTTACCAGACCAAGAGGACTCAGAATATTTATATAATCACTTAATTCAGGAGGATCATATGTAAGGTTGAACTTAAAGGTTAGGAATTACTGTTATAAGACCACTATCAAAGGAACATATTGTTATTGTCATTGGTATTGTTATTGCTATAAGATTATTAACCCCACCATTTTTGACATTATTGGCATTAGTATTGATTAATCAAGGAGATGGTTTGATTACAATATAATCTATAATTATAAGGAATTCACTCTTAGAATTTACTCTTAGGTTAATAGAATAGATTGATAGAAATACAGAAATATAGGAATATTATAAGATATATATATATCTTATTACCCAAGAGTTCTGTGAACAATTATATAGAGAAAACCGAGACTATACAAAAGAAGGAATACTACAATATCTGGAAAAGTCAGATCTGCCAAAGATTCCAGAGGAAATAAAAGATAGGCTCAGTGAAGAAATTAAAACATCAGAGATAATTGTGGCCATACAAAGACAAAAGACTAATAAAGCTGCAGGGCCGGATGGACTACCAGCGGAAATATACAAAGAATTCCAGGATATTCTTGTTTATAATGCTGTGTTGAAAAAGGCAAAGACACCACTATCGTGGATGGAGGATAACATTGTATTAAGGAGGGACTCAGATAAGATGTTTATACAAAATTACAGACCAATCTCACTGCTAAGTGTTGATTACAAGATTTTTGCTCTGATAATAGCAGAACGGTTGAAAAAAATCCTCACATCATTTATCCACACAGATCAAAATGGATTCCTCCCCAGAAGACAAGTTAAAAACAATATGAGAATTATGCTGGACATTGTCTAATACTGTGTATAATGAAAAACAGGTTGCACTATTTTTTCTCAATGCCCAAAAGGCATTTGACAATGTGAACTGGGAACTCTTTGACACAACAGCAGATGGCAGTCATAGACTTTGTACAATTCTATATGAGTTCTAATTGCCCTGTTCCTAGATCAGGATGCCCTGATCATGGTTGCTCCTGCCTTGGTCACCTCTTGTTTTGTATATTGCAGTGTGGTCTACATGGGGTAGCCCTTGAAGACTATTAAGAAGCTGTAACTGACCAAGAATGTTGTGGCACGGTTAATTATGGATATTGGATATAAGTGCTATGTCAATGAGGCACCAGTATTTTGCAAGCTATTTAAAGTCACAAATTGTGGGTTGAGCCATATACAGTAAGTTTAAATGAATTAAAATAAAATTGATTAATACAATTGTGTGAAAATTATATATATATATATATATATATATATATATATATATATATATATATATATATATATATATATATATATATATATATATATATATATATATATATATATATATATATATATATATATATATATATGAATATATTCATTCAATATGAATTACATTATTAAAGAAAGCTATTGTACATTACTGCATGTAGAAAAACGAATAGAGATCAGTTAATTTTCCTTTGAGATTGTTTTGTAGAAATTAGTTTGTTGGAAGTAATTTTTAAGCTCTAAATGATCAAAAAGTCCCATTTGTTCTAGAAGCAACATGACTTTTGATTTACACTTCAAATTTTCCAATATTTTTTCTTGTGTTTCAATTCCATCATAAGTATGTTCCAGATTTAATCTATGAGATTATGAGATGTATTCCTTTGGAATTTTCTATCTTGAAAACCCACCTTCAAGAAAAAGCTAAAATGGGCAATTTAATCTTTTCAATTTTTTCAGATTATTATTCTATTGTATCACATCACATCATATCGTATCATACTATATTATAAAATACCACAAACTGCAATTTGGCCGTAATTATATTTATAAATGTGTGTTGCTTCTGCAGCATATTTGTGAAAGATGAAAAATGAAATCCTTTGTTGAAATATTTTTAATATCAGATGCTAAAATCAAAGTTTAAAAGTAGGCAGTTAACTCCAAGTTAATATTTCCTCCTTAGAATATAATCTACAATATATAAATGTGATTGTGATTTCACTGAAAAGAGAAAATTTCATGTAATTACAGGGTACAGAATTGTGATAACCATAGAGACCTATTTAAAGATATCAAAGAACATTTACTCATCACTGGGTAAAATCAGTGACCTGTGTGTAAATAAGCAAAAACATAAACTATAAAAAAGCATTGCAAGGTACTTACACTTTCGGAAAGGATCTCTGCTTTGCAAGCACCTGAAAGTACAGTAATTCACATCCTTCTTATAAGCCAGAGTCAGAAGGAAAAAGGAAATAAAAGTAAGAAATGCATAAGCCATCAGCAACTTTCAGTTTTATCAGTAATGAATCATTAATCACAATTATATCATGAGTAACATTTTCAATATTTTGTAAATTCCCATTATTGATGTAACAGGAAACCCTGGTCATGTTTGTTAACTAGTGTTATCATTTAGGAATCTGTTTGAACTTTTTGCTGATAACAGGATTTGAAATAGATGGTGCTTACAGGACTTGGCAATAGTTAAGAATTTAATTATCAGATGAAGAGTTTGATGTCTGTCACTTAGGAGGTAAAGAGAGAGTGAAATTGTTTATACTTGTGCTGAGGATAAGAGATTGCTTTCTTCATTTCATTTCTGTTGTTTTTTAAATTTATTTCCATTTTTTTCTTTCTTTTTCTTTTTTGCTTCTTTTTTGCACCTTTTACCCTTTCTTTCTGATTTTCTTTTTAGTTTGTTTCGTCTTTTATTATTGTAATTAAACCTTTTAATAAACATTATTTTTAAAAAAGAAAATGCATGACTATAACAAAAGAGTGGGGAACATGCCAGGTACCACTACATGGGGAAAGGATGGAGGATCACAAGCTGGACATGAGCAGCTAGATACTTCCCAGATTCTTTCAAAGTGGTTGCTGGTGTTTTCTTAGCAACAATAAATGAGTAATTTATTACTTCCTTCTGGGACGTTTACTTTTTCTCCCCTTTACTATATAGCTCTAGTATTTCCTGGTGCTGTCCTATAGTCTATCTATCTCAGCAACGGTGCCGGGGGTGGGCAATGGTGGGGGTGGGCAGTGGTGGGTCAGCAACGGCACCAGGGGTGGACAGTGGCGCGGGAGGGCAGTGGTGGGGGTGGGCAATGGTGGGGGTGGGCAATGGTGGGGGTGGGCAGTGGTGGGTCAGCAACGGCACCAGGGGTGGACAGTGGCATGGGAGGGCAGTGGTGGGGGTGGGCAGTGGCAGGGGTGGGCAGCGGCGGTTAGCAACAGTGGCAGGGGTGGGCAGTGGCAGGGGTGGGCAGCGGCAGGGGTGGGCAGTGGCGGGTCAGCAACGGGGCTGGGGGTGTGCAGTGACAGGGGTGGGCAGTGGCAGGGGTGGGCAGCGGCAGGGGTGGGCAGTGGCGGGTCAGCAACGGGGCTGGGGGTGGGCAGTGACAGGGGTGAGCAGTGGCGAGGGTGTGCAGCGACAGGGTGGCCAGTGATGGGTCAGCAACAGTGCCAGGGGGAGCAGCGGTGGCGGCGGAGAAGAGGGAGGCCGCTGAGGAGGCGACCGTCACAGATATTTATTTATTTATTTATTTTATTAAATTTATACCCCGCCCTTCTCCTTGTTAGGACCCAGGGCGGCGCACAGGGATGTTAAAATACATACAAAATATATAAAATATATGAAATTTAAAATACTTATTCTAATAAATAAACCCTGCGCTAAAAACCGAATTAAAATCCCAAGTTTAAAAACTGTCTAATAGTCAGTATGGAGGTTACGCTAGGCCGGCTAGATGAAATAGGTGTGTCTTCAGACACTTGCGGAAGAGGTGGAGGTCGGAGATGGGGGTAAGTCGTTCCAGAGGGCTGGGCCCGCCACAGAGAAGGCTCTCCCCCTGGGTGTCGCCAGTCGGCATTGTCCAGCCGACGGCACCCTGAGGAGACCCTCTCTGTGGGAGCGTATCGGTCTGAGGGATGTATGGGGCAGGAGGCGGTCTCGCATATAACTAGGCCCCGAGCCATGGAGCGCTTTAAAGATGGTCGTTAAAACCTTGAAGCGCACCCGAAAGACCACAGGAAGCCAGTGCAGCTCGCGCAGGATAGGTGTTATGTGGGAGTGTCTAGGCGCTCCCGTAATCACCCGCGCGGCTGCGTTCTGGACTAGCTGCAGCTTTCGGGTGCACCTCAAGGGAAGCCCCATGTAGAGAGCATTACAGTAGTCGAGTCGAGAGGTGACGAGTGCTTGAGTGACTGTGCGTAAGGCACCCCGGTCCAGTAAGGGGCGCAATTGGCGCATCAGGCGAACCTGATGAAACGCCCCCCTGGCCACGGCTGCCACATGATCTTCCATAGACAGCCGGGAATCCAGGAGGACACCCATATTGCGCGCCCTCTCCACGGGGGCCAGTGTTTTGCCCCCAATGGCCAGAGTTGGAATAATCTGGCTGAACCAAGGCGCCGGAAGCCACAGCCACTCAGTCTTGGACGGGTTGAGCCTGAGTTTGTTACCACCCATCCAGATCCGTACGGCTTCCAAGCACCGGGACATAACCTCGACGGCATCGTTGGGGTGGTCTGGGGTGGATAAGTACAACTGAGTATCATCAGCGTACAGATGATATCCCACCCCAAAACCACGGATGATCTCACCCAGCGGCTTCATATATGTATTGAATAGGAGGGGCGAGAGGACCGACCCCTGAGGAACCCCACATATGAGAGGTCTCGAGGCCGACCTCTGCCCCCCTGTCAACACATATTGCGACCGACCAGAGAGGTAGGATGAGAACCACCGCAAAACGGTGCCTCCCAGCCCCAACCCCCCCAGTCGGCGCAATAGGATACCATGGTCGATGGTATCAAAAGCCGCTGAGAGGTCTAATAGGACTAGGATAGAGGAGAATATCCTCTATCCCGCGCCCTCCAGAGATCATCAACCAACGCGACCAATGCCGTCTCGGTGCTGTGCCCGGGTCGGAAGCCGGACTGGCGCAGGTCTAGATAATCAACTTCCTCCAAGTGTCGCGGAAACTGTTGAGCCACCACACTCTCAACAACCTTCACTAGAAAGTGGAGGTTGGAGACGGGACGATAGTTCTCTAATAATGCTGGATCCAGGGACGACTTCTTGAGGAGGGGCCTTACTACCGCCTCTTTCAAGACGGCAGGCAAGGACCCCTCACTCAAAGATGCGTTGACAATGCCCTGGAGCCAGCCTCATGTCGTCTCCCAGGATGCCAGTACAAGCCAGGAGGGACACGGGTCCAATAAACATGTGGTAGCCCTAAGTCTCTTTGACAACTTGTCCATATCCTCGGTGGTAACAAAATCAAACTCCTCCCAAGATGGTGTCACAAGAACAGCCTCGGCCCGCTCGACTGGGCCACTGTCGATGGAGGGTAGCTCGTTCCGAATCCGAGTGATTTTCTCCTGCAGATAAATCCCAAATTCCTCTGCTCGACCCTGTAAAGGGGCTTCCCGCGGCCTCTGTTGAAGGAGGGAGCGGGTCATCCCAAACAGGGCGGCAGGGCGGTTATCTGCGGATGCAATAAGAGTGGCACAATACTCACGTTTGGCCACTCTTATCGCCACTAAGTAAGTCCTAATATGGTCTCTCACTAGTGTTCGGTCGGCTTCGGAGCGAGAAGATCTCCATCTGCTCTCTAGGCGTCTCTTGTGGCGCTTCATCCCCCTAAGCCCTTCGGTAAACCAAGGAGCCCAGGTGGTTCGTCGCCGCAAGAGAGGCCGCAAGGGCGCGACTCGGTCCAAGGCCCCCCATGGCCGCACTTAACCATGCGGCCACTAGGTCCTCAGTCGAGTCGCGGGGCAAGTCCACAGGAATTGGCCCAAGCTCCCTTTGGAACCTTATCGGGTCCATCAGGAGCCTGGGCGGAACCATATAGGAATATCCGGTTCCGCCTCCCCACAGTGAGGTGCGGCGATCGGAAAGTCGAGCACAAAGTATGGCACAGACCGCACATTCAATTGACGTGAGCTGAAAAGCTGCTGGGTGGGAGGGGCCGTGAAGGGGAGGGAGGCGAGTGAGTGAGTGCGAAGAGCCACAGTTGTACATTTGTGTGGCGTGCACCTGGCACAGGTGCCATATCCACACAATCTGTACGAATCATTGGTGCAGCACTTGTAAGGAACGTTGTGTGAAAACTTGGTGGCAATTGGTGCAGTAGTATTTGAGATTAGCGGTTTTGAACAAACTCAGTTAACTTTTTATTTATATAGATAGATGAATGAAAGGTAGAATTGAGCCAAATGATCTAAACTTTATTTATATTACAAAATAATCCAATGAAATTTGTTATTTTAATCAATGCCATTAATTGCATAACAACAATTGCATATCTGCGGGATCGGATTCTGCCCCATACATCTTCCCGGCCGATTCGCTCCCACAGAGAGGGACTTCTCCGGGTGCCGTCCACTAGACTTTGTCAGCGGGCGACGCCCAGGGGAAGGGCCTCCTCTGTGGCGGGCCCAGCCCTCTGGAACGACCTTCCCCCCGACATTAGAACAACTACGGACCTCGGCTCCTTCCGTCAGAAATTAAAAACTCACTTTTTCTGCTTGGCCGGCCTAGGTTAGTCTCTACCTCAGGGGTTAGGGAATGTTAATTTTAAAATGGAGATTTTAGTGCAGGGACAGTTGATTTAATTTGTTTTTATTGTATTTATTTATGTATATATTTTATGTTGTTTTAATTTTCCCTGTGCACCGCTCCGAGTCCCCCTGGGGAGAGGACGCGGTATAGAAAAATAAAATCTAATCTAATCTAAATCTAACCCACTTTAATATTTTTATCAGTATTTTAGAAATTATATTCAATATTTATATACAGTATTTTTCTTTAGTTTCAAAATTTATCTTATACATCACATTGTTAAGTTTCTAGTTTAACATATAAATATCACTGCACACTGTATTTTTAATGTTATTGGGATTTTATAATTTTTATAATTTTATAAAAATTATAAAATTATAAAAATTCACAAGCTGCATGGTGTGGTAGCAGGAAGTAGTTGCCTCCATTTCACATATTTACCTCTATGCAATACAATGTAGCAAAACAGATAGCACTCAAACTATGACTGTTCATTTAATTATAGTCCAGAATTATGATGGCCACTTACTGGATGCTTTATGGCCCATAAAACACTCCCTGCTGTCAAAAATATTGCCCTACCACAGACTTTTCCCTTTTCTTCGACCTCACGGATTGTCCACCCACCAGACGCCATCTTTTACACAAAAACTTAAAACTTTTACTATGGCAGCAAAAAAGCCTCCATCTGGCAAATCCTGGTCTGCGCCAGCTTCTACAAAAGCCAGTCCTACTCCACAGCAAACTAAGATCACCACAATGCTACAAAAAGAAGCGGCTGGAGAGGACACTCAACAATCATCAATTGAGGAAACTCTTCAAAATATAATGAAAGAAATAAAAGAAATATGCAGAGACATGATAAGTTCAAGGTTGGAGCTTCTGAAAACACAGAGAGCATTAGCGGGAAATAAACAAAAAATTGATGGGCTGGAGGGGGGGCAGCCGAGGTGAGGGAGGAGGTGAGGGAAACACAAAAAGAAATTGTGGATCTTACTGGTTATATGGCTAGAATGGATTTTGAAAGAATGTCTTACTTTTTAAGGTTTCAAAATGTTCCCGAGTCAGATTCAGAAAATTTAAAAGATTTAATGTCTACAATTTTAGCAGACTACACTAAAAAGAACAAAGAATATATCTGGGGGGACATTGACCTGATTTATAGAATTAATTCAGCATATGCCAGAATAAATGATGTACCCAGAGAGATACATATTAAATTTGTAAGAAGGTCAACAAGGGATGAGATTCTGAGAGCACAGAGAGATGGCCCATTGATATATCAGCAGAAAGAAATTGCTATTTTGAAGCAGATCCCGAAAAAGATTCGTGAAATTAGAAGGAAATATTCCTTCTTATCCAAAAAGCTGTATAAAAAAGGTGTGTGGTTCAAATGCTCAATGCCTGAAGGAATGTTGGTGTTCTGGGAGGGGGGAAGAGTAAGAATCAAAACAGTGGCCTCCAATCACGTGATAATCTTTTGCAATCTTCTCTGCTGGCTTCTCTAGAAAATTAATGGAAAAAGTGGCAGAGAAGATTCCCTCCAAGCAGGCAGCTTTTGGGGAGCAAAAAGGCTGTCTGATGGGAGTGAATCTTAGCTCGAGGGGAATCTCAGTGTCAGGTCTGCCTCTAACGATAACCAAGAAAGAATCCACTCAACTCCATTTTAGAGAATTAAGAGTACTTTTACTGGTTATGAAAAGACAGCAGCGAGGGCAAGGTCTGAGATCCCTGCACATGAAATCATACGTACCAATATATGGCCAACCCCCTTTTCCCTATAACCCCTACCCCATTGTCCAATGCGCAATCCCTTTAGGTGTCATGTGGGTTGCATCTCCAGGAGCATCATCAGAATGGCATGCAAGACCGTTGACCTTGACCACCGAATGGCTCCAGCCAGTGGTATGCGAAGTAGATGGTGAGAACATACTCCCTTCTCCAAATCTCCCTCCTGCACCATACAGTCCCATTCCCAATTACCAAGCCCCTCCCTCTCCGTTTCAATGGCAGCCGAAGCAAGCAACAAAGTGGGGGCTGACACTCAGTTCCATATGGAGCTGATTTCCCTCTACAGAAATCGACAGAGTAATAAAAGTTGGAAAGGACCTTAGAGGTCTTCTAGTCCAGTCCCAATCTATGTTCATTATTGTTTGATAATGACAGACACCATCTCTTTTTCTGATGAGGAACAGAGGCAAGAAGGTTAGAAGACCAGCCAACATTTGCCTCTGTTGGATGGTGGACGGCACGGGGAGATTCTGCCCCTCTTCACGGAACCCTTTAAATTGAAAGGGCTATCTGCAGATTATGAGTCCAAAGAAGAAATCTCTCATGTGCAGAAGTGATATCTGATTATTACCAATTTATTTATGCCTTGTTCTTAAATGGTTTCCAAGAACTTCCTTTTATAAAATTCAAACAATGGCATTTCATTGTTTCATGAGGCTTCTCCCTATCTTCTATGACATCGTATGAGAATTTAAAAAGCCAAAATTGCATGGGATTTTATGAGAGAAAGCTGTAATCTTAAATCACTTGACAATGACATTGCTCATTTTTTCAGGGCTTTGAGATTAGGGATCTCCCACATTTTCAAATCAACTTTTGTGAGGCACATGACCATTGAAGGATACAATACAACAGAACATAGGTCTTAAAACTCTTTATAGTATAGTTCCATGATGGCGAACCTATGGCACACGTGACACAGGTGGCACGGAGAGCCATTTGTCAGGGCACGCGAGGCTTGACCTGTCAGCTGGCCAGCACGCATGTTCACTCTGGGCAGCTGACTTCAGTCTTCTTTTGAGGCCATTTTTTTTACCCTCCAGAGGCTTCAGGGAAGCTCCTGAAGCCTCCGGAGCATGAAAAAACAGCCCTACAGGCAAACCAGAAGTTCAGGAATGGACTTCCGGTTTGCTCGTAGGCCCAGTTTAAACACTCCGGAGCTTTCAGGGGCCTCCAGGAGGCTTCCCTGAAAGCTGCATAGGGCAAAACTGACACTATGAACAACCCAGAAGTGACTTCCAGTTTCCTCGTAGGGTCATTTTTTCCCCTCCCTGAAGGCTCCGGAGATCTAAAATTGGGCCTACAAGCAAACCAGAAGTCCATTCCTGAACTTCTGGTTTGCATGTAGGGCCAGTTTTTCATACTCTAGAGCAGGGGTCTGCAAAGTCGGCTCTTTTAAGACTGGTGGACTTCAAAGCACATTGCTAATTAAAAGATGTAAATGTATCACAAGATTTCTTGATATTATTTATAACAGAATAACAGAGTTGAAAGGGACCTTGCAGGTTTTCTAGTCCAACACCCTGCTAGAGCAGGAGACCTATGCCATTCCAGACAAGTAGCCGTCCAGTCTCTTCTTAAAAGACTCCAGTGATGGAGCACCCACTACTTTTGTAGGCAAGCCGTTCATTGTTTTCACAGGAAATTTCTCCTTAGAAATTTCTCTCCATTGTTTCTTGTTGCCTTCTGGTACTGCTATGGGTGGATCCTCTTCAGATATGCATCTGCTGTCTTCCGGTAAGCCTGTTTTGCTTGGTCAAGTTGCTGTTTCAATAGGTCTAGGTCTGCAAGTTGCTGCTGTGAGATGTCAACCACCCTCGGAACCCTGAAGTTCAGTGCAGGATCATCTGACGACATTTTAGGGTGCGCCATACTGTCAGGGTTCCAAATAACATCCAAAATGTCCAAGGCAAAGTATTGCTCAAAGTTCTAATTTATTGAGAGAGTCATGTTGGCACATCTGGGAAAACCTGAATCTGAAACCTCCACACCCAGTTGAAAGTTCAAGATCTTGCCCCCACACCCACAAGTCCATCCCATGGTCCCATCTCCCACTGCCACGCTGGCAGTTCTACCCATCCAGTTTCGGTCAAGGTTCAGAGGTACCAAGACAAAGGATGACCTTGGCAATCTAAAATGAATTTTATTTTGGTTACATCACATCCTGCTCCTTACTACCCCGCTCCCATTTCCCCACTATAGAAACAGCATAGTAGATAGAAGTGTGGCAGACCAAAGATCCAAAAAGGAACATGGCTGCAGGCCAGACAGGTGGTATCTCCTCAGAAGAAAAGTGTTTCCTGAAAAGAGAATAATGTAGGGGTTAACATAACAGAATTTACCATCTCCCCCCACTCCCCAAGGAGGACCCTTTGGCTTATGGGAAAACTTATCAAACTATGGGAAAGAAATTATAAATTTACAACAAAATGTTTTATAGATGGCATTTGCCTCCAGCAAGATTGGCCAAAATGTACCCAAATTTATCCTCCAAATGTTGGAGATGCAACCACAAGCCTGGAACATTTAACCACATGTGGTGGGTGTGCCCCATCACAAAGAGATACTGGTGTAAAATTCAGAAATGGCTGGAAGAAATTACTGAGTGAAAAATCGACCTCAAACTGGAAGCATTTTTATTAGGACTGCTGGACCAAAAAATAGACAGAGTCTCAATATATAACTATACACATACTTACTGCAGTCAGCATTGCTTTCGCACAAAACTGGGGAAAAAATTAATACACTCTCAGATGAAACTACAATCAGGAAAATACTTGAATGCACAGAAATGGATAAAATGAAAATAGAACTAAAAGAAAAAGAAGAATCAGACTTCTATAAAGTATGGAATAAAATTTACAAGTGGCTAGAAATCAGAAGCCAAAACAGAAAATAGAGAATATGGTGATACAAATAATGAATATTATTAATATTAGGTTTGCTACATTATAGGATAAGGATATAGTAATAGGAAGGTAATGAAGAAGAAAGAATTATAAAAGCTAAGCAAAAAAGCTGGTATAGAAAGCTGTAAAATTATTGTATATTGTTACATATGTTCTGTGTTTTGTTTGTTTTGCTCTTTTGATTTTTTAAATACTTGTTATGTCTTCTCATTGTTTTTAAAGAGTAAAACATTTAATAAAAATTATTTTTTTAAAAAGTTTTAAATGACTCAATAGCTTGCTTTCATATGTGCAGCTTTGTGCAAGCTTTGTGAGATTTGTGTTTCTTGTGTGATAACTGTTTTTTGAGGTTGTATAATTTTTGTGAGGTGGTTGCTTCTTGCAGCAATCACCTATTATGTGACTCCATGGCTGCTTTCATATGTTCAACTTTGTGCAGCTTTCTGAGCTCCAGCAGATTGATGGTTTTGATGGGTTTTTGATTGCTCTGGTTTTGCTTTCCTGTTTCCCTGAGTTAAAAGTCCCAGGTCTTTTTTCTTTCCTTCCCTAGGGTTTAATTCTGCCAGGAAAGAGGAAAGGGGGAGTTCCATGGAAGTTATTTTTAGCCTGCTGATTCCCCTTATCTTAATGGCTGTACTTAAGTGTTTCTTTCAGGTGGAGCTTTTGCCTGGGGTTTACTTAAAGTGGGAAGGGCTGCCTTGATGTTCTTGGCACTGTTTTCTGAGGTTTCTGGTGCTGTGAGGTTTCTGGCAATTTATGCTAATACTTTACACAATGCTTTGATGGTTTTTATTCCAGTGGCTTTGTCTTACCTGATCTTAAGGTTAGGGAAAAACTGGTTTTATCTGCAGTCTTTTGGGGGGGAACTGTTGTTATGCTTTTGGCATTTTCCTGGCAATGTTCTAGTTTTGGGCAGGGTGGCGTAATGTCCCGCAGTTTTCTGCATATTAATACTGATCAAATACTGATCCATTTTAGTCCTTATATAATTGGTGTTTTCTTTCATACTGCTAGATTTCTAATTTCTGTTTTTGTTAGTTAGCCATTGATAAAACAAATCCCATGTTAAAAAGTATTCAAAGCCTTCTCCTTGATTTTAATTGTTCATTTATTCATTTCTGCACATTCTAATATTTTTTATTCAATTTCATATCTTTGTTTTTCCACTGTTGTGCAAACACAATTCTAGCAGCTGTTAACATGCGTAAAATTAAAAATGTATTCCTTTTGAAATACCCAACAAAATATTTCTGGTTTTAAATCCATATCTTGCTTTACTATTGTTTCTAATAATGACACCACTAAGTCTTGAATAGCTACTTGTACTGACCTTAATACTTGACCTAATTCATATATTCCTGTTTTTTGAACTGAGGAATAAATTTCAGAAAAAGAACTCAATGTCACTCTCACCCAGTCACAAGACACCCCAGCCCAGCCACACCTACCCAGGTTTTGTAGTTCCCTGTGTTTTCTGTGTGAAATGTGTCATGTGACTGGGTGGGCATGGCCAACTTGATTGGTCTCACCCTTAGGAAATTTCTCCTTAGTCCAACTCACAATAAAATAGTACAATAAAATAGCACTGTTCCAATATGTAGAATAGAATAACAGTTGGAAAGGACCTTGGAGGTCTTCTAGTACAACTCTCTGCTTAGGCAGGAAACCTTACAGACAAATGATTGGCCAATCTCTTCTAGTGTTGGAGCATTTACAACTTCTGGAGGCAAACTGTTCCACAGATTAATTGTTCTGTCAGGAAATTTGAAGGGCTCCTACAAAAATGAGGAAGTCAATCTATTTTCCAAAGCACCAAAAGGCACAAGAAACAATGGATGGAAGCTAACCAAAGAGAGAAGCAATCTAGGACTCAAGAGAAATTTCCTAAGGGTGAGATCAATCAGCCAATCAGCTTGCCTTCAGAAGTTGTGGGTGTTCCATCACTAGAGGCTTTCAAAAAGAGTGAGAGAAAGAGCGTTGGTACTTACCTGATACGCCTTTTCTAATAAGGGGGAGATAGCATCCATGTATCCACACTCTGATTGGACTGAGTCATAATATTAAATAATTAATTAATTAGGCATGGTATATAACCCCCTACAGAGTAGCCACACCCAGTTTTCGACGAAGAAAAGAATACAGACTCACTGGTAGGAACAAACTCTTTTAGAAAGAAAATCCAACAGTAACACTACCAAGAACAACAAGAGCCAGACACCAAACACAGGCAGGGCTGAACGAGAAAGGGATGGGCCGGATGCTATCTCCCCCCTTATTAGAAGAGGCGTATCAGGTAAGTACCAACGCTCTTTCTCAATAAGGGTGGAGATAGCATCCATGTATGGGACATACCAAAGCCCTGAAAAGGACCCACGGGAGGGTCGAGATCAGACCTGCCCCAATGAACGAGGACGGACAGACTGCAGAACCCAGCGGCCAAAGTCGGCCTCAGCCGAGGCAAACGTGTCCCATTTATAATACCGCACGAAAGGGGACGGAGAAGACCATGCTGCAGCCCTGCAAATTTCTCCCAGAGAAGCTTGCGTCGCCCAGGCCAAAGTCATCGTTGCACTGCATGCAGAATGTGCTGACTCCTCAAGGAACTGCCTCGTCACAAGCCGCATAGGCCTTCTCAATGCATTGATGAACCCATCGTCAATGCATTGAGATAGACTCCTTCTTACCCAGGGAACCTGGCAGAAAGGAGACAAAAAGAGACTCCGACCTGCAAATAACAGCCGTACAATCAATGTACACATGCAAGGCACACCTGACATCAGCAAGTGCCACTGGTCCTCCGAGGTTTGCGCAGACTCTGCAGGAAAGCTGGGGAGGATCACCTCCTGAGCCCGATAGAACCAAGACTCCATCTTCGGGACAAAGGAGGGATCCAGATGTAGGACAACCCTGTCCGCATAAAACTTGCACAAATCCAAAAAATCCCATTCCACAGTGTCGAGAGAGGACACTTGTCAAAGCATCCAATACCTTATGTAAAGGAGTACCAAAGCACCCTTGAGAAATCTCTTGACCCTAGGACGTTGAGTCAAAGTTTGTGACCTACCGCACAAAGGTACAGAAGAAACTACTGATACCTGTCTCTCAATGGTATTAGGAGTCAACCCTTTGCCCAGGCCCACTTGAAGAAATTCCGGGACCTGTGGGATAGTGGCTTGTACTGGGTCAAAGTGGTTCGTCAAACACCACTTACAAAAAGCGCCCCAGGTCGCACTGTCTATGAGCCACATGGAAGGCGGACGGGAAGCCTGAATAATCTGAATGACCCTGGAGGAAAAGTTGTCTCGTCTCAGGACGCTCCGCTCAAGCACTAGGCATCAACTAGAGCCATTGAGGCTCCAGATGCTCCAGCGACCCCTGGCTGAAGGAAATAAACTCTTGGGGAATCCTCCGGAGCCTGTCCACTGATAGAGATCAAAGGTCGGCAAACCAGGGCTGCTGTGGCCAATGTGGGGCAATCATCACCATCTCCGCCCCCTCCCACAAGATCTTTTGAATGACTCTGGGAATCAGGGGCAAAGGCGGGAAGGCATAAAAGAGCCCCAGAGGCCATTGGCAGTGGAGAACATCCACCCCCTCTGCATTCTGCGAAGGAAACTGGGAATAAAAACTCGGGAGCTGAGTATTGAGGGGAGTTGCAAACAGGTCGACCTCTGGGTGGCCAAAAGGGTCCACAATTGCCTGGAAGAGAGCCAGCTGCAGCTGCAATCCTGAATTATCCACCTCAATCTGACAGAGCTGGTCAGTCCTGACATTGTCCACCCCCGCTATATGTTCTGTGGTTATTGAGAGCAAATTCCTCTTGTCCCAAAGACCCAAGCTCCTGGCCCCCAGCATGAGGGACTTTGACCTGGTCCCCCCCCTGCCTGTAATATGAGCCTTGGTGGCCATGTTGTCTGTGAGGACCAGAATATGTCTGCCCTTGACTGAAAAACGAAATGGTTTGAGAGCCAGGTGGACCACCCTAAGTTCCAACCAGTTTATGTTGTGAGCTAGTTCCGCTTGGCTCCATTGTCCCTGTGCCATCTGCATATAAGGGAGACTAGTATAGATCTATTTCAAGCTATTTAGCTCTCATCAGCTAGTCATACCCCTACTGGGATTCTAACCAGGGCCGTATTACATGTTAGGCACCGAGACGGCATTGGTCGCGTTGGTCGATGATCTCTGGAGGGCCAGAGATGGGGGTTGTTCCTCCATCCTGGACCTATTAGACCTCTCGCCGGCTTTCGATACCATCGACCATGGTATCCTATTGCATCGGCTGGGGGGGTTGGGGGTGGGAGGCACCGTTTTACGGTGGTTCTCCTCCTACCTCTCTGGCCGATCGCAATTTGTGTTGGCAGGAGAGCAGAGGTCGACCTCGAGACCCCTCACATGTGGGGTGCCTCAGGGGTCGGTCCTCTCGCCTCTCCTGTTCAACACATACATGAAGCCGCTGGGTGAGATCATCCGTGGTTTTGGGGTAGAGTACCATCTCTACGCTGATGACACTCAGCTGTATATATCTACCCCAAACCACCCCAACGATGCCGTAGCGGTGATGTGCCAGTGCCTGGAAGCTGTGCGGATCTGGATGGGAAGTAACGGACTCAGGCTCAACCCGACCAAGACCGAGTGGCTGTGGTTTCCGGCTGCCCGATTCAACCAGCTCACTCCATCGCTGGCCATAGGGGGCGAACATCTTGCCCCTCTGGATGGGGCGCGCAATTTGGGTGTCCCCCTGGATGCCCGGCTGTCCATGGAAGATCAAGTGACAGCCGTGGCTAGGAGGGCGTTTTACCAGGTTCGCCTGGTTCGCCAGTTGCGCCCCCTATTGGATCGGGATGCCCTTTGCACAGTCACTCATGCTCTCGTGACATCCCGACTGGACTATTGTAACTCTCTCTACATGGGGCTCCCCTTGAGGTGCACCCGAAGACTTCAGCTGGTCCAGAATGCAGCCGCGCGAGCAATAATGGGGACCGCAAGGTACGCCCATATAACACCGCTCTTGCGCGAGCTGCACTGGCTGCCTGTCGTCTTTCGGGTGCGCTTCAAGGTGCTGGTTGTCATCTTTAAAACGCTCCATGGCTCGGAACCTAGCTATCTGCGGGATCGGATTCTGCCCCATACATCCTCACGGCCGATCCGCTCCCACAGAGAGGGACTTCTCCGGGTGCCGTCCACTAGACTGTGTCAGCGGGCGACGCCCAGGGGAAGGGCCTTCTCTGTGGCTTGCCCAGCCCTCTGGAACGATCTCCCCCCCGTCATTAGAACAACTACGGACCTCCGCTCCTTCCGTCGAAAACTGAAAACACACTTTTTCTGTCTGGCCGGCCTTGGTTAGTCTCTACCTCTGGGGTGTTTAGGGAATTTAGTTTTAATGGGGTTTTTAGCGCAGGGACGATCAATTTAATCTGTTTTTATTTATTGTATTTATTGTTTGTATATATTTTTATATGTTTTAATTTCCCTGTGCACCGCTCCGAGTCCCCTTGGGGAGAGGACGCGGTATACAAAATTTATTATTATTATTATTATTATTATTATTATTATTATTATTATTATTATTATTATTATTATTATTATTGGCAGATGGTTTAGCCACTAAGCCACCAGGTTCTCCTCTGAAGTTGGACCCCCCCCTCCGAGTAGGTTGGTGTCTGAAGTGACCTTGACTCGGTCTGGGATCCTGAAGAATTCCCCCTTGGGTAGGGTAGATGATGTCCACCAATCAAAGAGCAGGAGACTCGGAGATCGTTTCCGGCTTCGGACGCGGGCGGACACGGATTCTCGCGTCCGCCACTGTGTTGCGTCAGCTGCGCTCTTGGGCGCAGGGGGGAGGTTTAAAATCCCCCCCTCTGCACGGGCGGCTTGCAGAGCGGGCCCCCATCTCGACGGCTGTCGGGGGGCTGCTCCTGCTTCGCCCTAGGGGCTGGGGAACTTTCGCGGGGGGAGTTTCCCCTTCGCTGAAGACGCTGGAACATCGAGGATGTAAGAAGAAGCTGAAACTCTGGGGCTGTATGGCTGCGCCGAGGCTCCGGATTTAAAAATAATGGTATGTGCCTTATTTGGATTTTGTTTTTACATTCAATATGATGGAAAGAGAAGATAGGGGGGAGTTGGAAACAACCCCCCTGGAAATGAAGCGGCTTACATAAAGAGTCTCTCGCTGCGGAGCAAGTGAAAGTGACTTCCGTCAGATTTATTGAAAAAGGAGGTTTCTTCTTAACTAAGGGATTTGCTGTTAAACAATGTATCTGGAGCCTTGTTACATTTTAAATTGACTGTTCCTACTTTCTTTTTCCCCACTCTGCCGGCAAGGTGGAAAGATGGCGTTCTCTTTGTTCTCAGGATGGAATTTTTTTTTTAAACAAGCATTCCTCTATTTTAACAAAACTAGACTAATTTTAAAACATATAAGAAAAGGACCTCCTCTGGTGTCTTTTGGTGTTTTCTCCCTTTGTGAAACTTTCTGCTTTGATTGGAAAATTTTTCTTTTTTTTCTTTTTCTCTCTGGATGTTGTAAACTCAATTTGAACTCCAGCTGCTTTTGTCTCGGACTTCACAGACTGCCCGCCCAACAGCGCCATTTTTTCTTCCCTTTCTTCCTCTCTACGCACTAACACCTAAAACTTTAATTATGGCATCGAGGAAACCCCCATCTGGGAAACCAAGCTCTGCTCCAGCATCTACAAGACCCAGCCCATCCTCACAACTAAAGATTTCAGCAATGTTACAGAAGGAAACAGAAGTAGAGGATCCTAAGTCACCAAGCCCTCAGCCATTAAACGTAGAGGAGATGTTTCAAAGAATAATGAATGAAATGCAACAAATCCGGAAAGACAATTTAAGCACAAGATTGGAATTATTGGAGGTGCAAAGAGAAATAACAAATAATAAACAAAAAATTGTGGGGCTGGAAGGGGGGGCGGTTGAGATGAAGGAAGAGATAAAAGACTTTAAGAAAGAACTTACAGATATTACTGGTCAAATGTCTAAAATTGATTTTGAACGCATGTCTTTTTTCTTAAGATTTCAGAATGTTCCTGAATTACCCGATGAGAATCTGAGAGAGCTGATGGCTACTATGTTAGCGGATTATATTAAGAAAGATAAGGAATTTTTGGGGGGACATTGATTTGATTTATAGAATTAACCCAGCATTTGCCAGAATAAATGAGCTACCCAGAGAGGTACACATATTAAATTTATAAGAAGGTCAACGAGAGAGGAGATACTGAGAGCGCAAAGAGGGGGCCCTTTGATGCATCAGCAAAACGAGGTGGCCATATTGAAGCAGATCCCAAAGAAAATAAGAGATATAAGAAGGAATTATTCCTTCTTAACTAAAAAATTATTCAAAAAGGGGGTGTGGTTCAAGTGGTTGATGCCTGAAGGGATGCTGGTATTCTGGGAGGGAGGAAGAGTTAGAATCAAAACACTTGAAGAAGCGCATAATTTTTTAAAAAAACATTCCTCAATCCTGGATGACGATGAGATGGGAACGGGAGGGGCCACGGGTCCGCCTGCTGGTGGGGGGGGGGAGGAAGAGACCATAGCAAAGAGGCTCAGATCGCAAAAATAACTTGTTATATTTCTTTAGTAATTCCTGCACGGATGTCAATAGTATAAAGTAATTGAATGTATGAAATAATATGAAAATTTATGATTTTAAAATGTATGTACCCCCTCCCTTTAATGATTTCTTTTTAATTGAATATGTATGAAGACTCAGAGGCGGTCATCAGACCCGATGTGGAAGCTTCAAATATTATCTATTACCTTATCTATCCCTTTCCCAATATAAATTGTTAAAACCAATAAAACTTTTTCAAAACAAAAAAAAAGAGCAGGAGACTTCCGCTGGCAGAAGAACTTGGATCTGGGAGCAGCTCATGAGCCTTTGCTGAAATGGCAAAAGAAACCATTGAAGGTCTCTATTGTTAAGGCGTGCCCAGAGAACAATGCTGTTATGACTTCTGTCAAAGAGTGGGTCCACATCAGGTTTGCTCAAAAACATAGCTTTTATTATGTTAATTATCATCTTTAAAGCGCTCCATGGCTCGGGACCTAGCTATCTGCGGGATCGGATCCTGCCCCATACATCCTCACGACCGATTCGCTCCCACAGAGAGGGACTTCTCCGGGTGCCGTCCACTAGACTTTGTCAGCGGGCGACACCCAGGGGAAGGGCTCTCTCTGTGGCGGGCCCGGCCCTCTGGAACGACCTTCCCCCCGATATTAGGACGACCACGGACCTCCGCTCCTTCCGTCTTAAATTGAAAACCTACTTTTTCCGTCTGGCCGGCTTGGGATAGCCTCCTTGTCCTGGGGTTTTTAGGGTAATTTTAATTATTTTTAGTGTTTAGGGGTTTTAGGGCAGTTTTTTAGTTTTTTATAGATGTTTTAGCGCAGGATTTGTTGTTTAATTGTGATTTTAAATTATGTATTTTGCTGTGTTTACTGTTTTTTAATTTTCCTGTGCCCCGCCTCGAGTCCCCTGGGGAGAGAGAGCGGGTAACAAATAAAATTTATTATTATTATTATTATTATTATTAGCTAGGCACAGCTTACAAAGGAAGATAGGTTCAGTAAAAGAAAATGTGTGGTAGACAGGGGCTCCCGCGCTTTGACAGCTCTTTATATTTGGAGCTGTCAAAGGGGGAGCCAATCAGGCTGCAGCAAGGGCCAGGCGCGCCTCAGCCAATCAGGCGCGTCTGTCGGTTGGCCGCCTTGCTACAGCCTGTTGCCAAGGCTCCAAGAGGCAGCCTGGAAGACCTGCGGCCGGTCGTAAGTCGAGACCGGTCGCAGGTCGAGGACACAACACCCCTTTCCCCCCTCGGTCTGCGCATGCTCGAAGAACTGTCCGTTCTGATGCACGAGCATGCGTAGTCTTGTAAGTAGGCGGGGCGGCGCCGGGAACGCCCAGACCGTCTCAGTTGTTGGTGAGAAGTCGGAGAGGTAGGTTGCCCCTGTGCGAGCTCCTCCCTTCGGGGAGTGGAGCTCCAGGTGGTGACGTCATCGAGGCCTACTCGCGGAGGCGGAGCCATCTGAGCTGGTAAGTCGGGGCGAGGAGGCGCGGCGTTCGGAGCATAGTTTGTTGGATGCCGGTTGGTTGCGGCGGTGCAGGGCGGGTCCTTAGGCGCAAGGGCCCGCACGTCCCCCTCGGTTTGAGATAGCTCCTGAAGCGTATGCCGGAAGGCGGCGTCCAGTTCGGCCGGGCCTGAAGAAGCGAAGGCCCCGAGCGGTTTCTCGGAGAACGAGTTGACTGGCCCAACCGGGGCAACGGGGCAGGGCGGTTCCGACGATGGGTCCGCAGGTGTGGGTAGGCGGCGCCTTAGCTGATCCAAGTGGCGCCGCCACTCGGACCCGTCCGGGAGGCTGACCCTAAAAGAGCAGGGACCCGTTAGCTCGGTTACAGTGGCCGGAACCCACTTAGTGTCCCCTGCATAGTGGCGGGCGTACACAGGGTCCCCGGGCTGGAAAAGGCGGGGAGGTGGGACCCCCAGGTTGCAAGGCTGCACATCGTTGTATGCCGGGTGCAGTCTGTCCAAGGTGGTCCGCAGGCGGCGACCCATCAAGAGCTCGGCGGGGCTTTTCCATGTGGCTGGGCAAGGGGTGGAATGCTGACCTAACAGGTAAGCAGCCACCCTTGCGGGCCAGTCCCCTGTGGTCATCCGTCCCAGAGCCTCCTTGGCCGAGCGGACGGCCCGTTCTGCCCGACCATTGGAGGCCGGATGATAAGGGGCCACTGGCGCGTGGCGGATCCCTTGCGAGGCTAAGAATTCCTGGAAGGTGGCGGACTGGAACTGGGGCCCGTTGTCGGACACCACGATGTCCGGCAACCCGTGCGTCGCAAAAAGGCGGCACAAGGCCCTGACCGTACTCTCGGCCGTAGTGGAAGCCATCAAGATGACCTCCACCCAGCGGGAGTAGGCGTCCACGACTACCAGGAATGTTTGGCCTCGGAAGGGGCCTGCGAAGTCTATGTGGAGCCTGGACCAAGGGCTCCGGGGCAAGTCCCACTCCCTGGGCGGGGCGACCGGAGGGGCGGGGCGGGTGGTCTGACAAGGGACACAACCCCCGACCCAGGCAGCTACCTCCGCATCCAAGCCCGGCCACCACACATAGCTGCGGGCGAGCGCCTTCATCCGAGCTATGCCGGGGTGGTCGGCGTGGAGCGTCCGGAGCACCTGGTGACGGAGGGGGGGGGAACGATGACCCGATCCCCCCAGCACAAGCAGCTGCTGTGGAGCGAAAGCTCCGTCTGGCGTGTCTTGTACGGCCGAAAATCTTCGGCCACGCCGCCCTGAGGCCACCCTCGCAAGACCCAGGTGGAGACCTGGGACAGGACAGGGTCGGCCCTCGTCCGGGCGGCGACGTCTGAGGACGTCAAGGGCAGGCCTGAGTCTGCCACAGACAAAACGGACAGTGCCGGCACCGGCTCTTCGTCCGCCTTGGGGAGGGGGCACCGGCTCAGGGCATCAGCGTGCCCCAGCTGCTTGCCCGGACGGTAGTACAGCGTATAACTATACGCTGCCAGGAACTCCGTCCATCTGGTCATCCTGGGGGAAAGGATGGGGGGGTCGGACGGTCACCGGCCAATAGCCCAAGGAGAGGCTTATGGTCTGTGAAGACAGCAAAAGTCCGACCATACAGGTACTGGTGGAACTTTTTGATGCCGGACACCATAGCCAGAGCCTCCTTGTCAATCTGGCTATAGTTTCTCTCAGTGGGAGACATTGTCCGGGACCAAAAAGCAATGGGGGCTTCTGAGCCATCTGGGAAGGAATGGCTCAGGACGGCCCCCAGGCCGAAAGGGGAGGCATCGCACGCTAACGTCAAGGGCAGCCTGTCATCATATTGCACAAGGACTGCCTCTGACGTCAGAGTGGCTTTGACAGCCGCGAACGCATGCGCCTCGCGGCTGCCCCAGCGCCAGGCCGCAGATCGATCGAGCAATCGATGAAGCGGCTCGGCTAGCGTTGCCTTGTGGGGGAGAAAAGGCGCGTAGAAATTTAAGAGGCTGAGGAACGCCTGCAGCTCCGTCTTGGAGGCAGGCGTAGGGGCGTTCCTAATGGCCTCGACCTTCTTGGGGGTGGGGTGGATGCCCCGGGCATCAATCAAGAAGCCCAGGAACTCCACCTCCGGCGCGGCAAAAACGCATTTGCTGCGCTTCAACTTTAATCCCGCGCCCCTGAAAATGCTGAGGACCTTCCTCAGTACTTTGGCGAGTTCTGAGATGCTGGAAGCAGCTATCAGAACGTCGTCAAAATACGGGACTACGCCTGGGAGCCCGTGGAGCAAACGTTCCATGAGGCTCTGGAAGATCCCCGGGGCGACGGACACACCGAATTGGAGTCTGCGACAACGGAAAGCCCCCCGGTGGGTGACGATGGTCTGCGCCTCCGCAGCCGCCTCGTCCACCGGGAGCTGTTGATAGGCCTGGGCCATATCCAGTTTCGCAAATATGCGGCCTTGCCCCAGGGAATGGAGCAGGTCTTGCACCACTGGAACTGGATATGGGTTCGCCTGGAGCCCATGGTTGATGGTCGACTTATAGTCGGCGCAGATCCGCACCGACCCGTCGGGCTTGATGGGGACCACTATGGGGGTCTCCCATCTCGCCTGGTCAACGGGTTCGAGCACGTCCTGCGCCACCAGCCGGTCAAGTTCGGCATCGACCTTGGGCTTCAGGGCGAGCGGCAGCCTGCGGGCCTTGAGCCTAATGGGTGCAACCTGAGGGTCAAGATTTAAGGAGACAGGGGTGCCCACGTAAGAGCCAAGCCGACCGTCTAGCACGTCGGCGAACTCCTCCAAAACCCCGGAGATGGGAGAGGAGGCGGGAATAGAGTGGACCCCTTGCACTGACAGGCCAAGGGCGGGAAACCAATCCAGGCCGATGATGGCCCCCAGGGGATCAGAAACCACCAGGATAGGCAAGGGCCCCTTGAAACCCCCGTACTCCACCCGCAGGGAAATTTGGCCCAGGGTGGGGATTGATGATCCCTGATAGTCCCGCAAAACCGTGAGTGGGGGGGACAATCTGTCTAAGGAAAGGCCGGGGCGTAGCTTGGCCAACTGTGCCCGGGAAATGATGGACCGAGACGAGCCAGAGTCCACCTCCATGCGGACCCCCACCCCCTCCAGTTTCACAACTGTCCTGAGCCGCGTACAGTCGGGCAAGGCTTCCAGCAGAGAGTTGTCGTCGGTCAAGGCAAAGCAGCCGGACGGCTGCGGCTGCTGGCGTCTGCCCCGGCGGCGTTGGGTGGGTGGGTTGGCCGCTGGCCCTCTACGTTCTTCTCCGGAGCGGCGTTGGGGCTCGGGGGAGGGTAGATCCTCTGCAGGTGCGGCGGCGCGGCATGCGGCGGCCAAGTGTCCTTTGCGGCCGCAGCGGCGGCAGGTGGCCTCCTTGAACGGGCAATCGGCCCGGGGGTGCTTTCCCCGGCAGCCCAGACATCTGTAGGCAGCCGGCAGGGGCGGCTTGCGGCCGGCGGGCCTTATGTAGGCGACTTGGTCGTCCTCGTCAGGGTCATCGGCTTCCTCCACCAGGCACGCGCGTGCGGGCGGATGGCGGTCCACGTCTCTATCCAGGACTGAGGACTCGGACATCTCGAACGCCCGAGCCTCGTCCACTGCCTGTTCTAGGGTCAGTTCAGCGCGGGCCAGCAGGCGCCTCCTGAGGCGGACTTCTCTGAGGCCCCAGATGAATTGCTCCAGCAGCAACTCGGCCAGGAACTCCGCGGCGAAAGCGCACGGAATGGCGGCCATGCGCAGCGCCTTAAGGAATTCGGCCACCGACTGGTCAGGCTTCTGGAGGCACTTCCTGAAAGCAAAGCGGTGGGTCATCCTTGACGGCACCGGGGCGTAGTGAGCCCTGAGCCGTTCGATCAATGTGTCCCACGGCATCTCATATACTTCTGTCGGCGCGGCCACGGTGCGAGCGGTCGCGAACAGCTCCGTGCCGCCGCAGCCGAGGAAATGTCCCAATTTTCTCGCCGGGGGCAGCGCCCCGTAGTCATTTGCCAGCACGAAGCACTCGAATCGTGCCATAAAAGAGACCCAGGTCTCCTTCGCCGAGTCGAACGGAGCGAAGGGAGGGACGGAACCCATAGCGATCGTACCGCAAAAGAAAACACGTAAAAAAATTTTCGTGAGGAAAATTTCTTTCCCTCAGCAATCGGAGCTCTGCCTGGCCCCAGCCCTCGTGGCCAGTGTTAGATTCTCTGCAAGGTGGAGAATAGAGGGAGTCCAAGCCAGGTTTGCTCAAAAACATAGCTTTTATTAGCTAGGCACAGCTTACAAAGGAAGATAGGTTCAGTAAAAGAAAATGTGCGGTAGACAGGGGCTCCCGCGCTTTGACAGCTCTTTATATTTGGAGCTGTCAAAGGGGGAGCCAATCAGGCTGCAGCAAGGGCCAGGCGCGCCTCAGCCAATCAGGCGCGTCTGTCGGTTGGCCGCCTTGCTACAGCCTGTTGCCAAGGCTCCAAGAGGCAGCCTGGAAGACCTGCGGCCGGTCGTAAGTCGAGACCGGTCGCAGGTCGAGGACACAACAAATGCCAATGGCAGACACCATAGTGCCTAACAATTTGGACAAAGTAGCTAAGGATACACTACGTTCCTTGAGAACCTGGAAAACCAACTCTCTCAAACTAGTTTGAATCAGCCTAGTGGTAGGCCATAGATAGCTTTTGGCCAGATTGATCGAAACCACCTGGCCTCGCAGGGTCAAGATGGTAATGTCGAAGTCCCTTGGGGCACCACTTACAGAAGAGGACTGTAGCAACAGGTCGTCTAGGCAGCCTTGGATTTGCACATGTACCTGTCTCAGGAATGCTGCCAATGCCACCATTACCTATCTGAAGACTTGAGGTGCAAATGACAACCCGATGGGTAAGGCTCGGTACTGGAAGTGGTGCCCAAGATAACAAAACCTGAGAAACTGTCAGTATTCAGGGGCTATAGGTATGTGCAGGTAGGCCTCTGTAAGTTTGATGGATGTGAGGACATCTCCCTGCCTAATACCCTTTAATATTGAGTGCAGTGAACGCATATTAAACCTGCGACAGCGCACATAGCGGTCAAACTATTTAAAATCAAAAATAGTTCTTCAGCCGCCCCAAGCCTTTGGGATCCCAGAGAGAATGGAATAATAACCCTGATCCTGTTAAACTGGAGGCACCAGTTGGATAGCCCTAATGTCCAATAGGTGTTGAATGGCTTCCTGCATAAGTCGCCTCCGAGTCGTGTTATCTGAGACCTGATGGTTGATTGTACCCACGCATCGGAGGTAGAGGAATCCCAACAATCTGCGAAATATGCCAAGCATCCCCTGATGAGGGGAGAGCTGGGCCCAGAATTAATTCTTGCGGAAGTAGAGTGCCGCCCCCTTCGCCCCCATGAAAGGGCTGTTTCTGCTGTCTCCCCTCTGCTGCCTATCCAGTTGATATCTCTGGCTGGGGGCATAGCCTCCCTGGTACAGCCTGAAACCTGACTGACTGAAATCAGACCCCTTAAAAGAAGATCTGTTGTCCTGACCCCAGAATAAAGGACCGTAGTTTGACCACAGAAATTGGAGCAACGGGGCTAGGGCACTGCCCAGAAATTGCCCTTCCTAGGAGCTGTGAGAAGCACCTTCCATTTGTCCTGATTCTCAATTAAGAAAAGGTCAATAGATGCACCAAAGAAGGACCCTCCAGCAAAGGGGGCTGATTTATTTATTTATTTATTTATTTATTGAATTTATACCCCGCCCTTCTCCAAACGGACCCAGGGCGGCGCACAGGAATATTAAAAAACATATAAACATATAAAACTTTTAAAAAACGTATTCAATTAAAGACCTGTGCTAAAACCGAATTAAAATCCCCATTTAAAACTATGAGTCAGTATTGGAGGCTATGCTAGGCCGGCTAGTTGGAATAGGTGTGTCTTCAGACACTTGCGGAAGAGGCGGAGGTCGGAGATGGTGCGGAGTTCAGGGGGTAAGTCGTTCCAAAGGGCTAGTCCCGCCACAGAGAAGGCTCTTCCCCTGGGTGTCGCCAGTCGGCATTGTCCGGCCGACGGCACCCTGAGGAGGCCCTCCCTGTGGGAGCGTATCGGTCTAAGGAATGTATGGGGCAGGAGGTCTCGCATATAACTAGGCCCCGAACCATGGAGCGCTTTAAAGATGGACGTCAGAACCTTGAAGCGCACCCGAAAGACCACAGGAAGCCAGTGCAGCTTGCACAGGATTGGTGTTATATGGGAGTGTCTAGGCGCTCCCGTAATCACTCGCGCGGCTGCGTTCTGGACTAGCTGTAGCTTTCGGGTGCACCTCAAGGGAAATCCCATGTAGAGAGCATTACAGTAGTCGAGTCGGATTGTCACGAGTGCTTGAGTGACTGTGCGTAAGGCACCCCGGTCCAGTAAGGGGCGCAATTGGCGCATCAGGCGTACCTGATGGAACGCCCCCCTGGCCACGGCCGCCACATGGTCCTCCATAGACAGCCGGGAGTCCAGGAGGACACCCAAATTGCACGCCCTCTCCACGGGGGCCGGTGTTTCGCCCCCAATGGCCAGAGTTGGAATAATCTGGCTGAACCGGGGTGCCGGAAACCACAGCCACTCAGTCTTGGATGGGTTGAGCTTGAGTTTGTTACTACCCATCCAGATCCGTACGGCCTCCAAGCACCGGGACATAACCTCGATGGCATCGTTGGGGTGGTCTGGGGTGAATATGTACAACTGAGTATCATCAGCGTACAGATGATATCCCACCCCAAAACCACGGATGATCTCACCCAGTGGCTTCATATATGTGTTGAACAATAGGGGTGAGAGGACCGACTCCTGAGGTACCCCACATATGAGGGGCCTCGAGGCCGACCTCTGCCCGCCTGCCACTGGTCGTAGTCGCGAGGACCTGACTCCAATCATTGTCCTCTAAAGTGGAGGTGGCAGCCATTTTGGTTCTTGATTCAGGCAGGCTTCAAAATGGCCGTTCATGCCAAAGGCCCCTGACAGAGGCTTGAATATAAAGTGAAAGAGCGGCCTTGCTGCAAAGAGCTGCCTGACCCCTTCTCCAAAACAACCTTCAGAAGCTGACTGGACTCTGTTCTTTTCCAAAAGGGGTAATAAAGAGGCACAATTTATTTAGGCCCAGTGGAACAGCCCTCACAGTTGACAGAGGCCTGTCAGTTGTGGGAAAGCCTGCACAGAATTAATTGATATTTTTTGCCAGAACAAGGCCTCACAGCCAAGGCTGTGGGAGCGGCCTGCCTCCTGAGCGCCAGAAATCTTCCCTTCCCCACACCTGGCTTGACAGCAGCAGCTTTGAAAGACAGAAGACGTGGCGCGGGCAATAGAAGGACTCAGGCAGGAGGCTAGAGGGGTGGCTGACAACCGAAGGCCTGGGCCCGTGGCTGCCAATGACAGGTAAACCTGAGTCCCGGCTGCTGCTGAGGTGTGGGGGGTCCTGTCTACTCACAATGCCACCAATCCTGACAGAAATAAGCACAGAAGGCCGAACACCAAGTGTTGGAACACCGAACAGTCCCAGAGCTGGACTGAATCGTAAACTGGGTGTGGCTACTCCGTAGGGGGTTATATACCATGCCTAATTAATTAATTATTTAATATTATGACTCAGACCAATCAGAGGGTGGATAGGTTTAACCCATACACTCTTATTGAGAAGTACACCCCAAAAGGACAGTGCCGGGCACCAGTAAAACAATGTAAAATACTTAAAACAGCCATTCCCGCTTTGAAATAAAAGTCAACCCCAAAGCAAACGCAGCAGCTGAGAGGGAAACTCAGAGTAGCTGCTCAAGCTAATTGAAAGCCTGGGTGTGCTGCCCAAAGCCATCCAACTCTATTATTCTATGCTCTCTATGTTCTAAATTGGGTGCCTCACAGCAGAAGCAATACAGCTGGCTGGACCACACATGCACTAAATTCACAGCCTGTATGATCAAGGTGCATCATTGTCCCCTCTTGTATCTTTTCCCCCCAGGAAGAAACAAGAAGTAACCAACACTGCAGCAGCTATAAAAGGTCTTGGGCACAGGGGGTTGCTGCCGGCATTGCTGCTGGTTCACTTTGTGTGCATGCACCAGATGCATGCTGCATTTTTTTCATGAGAAAAAAGCTTTATTGGTTTTTACAAAAATTTTAAAAATAGGAAAAGGGTATAAGGTATTACAAAGATATTTTGAGGACATCTATGTCGGAGGTGTCGGCCCCCTCCGAGGCTTCTTACAAAAAAAAAAAGATAATACAAATCATTTTATATTCATGCAATCAATCATTAATTCTATAAACATCCAGATAGAGGTTACACTATATAGAAAAAAGTCATTTGTGAGATCTAAGTCTTTTAGCAATTGTATCTTCCTCTCCCTGACCTCCAGTGGGCGGAGCCGTGGCCCCCTCCGCTCCCCCATTTTCATCCTCCAGGATTGGGGATTGTTTTTTTAGAAAGGCTTCCACCTCTGCAATTGTTTTAATTCTTACTCTCCCCCCTTCCCAGAACACTAACATTCCCTCTGGCATCAACCACTTGAACCACACCCCCTTTTTATATAATCTTTTTGATAAGAAGGAATATTTCCTCCTTATTTCTCTAATCTTTTTCGGGATCTGTTTCAAAATGGCAATCTCAGTCTGTTGGTATATTAAGGGACCGTCTCTTTGTGCTCTCAGGATCCCGTCCCTCGTTGACCTTCTTACAAATTTAATATGTATCTCTCTGGATATCTCATTTATTCTGGCATATGCTGAGTTAATTCTATAAATCAAATCGATGTCCCCCCAAATATCTTCTTTGCTCTTTTTAGTGTAATCTGCTAACATCGTACACATTAATTCTTGTAAATCTTCAGAGGCAACTTCAGGAACATTTTGAAACCTTAAAAAGTAAGACATCCTTTCAAAATCCATCCTAGACATATGACCAGCTAAATCCACAATTTCCCTTTGAGAATTTTTTATCTCTCCTTTCATCTCAGCCGTCCCCCCCTCCAATCCATCAATTCTTTGTTTATTTTCCATTACTGCTTTCTGTGTCTCCAAAAGTTCCAATTTTGAGCTAAAATTGTCTTTCCGGATTTCTTTTATTTCTTTCATGATGTTTTGAAGAGTTTCCTCTATTGCTGATAACTGTGTAGCTTCCACCTCTGTTCCTTTGGATAACATTGAAGTAATCTTGGGTTGATGTGGCTGCTTTTTTGAAGCCATAATGAAAGTAATAAGTTCTTGTCACTAATATGGCGTCTATTGGAGAGGTAGTCCGTGAGATGAAGAGAGAGCAAAAGTCAATATCCAAATTCAAAGTTCAATTTGCTTACAGTCCAGAGAGAGAACAATTTCTAAAAGCAATCAAATAAGAAAAAGAAAAGAAAGTGCAACGCCCCCACGTATATCTATACCAACACTAGTAGATCTGGATGGTTCAGAACAAGATATTGAGATGGAGCAGAAACAATTTGGAAAAGAGATGGAAGAACATACTCAGTTGGATTCCCCTGGGCTTTTTTTAAGCCCTACTCTGGAGGAAATGTCGAAGACTGCAATAGGGGGATCTGTTGGAATGCCAATACGTAAATCAGATGAGCAATGTGAAGCCAGGTCTAGTACCAGACAAATCCAGAAACCGCAGAAGCAGAGGAGGTCTCAATCTCGGCGAGTTAAGAAAGACAAAAGGATTAAAGGACGAAGCAATTAATCAATCTAGATAAAAATATACAGATCTCTGCAATGCTGGTCCTCTTGGATGTGGAAACTTTTTCAGGGTTGAAAACTGGAACCGGAGCATTTGCAGTGGATCTGGTTGTTACCCTATCACGATCTTGGAACTTTATAATCCTGATGAAAAGTCACTCGGGGGTTACCTATGTAAAGGGTTTTTTTCTTGTTATTTATGGGGGCAGCTGCTTAAACTGGTATTACAAACAGCTATGGATGGAATGGAAGGAGACCTGAAGAGTTGGACTTATGAATATTGACGCGGAAAGGATTAATATTATGTTAGTGTTCTGGGAAAAAACTTGGGCCGAACTTTGAAATTTTCTTGCAATCTGCTGTATCCTTCTTGTGATAGGATCTGAAATTTTCCTATACCATTTCTGTTTCCTTTGTGAAGAGAGAAGTAACTTTGCTTTTTTCAAATATTAGAGTAATCTTTACTTTTTTTTTTGTGTTGTTAAGTGGGCAATTAAGCAAATGGAGAGGGGAAAAATAGTAAACCTTTTGAATCAGGAAGGATGTAAACTTGAGCTAGGATATATGGTTTAAGTTTTATAAGTGTTAGGTTATATGACATGGTATTTAGATCTTAAGAATTATTTTCTATGTATTTTAATGTTTAACTAAAAGGGGGTGTTTATGTTGAGCTTGTTATAAGGTTTCTAATGGATTGGTTATATACAGAATAAATATCAGATTAGGAAGTACTATGTAGTTTTTAGCTAAGAATGCTTTGATTGATAGGTGAATAGAGTAAATAATATTTGGGATGCTTGGAATTATTAGAGTGGTGTATAGCGGAAGTCAGGGGGGTGGGTTTGAATGGGAGGTGGGGGAGGGTTAGGGTGGAGGGCGGGGTAATATATATGTATGATTAATCTAGAGAGGGGAATAATGGGATATGCCTTTTTTTTTTTTTTAAAGAGAAATTTATATTATGTTTTTTATATCTTTAATTAACTTAGAAGATGGTGTTAATGGGATATTAATATACTAAGAGAAACTTATATTGTGTCTGCTGGGAGGCGAGGGGGTATAATATCTGAATGAGAAACTTATTTTAAGACGGGGTGAGGGGGGGTATAGTATTTGTATGTGATTTATATTACATGTCGGGGGGGGGTAAAAAGGGGGAAAATCTGTGTGAATAAAACTTTTTCAATTAAAAAAAAAAAAAGAAAAGAAAAGAAGGCACATCTGGGAAAGGTCCTAATAATCAATTAAATCAATCCACTGTTAAAGAGTTCAGTCCCAAAGACGAGGGAGTGTCACATTTTTGTGTGCAGTTGAGTGTAAATTGTTCTGTGCATGCGCAGGACATGAAAAAAAATAGTAAAAAAATATGCCGACCAGGGAACCCATAGGGGGCATGGCCAGCCTGGGTCACTGCCAGCTTGGGTGACCAAGGCCAAAATACCACTACCGGTTCACCCAAACCAGTGCAAACCAGTAACAACCCACCTCTGGTCTTGTGAAAACACCAGGGAGTATCAGATAATCACAGAAGTGTCACTTAAAACTCTTTATAAGAAAAATGTTTGTAATCTTGTCCTTCTTCCTGAAGGGAAGAGATTAATCCCATCCCTAGATGGGTGATTGATGGCTTTCACTGCCTTAAACCAGTCAGTTTCTGTTGTTTATTGACTTCATTTAGCATATATCAACTGCATTCCAACTGCAAGTGTTAAGGACAGGAGATAGCAATTAAAATAAGAATGATTGATTAAATAAACCAAGGGGAGGGTATTTTAAGGAAATTAAACAGGAAATAGAAATACAGGAAGATTTTCTTGGGGGAGAAACTGAGGTCAGAGTAGATAATTTGAAACTTAGACAATGGAATAGGGTAGAGAAGGGAGAAATATTTAAGAGGATTGGCCAAGCAGTGCAAGCCGATAGAATAGATCCAAGAGAAGAACATAGGAGAGATGCTAAGAAATGGAAAATCTAAACTTTAAAACGGGTGAGAGACGATGGATAAAAAAGGGGGAGATATTTCCTTTTAAAAAGTGAGACGTTAAAAAGGGGCTGGAATTAGAGAAGGGGGATTAACATAATTTTTTTCAGGTAAACTAAGAAGAAGAAGGGAACCTAGGCTTTTAATGATTAAAATTTTGAATATTTTTGAATAAAATGGTGGCGACTTTAAAAATAACATATAGAACTATTGATTAAGCAAAAGATTGAAGAGTATAACTTAATATAAATACATGTATTATTAGCATAACCATACACATTTATTAAAATGTAACAAATATAACTATCAACATTTTATTTGTAGTAAAAAGAATAATATGTAGAACATGCGCCAAAGGCATGCAGGGGGCAGGCGGCACTCGCTTAACAAGACACAAAAGGATGCGGCTTCTCTCCTGCACTAAGCCTCCGGCCATTGCCTTGCTGTGTCATCCCTTCCCTCACACAAGAGGAGGAGAAGGAAGGGGAGGGGGAGGAGTGTTGATGGAGCCGTAATGCAGGAGTAAAACTGCTCTGTACCTCCCTTCACGCCCACATTTGCACGTGAGGCAGCCTCCGCTTCCTGCCTCTTTGGGTTGGAGTTTGCGCCCTCCATGCTCGGCCAAAGAACTGCGGGGGGGGGGGGGCAAGGGAGAGAGACATGGCAAGGCGAAGGCTGGAGCTTTAGTGCAGGAGAGAAGCCGCATCCTTTTGCATCCTGTTAAAACCCTTCTTAAGGGAGAAGCTGCCCACCCCACGCACACCTTTGCTGTGCTTTGGTGCTCACTTGAGGTGTGTGCACCCACCTAGCCCTGCCACAGTTGGCCAGGAGGTCGCAAGTGGAGAAGGGGGGGGGTCACCCGGAAGGAAGCCTCCATCACAGCTGGAGAGAAGCACCCCAAGGCAAGCTTCCTGGCTTGGCCCAGTCACAGCTTTCTGAAAGAGGGAAGAGAAAGAACGTGTGAGAGATGCAGACACACAAAGTGGGGGAGGAGATTGGCTGACGAGTAAGAGTCTTTGGTGAGGGTGGGCATGCAAGGTTTAGTGGGGCCAGCTTCCTTTTCCCACTGCCCTGAACCTTTTAAAGCTGCAGCTGGGCGCTGCTTGCCCAAGTCCATTTCTGATGTCCCCTCCTCCCAGATTCCATATCTGGCTTGGCAGCCCTTGTGTTAGCAATCAGTCAGTCCCAGCTGGGCCAGGCCAGTGTCTCTCCAAGCGACCAAGGTTTGCCTAACACAAACAAGGGCCAGGAGAAGCTCCACAAAAGTGAGGCACCAGAGAATCAGCCCTGGCCACTTCTCCATCCCCGCCATCATCCTTACCTTCTCAGGCCAGGCAAGGGAGGGGCAGGGTCATTCAGTGATGGGACTGGAAGTTGCAGCAGAGAGCTCAAAGAGCTGCAGACCCCCAGTCTATAAGATTGTTAACTGTATGGCATATGCAGGGCATTGTTTTATTTGCACTAAAATGTAACTCTGGTTCCACACTGTTCACACAACTATGTGTTTGTAGAAAAATAAAAAAAACCTTTAAAACAAAAAAGAATCCCACCTGTGTGGCAGTGGTGCTAATAGGCAGCAGATCCCCTCTGACGAGGAACAGCTGCCTCCCCCACGTGATTCAAGGGCACAGAGAGTAGAGGGGAGGCAAGCTCAAGGGAGGGCTGCAGCCTGCTTACTTGGGAGAAAGTTGCCCGGCCCCTCCTCACAAGGAACACCTGGTGTGGGTTGACTTAAAGAGAATCCAAGTTGGTCTTTGCCAGGAATAATTGTTTGTTTTGGCTTACACCCCCCCAACTTTGACCCTTGGCCTTTGGCCTTTGGCCTTGCCTTTGCCTTTTTCACGGAGCATTATTTCAGCAGCCTATTGAATTATAAAGTAATACAATACAATACAATACAATAGCAGAGTTGGAAGGGACCTTGTAGGTCTTCTAGTCCAACCCCCTGCGTGGACAGGAACCTTATACCATTTCAGACAAATGGCTATCTAACATCTTTTTAAAGACTTCCAGGGTTGGGGCATTCACAACTTCTGGAGGCAAGCTGTTCCAGAGGTTAATTGTTCTAACTGTCAGGAAATTTCTCCTTAGTTCTAAGTTGCTTCTCTCCTTGATTAGTTTCCACCCATTGCTTCTTGTCCTGCCCTCAGGTGCCTTGGAGAATAGTTTGATTCCCTCTTCTTTGTGGCACCCTCTGAGATATCGGAACACTGCTATCATGTCTCCCCTGGTCCTTCTCTTCATCAAACTAGACATACCCAGCTCCTGCAGCCGTTCTTCATATGTTTTAGTCTCCAGTTCCCTAATCATCTTGGTTGCTCTTCTCTGCACTCTTTCCAGAGTCTCCACATCTTTTCTACATCGTGGCGACCAAAACTGTAAGCAGTATTCCAAGTGTGGCCTTACCAAGGCACTATACAGTGGCATTAACACTTCACGTGATCTAGATTCTATCCCTCTGTTTATGCAGCCTAGAACTGTGTTGGCTTTTTTGGCAGCTGCTGCACACTGCTGGCTCATATTTAAATGGTTGTCCACTAGGATTCCTAGATCCCTCTCACAGTTGCTACTATTGAGCAAGGTACCACCTATACTGTACTTGTGCAATTGGTTTTTCTTGCCTATATGTAGAACCTTTTCACAATTGAATTTCATTTTATTAGATAGTGCCCAATGTTCAAGTTTGTCTAGATCCTTCTGTATCTTAAGCCTATCTTCTGGAGTGTTGGCTATTCCTGCCAGCTTGGTGTCGTCTGCAAATTTGATCAGTTCCCCATTTATCCCTTCATCCAAATCGTTGATGAAGATGTTAAAGAGTACTGGGCCTAAAACAGAGCCTTGGGGGACTCCACTGCATACTTCCTTCCATGTAGATGCAGTTAGATTGAGGACTACACGTGGAGTGCGGTTGGTCAGCCAGTTGCGAATCCATTTGGTGGTGGTGCTGTCTAACCCACAATTTTCTACTTTATCTAATAGTAGGTTATGGTCTACTTTATCAAATGCCTTACTGAAGTCCAGGTAAATTATATCAACAGCATTCCTCTTGTTCCACTGATTTTGTCACTTTGTCAAAGAATGCAATTAGATTCGTCTGGCATGATCTGTTTTTGACAAACCCATGTTGGCTTTTGGCTATTACTTTGTTTGCTTCTAGGTGTTCACTTATTTGTTGTTTAATTATCTTTTCCAGAATCTTTCCTGGTATTGAGGTCAGGCTGATGGGTCTATAGTTTCCTGGATCTGTTTTTTTTCCTTTTTTGAAGATGGGAACCACATCAGCTCTTTTCCAGTCTTCTGGCAATTCCCCGGTGCTCCAGGATCTCTGAAAGATATAGTTCAGTGGTTCTGAGATCTCGTCTGCCAGTTCCTTCAGAACCCTGGGGTGTAATCCATCCAGTCCTGGTGATTTGAACTCGTCCAGGGCAGACAGGTGCTCACTTACCATTTTCTTCCCTATTTCAACTTGTGTTCCTACTCTGATTTTTGTGGTGCTGTTTTTGATTGGTTGGACTGTTTTATCCCTTTGTGTAAAGACAGATGCAAAAAAAGAATTAAATAGTTCTGCTTTCTCCCTGTTGCTTATCATCTTCTTACCATTTTCTCCCAGCAGTGGACCAATTGTTTCCTTAACTTTTTTCTTGCTTTTAACATGTTGGAAGAAGCTTTTTTTGTTATTTTTTACTTTTTTGACAAGCCTTTCTTCATTGCGAGCCTTAGCTTTCCTCACTTCATCTTTACAGGCTCGGGCTATTTGCTGATATTTTGCCTTAGTTATGTCCCCCTTTTTCCACTTTTTCTATTTATCCTTTTTGTCTTTCAATTTGTCAGAGACTTCTTTATGCAGCCATGCTGGTTTCTTTTGGGAGCTGTTATTTTTCTTCTTCATTGGTATTGCGCTGGACTGGGCTTTTATAATCTCATTTTTCAAAATTTCCCAAGCTTCTTGAGTTGTTTTCCCCTTGAGGATTCTCATCCATGGAATCCTTCCCAAGCTCTCTCTGAGTTTATTGAAATTAGCTCTCTTAAAGTCTAAGACTCTAGTTTGACTTTGTTCAACTACTTTTGTTTGCATAATGTTGAATTCCAGTATTTCATGATCGCTTGCCCCCAAAGTTCCTGTAGCTTCTACACCTATCATTTCCTCTCTGTTAGTGAGAATTAAGTCCAATATTGCTGATCCCCTTGTTCCCTTCTCTACCTTTTGAGAAACAAAGTTGTCTGCTAGGTTTGTTAGGAACCTGTTGGATCTTCCACTTGGTGCAGAGTTTGTTTCCCAATTGATGTCAGGGTAGTTAAAATCTCCCATTACTATTGTAGTGTGCTTCCTACATACCTTAGTTAGCTGGTTAGCAAAAAGTACATCCACTTCCTCTGCTTGGTTGGGTGGCCTGTAGTATAGACCTATGACAATATCATTCCCCCCCCAACCTTTAATATTGACCCAAATACATTCAAGATAGTTCTCATCATTGTTGTGCTCTATTTCTGTAGAGATGTAATTATTTCTTATATATAGTGCAACTCCACCTCCTCTTTTATTTAATAATAATAATAATAATAATTTTAATATTTCTAAACCGCACCCTCTCCCCACAGGGACTCGGGGCGGTGCACAGGCACAGTAAAACAATAAATACATATAAACATTTCATTAAAAATAAATTAAATCCAAACCTGCGCTAAAATTCCCATTAAAACTAAGCAATATTACAAAACCCCAATAAAACCCCAAAGACAGAGAGACTATCCTAGGCTGGCCAGACAGAAGAAATGAGTTTTTAATTTGAGACGGAAGGAGCGGAGGTCCGTGGTCGTCCTAATGTCGGGGGGAAGGTCGTTCCAGAGGGCCGGGCCCGCCACAGAGAGAGCCCTTCCCCTGGGCGTCGCCCGCTGACAAAGTCTAGTGGACGGCACCCGGAGAAGTCCCTCTCTGTGGGAGCGAATCGGTCGTGAGGATGTATGAGGCAGGATCCGATCCCGCAGATATCAATCAATCAATCAAATTCGGATTTATTGACCGCACCCTCTCCCCACAGGGACCCGGGGCGGTGCACAGGAGAAACTAAAAACAATATACAATAAATACAAAATACGTACTTTAAAACATAATTAAACAATGTTACCCGTGCTAAAAATGATTAAGAACCCATTAAAATGCATTTGGAATCAATAGACAGAGAGAATTATTCAAGGCCGGCCAGTCGAAAGAAATAGGTCTTCAATTTCGTACGGAAGGAGCGGAGGTCAGTGGTCGTTCTGATGTCGGGGGGAAGGTCGTTCCAGAGGGCCGGGCCCGCCACAGATAGCTAGGTCCCGAGCCATGGAGTGCTTTAAAGATGATAATCAACACCTTGAAGCGCACCCGGAAGACGACAGGCAGCCAGTGCAGCTCGCGCAAGAGCGGTGTTACATGGGTAAACCTAGTGGTTCCCATAATTGCTCGCACGGCTGCATTCTGGACTAGCTGAAGTCTCCGGGTGCACCTCAAGGGGAGCCCCATGTAGAGAGAGTTGCAATAGTCCAGTCGGGATAATAATAATAATAATAATAATAAAACTGAATTTATTAACCGCTCCCTCTCCCCACAGGGACTCGGGGCGGTGCACAGGGAGAATAAAAACCATAAATATACAAAAATACATACAATTTAAAACAGATTAAACAAACACCTGTGCTAAAATCCCATTAACTAAAAATCCCCACTCAATATAAATAAACAATTAAAAAACCCATAGAGAGAGAGACTACCCTAGGCCGGCCAGGCGGAAAAGATGTGTCTTTAGTTTCAGGCGGAAGGAGCGGAGGTCCGTGGTCGTTCTAATATCGGGGGGAAGGTCGTTCCAGAGGGCCGGGCCCGCCACAGAGAGAGCCCTTCCCCTGGGCGTCGCCCGCTGACAAAGTCTAGTGGACGGCACCCGGAGAAGTCCCTCTCTGTGGGAGCGAATCGGCCGTGAGGATGTGTGAGGCAGGATCCGATCCCGCAGGTAGCTAGGTCCCGAGCCATGGAGCGCTTTAAAGATGATAACCAGCACCTTGAAGCGCACCCGGAAGACGACAGGCAGCCAGTGCAGCTCGCGCAAGAGCGGTGTTACATGGGTAAACCTAGTGGTTCCCATAATTGCTCGCGCGGCTGCATTCTGAACTAACTGAAGCCTCCGGGTGCACCTCAAGGGGAGCCCCATGTAGAGGGAGTTGCAGTAGTCCAGTCGGGATGTCACGAGGGCATGAGTGACTGTGCGAAGGGCGTCCCGATCCAATAGGGGGCGCAATTGGCGAACCAGGCGAACCTGGTAAAACGCCCTCCTGGCCACGGCTGTCACTTGCTCTTCCATAGACAGCCGGGTATCCAGGAGGACTCCCAAATTGCGCGCCCCATCCACAGGGGCAAGATGTTCGCCCCCTATGGCCAGCGTTGGAGAAAGCTGGTTGAATCGGGCAGCCGGAAACCACAGCCACTCGGTCTTGGTCGGGTTGAGCCTGAGTCCGTTACTTCCCATCCAGATCCGCACGGCTTCCAGGCACTGGCACATCACCGCTACGGCATCGTTGGGGTGGTTTGGGGTAGATATATACAGCTGAGTGTCATCAGCGTAGAGATGGTACTCTACCCCAAAACCACGGATGATCTCACCCAGCGGCTTCATGTATGCATTAAACAAGAGAGGCGAGAGGACCGACCCCTGAGGCACCCCACATGTGAGGGGTCTCGGGGTCGACCTCTGCTCTCCTGCCAACACAAATTGCGATCGGCCAGAGAGGTAGGAGGAGAACCACCGTAAAACGGTGCCTCCCACCCCCAACCCCCCCAGCCGATGCAATAGGATACCATGGTCGATGGTATCGAAAGCCGCCGAGAGGTCTAATAGGACCAGGATGGAGGAACAACCCCCATCCCTGGCCCTCCAGAGATCATCCACCAACGCGACCAATGCCGTCTCGGTGCTATGCCCGGGCCGAAAGCCGGACTGGCGCGGATCTAGATAATCAACTTCCTCCAGGTGACGGGGAAACTGTTGTGCCACCACACTCTCGACAACCTTCGCCAGAAAGGGAAGGTTGGAGACGGGACGATAGTTGGTTAAAAGAGCTGGGTCCAAAGAGGGCTTCTTAAGGAGGGGCCTCACCATAGCCTCTTTTAGGGAAGCAGGCAAGGAGCCCTCACTCAAGGATGCGTTGACAACCTCTTGGAGCCAGCCTCGTGTCACCTCCCAGGATGCCAGTACAAGCCAGGAGGGACACGGGTCCAATAAACATGTGGTGGCTCGCAGTCGTCCACGTAACCTGTCCATATCCTCGGAAGCAACGGAGTCAAATTCCTCCCAAACAAGATCGGCCTCGTGGCATCCCACTGGGCCACGAATGGGGGCTAGCTCGTTCCGTATCTGAGCGGTTTTGTCCTGCAGAAAAGTCACAAATTCCTCTGCTCTACCCTGTAGCGGGGCTTCCCGCACCCTCTGTTGCAGGAGGGAACGGGTCACCCTAAACAGGGCGGCAGGGCGGTTTTCTGCGGATGCTATGAGAGTGGCGCAATGATGACGTTTGGCCACTCTCAGCGCCACAATGTAAGTCCGTAAATGGGCTCTTACCTGTGTCCGGTCAGATTCGGAGCGAGTAGCCCTCCATCTTCCCTCTAGGCATCTCTTGCGGCATTTCATCGCCCTCAGCTCCTCGGTGAACCAAGGAGCCGGGGCAGCTCGGCGCCGCAAGAGAGGCCGCAAGGGCGCGACCCGATCCAAGGCTCCCGTGGCCGCAGTATTCCATGCGGCCACGAGGTCCTCCATCGGGGCGCGGGTCAGGGGTACAGGAAGTGGCCCAAGCGCCGTCTGGAACCCAACAGGGTCCATCAGGCGCCTGGGGCGAAACCAGATAGGAAGTTCTGGTTCCGCCTCCCCGCAACGGGGAGTAGCGGTCGGAAGGTCGAGTCGGAGAAGTGAGTGGTCTGACCATGACAAGGGTGTGATGACTATATCCCCTATACCCAGATCACTCTTCCATTGGCCCGAGACAAAGATGAGATCCGGCGTATGTCCACCCTCGTGGGTGGGGCCTTGAATTAGTTGGGTCAGGTCCATGGCCGTCATGGAGGCCATGAACTCCCGAGCTGCCTCGGATGATTCGCCCAACGATGGCAGATTAAAGTCCCCCATGACTACAAGTCTGGGGGTCTCAACTGCCACCGTAGCGATCACCTCCAGGAGCTCGGGCAGGGCTGCTGCTACATAGCGGGGAGCCAGGTATACAACCAGCAAGCCCAACTGCCTCCCTAGGCCCCACTTCACGCAGAGGGACTCACAACCGGTAGTCTGAGGCACAATGGTCTCTCTCGGCTCAAGGCCTTCCTTGATAATGACCGCTACCCCACCGCCCCTGCCTAGGGCCCGCGGCTGATGAAAAGCGCAGTAACCTGGTGGGCACATTTCGACGAGGGGAAGTCCTCCCTCGTGGCCCAACCAGGTCTCTGCAATTCCTACCAGGTCCGGCTCCCCCTCTGACACAAGGTCATGGACGAGGGGGGCTTTGTTGACCACGGACCTGGCGTTGCAAAACATCAGCCGCAGGCCCTGGCTCTGTATCCCCTGACCACCTAGCCTACGGGGGTTGTGGCACCCGACCGTTTGTAACCAACGGCCACGTGCCACCAACCGGGAGGATGGAACTAGTCTCCCCTCGGCCCTGCCCCTCCCCACGACCGTCTGGATTGATATGCCCTCCGGCGGACCGATTCGTAATTCCCCCCTCATATCGGATCCTTCCGTCTCCTCCCGTCGGCTACTGGTCCGGCCCCTTCTTTCATGTTGTTCTGTCTCTATCTGTCTATGCCCACCCCCCTCCCTGGGACCCCCTAAAATAACCAATAATTTACCAATTAAAAATCCCCTAAGGCCGCGCTTCGCCCGTCTCTCCGGATTAATATATCCATCATCGAGACGGGCCCTCGATAGTGTAGAGGGCCAGACCTGCGAGAGCGGGGACTCTCGCAGCAGTAAAAGGTTAGCTCTGGAGTACATTATACTATGCATAAATAGTAAAGTTGTTAATAAATAATTAATAAATAGTTAATGTAGGTGAAATTCATCAGTGGGGCTGGGATTTAAAATACAAAGATTTTAAAAGAAATTAGAAGGTCGTTAGCCAAGATTTAAAGTCCTCAATTGATATTAAAATGAGATAAAGTGCAAACAATAAGGATATAAAGATGGTACAGCTCGCAATGTCAGTTGAAAATAGTCAATCAATGAGTTGTTCCGGCCCAAGATCTTAGGACAAATCCCGTCTTTCGGGAGCATGGCTCAGTTCTCAGTCTCAGGGGGAAGTTAAGTTGGTCAGCATGGCCAGCATGGCCGTTCGCGTCCCTTTCGGCTCTCTCACCGCCGCCATCTCTATCTCTCCTGAGCCACCGCCTTCTCCACTGGCCTCTCAACGCTCCCACCATCGTCGGCCAGGCTTCCAGCGGCCGCTTCAGGGTTCCTCCACCAGCCTCTCGGCACTCACATGTCACGAGCGCATGAGTGACTGTGCGAAGGGCGTCCCGATCCAATAGGGGGCGCAATTGGCGAACCAGGCGAACCTGGTAAAACGCCCTCCTGGCCACGGCTGTCACTTGATCTTCCATGGACAGCCGGGCATCCAGGAGGACACCCAAATTGCGCACCCCATCCACAGGGGCAAGATGTTCGTCCCCTATGGCCAGCGATGGAGTGAGCTGGTTGAATCGGGCAGCCGGAAACCACAGCCACTCGGTCTTGGTCGGGTTGAGCCTGAGTCCGTTACTTCCCATCCAGACCCGCACGGCTTCCAGGCACTGGCACATCACCGCTACGGCATCGTTGGGGTGGTTTGGGGTAGAAATATACAGCTGGGTGTCGTCAGCGTATAGATGGTACTCTACCCCAAAACCACGGATGATCTCACCCAGCGGCTTCATGTATGTGTTAAACAGGAGAGGCGAGAGGACCGACCCCCGAGGCACCCCACATGTGAGGGGTCTCGAGGTCGACCTCTGCTCTCCTGCCAACACAAATTGCGATCGGCCAGAGAGGTAGGAGGAGAACCACCGTAAAACGGTGCCTCCCACTCCCAACCCCCCCAGCCGATGCAATAGGATACCATGGTCGATGGTATCGAAAGCCTATTAGCCAGAGGTCTAATAGGACCAGGATGGAGGAACAACCCCCATCTCTGGCCCTCCAGAGATCATCCACCAACGCGACCAATGCCGTCTCAGTGCTATGCCCGGGCCGAAAGCCGGACTGGCGCGGGTCTAGATAATCAACTTCCTCCAGGTGACGGGGAAACTGTTGTGCCACCACACTCTCAACAACCTTCGCCAAGAAGGGAAGGTTGGAGACTGGACGATAGTTGGTTAATAAAGCTGGATCCAAAGAGGGCTTCTTAAGGAGGGGCCTCACCATAGCCTCTTTTAGGGAAGCAGGCAAGGAACCCTCACTTAAGGAAGCGTTGACAACCTCTTGGAGCCAGCCTCGTGTCACCTCCCAGGATGCCAGTACAAGCCAGGAGGGACACGGGTCCAATAAACATGTGGTGGCTCGCAGTCGCCCACGTAACCTGTCCATTTGGTCTATTTCTTTTAAATAATTTAAATCCTTCTAGCTGTATGTTCCATTTGTGGGTTTCATCCCACCAAGTTTCTGTAATGGCAACAATATCGTATCTGCCCTCATTTACTTGAATTTCTAATTCACCCTGTTTATTCCTCATACTCTGTGCATTGGTGTATAGACATTTGAGTCCATTTTGATTGACCCTGTGTTTTCTGTCTACGAAACCTCTGTTATGCCTGACTATGGTTCTCTTTGCCCCTATTTCTTTGCCACTTGTATGGTTCATGTACATGGTATGGCACTCACTGTTAATTGTTTGGTTTTGCTTGACAGCAGTGTTGATAATATTACCCGCACAAATATCTATGTTACATGCACTGATAACCCTATGAATTTTAGTTTGCTGGGGACAGAAATGTTCTTTATCTATTGATTCTCTGTCCCCACTATTCAGTTTAAATGTTTAGCCAGGAAATCTGTGAATTTAGTGCCAAGTAACTCAGTCCCTTTCTTGGATGGGTGCAAACCATCTCTTTTGTACAGTTTATCATTGGACCAGCTGCAGGCATCATGACTAATAAGACCAAAGCCTTCCTTTTTACACCACTCCTTTAGCCACACATTAAACTCTGCTATGCGCTGGCCCTTTCCTTTTTGTTCCTTGTATACTTTTCCTTGTATTATTATTATTTCCTTGTATTATTATTATTATTATTATGTATTTTGTTCCTTGTATACAATTCCTTGTATTACTTTCTAGCGCTGTCACCACAGCACAATAAGATCCCAGTGACATCCTCCACTGCCAGTCATAGTAGAGAGAACCAGAATACAAGGTGGAAGAAATCTTAGACTGCAGGAAAAGAGGCAAAGGCATCCAGTACTTGAGTCATTGGAAAGGGATACGTGGTCTCTGATTGCTCCTGAGAGAATGTACAGTATGTACCTGATTTAGTTCATCAGTTCCACCAGCACTTCCCTGACAAGCCAAGACCAACCAATCTACCAGTGCCCCACCCTGTTTTTGCCTGAGGAACCTGTTGAGGAAGAGGTTAACCAGACTTCCTGCATTCCTCCAGGTGGAGGAGGGGGACTCACCTTCAATTCCCAGGAAGAGGAGGGGAGGGAGGAAGCAATGTTTGTGTGCTACAGCAACCATCACCTGGCTCACCTTCTCCTGCAGAGGAGGAGGATTCCTTTGAGGTGGCCTCCCATCTACCTTTGCCAGGTTCCCATGAGAACGCCAACTTTGAAGACACAATACTGGAAGGGAAAAGCAGCATAGAAGAGCCTATGGAAGAGGAGAGGGCCAAGATGGAGGGATGGGTGATGTAGGAGATGGCTAGGCTGAGTCTGAAAGAGGGGGCAAATTCATCATAACTCACAAGTCTCTGTGCAATTGCAAGAGATCTAAGTCCAGCCCACCTTGAATGCCTTTTTTATCGCCCTTGACCATTAATTGGTCAGATGCTTGTAGTGAGGTTAAGCTTGCAAGAAATCTTTAGACACATTTGAGCTACCTGAATACTCCTGATTTCCCTGGCATTTAACACATATACCTCCATTAATTATCTGATCATTTCCTTGACTTGTTTCTTATTTCTTACATGTTAAAATACATTATATTATTAATAGTATTCATCATCATCATCATCATCATCATCATCATCATCATCATCATCATCACAGTTGCAGAGGGCCGAAGTGTACAGTTCATTGATATCGCCGTTCCTGGAGATGCCAGAGTCGAAGAAAAAGAACTAGAAAAAATAATGAAATATCGCGACCTGGCCATCAACACTATCCGGCTATGGATGAAGCATGTCACAGTGACACCCATTGTCATTGGGGCACTTGGCCCCATGTCCAAGAATTTTACTAGTTCCTACAATAACACCAGCAGAACTGCAAAAAACTGTGCTACGTGGAACATCTTACATTTTGAGAAGGTACTTGGTTGATACCTAGGATGCTGGCAACAAACCATATCAACCATTAGCACCAGTCAATAGTATTTGTAATGCATTTTTAAATGTTCAGTTGGCTGAGTCTCATGTTTCATGAATAAAGTAAATAATAATAATAATAATAATAATAATAATAATAATAATAATAATAATAATAATAATAATAATAATAATAAGAAGAAGAAGAAGAAGAAGAAGAAGAAGAAGAAGAAGAAGAAGAAGAAGAAGAAGAAGAAGAAGAAGAAGAAGAAGAAGAAGAAGAAGAAGAAGAAGAAGAACACCTTATATCCTCCGACGTTACCTTGACAGTTCCTAGGTCCTTGGTTAGGACTCCAGCTGTTGAGCTACCAACCAGCCCCAAAGGCTGTGAATCTCACCAAAGATTTACCACAGAATAATAATAATATATTGTTGTTGTTGTTCTTGGCATTAGTTGCAAGTCTTAGTTCATTCTCAGCCTTAGTTTTTCTTATTTCATCCTTGCAGGTTCAGACTGCTATTCTGGTTTAGTTATGTGTCCCTCTTTCTGTTTTTTATACAGGTAGTCCTTGACATATGACCACAATTGAGCCCAAAATTTATGTTGCTAAGTGAGACATTTGTTAAATGAGTTTTCCCCCATTTTACAACCTTGAATGATCACTAAACAAACAGTTTTAGGTGTCAGGCCTGCAGACATCTTTCCTTTTGAATCTTTGGCCTGCCACACTTTCTACGATGCATTTTCTATGATGGGAAAATGGTCTAGGCCAGGGGTCTACAAAGTCGGCTCTTTTAAGACTGGTGGACTTCAACTCCCAGAGTTCCCCAGCCAGGCTGGGGAATTCTGGGAGTTGAAGTCCACCAGTCTTAAAAGAGCCGACTTTGCAGACCCCTGGGATAGGGGATTGTACATGGCTCTCTTAATAAATTAAGATTTTGAGCAATACTCTGACTTACGTTTGGATGCTACATCAACTTACTGCTAATAATATCAATTGATTAAATTAGAATAACATGTCCTTCAAAGCTGAAGCTAAACAGCAGCATCACCACTGCAGAAAGCAAACAAATGAGAAGTGGCCAGATCACAAGGAGAATGGGGAAGCCTTCTTAGTGGCCCACTTCTACTAATTAAGGTCTACTATTTAGAAGAATAGAAGAAGAGGAAGTAGAACGTATTTCTTCATCCAAGTCTGAATGATGAAATTGCCGGCTAAAACAAGGAAGTCACAAGGTCTACAGGAAATATCAGATTTAGTGGGGTATCTTCCATAAGACTGACGCAGCACAAATAATCCCTCTGGGGGATGGTATAAAGTGGCCCAGAAAGAATAGAATAGAATAGAATAAATAGAATATGCCAGAAAGGGCATATTGTCCTTAGTGACTAAGAAAACAACCCTTCCTTTTTTTTCGTTGCTGCATGTTCTAATTCTAGTCCATTTCGTTTTAATGATGCCTAAAATGTCAATGGTCAATTTCATTCTTTTTGCATGCCATGTTCCCACTGTAATTACACTCTGGGCACAGACTCTGGCCCTTCTTCACTTCCCTAGCATGTGTTCCCCTCAGGAACACAATTTTTATTTTCCACCTACGCTCTCACCCCTGCCACAATTAGGTAGCAGAGCAGCAGTGTGAGAAGGAGGCAAGTCTTTAGCATGTTTTTTGCTTCTGCAAACCATCCTATTTTGTTACAGTTAAAAGAAAACGCTTGTTGGGTTATCCTGTTAATTTTCTTGACACCACAGTACATGATATTATATTACAATATGACACTATTATATTATAACACATACATATTACATTACATTATTAACACTCATTTAACACCCCCCCAAATCCTGCTTCCAAAACTTTATTTATTTATTTATTTTTATTTTATTAAATTTATACCCCGCCCTTCTCCAAAAGGACCCAGGGCAGCGCACAGGAATTTAAAAATACATACAAAATCGAATAAAAAATTTAAAAACTTATTTAATAACCATCCTGCGCTAAAACCAAATTAAAATCCCCAAAATTTAAAAAACTGTCTAAAATAGTCATTGTGGAGGTTACTCTAGGCTGGCTAGATGGGGAAAAAAGTGTCTTTAGACACTGGCGGAAGAGGCGGAGGTCGGAGATGGTGCGAAGTTCGGGGGGCAGGTCGTTCCAAAGGGCAGGGCCCGCCACAGAGAAGGCCCTTCTCCTGGGTGTCGCCAGTCAGCATTGTCCGGCCGACGGCACCCTGAGGAGGTCCTCTCTGTGGGAGCATATCGGTCTAAGGGATGTATGGGGCAGGAGATGGTCTCGCATGTAACTAGGTCCCGAGCCATGGAGCGCTTTAAAGATGGTCGTCAAAACTTTGAAGCGCACCTGAAAGACAACAGGAAGCCAGTGCAGTTCGCGCAGGATCGGTGTTATATGGGAGCATCTAGAGGCTCCCGTAATCACCCGCACGGCTGCATTCTGCACTAACTGTAGCTTTCGAGTGCACCTCAAGGGAAGCCCCATGTAGAGAGCATTACAGTAGTCGAGTCGGGATGTCACGAGTGCTTGAGTGACTGTGCGAAGGGCAGCCCGGTCCAGTAAGAGGCGCAATTGGCGCATCAGGCGAACCTGATGAAATGCCCCCCTGGCCACGGCCGCCACATGGTCCTCCATGGACAGTCGGGAATCCAGGAGGACACCCAAATTGCGCGCCCTCCCCACAGGGCCAGTGTTTCGCCCCCAATGGCCAGACTTGGAGTAATCTGGCTAAACTGGGGTGCCGGAAACCACAGCCACTCAGTCTTGGACGGGTTGAGCTTGAGTTTGTTACTACCCATCCAGATCCATATGGCCTCCAAACACCAGGACATCACCTCGGCGGCATCAACAACTTCTTTATGAGCATTCTTCTCAGCTCTTTAGATTTTCTTATTGTCTTCAATGAATATTGCTCCCAAAGCTGTGGGTCTATTTAACAGGTGGTATTCAGCCGGTTCACAATGGTTCACATGAACCAGTGGCAACCATTTCCCCGTGGCTGGCTGGCCACACCCCCAAAACAGTCCCCTTGTCACTGCTCACCCACTTGCCCTCCCTGCTCGCTCAACACTTGCCCTGCCCTGTCACCTCCTGTGCGGCACACTGCAGATGCACAGTCTCTGCTTTGTAGCTTGCCATTCTGCCTCCCAACGGCGCAGCCCTGATCTGCCTGCTCACAGGTAAGCCTATTGCACTGTTCTTGGGGCTCCCCCACACCACCATTCCTGGGGCTTTTCCCCTCTTCACCATCCCTGAAGCTTCCCCCCACTATCCCCAGAGTTTGCCTGGCTGCCTTTGCCAATGGTGCGGCCCCATCCCAGGCAGTGGTGCTGGCTGTGGCCTAGCCAGCTGCCCCAACCCAAAATTGTCTCTGGGTTTGCCTGGCTGGCTTCGCCACTGGTGCAGCCCCATCTTACGCGCCACTCATACATCCTCACGACCGATTCGCTCCCACAGAGAGGGACTTCTCCGGGTGCCGTCCACTAGACTTTGTCAGCGGGCGACACCCAGGGGAAGGGCTCTCTCTGTGGCGGGCCCAGCCCTCTGGAACGACCTTCCCCCCGATATTAGAACCACCACGGACCTCCGCTCCTTCCGTCTTAAATTGAAAACACACTTTTTCTGCCTTGCCGGCCTGGGATAGCTACTCCTCTGTTTTTAGGGTTTTTGGGGGATTTTTAGTTAGATAGTTTTAATGGGTATTTTAGCACAGGTTACTTAATTTAATTTATTTTTAATGAAATATGTATTTAGCCATTGTTCTTATTTCTCCTGTGCACCGCCCCGAGTCCCTGTGGGGAGAGGGTGCAGTTTATAAGAAATAAATTATTATTAAATTATTATTATTATTATTATACTCTCCCTGCTCTCCCTAGCACAAGCCTTTCCTGGGGAGCAAAGGAGCTGCAGACTTTCCACACTTACCAGCCTGAGTGCCATGCCCTTCAGATCCCAATGGGGCAAACGCCCGGTGGTGCTCCCCCGAAGGCTGCCTACCATCAACCTTAGCTTCCTGGGCAGCCGTGCATTGGCTCCTTTGGGATCTGAAGGGCATGGTATTCAGGCTTGTGCAAGATCTGCTAAATGCTGGTGGTGGGGCAGGGAGACCCACTGTGCTTGGCCAAAGAACCACCTGGGGAGACATGAACCACCTGGGCTCACCTTTCGGGCCTGGCGTGCTTAGCTTCCAGTGGGGCCTTTGGGCAACTGCCACCTACTTGCCTTCACCTCCACCTCGGCTCCCACTGCCTGCATACAGCCCATGATGGGGGATGCACCATGTCCAGGCTGGGCCACTTTGGGGTCAGGCTGTGTGCATGGGCAGCCGGAGCACTGCCACCGCTCGCTTGCTTTGTTCTCCTGCCACCATGGCTGGGGTCAAGACTGCTGCTCCACTGAGGGGAGCATGGGCAGCAGGGACATCCGGACACCCTCCCAGAGCACCACTGCCACTGGTTTCATGTTTCACCTGCCTCTGCCCCCCCCCCGCCACCTGGAGCTTCCATTTCACCCGCTATCACCTCCCAGAGCTGTAAATAATCCACAGCCAGCATCCATCAGCTTCGGATTCTTCTTCTGGACCCCTTCCCAATCTGCAATGCCTCATATTCAACTCTAAACCTATTTTTCTTGGTAAGCACCACTGAACACAGAGGTGATACGCTCCTGAATAAACATGGTTATCTGCTAATAATGGATAAAACAGCCAGTATTTCTTACCTCCATGCATTCACGTATTGATTTAAGAATGGATTCAGAATAGAATTTATCTGCCATTCGCAACTTCCCCTCCAATAAAGTTAGTATAATGTTTGAGTTCCGGTGATTTTGTTAAAATCTCATTTCATACAGTCCAAGTAAATATAACTTGGCAGTGCTTTTACTTAGAAAATATATTAAAAGGAAAATCTAGCAAGAGTAGTGTTAAGTCCTCAGGTCTACGACAGTGCCAGCAAGTCTGGTGAACTCTGAATCACCACATTCCGGAACAGAGCCGGCAGCCGCGTCTGATTGGCTAAGATGCAGCTGGCAGGAGACTGTCTAGAAAACAGATAAAATGTTGCAGCTAGCTTGCTGCAAGGGTTCCTGTCTGAAAGCCTATATAAAGGGCTGTCAGACAGGGAAGCCTTGCCAGTAGTGATTCTTGTGTATTGTAAATAGTTGCTGAATAAACGTTCCTGTTGATTGACCATGCCTGAGTCGGACTCCTTTGTCTAATCTAACAAGTAGGTATCTCTACAATGCAATTTTTCTTGGAATAAAAATATCCTGTTACGATAATGTAGGAAGTCAAAACCCACTCCTCTTCTAGAAAAATGAAATATTGAAAAGGTAGAATATTATACTTGCTTGAATCAGAAATGGAGAAGCATATTTTTAGGCAGGAAACAGATAGCCCCTACCTTTGTCAGTGGGCCATTAGAGGCCCTAGACCAGTCTATTTTACATAACAAAGACCTCCCCCTTCCACTCCAGGGTGATGGGATGAAGGCATGACACTATCAGCCCTTTACCCGTTTCACCAAAGGGCACCTGAGAAGAAGCAATGTTCAACCAAATGGGGACTCAAGACACAGCCTAGAGATTTGCCCCTGCATGGCCCCATGGGAGTCTGACAACCAATCAGAACGCAAGATCAAGATCAAAGGCCAGGGGGCATAAAGCCAGGGACTTTCAGCATCTCAGCATCTTTTTCTTCTTCAGCCAACATCTGGAAGCGTGTGATCCAGTGGTGGGTTCTGGATCCCATCGCAACTGGTATGCTGCAATGCAGCCGGGCACCCACCTTGGGCATGCACACTGCGCATGTATGCGCACGCCACTCCCTGGTGATGCCCCAGCTGCTCAACGGAGGTCACGTAGGCACCGTACACTAGGTGCACATGCGCAATCGGCCTGGCTGCTTTAACAACAGGTAAGGAATGTGGGCGGGCGGGTGGGCCCACTGAAACACCATTCCGGTATGATGGCCGCTGCTCCTTACTGGTATGCCCGGAACCCACCTTTTACCGCCCATGATCCCCCCTTTCTGTTCAGGAGTTTAAGCCACGTGATCCTGTCCACCCTTAAACCATCTTTCCAAGCAGCCGCCATGTTTCCAGTGTCTGGAACTGAACCCAGAAGGACGTTTCTTCCAAAAATAATTGTTGATCTTGAAGTCTGTCCCTAAATGGAGAAAGAAATCTGTCATGTTCTGCAGTCTTTGACAACTGTTAGTGATCACATTTAACTCAACACTATTTTTGAACTGTGCTATGATAACCACCTTTTCTTGTGGATCATGAAAATAATCAGAGGTCTTCCTTACTTTGAAAATGGCTATCCAATTTAGTTAATTGAAAGTAGTATTTTAAAGCCATGATTAAATCAATAAACAGCAAAAAGAACGATTAAAAAACTAGCCCAGCAGAAGAACAAATGATAGTACTCAGTGATATATTTTATAAAAAGCCTACAGCAAACCAGAAAAATATCAGTATAACTGTTGATCCTCCCTTCCACAGAAGATGCTTTGAAACAGCATTGCAATCTAGCGCTGGAAAGGATCTCAGAGGTCATTTAGTCCAGGGGTCCCCAACCTTTTTTTCACCAGGGACCGGTTTCATTTTAAAGAAAATTCTGCGGACCGGCTGAGGGGCTCAGCAGTCATGTGACTGGGTGGGCGTGGCCAACTTTGAAAATGTGAAACTCACTTAACAATGGTCTTGGTTAGCAACCAAACTTTTGGCCTCAACTGTGGTCATAAGTTCTTTCTTTCTTTCTCTCTCTCTCTTTCTTTCTCTTTCTTTGTCTCTGTCTCTCTTTTTCTCTCTCGCTATTTCTTTCTTTCTCTCTTTCCCTTTCTCTCTATTTCTTTCTCTTTCTTTTTCTCTTTCCCTCTCTGTATCTTTTCATGTCTCTTTCTTTCCTTTCTGTCTCTTTCTCTCTGTCTTTCTCTCTCCCACTTTTTTCTTTCTTTCTCTTTCTCTGTGTCTCTCCTTCATCCGCCCATTTCTGTCACTCTTTGTGTGTGTGTGTCTGTCTGTCTGTCTTGCATTCATTCATTCAATCAATCAATCCTTCTGTGTCTCTGTCTATCTTTCTCTCCCTCCCTCCCTCTGTCTCTCTATGTGTGTCTGTCGTCGTCATCGTCGTCCCGTCCCCCCGCCCCCAGCCTCCTCATCCCGCCTGCCAGGCTTGGTCGCTCGTTCGCTCGGTCAGGCTCCGTGGCTGGATAGGAGCCGGGCTGGAGAGGAGGAGGAGGGGGGGCAGCCCATTGGGAAGAGCGCGCGGGAGAACGCAGGAGGATGGTGGGGGCTCTTCCTCCACCCTCGTTGACGGAGGGACTCCTTGCGCCGCCGGAGCAACCCGCCAGTTCCCACCCCAGCCCGCAGAGCCTCCGCAGTCCCTGGATGAAAACGAGTGGCCGGCATGCCAGCAGGGGAGGGAATCGGTGGCCGGTCCGGCGGCGTCCAGGAGTCCCTCCGTCGACGAGGGTGGAGGAAGAGTCACACTCCAACGGTGCGAACAGCCTGCGTTCTCCTGCGCGCTCTGCTCAGGGGGCAGCCCCCTCCTCCCTCCCTCCTCCTCTCTAGCCTTGCGGCCCGGCTCCCATCCAGCCACGGACCGGCACCGGTCCGCGGCCCGGGGGTTGGGGACCCCTGATTTAGTCCAACCCCCTGCTCCAGCTGCAGGAAACCTTACATTGTCTGGCTGATTTTGGTGCCTCTAACAGAGAGGAAAACTGCCAGAAAGGAGAAGGAGTTTACTAAGACAAAGCTGCCATGCAGGGGAAGTCAGAGATAGTCCTTGACTTATGACCACAATTGAGTCCAAAATTTGGTTGTTAAGCAAGAGCGTTGTTAAGTGAGTTTCACCACATTGTACTCAATCCATGGCATCTCTTGGCTCTAACAGTCATGTGCAGGCTGGAGAAGAACATCTGAAGGCATGTGCAATGTTCTAATGTACAGAAGTTAAAGTTAAATGTGTGGCAGAAGGTGGACTCTGGGTGTGTTTTTTAAATGCAATAAGTGAGGTCGAATGTGTAGAGTTTTAGAAGAGGTCTCTGTGGGTGTGGGGTGGGGGTGCATACATACAGCTGATGTTTCTTTTTGTGTGTCTATACACACTCTATACTATGTAATATGTATGTACATATATGACATATATAAGGTTAAGGTAAATGTTGCTGGCAAATAATTTAGTCTCTATGTCAAAGAATGAAATAAGATTGATTTGGCATGATCTGTTTTAAAAAAAAAATCATGCTGAAGGGTGGGAGAGATATCCAGTCCAACTTCTGTGTCTGTGTGTGTTTGAGGGGGGGAGAGGGGGGGGAGATATTGTAATGGCTCCTCTCCTAACCTAAGAAAGTAAAGACTCTTGACACGGATTGTTTCAAAAGGAACCTTTAATTAAGCAGAATGGAAACCATTAGAGGCAAAGCAGCATCTGAGTCTCTTTGGGCAATGCAAGTGGGATTAAACGGATAAAGACCCCTCCCCCCTTGTCAGAATGCAGATTCTAGCCAATACACAAGTGTGAAAATGTTTCACTTTCTCTGCCCTGAGAGCCGAATAAACATACATTCCCATGGCTATCTCTGGTTTGGCATTAAAGTAAGATATCCCACATGGCCATCATAAACATCCCTCCAGAGGGGCTGGGATCTCCATCCTTCCGGCAACAGGAAGCCAGTTGTAAACCTCAGTTGTTGTAGGTACTGCTAGTAATTTAACCCCGAGGCCCCACTCCTCCCAATTGAATGGCAGTATCACATAAGGGATCTGACAGCTATCCAATCCAACTTCTGTGTCTGTGTGTGTTTGAGAGAGGAGGGGGAAGGAGGGAGGGAGAAGCTGTCTAATCTCTTCTTGAACACCTCCAGTGTTGGAGCACCTGGAACCTCTGGAGACAAGCAGTTCCACTGGTTCTTACTGTCAGGAAATTTCTCCCTAGTTTTAGGTTGCTTCTTCTCTCTTTGTTCACTTTCCATCCGGTGCTTCTTGTTTTGCCTTCTGATGCTTTGGGAAATGCATTGGCCCCCTCTTCTTTGTAGCAGCGCCTTAAAAGCCTGTTGCCTATCACACTCTTGGGCAAAGCATGTGAGCCATTTCCTCCTTTCAGTGGTCCATGAAAGTACATCTACAGTATGTCGATAATAAAGTTAAGAAAAGGTGAACAACATTTTTACAACTATAGATACGTTGAGGCTGGGTGTGACAAGGAATGGCGGGAAGGGGCCAAGCGAGGCTCCCCTTGATGTGAGTGATATTGAGTTGACCACGCCTACCCAGTCACATGATCAAGCCATGGCCACAAAACAAGCCACGCCCCACAGAACCAGTAGTAAACCCACCACTGGTCTGGTGGGGTGTTTTTTCTCCCCTTTTTTGAACATGGGAACCACATCAGCTCTTTTCCAGTGCTCTGGCAATAGAATGAGTAATATAATTAAATATAATGTAGAATATAATATACAAGTAATGTAATATAATGCAATAGAATGTAGTGTAATAGAATGTAATAATAAAACAGAAGAGAAGATGACAAAATAGAATAGAATAACGGAATGTATAATTTAATATAAAAGTAAAAGAATGAAATATAACACTGACAAGTACAAAATTATTTATTTACAAAGCATCAGCCGAAGTGCAGGTCAGCAATCAACGAGGGAGTCAAAAATGAGAAAGGGGATCAGTGAGCTGTGTGTCACAATGGAAACCCTGCCTCTTTTGCGTGGGTGTGGCTGCCGCATGCCTAGTCCAAGGAAATGGACTTCCATTATGACACTCCGTCTGCCATCACCTCTTTTTTAACCTTTGTTTCCCTGTGAACACTGCTGGCAAGGTAATGGGCAGCTTGACAACAGTTCTTGTGAAAACATTTAGAATAATGGTTTCTGCAAACTAAATGTGAATCAGCAATAGGATGTGGTTACAAAAAAATAATAATACAAATTTAGACTGCGTCTTTTTAGATCACAGGAAGTAATTGTTCTGCTTTTGCTTTCGTTAGACTCTGGAACAAAAAATGTGTTCAGTTCTGAGAATCAGCCTTTTGCACCCTTTTAAAGATTAAACAGGTTCACAGAAGGAGAAAAGGGTAATCAAGGGTATTAGAAGCTGATAAAAGTTGAAGAAACTGGGACTTTTTTGTCTTGAGAAGTGGGGATTATTTACTGCTTCTTCATTTATAACGAGACTATTGTTTCATCTTTCCTTAGGGAACTCAAGGCATGAAACATACCGTTCTTTTCTTCGTTTTTCTCCACAAAAACCTTATGAAAATGATATATATCATAAAATGTGTTAGGAGTAGACTCCTAGAGTTGGGTAGGCAATATATATGTATATACCATGATGAAAATTGGTCCTTGTTGCTTTAAGGATTTATTTATTTATAAATATAAAAATATAAAAGACAATTAAATTATTAAATCTGTGCTAAAATTCGGATAATATAAAAATTAAAACCAATAAATATCAAAATTTAAAATTATACCCTTAGTCTATGTCAGGCCGGCTAGATGAAAGAAATGTGCTTTTAACATCCGATGGAAGAGGCGTAGGTCCGTAATGGTACAGATATCGGGGGGGAGGTCGTTCCAGAGTGCCGGACCCGCCAAAGAGAAGGCTCTTCCCCTGGGAGCCGCCAGCCAGCATTGACCGGCTGACGGCACCCTGAGGAGGCCCACTCTGTGGGAGCGGACAGGTCGAAAGGAAGTATGTGGTAGGAGGTGGTCTCTCATGTTGGAATGCAATTAGAGACTGTAATTATCTCGGCAATAAGAGGAAGTCAGAAGAGTGCATACTATCTCTCTGCTCGTTCTCTCTGCTGATTGCTATCTGCTCACTGTGACTGACTGAAGGAAGAAGGAAGAATCGTTAATTGCAACTGTAAGGAATTGTTTGTTTGTCAAGGACTTTGTTTGACTAACTATCTACTATCACTGCTTGTGAAGCAGTAGTTTAGTTTTACAACACCAGTAAAGCTATTTCTTTTACTAACAGTGTCTGAGATACTATTTGTGTGTTATACTAGCAACGTTTCTCGAGCTGCACATTCCGCTGCACAACTTTCTGTCTCCCAGCGGAGATATCCCCCAACAAAATGGATTTGGATGAAGTTGACAAATCTCTCCAAATATGTTCCTTAGCCTCCACTGCCCGCCCCCCCCCCGCCACCCCCCCAACAACTTCAAAAAACAGGGCTGGTAACAATAGAGTTTTCGTTATCTGGCTCTGCAATGGAGCAAATAATCAACCATGATTCACTGCAGCTGCAATCATAACCATATATTTTCCATAAGGTTTACAGGAGCTACATGTTATTCAGAGAAAGCACGTTATTAATACCTTACCCTGTAACCTTATGGAAAATATATCGTTGATTGCAGCTGCAGTGAATCATGGTAAAAAGCAAAAAAAGAACAGCAAAACCTGTTGCAGATTTTATTCTAAATACAGACGTGTAAAGAAAAAACATAGAAATGGGAGCTGAGGATGACTAACAATCACATCAACATTAAACTCGCAAGGGACATAGCGTAAATCTGTACCTATGAAGCAAAGGGGATTACTATTAAACAGGTTTTCTGCTGATAAATAAGAGAATGAATAGAATTCAGAAATAGAGCATAGATTTATGTACGCCCTCTTGATGCAATTACTGACTAGATTATGACCCACAGATTCGCTGCCTCGTTCAGATGCTGGTTTGCAGCTCCTGAGCTGGGCCTATTGTTCTGTTGCTGACTGCCTCCAATTCAGTGTACAGGGCATTCATTGCACTGCTGTTTTGCTGGCATTTTCCTCCTTAAATGAATTTCTTCTTTTCCTATGGATCAGCCGATCCTTTCTGTCTTCCTTATCTAACTTCCCCCCCCTTCCCCCCCCCCCCTCTCCTTATATCTTCCTACTTAATTTAGTAGGACCTGATACTGCTTCCTCCACTGCTGCCATCTTGGAATAATCTTGGAATAATGTAATAAAGTAATAAAGTCTGCCCCTTTTGGTGGATCTTTCATTATCAGGTAGATTTGCCAGATGTAAGCCACTCTTCCATTTCTCTTCCTTGTAGTATGTTGTTCAACTGCCGGGCAATAATGGCTATAGACCGGTTGGCTGTTCTAGCCAGAAACCATGCAGTTCATCTTCATCTGGTGCTGACCAATTCTTGACCTTCCTTGCTCTTTTCTCTATTATTTCTGTTGTTATTACTAGTTCTTCCATTTGAACTTTTTTTTATTCTTATCCACCTCTTTTAACCAAGCTGCGTCCTTGTTATATTTCTTTGGGTTGTGCCATATCTGCTTCCAGAATTGCAGTTTCTTCCATGTCAGGTACTGACTGATTCACTACGGTCTCTCCATTGTTATTATTTCCAGGGCTGCCTTGATCTTTCTTGTTCCTAAGTGGTATTTCTTTTTTTTTATATTGAAAAAGTTTTATTGGTTTTACAGTTTTTCAATAGGGTGGGGTAAGGGATACAAAGAAATTTTGAGAGCATTCACGTCAAAGTCGTCGGCCCTACCGGGACATCAAAATAGATCATTAATAAAAAACATTTTCCATACACTACAAAGTAAAAGCAAGTACATATTTCTAAGTTCTCAGTTCTATGCTGTCAGTCATTTACAAAAATCCAGATGCACATGTTATATTATACAATATTATTCAAAAAATCAAGGCAAAGTTATTTTTTAGATCTAAGTCTCTTGGCAATTGTATCTTCTATCTCTCCTTCCAGGCCCCCAGCGGGCGGGGCCGTGCCCCCCCCTGCCCCCCCTGGATCTTCCCCCAGGACAGAGGAATGTTTTTTAAAAAAAGGCTTCCGCCTCAGCAACCGTTTTAATCCTCACTCTTCCTCCTTCCCAGAACACCAGCATCCCTTCGGGCATCACCCACCTAAACCAGATCCCGTGGTCAAACAATTTTTTGTACAAGAAGGAAAATTTCCTTCTTGCTTCACTAATCTTTCTTGGGATCTGCTTTAGGATAGCAACCTCCTTTTGTTGGTAAATTAACGGACCTCCTCTTTGCACTTTCAAGATTTCCTCTCTGGTTGACCTTCTAACAAATTTAACATGTATCTCTCTGGGTACTTCATTTATCCTGGCATATGCAGAGTTTATTCTGTAGGCTAGGTCAATGTCCCCCCTGATCTCATCCTTAGGTTTATGTAAATAGTCTGCTATAATTGTGCTCATGAGTTCAGGGAGACATTCACCAGTTTCCTCAGAAACATTCTGAAATCTCAAAAAATATGTCATCCTTTCCATATCAATCCTAGACACATGCCCATTTATTTCCACAACCTCATTAGTAACATTTTTAATCTCTCCCTTAGCCCCCGCCAGCCCCCCTTCCAGTTCTTCATTCTTCTGTGTATTCTCCAGCACTTGCTTCCGTGTGTCCAATAATTCCTTTTTAAAGTTAATATTTTCTGCCCTCTGGGCCTTGATTTTTTGTACCCCTAAGTGGTATTTCTTGATAAGTCCCGGAAGGGAGAAGGGCAGTATAGAAATTTAAAAATTAAATTAAATTAAATTAAATTAAAAGTAGTCTTTGGTCTTTTTGTTCTTCACCTTCTTTTCTTGCATCTGTTGTAGCTAGCTTGCATCTGACCCAGAGGTAGTATTCAGCAGGTTCTGACCAGCTCTGGAGAACTGGTAGCCTGAAATTTTGAGTAGTTCGGATAAATACCACTTCTGACTGGCACCGCCCCCATCTCTTCTCTGCCTCCCGAGTCCCAGCTGATCAAGAGAGAATGCGGATTTTGCAGTAACCTTCCCCTGGAGTGGGTAGCAATAGAGATTTTATAGTATCCTTCCCCTGCCATGCCAACCAAGCCACAACCGCCAAGCCATGCCATGCCCACCAAGACACGCCCATAGAACCGGTAGTAAAATCACACCCTTGATCTGATCTCAACTTGCTGACCTTATTTTCCAAATTAATCTTCCATTTTGGTGGAGTACTGTTTGACTTTTTTTTCTTCTCTGTTGATTTTGCATTTTCCTCAAAGCACACAAGCCCCACAACCATATCAAGATAGTGCCTCACTGGGGGATTGTTGTTGTTGTTGTTTAATATTCTTCAATTTGATTCACCCGCCTGCCCACCCACCACACCTGGGCCTGTTGGTCACCATCTGCCCCATTCCTAGTGGTGGGGAGGCTTTGGGAAAGCACCCTTCTAGCACAAAGATGAAGCAGGCGGGGCCATGCAGGGCTCCTCCAATGGCCTCCCCAGCCCAGGCACTGCTTGGGGGCGGCCCATAGACAAGGTGTGGGTAGGGGTTGAGTTTGGCATTTCACCTTCCTGCCTTTTGCAAACTTTTGGCTGCATGCAAGGAAAGTATCAGGAGCAGCAAATGTCAGCATTCCAGATAGCCTCCAAAATTAATTGTCCAAGGCAGTGTGTGGCTGAAAATTCCAATTTATTAAGAGAGCCATGCTGACACATCTGGGGGGAAACCTGAAGCTTCTTCCATTTTCCCCCCAAGTTAAAGTTCATGATCTTGCCCACCACCCACACGTCCATCCCATGGTCCAATCTCCCACTGCCATGCTGGCAATTCCACCCATCCAGTTCCGGTCAGGTGCAGAGGTTCCGAGACAAAGGATGACCTTGGCAATCTGAAAAGGAATTTTATTTTGGGCACATAACATTCTAGTCCTTACTATCCCCCTCCCATTTCCCCACCATAGAAACAGCATAGTCGAAAGAAGTGTGGCAGGCCAAAGATCCAAAAGGAAGATGGCTGCAGGCCTCAGAGCAAAAGTCTTTCTTTCTATCCCCCATTTTCCTCCAGAAATGAATCTGTGTGTGACTCATTGTGCTGGTGCAGCCTCTTGGAGCAGATTCCTGCAAGGCTTGTTGTGACATGGCACGTGTGGAAGGCAGCACTGCCACAATTTTCATCGCACCGGTGCAGCTGGTGTCCTCCAAGCCTTGTTGTGTCAATGCACGTGCAAGTGGAGGCACCACAGCGAGATTCGACATACTCACACCTTGTGTATGGGCTGCCCCTGAGCAGTGCTGGGGCTGTGGAGGGGCCATCAGAGAAGGCCTGCGCGGCCTCTGCCTGCTTCCACTTCATCTTTGCCAGGGTGGTGGGCGCTAGAAGGGCATTGTCCTGAAGCCTTCCCATTGCTTGATTTGGGGCAGACAGTCCCTAGGCAGGAAGCCCTATACCATTTCAGACAAATGGCTATCCAACATCTTCTTAAAGACTTCCAGGGTTGGGGCATTCACTACTTCTGGAGGCAATTTCTCTTCCACTGATTAATTGTCCTAACTGTCAGGAAATTTCTCCTCAGTTCTAAGTTGCTTCTCTCCTTGATTAGTTTCCACCCATTGCTTCTTGTTCTGCCCTCAGGTGCTTTGGAGAATAGTTTGACTCCAGTGCCTTTTTGGTCCTAAGAGGCCTCCATAGTTAATGACTGTTGGTGGGCGGAGTTACAGGGAGTAAAAACATTTTTCAGTTAGTACCTTTTATTTGTGTTTACCTAACACAAGATACACGTTTGCTAGGCACAAAATGAGTAGCTATTCTATTATCGGAAGTCCTTGGCTACATTGTGTGAAAGTTTGGTGTAAATCGGTCCAGTAGTTTTTGAGATTAGTGGATTCGTACAAACTATTTTACATTTTTATTTATATAGATTATTATTACAATACCTATTGCTTTTTTTGGTAAATGAAATTCCTGGGCAATATACTGTTTCCAAAATATTTGTATATAAATAAAAAATCCTATAAAAGAGAAAGAGGAAGAGAGGGGGGAGGGAGAGAGAAAGAGAGAATGGCTTTAAAGCCTCTCAGTGAACTCACTTCGCAAAACTGATTCTGTCAGATCTTGACTGCAAATCACTCACTGGGTTTTTTTTTAATTTCACTGTTGCCATTTAGCAATTGCCTAGATTTTTTAGTTTAGATCTCCTAGGGCTACCATTCTAAGCTTAAATATAGCGTTCTTATTAATCTAATATGTGAATGAGGAAATAGTAATATTAGTGTTAAGCTTTCCTCCCAGAAGTGGGGCGTGCTTGTCTCACTCACACACATACCAACAAACAAACATGATGGGATTAGTCATTATTGAAGTTTCCAATTCTGAATTAATATTTCCAAGAAATTCTCTTCACCAACAAACAGAACACTCCCTAATTTGTTCAATGCAAGGCAAGTCCATGAAGCCAAGACAAGCCCACCAAACCAAGGCAAGTCCACAAAGGATAAATCCCAGAAACAGAGCCAAGACCATAAAGTAAATCCATGGGACAGAGACAAGTCCAGAGTCCATGAAACACAATCTGAAGTCCAAGGAAAGAGTCATGAGCGCAGGAGCACATAAAGCCAGGAAACTGACACATTATCCCATTATTCTCTTCCTTCCACTGCTCTAAATAGAAAGCTCCTGGTGCAACCCATTAAGGGAGGGCAAGGCTACCACCTCACAAGTAGTTGGGCTCAACTCCACTGTTTCTGCCTTTTCTCTCCCTTGTGAGCTCTTGGGTCAGCAACCAAGTTGCGGACTGGTTCAGCAGCCCAGTCACAATTTCCACTACTGGTTCGCCCGAACCAATTCAAACAACCCACCTCTGGTTCCAACCCCCAGGAGTGAATGTCACCCAGAAATCCAAACAGACAAAAAACAAGAACCATCAGATCTGCTTGTCTGGTTGTGGCTGCCCCACCTCACCTGAACTTGCACACCTTGCTCTGGAGCCATTGGTCACCTCCTTCCTGCTTTGCCTGGGACCATTTCACCCTCCTCTGAACTAACATCTGGAGAGGCATCTGGGGAATCATATTAGAAAGTCATCACATGGGCTGCTCAACCTTACCCGGGATTCCTGGTAGTCTTCCATCCCAATCTTAGCTCCATTGTATTCAAAATCAGCTAGGATTTACTTTATAAACCATGGAAGGGGATATTTTGGCATGGATGAATTCTGAAAGGTGGCCTATAGAATCATCAATAAAAATATAAAAACAAGCCACCACAGGAGAACTATGAATGGTTCAGAAAAAAGTCCATGAGTTTAATAGAATGTATTCCCAAGTAAGGTTGTGTCCGATTGCAAGCTGCTGCCTCTTCCTCGAAACTGACAAAATAAATGTTTTACTTCAATCCTTTGGGAAAAACCAGAAAATTCCCTGTTATTTCTGTCATCGTTCTCTCTCATAAACACTCTCCCTCTCTCTCACGGTCGTTCTCACTCTTTCTCTCACTCCTATTCATATGCTCATATACGACTCCATGAGATTAAACGGAGAATAATTCTCACTGTTCAGGGATAGAACAGGATAGGTCACTCTTCTTCAGTTAAGTGCTTCCTGGGAAGCTCCTCTTGAGCTGATCACATATATTCTGCTAATCAAATCTTGTGTCAGGAAATAAATATGCCCTGATTAAATCTTCTCCCTCCACTTCTCTCTGTCTTGTTCCTTATCATTCTTTTTGCTGATTTTTCCAGAGTACCACAATCCACTTCTCTCTGGCTATGCCTATTAAGAATTGTATGCTTTAAAAAATTGGAGGGTATTTTATAGCATTGACTGTTTGTAATATTATCCTCAATAAATTTCCTTCATATTAGTTAAGAAAATATGAAATAGAACAGAATAAATTTTTGAAACAATAGAACAGGAAAAAAAATCACCCTCCAAAGATATTGAATGTTTTCCATTAAGAATTGAGGTTATACTATAACCGTTATAGTATTAAGACATTTTGGGGAAATGTTTTAATACTATACTAATTACCTTGTCAGCTCACTTTCATCGTTTACATGATTCATACATTCAAGAGCTTTGCATCCGAGGCCTTTAGCTGGATTCTACTGAAGCTGACAGCCAAGGCTAATAATGGCAATAATTTGGCAGGCAACCCAGAACAATCTTCCAGTCACAGACAGGTCTCAGCTAGAACATTATCTCTGTCTAAAGTTCGTAAATTCAAAGTAAAACTTTTATATTTGTAAGGATGTACTGTTGCGTTAAAAAATAGAGAGAAAACACCATTTCCAAAATGTTCATTGTGTTTGAGGTATTGATACTGGCATGAGAAATGGGACTGTTCAATAAGCCTATCTTACATTACGTGTTTGTCAGTCTTTTTTGGCATTTGAGTAACTATTTTTGGCTGGAACCAGACTCCAGATTCAGTCATAGAATGTGTCTGAAGAACTCTCTGTCCTGCTCAATAATCTAATAGTAGATGGAAATAAACGTCAAATTCATCTAATTGCTGGAAGAGGAGCCCTCTTCTAATACTTCAGTTCATGCACCGTCTCTCTGCATCCAGATAAAGTTGAATGTTATTATCTGCTTTCAAAGTTTTGAATAACCTCTGTAGATGTGGTGGGACCGAAACTAAGTTATGGTTGAAGGAACTGGGTGCTTTCAGAAGAGAAAACTGATGAGAGATAAAGCAGCCATCTTTAGTTACTAAGGGCAGCTAAACAAGGAAGGGATCAAGCTTATTCTCTGCTGCACCAGTGGACAGAGCTAGAACCAGTGGGGTGAAAATACAGGGAAGTAGATTCTGTTAAACATTAAGAGAAATTTCCCATCAGTAAAAGCTATCAGACATTAAGCAATCTGTTCTACTTCACTGGAAGTCTTCAAACAGAGCTTGGCTAGTCATCTGGCTGAAATGCATTAGCAGATCCTGCATTGAGCAGAGCTTGGATTTAATGGTCTTGAGATCTCTTACAAATCTCCCATTATATGAGGTTTAAAAAAACGGGGTACAAGATGAAATTTTGTAGCACCTCATTAATTGAACGCCAGTCTTGGAAGTGTTTCTATAGCAAGGAGGTACACAGGATTCATGATACAAACCCCAAGTTTAGGTACTGCAGGTGAATAAACAGAAAAATGAGCAGGATGGGTGTTCAGGAACTGAAGTCAAATGAAAAAGACCTTCCACTCTTCAAACGTCTGTCACTCACGTTTATAGGGAACCAGTGAGAATCCCTGTGGCAGAGAAAATAGTTTGCCTGCTTCAGGTAGAAAATAATTTCATTGAGAAATCATAGTATTTATTTTTTTAGCAAATTTTTTTATTATTATTTTTCCTTCTACAACACCTTACGGTCGTTATATCAACATTATTGTGTCGTCATACCTGTATATGTATATATTATTTCACTTCTATGTTTACACAGCTTTATACCCAGCTGTATGTATGTATGTATGTATGTATGTATGTATGTATGTATGTATGTATGTATGTATGTATGTTTTCGTAGATTTTCATGGGTGTAGGTATGCTGGTCTTGTTGTATTCGGGTCTTTTCCTGTGTAAGATTGAGATTGTTTTTGCAATGTTTCGGCGAGGTCTCACGCCATCTTCAGGCTGGTGTCTGTGGCTTGGGAGCTGCCTTCTTTATATAAATCTTGGTGGGGGTGGTGGAGTGCTGGCTTTGTTGCTGTGAGTGGATTGATTGGTAGTGTAGTTATATCGTGATTGGTACATTGGTGCTGATTGTTGCTATCTATGTGTTCATTGTTCATTGTTCTTTTGTATTGTAATGGCCTGGGTGGTGGGTGGTGCTCATCTGTTGGCCAGTGCTGGTTTCTAGATATCTGGTAGGTGGGAGGTATCCGTCACATTTATCGTCAAGCTAGCACTCCACACCCCCCACCAAATTTATAGAAAGACAGCAGTTCCGAAGCGACAGATACCAGCCTGAAGATGACAAGTGAGACCTTGTCGAAACGTTGCAAAGACAATCTCAATCTTACACAGGAAAAGACCCGAATACAAGACCAGCATACCTACACCCATGAAAATCTACGGAAACAAACATATATACATACATACATACATACATACATACATACATACATACATACATATGTGTTACAACACCCTGGTTGGGTGTTTACTGCTTTCCTTTTCTGTCCTTCAGCTCATCACCAGAGACCATGCAGAAAGAAAACTATTTTGTTTCATTGTCTTTTGTTTCCATGTGTGTTAGGTTTTGAGCTGATAAATAAATAAACAAGGAAGACTAGGATAGATTTATTTCGAGCTATTTAGTTCTCATCAGCTAGTCATACCTAAAATAGCTTTCTGTCTAGATGGTCTCTGGTGATGACTTTTAAATATAAATTATAATTTGGTTATGGTTTTAAACGGGTTTTAGCACGGGTGAATTAATTTAATATATTTTTAATTGATGTATATTGTATTTATGGTTTTATATAATGCCTGTGCGCCGCCCTGGGTCCTAACAAGGAGAAGGGCGGGGTATAAATTTAATAAAATAAATAAATAAATAAATAAATAAAATGAGCCAAAAGACAGAAAAGGAAAGCAGTATGCTTCCTCCCTTAATTGGGGCTTACCAAGGTGTTATAACACCAGTTTACACTTATTTCCCTGTCTCAGCTGATCAGGATAAGAACCAGTGGTCTAGTGGCAATTACAATTGCCTCGCATGTAATACTTCCCTGGTTCGAATCCCAGTAAGGGTATGGCTAGCTGATGAGAGCTAAATAGCTCGAAATAGATCTATCCTAGTTTCCTTGATTTATTTATTGATCAGCTCAAAAAACCTAACACACATATAAAAAAAGTACACAACAGAACTAATAGCTTTCTGTCTAGATGGTCTCTGGTGATGAGACGAAAGGCAGAAAAGGAAAGCAGCATGCTTCCTCCCTTAATTGGGGCTTAACAGGGTGTTGTGACACAAATATATTACTCACACAGGCAAGAAGCCAAAGGCATCAGCCTGATGTTGACGAGTGTGATCTCATCGAAACGTTGCCAAAACACTTTTAATTTTACATGGGAAAAGACCCGAATAAACCAAAACTTACATACCTATACCTGTGAAAATCTACGAAAACAAATATATATATTTATTGATCAGCTCATAAAAACTAACACACACACACACACACACACAAACACACACATATATTAAGCCAAAAAACCATATATATGTAACAAAATATCCACTTCATTCATATATATATATGGTTTTTCGGCTTAATTTTATTCTCGTTTTGCAACCATTTGTACCAAATGTTCCAAATTTCATAAGATTCTGACTTTGTCTTTTAATTTTAGAGTTAATTTGTCCATCTCTGCACAATCCAAAAAATTTTGTATGACTAATTTGTCCGAGGGGATATTATTTTGTTTCCATCATTGAGCAATGATTCTAGCTATTCTAGCTGTGGTTAGCAGATGTGTTAATATGTACTTAATTTTCTTTGTATATTTCCCTTTGATTATTCCCAGCAGAAAGATTTTGGGTTTGTATTTTATTTGTTCTCCTGTAATTTCTTGAACCCATTTCCAAATTTTTGTCTAATATTTTTGTGTTTCAGGGCAGGTCCACCATATGTGATTTAAAAGTCCCTTGTATTCAGGGGTGGGTTTCTGCAGGTTCGCACCTACTCGCGAGAACCGGTTGGTGAAATTTAGAGAACCGGTGAGAGGGGGTTCCACCGGCATACCTGAAGTAAATCTGGCCCACCGCTGCCAGTGACCCAACGGGAAGGAAAGGAAAGGAAGGAAAAAAGGAAGGAAGGAAGGAAAGAAGAAAGAAAGAAAGAAAGAATTTAGCATCACAATTGAGTCCAAAATTTTGGTTGCTAAGCAAGAGCGTTGTTAAATAAGTTTCACCACATTTTAAAAGGTGGCCACTCCCACCTGTCACATGACTGCCAAGCCACGCCCACAAAATAGGCCACACCTACAGAGTAGGTTCTAAAAAATTTGAAACCCACCCCTGCTTGTATTTTTTTACACTTCCAGCAGGTCAGATTCATGTTTGGGTACATTTTAGCCAATCTCGTTGGTGGTAAATGCCAATGATAAAACATTTTGTACATATTTTCTTTAAGTGCTACTGATCGTGTTGGTTTATAATTTGTGTTCCAAATCTTTCCCAATCCACTAGATCTATATTGTAACCAAATGTTTTGGCCCAAGCTATCATGCAACCTTTAACTTTTTCCTCTTCTAATGTTACTTCTAATAAATATTTGTAAATTTTCGTTATGAATTTATTTTCCAGGCCGATTAAAATTTTATCTATTTGTTTATTTATTTATTTATTTATTTATTTATTTATTTATTTATTTATTTATTTATTTTATTTTTCAAATTTATACCCCGCCCTTCTCCTTGCAAGGACCCAGGGCGACGCACAGGTAATATAAAAAAAAACCATACAAAATTACAAAAATACATTATTAAAAAAATATTAAATTATATCCCGTGATAAAACCCTTACAAAACCTTAAGAATTTAAAATTTATACAAATAAAAGTCAGAAACGGGGGGTTATGCTAGGCCGGCTTATTGGAATAAATACGTTTTAAGACGCTGGTGGAAGAGGCGGAGGTCCGAGGTGGTGCGTAGATCGAGGGGTAGGTCGTTCCAGAGGGCTGGGCCCGCCACAGAGAAGGTCCTTCCCTTGGGCATCGCCAACCGGCATTGCCTGGCCAACGGTACCCGGAGAAGGCCCTCTCTGTGGGAGCGGATCGGTCGAAGGGATATATGGGGCAGGAGGCGGTCTCGTATGTAGCTAGGCCCCGAGCCATGGAGCGATTTAAAGATGGTTGTCAACACCTTGAAGCGCACCCGAAAGGCCCCAGGTAGCCAGTGCAGCTCACGCAGGAGAGGTGTTATGTGGGATTGCCTTGAGGCACCCATAATCACCCACGTGGCCGCATTCTGGACTAACTGTATCCTTCGAGTGCACCTCATGGGGAGCCCCATGTAGAGAGCGTTACAGTAGTCCAGCCGGGATGTTACAAGTACTTGAGTGACCGTGCGAAGGGCCACCCGGTCCAGTAAGGGGCGCAACTGGCGTATCAAGTATACCTGATAAAACGCCCCCCTGGCCACGGCCATCACATGGTCCTCCATGGACAGCCGGGAATCCAGGAGGACACCCAAGTTGCGCGCCCTCTCCACGGGGGCCAGTTGTTTGCCCCCAATGGCCAGTGTTGGACTTACCTGGCTGAACCGGGGTGCCGGAAACCACAGCCACTCGGTCTTGGACGGGTTGAGTTTGATTTTGTTACTCCCCATCCAAACCTGTACGGCCTCCAGACACCGTGACAGCACCTCGATGGCATCGTTAGGGTGGTTTGGGGTGGATATGTACAACTGAGTGTCATCAGCATACAGATGGTATTCCACCCCAAAACCACGGATGGTCTCGCCCAGCGGCTTCATATAGGTGTTGAACAGAAGTGGCGAGAGGACCGACCCCTGAGGAACCCCACATATGAGGGGCCTCGGGGCCGACTTCTGCCCTCCTGCCAACACCCATTGCAACTGACCAGAGAGGTAGGACGAGAACCACCATAATACAGTGCCTCTCACCCCCAACCCCCCCAGTCGGTGCAATAAGATACCATGATCAATGGTATCGAAAGCTGATGAGAGGTCTAATAGGACTAGGATAGAGGAGCAACCTCTATCCCATGCGCTCCAGAGATCATCCATCAACGCGACCAATGCCATCTCGGTTCTGTGACCGGACCGGAAGCCGGACTGGCGTGGGTCTAGATAATCAACTTCCTCCAGGTGTCGAGGAAACTGTTGAGCCACCACACTCTCTACAACCTTCGCAAGAAAGTGAAGGTTGGAGACTGGACGGTAATTTTCCAACAATGCTGGGTCCAGGGAAGGCTTTTTGAGGAGAGGTCTCACCATCACCTCTTTCAAGGCGGTAGGTAAGAACCCCTCACTCAAAGACGCGTTCACAATGTCCTGGAGCCAGCCTCGTGTAACCTCCCAGGATGCCAGTACAAGGCAGGAGGGACACGGGTCCAATAAAAATGTGGTGGCCCTAAGTCTCCTCAACAATCTGTCCATATCCTCAGTAGTAACAAAGCCAAACTCCTCCCAAGATGTTGTCTCAAGACCAGCATCGGATAAACCGACTGGACAACTTTCAGTGGAGGGCAACTCGTTCCGAATCTGAGTGATTTTATCCTGCAGATAGACTCCAAATTCCTCTGCTCGACCCTGCAGAGGGGCTTTCCACGGCCTCTGGTGAAGGAGGGAGGTAATTCTGTGTATATTCCATACTTTTTTACATCTGTTTTGTATCTCGATTGTAGTTGGAGATATGGCCACCAATCTATATATTTTGCTCCTTTAATTCCTGATTTGTTTTCAAATTTCCTTGGATGTCTAACATTTCATTATATCTAACCAATTTTGATAGACCTAGTTTATTGGGATGTGTCATGGCTTCCATAGTGGAAAGCCATGTTGGTGTTTTCATGTAGTGTTTTTCTCTAATTTTATTCCAGACCTGTATCAGTGCATCTCTAATATAGTGCCTGTGAAAGTATTTTTGTTTCTTTTTACCCTCTTCCCATAGGAAAAAATGCCATCCCATTTACAAATCGTGCCCCTCTGATGTTAGTATTCTTTTATTTCTTAAATGTATCCAATCCCTAATCCATGCCAATACAGCTTTTTTGTAATGAAGCTCCCAGTCAGGGAGTCCCATCCCACCTCTGCTTCTGTCACCCTGTAAAGCTTTCAGCTTTATCCTGACTTTCTTCCCTTGCCATATAAATTTTAATATAATTTTATTCAATTCAGTTAAAAAAAAATCCTAATTTTATGGGGATTGTTTCAAACAAGTATAATAGTCTCGGTAATACATTCATTTTTATCGCTATTTTCCCTAATAATGATAATTGTAGTTTCCCCCATAATTCTAGATCTTTTTTTATTTGTTGCACTAAACTTTTATAATTATTTTCTTTTATAATTGAGCACTTTGCAGTTAGCCATATTCCAAGATATTTAACTTTCTTTGTCATTTGCAGTCCTATTATTCTTTCTAATTCTTTATTTTGTTCTTCCTTCAAATTTTTAGTTATCATTTTAGTCTTTTCTCTATTAATCTTTAACTCTGCTACATCTCCATATTTTTCTAATTCTCACATTAAGCTATTCCCTGTTTCTAGTGGGTCTTCTATAATGAATACCAAGTCATCTACTAAGGCCTGAATTTTATACTCCTCTTTTTTAATTTTAGTTCCTCTTATCTCCAAATTTTGTCTAATTATTATTAAGAAACTGTCAAGCATCAGGATGAAGAGCAGAGGTGAAAGTGGGTCTTAATCATTTCATTATTTTAAAGGTCTCTGTACTTTCCCCATTTAATAATACATTTGCCCTTTGGGTGGAGTATATTGTTTCTATTATTCTTTCAAATTGGTCCTCTAATTTCATATTCTTAATTTGTTGACTCATGAATTCCCAATTTAAATTGTCAAATGCCTTCTGTGCATCCAGAAAAACAAATACCACTTCCTGATTTGTCTTGGGAGAAATCCATTTTGGTCTGGGTGTATAATGACTACATTTAATAGTTTTTTCAATCTCTCTGCTATTATTGTTGTGAATATTTTATAGTTGGCATTTAACAACAAGATTGGCCTATAGTTTTGAATCTGTTTTTTATCTGCAGCTTCTTTAAATATTAATGTAATATGTGCTTCCCTCCATGAATCCAGTATTTTTGCTTTCATCAGAGACCCATTATGCATCTCCAACATCAAGGGTTCTATCGATTCGTTCAGTTCATTTTGTATTGATGTCTGTTCTTTTGTGTTTTCCATAAGGAATAACTCTAATTCGTTTCTACATTTTTGAATAAATTCTTTTTCTTTTAATATTTGCAAATGTAACATCCATCTTCGTCTATTTTCCCCCCCCTTTCCAGATTATTTTAATGGGGTTGTGATCCGCTCATGTATTTGGTAATATTTCAATTGTATGTATTTCTGCCCCAATATCCCCATTCATCCATGTCAATCAAAATCTGTGACCAGGATTGGTGTGGATTGGAATAAAAGGTAAATTGGGTTTTTTTCTGGTTCCATTTTTCTCCAAATATCTATTAAATTTAGCTCCTCCATCATCTCAAGACAGGTTGTTGGTAATACTTTTTTTATTTTTAGTTTTTTTGTCACTTACATAATCTTTTTTAGTGTCTACTATGGCATTATAATCTCCTATTATTCAAATATTCCTCAATCCAATTTCTGTAATTTTTTTCATACAAAGTTTCTTTTCTGTAACTTTTTATAAAAGTCCTTCTGATTTTCGTTTGGGGCATATATTGCTACCAGTAATACTGATTTTTGGTTTATCCATATCTCTATCATTAATATTTTTCCCTTTGGGTCTGCATAAATTAAATTTGTCTTTATCCCCTGTTTAACATATACCCCTATCCCTTTTCTCTTTTCTTCTGCTGATGCTGCATATAATTTCCCTAATTAAGGACATTCGAGGTATTTTATATCTTGTTTTTTAATGTGTGTTTCCTGTAAGCATATTATATCTGCCTTTTGTTCTGTTAATTTTGCCCAGATACACTTTCTTTTTGTTGGCGACTATAAACCATTAATATTCACTGACAATGATTGAATTTCTTTTCCCATCCTCCTACTTCTCTACCTGTCTTTGATTTTTATTAGCTCTAGTTTCTTTTTCGGCTCCTTGTTTTTGGTCTCACTTCCTCCTCTTTCTGTTGCTCTTCCTCCTCCCTACTACTTTCTCCTTGTTCTCCTTGTGTTATTCTTCCTGGCTTCTATATTCCATCTCCTCTTTACTGCTCTGTTCCCCTTCCAGACCTACTAGTTGGTCATGTAAATCCTGTGCCTTCTCCAGATTGTCAACTTTAATCCTTTTCTCCTGCCAGGTTACCAGCATCCCTTCAGGTACCAACCACCTAAATAGTATATCTCATTTAATCAGTTGTGTCACCAGGAATCGATAGTCTCTCCTTTGCTCCCTCACTCTTTGCAGGATTTGTTTCAGGGTTTGTATCTCTTTCCTTTTGTACACCATCGGCTCGTCTCTTGTTATTCTATAAATTATATCTCTTTTTTCCTCCCGAATCTGATGTGCACTTCTCAAGGCAATCGGTGTCTTCTGGAATAACTGGTGCTTACCCTGTGTATATCGTCCAACTCATTTAGAAGTTTCCTTATTTCCTTATTCATAACATACATAATGATCAAGATCAAAAATTATCCGGTTCCGGCTCCAGCGGCGACGGGCGAGCCTAGTGCTCGCTCGCCGCTTTGTTGCCTTTTCTGCCCCCCCATGGGGGCGAGACACTCCGGTTACCGGAGGTCTCCCGTAGGGTCAGCTCGGAGGGGACGTTCTTCCTCACGGCGGTGGGGAGAGCGCTCCCCTCCGCGACCTAGGTGAGGAGGAACATGCTGCGGGGGGTTCTCCCTTCGCCAACGGTTGTCGGCGCCATTCACTTCAATGCAGAGGGCTGAGCGGAGAGATTGGAAGGTCTGCCGAGGCTTCAGCTGCGAGGGAGAGTGAGTTTTAAAAAAGACTTTTTTTCCTTGCTGCCAGCCAGGCTGAATGGACTGGGAGGGGGGTGTTTGTTTTCAAAAAAAACCCCTCGGACTTAAGCGGCACTTTAAAATGGCTTCTCTGGAAGAGAAAGCGGAAATCTTAAATCCGGACTGTGGTAGGGAAAGTGGTATGCGGCTACTTGCAACATTGTTTCTAGGTCTGGCTGGATAAAAAAAAATTATTTTTCTACTCTCTCCTCTGGGCTCTGAGATGGGCGGTGGAAGGTGGCTTTTCTTTGTCCCTGCCTGATTATTTCAACTATGGAAAATTCCCAGCGTCTCTTTACAATTGGGACTCTCTCTGGATATTGATGAAGAATTTTTCTCTTGCTGGATTTGTGATTTCCTTTCGGGAGTACCTTCGTTATTATAACTATTGAGTTGGAAAATTGTCTCTCTCTTGGTTCCTGAATTTTACAACGTTTCAACCTTGATCAGAACTTTTGGCTCCCGGTTAGTCTCACCAACCCCACCCTGAAAACGCCATTTTGGTGGCATTGACTTTAACAGTTAATCATGGCTCAAGAAAAAGCATTGGCAAGTTTAGAACAACGGATGGCTTCTCTTGAAACTGTTATACAAACTTTGGTAAAAGAAATTCAGGCCCAGCGGGCAGAAAACATCAATTTCAAGAAGGAGCTATTGGACACACGGAAGCAAGTGCTGGAAAACACACAGAAGACTGAAGAATTGGAAGGGGGGTTGGTGGGGGTTAAGGGAGAGATTAAAAATGTTATTAAAGAGGTTGGGGAAACAAATGGGCATGTGTCTAGGATAGATATGGAAAGAATGACATATTTTTTGAGATTTCAGAACGTTCTTGAGGAATCTGGTGAATGCCTCCCTGATCTTATGAGCACAATTTTAGCAGACTATTTACAAAAACCTAAAGATGAGATCAGGGGGGACATTGACCTAGCCTACAGAATTAACTCAGCATATGCCAGGATAAATGAAGTGCCTAGAGAGATACATGTGAAATTTGTTAGAAGGTCAACCAGAGAGGAAATCCTGAAAGTGCAGAGAGGTAGTCCATTAATCTACCAACAAAAAGAGGTTGCTATCTTGAAGCAGATCCCTAGAAAGATTCGAGAAGCAAGGAGGAAATTTTCCTTCTTGTCTAAAATTTTATTTGATCATGGGATTTGGTTCAAGTGGGTGACACCCGAAGGGATGCTGGTGTTCTGGGAAGGAGGAAGAGTGAGGATTAAAACAGTTGTTGAGGCGGAAGCCTTTCTTAAAAAACATTCCTCTGCCCTGGGGGAAGATCCAGGGGGGACGGAGGGGGCCGCGGCCCCGCCCGCTGGGGGCCAGGGAGGAGAAAAAGAAGATACAATAGCCAAGAGACTTAGATCGAAAAAATAACTTTGCCTTGATTTTTCTGAACAATTTTGCATAATATTTATATCTGGATTTTTTGTAAATGTCTGACAGCATGGAATTGAGAATTTAGGTATATGTACTTGCTTTTACCTTGTAGTGTTATGAAAAATGTTTTTTTGTTGTTATTTTATTACTGTGTATTTTGAGGTCTCGGAAGGGCCGACGACTCTGACGTGAATGCTCTCAAAATTTCTTTGTATCCCTTACCCTACCCTATAGAAAAAATGTAAAACCAATAAAACTTTTTCAATATAAAAATTATCAAGGTGAAAAATTATCAAATGATTCATATTGTACATTGTGCAAAGAAGTAGAAGAAACAGTAGATCAAATACTCAGCTCATGCTAGAAGACATTATTTATTTATTTTATTTATTCATTTATTTGGATTTATTGACCGCCCCCTCTCTCCGAAGAGACTCGGGGCAGTGTACAAGAATTTAAGAGCATATACATAAAACAATTATAAATAATTAAAACTAAATTAAATGTTTTACCCTGTGTTAAAATATCTCGTTTAAATTTATAGCTTAAAAACCCGATTAGGTAATATTTACTACAACTAGGCTGGTACGGTAGATTAGGTTAGGCCAGGCTGGCCTGCTGGAAAAGATGGGTCTTTAATTGTTGACGGAAGGAGCGGAGGTCGCGGAGGTCCGTGGTAGATCTAAGCTCACGGGGTAGGTCATTCCAGAGGGTTGGGCCCGCCACAGAGAAGGACCTTCCCCTGGGAGCTGCCTGTTGGCATTGCCAGGTGGACGGCACCTGGAGAAGTCCCTCTGTGGGAGCGAATCGGTCGAAGGGATGTGTGGGGTAGGATACGATCACGCAGATGGCTAGGACCCAAGCCATGGAGCGCTTGAAAGATGGTAATCAACACCTTGAAGCGCACCCGAAAGGCCACAGGTAGCCAGTGCAGCTCGCGCAGGAGCGGTGTTACGTGGGAGTACCTGGAGGTACCCATAATTACCTACGCGGCCGTATTCTGGACTAGCTGTAGTCATCAGGTGCACCTCAAGGGGAGCCCCATGTAGAGAGCGTTACAGTAGTCTAGTCGGGAAGTCACGAGCGCATGAGTGACTGTGCAAAGGGCGTCCCAGTCCAATAGAGGCTGCAACTGGTGTACCAGGCGAGCCTGGCAGAATGCCTCCTTGGCCACGGCCGTCACATGATCTTCCATAGACAGCCGAGTATCTAGGAGGACACCTAAGTTGCATGCCCAATCCACGGGGGCTAGAAGTTCACCCCCTATGGCCAGTGATGGGATCAACTGGTTGTACCGGGGCACCGGAAACCACAGTCACTCGGTCTTGGATGGGTTGAGTTTGAGTCTGTTCCTTCCCATCCAGCTCCGCACGGCTTTCAAACATCGGGACATCACTTCAACGGCATCGTTGGGGTGGTCTGGGGTAGATATGTACAACTGAGTATCATCAGCGTACAGATGGTACTCCACCCCAAAGCCACGGATGATCTCACCCAGCGGTTTCATATATGTGTTGAACAGGAGTGGTGAGAGGACCGACCCCTGAGGAACCCCACATGTGAGAGGTCTCGAGGTCGACCTCTGGCCCCCTGCCAACACAAATTGTGATTGATCGGAGAGGTAGGAGGCGAACCACAGTAAAACGGTGCCCCTCACCCCCAACCCCTCCAGTCAATGCAATAGGATACTATGGTCGATGGTATCGAAAGCCGCAGAGAGGTCTAATAGGACCAGGATGGAGGAACAACCCCCATCTTTGGCCCTCCAGAGATCATCTACCAACGCGACTGTTAGATCTTCAGAGATAGAGGGAGTCCAGACCAGGGTTGCTCTAAAAACAGTAACCGTTTATTTTATAGGCAGCAGTAAAAGGCAAAACTATGTACAGAACAAGCGCGGTAGACAGGGGCTCCCGCGTTTGACAGCTACTTATACGCGAGCTGTCAAACGGGGAGCCAATCAGGACCGCCGCCAAGCCGGGTTTCCCGCCAGTCGCGTCTTGGCCAATCAGGCGCGACTGGTGGTTTGACAGGTTGTTACAGCTTGTTACTAAGGCTACTCCCGGCAGACTGCAAGACCTGCGGCTGGTCGTAAGTTGAGACCAGTCGCAGGTCGAGGATATAACACCCCTTTCCCCCCTCAGTCTGCGCATGCGAGTCCCGACTATCAATCCAGATAAGTGGGGCATGCGTAGTCCGCCAAGTAGGCGGGGCGGCGCCGGGTCCGCCCAGATCGTCTCATTCGCTGCGGAGAGCCCGACGAGGTGAGTCGGTCCTGTGGAAGCTCCTCCCTTCGGGGAGTGGAGCTCCAGGCCGTGGCATCAGAGGGGCCTACTCGAGGAGGCGGCGCCGGATGGACCGGTAAGTCTGGGCGAGGGGGCGTGGCGGTCGGGGCATAGTCTGACGGTGAGTGCCGGTTGGTTGCGGCGGTGTAGGGCGGGCCTTCAGGCGCAAGGGCCCGCATGTCCCTGTCGGCTTGAGCGAAGAATTTCAAAGTTTGCCGGAAGGCGGCGTCAGGGTCAGGGGGGCCTGAACTGGCAAAGGCCCCAAGCGGTTGACACGGAGGTGTGGGAAGGGTCTCAAGCGGCCCAACGGGGGCAACTGGGCAGGATGGCTCCGGCACTGGGGATGGTGGTGTCGGAAGGCAGCGCCTCAGTTGATACAAGTGGCGCCGCCACTCGGATCCATCAGGGAGGTTGACCCTGAAAGAGCAGGGACCCGTTAGCCCAGTGATGGAGGCAGGCACCCACTTGGGATCCCCCGCATAATTTCGAGCGTACACCAGGTCCCCGGGTTGGAACAGGCGGGCGGGGGGGCAGGTTGTAAGGCTGCACCTCGTTGTAGGAGGGGTGCAGCCTGTCCAAGTCCGCAGGCGGCGGCCCATCAAGAGCTCGGCGGGGCTCTTCCGGGTGGCCGGGCAAGGCGTGGAATGCTGACCCAACAGGTAAGCAGCCACCCTTGCAGGCCAGTCCCCCTTGGTCATCCGCCCCAAGGCCTCCTTGGCCGAGCGGACGGCCCTCTCCGCCCGGCCGTTGGAGGCCGGATGATAAGGGGCTACCGGCGCGTGGCGGATCCCCTGAGAGACCAGGAATTCCTGGAAGGTGGCGGACTGGAACTGGGGCCCGTTGTCGGACACCACGATGTCCGGCAACCCGTGCGTCGCGAAGAGGCGACGCAACACCCTGACCATACTCTCCGCTGTCGTGGAAGCCATCAAGATGACCTCCACCCAGCGGGAGTAGGCGTCCACGACCACCAGGAATGTCTGGCCTCGGAAGGGGCCGGCGAAGTCCACGTGGCGCCTGGACCATGGGCTCTGGGGCATGTCCCACTCCCTGGGCGGCGCGACCGGGGGGGCGGGGCGGGAGGACTGGCAAGGGACACAACCCCCGACCCAGGCCGCTACCTCCGCATCCATGCTAGGCCACCACACATAGCTGCGGGCGAGCGCCTTCATCCGAGCTATGCCGGGGTGGTCAGCATGGAGCGTCCGGAGCACCTGGTGATGGAGAGGGGGGGTATGATGACCCGGTCCCCCCAACACAAGCAGCCGCAGTGGAGCGAGAGCTCCAGCTGGCGAGACTTGTACGGCCGAAACTCTTCGGCCACGCAGGCCTGAGGCCACCCTCGCAGGACCCAGGTAGAGACCTGGGACAGGACAGGGTCGGCCTTCTTCCGGGCAGCGACGTCCGAGGACGTCAATGGCAGGCCGGAGTCTGCCACAGACAAGACGGACAGTGCCGGCACCGGCTCCTCATCCGCCTTGGGGAGGGGGCATCTGCTCAGGGCATCAGCGTGCCCGAGCTGTTTGCCAGGATGGTAGTACAGCGTATAATTATACGCTGCCAGGAACTCCGTCCACCTGGTCATCCTGGGGGAGAGGATGGGGGGGTCGGACGGTCACCGGCCAGAAGCCCAAGGAGAGGCTTGTGGTCTGTGAAGACAGCAAAAGTCCGACCATACAGGTACTGGTGGAACTTTTTTATCCCGGACACTATAGCCAGAGCCTCCTTGTCTATCTGGCTATAGTTTCTCTCAGTGGGAGACATTGTCAGGGACCAAAAAGCAATGGGGGCTTCTGAGCCATCTGGGAAGGAATGGCTCAGGACGGCCCCCAGGCCGAAGGGGAAGGCATCGCACGCTAATGTCAAAGGCAGCCTGTCCTTATACTGGACGAGGACTGCCTCTGACGTAAGCGAGGCTTTGACAGCCGCGAACGCATGCGCTTCGCAGTTGCCCCAGCGCCAGGCCGCAGATTGATCGAGCAATCGATGTAGTGGCTCGGCTAGCGTTTCCTTATGAGGTAGGAAAGGCGCGTAAAAATTTAAGAGGCCGAGGAATGCCTGCAGCTCCATCTTGGAGGCTGGCGTGGGGGCGTTCCTGATGGCCTCGACCTTCCTGGGGGTGGGGTGGATGCCCCGGGCATCAATCATGAAGCCCAGGAACTCCACCTCCGGCGCAGCAAAAACGCATTTGCTGCGCTTTAATTTCAATCCCGCGCCCCTGAAAACACCGAGGACCTTCCTGAGTACTTTGGCGAGTTCTGAGATGCTGGAAGCAGCTATCAGAACGTCGTCAAAATACGGGACCACGCCTGGGAGCCCATGGAGCAAGTGCTCCATTAGGCTCTGGAAGATCCCCGGGGCGACAGACACTCCGAATTGTAGTCTGCGACACCGGAAAGCCCCTCGGTGGGTGACGATGGTCTGCACCTCCGCAGCAGCATCGTCCACCGGGAGCTGTTGATAGGCCTGGGCCATATCCAGCTTTGCAAATATGCGACCGTGCCCCAGGGAATGGAGCAGGTCCTGTACCACCGGAACTGGATATGGGTTCGCCTGGAGCCCACGGTTGATGGTCGACTTATAGTCGGCGCAGATACGGATCGACCCGTCGGGCTTGATGGGAACCACAATCGGGGTCTCCCATCTTGCCTGGTCCACGGGCTCGAGCACGCCCTGCGCCACCAAACGGTCAAGTTCGGCCTCAACCTTGGGCTTCAGTGCGAACGGCAGCCTGCGGGCCTTGAGCCTAATGGATGCAACCTGGGGGTCGAGGTTGAGAGATACAGGGGTGCCCACATAGGAACCCAGCCGGCCGTCGAAAATGTCAGCGAAGTCGTCCAACACCTTGGAGACAGGGGAGGAAGCGGGAATGGAGTGGACACCGTGGACAGACAGGCCCAGCAATGGGAACCAGTCCAGGCTGATGATGGCCGCTAGGGGGTCGGAGACCACAAGGATGGGCAGATTCCCACTGAAGGGCCCATACTCCACCCTCAGGGAGACCTGACCCAGCGTTGGAATGGTAGCCCCCTGGTAATCCTTGAGGACTGTCAGAGGCGGGGACAGATCACCCAAGGCGAGGCTGGGGCGTAGCCTTGCCAGTTGGGCCCTGGAAATAATGGATCGTGAAGATCCCGAGTCCACCTCCATGAGGACCCCCACACCCTCCAGCTGCACAGTGGTCCGGAGTCTCGTACGTTCAGGCATGGCGTCCAGCGGGGTGGGAGCGTCCGTGAGGGCGTCGGTGTCGGCCCTGGCGTCACTGGTCTGGCTGGTGGGTCGCTTGTCCTTGCCGGTTGTCCCCGGCGCGTCGCTGGGTGTCCTGGGCGGGTGGCGCATCGGCTGGCATCGCGGCGTGGCAAACTGCTGCCAGGTGGCCTTTTCGGCCGCAGCGTCGGCAAGTGGTGGCTCTGAAGGGGCAGTCGGCCCGGGGGTGCTTTCCCCCGCAGCCAAAGCATTTCTGGCCCCCGGAGCCGGGGGATTGCTGAGAGGTAGGCCTGCGGCCCGGCCGACCGCATGTAGGCGAGCTGGTCTTCTATGTCCAGGTCGTCAATGGGGGGGAATTCCTCCACCATGCAGGCGCGAGGTGTCGGCTGGTGCTCCCGGTCGCGGTCGAAGACCGAGGACTCGGACATCTCGAACGCCCTGGCCTCGTCCACAGCCTATTCGAGCGTCAGCTCCGTTCGGGCCAGGAGGCGCCTTCTGAGGCGGACTTCTTTCAGCCCCCAGATAAACTGTTCTAAGAGCGATTCGCCCAGGAAAGCGGCAGCGAATTCGCAGGGGATGGCTGCGGTTCGTAGCGCTTGAAGGAAGTCGGCCACCGATTGGGTCGGCTTTTGGAGGCACCTTCGGAACGCGAATCTATTTGTCATCCGCGAAGGCACTGGGGCATAGTGGGCCCGGAGCCGCTCTATCAGAGTGTCCCACGGAAGGTCGTACACTGCCGCAGGCGCGGTCACAGTGCGGGCGGTGGCGAATAGGTCGGGGCCTCCGCAGCCCAGAAAATGTCCCAGCTTCCTGGCCGGAGGCAGCGCCCCGTAGTCGTTGGCCAGGAGAAAACATTCAAAGCGGGCCATGAAGGAGGCCCAGGTCTCCTTTGTGGCATCAAAAGGAGCGAAAGGAGGAACCGATCCCATTTCGATCGTACCGCGAACGAAAAGGGAAAAAAAAATTACGTGAGGAATTTTTTGTATTCCTGGTCAAAATGAGCTCTGCCTGGCCCCAGCCCTCGTCGCCAGTGTTAGATCTTCAGAGATAGAGGGAGTCCGGACCAGGGTTGCTCTAAAAACAGTAGCCGTTTATTTTATAGGCAGCAGTAAAAGGCAAAACTATGTACAGAACAAGCGCGGTAGACAGGGGCTCCCACGTTTGACAGCTACTTATACATGAGCTGTCAAACGGGGAGCCAATCAGGACCGCCGCCAAGCCGGGTTTCCCGCCAGTCGCGTCTTGGCCAATCAGGCACGACTGGTGGTTTGACAGGTTGTTACAGCCTGTTACTAAGGCTACTCCCGACAGACTGGAAGACCTGCGGCTGGTCGTAAGTTGAGACCAGTCGCAGGTCGAGGATATAACAGCGACCAATGCCGTCTCGGTGCTGTGACCGGGCCGGAAGCCGGACTGGCGCGGGTCTAGATAGTCAATTTCCTCCAGGTGACGGGGAAACTGTTGTGCCACCACACTCACTACAACCTTCGCCAGAAAGCGAAGGTTGGAGACAGGACAATAATTGACTAATAATCCTGGGTCCAGGGAAGACTTCTTGAGGAGGGGCCTCACTACTGCCTCTTTCAAGACAGCGGGCAAGAACCCCTCACTCAAAGAAGCATTTACTACTTCCTGGAGCCAGTCTCATGAGACCTCCCATGATGCCAGTACAAGCCAGGAGGGACACGGGTCCAACAACGTAACAAAGTTACCAAAATGATTTGGAACTTCAGTAAATATTTTCCTGAAACAGTAATGAAAATGGGTGGGATCATAGTTGAGTAAGTAGTAAAAATGAGCAAGTTAAAATATTGTCAAAATTTCCAAATACAAGCTGATAAAGTTTGTAGACGGCATTGGTCGCATTGGTGGATGATCTCTGGAGGGCCAGAGATGGGGGTTGTTCCTCCATCCTGGTCCTATTAGACCTCTCAGCGGCTTTTGATACCATCGACCATAATAAAATAATAATAATAATAAATTTTATTTATAAACCGCGTCCTCTCCCCGAAGGGACTCAGAACGGTGCACAGGGAAAATTAAAAATACAATACAAAATACATAAATAGATAAAATAAGAATTAAATAAAGTTATCCCTGCGCTAAAACCACCATGCTAAAATTAAACTACAATTCCCTAAACCCAGTTAAAAACAGCAGACTAACCTAGGCCGGCCAAGCAGAAGTGTGTTTTCAATTTTTGGCGGAAGGAGCGGAGATCCGTAGTTGTTCTAATTTCGGGGGGAAGGTCGTTCCAGAGGGCTGGGCCCGACACAGAGAAGGCCCTTCCCCTGGGCGTCGCCCGCTGGCATAGCCTAGTGGACGGCACCCGGAGAAGTCCCTCTCTGTGGGAACGAATCGGCCGCAGGGATGTATGGGGCAGAATCCGATCCCGCAGATAGCTAGGTCCCGTACCATGGAGCGCTTTAAAGATGATGACTAGCACCTTGAAGCGCACCCGAAAGACGACAGGCAGCCAATGCAGCTCGCACAAGAGCGGTGTTACGTGGGCAAACCTAGAGGTTCCCAGAATTGCTCGCGCGGCTGCATTCTGGACAAGCTGAAGTCTTCGGGTGCACCTCAAGGGGAGCCCCATGTAGAGGGAATTGCAGTAGTCCAGTCGGGATGTCACGAGGGCATGAGTGACTGTGCAAAGGGCATCCCGATCCAATAGGGGACGCAACTGGCGTACCAGGCAAACCTCGTAGAATGCCCTCCTGGCCACGGCTGTCACTTGATCTTCCATGGACAGCTGGGAATCCAGGAGGACGCCCAAGTTGCATGCCCCATCCACAGGGGTAAGGTGTTCGTCCCCTGTGGCCAGTGATGGAGTCAACTGGTTGTACCGGGATGCCGGAAACCACAGCCACTTGGTCTTGGACGGGTTGAGTCTGAGTCTGTTACTTCCCATCCAGGCCCACATGGCTTCCAGGCACTGGCACATCACTGCTACGGCATCGTTGGGGTGGTTTGGGGTAGATATATACAGCTGCGTATCGTCAGCGTAGAGGTGGTACTCTACCCCAAAACCACGGATGATCTCGCCCAGCGGCTTCATCGACCATGGTATCCTATTCCATCGACTGGAGGGGTTGGGGGTGAGGGGCACCGTTTTACGGTGGTTCTCCTCCTACCTCTCTGGTCAATTGCAATTTGTGTTGGCAGGAGGGCAGAGGTCAGCCTCGAGACCCCTCATATGTGGGGTGCCTCAGGGGTCAGTCCTCTTGCCACTCCTGTTCAACATATATGAAGCCGCTGGGTGAGATCATCCATGGCTTTGGGGTAGAGTACCATCTCTACACTGACGATACGCAGCTGTATATATCTACCCCGAACCACCCCAACGATGCCGTCGAAGTGATGTCCCGGTGCCTGGAAGCCGTGCGGATCTGGATGGGAAGGAACAGACTCAGACTCAACCCGTCCAAGACCGAGTGGCTGTGGCTTCTGGCATCCCGGTACAACCAGTTCACTCCATCACTGGTCATAGGGGAGGAACATCTAGCCCCTGTGGATGGGGCACGCAATCTGGGCGTCCTCCTGGATACCCTGCTGTCTATGGAAGATCAAGTCACAGCCGTGGCCAGGGTTTTTTTTTTACCAGGTTCGCCTGGTACGCCAGTTGCGTCCCCTATTGGACCGGGATGCCCTTCGCACGGTCACTCATGCCCTTGTGACATCCCGTCTAGACTACTGTAATGCTCTCTACATGGGGCTACCCTTGAGGTGCACCTGGAGACTGCAGCTAGTCCAGAACACGGCCCTGCAGGCAATTCTGGGTGCCCCTAGGCATTTCCACGTAACACCGCTCCTGCGCGAGCTGCACTGGCTGCCTGTGGTCTTCCGGGTGCGCTTCAAGGTGCTGACTACCATCTTTAAAGCACTCCATGGCACGGGACCTAGCTATCTGCAAGATTGCATCCTACCCCATACATCCCTCCGACCGATCCGCTCCCACAGAGAGGGACTTCTCCGGGTGCCGTCCATTAGGCAATGCCAGCGGGTGACGCCCAGGGGAAGGGCCTTCTCTGTGGTGGGCCCAGCTCTATGGAATGACCTACCCCCCGACCTCAGAACAACCACGGACCTCCGCGCCTTCCGACAAAAGCTCAAGACTTATCTTTTCCAACAGGCCGGCCTGGCCTAACCTACCTTGCAGCCTTTTCAGTCTGAACATCTAAATTGTTTTAATTGGGTTTGTAATGGGTTTAGTTTTTAGGATTTTAGGTTTTTTAGCACAGGGATAAATTGTTTAATTTGATTTTATATATTTATGATGTATCTATGTTTGTACATTTTTAATTCCCCTGTGCACCGCCCCGAGTCCCTTCGGGGAGAGGGAGCGGTCTACAAATTAAATTTATTATTATTTTATTTTATTATTAAAGTCTTGACTCTACAAAGAAATAACTGGTTGAAATGGAGATTGTGGCTAATTGATGTGGCAATACCAGGGGATAATAGAAGACAACAAATTAAGAGATCACAATCTATCAAGATGTGAAAATCAAAACTGAAAGACAAATCAGCATGGTAGATAACCCCAGTGGTTCTGTCAGAGACAGTGCCAATTTTAAAAACAGAGGTTCTCTCCTTGATTAGTTTTCACCCATTGCTTCTTGTTGTACCCTCAGGTGCCTTGGAAAATAGTTTGACTCCCTCTTCTTTGGGGCAACCCCTGATGTATCTGAAGATTGCTATCATGTCTCCCCTGGTCCTTCTTTTCATTAAACTAGACATACCCAGTTCGTGCAACCGTTCTTCGTATGTTTTAGTCTCTAGTTCCCTAATCATCTTGGTTGCTCTTCTCTGCTCTCTTTCAAGTCTCCGGGTCTTTTCTACATTGTGGTGACCAAAACTGAATGCCTTATTCCAAATGTGGCCTTACTAAGGCCTTATAAAGTGGTATCAATACTTCACGTGATCTTGATTCTATCCCTCTGTTGATGCAGCCTAGAACTGTGTTGGCTTTTTTGGCAGCTGCTGCCCACGGCTGGCTCCTATTTAAATGGTTGTTCACTAGGACTCCAAGATCCCTCTCACAGTTACACAGAGTAGAATGTGTTGTTGTCAAAATAAAACATTCCTTTCTAGAAGCCCAAGGTCATTTTTTGTCTCCGCACCTCTGCATCTGACCGGAACTGGATGGGTGGAAATGCCAATGTGACAGTAGAAGATTGGACCATGGGATGGACTTGTGGGTGTGGGGGCAAGGTTTTGATCTTTCAACTTTCAGATTCTGGTTTCAAATTGGGCTTTCTTTCCAGGTCATGGATGGGAGAGATGCCAGTCAGCACCTGCTTAGCCATCAACATGGGAAAATCAATCCAAACCAGCAAAGGGGGCTTTGGCAAATAATAATAATAATAATAATAATAATAATAATAATAATAATAATAATAATAATAATAATAATAATAATAATAATAATAATAATAATAATAATAATAATAAAATTTATAAACCGCTCTCTCTCCCCGAAGGGACTCGAGGCAGTGCACAGGGAATTAAAAATACACATATATTAAAACCAAGACATTATCATACAAATTTATAATGAATTAAACCTATACCCTGCGCTAAAATCCCCAACTATCTAAAAAATGATACCCCTAAAAATCCCTAATAAAACAATTTGAGTATTCAGCTTGAGGTAAATGGGTTGATTAAGCCAAGCCGGCCAGGCAGAAGTGAGTTTTTAGTTTTTGACGGAAGGAGCAGAGGTCCGTAGTTGTTCTAAGTTCAGGGGGAAAGTCATTCCAGAGGGTCGGGCCCGCCACAGAGAAGGCCCTTCCCCTGGGCGTCACCCACTGGCATAGCCTAGTGGACGGCACCCGGAGAAGTCCCTCTCTGTGGGAGCGAATCGGTCAAAGGGATGTATGGGGCAGGATGCGATCCTGCAAGTAATAATAATCCGCCCTAGCTAGCCATCGATGGTTGAGCTGCAATCTGTGAATCAAGCAACTCCAGAATGGGTTTTCCACCCAGGTCATGGATGGGAGAGATAGTTATATAGTTTATTAAATTTGTATACCAGCCTTCTCCCTTGCGGGACTCAGGGTGGTGAACAGGCATCAATAAAAACAACAAAGAACATCAATATGTAAAAACACTTTAAAATGGCATTAAATTGGGGGCCTGTTCTAAAATCCAAATAAAACTCTTAAATAAAATTGATTAAAATCGATTAAGGCTGCCCTTCGCACAGTCAGTCAAGCTCTCGTGACGTCCCGACTCGACTACTGTAATGCTCTCTACATGGGGCTTCCCTTGAGGTGCACTCGAAAGCTACAGTTAGTCCAGAATGCAGCCGCGCGGGTGATTACGGGAGCCTCTAGATGCTCCCATATAACACCGATCCTGCGCGAGCTGCACTGGCTTCCTGTGGCCTTTCGGGTGCGCTTCAAGGTTCTGACGACCATCTTTAAAGCATTCCATGGCTCGGGGCCTAGTTATATGCGAGACCGCCTCCTGCCCCATACATCCCTTCGGCCGATCCGCTCCCACAGAGAGGGCCTTCTCAGGGTGCCATCGGCCGGGCAATGCCGTCTGGTGACATCCAGGGGAAGAGCCTTCTCTTTGGCGGGCCCTGCCCTTTGGAACGACCTACCCCCTGAATTGCGTACCATCTCGGACCTCCGCCTCTTCCACCAGTGTCTAAAGACACATCTTTTTCAACAAGCCAGCCTAGCCTAACCTCCCGTGGGGACTATTTTAGATAGTTTTAAATTGGGGATTTAAATTGATAGTTTAGATAGTTTTAATTGGATTTTAGCATAGGATCATAATTTAATATGTTTTTAAATTCTGTATTTATTGTTTTGTATGTTTTTTAAATTCCTGTGCGCCGCCCTGGGTCCTTTGTGGAGAAGGGCGGGATATAAATATGATTAAAATAATAAAATAATAATAATAAAAAAATAAAAAACTACGCCAGGCCGGCCGCACAGAATAAATGCATTTTCAAGGCCCGACGGAAGAGGCACAGGTCAATGGTCGTACGTAGGTCGGGGGGGTAGGTCATTCCAGAGGGCAGGGGCTGCCACAGAGAAGGCTCTCCCCCTGGGGGTCACCAGCCGACATTGTTTGGCCGACGGCACACTGAGGAGGCCCTCTCTGTGGGAGCGAACTGGTCGGTGGGAGGTATTTGGTAGCAGATGCCAGTGGGCACCTGCTCTCCCTCAGCAGATGGCACCATGGTAGATAACTGGGCAGTGGCCAACCCACGGATTGACCTCCCCACTGAGTCCAGGCTCACCCGCAATACCCTAACAGATTCTTACCCCAAATTCTGACAGAGACATGTTGTTGACAACGGGAAAAGGGATGAATGAGAGAGAAGTTGCAGGATGGATAGCGGAACAAAGTGATGAGGGGATTCCTTAGTTTCGAGATGCAACTGGGTTCCATCCCTCGGGGGGGGGCAATAAAATGCCACCGTTGCTGTCAATTCGGCCACAGAGCATCAGAGTGCTTGGCTCCAGGCCCAATGTTACAAACGTGTGCTCCAACCACCAGCACGATAAAGAGAAGCCCCAGAAGCAACCACAGAAGAGTCATCTGTGCCAACAACCTCAGGAGGCGGATCACCAACCCAAGGGGATGAAGAGTCCTACCAATGGGGAGGCCTCAGAGGAAAATGCCGAAGATGATCCAATGGTGAGTGCACCAACCCATCCCTTCCCCTTCCAAGCCAAGCTCCAACTACCCAATGCAGGGGTGAAGGGGGAAGTTGAAGCATTCGTGGACACCGGCTGCACTCGATGCTTCATCAGCATGTTGATTGTAAAGCAACGTAGGCATACGCACAAGATCTCTAGCCTGTCCCATTCGGGTTGCGCAGGTAGATGGAACACTAATTGGAGGGGGCCCCGCCATGCTAATGACCGAACTGGTAAAGTTACAAGTGGGCCGCCACTATGAGCTTCTCAGATTCATTGTGGCTCCAAAGACGCCGGAATTAATTATCTTGGGGCTTGCATGGTTTGACAAGTGGACGCCTACGATAAAGTGGGAGGACAGTGGGAGGAAATTGATGATCGCGTTTGGGACACTACCACCGATGGAGCAAAAGGGCCATCCAAGGAATTTGTTCCCATGCCTCCCTCCTCCATGTCTCTGAATGAATGAATGGATGGACGCACTAAAGAAAGGATGGGAAACTGCGAAGAAAGCTCTAGCAGATGCGTCAAAAGCCTACAAGAAGAAAGCTGATAAACACCGCTCGCTCCAACCCCCTTTCTGTGTGAGGGACAAAGTTTTTGTATCTACCAAATACATAAGATTAAGAATGCCTAGCAAGAAATTTGGCCCCAAATTTCTAGGTCCATTCCCAAAAGTGAAGATAATTAAACCAGTTACAGTTCAACTCAGTCTACCCAGAATTATAGGGAAAATTTACTCGGTATTTCATTGTAGCTTGTTGAAGACAGTAATCAGATCCAACATAAGAGCATCCACCCAAGCTCGCCCTCCTCCTGTAGCGATAGAGGGGGAAACACAATATGAGGTGGAAAAGATCGTAGACTCCAGGCTGTATAGGGTTAATAGAATTAATAAATATGATGCCAATATGTGGTTATGTTTTACGTTTTGGTATGTTTCAAGATGAAGGATGTGTAATACAATTATAATTAATCAGGAATGGAGGCATGAAAAGGATAATGTCTATAAATATATTTGATGCGATGTACTTGGAATAATATGAAATAATATGAAACTTGGATGAATATTGAAGAGATGTATGAAAATATTTTGTAATCAGCGGATACACTTTCTATAGCAGGTAAGATGGAGGATTTCTGTGTTGTGTTTAAAAATAAAATAAATAAATAAAAATTATATAAAAACCTTAAATCACCGAGCTGAAGGCCTGCCTACCAGCAAAGATGGGTAAATACATCAAGGAAGCCCTCAGAAGGTGTGGCTTTCCCTATTGGGCCTTCATCCAATCTCAAAAAAGGCCTTGCAGGAGACAAGACCGTTCTGTAATAAGATAGTGATGAGAACAATAAATGAAGCAACATTGTCATTCTGTACATTGCAGGAATATCAGAAACGCTCAGGAGGATCTTCAGCCAACATCACATACATGCACACATCAAACCCAAGAATACACTATAAGGCAGAAGCTCATCCACCCCAAGGATAAAACACTCAGACAGAAACTGAGCAACGTGGTATATGCAATGAGCCATGTGCAGATCTGTACATTGGGGAAACGAAACAGCAGTCCATCTGCATTTAAAAGGCACAGGCCACTCTTTTGAGGACAACAAAGTCCATATTTTGGACAGAGGGGATCACTGGTTTGAAAGAGGGCTTATGTCAAAATTGAACAGCACCCTCTCAACAGACGACGTCTTTCTCCAGTCTACGCAACAGTCCTTTCAACAGTTCCAAGAAGACTCCACACCACAGGTGTCAAATTCATCATGTCACATGACGTTTCACAATTCTTTTTCCATTTGCGAAGCTGGGGTAGGCGTGCAGCCCAAGGGCTGCCAGTTTGACATCTCTGTTCCACACCAATTTGCACCACTCAGCTGACCCTGACGACACCAATAAATCCCCAGATGACCTTAAAGAATACCAGTGGTCAGCAAAGAGTATAAATAAAATAAATAAATAAATAATTTAATTTATAACCTGCTCTCTCTCCCCGAAGGGACTCGAGGCGGGGCACAGGGAAATTAAAAGTACATATAAAACCACAGACAATACAGTATTAAAAAAGAATTAAACTAAACCCTGCGCTAAAATCCCATGTTAAAACTAAGACAAGCCCCTAAAAAACCCTAAAAACAGTTAAGTTATCCCAAGCCGGCCAAGCAAAAGAAATGTGTTTTAAATTTTTGACGGAAGGAGCGGAGGTCCATGGTTGTTCTAATTTCGGGGGGAAGGTGGTTCCAGAGGGTTGGGCCCGCCTTCCATGGAATCCTTCCATTCTCCAACATCCAGTCAGAGCTGAAGAATTTTCTTGGTTAGGGTTAGAAGAAAAACCAAGAAAGTCCAGTTGCCCCTTGAAAAAAGCACTTTTGGGACAACCCTGACCTGGATGACTGAGAATCTCCGTAGACATTCTGCTTGGAATGTCTTTGGATATGCAGAAACAACTGAACAACACATGCTTCTCCAGTGCCTGTACTCCTGAGATTCATCTTACCGTTGATACAGGATAAATTGCATACAGGACAATTTGAAACCACCCTGTTGCTTTCAGATGCTCAATCTGCTACAACATACAGACTTGTGCAGAAGCGCCCATCATTTGCTAGGTGAGGCGTTCTGACTTTTAAGAAAGTAAGAATAATCAGAGGACTAAAAATTAACTCATATGACAGGTCACTAAAAGAATTGAAAAAAGTCTTTAGAAGAACTGTTAAAAAGATGTCACATAGAAAATCAAAACCTGCTTCCTCTTCTTTTGCAATTCAGGACAGGCAATTGTGGACTTAAGGCACAGGAAGACAGATTCTTACTGAATCTTAGGAAAAATGCTCATGGTCAGAACTTTTGAAACATGGAACCAAGTTCCTCTTCATTGGAGATCTTAAGGAGGTGTAGGTAGTTATTTGATCAGCAGACTGGAGTCCTTGGCCCTTCCAGGTAGGGTCTAAAGCTATTTATTTATTTATTTATTTTATTTATTTATTTATTTAAATTTATACCCCGCCCTTCTCCGAAGAGGACCCAGGGCGGCGCACAGGAATTTAAAAACACATACAAAATGTCAAAATACAAAATTTAAAAAACATATTAAATACCCATCCTGCGCTAAAATCCAATTAAAATCCCCAAAATTAAAACTGTCTAAAATAGTCACAGCGGAGGTTACACTAGGCCGGCTTGGTGAAAGAAATGTTTCTTTAGACACTGGCGGAAGAGGCGGAGGTCCGAGATGGTGCGAAGTTCAGGGGGTAGGTCGTTCCAAAGGGCAGGGCCCGCCACAGAGAAGGCCCTTCCCCTAGGTGTCGCCAGTCGGCATTGCCCGGCCGACGGCACCCTGAGAAGGCCCTCTCTGTGGGAGCGTATCGGTCTAAGGGATGTATGGGGCAGGAGACCGTCTCGCATATAACTAGGTGCCAAGCCATGGAGCGCTGTCAAGATGGTCGTCAGAACCTTGAAGCGCACCCGAAAGACCACAGGAAGCCAGTACAGCTCGCGCAGGATCGGTGTTATATGGGAGTGTCTAGGAGCTCCTGTAATCACCCGCGCGGCAGCATTCTGAATTAGCTGTACCTTTCGAGTGCACCTCAAGGGAAGCCCCATGTACAGAGTATTACAGTAGTCGAATCGGGATGTCACGAGTGCTTGCGTGACTGTGCGAATGGCAGCCCGGTCCAGTAAGGGGCGCAATTGGTGCATCAGGCGTACCTGATGGAACGCCCCCCTGCCCACGGCCACCACATGGTCCTCCATGGACAGCCGGGAATCCAGGAGGACACCCAAATTGCACGCCCTCTCCACGGGGCCAGTGTTTCGCCCCCAATGGCCAGAGTTGGAGTAATCTGGCTGAACCGGGGTGCCGGAAACCACAGCCACTCAGTCTTGGACAGGTTGAGCTTGAGTTTGTTACTACCCATCCAGATCTGTACGGCCTCCAAACACCGGGACAACACCTCGGCGGCATCGTTGGGGTGGTCTGGGATGGATATGTACAGCTGGGTATCATCAGTGTACAGATGATAGCCCACCCCAAAACCACGGATGATCTCGCCCAGCGGCTTCATATATGTGTTGAATAGGAGGGGCGAGAGGACCGACCACTGAGGAACCCCGCATAAGAGGGGTCTCGAGGCTGACCTCTGCCCCCCTGCCAACACATATTGCGACCGACCAGAGAGGTAGGATGAGAACCACCATAAAACGGTGCCTCCCAGCCCCAACCCCCCCAGTCGGTGCAATAGGATACCATGGTCGATGGTATCAAAAGCCGCTGAGAGGTCTAAAAGAACTAGGATAGAGGAACATCCTCTATCCCGTGCCCTCCAGAGATCATCAACCAATGCGACCAATGCTGTCTCGGTGCTGTGACCAGGTCGGAAGCCGGACTAGCGCAGGTCTAGATAATCAATTTCCTCCAGGTGTCGTGGAAACTGTTGGGCCACCACACTCTCTACAACCTTCGCTAAAAAGTGAAGGTTGGAGACCGGACGGTAATTTTCCAATAATGCTGGGTCCAGGGAGGGCTTCTTGAGGAGGGGCCTCACCACCGCCTCTTTCAAGACGGCAGGCAAGGATCCCTCACTCAAAGAAGCATTCACAATATCCTGCAGCCAGCCTCATGTTGTCTCCCAGGATGCCAGTACAAGCCAGGAGGGACACGGGTCCAATAAACATGTGGTAGCCTTAGTCTCTTTGACAACCTGTCCATATCCTCGGTAGTAACAAAGTCAAACTCCTCCCAGGATGGTGTCTCAAGAACAGCCTCGGACAGTCCGACCGGACCACTCTCAATGGAGGGTAACTCATTCCGAATCCGAGTGATTTTATCCTGCAGATAAATCCCAAATTCCTCTGCTCGACCCTGTAAAGGGGCTTCCCACGGCCTCTGGTGAAGGAGGGAGCGGGTCACCCCAAACAGGGTGGCAGGGCGGTTATCTGCGGATGCAATAAGGGTGGCACAATTCTCATGTTTGGCCACCCTTATCGCCACTAAGTAAGTCCTAATATAGGTTCTCACTAGTGTTCGGTCGGCTTCGGAGCCAGAAGATCTCCATCTGCTCTCTAGGCGTCTCTTGTGGCATTTCATCTCCCTCAGCTCCTCGGTGAACCAAGGAGCCTGGGTGATTCGTCACCACAAGAGAGGCCGCAAGGGCGCAACTCAGTCCAAGGCCCCCGCGGCCGCACTCAGCCATGCGGCCACTAGGTCCTCAGTCGAGTTGCGGGGCAAGGCCACAGGAATTGGCCCAGGCTCCCTCTGGAACTTTTCCGGGTCCATCAGGAGCCTGGGTCGGAACCATCTAGGAATATCAGGCTCCACCTCTCCACGGTGAGATGTGGCGATTGGAAAGTCCAGCCGAAGGAGAGCGTGATCTGTCCATGACAGGGGTGTAATGGCTAGATCCCCTATTCCCAGATCACTACTCCACTGTCCCAAGACGAAAATTAAGTCCAGGGTATGTCCTCCCTCGTGAGTAGGGCCTAAAACTACCTGGGTCAGGTCCATGGCCGTCATGGAGGCCATGAACTCCTGAACTGCTCCAGAGGTCTCGCCTACTGACGGCAGGTTGAAGTCCCCCATGACCAATAGTCTGGGGGTCTCAACCGCTGCCTCGGCTATCACCTCTAGGAGTTCGGGCAGGGCTGTTGTTGCATAGCGAGGAGCCAGGTACACAACTAACACGGCCAACTGCCTCCCTAGGCCCCATTTCACGAGGAGGGACTCACACCCGGTCGTCTGAGGGATCGTGGTCTCCTTCAGTTCAAGACCTTCCCTAATCATAATCGCCCCCCCCCCTCCCTAGGACCCTAGGCTGATGAAAGGCTCGGTAGCCTGGTGGGCACATTTCTACGAGGGGTAAGCCCCCCTCGTGGCCCAACCAGGTTTCCGTGATACCCACCAGGTCCGGGTCCCCCTCTGACACAAGGTCACGAATGAGGGGGGCTTTTTGTACCACGGACCTGCCGTTGCATAACATCAGCCTAGGGCCCCGGTTCTGTGGTCCTTGCCCACCTAGTCTGCGATGGGAGCACGTGCGTGACCGCCTGTAGCCAGCGGCCACGGTCTTCCAACAGATGATGCCCTATCCATCTCCCGCCGCCCCTGTCCCTCCCTAGAACCGAACTGATGGAAAAAACCTCAGTGGAAACGACCCCCCTCCCCTTCCTCCGTTTCTTTACTTCCGTCGGCCAGCCCTGTCCTTTGTTGCCTCCTATCCCCCCTCCTCCCTGGAACCCCCTAAAAGCCGAATTAAAAAGTTACACAGGAACCCCCTCAGTTTGCGCTTCGCCCACCTCTCAGGAGCAATCAGTCCATCCTCGAGGTGGGCCCGTGTTAGACAAGGGGGCCAGGCCTGCGAGAGGGGAGACTCTCGCAGGCAAAGGAGATCATGTCTTGAGTACATTTCTGGAAACCCGATGGTCGTCCAGACCCGGAGAGATAGTTGCAAGTCCAACAGAGTCCAGGGAAAAAGCTGATGTAAAGTGACAAGCGATAAAGTTAAGTGCAACAGATATAACAAGAGGTGATAATCCTTAGGGGCAGGAGGGGTAAAGTCAATCAGTCAGTCAGTCTAGGGGTCAGAAGGATTCTATTAAGAACATGAATTTCCTAAAGTTATTCAATTTCACTGGGCTTGGACTGATCTTTGCAAAAAGAAGTTCAAAACAAAACAATGATTTGGTTTATTTTAATAATTAACAACAACAAAAAAATGTATGATTAATTCAAGTTTTTTTACATCAACATTTCTACTCATGAAAAAAGTATATTGAAAGCTGATCTAGAAGCATTCCTTTTCCAAACAAATCATGATCGAATATTCTCATTTGTGCAAAACAGTAACAAGTGTCAATCTGAAAAAAAAACTGCCTTTATCTTAAAAATAACTACAAATCTGCACAGGAAATACCAAAAACTTGTATTATGGATGTACCCCACTCTTTTCTTTTGAAGGAAATCTGAGACCACAGTTTGGGGATTACAGACAAGCCCATATACAGTAGCTGCACATCACAATTCATTTTTGTGGATCACAACAAGCATTCGTATGACTTAGTACAGAAATGTTCTGCAAATAGAAAAAATGAGAGGTCTCTCATGCTGTACAAGATCAGGTGAACATGTGTTTTACATATAGTATTAAAAATAAGGAACCAAATCAGTTCTATCACCCTGCTAAGGTTGCAAACTCTGGAATGTTCAGCACACAAAAGATTTTTTTAAACTCCAAATATAATTTAAGTGCTTTTCATGTGCAAACCGTTACTGACTAAAGCTTTTCAACAGTTATGTAATTACAGATATAAACACTGCCTGCAAAGATAGTAGAATATGCTATAGAATCCCATTATACATTTGCTAAAATTTTCAGAAAAAGAAATGCTTTATTTCACTCTAGTAGTCTCTCCTGATGAAGTTATTCTGACTGAAGGCATTTTACTTGTAGGAAATAGACCACTCTTTGACTGAGGCATCGTGTGATGTTGTTACCAAGGTATTTTCATCCAGCCATGCTAAACCGCTAATGTGATGTAACCTGTGTGCATCTTAGCAAAGAGAAGATGAAAGAGAAATGTGAGTAATTGCAATCTTGTCCAATTATTTAAACGCATTCTGAAAAAAAGGTTTAGTGCTAATATGACTTTCAGTCTGGCTAGCCATATAATTGCTTCCTTGGCTAATAATGTTTGCTCATCTTGCATATAACTACTATAAAATGTTGGATCTGGTACTTAATTCCTTTCCTGAAGCTCTTATGGTTCTTCTCTTTTAACAATAAATAGATTGCAGACTTTCCTTAGACACCAGATCTCATGAAAAGAGCAGGAATTTAATTTGCCAGAAAGCAGCTTCCAAATGAAAAAAAGAGGGAAAAATTGCTTACAGGAAGCGCTATTTAATATCAGGACTATGGCTCATAAAACTGGTAGGAAATCCTTCCTTGGACATTTCAAAACTGAAACTATATGGCATCTATTATGGATTTCTATGCTGAGAAAAGGCTCTACAAATTGAATGAATAAATGAATAAACTGAATATAATGAAAGAATGAATTGCCCCTTTGGTCTCTCAAATTCTACAATTCTTATGGGAGAAGAAACAGGGAAGATGCATGGACGGCTCTTCAATTAAGTCTTGTAGAAACAACTGATTTTAGAATTTTCAACTAACTGTGGACAATTTTATTTTCAAATTCTAAAATTTCTCCTGAAAACTTCAAGTTTGTCTATCAAATAGAATGTAGCCCAGATAAGTAATAGAGACTGCCACACCTTATTTTTCAATCAATTTCAGCATCAATTCTTTCAAAGGAAAAAAAAAAGCCTAAATCACCTGGTATTTTGACTCGGGTTTCTGGATCATTTAGGGTCCACACGTTGACCAACATGTCCATGCCACCAGTAGCCAAGTGCTCATTATCAGGGGACCAGGCAACACAAACTATTTTTGCATGATGGCCATAGAATACATTATGTTCCTATTCAGAAAAAAATATTTATACAATATTTTAATCCCCAAATTAAGTTAATTATTTTTATTTATCACACAATCAGCGAGATGTTCATACTTGATTTGGCATTTCTGTCCACCTATCGAGTCCTTTCCAAGAACCTGGGATAAGCAGATGTGCATGTTTGATGATGTTGAAGGTATATGGCAGGATGTAAGCTGTTCAGAGTAAAGCTGCCTTTTGCTATTTACTGATGATTAATTGTTTAATTATTATTCTAATAATTATCTAACCATTAATGTACTTTCATGTTTTAATTACACAAAGCTATAAGCGAAACCAACACAGAGGAATAAACAATCCAAGATTACATTTGATAACTACGTTTAAATTGTTATGCTCCCTTTTTTTTAAATGGGGGGAATAGGTTCTATCAATAACTTTGATTTGATCATTTCAACCTATCAATACTTTTGGAAGAATGCAGTTCTTCGAAAGTGCATCTTCATTACTAAAACTACAGGCCAGCAGCCTTTATACCAGGGATGTCCAAACTTGGGAACTTTAAGACTTGTGGACTTCAACTCCCAGAATTCCCCAGCCAGCTATGCTGGCTGGGGAATTCTGGGAGTTGAAGTCCACAAGTCTTAAAGTTCCCAAGTTTGGACATCCCTGCTTTATACTATCAATAAACCTGCTTATGAGGATTGACAGTAAATTAGCAGAAGTCACTGCAAAGTGATTAGAATTGAGACATGTGGTAGAACTATTATTATGCTTTCTATTGAAGACATGAACCTAAAAACCAATTGGAGATGATTAGCGTGGTTCTTACCCCATAACCATCAGCAACACTGAACACAGTGACTACTTTGTTTGCATCTGTCACAGCCAGGAAAGCTCCATCTGGAGAATAGGCCAGGTCAGTTACTGGTCCTTTGGCTTCCAGGACCTTCTCTTCACTTTTTAAAGACGCTCCATGAATTGCATATAAATGCACTTTCCCATCCTGCCGATACAAGCATAACAAGGGTAAGTTTAAGCAGGAACCAAAGGAAACGGTGGCTTTTACTGCATTTCTGTATGTACATCAAAAGCTTGAAAATTAGATGATTTCCTGAGAAATGTTCTTACTGTTCCTCCAACTGCTGCTGTCCCACCTCCAGGGTGAACTGTCACTGCTTCCGGTTCAAAACCAGGGTTATCAATTGCAAAACACTTCTTCTTATCCTTCATCAAAATAATCTGTAATTGAAGAAACATATGCATGAACTTTTGCCTATAGTTTTTTTCTTTCTAACATTTCCCCACATTATTTCCAATCAACTGAGTGCTAATCCATTAGTTGCAACAGGAAGGGACTGACCAGTCTCATGGTCCAAGAGAGGGACTGGCCCAAGATCACCCAACAAGCTTCCATGCCTGTGTCCTGTGACTAGAACTCATTGTCTCCCAGTTTTTAGCCTGGGCCTTAACTCAGAGTTCCCCAACCTTTCTGGCTTTGTGGACCAACCGTGTGTGTGTGTGTGCGTGTCAGTAGTGGGTTGCTCGTTAGAACCAGCTGGTGAAATTTAGCAAGCCAGTGAGAAGGGGTTCCACGGCAGACCTGGAAGTAAGTCTGCCCCATCCTGGCTAAGTGGGCGCTGTGTGAGAGGTATAAGGCAAGCCGCTGCTCGGTCCCCCATTCTCCAGACAACCCAGGCGGAGGGCGGTCGGCTTCTGCTCCTGGCCTGGGAAACAGATCTGGCCAGGAGGAAAGAGGAGGAGGAGAAGGGCGTGGTCTTTTTCCTCCCTATTCCAAAAACGGTGTATGCAGAATCAGCCTACAACCGAGGCAGCAAAGGCGCAGGGGAACGGGAGGCAGATCCGCCCAGGAGGAATTCATGCCCCATTTTTGAAATCCGGGAGGAAAAAAAAGCATTTCAGGTGATGAGAGGTTCCAAGCTGCAGAGATCCTGGTGCAGCCTGGAATCTCTTGCCACCTGAAACGCTGTTTTTCCTTCCCAATTGTTCAAAATTTTGGTTACTAACAAGAGCGTTATTAAGTGAGCTTCACCACATTTTACCCAATCCATAACATCTCCTGGTGAGTGACATCAAGTTGGTCGTGCCCCACCTGGTCACATGACCACCGAGCCACTCCCACAAAACAGGCCACACCTACAGAGTAGGTTCTAAAAAAAATTGAAACCCACCACTGGAGGGGATGGTTCAATGCGAGTGGCGTGCAAGCGCACACGTCACTCGCGCAAATTACTATGCTTGTCTGCTGCTCATGGAAGTGGGGCTGTGTGCACGTGTGCTCTTCCACCATTTCTGCAGCCCGTTTCAAAGGGTTCAAGGCTCGATGGTGGGCTATGGCCCGGAGATAGAAGGTCCCTGCCTTACCCGCTAGATCAAACTGGCTCTTCCTCTTTTTCCTAGAGTGCAATGTTGTTGTTGTTGTTGTTATCATCATCATCATCATCATCATGTTGTTAATCTTTGATGAGATTCACAGCCCTTGGGCTGGTTGGTAGCTCAACAGTTCGCGTCCTAACCAAGGACCTAGGAACTGTCAAGGTATCATCCAAGCAGGGTGGCCCTTTGTAGAGT